>OU862924.1:26434464-28934464 GCA_917880885.1 Limnephilus marmoratus | reverse complement strand
ACGCTCGATTTTCGAGATCTCCACGATACTGCGTTATACGTTATACGTTATACCGTATAACGTATAACGCAGTATCGTGGAGATCTCTAAAATCGAGCGTATTTCATTAAAACAACATTTATAAAATTAATTCATGAGAGTTATTTGTTATAACTTATACGTATATATTTCTGCTACTATGTGAAATTCACGATTTTGTAATTATTTAAATACGGAAGAAATCAACCAAAAAATCGTGCTTATCGGATCAGTTTAAATCAAGATCAGCAAAGAAACTAGTTTTTTAAGTACTCGTTTACATTAAAAATAAGAATCCACAGCGTAAAGAGAGGAAGATACTTTCAGCATTTCTGGTGAAACGTTACCATTTAGAATCAGAAATGTGAGAATATACATCTAGCATCTAGGTTATTCAGACACGTTTAAACTTTCCTATTCCTCTACTATATAATCCCATTTCCTTCAAAACATTGTTAATTTAAGGTTGATAATAGTATCTGGGACTTAACACTAGAAGTGCCAATGTCAATTTTCTGAAAAGCCCAGGCATGATGATTATTTATCGATTTCTTACCGTAAAAAGCGCTGAATTAAAATTTTAACTTCTACGTTAGATAGGCCATAATTTCATCTATTAAAAACACCTGACATGGGTATTCCAGCATTAAAATAAAGGAGATTTTAGAATTCTTTCCGGTACATATGTAAATGAAATTTCGTGAGCTGACTTATGCACCTCTAGCAATAACGCCCAGATATAGACTTGATATAGTGCCACTGTCTCAGTGGCAGGATTACTAGTAAAAAAACCCATTTACACGATGTTACAAAAATCAAAAATGAATTGAATAGATCAGCAATATAATGTAACATAATATATTGATAAACGAGTTTTATTATGCCTAAATAAAGGTTTGCATGCTGCCCGCGCATTGATGTTTTTACAAAATAACATTTCAGGACCTTGATATTATTTGATATTTGATATCTCCCGGAAGAGCACAAATCCCAATTAATGTAAACATGAAGTCGTAAAGCTTACTGTAAAGTTCGAAATATGGATTTTTACAGAAATTATTTCATCATTTTTGCATAACAGTATAAAATGATTTTTATTTCTAAGTAGCTTCCGTATCATTGTTCGTAAAATTTTAATACTGTACCATTAGTCTGATGATAAACGACTGATGTACGATTAGATTATTTTGAATATTCTTATAAACATGGTTTTTTGTGTGACGCTAGAACACGGAATCATTAAATATACACAAATATTACAAACAAATTGAGTTACAGCAAAATACTCGTGTCTGAGAAATCTCAGTTGTTTGGCTGCAGCATAACGTCTCTATTCCGGGCCACAGTGACATGGGTTCAAAGGCCAAAGATGTTATCTAACCTCCACTACGAGTAGAGTGTAAAGATTTTGAATAAAATAAACTAGTCATCTAGTAGGCAATTGGGGGGTGGGGGGAAAGGAAGATGTACAGAAATCCATGCCTTCATAAGATAAACATCTTTCATACCTGAAGTAAAACCGATGGTGGTAAAAAAATCATTTGAGTTTTTTTTTATATTTTGGGGACTTTTTTTTTCAATAGTTTGGAAGTGATAGCTATTGCTATTTGAAAGAACATTAGATTTCAGTGGGCGTGTTTCACATAAAACGACAAATCAGACACAATATTAAAAAAAAATTACATACCATTAATTCAAAAAGTATATAACAATAAAAATGTAGGTACCTACCCTCAAAACGGTCGATAGTAAAAACAAAATTCACCTTTTAAAAAATAAAAAATCAACCCGTAAAGACTCAATTAGATTCAGATTAAACTCAGACTTAATTATAATACGATTTCATCTATTTTTAATTGACTTTTAAAAAATAGGTTCGCACATTCGGCACTTCTTCGCACTCGCACCTTCGCGCTACCAACCGGGCCAAATCCCGAGTTAGTAAGGCCGATATTTAGTGCATTAATTTCTTCGATTTTCATTACCACCGAAAATTGACAGAATGCGTTGTCATTGAGATTTTTTAAAATAAATTAAATAATGTTATTAGGTATTGAGTTCTGCCAGTATTTTATTTTTATTATTGTTTCAGCTCACAATGCAGGGCAAGGTTTTCAAACTGTGTTATAAGCCGAAATTATTTAATATTATTAAATTTGATTTAAATAATTTTTCTTTTCAAATTCGTACCTAACACTAAAAGCAATGAAATGAGATATAGGGAGGTTTAGAAATATCTATTTATCTGTTCTGGTCACTTTAAGCTAAAGGCATTCTTATCAGCGTTGCAATTATAAATATCTATTTATTCTGTTCTGGTCACTTTAAGCTAAAGGCATTCTTATCAGCGTTGCAATTATAAATATCTATTTATTCTGTTCTGGTCACTTTAAGCTAAAGGCATTCTTATCAGCGTTGCAATTATAAATATCTATTTATTCTGTTCAGGTCACTTTAAGCTAAAGGCATTCTTATCAGCGTTGCAATTATAAATATCTATTTATTCTGTTCTGGTCACTTTAAGCTAAAGGCATTCTTATCAGCGTTGCAATTATAAATATCTATTTATTCTGTTCTGGTCACTTTAAGCTAAAGGCATTCTTATCAGCGTTGCAATTATAAATATCTATTTATTCTGTTCTGGTCATTTTAAGCTAAAGGCATTCTTATCAGCGTTGCAATTATAAATATCTATTTATTCTGTTCTGGTCACTTTAAGCTAAAGGCATTCTTATCAGCGTTGCAATTATAAATATCTATTTATTCTGTTCTGGTCACTTTAAGCTAAAGGCATTCTGTATATTAATGTGCATATTAATTGTGCATATTAATATTTTAATATATAAAAAATTAATGTTTCTTTGTTTATCCCTTATGCGCTCCTAAACCATAAATCCGCTTGCGATGAAACTTTGAGGATTTGATATGCGCAAGTCCGCGATGGTTTCTATATATATAAGTGAGCTCTAGCGTTATGAAATTTATCCTAAGCCATCCATCCGATTGCGATGAAACTTTGGTGAGTTGTCGTGCGCATGGCCTTTAGGGTTTCTATGTAAACTGGTGAGCTCTGGCGTTATGAAGTTTGTATAAAAAAACGAGTGTGCTTTAGACCACACGACTGAAGTAAAACTTCACTAACTTATATCTCCCTCTCAACTTCCGTTCGCCTCGCCCGACCGTTCGCCTCGCCCGATCACACTTTTAATAACGCTCTCGTCACGCATTCACCAGCTTACTCCCCAAGTCAAACGTGCCTAACGAAGTTTAACTTCAAAAAATTATCAATAGGTGACGCGTAATTAGTTTTGAAAAGGAGTGGAATTCTCGTAGTTTAGCGGCAGAGCGGGAGGGGGAATCCTGGTAGGGCGGAGTGGAACGGGAGGAGGAGGGATTCACGGGAGGGGCGAAGGTGGGGAACGTATAAAGTAAGTGCGGGAGAGGGGAGGTTCGTCGGACGGATGTACGCCGAAAAGTGGAGGCTGAAGCCTGGGAAGGTGGAGGGGGAATGAGGGAGGGAAAGGAATCAAGACAACAATACCTTTATTTAAATGGCATTGCAACGCATGCTGGGAACTCGCCAGTTATTTTCAATAGATATTGCAATTTTCTTGTCAATTTGTAGGAACATTGTGAAACTTTTCAGTTAATCTGTGAACCTAAATAACAAAACTAACAAAGGAGTAAACTTTGACAAAGTTGCTTTTATGTAATAAGGAACTCCAGTGAAAAATATTATCGCTTTAAAAAAATATGATCATACAGACTAATAAACGCTGATTCTGAATATATAAGTTTTATTTAATTACATTAAACGCAGAGTTTTTAAAAAATATTAAAAAGTCAATTTTTAATCAGGTCGTAGAAACACGCCGTCAAGTTGGCATTATTGAAATGTTGAGTGGTGAAGTCACCGTAAAGTCTTTGTGCCATCGTATTAATTTATTCGTTTATTTACATACTGTTTATAGAGATTTAGTTGTTGTGTTTATTGAAACATTATGTAATCCTAAATATTATTTCAAAAATAAAGGTATCCCTTATTAGTTTATCTCTATTATTGAAAATATTTAAAAACTACTGCACAAAAAAAATAGTAATGCTACTTCTAGGGATAATACTTCGAACAAAGAAATTCAAAGTGGCGGCAGTTGGTCAGTAGATTGCCCGATTCTTTAGTAACTTTTCAGGAGTGATGACGTCACACGATTCACTATACATACGGTGGTTTTTGGGGGAGCTTGAAAAATTAAAACTTTGACAATTATTTACTAACTAACTCTTTAAAAAAATGCAGTTATTTGTTGAGTTAGAAGGTCATTATTTATTAAAAAAAATTAAAATATTGGACTGGAGTTCTCTATTGTGAATGAAATGTATGTTATGTAATGTAATAAAAATGATTGAATCTTATACTAATTTATCTACGTTAGTCTGATTGAGTTGATGATTTCATAATTCGTTACGAATTGAACCATTCTCTCTTTGGTCCCATTGAAGACTGCTGCAGATATTATTATTCTCACGATCTAGGAGGAGGTATTTATGTTGGTACATAATAAACAATTATTACACATTCAGGTCAACATCATGTTCCCTTCCAGATAACACCATTATACTATTTATGCAGTGGGGTATCGATTAACTTAGCTTTGGATTAACCGCAGTTGTGATTTGATGAAGATAATAAATAAAACAATCCATTTACCGCGAAACTCGGTCTCGACATAGAATAATGCTTCATCATATTTCTTACTCAAGTAATTGCTTCACTTCATCTTGCCTCGTCTTCCTCAGGCGTCACTGACTTCTTCTACCATTCACGTTCTCGTCAAATATTCTCCTTACAATCCTTTCTTTGTTCAATCGCTCTACGTGCCCAAACCATTAAGGGCCGGTTTTAAAAACGAAGTATCAAATTTCAGTTACGTTACGAACCGTTTTTTGTTAATGGACCGTTATCCGTTCGTTATCTTATTTTACGCATTATAAACAAATGTGCAGTACTAGCGGTCATCAGTTACATTTAGTCCGAAAGTTTTATTACTTGGGTCACTCTCCGTGTAACAATGCTCTACAATGCACTACTTGCATTGTTATCAGTGGCGGCTCGTGACTTTTGGGTGTGCTAGGGTGCTAATATTAAAAAAATGGCATCATGAATGTTGTCGTATGCGAAAAATAATTTTTTTTTTTTTTTCAAAAATCGGTGTTTTGTATGAATATTTTTCAGGAAATCGGTGCGGCGCACCGCCAAACTGAAACTTTCTGAAATTTTTCATACAAAAAACTGATTTTCAAAAAAAAAAAAAAAATTTTTTTTCGGCTACAACAACATCAATAAAGTCATTTTATTTAATAACAGCACTCTAGCACACCCAAAAGTCACGAGCCGCCACTGATTGTTATACGGATGCGTCGACTGGAGAACCTGTAAAATCGCCAGCTGCTTGCAGCATTTATCCCAGAGCTTAGAAACATAGTGTTAATAATAACCTATTTATTGTTATTAAGTTTAATTTATAGAACCCCATTTTAATTTTTATTTCTTTCTAATAATAATATTCTTACTGAATTTAAAAAAAAAAAACAGTTATTTGTAAACGAGTTCTTCTATATAATTATTAATTATTATTACTCCTGACAGCTGTTTCGCATTCTGAAGGCATTATCAAACTAGGCGAAACAGCTATCAAGCGTAATAATAATTTCATAGCAAAACTTGTTTATAAATAAACAGTTAATAATATTATTGAATATAATACAAAAGAAATGAAGCTGGGCTGGCGTTACTGACTGATTTCGATAATAAATAAATAACCAAGCGCCGAGAACAACTTCCTACTTACAACTGTCAAAAAACGTCAACAAATGGATCGTTATGCATTTAACTGCCCAAAATCGGTCCGTAAAGCATTAACCACTACATAAACGACCGCCTTGTGAATGTTTATAAAACGGCAAAATTAAGCTATAGACCAAATATTAGTTAAAATTGGTATCAAGCATGACGAACGGATGGTTATAAAACCGGCCCTAAGTGTTCCTTTCTTAACCTTAATACTTGTGCTTATATTTTTGCGTTTGTCGCACAATCCTGGTGATTTTTATTATACATATGCACACCTTAATGATCTTATGTCTATAGCATTTAGTCTACATGCATCCTTCCTCTGACAGTTCCATGCCTTATTGCCATATATCAGGCTATGTACCAGAACTCCTTTGTGGACTGCTAAATTCGCTTCTTTGAACAATATTTTGTTAGCGCCAACCGCGTTCACTGCTCACTATTAGAGCATCTATTAATGGGATTTCCTGAATTTCAGAATCTAATATTCAATATTCCTATCAGCCTTTCGTAAACATAGTTCCCAATACACAAACACATTCACCTGCTCCAAGTACTCATCATTCATGACAATATTGTGCACTGTTTTCGTAATCTCCCTTTCAAATACTATCACTATAAACTTACTTGCATTCATCACGCATTTACTCATTCTTCATACTGTTGTGCGTCTAAAAAGCTTCCGGCTTTTTGACATAGATGGCGGTGATAAGAACTGTCAGTAGATTCCGCTAGATGGTAGGTAGCTTAGTACCTAAGTTATCCAACAAAGGGTCGGGGGGCTGAGAGTGAGTGATGTCTGTAACACACGCTTTAGAACCAATTTAGCTAGCTCCTAGTTAGGACGACTAACGAGGTCCATATTGTATACGCGAAGTATTAAAACCAGATATATCGAACAAGAATCTATTTATTCCCGAAGTAATCTTCTCTTCAGTCAAAGTATTTGGAGAATCTGTTAGTTTGCTACAGATTACAGAACACTACACAACATACATACTTCGTTCATGGATTCATTGGACGATGGACTGTAGATCTTCCATACTTGTAGAAACAGCAACGCATTATTAGCAAATAACAGGAAACATACTTTCAGATTACTCATTTTCGCACCTAAGCCACCCTCTTTCAATTCTCGCATTCAACTACCGATGTATAAAACGAACAACCGCGGTGACATAACGCATGTGATTTCAAACGACCCCTTGAAACCACCGTTGACCCAAACTTTAACAAACATTATGTTGATGAAGTTTATATGCTAGAACAACTTATAACATAATTTTATAAAAGAATCTTAAATAAGTAGGCGGCCAACATGGTAATTATTGGATATTATCACAGTTATTTTAGGGTTCACCGAACAATCGAGCTACATCTGTTGATGAAAATTTTATCCTTGACAGACTAAGCGAAGGCTAAGACCATATTAGACTATATCAATGTTACACATAACTTTATTACATAAAGTTTTAAATATAGCATTGAAGGCATTTATTCGTATACTTGAAGACTTTTTAAAATACCTATCTGTGTTCTCCCATCACAGATTACCGAGAGATCACTGTAAAATCTTGTTAATTATAGATTGTGTTAATTGTTCACATTCTCTAGACTCTAGATCGGGGTCAAAGAACTTAATAATTAATGTTTAAATGGCGATTGTAGACAGATGATGTTATTTAAATATTTATAGAAGTATGCGTCATCGATAGGCGCCTCGTATCTTAGATGTTTTCAGTTTTTCAGGTTGAAGATAACTAACGCGTTGCTTGATGTGATGCTTCTTTTGATTCCGTTCGCCGTATGGAAAAAAATATTGAGTCCATATAAAAAAAATGTTTTTCATCATCATTTTCATACGTACGGAGTAATGCAAATAGTTGCAATAGAGGAAAACTAATACTTTGAGTTGGTATAAATAGTTAAAAAAATGGCAAAACCTTGAATTAAACAATAGATCACATGCAATAAGTCATTAATTTTCCTTTGCTATTGCCGTCAACAAATCATCAAAAATGTCCGTGAAATCCACAATGCCAAACTTGTTATGAGAATATTTGCGTTGGACGCCAAAATGTTATGAATATAAGATGGAGAGCAAGAGACAAGTGAGATTATTTCTGAAGAATTTGTATCTCAGGCGTGGACCTTAAGCAGGCGGCTATGAAATACTTTGTATGAGGATAGGTTATTTAATAAAAGAGATTATTGCTTTGAGACAGTTAAATTAATTTATTAATAAGTACAATAAAACAATCAGGGCTAGACTAAATCTGAATGGGCATATTATGGAGCGTTAGTACCGTTTAATCTTGAGAAGTTGGTGAATGGGTGATGCCATACGTAGGCGTTCCATGATGCTGCTTGCTGCCTTCGGAGATGTGCGGTCAGCTCCCTCCGCTGCTGACATGTGCTGAACGGCAGGCTGGAGCGACGAAACAGGCCTCCAGTCCCGCGGTTTCCCAGCGACGTCGCGTCCCAGGGCGGTTGCCAGCCAGCCGACTATGTTGATGACGGCCAAGGTGGGCGATCTTCGGCCGCATCTCTGCGAGCATCTCTGGCTCCAGGTGTAGTCGGAAGGTCTTGTGATGTCTGCGTCTGCAGATGCTGGATGTGGTTTTAATCCAGAAGAAATAATGGGCTCCCATGGTACTCCGCTGCTGATCCAGGATTTTAATGATTGTCCTGATGGTCTTCAATGATGGATGCCGCTGATGGGCGCGGATTTATCAATCTTCACACGTTGTTAAAATAATGGCGAACTATTACAATTTGATTTCGTCGACCCGCCACAGGGACGGTGGCCGAGGTCACCTGTGGCTGCTCAAAGAATGAGGAGTTCTCTTTTCAAATCTCCTGATTTTAATTTGTCCAGGATCAGCAACTGTTGCATTCAAAAATATTGCAGGGCTCGCAATATTACCAATGCCCAAATGTCAATGGGCAAGTACTAGAGGTTCCACATACCGAAACTATAAATAAAGTGTATATAAGAGGGTGCACACACCTTGTTACCAATACTTTTTATGTAACAAACTCTTCATAATCAGAAATGCACACACATAGTATTTTTAATCAACACCGTTTCATACCGTTTCTTCACCGTTTGTCTCATTTTCGAATGTTGTTATTTAGTGTGTAAGAAAGACCTGCAGCATCATATATTTAAGAACAAAGGCAAAACCATCAGCGCACTCAAATTTGACGTTTTTGAATTTTTGGATTTTTGGATTTCACTCACACTTCAATGTATCCTTGTAACTATATTCCTTACTTTAAAAATTATGGTCACGGCTTTTAGTATTGTGGGGGTCTACAGAGAGGTCACGGCGCGGTATGTGAGAGAGATACAAGAAAATTATTACTTTTTTTACTTTGGAGGAAACAGACCTACGTTAATTGTGTTTCTCATCTTTTGAAAGTGCTTATGATAAGGAATGACCTTTTAAAGCCTTTTTATTGCCTTTTTTAAGTCGTCACGGTACCGTAATCGTGAATCGTCACGGTAATAATAAAAGCACTCAATCACAGGTTGAGCTGTTTGAAAAAAATCTATACGGATGCTTCTCTTAAAGGTAAACTATTGAGATTACGTTAATGAATGTTTCTTTTAATGGTATCCCATGATTGCTGATGTTATATAATTTGGTATTGGGTTCTATCTCTCTGTGTTTATTTGGGTCTGTTTCAATCATGCCGGAGTAATTGGCTTTCATTATTCAAGTTATATCTCAGATGCTCTAATTTATTTCTGGTTAAGTTTTGCATGATGAGAATGCTGATTGATTAACGGCAAGGATTGGTTGCCCCAGTCACGATACTGGAAGCGGCTGTAAACCAGGCGTATTAAAACAACGATTCGCGACACTCTCACCTCGAATTATACTCGTATATCTGTCTTGACCCATACCCTAGTCTCATTCATACAATTCTCTTCTGTTATTCCAACCCATGACACGGCCAGAAGTAGTTGATTCAATTTTATTTATGTATTTACGTACAGTAATAACATATCGGTATTGGAAAGCCATTTTTTTCCATCTGTATGGCTTGTTAGTCATTTTGCCTTTCAAATGTACGTTTTTGATTCCAACGTTTTCGTTCTGGAAATTTCGACCTGCAGAACAAGCCCCGTGGACGGCCGGAGACCAAAGTTGACAATGAAGAATTGAAGGCTATTGTGGAAGCGGATCCATCGCAAACCACGTCCGAGTTGCTGCAGCTGCAGGCTGCGGTGTTAGTGATAAAACTGTTTTAATCCACTTGAAGCAAATTGGGAAGGTGAAAAAGCTTGAAAGGTGGGTACCTCACGAATTGAGTGAAGCAAATCAACAAACGCGCGTTAGAACGCTAGACCACATACTGCACAACAGACGGCTACCAAATTAGAGGAGCTTCAATTGGAATGTCTAAGACATCCACCGTACTCTCCGGACCTTGCCCCAACAGATTACCATTTTTTTTTTAAATTTGGATAACTTCTTGCAAGGGAAAAAATTCAACTCCGATGGGGCAGTCCAAACCGCCTTCAAAGATTTTATTGATTCCCGTCCGAATGGTTTTTTTAGTAAAGGGATCGATGAACTACCTATGAGATGGCAAAAGTGCATAGATAGCAATGGTACATACTTTGATTAAATAAATATATTATATTAAAAAAAATCGAAAATGTTCCTCCCATACAAAATGCCAATTTCATATGTAAGGACCTAATATTATAAACTGAGGTAAATGTAAGTAAACGTTGACATTAGGTTTTCTGGTAGATATTATTTCCTAGCTTAACATATTGGACTATTCTGAGGAATGACATAGGTGGTGGATTTAAAAATATTAAGTTATAAAAAGAGTCCCAACTGCTCCCAACCATAACTAACCCCAGGCCTCGGACCTATTTTGTCAGAAGGTCAAAATATTTCCGCCTGGCAATAAAATCCAAATAAATGGAATATTTCCGAAAGCATCCTAGAACTAAAAACTGTTTTTGAAAGGTGATACGCTTTAAAATTTTATGATTCGAAATGAATAGAATTTTTTTTTTAATTTAAAAATTTTTGAAAGCAAACATAATTGAGGGAACGGGAGACAGAAATGAAAAGCGTGCAGTCGATGTGTGAGCCAGTCGTTTATTGGGCTACGTAGCAGATGGTCGGTGGTCGGTAACAAGATGTAATGCGGAGTGCCGTAGATGATGCTGCAGGCGTACGGAGGTGGAGATGGTGTGGTGAAGGTCAGCGAGTTGCTTGACACCATGGCGGTGGAGATGACCTATCTTCCAGGCCGTTGCTCGACGCTTTGAATCGCGGAGATGAACGGTGTGTGGCTCGGTGAGCTGAGCCACCAGCAGGTAGTCCTGACGAGGCGGAGCGTGTTTCCATGGCAGCGAAGCACGGTGGGGCTTCGGGGTGCCATGAAGTGGTGAGCTGATCCCTTGGCTGAAGGTGACGCAAGCCTTGTAAGTCGCGGGATGGGGCTGATCTCTGGAGCTGAAGACACGATGGGCC
Organism: Limnephilus marmoratus; assembly: GCA_917880885.1. Lineage (NCBI taxonomy): Eukaryota > Metazoa > Arthropoda > Insecta > Trichoptera > Limnephilidae > Limnephilus > Limnephilus marmoratus. The sequence goes on along the minus strand of OU862924.1, from coordinate 28,923,088 downwards.
TTGTAGCTGAGACGTGGTGATGGACCTCAGGAAGCTGCCCTGGATGTGTGCCATGCAGGAGCACTTGTTACATGTTGAGATGTTGACCGATGATTAATGTGAGACTGAACTGGACTGAACTGCAGCGGGCGAGCGATCGGCTGCTTATATAGCCGCGGTAGAGTAACTACCTCGCGGTAGGTAATACGAGCCACTTCGAGAATATTCGGCGCCGTACAGATATTGTACGGTGCTGTCTCGAGACCTTTCTAGGCGGGGCGATATTATTATCGTCGGGCTGGCACGGCCGGCGAGAAAGTACATCGCGGCCAGTATAGGTACGAAGGTACCTAGGCAAGTAGGTTTGCCGATGGGCGCGAATATTAGATGTTTCTCGTATGTTCTTTTGATGGCGATGATAATAATGATGTGTCGCTACACACCCCCTTCCCAGTGTACGGAGTACAGGGTTGAAAGTTGATGCCAGGAGTCGCAGGAAAGCCGGGTTGATGCTGGTCGGTGCGTCCGTGCTGATGCGTCTCTACCGATTCCCTCGTTTTGCGGTGTTACCGGTGCGTCGTGGTAACACTCTTGTCAGGATGCTGTATGCTGCGTATCCATATCACGTCGGGGTCACCAGTTGAGGGAGCGGGCCGGATCGGTAGAGACGGGAGATAAATGAAAGGCGTGCAGTCGATGTGTGAGTCAGTCTTTATTGTGGCTACGTAGCGGAGGTCGATGCGGAGTGGGAACGGAGCGGGAGCGGAGTGACAGTAGTGCCGGTAGTGATGCTGCTGCACGATGATGTGAAGATGAAGGTCAGGACACTACGGCGGTGAAGATCACAGGTCTTCAGGAAGCCGGCGTGTTGCCCTACACCATGGCGGTGTAGACGTGACCTTGGTCCAGGCGGTCGATCGACGTCGTGTTGACGGGATATGGCGGCTGTGTGTCCTTTGAGTCGGAGCACACACGTGACGCAGAAAGGAACCTTGAGAGGAGGTGAGGATGAACTCTGGCAGCGGAACGCGGTGGGTTCGTGGTGCCAGAGAACGGGTTGAGTCCCAAGCAGAAAGCACGGCGGGCTTTGTGTGCTGCGGACGGAGACATCTCATGTTGAGGCACGGAGGGCCGAACAGCGGATGGTGTTGAAGAAAGAATCCTCGAAGGTGCTGGACATGTTCCTGGGTCACACTGGATAAATTGATGTTCACGGTTGACAGCGCGAGGCCCGTGCCCCGCGCGGGCAGGTACTTAGTCGCGACACTGCTCGTTCTGTGTTGCTTGCCCGGCCGATGAATGAATACTGAGGTACTGACTGACTAGCTCCGAGCCGGCGAGCGCGGCTTATATACCCGTGGCAAGTAATTAATTCTCGCGGTAGGTAATGCGGCGAATTCACGTAAAGGTGAGAAATCGCTCGAACTTTCTGCGGGCACTTGAACGGTACAGCCAGACGTTCTAGGTCTTTCGCCTAGGTGGCGGTGTTTATTTACGATGCGCCAGTTACTACCACGCTAAGATAGGTATGCCTTATCTTCCAGCTAATTCTGTGGAGGTCAGTGGCGCTGCGGTAAATTTTGCAGAGCGGGTTAAGTAGCCGCTACAGACCCCCTTCCCAGTGTACGGAGTACAGGGTTGAAAGTTGATGCCAGGAGTCGCAGGAAAGCCGGGTTGATGCTGGTCGGTGCGTCCGTGCTGATGCGTCTCTACCGATTCCCTCGTTTTGCGGTGTTACCGGTGCGTCGTGGTAACACTCTTGTCAGGATGCTGTATGCTGCGTATCCATATCACGTCGGGGTCACCAGTTGAGGGAGCGGTCCGTATCGGTAGAGACGGGAGATAAATGAAAGGCGTGCAGTCAAGGTGTGAGTCAGTCTTTATTGTGGCTACGTAGAGGAGGTCGATGCGGAGCGGGAGCGGAGTGGAGTGATGCTGCTGCGTGGTGAGTGAAGATGAAGGTCAGGACACTACGGCGGTGAAGATCACAGGTCTTCAGGGAGCCGGCGTGTTGCCCTACACCATGGCGGTGTAGACGTGACCTTGGTCCAGGCGGTCGATCGACGTCGTGTTGACGGGATATGGCGGCTGTGTGTCCAGTGGGTCGGAGCACACACGTGACGCAGGAAGGAACCTTGAGAGGCGATGAGGTAGCTGCTCGTTGCAGGGTGCTGGTTGACATCTCATGTCGAGATGGTAGTCGGAGAGGTTCCTCGAAGGTGCTGGAATGTTCCTGTGTCACGCTGGATAAATTGATGTTCACGGTTGACAGCGCGAGGCCCGTGCCCCGCGCGGGCAGGTACTTAGTCGCGACACTGCTCGTTCTGTGTTGCTTGCCCGGCCGATGAATGAATACTGAGGTACTGACTGACTAGCTCCGAGCCGGCGAGCGCGGCTTATATACCCGTGGCAAGTAATTAATTCTCGCGGTAGGTAATGCGGCGAATTCACGTAAAGGTGAGAAATCGCTCGAACTTTCTGCGGGCACTTGAACGGTACAGCCAGACGTTCTAGGTCTTTCGCCTAGGTGGCGGTGTTTATTTACGATGCGCCAGTTACTACCACGCTAAGATAGGTATGCCTTATCTTCCAGCTAATTCTGTGGAGGTCAGTGGCGCTGCGGTAAATTTTGCAGAGCGGGTTAAGTAGCCGCTACATAATAATGTTTTTAAAATGCCTCAGCATTCGTATTTTATAACTAAAGTTACTGTTAGCACAAAGGATAAAAACATACTCATATATTTTTAGGCAAATGTATCATAAACGTTATTGTCAACTCATTTTTTGTCGTTTCATGTAAAAAATAATAAATAAAAATTTCCCAAAGTTTCATTTTTTTTTCAAACTGCGCCGTTTGCGATTGATTCGATCCTTTTCCCATAACATTGGTCAACAAATTAAAAAAAAAATTGGTGCCGAAATACCGTTGATGGATTTGTATTTAGGTGTACATTGGCAGCACTAAATATATTTTTTTCTTACGTGTAGTTTTTGATCTACCCTCTGTTTTGAGTATTGGCTGCAATTAGCACTTTCGTGTGTGCGTTTTGCTATCTTATCAGTACATTTATATAAATAAACTAGCTGATCCGGCGAACTTCGTACCGCCTCAGAATCAAAAACTGTTGTCAACTTATTAGCTGAATTGATCTAAATTGTTTCTCCCTGCGTATACCATACCTTGATCTAAATTGTTTCTCCCTGCGTATCCTTTCCCCTCTCGCGTTCCCTCTCCCTCTCCCCACTCCACTTCTCCCCTTCCCCCGTCCCGCTAACCCCCCTTCCTGAGTTCCTTTCCCCCCCACCCCCCTCCCCCCCTCCCCCCACCCCCTCCCCCTCCCCCCACCCCCTCCCCCCTTCCCCCTCCCCCCTCCCCCTCCCCTCTCCCCCTCCCCCCTCCCCCCCTCCCACCTCCCCCCTCCCCCCCTCCCACCTCCCCCCTCCCCCCTCCCCCCTCCCCCGGTTCACAGTTTAATATTATACCCCTTACAATATTGCTGCAGTTCTTTCAAAATAGGAGAATTCGTTCCATACAAAATGTATGGGGAAAATAATTTTCTTCGGAGTGGAACACCCTTTACTTTTAGGGGTATGAAAAATAGATGTTGGTCAATTCTCATACCTACCAGATAAGCACACAAAATTTCATCAAAATTGGTCCAGCCGTTTCGGAGGAGTATGGTAACAAACACCGTGACACGAGAATTTTATATATTAGATTTATTTTCAGATAATGTCCTCATCGCGAAGAAGTTGTCTCAATGATCCAAAAGTGTTTTGTTATATTTGCGGTGAATATACAGTTAAAAAAATTCAGGAAATCCATAACAGAATTTATAAAAGGTGCCTATTTTTCGTATTTTAAGTTGAAAATTGTGGATAAATTCAAGTCGTGGATACCCCAGATTGTTTGTAAAATGTGCTTTGAACACTTGAGACAGTGGGTCAGTGGTCAAAGAAATCATATGAGGTTCGGAGTGCCTATGCAATGAAAAGAACAAAAAAATCACTACAACGACTGTTACTAAAAAAAAAAGTTTGAAAAAAACACTTTTTTTGTTGTTGCTAAAGCGGGTATTTTCGATGGCCCACAAATAAGAATATTAATAAATGATACGTACTTCTTAAGTTCAATGAACAATGTGGAACGACCTGCGTGGATTTCGTTTGTGAGGTTACAAATTTTTTTCTCGGAAATCACAAGTCAAGTAACTACACTGAAATTGTAAACGACATGTTAGTTAACTTTAAAAACTTAGGATGTAATAAGTACATTAAAGTGCACTACCTACACAGTCATCTTGATCAATTTCCAGAGAATCTTGGATCCTATAGCGAATAACAAGGAGAGCGATTTTACCAGGACCTAAACACTATGGAAGAAAGGTACCAAGGCCGATGGAATCAGCATATGATGGCTGATTACTGTTGTGGGGTGCAACGTGATTGTTCCACTACACCTCATTCAGGAAAATCGCGGTAAAGAAAGTTTTTAAGTCCATAATAATGTAATAAATGCTGTTTTTTTAGGTAATTTTATTTATACGTGTACAAGTCAAAATCTAATAAACTACAAGTAGGAATCCAAAAATTTTGCTATTGTTGTACTCAGTATAAGGTCCAAAGTTAAAAAAAAATACAGCTACTCGGCACCAAAACCACTGTTGACCAGTGTAATTAGTGGTTCGGCTCACGCTTCGGTCCACATTTGTATAAGAATCATTATATAGTCTCATTCTCTTGCCTTTATCATATTTCTTAAATCTCTTGTTCATTATTGTATCATCGACCGTGCAGAATTCAGATCTCCTCCTCGGTTTATTCGGTTGTAAACGTTTTTAGTAGCCAAATCGGCACAAGAATTGATGGAGGAGTAGAAAGGGTAGGAGTGGGGAAGTTAATTAGGAAATTACCAGGTCGTTGGAGGGGGAAAAATGGTTAAGTGGGAAAATATTCAAAATAGGATTGTTTACAATATTTTACAATGTTATTTTGACAATCAAATCCCAAATATTTTTTTAAATTATATCAAATGTACATATTATTACGGCCATCATCATCATCATTACAAACTATAAGATGAAGTCGCTCAAAATGTATGTGCGCGTTTATCTTTTAAACTACGCAACGGATTTTCATACGGTTTTCACCAATAGATAGAGTGATTGAAGAGGAATGTTTATATGTATAAGACATGCAAATTATATTAAATAAAAGCACAGAAATTCAAAGAAAACATATTTTTGTGCGATTTAAAACGGCTGGCGGGCCGTACTATAGTCACTTTTGAAATTCGTTCTACGGAAGAAATTGGAAAATAGATGTCCTAGAGTAAGTAGGTATTTGATTTTCCCTTTTCAAATATCCAGTGTTGCATTGCAAGCATTTTATAATTAGTGGCAATCGCTCGAATTGCATTACATAGTATAAAATGAAGTCGCTCAAAATGTATGTGCGCATAGATCTTTTAAACTACGAAACAGATTTTCATGCGCTTTTCACCAATAGATAGAGTGATTCAAGGGGAAAGTTTATATGTATAATACATGCTTATTATAGTATAGAAAAGCCGAGAAATTCAAATATTCAATTCAGGCAGCGGGCAGCGGGCATCTGGCAAGCGGATGGTGTAGATTTTATAAAGGTTGGGTAATGGCGTTGTGTTTCGTTAGCCACAACAACGTGTGGCCGGGTCTGCTAGTATTCTAATAAACGATTTGCAAATTCGGATTCATTATTGCTGTTTAGAACCCTGAGATGTTTTTGTAACAAAAGTTTTGAACCTCTGCAGAGTATATAGACACTATGGAGCTATAAAGCCTCCAGTTGGAGATACGGTTTCCTTTCTCTTCTTGGGATGAAATACGAGACCAAGGCCAACTTCCTCCATATATCACCGTCTTCTTCTTCTTTTTCAATCATCGACTCCATCGAGGTTCTCTATTAGGTTTACTTGTTTGTACGAAGGCACGAACTCTGCATATTTACGGTTTAGATGTAATCGATTCACGTACCAGTGAAAACTAGGTTAAAACTGACACTTTGGTAATGTTTGCTTTGTGCTTGATATCTAAAGTGAAACTAGTGAAAATGCATAATATTTTGGCACATTTCAAATTTCGCATTAGCGTATTATCAAAAACGTAATTCTTGCTTTTACTCAACCTTTTATATAAAAATGAATCGCCGAATGTGTTGCTAAGCGCAAATCTCGAGAGCAGCTGAATCGATTTCGCTAATTCTTTTTTTAGAATATTCCTTGAAGTACGAGGATGGTATTAAGAAAAATGCGCAGAAAATTGGAAAATTTCAGTAAACCTAACAACTATCGCACGTTTGACAGTTCGCGTGTTTGAGAATGACATTTTGCAAAACAATGATTGTTAAATTCTATTTTTGAAAATCTTTAAGTTGATAAATTTATTTAAAGTAGGTACTCCCCTAATAGTTTGAATCGAATCAAGAATGTTAGATATTTTAAATAGGTACCTATGTTAGGTTCCAAATTTAATGTAAATTAAAAATGGAAAATTGAATAAAAATTGTAAAAGGTGGCACGCGGGCTGTTTAAAAACTGAATGTACTGGGATTGAATATATGGAACGCGGGAGGAGGGTTGGCGGGACGAGGGAGCGGGAAAGGGAAGAGGGAAGGCGGGGAAGGTGGAAGGTGGAAGGGGAACGCGGGAGGGGAAGGGGACGTGTGAGGGGGGAGGGGAACTCGGGAGGAGGGTTCGCGGGACGGGGGAAGTGGGGGGGAGTGGTGTGGGGAGAGGACGTAGAAGAAGAAGGGGAGGCGGAAGGGGAACGGCACGAATGGGAAAGGACACTCAGGGAGAAACAATTTTGTTTATTAAATGGCATAGCAACGCATGCCGGGACTAGCAAGTTATTAATAAATACATGAACAACTTGATTCCGCACACCTTCAAACTCATATAAATACCATAGCGTAAATTTGCGCCCCGTATACATGTGTTCTTCCACTCAACATAGAGTTACAGATACGGTTGTAATTTTCAATTAATATTTTTTATAAATTTAGAAATCAATAATAAAAACACAATAATTTTCAGGAAAATATCGATCAGGGGGTAATTTCGTGTCGGCGCACCGACCATTGTTGATCGGTATAACTACAGACAGTACAAATTTTAGAAAAAAACAAGCTTTTGGCCCTTCGTCCAAAAGTCTCGCGCCGCAGGCGATTTTCGAGTAAAATTATTATTACAATAAAAAAACACATAAATTTTTTTGAGACCACTTTTATTTTAAAACACTCTACCGGTTTCAGAAGCACCCTTCCTTCGTCTATTATAACAGTTATAATATTCTCCTGGCGAAGGAAGGGTGCTTCTGAAACCGGTAGAGTGTTTTAAAATAAAAGTGGTCTTAAACAAATTTATGTGTTTTTTTTATTGTATAACAGTTATAATATTCTCCTGGCGAAGGAAGGGTGCTTCTGAAACCGGTAGAGTGTTTTAAAATAAAAGTGGTCTTAAACAAATTTATGTGTTTTCTTACTGTATAACAGTTATAATATTCTCCTGACGAAGGAAGGGTGCTTCTGAAACCGGTAGTGTTTTAAAATAAAAGTGGTCTTAAACAAATTTGTGTGTTTTTTTTATTGTAAATTATGGCGAGCCACAAAATTAAAGCTTTTTACAAAATTTAATTAAAAAAATTATTATTATTTTTTTTTTATTTAAACAAAGTTATTGTTTTATTTCCCTCAAAATTAGTATTGTTGCAACATAGCTAGGTACGCATAATGCAAATTACGCCTAGATATTATATTGCATTATTTTTCTCATATATTTTATTTTAAATCACGGTTTCAAAAATACATCTCTATGAACAATATTTTTCCGGCCTGTTCCTCAAAACTTCAGGGGTTCATGATAAATTTTCGAAATAAAATTTTCGATTTTTTTTCAAACACCTTTAGGTATAATGAAGGCTCGTTTAGGAAGCTTGTTCAGATAATATTATTTTTTTATATAAAAAAATATTGAAGAGTAAGTAGTCATGAAGCTACCTACATTATGGACTAACTCGGTTAAAATTTATTTATTATTTTGTTTTAATTTAATAGAGTTCTATCAAACACAATTTGATATAAGTAAATAAAGCTACCTTTATGGTATGTACGCGCATGAATACATACAAGAGTATCTACTTTAGACACACTTCGGAACTTAAATATACCATCTATCAAGATTTGACCACTCGGGCGACAGCGCGATTTTTAACTTTTCCTCATCATCAAAAAAATTACACGTCCGAATTTTCATATGAAAAAATTGAAAAAAAAATGTATGCATCTAGAGAAAATTTGTCTAAAACTGGCAGCAATGCAATCCGCGGTATTTTAAATGGTGCCATAACGTGGCAAAAAGCGCTCCAGTGGATAAAAGGAACTTTATAAAATTTAATAGGAATATTTCACAAATTAAATTCACCCCTGGGATAGCATTAGCAATGCATTCAAAACAAACGGCGTAACAGCCATCCCAACGCTGCAAATGACCACAGCCTGTGCCTATAACTGACAAAAAACAAAATTAATGTAAACGTAATTTTAAAATGTAAACAATTCGAAAAGCAAATTAATCCATGAAATTGGATAATGATGTATTGCCCTAAAGGGCCAGTTAGAGAATTTCAACAATTCATCAAATTTTAAAGTCAATTCTCAAGTTCTGCAAAGGTTATATTCAAGTTCTATTTTTATATAATGATTTTCCAATTGTTTCATATAACTGAAATGATAACAGAACTGAATAGAACCTTCACAAAACTTTAATTTTAACTTTCAAAATTGACGAATTGTTCAAATTCTGTGAAAGTCTAGTTAAAGCACGTTTACTTTATCTTCAGTATCCAACGGTTTAAAAAACTTAGGTTATTGTTATTATTTTTCTAAAATTAAGTATCTTGAATTATGTTTGTAGTTATTTTGAATGTTGATGTACGTTATTTTGTTCGTTGATTTACGTTTGTAGATGTTTAATAAGTCTTAGATTATTGTTTGCATATCGCCTTTTAAGCATTATTTTCTCTACGCATGTAAAAAATGGTTCTCCCACAACCACGAGCTATTGGAATTCAATTTAGGGAGTGGTAGATTAATTTAAAAAAAAAATCATATAATTTTGAAATGATATATCTTTTAATAAGACTTTGATAAAAATAAATAAAGAAATCAGAGTGTGTAATCCACATACGGTAGAAGCGAAACTAGAAAGTCGCTAGATGCCGCTTTCTTTTCTTTTGAATTTTTTTAAAGTGGTTTGAAGACTGGATATTGATTTCTCAAAATAAAAATGTTTTTTTTTTGGATTTCGTAGGATTCGAACCCCGTTCGCTTGATTTCGGCCTCTGAGACTTGTCAGGCACTTTGCCAACTGCGCTATGGAAGGCACGCGCCAAGATGGGAATTTACAGCATTATATTAGAACCGAGTATTTGTGTAGAACTGAGTTGTGATGCATTTCCGTTTCACCAGAATTTCAAGTCACTAACGGCGCTAAAGAAGTTTCATTTCAATATTTTAGATTTTAGAAGATTCTGATATGAGCCTAATGCGTTACATACAAAACCACCTATTGCCTGATATATTGCTTTATCTTCTCCATAGTCATAATTTTAAACTAGCACCATTAAATATCGTGCTCTGGAAAATAATGACGGATGCAGGCAAACCGTATGCTGTGTGCCGCAATAACATGTCAGCCTGAGGTGTATTTTTATAATGGCTCTAAGTCTGTGGTATGTTAAGGCAGCCGGCACGCCGCTATTGCAGGGTATTTCTGCAACATCTGAATTCTATTTAAACATTTCTATCCGAATTGAGCTGAAATGCTACGCGAGTATGGAGACATCGGCGTCCCGTGGTGGAATAAAATTATCTTTATTGTGAAATTTAACTAAAATCACATTAGCGAAGAAAACTTTCCATTTGTTACGAATGGTAGATACTCTGGACGGGTTGTTTTACAGAATTTGAACATTTCATCAAATTTCAAAGTTAAGAGGGCATTACCAGAGAAAGCCGGAAATACGACATTTTCAAAAAAGTTTTTAGACGTATTGACTCTTTTCCACAAAAAATTATAAATGGATTTCGAAAGATTGTTCTTTTATCTAGTGAAGTTATGTAATAAATTTTTAGATTTTTTTTTAATTTTTAGTATAATAAGGTTATTCCATAGGTCGTTGGCAGATTTGTTAAATTTTCAAAAAAGTTTTTGTATTATACCACACCCATTTCAAATAATGTAATGATGCAGTAAAATAAATCAATACATTATCTAGCAGAGTTATGTATTAGAATTTTAATTTTAGTTTCAATAAAACCATTAAAAAATATGTACGTACATGTGTTTCTTGACGAAAATTGGTCCATTTGTGTATTTATTTGCGCACTTACAAACTAATATATTTCAGATTTTTTTAACATTCTTATTAAATTTAGACATTATTGAAAAATGATAAATACTTATAATCAAAAAATAACTACAAAAAGTACACTATTTTAATAGTTTTATCATCACGCCTTTCAGCATTTTTGGATGAAGGTATAAATTAAAGCTAATTTGGATTGAAATAAATTCGATATTGAGTTATAATTTAAAAAAGCTGGTACGGAGAATAATTAATCTTTCTCATTGTAACCGCCCTGCACGATCGGAAGAACAACTTTCGACGAAATGTGGATTTTCGTCCGCTGGCTGGTTAAACGCTCTTAATAATCCAATCCTATGAAGGTCCTACCATAACTATGTTATGCTTTTTTTAATGTGAATACCGCACAAGAGTCCCAACTGCGCCAGTCTGGAGCCAGTGAGACTATGGCATCCCCAATTGAGGTATGTTGTGAGGCTGAAGTTATTGGGGAGGGGAAGGAGATTGAAAAGAGGAAGGTGGGGAAGTATCGTGGGTGGGGAAGTATAGTAAGTAATCACGGGTAAAGCCATTTCAAGCAACGTTTCAATTCTGAATGGTGGTCTTACACCAGGGCGATACTGACAGTATCTTCCACCCTGGAAGAACTCTATTATCTTACACTGTGTAACAGCCGGCCATTATGAAATCGTAACAGAGCATGAATAGAATTTTCACAGAACTTGAATTATAAATTTTAAATTTGATGAATAATTGTTCAAATTCTGTGAAACTCACAGTCCTGGCGAAAGACCATCTTTCAGAATCCGTTGATTGAAATGTCTTTAACTGTGTTTGTTGAGCAGATCTGAATAGTCGGCTACTTCTTAACCATCATCTTTCTAATTTCCCTCCTTTCTCCACTCTCTTAGCCTCACAAATTACCCAATCGGGGATACCAATTTTAGTATTATTTCAAAAAAATTCTAATTTCACCCCAAGATGCAAAGTATCCAGATTTACGGTGCCACAGTTCCAATGGCTCCGGATTTTTTTTTTTTTTTTATGTAAATACCGAACCAAGTACTCCCAGAAGCCAGTGATAATATGATATGATATGTTGTGAGGCTAAAGGTAGTGGGAAGGGAATGTACCTGGATGTAAAGACATTTCAAGCAACTTTCCATTTTGTCGGGGTAGTTGATAGGTACTCTTGTGCAGTCGGTATTCATATTTTTTAAAATACGAAATAATGTTGAATTGATGACAGCTAAGGCAGCGTATGTACGCGAACCTAACCTGTCAGCAGAATCACCAAATGCAAACGGCGCGAAACGCCGATCGCAGTTGCTTTGTTCTTTTCCCTTAATTCGTTGTTTGGCTCGCATCTCTGTTCGCAAATGTATTCACAGCATAAGAAAACTTTTTATAATAACGCAAAAACAAGTTTAGGAATTTTTCGGGATGCCCAAATTGAACACGGAACTTCCGAAATGCTAATCGAGAGCCTTACCCCTCGACTACGGAGGCCGTTAGTCATTAAGACATAAAATTTTAATCGATTTGTTGATAGTTGCACAATATTCTTCGCGATATTTTACCGCATACTCCATATCATTATTGTGGAATAATGATTCTAAACAGATAAAATTTAAAATATCAATGAAAAAAGCAAATCCTGCAAATTATGCAAATTCATAATGCCTTAACGACCACTTAATATAATTTTATTAGCCTCGAAACGTTTCAATATCCGCCACTGCCTCCATCCATCGAGCAATCGAGCCTCCACACGGTGATATGGTGGGGTGATAACCAGGAGCACATACTTCAGAAGGGGTAACCCGTACCTGTGATCTGTCAGTGAAACCGCTTGAGTCAGTACCGCGCGGCCTGCACACTCTAGCGGCCGTACGTATTCGCGCGGAGACGTGAAAACACGTACATATATCGAGTGCCAGTGATACCAAAGTACGTTGTTGTTGATATTATCAAATAATGCATAACACGGCGCTGTTATCAAATATTGATAATAGCTTTGCGTGATTTTGTTTGGGATGATAGTGGATGAAACGTGTTTGATTCTTTTATAGTCTTGTGGAAATCTAACAATGATTTGAAAAAGAAAGAAGATTTTAGCGACTGTTTTTAAAATCTAGCTTAATTTATAAGACGCTGAATTTTTTTGTGATTGTTTTATGTGTCCACAATTGGAAAGCGAAGGCTTTGTTTTTCTTTGATTTTGTTTATTATTGGTAGCAGCCTCTTTTACAAACAACATCTTCAAAAATAGTCAGTCTCTAGAAAATTTGGTTCTTTCTATGAAAACAATTGACTTTTATCGCTTTTTAATATACGTGCGAGACATAACATGCCAAAACGATATGTGAAAATAGAAATTTGATAAGAAACTTTTAATTTTCCAAATAACTAACCTAAATTTTTTTAAGTCTTAATAAATCGGTACTATCTTATCGTTATAGCTCCTATATTTCTTTAAACCTTTTTAGAATAGTCTGGTAGTCTCTGTAGCCCAGGCTTCTATTTCCAAAACATGGTATTTAACTCTCCAGGTATCTGAGCTTCTCATAAACATGGCGGGACATTGGTGCGTTGGACGAACTGGTCATAAACATTGGTGCCATTAACATCTTCACAATTCCTACAACTATTAGTAGGTCCTACTCCCAAAAGCTTGTACCAAATGCATATATCAAAATGTGATATAGTCCCACTAGCTCAGTCAGTGGGACTAGCTCAGTTCTATCAATTTCATAAATTAATGGGTGCTTCTTTATTCTATTTGCATTTCAACAGCTATTTGTGCTTTCCACTCCCTACAGATACATATGTCTCAAGATGTGACAGTGTCCTGTCAATATTCCCACTGGACCACTATTCAAAGATGTAATTAATACCTTTAATACTTAATTTAATATTCGTAATGTTGTGAAATCTACCAAACAGTTATAACATATACGTTATATACAGGGTATAAGGTCTAGGTCTAAATTTCCTTGTGTGACAGTGTTCTGTTAATAGTTCCACTAGCTTTTTCAATGAGTTTATATCCATAATTTGACTTAATTTACGATTTGTTCGTAACGCAATGTGCAATCCGTGCGTAGAGTTAATGCATATACGGGATAAATGTCCTGGTGTGACAGAGTCCTGTTGATAGTTCAACCAGCCTTTTCAATAAGTTTATATCCATAGATTTAATACTTAATTTACGATTCGTTCGCAGTGCAATGTGCAATCTGCGAAAGGAGTTAATGCGTAACGGGGATAAATGTCCTTGTATGACAGAGTCCTGTTAATAGTCCCAACAGCTTTTTCAGTGTGTTTCTATCCGTAGATTTAATGCCTTGAATTTTTAATTTACGATTCGTTTAAAGCGGTACAATGTGCAATCTATGAATGTGCATACAGTGGTTGTATAAACAAGATAAGGTCTATATGTCCTGGTGTGACAGTGTCCTGTTAATAGTCCCACTAACATTGGTGTACAGCTGGGAAACTTAATTTACGATACGTTTAAAGCAGTGCAATGTGTAATCGTTATATAGTTAATGCATAAACGGGATGAGGTCTCAATTTCATAGTAAGACAGTATCCTGTTAATAGTTCCACTAGCCTTTTCAATGAGTTTCTATCCCTAGATTAATACCTTGAATACTTAATTAACGATACATTTAGGACGGTGCAATGTGCAATCTGTGCATGTGCATACGGTTAGTGCATAAACGGGAAAAGGTCTAAATGCAAACAGATGTGTTTACGTTGTTATAGCCAGGCACTTATAAGGCGAAAGCGGAATGACGTGATCTCACAGTTTTTCGCCGGTAAAGATTGCCGAGCCAGCATTTAACATACTTTATAGGTACTTCGAATTCATAGGTCAGCAACACTTTCATTCAAATGACGACATAATTAATGTTATTATGGCAAAATCATTTGTAAATACGTGTGCAAACTCGGAAATATAACCAGTTGTTGATATTTTTGTTTTGAATTTGTCTTGATTTTCCACGAACGACAAAAATACCTTTTTACTAATTAGGTGTGTTACTGACAACAGGTTGTGATGTTGAAAGCTGTTGCGAGAACATAAAGTATTAAGTTCTGTCAGTATTGGCCTGGTGTCAGACTACTATTCAGCCCGAAAAGTTTGAAATGGTTTTGGCCGTGTTTAGCAACTCAATCTGAATTAACAGACGCTTCCCACTTTCCTCCTTCCAATCGACCTCGTTTCCTAGAGCTTCACAATGTCCCCAGCGTTGGCTCACTGGCAGTTGGGACTTTTGTATGGTAAGGTAAATAAGTTTCGTTCCCGTGAATAATTTAAAAATTATTTAAATATCACTAGAATCACTTTACGGTATGGATTAACCACTTGGAGACGCTCCTGCAAAACTAATTTAAACCACCTACAATCATTACAAAACGCTATGGTTAAATTATTAGTTCAAAAACATATTTTTTCACAAGGACGAAATTTATCATTGTTGTATCGGAATTTAACAATATTACCGGCGCGGGCCTTATTATGGTACAAAATATTAATTCAACATATATCTGAGTCTGATTATAAGGGGAAAGTAGAACATGAACATAATACAAGGTTCACAAAGAATGAAGGAATGCTTGTTCCAAAATATAATAATAACTACGGACGGCGAATCCTGGAATATAACGTGCCAAAAATATTTAACAGGTAATGCAGTAATTCAAAAAATTGCGATTCTACAAAAAGATTGAGATATATGCTAAAACATTGGTTACTAAATAGAGATGGCTTATATTAATTCATGTGTGTTAACTGTGACAATCTATGTAGTTATTGTAATACTATTATGTATGTATGTTTAAATTGTAATTGAAAATTAACATCCTGTTGACAAACTGCTTTATTGCGGTTTAACGGGATTGTACCATGAAAACCAATCAAAAAAACACACACACATTTTGTACCTGTAATTAAATTCGTCCGAACGTTGGAGCCAGTGTGCCAAATTATATTCATGTCCTGCTTGTGAAAGTGAAATGCTCGCGTATAATGCTGCAAACTTTTTTTCTTTGACTTTTGCCAAACAAATTTTGTTAAAATAACAAAGTTTGGAAAAAATAATTCATCGTTTTTTCAATTTTATCGAGAACGATGTATAAATTCACATCATAATTTCTTTCAATTTAAACGGATTAAAAAAAATTAGAATATTAAAAATAGGGATATACCTACCTGTTGACAAAATTATGGAAATATTATTTTTTAGCTTGCCCAATTTTGTTACATTATAAGATTTCTTTACACTATTAATTTATATAAAGTTGTTTATTAAGAGCACTCAAATAATCTTTTAAACCTTGGAATGCCAGGGGTAAAATGCCAATAGCCCGCCGTACCAGCTGACACTTTTTTCTTTTTTTTTTTTAAAGAAAGACAAACATTCCCAGGTTACGAATAACCCAACAATGTTTGAAAATCTCCTACTACCACCACAGAAAGCCGAAAATGTTGCTTGTGTTTGTGATGGAGGACTTAGCCAGCCGAGGAATCGAACACCCGACGCCCAGGTGGGACCCAAGCGCTATGCCCACTCAACCATTGACCGGTCGACACTATTTTCATAACAACTGTATTTTGCAAAATTATGTTTTTCTGAATTTTTTAGTCTTACCAGAAAATAAGTGTTTATGATATGTTTATAAAAAATATATACATCCATCATCGATTCCTCACAGCAGCTTCTTGTATTCAGATAAATGTTATTTTTTTCTCTCTAATGCTATAAAATAATATTATAATGTAAGGAAGACATTATACGTTAATATTCTTGAGTAATATTGTATTTTCCAGCTAAATAATTGTTCTACACGATAAAAATAATTTGTAAGAGGATTTCTTGTACTAAATAAATGCAATTCTACGGCTTTTGAAAATCGGAATTATGGCATTTGACATGGAATTTAGCGACGCGCTTTTTCACAGATAACATAAAGACATTTGTAGGTGACGAAACGACTAGCTATAAAAATATTTAGATACATTATTTCCTTACAAATCGAATAAAATATATTATATCTAGAATATTTTTAGGGTTTAAAAAAACCATCAAATTGAGGCAAGTGGGCTACCAGGTAATCAACGGTGGATTTCTTGGCCCACTAGGGTTTAAACCCAAGTGGTGCCAAACGATGCTTAAAACCATGCATCTACGAGTATGTTGTATACAAATTATTATTGGTGTAAAAATATGTATACATATTTTGGAACCGGTATTTTAATCCAATCATTGGATGAAAAATTGCTAAGAAGCAGCTTGTCAATGGGTTCTGAATAACAATCTACTTTTTAAATTTTTTAATTAAGAGGGCATTACCAGAGAAAACCAGAAATATGTCATTTTCAAATCAGATTTTAGACGTTTTGACTCTTTTCCACAAAAAATTATAAATGGATTTCGAAAGATTGTTCTTTTATCTAGCATTCGCATGTAATAAATTTTGAGAAAAAATTTGAATTTTTCGTATAATAAGGTTATTCTATAGGTCGTTGGCAGATTTGTTAAATTTTCAAAAAAGATTTTGTATTATACCACACCCATTTCAAATAATATAATCATGCAGTAAAATAAATCAATATATTATCTAGCAAACGCATGTATTAGAATTTTAATTTTAGTTTCAATAAAATCATTAAAAAATATGTACGTACATGTGTTTCTTGACGAAAATTGGTCCATTTGTGTATTTATTTGCGCACTTATAAACTAATATATTTCAGATTTTTTTAACATTCTTATTAAATTTAGACATTATTAATAAATGATAAATACTTATAATCAAAAAACAATTACAAAAAGTACATTATTTTAATAGTTTTATCATCACGCCTTTCAGCATTTTTTGATGAAGGTATAAATTAAAGCAAATTTGAATTGAAATATATTCGATATTGAGTTATAATTTTAAAAAGCTGGTACGGAGAATAATTAATCTTTCTCATTGTAACCGCCCTGCACGATCGTAAGAACAACTTTCGACGAAATGTGGATTTTCGTCCGCTGGCTGGTTAAACGCTCTTAAGGATCTTTACACATTATAACAATTATAGAAATGAATTAAGATTGGTGCAAAATTAAAAATTGATGAAATTGGATTGCAAAAATGGTAATTATATTTTTTTCGTAATGTGATAAAGATTATTTATTCAACATCTCATAATGCTAGTAATAAAATTAACAAAGTCATTATTACGTAATTAAGTTACTACACTTTTACTGACACATTATTGAATAGCTCATTTGGAAAAAAATGCTTTATCTTTTCATTGAATTTTAATTGAAAACAATCATTGTATTTAAAAAACTTAAATAACCTTCATTTTTCCAAATCTAATCAATTTTTTCACAGTGAAGGGATAAAATAGACCTACTTTGGATTTAGAACGGGCATAAATCCCTAAATCTTCTTTTTTGATTTGTGTTTTATTTTGTTAGTATTTATATTGAATTCGTCCCTTCAGATAATAGAGAGAGTACGAAAACAGTGTGCGATATAGTTGTGAATGATGAATACTTGGAGCAGGTGGATGAGTTTGTGTATCTGGGTAGTATGTTTACGAGAGATGGGAAGGCTGAAAGATATGTTGAACTCCATTAATGGTGGACTGAATGCCGTTGGCGCTAATAAAAATCTGTCAAAAAAAGCGAAGCTAGCAGTCCACAATGGAGTCCTGGTACCTACCCTGATGTATGGCAGTGAGGCATGGAACTGGCAGAGGAAGGATGAAAGTAAACTGAATGCTGTTGAAATGAGATCTCTGAGACGTATGTGTGGTAAAACAATGTATGATCGTGTGAGAAATGTGGATATCCGCAAAGAATGTAAGGCTGATGTAAGCATAATGAGTAAGATTAAGAAAGGGACCCTCAGATGGTTTGGGCATGTAGAGCGAATGAACGAAGGAAGTAGTGTAAGAAGAATATACGACGCGAATGTGAATGGTAGAAGAAGTCGGGGACGCCCGAGGAAGACATGGCACGATCAAGTGAATCAGATACTTGAGTCGGGTCATGTCAAAAGCCAGAATAATAAAAGAGAATGTATGAGACGATGTATGAATGTGAGTGAGGCAAAGAGTGTGTGCCAAGACCGAGTTGTTTGACGGTCAGTCCTCTCTGCCTACCCCTGCGGGGAAACGGCGTGATAGTTAGTTAGTTAGTTAGTTAGAATTTATTTGCCCACGCCGGGATTCGATCTCGCTACCGCGCTACTTGTATTATCGTGGAAAAGTTCGTATTTATTCTTTGTGAAAAAGTAATCGTCAGACTCCTTGAATTAAAATTTTTAAAATTTTATACCGAATTATGTTAATAATATTTTCAACGGTTTGGAAAATGTCAAGTACCTAAAATTCGATTTGACCACATCAAATTTAATGAGTCTTTTTAAAGTATCAGAATGTTTGTTCGGTAATTCATGATGATTTTATCTGCGATTCTTGGTTTCTATTAAAAAAACAAATATCAATAAACAAATAAATCCTCAAGTGATTACCTACCTGCTTAACATTTTCAAAAAAAAAACTCATCTAAAGTAATCATTAATCATACTTATTTCAGTCATAACCTTCGAGCGTAACCAATCAGCTGAACCATTTTTAAATCGGAGCTAAAAAAATAAAAATATGTTATTTTTGAGGTGAAACTTCTGTAGCCCCGCTATGATTTGTATTTCGGATGAAACGGGAATGACGATTACTGCACCTGCGACGCA
The DNA here is from genome assembly GCA_917880885.1 of Limnephilus marmoratus. Classification (NCBI taxonomy): domain Eukaryota; kingdom Metazoa; phylum Arthropoda; class Insecta; order Trichoptera; family Limnephilidae; genus Limnephilus; species Limnephilus marmoratus. The sequence goes on along the minus strand of OU862924.1, from coordinate 28,903,943 downwards.
TCAACTGCGTTCATTGACCGCTTTGATTTTGATGTTACTTTTAAAGGCTCCTATTGGTTGAGATATGAAAGGGAAATTACGCTGGTCTGCGCTCATTATGACCTCACTTTTCAAGTATTGGTTGAGATTGTTTTGGTAAAGTTTCGCTTCTACCGCGTGTAAACTACACAAGAATTTTTTATTTTTTAATATTGTTATTTTTATTTTAAAAAACAACTTACGTAATTTTTTATTCCTTAATTTGTGTCCTTGGGGAGTTTTACATAACATCCATTACTAAAATTTTACGCTAGTGTATTTTAGAAAATAATATTTTTTTTTTCAATAATTCCACACGGGAGGCCCGGATGAAAACGATTTCCCTCAGGGCCTATGTTGTCTTTGGGGACTCTGTGTGGAGGGTATTTCTACGGAAAGGAAGGAGAGGAAGTTCTGGGAATGAAAAAAATATGAGGGGTGGGTAGGAAATCTGGGGCCAATGTGCCTAGGAGTCACGGACATATAAATCCATCCCTTCCACTGCGGTTCAGGGCGATTGGTCGAGAGAGTCCAGCAGGAGAGATCTAGGTTAGGTCTCCTCCAACCAATCTCTCCCGATTCGGCCCGCCACACAATACAAGGGCAGGCGCTTTGGCCACCAAGACCTAGATAAAACTCACCCCATGAACCCGGGCACCCCTGCAAAGTCACTACTTGGGGTGACCTATGGCAAGAGTGTTAGTTATTTTATTTATTTTATTTTACTTTATTTGGGAAACAAACAGTTGTACATATTTTATTAAATAATTACATTTGACAAATTTGCATGAACCAGTGAAGTTTCCACATTTGAGAATATAGAATTTAAAGAAAAAACAAAAAACTCATTAATATAAGAAGTTATACATACATAATACCTAACTAGATTACAGAAAATCAGATGAAACCAACATAATAAAATCAGATGAAACCAACATAATAATTCATACGAAAATCAGATGAAACCAACATAATAAGAGAAAAACAATAAAATAAGGCACACAGCAGGATTCACGATCAACAATCTGTTTTGATCTTCTCCGTTACATATTTTGTGAATTGAACTGAGGACAAATGGAAAATATCAGCGTCTGAAAGGATATTGTTATATTTTGTGCACGTCCTTTTCAGAAATGTATGTTGTGAGTAGTTAGTTTTTGATTGTGGGATTAGTATTATTATTAGTTATCCAATAAATGGTTCCCGGGCGTCGGTACCCATAAACCCCTCCGAAATTTTAATACGAGAACTTTATACAGTAATTTTACACGATAATAGTATCTAACAATTTATTGTTTTTAAATAAATCTGTTTGAATTTCGATTTCGTTTTCGTGAATGAATTAATCCAAATCTTGGTGTGGAGATTAAACCAATTCCCGACATCCGATCGAGCTGAAACTCGGCAGATAGACTCGTTATCGATGATAGTGCATTCTATTTTCACACAGACACGCGCAGTTCTCCGAAATTGACTACCAGAGATGTCCCAAAAATTGAAAAAAGACGTAAAACAACGTGCGTGCAGTTCATACTTAGAAGTGAAACGTTCAGAGACCTAAACTTCGAAAAAAGAGACGAATTCAGAGTATCGTTACCAATGGTAGTGTTACCAATAATTTTATTGCCAAATTTAAAAATTATTCTACGAAGCACCGAACAAAGAGAAGGTCGATACACTTCGAAGCTCTGCACCAAAAAGACACCGATTAGTCTATCTCATTCTTTCGCAGATGTACGTGTTTGTCTCTTTTTAGCGTCGCTCGTTTCCGTTTCATCGAGTTTCAAATCACAATGGTGCTAAAAAAGTTTTCACTTCAAAAAACCTTGTTTTTATTAGGAGTTGAATTTTTATGTTTCTTGTCTACACATTACAGAAGCAGGTGCTTGTATTAATTTTATTGGTTGAAACCATATTAGAATTTTGCAAAAAATACGAATGCTAAAAATACAGAAAACAAAATAGATTTTTTGGGTGCAACCAAAGATATTCAAATACAGAAGAGATATGATATGGTGTCCGCGCAACTGTCGCCGGACTACGCGCTAATTAGCGTAGTTTTCATACAAAAAGAATTTGTTCATTTCGTTGATTTTTTGAAAATGTGCATTAATATTGGTTAACAATATATTTTGAATAAGGAAAGAATTTAGATAAGTTTTAAGATTTTCACGGCCAAAAGCATTTTCGTTATTTGTTTTTGGGGTGTTGTGCCGTGTTGCGCTACCTCCTTCTTTAGCCAACGTTTCGGACATCGTTGCAGTGTCCACCGGATCACACATCTACCGGATCTGCCGGATCTGCCCTGATGATGGACACTGCAACGATGTCCGAAACGTTGGCTAAAGAAGGAGGTAGCGCAACACGGCACAACACCCCAAAAACAAATAACGGAAAAGGAAAGAATTCGTTCATTTAGTTTAACGTTCGTTTGGTTTATTCGTTAATTATTTGTTCTTTTAGTTTATTTGTTAATTGGTAAACAATATCGGCGACACCCGGAAGCGCAGACCCACATAGTAAAAACAGCAGATAGCACATCTACGTATATTCTGGGTGCAACTGAGTTCGAACTGGGTTCGTTCGGGGACAACGGTCCCAATTGACCAGGACCTCCGTCTTAGCGGGACAAGACTCTACCACTTAGATATTGAGACCTAATTGTTTTCCGTAATTTTTATCGACCTCATTTTTCAGTCTAAGAATTACCAATATATTTATTTATCAATGAATTCCAATATATGTTTTATGTTTCCTTTTTTGTGCGATAGCAAAGTTTAACCGAATATATTTATAACCTATATGGTGCAAGTAATTTTGAGTGTTGTCCCGGCATGACAAAGATCTGCTGACAATCTACTTGCAGTGGTATAGCGGGTAGACATTTCCATTGTATGTAATTTTTATACAATAATAAAAAAACCTGTGATCAATCCATAGTGCCGACCTTTACCTATTTATTATGTCTTTTCTTTTTCATGTTGAGTTTAGATTAATTAATATTTTCTTCTTCTTCAACGATTAAATAGTTAAATATTACTTTGGTGTGTAACCTTCAAAATCTATTCCAATAAATTATTGTTTGTTCTATAAGTAGTATAATGTGTTAATAATATAAAAGAGTATTACAACTCGGGTGAAGCCGGGTGGTAACAAGTAATCATTAATTAATTGGGAGATTTTAGCATTGGAATACTTGGATTAAGTATTCACACCAGAGAACATCAATGCCAGACTGAAAATACGTTTTATTCTGAGAATCTCTTTCCAAATACGCTTTGTAAATATCAATGATTTGGTCCATTTAGTACCATGGCCAAAGATAAGGATTTTTTTCATTATTTTTTTTCCACTAAAACAAGGACTAAATCAATGACTTCAATCCTCGTATCTCCACGTTTTGGCGAAAATCATTTAAATCCTGGACTGAGTAATACCAAAATTTATATGATTTGTAAAAATCGTTGCAAAATTTCAAAGATTTCAATGATCATCTTATCTTATTCTTATATATAAAAATGAATCGCTGAATGTGTTGCTAAGCGCAAATCTCGAGAGCAGCTGAACCGATTTCGCTAATTCTTTTTTTTGAATATTCCTTGAAGTACGAGGATGGTTCTTACAGAGAGAAAAATTAAGAAAATTGCGCCGAAAATTTGATAATTTCAGAAAACCTAACGACTAACGCACGTTTGACAGTTCGCGTGTTTGAGAATGACATTTGTTAAATCAGGATTCTATTTTTGAAAATCTTTAAGTTGATAAATTTATTTAAAATAGGTACTCCCCTAATAGTTTGAATCGAATCAAGAATTTTAGATATTTTAAATAGGTACCTATGTTAGGTACCAAATTTAATGTAAATAAAAAATGGAATAAAAATTGTAAAAGGTGGCACGCGGGCTGTTTAAAAACTGAACGTACTGGGATTGAATATACGGAACGCGGGAGGAGAGTTGGCGGGACGAGGGAGCGGGAAAGGGAAGAGGGAAGGCGGGGAAGGTGGAAGGGGAACGCGGGAGGGGAAGGGGACTTGTGAGGGGGGAAGGGAACTCGGGAGGGGGGGACGGGGGAAGGGGGGGAGTGGAGTGGGGAGAGGGAAGGTGGAGGTGACGAATGCGAGAGGGGAATAGGACGCAGGAGAAGAAGGGGAGGCGGAAGGGGAATGGGACGAATGGGGAAGGACACTCAGGGAGAAACAATTTCTTTATTAAATGGCATAGCAACCAGCTAGTAATCTTATATAATATTTTTAATCCCTTAAAAATTATATTCCTTTATAATATTTGAACAATTTGTGAAGCGCCTCAGTCAAAGATCACCTCAAGGGTGATGTAAGCGATTTAGAAGGTGCTGCTGAATTCAAGAATACAGAGTATTTTCGATACAAACTAAAATGCTTTAGACAGTGACCTTCCTCTTTTTTTGAAGGTCAAGTGTCCAAAATTTCAAGAATGATTAGATTTGCATAAAAATCAAAAAATAAAAATCAAAACATCTTCTACTGGTGGCAATCGTTTTTTTTTCATTTTCTGCGGTATAGGTAGAGTTAGTTGCCTTTCAAAAATTTAATTTGTTTTGTAACACCCGGTTTTATTATTTAATGTTTTTATTATTATTGATGCAGTAGTATGAATTTTTAAACATGGTTGATAAAGTGGGCCTCACTGGATGCTTTGACCGTGGTGAGGCCCCCATTTTACAATTTGATAAAATGCAATAAAAAAGATGAAATGCAATAACAAATTGAAATAATTTAAAATAAAATGAGATGACATAAATTAAAATATTGATGAAGACAGTAAGGTATTGTGTATTACGCATTGTTTTATTCTTTTTTGTAATATTATTATATCGTATTTTTGTAATATTACCTTTTTTATTCTTTAATCCATATTGTTATAAAAATCAAAATATGCTTGTTTGGGTGTATATGAGATGTCTATGCTTGCTACGATTGCGACGAAACTTTGGGGATTAGATGTGCGCTTGCCCGCGCGATGGTTTTTATATACAATAGTACTCTGGTATCATGAAATTATGCGTTGCTAACCATTCATACGATTGCGATGAAACTTTGGTGAGTTGTTGTGAACACGTCCGCGAAGGTTTCTTTATATATACTGGTGAGCTCTGGCATTATGAAATTTGTATAAAAAATTGCAAAAGGTGGCACGCGAGCTGTTTGAAAACTGAATGTACCGGGACTGAATGTACGGAATAGGGGAGGGGGATTCGTGGGATGGGGGAAACGGGAGAGGGGAGTGGGGAGAGGGAAGGCGGAGAAGGCGGAGTGGGGACGGGTGAGGGGAAGGGATCGCGGGAGAAGAAGGGCAGGCGGAGGGGGAACGGGACGTATGGGAAAGGACACGCAGGGAATAGTAATTTCATTTTTAAGTGGCATGGCAACAAATGCCGGGAACTCGCTAGTATTTTAATATAAATAAATTCTTCTGAAATGCGCAATAAACCAATTTTTTAACATGAAAAGATCATCACAAAAAAATATTCTTAAGGCGGTTCACAATCCTAATAAATTTTGTACGCTCAAAACTCACATTTTAATCACTTCCGGCGAATCCATAACTATAATAACTTTTTTATTTCCATGCCGCACAAGAAATGCGAGTTATTTATATATTAGATTAATAAAAACAGTACCTTACCATTAATATATTTTACGTACAACGATTTCAAAACTATATAACCCGTTTTTCAACTATAAAGTTAGCGGTAAGCACCAGATTTTATTTTCTAGACGATGAATTAATAATTTCGGGAGGACAACATGGAGACACATTTTAAATATTTGTAGCACGTTCTTCAGAATTAATTAAAATGAACGCGGCAGAAAGGTCGAATCTCCAGGCCTGCTAGTGTGAATTCGACCGTACGTTCGTACAATTTGCGGCGTATATTTGTTTACACGCTTTCTTCACTTACGTCGTTAAGATTCCCACATTATACATCTTCTTCTTCTTTTCTTTGATTCGGCAAATTCAACAGTAGGTCCGTCTAGTGCACGGGTCGCGAGTCGCAATTTGTATATACGGTTTATTTACTTACGTCGTTAAGATTCTGAATATGTTTTAGAGTATATTGTCGTCTTAAGAGGGCATTACCAGAGAAAGCCGGAAATACGTCATTTTCAAAAAAGTTTTTAGACGTATTGACTCTTTTCCACCAAAAATTATAAATGGATTTCGAAAGATTGTTCTTTTATCTAGCATAGTTATATAATAAATTTTTAGAATTTTTTTAAATTTTTAGTATAATAAGGTTATTCCATAGGTCGTTGGCAGATTTGTTAAATTTTCAAAAAAGTTTTTGTATTATACCACACCCATTTCAAATAATGTAATCATGCAGTAAAATAAATCAATACATTATCTAGCAAAGTTATGTATTAGAATTTTAATTTTAGTTTCAATAAAATCATTAAAAAATATGTACGTACATGTGTTTCTTGACGAAAATTGGTCCATTTGTGTATTTATTTGCGCACTTACAAACTAATATATTTCAGATTTTTTTAACATTCTTATTAAATTAAGACATTATTGAAAAATTATAAATACTTATAATCAAAAAATAACTACAAAAAGTACACTCTTTTAATAGTTTTATCATCACGCCTTTCAGCATTTTTGGATGAAGGTATAAATTAAAGCTAACTTGGATTGAAATAAATTCGATATTGAGTTATAATTTAAAAAAGCTGGTACGTAGAAAAATCAATCTTTCTCATTATAACCGCCCTGCACGATCGGAAGAACAACTTTCGACGAAATGTGGATTTTCGTCCGCTGGCTGGTTAAACGCTCTTAATAGCTCAGATATCATTTCCTACACGTGTTTATGAACATAATCATACAGTTATTTTCCAATTAAACAAACATCGTGTGACGTGTTCTGTCGCACGTATACCAGGAGGACTGAAGCCTTATATCAACAATCGGAAAAAGACGATATTATATTTGCAAAGATTATAACATTCTTTGCAAATAAGTGCATGCTTTCATAATACTCGTTACTCGTGCACGTAAATGTAGATTATAGCCGTTACGAACACACAGATTTTGCCAGTGTCATTACCGGATGAAAGAGCACCTAATAATAATATTGTCTTATTTTATAGAATGTATTAATAGGTAATAATACATACAAACAATAATATATATATTATTTATTTATGTTTTTTGCAAAACCGCTAAAGCGTCAATAATTGAACGTTCAATATATTTTTATTCACCCCTGATGAAGGTTCAGGATGAACCGAAACCGGTTGGATAAAGAAATAATGAAGTGGAATTGAAACAAAGTTATATTATTGTGTTTATTATAATTATGTGTTCCCACAAAGTGTTTGCTATATGTGAAAAATTATTATTATAGACTATTCCCAAACGTGAGGCTGAAAGTACTGGGGAAGGGATGGAGATGGGAAAGAGGAAGATGGGGATTTACCTAGCTATTCAGATCTGGTCACCAAACACGGCCGAAACCATTTCAAGCAACGTTTCAATTCTGAATGGTGGTCTTACACCCAGGGCTCTACTGAGAGCATCTTCCATTCTGGAACGTGTCGCAAATGTACTGCAATACATTATTTTAAATGAGCAGATTGTCAAATAATAATAGAAAACATTTTTGATTTGAACCAGCAACCTCCGGCTTTCTAGTCGACAGCCTTAACCCTCGACATCGAAGGCCGTCTTAAAATGATTTGAATTTACCCCTTCCATTATAAATAGTGTTGATGAAATAGCTTCGTTATGTTTATTATAACATACCAGAGTATTAGATACTCCCCGAATATCCCTGGTGAAGGATCCACCAATCAGAATCGATGCGTTGATTGAAATGGTTTTAGCCATGTTTGGTGACCAGAGCTGTAGTACCAAGTACTTTCCATTTTCCAATTCCCAATCTCCTTCCCTCCCCCTCCGTCAGCCTCAGGTATTTTAAATTGTCATATTTAGTTAGCTCCAAAACTTAATACTATCGGTGGTGTCTTAGTCCCAATGTAAGTTATTGTAAGTAATAGATACGTAGAATGTTTAGCCTCTTGTTCCATCTGCCCTGATGGTGGACAGTGTAACGCTGTTCGAAACGTTGGCTAAAGAAGAGGGTAGCGCAACACGGCGTAACACCCCAAAAATAAATTACGAAAATACTTTTGCCCGTGAAAATCTAAAATCATATCCATTTTAAATTTATTTAAAATCTAAATTGCGCATGTAAAACAATCCCGAACTGAACAATGTCAATTAGGTTTGTATAACACTAAAGAATGGATAATTTCTGTGATCAGCTTATAAGTAAACCGGTTCTTATTGCCACTTTTTATAAATACTAAAAAATAAACATTCTAATACATTTAGATTTAAAATGACATAAGAAAAAAAAAACTTTTAACAAAAAAAATAAATTTAAAATTTCTTTTAACCTCTCCCATGGTCTCTATAATGGTTGTTCTTGTGTACATCGTTCTCTAAGACAAGTGCAGATCGCTAACGTACAAACAACAGTTGACGTCGAATGTATTAAGAACACTTAGTCATTGTGAAATTCTGTTGGTAATCTGCAGTCATGCTAGGGAACGATAAGAAGTTACCGAAAGTTATCCTATTAATCCATATCGATCGACTGATCTAGGAGGTCTGGACATTGGACAATGTACGAGTTGAGAACAGTTTTAAACTAAATAGACGAAATGTTCTCTACTGGCTGCGGCCTTTCGCCATTCGCTTCCAGTTCTCCGTCCTTTCAGTCCTACTACAATCTTCTTGCACGTAGTCCATCCACCTCTTCCTTGGACGAATTTTTTTGGTATCCTATGCGGTGTCATCTAGGATTCTTTCAACATGTTCAGTGTTCAACCAATCAATCCTACCAATCTTTGAGATCTGCATTATTATTCGTATCGTAGACTTAGACTCGATTACAGAAGATTTTGGTCGAATACATGACCCAAATCTAATAACAACCACTTTAGTTACTGTCATTGCAAAGCCTTGGTAAATTGGACAAAAAAGGATACTGGGTGTTTAGCTACTCCTAATTTGGACGGGGCATTAGTTCTAATTTACTAATCACTTAATAAATTTCAAACTAAAATTAATTCAAAATATTTTCCTCAGTTCATCATCGTGTCACTCGTCATCATCCTCAACAACACATCAGCATGAAGTCTGCATCACGGATGAAAGAAAGCGTCACCATCTCACAAGATGACTGATGAAGATTAAGTAATGACCGTGGTTCTCCAGTGATTAAAATAATACCTAGTTAAAAGTGAAATCTGCTAAAGTGTCTTTTGTTAGTCTTTGGAAGTGATCTTTGTTTGTTTGGTTCCATTGGTGATTTGAGTACTCGCCTGTCATTGGTTGGATCTCGCCCGGGCTGCTCTGAGAAAAAACTTACATCGTTTGCAGGTAAAATGCTTTTTTGTTTATATTTCTGTTTAGTTTGGCTGAGAATTATAATATTTTTACCTTCTGACGATATGATGACATTAAATTTTAGCTATATATGTGTGTATTTATTATTAACTCGGGTACGCCTCATTTATTATTTATTTATTTATTTATTAGCGCCCTTTTTCGGGCCTTTAAATTACACATGAATAATAAGAAATACAAAGCATTCATTGGACATAACTGAACTGTCTCAGTAACAATATTTTATATTTGTTTAAACATAAATTGAAGATGACTTGGTATAATTGTTTCCCTCCATATGTATTCTGGGCAAATAAGAATACATATGGTAGTTAGTCCCAGAATTTCTGCACTAAAATAAATCCTGACTTTTGGTATTACGTAGTGGAATCCGGAAGCTTATCAATTCTAGCAATACCGGACTATCAACTAAATCATTTAGAATTTTATATAGAAATACCAAGTCAGAGAAAATTCTTCTGTCGGACAATTTGAGGTGATTTAGCAGGGGTGCCCGGGTTGATGGGGTGAGGTTTGTCTAGGTCTTGGAGGCGGATGACCAGGACACACTGAACCCCAAATTCCTACCCACACCTAAAACCCTTTTCCTTCCCAGAACTCTCCTTTCCTTCCTTTCCTTAAAAAAACCCTCCACGCAGCATCCCCAAAGATGACATAGGCTCTGAGGGAAATTATTTTCCTCAGGGCCTCCTGTGTGGAGCTCAAGTAAAAAAAATAAAAATATTCATATTTAAAATAGAGTTGTAGTTCAACATAACTGCTGGAATACCCATTTTAAAATTTAGAAAACGTAAGAATTTGTTTTGTAGGTACTCTTTCAATAGCATGAACATGTATGTGGATTCCAGACGGGATAATTGTACTCAAGTTGACTTCTAACATAGGCAAAATATCATATATACGTCATACGTCATACTTACGTCTAGTAATGTTACATTATCGTGTAAACAAACATTACAGATTTTTATGAGAATCGCTAAAGGATAAGGGTAGGGGAATGAGATGAGAAAAATGAAGAGTAAGGATGGAAAGATTCTGGCTATTCATATCTGGTCTCTAAAGACGGCTAAAACGTTTCGATTTTGAATAGTGGTCTTTCACCAGATCGAAGCGTTACGTTGCTTGTAATAGTTTTAATGATGTTTAGTAACCAGGTCCGAATAACCAAGAACTTTCCAACCTCCCCACTCCCCTTAGCCTCCAACATACCACAACATACCACTCCAACATGCCACAATACCATAGAAGAGTCCCACTTGCTCTGGACAGTTCTAGTTGGTCAGTATCTGCCATTCAACAAAAATATTTTTATGCATTTTTTTTTTAATTTCACTAAATATTTTGCAACATATAGGTAATTTTAACCTATTATTTCACTGTTAAAATAATGTTAAAATTCAAGGAAAAATATGTAAAATTAGACAACAAATTTGGTTCATAGAATTTCTAAGAACTACTTAGTTTTTTTAACGATTTCTAAAAATTTCATTAGTATATACTTTTGTTTCTAAAAAAACTGTTAGTTTTATACAAAACCTCTTTTAAGTAAGTAAGTACCATAATTACTCTGCAATACATAAATAATACAATATGCCTGTAAAATGATAACAATTTTTATAATGTTCTGAATAAATAAACTTATGGTGTTTAGCGGTCTAATTTTTTATATTTATATGATTTTAATAGCGGTTAATCAGACAAAAATCTTTATGATGTTTGCAAACTTCCGCATAAAAAGAGGCACGCTTTACAATCTAAATTTGCCCGTTTATTCGCGTAACGACGGTAACTTCTTACTTTCAATGCTTTTCTACCTTCCTCAACTATTTTATAATATTATTATTGTACATTACGAGATTAGACTTTCACGCAGAAGTTATTCGATTTCATTTTTCATTCTTCAAAATAATTTATAACCTATTAAATTTTATAATAATAATGGTGTATTAGGTAGGAAAAAAAGATTCCGATTAAAAGAGGATTGATTTAAATACATTTATTTATATAGAATACTAGCTGACCCGACAAACGTTTTTCTGCCATATAAATTATTTCTAATTAATATTTTGGTTGTTAAATAAAAAATAACGAACGTATTGTAAGTGTGCGGGGATGGGATCTATGACAGAAAGAGGAATGGAGCGCTGTAGACGATGACCGCCGATAAAAGCAAAAAAACAACAACTAAAGTAGGGAAATGAAATAAAGAAAATCAATATGAATTTCGAAGAGCAATTGAGTGTACGATATTTTTTGTCAGTCCGTCTTTAGCCAATACAAATAAGCTCGATGGTTTGCCCACGCGAGAACATGGAGCCGAATGAAATATCAAAATGACGCGACGCTTCTCGTGAATCTCTTGTGCATGTATGGATGAAAGTTCGATGAGGCGGACGTAGCGGCATCTATCATTCAACAACATAAATAATTTCGTTTTGTTTGAAATCCGAAAGACGGTTAAATTTGTTCATTCAAAAATATTATAATCGCGATTAAAAAATGGGAGGGTGGGGGTAGGAGGGTTAAAATTTAGGGTTATAGGTATGTTTTGATGCCAAAGGAAAAAAAATACAAAAAAAAAATTGTCAAATAAATAGTTTTTTTTCTGGGTAGAGACACCCTAATCACCTTGCGGTATGAAATATACTTTAAAACCTATTCTCATACCTCCCAAATATACATAAAAAATTTCATAAAAATCGGTCAAGCCGTTTCGGAGGAGTGCGACCACAAACACCGTGACACGAGATTTTTATATACAAAAGATTCAAAATATACCAAAATGTGTCTAAGAGGGGGAAAAACAGTGATTTTTCGAAAATAAAAATTTAAATCTGTTCCTCTACTGTAAATTACCTTCGTGTAGAATCACCTCCGGAATTTAGTGCACTTTACCTCCGGACACCCTGTGTGTCTTTCAAAAGTAGTTCGAAAAATCACATGGTCTCAGCATTTAAAAACAAGTTTTAAGGCAGAGCTATAAAACTACCTGATGCAAGGAATGCACTCTCACGAAAAGTGCATTAACATACCTACCGCCAACTGCACCAAAGTGCACCAGCCAAAATGACTGTCACGTGAGATGGCTACTTCGTAACACATACTATAATACACTGTGTACTCTTTTGTACACAGTGGTTTTATATAATGGGATAAATACTATCGCAGGTACAAGCGTTGTTAATATCAGTTATTTTTAGGGAGGAAAATTCCAGTAATGCTTAATTTCACTGGTTCGCTTAGGGCCAGTTGTTTCACAGAATTTGAACAAATCATCGAACTTTATATTTAATGTAACTTGTAACTTAACTTAAAAAAACTGTTTATCATAATTTTCGGAGCATGCAATTTGATGTCACTTTTAAAGGCTCCTATTGGTTGAGATATGAAACGGAAATGTCGCTAGGTCGGCGCTCATTGGTAGCTTTTGATTATGATCTCACTTTTCAAGTATCGGTTGAGATTGTTTTGGTAAAGTTTCGCTTCTGAAAATGCACACGAATATTTTTGTGGACATAATTATTTATTCATATCATAATTTGGTAAGCGGATATGGGTACCGCCGCCCCGGGAACATTTATTGCATAACCAAAACCCCTGCCATAGTCTGCTAATAAGTGCCGGTCTGCTAGGTTTGGTAACATAGCAGAGGTGCCCGAGTATCATTTGCGATTTTTTTCTATCGAAGGAATTTCATAGAATTGCCGTTTCGGCGTGGGGAATGTATAGATATTATCTTCAAAGAATAACATATTTTTAGGAGCTTTAAAACTTTAAGGCTCTGCAACCGAGCCCGAAAAGAAGAAGATGGAGAGATACGAAATTACGAATGTTAGAGGAGCGCGCTAATATTTACAGCGACAAAATCGATGCGAAAATTGCGAAAATGTTTAATAAAACACGACTCGTTTAAAATAGAGCAAAAATCTCGCGAGCATTATCTTAAACAGCATTAAAAAAAACACTGTGAATTTTTTCATACATATAACTTGTAAAATAACTGAAACAAACGTGTTAATAATAATTTTTGGAGCATACTTTGCGATTTTTTTCTATCGAGGGAATTTTATATAATTTGCGTTTCGACGCGGGAAAAGTCTAGATATTATCTTCAAGAATAACATATATTTTTTTAAGAGCTTTAAAACTTACCGTGTTTAAGGGAAATATGTAATAAATCGGTACAAATCCGGGTTGCGGGCCCTTAAGGAAAATTAAAATGAAGTATTTAAGGAAGATGGGGCCTTAAATCGCGTTGCTCTTCCTCTTTATTTATCCAACGTTTCAGGCACCATAACAAGGCGTGATAATCCAGAAATTATCACAGCTTTTGAACTCACGCCATATCTTTGCTGCTATAGGTACCTTTGCCGTCTTTATAATTTTTCAATTTATAATCTCGAGCAGTATTATACCCATTTGACGTGCGATTTTGACATATTGCTCGTGCAATCGCGGACACACATTCCGAATTGTAGTTGGTATATATTATTTAAATATTTTGCAATTTTGCAAACAGTGCGTCACCCAATCTCCGTAATTTCCGGCTTACCTAATCTCCTGTCTAATTTATCAATGTCCCTAGAGACAGCTGTTAAACCATAATAGTAAGCTACACCGAACTTAGCAAGGAATATTTCAACATCAGATTGCAGCTTTCACGTATTATAAATACAGAACAAAAATATCTATAATTTTACGCGACACGTATCCAACACGCAACTTTTTTTTCAAATATCTGATTCATGTCCTAGTTGCGACCATTATCTTTTTCATTTTTCTGTGTCTTGGTCGCTTTTAAATGTTCGTTTAGATTTTTAGTGTTATTTTCTTTTTCAATGATATATTACATTGATAGGTTATAAAAACCTTCAAAAGTTATAAAGTTCTTTTAAAAATTGAATATTCATTTAGACTTTTATAAAAAGGTTATTATATGTTCCATATAAAAATAGACGGATATATTTATCCGTAGGCCGCCCCAGACACAGTTGGGTCAGGCAACTCCAGAAACTGTGTGAGGAGAGGATGGGGCATGGACAGAGGCCGAATAATCAGCATAACGCAGGGACATATGGAGGAGCCTTGTCAATGCAATGGGATCCCCGACCCGAATAGGATAAGGGGAAGAAGATGATGATGATGATAAAACAAAATTACGAAGTAGTTCCTAGAACGATTGTTTCCAATAAAAAGGGTAGTTGCCTATAATATAAAAAAAATAGTCAAAGATAAACAATTCTAAAATTTGAAATATGGGATTGACAAATAGGACGGTTTGATGGAAGGTGGCAATGGCCGAATTGGTAGAGGCGCCCGTCCCTGTTAGACTGGTTGAGTGGTTCTGGGTTCGAGTCCCAGTTGCGACCATTATCTTTTTCATTCTTCTGTGTCTTGTTCTCTTTCATATGTTCGTTTAGATCAGTGGTTCCCAACCGGTGGTCCGTGGACCACCTGTGGTCCGCGAGATCTAAACTGTGGTCCACGAAACATTTATTCACTTACTACAACACCCGATTCGAAAGGTATCCAAAAGCTGATTCGTAACCCTTTTGGAAGAAGTTCAAGAAGAGCAAATTGAATTGCAAAATCATAGTAATTGTAAGGACGCGTTTAATTACGCGATTGACAGTTTATCATTATTGTATCTTGTGGTCCCTGTGAGAACAAATAAATGTCATAGTGGTCCCTGGTCAAAAAAAGGTTGGGAACCACTGGTTTAGATTATTAAAGTTATCTTCTTCAATGGTTAACTACCGTTAAGAGCGTTTAACCAGCCAGCGGACCAAAATCCACATTTCGTCGAAAGTTGTTCTTCCGATCGTGCAGGGCGGTTACAATGAGAAAGATTAATTATTCTCCGTACCAACTTTTTAAAATTATAACTCAATATCGAATTTATTTCAATCCAAATTAGCTTTAATTTATACCTTCATCCAAAAATGCTGAAAGGCGTGATGATAAAACTATTAAAATAGTGTACTTTTTGTAGTTATTTTTTGATTATAAGTATTTATCATTTTTCAGTAATGTCTAAATTTAATAAGAATGTTAAAAAAATCTGAAATATATTAGTTTGTAAGTGCGCAAATAAATACACAAATGGACCAATTTTCGTCAAGAAACACATGTACGTACATATTTTTTAATGATTTTATTGAAACTAAAATTAAAATTCTAAAACATACGTTTGCTAGATAATGTATTGATTTATTTTGCTGCATGATTATATTATTTGAAATGGGTGTGGTATAATACAAAAACTTTTTTGAAAATTTAACAAATCTGCCAACGACCTATGGAATAACCTTATTATACTAAAAATTTTAAAAAAATCTCAAAATTTATTACATACGAATGCTAGATAAAAGAACAATCTTTCGAAATCCATTTATAATTTTTTGTGGAAAAGAGTCAATACGTCTAAAATCTTTTTTGAAAATGACGTATTTCCGGTTTTCTCTGGTAATGCCCTCTTAAGCTTCGCCAAAATGTTTGTTGGTAAAAAAAAGCTACATGTTTGTACAATTAAATCAGTCTACGAGTAGGTACCCATTTAATTAAATGTTAAACCATAACGTAGTTGCTTGGGAACCAGTCCCTTCAGAATCCACATCGTACCCAATTTTAATAATTTTAAATGCAAGAGGACTCTTTTAAATTATTACCGGCTTCGTAGTACGTGACTTTGACAAAGCAGCTGATTAACGTACCTACTCGTACACCGTGTCACCGTGTACAAAATCTGGTTGTCTCTGTCTGTTGTCTGACATCAGGAGGAAAGTGAAATTCTTAGCCACAGTACCTACACAAGTACCTACTTACATACAACCTGTAGGCGTATAGCAGTATTATTAACAGTACACATCAGTGTTGCCAGGTGCATGGTATTTACCATGTTTTATTTTATTTTATTTATTTATTTAATTTACGCCCAGAGGGCTTTTACATAAATGTATAAAGACAGTACAATTTTAATGCAAGAAAGAAAAATATAATATAAATAAAAGTTACAATAGAAAACAAAAATGCAAACATGAAATAAAAGTAACAAAAATTTAAAAGTACAGTGAGAAATAAAAACAATAAAGTTGCTAAAAAAAAAAAAAAAAAATACATGAATGATATAAATATAAAAGGAACAAAAATTGTAAAGTAAGGTCATCAGATGTGTTTCAAAATTTACAACAACAATCATGAATAACAAACACCTAAGTACTTATTGGTCACTCATAGCGTGAAACCGCTATATGTAGATGGTAGGTTCGTGAGTTGCAGGAGTACAAAACTTTTCATTTTGAATTTCAATTAATTATAAAGTCGATGAAGTAAATTTACAAAAAAATCCTTAGTGAGCATTTAAATTATAGATAAATGATTTTATTATTTCATGTTTATAGTGTATCAGTGACATATTCCATATATCTATGTGCGAATACATATTACCCAAGTTTTGAATTCTATATAGTGGTATATGGAATTGTGCCCTAGTCGTAGTATTGCCAGAATAAAAGGGTAGTACTGACCTTGTATTTCTGGCTGGCACATTAAAATTTATGAGCGCCAAGAATTCAGGGCTGTCAATTATATTATGCAAGATTTTATATAAAAATACTAGATCGGAAACAGTTCTTCTGTCACACAAATTTAATAGATTAGATAATTGCAGTAGATAAGTGTAATTTAATTGTTCTTTTGGTATTTTTAGTTTATAATTTAAAAAGCTTAGGAATTTTTTTTGTACTCTTTCTATTGTTTGAGAATGCACATCATAGTGGGGAGACCACACAGTTGAGTTATATTCAACCTGACTCCTCACAAGTGATGTGTACAGAAGTTTTAAGGTTTTAATGTCTTTGAAATCTTTAGCCACTTTTAGTACAAAACCTAACATTTTTAAACCCTTCTTTGAGATATTTTCAATGTGTGGTATGAAGCTAAGTTTGGTGTCGAAAGTAACACCTAAGTCATTAATTTCAGAAACAGATTCGAGAATGAAGTTATTGATTGTGTAATTGAAAAAAAATGGATTTTTTATTTTATAAAATCTCATAGTTATACATTTATTAACATTAAGGTATAGCTTGTTATCGCTACACCACTCAACTAATTTTGACAAGTTTGCTGAGAGAATATAACAGTCATCCAGGCTACGAATTGCTTTAAAAAGTTTCAAATCATCTGCGAACATAAGTACGTCGATGTCTTTAAAAATATTACAAATGTCGTTTACAAAAAAGATAAATAATACAGGTCCGAGGTGGGAACCTTGCGGAACACCACTGGATGCAAAAAAATCATACGATGATTCCCCATTTAGTTTAACACTAAGTTTTCGGTTTGAAAGATAGCTTATAAACCAAAGCAACATATTACCACGAACTCCAGCTTTAAACAGTTTTTCTACAAGAATGGCGTGAGAAACCTTATCGAACGCCTTGCTGAAGTCAGTGTAAATTGAGTCAACTTGGAGCTTCTTCGCCATTGCAATGGTTTTCATGGTTTTTTGGGTTATTTTTACCTTTATGTTGTTGTTTTTTTTTAAATAAGTCTTTGTTTGATGGAAACGTACAAGACATGGTTTTGTACCGATCACCAAACATATGTACCTACTTTTGAGTAAAGTTTTATGTTAGGAAAATCCCGAAATCACGAATTTAGTTCTTGAACTTCTTTTCAAGTTCACAATGTCTCTTTCTAGGTAATTATAGTCATTCTCAATAAATAATGTCAATACATTAAGATCCCTGAGACGTATGTGTGGTAAAACAATGTATGATCGTGTAAGAAATGTGGATATACGCAAAGAATGTAAGGCTGATGTAAGCATAATGAGTAAGCTTAAGAAAGGGACCCTCAGATGGTTTGGGCATGTAGAGCGAATTAACGAAGAAAGTAGTGTAAGAAGAATATACTACGCAAATGTGAATGGTAGAAGAAGTCGGGGACGCCCAAGGAAGACATGGCACGATCAAGTGAATCAGATACTTGAGTAGGACCATGTCAAAAGTCAGAATACTAGAAGAGAATGTATGAGACGATGTAATGTGAGTGAGGCAAAGAGTGTGTGCCAAGACCAAAGACCGAGTTGTTTGTCGGTCCGTCCTCTCTGCCTACCCTGCGGAAACGGCGTGATGGTTAGTTAGTTAGTTTACATTATAAGATCGGTTGTTTCAAAACATTTTAACAATTCATAAACATATTTGAAATAAATTTTCAAGATCTTTGAAAGTTCTATTCAAGTTCGGTGATTATTTCAGTTTTATGAAGCAACGGCTCCATAATGACATAATAACAGAACTAGAATAGAACTTACGCAGAACGTGAAAATTTACTTCAAATATTTACTTCAAATATTTGATGCACTGATATTATTTATTTTAAATAACCCGTCCTAATAAAATTTAATAAACATAATATCATGAAACTTTAATTAGGTACCGACAATAACTGCAGTAAATGCAGAAAAAAAAATATTAAAGAATTTCTTCTCCCTTTTCTCGTGGAACGAAGTATTTATTTACATTTTAATATCATTATTATTTAATATAAAGTGAAGTTCTACAAATTAAACTTGATAATTGTAAAAAAAACGTTTTTAAATTATCATGATTTTTTTTAAATATATAGATTTATTTTTTAATTAATTGAAATTTATAAAATGGTTGTTCGAAACAAAGTATTGTAGATAATTTACTAAAGTACCGATGTATTCTTATTTAAATTCTCAATTTTTAAAAAAACTTATGAAAAACACGTTTTTTTTAACCTTCTAAACATGGTAAAACGTGTTTTTTTTACCCCTGAAAAGTGTTTTTTTTTTTACTTTTCGGACATGGCATCACTGGTACACATGCACACACATACAGTGAGAGATGTATTGTATGTATGTGTATGTATGTGTATGTGTACATGTATATTGCATCACTAGACTGAGCCGCCTTGTAATATATTATATATATTATGAATTGCTTTATTGTGGTTTCGCTTTGCCGAATTGTGCCGAAGAAAGCGGGTGTCGGCTGTGACCTACCTAGCCACCACCCTGTCGACTTGTTCTCCTGGTAGGTGTCACATTCTTCTTGCCACCGACTTAAACATATTTTATAAATTGTTACGTTAAAAATTATCACACAATTTTAATCGTGTGATTGGTGGCTTTTAGTCCACACAAACGAATTCCCCAATAGGCCACTTGCATGGACTTCATCACGACTTGGAAAAAACCGTGTGGATACAGTTTTTTACTAAGATTACGAAAATGTTAGTAAAAATTTTTAGAAATGTACAGTTTTTTTATTTTTAAATAAATAAATCCATTATTTAGGCTCGTGACGTCACTACATGAAAATGTCCCGTCGCCGAAAATGTTCCTATTAATTTTATAAAATTCCACACTGATTTATTTTTTTATATGGCATCACTTTGATTTCAGGCGAATTTTTGAATTCGTTCACTAGATTTATTGTTTGTTCTCTGCGAACTTATCATTTGGTTTGATTTTTTTACAGATGTTCTGAAGAGAACCCCGTACAATTAATGGGTACGGGGTTCTCTTCAGAACGTGAAGATGATGTCGGTACATGTTTTAGAGGTATAATGATTATGGTGCTGATTTTAACAAAATAAAATTTTATAATATTCTTATTATTATTACAATTTACAAGTTCAAGTATATTACATTGAATTTAGTAATATAGACGCTGAACATTATAATGATTTATGATCAATAAGATGGATCAAGGAAAAAAATATTTATGAGATGTAATATTTTTGGTATGCCTCGTTATTCTCCTGTGCCATTCGTGTGGAAAACGTTCTTTTTTTTTAAATGATTTTCGGCTATGTAATTATCGTTTTTTCACACCTATAAAATTATTTCCCGTCTTTCCGGTTTATAAAAAATGGTCTGATTTTTCGGTTTGAAATTTTCAAAAAATCCCAAGGGTTTCAAAAATACGATAAAAAAAAAAAAATACAGAATGTCTTAGAATATTTGCCTGAACCGAAAAAAATTTTTAAAAAATGTGATGCAAGTGGCCTATTTCTTTTCTGGACTTTGACACTAGTGCAAATATTTTTTTAATATACTTAAAATACCTATCGACTAATGCTAGTCGGTACGTTTTGATTTTTTTGAATAAGTTCCTTTTTAAAGGAGTTAGGACCCCCAAAATTGTTAAAATTGCTTGGTTTGAAGGCAAACCATCTACACAATGTATTTTCGTTATTTGTTTTTGGGATATTATGCCGTGTTACGCTACCTCTTTCTTTAGCCAACGTTTCGGACAGCGTAGCAGTGTCCATCATCAGGGACAGGGACTGGACAGGGATGGACACTGCAACGCTGTCCGAAACGTTGGCTAAAGAAGGAGGTAGCGCAACACGGCATAACACCCCAAAAACAAATAACGAAAATACTTTTGGCCGTGAAAATCTAAAAACGTATCTGCACAATGTATATTTAAAAAAAAGCAAAACGAACAGAATTTGTTTTATTATAATGTACTAGCTTTTCCCCGCAGCTTCGCTCGCATGGTATTAGGGGGTTCCTCAACCTCCCCCCTCCTCCTTACCCCCTCCCCCTCTCCAAGCTCCCCCCTCCCTCCCCCTCCCGCATTCATACATTAATTCCCGGTACATTCAGTTTTCAAACAGCTCGCGAGTCCCCTATTGCAGTTTTTTTCATATAAATTTCATAATGCCAGAGCTCACGAGTAGTTTTATACAACAACAAAATAATTATCCAAAATGGTGCAATCGTTCGGAAGTTATGCGCCCACACACATTTCGGCGATACATTTTTAGAGATAGATTTTAACTATGATGCCAACATCGTTTCCACGGCAACCGTTTGTTTTGCTTTTCATCTGACGATTCTCGAGGGTCAGAAAACGTATGATAAATAATTTCATAACGCCAGAGCTTATTCATAATGCCAGAGCTCACCAATATATACAGCCTATATTACTCGCAAATAATGTAGCTTTCTATTAGTGAAAGAATTTTAAAGCTCATTCAGTGTATTTTGCGTGAAAGAGTAACAAACATCCATACATCCATGCAAACTTTCGCCTTTATAATATTAGTAGGATTATAATGGAGTTCCGCCGTGATTTGTCAGTTTCAAAAATAGAAATATTAGAAATAAAGTATTTTTAAGTAAAGTGTTTAGATAGAAAAAAAAGCGGGGCACCGCCGTTACTGATGTTGGCGAAAAATTGAGAGTGCAGTTTCATACTAACAAAGGTTTATGCTAAATCTCCTTTGTTTCCATCATTATGTTTCTTACATCGTTTTTCGAATCGTTCTTGTGCTGTAGAATAATGCCGGCATTTGTTTATCCTTCATTCTATAACTTGGGTCTCATAAGCATAGTATTCTCTTACGTACAACTAAAATTAGGCAATTTACGTAAATTTCGATGAGATGAAAAGTCAAGTTTGATAAACTGGCGCCTCGACGCACAGTGGTTTATTTAGCGATTCCAGCGGGAAATAATTATTTTATGGTTTTAAATTAAAGTTTTTATGAAATACATGTTATTTAGCATTATATATGAAACCTTGGGTACATGGTACATGCATATTAAAGGGGTATTCTAGTCTGGAAGTCCAAATTTCGGGCGTTTTAAAAACAAAAAAAAACATTAATATTTTAAGTATGCATCTTTTTACAATATATATTTATTTATATTTTAATAATTCACAAAAAAATTCAAATAAAATATATACCTAAATTTTACGAAGTTACACGCTGTTTTAGTAGTAGGGGAGAAAAAAGAGCGTGTCCATCTTGTCACGATTCCAACCGTTTTGGTCGTTTGAAAAATAAAAAAAGGTATATTCTTTATCAGTACAAATGTCTTTATGGTAAAAACCAGGAAAAATGAAAAAAAAATTATTAATGCAAAAGGGCGGCTACTAAAAAAAAATTAAATTTTTCAGTTATTGTTTTAACTTTTCCGAATTTTTTTATAATAATAAAAATTAAAAATTTTAATTTTTGGTTGGTTCCTACCACAGGAGGATATATAAAAAAATCATGCTAAATTACAAGAAAATTGGTTAATTAGAACTTGAGATTGTTTGACAATGAAGATGACAAATGTTTCGAAAAAATGAGTTACGAGAAAAACGCGTTTTTTATCTATCTAGATTCCGTATAAATTATAGAATTGCCACGACTCTAAAATGGCTTTTACTTTTAAAATAATTCGAATATCTAAAAATCCATTTTAAGATATCTAAACTATCGAAATATGATTTTTTATAGACTAGAATACCCCCTTAAACGATTGATTTATGAAAGAGATGATAATACTATAATAGATAATAATTAGAGATGAAACAGGTATCCGGTAACCATCCGGTACCCGGCCTATCCGGCCTAAATTTACTATCTGGCCGCATACCTGATTATTATTAATAATACTCGTAATACATGTTTTCAAATATTTGTAGGAATAGTATTTATTGAGGTTCGCATTAGAACGGTTTAATATATGTATACGGTGTTAAAAAATATAATATAAAAATTTTCAGTGTTTTCGTCATACCATAGGATGACACTTGTAAAATAATTGCAAAACTTTTTATCCCCTGCTCATCAATGCCTGTTAATGCCCTTTCCGGAGTAGGTATAAGATGAAATATTTTTTGGATGAAAAGTCAAAAACACTTTTTCATTCTTGTAGCTCGTGTTGGAGAATATATAATGGCTTTCAATACCTTTTCTGCATCTCTTTTTCACGATGATTGCAATTTCATTTGTTACAAAAAAGTTTCCTCCAAAGAACGATATTTAAAAAACGAATATGCTTTTTGCCGTTTAGATTTTTCGCTACTTTCGAAAGATTTTGCCGGTCGCCCGGCTGCCTTGGCTGGCTCTGAATGGTTACTAGAGCTAGGTAGGTCCTTGTTTTTGGTAATAATTTCATCTTGTAGCCATTAGCTATGTTTGCGCAGAAAATATTTCTCTATATATTTACAACTCTTCCATCGCGTGGTGAGTGCAAGTGTAAATGAATTTAAAGCTTGTGCGACCGCTGAATTCATAATCGATGAACAATTTTTTAAAATATACTTCCAGAGGTGGAAATCCTATAATATTCTTTGGGATCTATGTGAATTCGGATACAAAAGTCTTTCTTCCCGTAAAAAGTTGAACAACTCTCTGTGGATTCTATGAATAAATTCGTAGATGGCTCCCTAAAAAAAGAAAGTTTTGTTAAAAAGTTGGTTCGAGTTGGTTGCGAAATAGTGTTTTTATAGTTCAAAACTAACACGTCATATATAAAATCTGCATGAGACGACACACCAATTTGAACGAAAAAAGATGCACTCTCGTAAAGTTTATTAATTGTTTAAAAATCTCTTTAAAAAAGACACCATTTTGTGACCCTTAAAAACTATACATCCTAAAAATATAAAAATCTGAAAATTTTACATGTTTATGTAAATACCTTCAGCTATATTTTTCATGGCGATTCTTACAACAAAACTTCGAAATATACACACTGCAGCTATCCGATTAGGGCGTAACGTTAAGTCCTTCCGTGGCGTTCGTCGACTGAATACGGACAACGCCGTGTTTGAAAGCGTGTCCACGCCTCCGTGTAGTGTTTCAACAAAAAAATTGTCCAATTTCAAAACGTAGTGTTATTTAAGTACAATATAAGAATACTCAAATATAATTATTTTAACCTCACTTTTTTTAATTTTTTCCCAGTAGTTTCCGTAAATAATCTTCTGTGCGACGTCTAAAAAAGGAACTATTCTGCAACTTATCAAGACTTAAGGGCCCGCAACCCGGATCTGTACCGATTTATTACATATTTCCCTTAAACACGGTAAGTTTTAAAGCTCTTAAAAAAATATATGTTATTCTTGAAGATAATATCTAGACTTTGCCCGCGCCGAAACGCAAATTATATAAAATTCCCTCGATAGAAAAAAATCGAAAAGTATGCTCCAAAAATTATTATTAACACGTTTGTTTCAGTTATTTTACAAGTTATATGTATGAAAAAATTCACAGCGTTTCTTTAAATGCTGTTTAAGATAATGCCCGCGAGATTTTTGCTCTATTTTAAACGAGTCGTGTTTTATTAAACTTTTTCGCAATTTTCGCATCGATTTTGTCGCTGTAAATGTTAACGCTCTCCTCTAACATTCGTAATTTCGTATCTCTCCATCTTCTTCTTTTCGGGCCCGGTTGCAGAGCCTTAAGCGGCCGATTTTTTATGCTTAATTTTTTTCGTACTGTGTCGTGCCTAAACTATATTTTTTACATTAGCTCCACAAAGGAGGCTCTGAGCAAATAAATTCCCCTCAGGGCCTATGTCATCTTTGGGGATGCTGTGTGGAGGGGAATTTTTAGAAAGTGAAGAAAAGGAAGTTCTGGGAAGAAAAGGCGTATGAGGGGAGGGTAGGAATCTGGGGGTCAGTGTGTCCAAGAGTGACAGGCGTACGAATCCATCCCTCCCACTGCATTGCAAGGCAATGTCTGGAGAAAGGGATACAAAGGGACTCCCTCAACCATTCTCTCCCGATCACCGCCAAGTCCTAACAAAACCTCACCCCGTGAACCCGGGCGCGTATTTACAAAACCTATACCGATTCTGTCGCGGTAACGACAATTTACATTATAAATATACCTCTATATTGGTTATTTTTTATCACATTGCAAAAACAAAAATTGATCTAAAATCTAGATAAAATAATCTTTCTGATGTGTATATTAGAAATTAATAATTTTATTTCTAAATATTTGAATTTTAATATTATTCCCATATATTGTAAATACACCTCTATTTTGATAATTTTTTATCACTTTGCAAAAACAAAAATTGTTCTAAAATCTAGATAATATAATCTTTCCAATGTGTATATTAGAAATTAATAATTTTATTTCTAAATATTTAAATTTTGATATTGAAAATTTAAAGCGACTGAAACGCGGTAGGGATTGTAAATACGCAACCCGGGCACCCCTGCTGAGTCGCCGAACGTAGCGAAAAACTTGGGGTGACATAAGGCAGAGGTGTTGGTTATCCAATAAATGTCCGTAGCGAGGACACTGACTGATATACTGCGCATTTTTATCTCCCGAAACCAAAAGAAAAGACGACCCATATGGAAGCCGGGCGATACAAAGCATCATGTAAAATGGTGTGGGTTAAAATGGTGGTCTGTAGTCTCTATGCACCATTAGTTACTAATTTAATTGTGTAATTTGATACGAATTGCACAAAATCTCGCAAGCCGAAGAAATGCCCGCATGTGGCGGGTGCTGTTCGCAATCAGATGTCTGACTTAATATATATTTATCAGAGGTGTTGCGGTAATGCAATGCAGGTTATTCAGTTATTTAATGTATCTGAGGCGATGACTTAACATTATGTGGGTAGAAGTTTGCATCGTGAATAGCCTACATGGAAAAGTTTGTATTGAAACTCCTTGAGAAGATGGCGAATGAGCTATTTTTATTACCCACTTTTATTACTGCAAGAATTACATTATTAATTTATTTTGTAAATACGTCCATATTATTATGGCATTGAAAATATAATAAAAAAATAGAATTTTCAAAACAGTTAAAACCCGCTTCGCAGTTTTTTTCTGCCAGGGCGGCTTTTAGTTTGGCTTCGCCCAGTTTGAGTGTTGGTGACCATTTTATAAATCCGATAGGAACTGGTTCCAAAAATAGCACGTTCCTCGGATCCACTGAGATCCAGTGGCAGCTAGTCACCGGGACAAAGTAACCGTCACAAGCAACGACGTCATATGTAATATATACGTGGTATTATTATTCACAACTGCCAGTTACAATAATAATCATATTATCGTCAATCTCTTCATATCCGGATCCGGAGAGATACATCATCATCACTATAGGCTCTACAACCCCTGGTGGGTCTTGGCCTCCTCAAGAGTCTTCCTCCACTCATCTCGGTTTTGAACCAGCTCTCTCCAGTTTGGAAGCTCCAAGATAGATATGTCTTTGAGGACGTTGTCGCTCCATCTTAGTCTTGGCCTTCCCAGGCTCCTTCGCCCTATTGGTCTTGAGTTCAGCAGGGACTTTGGTGCTTGATGCTCGGTCATTCTCTCCACATGACCCAGCCACCGAAGTCTTCAAAAATTTTATAAATTTTGCGACTTTTAGCTCCTTAAACAAAGTATAGAGCTCATTGTTATAGCGTCTGCGCCAAAATCAATTTTCTAGAACCGGTCCGAAGATGCGCCTCAAAATTTTTCTTTCAAAAACGTCCAGTGCTCGCTCATTCCTCTTAGTTAGTACCCAAGTCTCAGCTGCGTACGTAAGTACTGGTCTGATAAGTGTTTTGTACACTAATATCTTTGTGTTTCTGGATAGCAGTCTGGACTTTAATTGGTTTTGTAGGCGGAAATAACAGCGATTTGCGTTCACTATGCGCTTCTGGATCTCCTCTGTCTGTGGTATTATTGTCGTTTGTTATCAGGGACTTCAGGGAGCCTAGGTATGTGAATCTTGGTACCGTTTCGAAATACACAAAATTACAAATCCGTAGTCCTTATGCTTGCCAGGGTATGCTAGTCACGCAAGCTGTTAACGTAAGTGGCGCCATCTTTTGGCATTGCTTTTGTTCGGTTCTATTACAAAAGTACATTTGTATACAAACTCCACGTACGAAAACGGTTTTTCGTAAGGCGCGGCGTCAGACTTGCATTCTTAAATTTCAACCGTACAGTCTCGAACCTATTAATACCTACTGTTTGATGATGATGATTTTATCGTGAATAATTTTTCTTTAATTATTTGATGTTGTGCTCCCTCTTTTTTTAGTCAACGTTTCAGACATGACGTTATAGATATGACGCGACGGGGCTAAGCATAGTTTTTGGTACCCAGAACTTGGCGGCTAAATCAAAACTAAACCCTGAAAACCTAAGAGGATTAACGTACGCAACACGATATCATTTCTACATTCTACATACATAAACACACACTTCACCGCAATCGAAGGCGGAAGTGCAACTCGGCATAATTCCCAAAAGTTTATCACGATAATACTTTTGAACGTGAAGATCTCAAATTATATCAAAACAAAAAATGTTCCTATTTATTGTTAATTTATCTTACAGACTTCCATTTAAATGTTGTTGTTTTTTTTAACCAATATTCTACACTTCTTTTCGTGAGCGATAAAATGTTCACAATATTGGAAAGTAAAATTAATCGAATGATGATTCCGAGAAAATAGAGCAATAACGTGGGCAAAGCGGGAATTAAATAACTATCAATTGATAATATTATAATTATTTTGCAACTTACTTATATGAAAGCACGTACAAAAGCGGTATTTCCGACGGTGGGTAGGTATTAATAGAAGTAAGTAATTTAAAATGGTTGGTTTTTCAATATGATTTTTTTAAACTTTTTTGTTATCAATAACGTTATACACCTGCATTTATTGCAAAACACTCACTATTTGCAAATGAACAATTAAGGTGATGTACTTTGCGCGAGTTTAATTATTTTAGGAAAAACATTAAAATTATTGATTGTTTGCGCCCGTACACACGCAAAATGAAAAAGAAAACAAATTACAAATACAATATTGTATCGGTGATTCAATCTAATATCGAATTTGTAAGCCTTTCTTGAAAGATTTTAATTTGTTTATGGACAAAACTATTTTTTCATATTCATATTGTGCAAACAATTTTATGTATAACTTTAATTTTAAATATGATCTTGTGCAATTTCTCGTATATCAGATTTCCTGTGAGGAATTAATTGTTTACTAAAAGAAATATTCCACTTGTGGTAGAACGAACGAAAACTGCTTGGATCGTTGTCCAAATTCAACTGGCGGTAGTGTACGTACTCGTAGATTATATATATTGTAAGTTGATTAGTTAAGCCAAAAAAAAAACCAGATGATAAATTGGCTGAGAATTTTATTGTGGAATATAGGATAAGGATAGGATATTCTCCCGATTCATTCCATACACGCTTATTAATTGGTCGTATGCTTTACTGCTGTTCGATATTTTTAGGGTTATTGCTAAGAATGTCTACTTTATGAAATGTTGTGTTATTCGGCCAACTATTAATTTTCTTTAAAATTTGTTGAAATATTGTTATTGTGTTTTTGCATACGCTGAGCGTAATATTCTAATAATTACTCGATTATATAATGTTTGAGGTTTGTAATTAAACACAGAAACTGATTCATATGTATGACGTTTATTGTCACTGTTGACAAGTTCAAGGTTAACTATCAAGTGACGCGACAGACTTGCCAACCATTAGCATCTGACAGCTGGTGTATTACTATTACCAACATAACAGATTAATTAGAAGACATGTGGTCTTCATTCAATTCAAAGGATTCCATCTCCTGTTGACCAAGTACACCGTCATTATTACACAGACAAAATTTTATGATTTTGCTGATGATAGTCGGAAAAATTCAAATACCAGATTAAATTTAACGTTTTTCATAACCTAGGAATGTTTGGCAATCTACAAAAAATAAATAAATACATAATATTCATGCCACGATTTCGCAGATAATTACATCAATGTTTGTTCGCCACTACTTGCAGATAATACAAGGAAGAATTGTAGAAAAGTAAATACAGCAAATCGTTGTTTTTGGCACAAAGGTGTGACTTTTTAATTCTCTACCAAATAAGTTCACGTGGTGGAATTCCCACTGACTCTTCAGGAAGTTGATGAAACTAAAAAAATCAAGTATCTACAAAAGTACTTTTCTTTCAAATATTCACGTGTTGACTCTAGTTCTTGTGAGCGTTGTGGAAACTATTTGCAACCTTGCAATCATCTTCAGTGACCACATCTAAATAGCTAGATACTTCCCAACCTTCCTAACGTGGCCACTTTTTTCCCTCAAAATGGAACACTAGGTGGGCGGTATAATTTCAGATGATTTTAAGTATGAGTGAAATTCTTTGCCAGTTTTTTTTAACGTTCACCATATTAATTACAGTACGAGTAGCTTTAATGCTAACAAAACGCAGTTGCTTTTTTTGCCGTCCACAACTTTTGTTCTTAATCCGATGTCTCATTTTTGTGATGAATCATATATTATGAATAGGCCACTTGCATGAACTTCATAACGACTTGGAAAAAATCGTGTGGATAGAGTTTTTTACTAAGATTACGAAAATGTTAGTAAAAAGTTTTAGAAATGTACAGTTTTTTTTATTTTTAAATACATAAATCCATTATTTGGGCTCGTGATGTCACTACATGAAAATGTCCCGTCGCCGAAAATGTTCCTATTAATTTTATAAAATTCTACACTGATTTATTTTTTTATATGGCATCACTTTGATTTCAGGCGAATTTTTGAATTCGTTCACTAGATTTATTGTTTGTTCTCTGCGAACTTATCATTTGGTTTGATTTTTTGACAGATGTTCTGAAGAGAACCCCGTACAATTAATGGGTACGGGGTTCTCTTCAGAACGTGAAGAGGATGTCGGTACATGTTTTAGAAGTATAATGATTATGGTGCTGATTTTAACAAAATAAAATTTTATAATATTCTTATTATTATTACAATTTACAAGTTCAAGTATATTACATTGAATTTAGTAATATAGACGCTGTACATTATAATGATTTATGATCAATAAGATGGATCAAGGAAAAAAATATTTATGAGATGTAATATTTTTGGTATGCCTCGTTATTCTCCTGTGCCATTCGTGTGGAAAACGTTCTTTTTTTTTTAAATGATTTTCGGCTATGTAATTATCGTTTTTTCACACCTATAAAATTATGTCCCGTCTTTCCGGTTTATAAAAAATGGTCTGATTTTTCGTATTGAAATTTTCAAAAAATCCCCAGGGTTTCAAAAATACGATTAAAAAAAAAAAAAATACAGAATGTCTTAGAATATTTGCCTAAACCGGAAAAAAATTTAAAAAAATGTGATGCAAGTGGCCTATTATAATATATTCGTAGACGCTACATTACTATAGTTGTCCATGGGGTCTTCGGGTCACATGGTCTCATTGCCGAGTTGTGCCGAAGGTGACCGAAGGTAGATAAATGTACGTAGTCATTAGAGTTCAGCAGTTCTGCAGATCAAAACTAGCTTTCGGCCTGGAAGGACATTTTTTTGTTTCCTGGAAAGAATATTATTATAAATTACGTAACGTCAATAAACCGTGGTGTAGGGGTAAGGCTCTTGACTCACAATCTGAAGGTCGCGGGTTCAAATCCCGGCGTCTGCAAATAAATTTTATTTGATTCATTTATGTTATTTCACGACTAATTCATTTAAAAATAATATGTTTTATATTTGTAGTACGTTTCAAAGTGGAGGATACTGGTTTAAGACCGCCATTCAGAATCGAAACGGTGCTTGTAATGGCTTTAGCCGTGTTTGGTGACCAGATCTGAGTAGCCAAGTACTTCCCCACCTTCCTCTACCGCGTCTCCTTCCCCTTCCCAAAAAAAAATTATATTAATATTTTGGTAACCATGCCCGTCTTATGTATTTTTAACAATAATCCAAAAGTTGCTGGAGAATACAGGTTCAAGTACTTACTAAATTCCGAATATTTATGGAGATAAGATAAGAGACATTACAAATTGGCGCAGCCGGTAAGATTGGGAAGCTCTCTTCAGGGATAGCATGAGATAGTAGAGTTCAAAACTGGACGTATGGTCAAATTGGTTCCGCGACTTTTCATCCCGCGACAAAATATCCCCAACAAAATATCCTCCTATAAAATACTAAAACTAAAATACTAAATCAAAACACGGGTAAAAGAAATTAATGCAGACATACTAGAGAGTGTATTAAAAACATCATAGAAACTAAATAACGGAAAATCAAAGAAATCTACCAGTCCACCTCAGCACAGGACCACTTAGTGAGGAGGACTAAGAACAAACATATGAAATATTTATATACATTATCATATCTTGTAATTCTCATCAAACCTGTAATTAAATAGTCAGTAATAAAAAATTTAAAAAAATAAAACCTAACCTAACAAAAAAGTGGGACAAAAATAATACAGACATCCTGTAAAGACAATCGAATAGTACCGTAGCGTCTGCGTGGTTGAATTTCAGGACCCAGCTACGAGTGCATGTCGGATGCCACGCCATACGCGCCGCGCCACAAATAACATCTATGTACGTGGAATTTCAGATAAAGCTACTGTTATAATTCGGTTCGAATTCAAGAATTCGACACAAGATGTCGCTACTTCCGTCAGCAGGTCGGACGGGGACGTCTCCCCCTTAGGTATAACTGTTACGTATTTGTGAATATGTGGTATTTTTTTTTTTTTTTTTACGTGAGCTCCACACAGGAGGCCCTGAGGAAAATAATTTCCCTCAGGGCCTATGTCATCTTTGAGGATGCTGTGTGAAGGGTTTTTTTTGAGGAAAGGAAGGAGAGGAGAGTTCTGGGAAGGAAAAGGGTTTAAAGGGTGGGTAGGATGGGGGTTCAGTGTCCTGGTCATCCGCCTCCAAGACCTAGACAAACCTCACCCCATGAACCCGGGCACCCCTGCTAAATCACCAAACGTAGCAAACCACTTGGGGTGACCTATGGCAGAGGTGTTGGTTATCCAATAAAGGTTCCCGGGGCGGCGGTACCCATTCCCGCCTCCCAAATTGAAATTGGTATCCTCCAGAAATGAAAAGATTGACGGTAATACATGTTGTATCAAGTGGCTTTATATTACATATGACGTCATTGCCCTGTCTTTTTCCCGGTGACTACCTACAGTGGATCTGAGGAACGGGCTGTTTATGGAATCAGTTCGTATTGGATTTATAAACTGGTCTTCAACACTAACTTGGCAAAGCCGAACCAAAAACCGCCCGCAGGGCCTAGCAGTAAAAACCTGCGGAGCGGGTTTTTAACAGCTAGTAAATTATTGTTATCTGTATTATTTTTGTCCTATTTTACTATTTTTGAACAATTACTTTTTGTCTTTACAGGATGTATCTATTATTTTGTCCCATTTTTTTGGTAGGTTAGGTTAGGTTAAGTTTTGGTAAATATTTTGTTGGGGGATGTTTTGTCCGTAGCATATTTTGTCGGAGAATATTTTGTCGGGGATATTTTGTCGCGGGATGAAAGCGCGCAGTAAGAGTCAAATTAGTTAGGGTACTCTTTCCTCTCCTCCTCGCAACATTTTCCAAATGGCTTTGCCAATGTTTCGATCGTTTTAAACAAATTTCAATATTCTGTAGTATCACGTTAATTTATAGATTCCTCTCGTTCAATAGTGAATGGACCATTAAAAACTGTTTGCCTACCTTTGTACATTCCCACTAAGTTGTGCGAGCAAACATGATGCAACGCGGCAATAATAAGGCAAAAACTCTCACGACTCAGTATTATCGGTGCATTGTTTTTGCTTCATAGAAAAAAACTTCGTACATTGATCCAATGAAAAAGTCTCAAGGAAGATTATATTACATTATTATTTTAGTGTCGCAACATCGTTAAAGTTTCTGTACGCAGCGTGTAGCAGTTATATTATGCAACCGATGATGAGCCTTCATTGTGTTCTGATAAGCTGGCTAAAGGAGTCATGGGCGAGTTGTATGTTATATTACCTAGTTTTGTGTATGCGTGTTGTTTTAACTGTTGTATAGCCTCTTTACACGTAGAATTAAATCTGCGGGTGGTGTTTATAATAGCCTGCATCACCTCTTGCCTAATAAGCAACTTATTATCTCCCCAGTGGGGGGCTAGACTTAAATAGTGTGAGAGAGGAAAACTTATTTTTTTGTATGTTAATTGTTTTTATGCTTATTTTGTAAAACTCCATTTATTTTTTTAATATTAAATTTAATGTATTGTTATTATTAAGTTCTGCGAGTATTTTTTGTGACAGCTGTTTCGGCTTACAAGGCCATTTTCCAACTGGCGTTAAACCACTTTGAGACGAATTATTTACATGAATCTAAATTGACTAATTTACCTATATGATTCTAAATTCTCAATTTAGACACCTTCAAAAATTGAAATTTCGAATCATATGAATAAGTCATAACTATAAATAAATAGCTGGTCCCCCGTCCCGCGAACCCCCCTCCCGAGTTCCCCTCCCCAGTCACACGTCCCCTTCCCCTCCCGCGTTCCCCCGCCTTCCCTCTTCCCTTTCCCGCTCCCTCGTCCCGCCAACCCTCTTCCCGCGTTCAATATCAATCCCAGTACATTCAGTTTTTAAACGGCCCGCTTGCCTTTTACAATTTTTATTCAAATTTACATTTTTCATGTTTATTAAATTTGGTACCTAACATAGGTACCTATTTAAAATATCTAAAATTCTTGATTCGATTCAAACTATTAGGGGAGTACCTACTTTAAATAAATTTATCAATCAAAATAAAGATTTTCAAAAATAGAATCCCGATTAAACAATCATTGTTTTGTAAAATGTCATTCTCAAACACGCGAACTGTCAAACGTGCGATGTTTTCTGAAATTATCTCATTTTCTGTGCAATTTTCTTAATTTTTCTCTCCGTAAGAACCATTCTCGTACTTCAAGGAATATTCTAAAAAAAGAATTAGCGAAATCGGTTCAGCTGCTCTCGAGATTTGCGCTTAGCAACACATTTAGCGATTCATTGTTGTATATAAGATAACTCAATTTAATTTTTTTTAAATTAATTTAATAATGTTATTATTAAGTTCTGCAAGTATTTTTTTTGTGACAGCTGTTTCGGTTTACAGGGCCATTTCCAAATTGTGGTTAAACCACTTTGAGACGAATTATTTACATGAATCTAACTTGACTAATTTACCTATAGGATTCTAAATTCTCAATTTAGACACCTTCAAAAAATTGAAATATCGAATCTTAACAATAAGTCATCTCAAAGTGGTTGAACCACTGTTTGAAAATGGTCTCGTAAGCCGAAACAGCTGTCACAAAACTAAAAACTAAAATTCTTGCAGAACTTAATAATAACATCATTAATTTTATTTTATTGAATTTTAAAAATATTTTTTCTGCCTTTAAATTGTTTTAGCTAAGCGGTGTGTGGCTGGAAAGCTATTTTGTTTTTCGATAGATGAGATTAATGTAAGCGGGTATGGGTACGGCCTCCTCGGGAACTTTTTAACAGATAATCAACACCCCTGCTATAAGTCACCCGAAGTGGTTCGCTTTGTTTGGTGACTTAACAGGTGCTTTTGCAGCTGCGCGGCGGGTTGGGTCGGTAGAGACTGGTTGAGGGAGACCTTTTGACCTCTCCTGCCGGATCCATCGCCCATGACTCATTGCCTTGCACCGCAGTGGGAGGGATGGATTCGTACGTTCGTCACTCGTGAACACATTGATCCTCCTTCTTTTCCCGAAAAGGACCCTCCACACAGCATCCCCTAAGGGATTTTTCCTCAGGGCTTCCTGTGTGAAGATAAATAATAAAAAATAGAATTATTATTAAATTTGGAAGGTTAAGTTGGGTTGGATTAGATCAGATTAGTTTTACAAATTGGTTAGATTTAGACGTAGGCTTTATGACGTTAACATCTGCCTTACCAATAAACATTTTGATTGTCAGTCAGAGGAAGTTAATTAAAAAAAACACCTAATCAAAATTTCAGCCAAATCTATTGCCAGTTTTCGTAATCGGCATTCCGTCACATCGATAGTAAGGTTATGACACGTCTATTATATTTGTAATTAAATCCAATCATTTAAAAATAATCATTACTCGTCAGCAATCTTCGTTGCATTCCCCGGAGGCAATTTAATAATTACTTTGATTGGTAATTAATAGTAAATTATCAAACATATATTTAAAATCATTGATATAGCATACGACAAACAGCCATTACAGACCCTAGCAATAACTAAGAATTGTATTTCTTCAACAATAACGTGAAATTTTACCCGCAATTTCGTGTCTTTCAAATTCAGTAGTTTCTTCAATGACCCTTTCCAAATATTTCATCTTTTGTGTATTTATTTTGCATATGAAAAACAAACATGAGTCAATTATTTGTTCGCAGTTCGTAAAGTACACGCAGACCGACCAGAAAATGGCACGATTCATTCACGCGCAGTTACCGATTTTACAATGAATTTTAGCGAAAGAGAAAGATGCGTAAAAAATACGTGCGACAGAGAAAGGCATGGGCGGAGGGGCAAGTCACATTTCTGTCCTTAAACTTGCGTACTGCGATGATTTCTGATCAACGCCAGGCCGGTCTCAATGTTTGGTGTGAACTACTAGGAGCCCAAATATTAATTAAAAAAATCCGCACTATAAATTTTGACTCCAAATACGAAATCTACAGCTCATATGTTGGACTAATATCTATGAACTTCAGAGTGAGGACTAATATCTATAGAGCTAAGGTCGGACGAATATCTATGACGGTCCCAGTGGTGACTAATATCTATGGAGCGTAGGTTGGATTAATATCTACAGAGGGCAGCCGAGCAAGAGGTTGTACGGAAAAGCTTAAATTACTTCAATTACGTAATAACTAACCTAACCTAACCTAACCTATCCCAACCTCTGCCAGTCTGTAGATATTCGTCCACACTTGGTTCTCATAGATATTCGTCAGCAGTTTGAGCTGTAGATATTCGTCCTCACCTTGGTTCTCATAGATATTAGTCAGCAGTTTGAGCTATAGATATTCGTCCTCACTTAGGTTCTCATAGATTAGTCCGATTTCTTCAGTTTTTGGAATTCCTGTAGATATTAGTAGACGCCCCCTAAACTTTTATTTCGTTTACTATTGCGTGAATATGTGGTTATGTTCGTAAAATGTAACAGCACCGTAGATATTATTTTAAGAACAGAAATACCACCACTCGAGAAAGTGACAAGTATTACATAATTTTGATTGAAAATATATAACGGTTCTTACCTTGAACGGTACACGCGACTTCCCTCTATGAAAACACCTGGGCGTTGGCTGGCGAGAGGAGCAACTTTCGCATGACCCGATTTCGCACGATAAGGGTGTGAAGATGTGGGAACCTTCTTCAACCGACCGTTCGGAGTCACCAGCTTCGTGACGTTCGCTATTAACCTATTCTACCCTATCCCAATTCGCTCTTACTTACGTAGAAAATAATAGAATAAAACATCATATTCGTCAACGTAATCGTAATCAGTTTACCAGCGAAGTAATCATCAATTCTTAATAAGTGTTTGATGTATTGGCCCATTTGCTAACGGAGCTCGTTTATTGGTAAGTGGTTTTTTCTTATTTTAGGCAGGGGTATTTCTGCAGGGGTAGGCAGAGAGGACAGACCGCCAAACATTTCGATCTTGGCACACACTCCTTGCCTCGTTCACATTCATACATCGTCTCATACATGCTCTTCTATTATTCCGACTCTTCACATGGCCCGACTCATTTATCTGATTCACTTGGTCGTGCCATGTCTTCCTCGGGCGTCCCCGACTTCTTCTTCCATTCACATTTGCGTCATATATTCTCCTTACACTCCTTTCCTCGTTCATTCGCTCTACATGCCCAAACCATCTGAGCGTCCCTTTCTTAATCTTACTCATTACGCTTACATCAGCCTTGCATTCTTCGCGGATCTCCACATTTCTCCCACGATCGTACACGGTTTTACCAGACATACGCCTCAGGGATCTCATTTCTACAGCATTCAGTCTACTTTCATCCTTCCTCTGCCATTTCCATACCTCACTGCCATACATCAGAGTAGGTACCAGCACTCCATTATGGACGGCTAACTTCGCTTCTTTGGACAGTTGTTTGTTAGCGCCAACGGCGTTCAGCCCTCCATTAGTAGAGTTGCCTGCATTTACCCTTCATTCGATATCTCTGTCAGCACTTCCATCTCTCGTAAACATACTTCTTATTTTATGTGGGAGGAAATATAAACAAAATGATCATCAAATCTTTTATAATCTACGTAATATTTATTTGAAAGTGAAAGCGGGAAGCCATTTCTATCGTATTTGTTGTCTTCGATTCCAATCAATATTTTCTGTAGATTTTAAACTTACAAAATCATGGCTCTATAAATTATGGTACTGTCAGACTAAGTTACAAACCTGCAAGTGTTTGCGATATGCTGAAATAGGCCTAGCGACTAAGTAGTTTGCATATATAGCGTGGTCTGACACAGGCTTTAAAAAACATCTCACGTTTTTAAGTAGTGGCGCCCAGTTACTCTTTTCAGAACAGTTTGGAATAGGACATGCATAACTTCCTCCGTGTTCAAGGGGTAGACCTCGTCTCTGCATCAACAGGAGTCGGTCGACGATGGGAAGGTGACCTCTAACCTCCAAGAGGCTCTCGGCTCTCCTTCGCCTAGCCGCCGGCTACTCGACGCTGAATTCCTTAGGGTCGTCGGGCATTTTCCCCTAATCTCCCATTTACTTTTCTTTGAGGCATCACCGAGAAACCGGCTAAGGGGAGCGGAAGCTGAGTGTGGTTCACGGCTAGACCGAACGTCTTGCGCATTCTTGCTGGGACTGCCAATCGATTGGAGAGGACTCCCAATCGTTTGCCATGCCCTTATTATTTATGTATTGTGTCTTCCTCCCAAACAGGTGCTTGTAGAATTTGTTGGATATACTCAGTGAGTATGAGCGCCGGGTGAGTATTACTCACCCGGCGCTTGCCACCTCGTGGACTTTCACCAACCTGCCCCATTGTCTTGTCTGCATTCTGTCATACTAACACATATTGTATCTTGTATTTCCCGCTAAGCACTTGCATTCTGCTTGCTAACAACGTATGCAGGGACATTGGAGGTCTAAATTCGTTCTAAACTAAATGTAGATTCGTTCTTTCAAAAAACTTAGAGTCCCTGCGAGAGCCTTGAAGGAGTAACTATCTGTTACTTATACCAGGGCGGGTAAGTAGTGGATCACCTCCAATGGTCGAGGGATTAGGGTTAGGCTCTCAACTACGAAACAGGAATTCGCGAGTTCAAATCCCGGCATGTGCAAGTACAATTTATTAAAATAATTTGTGTTTCATAATTAAATCATTAAAAATGACATAAATGCTAAAAGTATCGCTTTAGTGAATTACCACCATTCAGAATTGAATCATCGCTAGAATTTGTTTTAATTTTTTCCAGCTTTCTTCTCCAACGAATTACATTCAGCCATATATCGCAATCGAGGATAATAAAATAATAACCGTTAATAAAAAAAAATTATCCTAAAAAATCATTTATTTTACAAAAGCCCTGTGATTAGGCCCACTAACTGTAATATTGATCTCGCCGGGCTTTAAACCCGCGACCTCTAGGTTAAGAGTCGAAGCTCTCACCGCTTTATGATAGAAATCGTTAACAGCAAGTCACTGACATGACATGTAACGATTTGTAGCAACACTCTTTTTAAATTCCTATACATCCGTAAACATATTTGGATACGATTGTAATAAAGACAAAGATAAATTACTTTTGTAGTAATTAGACACACTTTAAAGGCAAATCAATGTTGACATTATTAGCACGTCGGAGAAGTGGCACGTATTTTTTAAGTGAAAACTTCTTTAACACTGTTGTGATTTGAAACTCGATGAAATGAAAAATATCGATACTAAAAAGAGGCAAATACATACATCTGTAGCAGTGTTCTTAACCTTTTTGGAGGTACTGAACCCCGCCAGTTTCATAAGCGCATTCACCGAACCCTTTTAAATTGGAAAGCGGGGCGTGGCGGCGGATTACCATAAGGGGGGGAGTAATGGGATATGATGCGTCGTGAATTTACCACAACGGAGGGGAAGGGGGCGCAATGGGATAGGATGGGGCGGAACGGGATAGTAACAATATTCTTCGTAATTTTTTTCGGGGTGTGTCTTGCCTTCCACCGAACCCCTGAGATTGGCTTACCGAACCCAGGTTAAGAACCACTGATCTACAGGATTTAGCCTGCGAGAGAAGAGATGGTGTAATCGGTCTCATCTTTGTGCGGTGCTTCGTGGCTTCCTTACTCTTTTCTACTTTAGTTTTCTGAAGATTTCACTTCTACCGCGTGGAGGCATATAAACTGCGTACCTACCGTGTTCGAGGACCATTTAATGTACTCATATTTTTAGGATTCTAAAAAAATTATAAAAAAATCGTTAAATTTATAAACGCGTTAATTCTGCGTATTATTTACTTTAAAATTTCCGTTCGTGGCACTAATATTTATTTTTATTATTTTTTTTTTATTTATTTATTATGTGCATCTATATAAAAAGGTTAACATATATTTTTTTGGCCTTGCCTGTCTCACTAGGAAATCCTGTGTCGAGACAGACTAGTTAACAAATATTTTATAAATATTAAATAAAGTACACTTTTCAATACAGCAAAAATATTTGAGAAAATTTTTCAGGTTGGTTAGTGGTAACAATAATGAAATAGAGGATTATATTTGGGTGAGGTGACTAATTATTGCATGACCTTTCTCGATGATCCATTTTTTAATCAGAATTTTGTATTTGTTAATATTATTCGATTGTCTTGTTTTGTCAGGTAGGTTATTGTATATTTTAGGCGCAATGTATTTGAAATTTCTTTGACCAAATGTTGTGTTTGTTTTAGGTGTTTGCAAGAGTTCTTTGGTTTTGTGCCGTGTGTTTACAATATTTTGGGTATTTTCATAAAATGTACCTACGTGTTTTATATTATGACCTATATGTTGCCTAGTTGATAATCAGTATAATCACAGATATAAATTTAAGTTCTACATGCATTTTTTTAACATGTAAACACGTGATCCATGATTTTATGATCAATTATGACAACTCAAGAAGAAATATATCTATGATTTAGGTTAATGGAATGTCAATAACACATAATACAGAAGAGTTGCGAGACATATTTTTTTTTTAAATATACGAAACATAATGCCAATAAACACTCTAAAAACGATATACTACGCACTAGCCCAATCAATTATTGGATACGCGCCATAAATATATTTGGATCCATTTGGGCATTAATTTCTTTAAATTAATAATTTATGCTATGAGACCATGAGGGCGCATCTATGGTTTTTGTATTGTATTTAATTTACCTATGTGACTTGAAATTCAGTATATTCATGCATTTCCTTACCTCTGTGAAGCAGGCAATTACTTCCGACGGGAGTGTTAGTGAAAAGCCAACAGATGTCACTCCTAGTCAGTCATTATCAAATAATTCACCCAATAATTGAATTATTGTTGTTACCTAAGATTTGGCACGTATTATTAATAGGCAGATTTATATTTCATTGTTGAAACT
Source organism: Limnephilus marmoratus (assembly GCA_917880885.1). Taxonomy (NCBI): domain Eukaryota; kingdom Metazoa; phylum Arthropoda; class Insecta; order Trichoptera; family Limnephilidae; genus Limnephilus; species Limnephilus marmoratus. The sequence continues at coordinate 28,863,221 of OU862924.1, read as the reverse complement.
TCCTTGCTGTGCGAAACATCTGTTGAGATTATGCAATACCGCCTTGGCAGAAATTGATATTTTTAATGAAAAGAAGTATCTTTTGTGTTGGATATCGTGCATGAGCTGCATTCTCTGAGTGAGTATTGTTTTGTTTTCACTTTGGATTTTGGAATTGCTGGGTCAACTATTTTGTGTCACATAGGGAAGAGTTCAATTTTCCTTGATTTACATAGGGTAGTCATTCCTTCGTGTCAGGGGCTATTTACACGCCCCTACAATTATCACTCACGGTATGATTGGTTGGGGTAGTGCTGCTAAAACTAATATGAACCCTCTCGACAAAGCACAAAAAGCCTTAATTAAAGTTATTACAAACAAACCTTATAGATTCCCGACAATACAGTTATTTAAAGACTTTGCTGTATTGAACATACAACAACTGTACATCAAAATTATAATTATACATTGCCAAAAGGACAAACTAAACCATCATACTGCACAACACAATTACGACACAAGACACAGACACCAACATATGACTCTAAAGACAAATACTACCTATGGACAAAGACATTACCGTAATTTGGCTCCAAAATTTTTTAATTTAATTGAAAAAGATATCAAAGATTTTCATGTGACTAAAAATGCTAATCTAAAACACCAAACTCATACGTGGATACTCAACAAAGGCGTTGTATACTGCGGGCAGATAATTTATACCATATAACAACACACTAAACTGTATCTTTCTCTTTTCCTATCAAATATTTGTTATTATTTCTAAATTTTTTAGTATTCTTATCTAATCATTTTTAATTTTTATATTTCTTATTAATTGTATGAATATTTTTTATGTTTCTCAACATTTTGCATTTTCTTTTTCTTTCATTCTATTTATCTTTTCATATATAAATTTAAAAAATTATCTTATTCTTTTCCTACAAGATTAAGTTATCAAAATTTGACTAAATTCCTGCCACCTCGGAACAGGCTCAGCCTAGTGAGGTGGTGTTTACCAAAAACCAAAAACAAAAAATATGTATTATACTTCAAACTGTAGAAAAAAAAACAAAAAAAATGTATTTGTGCTTATCTTGGTTAATAAATAATTAAAATAAACAAAAAACATCTCTTATTAAAGTTTGAATCTACTGAGTCAGCTAATGGAAGATTCCCAGGCGCGGGAACTTATTAAATAATTCCATCAAATGTTTTAAAATATCGCTTCAAATTGGTCACATTCTGGACAATAGACTCTCTTAAATGTTTGCAATTTAGTCAAGTTGTGATCAGAACCGCTCCAGTGTGCCAAATAAGTGATTTTTATAAACAATTTCAGTTTTATGATTCCAACGGAATTAACTACTGATACGCGACTCCTGTTCGTGATATCAATCAATTAAGATCTTACACAATATTTTAATTGCAATGACTTATGAGAGTGCGATAGTAAAATTACATAATAGTGCAGTTTATACAGAAGGTGTCTTTAAACTACCCGATGAACTGATACAAAAGTGAAATTGCCCCAATTTCTGACTTCTCTCAGTTCGATATCATTTCTTGCGACACATCAACACTATGTACATTATCCAGATCCCGCAGGCCGCGGGCAATCCGTTGATGATTACAATTACCCAATCACACATTTCTGTAATTATAATTATTCTCATTATTGTTGTTGAAATTCTTGCGTCATGAACAGCAAAACTTGTATGCGATGTTTTCTATCGAAAATCTTCTGTTAAGGCTTTCGATAAATAATTGTTAATTGCGCATGGTAATATTGTTGAGATAAACTCATTTATTCCATTTTTGTTCGATTTTGTAATATTATAATTACCAAATGTAATACACACTATCGTGATTTGAAATTACAATGGTGACCAGATCTGAGCCTTTAGTACAATAATAATAATAATAAAATGATTAAGGTAGTTAAAAATTTTTTGTAGTTAAAATACAATAATAATAATAATAAAATGATTAAGGTAGTTAAAATTTTTTTTGATTAAGGTATTTAAAATTTTTTCAGATGATATTAAAATGACTTTTGGTTTAGATAAATGTAAAACTATCCATATAGAGAAAGGCAAAATTGTAGATGGAGACGAGGGTATATTTAGAAATTTCAAAATTCAAAGTATGAAAGGGGATGAGGTTTATAAATATTTAGGATACCCGCAATCGAATAGATTAGATCACACTAGTATTAAAAATGATATTAGGATTAAATTTCAAACTAGGATCAGAAAAATTTTAAAATGCAATCTATCTGCTAAAAATTTAGTAAAAGCAATAAATACTTGGGCAATTCCTCTACTAACGTACTCATTTGGCATAATTAAATGGTCCAATACAGATTTAGATAGTTTAGAACGATTAATTAGAACTACGTTAACAAAATTTAATTGCCATCATCCAAATTCAGCTATAGAACGAATTAATTTACCTAGAAATTTAGGAGGTAGGGGTGTAGTCAAAATAACATCTTTGAAACACAATCAGGTAGAAATGCTTAGAAATTTTTTCCATCGGAAAGCTAATAGCTCAGAAATGCACAAAATAATTTGCAAGGCAGATAGAAATATTACACCTTTAAATTTATATGACGAGAATGCCAACATTCTTATAAATACTAACCAGGAATTATTAGATTCCTGGTCAAATAAAATTATTCACGCAAAACACTTCAATTATCTCAACCAAACGTATGTTGACAAACTTTCGTCAAACAAATGGTTGAGTATTGGAGAGTTGAGCGCAGAAATAGAAGGATTTATGCTTGCCATTCAAGATAGAGTCATTAATACTAAAAATTATAGAAAGCATATAATCAAAGATATAAATTAAATTGATGATTTATGTACAAAATGTTTGGCTTTTCCCGAAACTATAGAACATATTATATCGGGATGTTCTATATTAGCGCCTTCCGAGTATACATTTAGGCACAATCAGGTTTTAAAAATAATTCACCAAAGTTTGGTAATTAAACATAACTTGATTGACTGCCGTAATATAGTACCATTTTATGAATATGAACCAAATTCATTTTTAGAAAATGAATTTTATAAAATATATTATGATAAAACTATACTAACAGACAGAACAATTAGTCATAATAGACCTGATATAGTTTTACATGACAAAATTAAAAAAATAACTTATATCATTGATGTAGCTATTCCAAATTCCTGTAATATTCAAAAAACTATTTCTGAAAAAATAAGAAAATACACAGATTTAGGAAATGAGATTAAAAGAATTTGGCATTCTCGGACTATAAAAATATTGCCATTTGTTATTTCGGCCACTGGCATAATACCTAGGAATCTGATTCAAAATTTAAGCATATTAGATTTGTCAAAGAATTTGTATATAAAATTGCAAAAATCAGTCATTTTAAATACATGTAGGATTACAAAGGATTTTTTAAATATTTATATTGAGGGATCGGTAGGATTTATAGGTTCAATTAGAAATGCCACAGAGCCGAACCCTCTGATATGAAAATATCTGGAGTCGGTGAATTATATTCCCATTTGGTCTCTAGTAGGTTGACATGTTAACCCGGACATTTAAATCTGGTGCATAAAAAATACTTGCAACTATCACATCAATTAAATACCTTGTGTCTCTAGAACAGTGGTTCCCGACCTTTTTTTGACCAGGGACCACATTTATTTGTTTGTTCATATGAAGCAGATACTTTGTGATGTGACATTATTAATTTAAAATAAAACAATAACTTTGTAAACACCACTTTTATTTTTTTATACTTTATGCCGACCGGGTTTCGCTACAACCGTAGCTTCATCAGGGCAGTATAATACTCTACTAACATTAGGTTTCATGTGTGTTATAATATATATAATTTACCAAAAATGGGCTGGACTCGTCAAGTGGAGGAGGAGGAAGAAGGCATAGATGGCGAATTTGGAAAGGAACGGACGTGTTCTTTATGAATAGGGAACAATCTTAGTATGGGACTTTTATTTAAATTTAGTTGGTTATTAACTATCTTACTATTAGTGTTTATGGCTTTTCTAAGTTCAAGTGCCTCTAAATTGTTCAACCTTACACCGATACTGTTTTTATGAATAAGTTTGGCGCCGGCGTTTTTGTCAAATATATGGTCTTTTTCGATCAAGTGATTTTCAAATTCTGAAAATCCTTATAGACGATAGACTATCTTCCTTATGAACGTTAAGGATAAGGAAGATAGTCTATCTCACTCGGGAATTTATTCACTTCAATGCAGCGACTGCCCAGTTTTTTATATTGGTATAACAGCGCGTAACATAAACACCCGTGTCAAAGAACATCTTAGATGTTTACACAGCTCTGGATTTTACATTTCTACAACCGTAACTTCTTCAGGGCAGTATAATATTCTACTAACATTATGTCATATGTGTGTTATAGATAATATATGATTTAACAAAATGGGCTGGACTCCTCAAGTAAAGGAGGAAGAAGGCGTAAGTGTAGATGGAGAATTCGGAAGGGAACGGGAGTGTTCTTTGTCAATAGGGAAGAATCTTAGTATTGGACTTTTATTTAAATTTATTTGGTTATTAATTCCTTACTATTAACGTTTTTGGCTTTTCTTAGTTCTAGTGCCTCTAAGTTATCCAACCTGATACGTATCGTGTTTTTATGAATTAGGATGACGCCTGAGTTTTTATCAAATTTATAGTGTGTTTCGATCAAGTGGTTTGCAAATTCCGAAAAGCCAGTGCTGTGTAAACATCTAAAATGTTCTTTGACACGGGTGTTTATGTTTCGTGCCGTTTTGCCTATAGAATCAGCGGGACAGTCACTGCATTGGATTATTTTAAATTATAATGTCACATCATAAAGCATGTGCTTCATATGAACAAAAATCTTTAGAACTCTTTACTGCTACTTGGTTCGCCCCCATCTTGAATATGCTTGTGTCGTTTGGTCTCTTTTTTATGCTGTTTGTCATATTATCGAATTCGTTCAACATCGATCGGTTCTTAAGACGAAGCCAGAAACGTATATGTATATAACGTAGTCTTATTGAACCTTATATCGCCATGAAATTTGGTAATGTTCATAAAAATCACTTGGTAAACAGAGTCTGGAGTCGCTCGATTTCAAAAGGTGGTTTTTATTAAAAAATTTTAATAATTTCATCAGAAACAAAAAAAAATAACAATAATATATATTTTTTTGTGTTTTTCTTTTATGCTCTCGTATATTTCTAATGAAAAAATATTTGTTTTAGTAGTTTACACTTATGTTTTTTAATAAATTAATTAACATAATTATTTTATTTATGTATTTTTTTTTTTTTTACAGTTTTTTAGAGAAAATGTGTCCTTACTGGGGTACCCCGTTCTAAGGACACATTGTACAAGTTTTATTATTTGAATTATAAGTAAATACCTAATCTATGTTAGAATATTGCCAAGGAAAATTATGAAGTTAGATCTAAAAGAAAGTATAAAACAAGCATTATTCTTTGTTGGGTTGCAAAATTGAATCTATTTTCTTCCTTCCCATGTCCATAATCCATATTTTTATGCTTCTTTTGAAGGCGGTTATTTTTTATGGTTTTCATTGCAAGAGGGAGTAAATTAAATAATTTTACAGAGAAGTATTCCATATTTCTTTGTCCAAAAGTCGTTTTAGTTGTAGGTTGGTAGAATGTATGTTGTAATGTAGATCTTAATGTAAATTAATAATGTCACATCACAAAGTATCCGCTTCATATGAACAAAAAAAAATTATTATTTTAATTCTGCTCAAGCGAAACGATAGGAATAGTTTTAATTTATAAAAAAACATCTTTATATAATGTAAACTGATTCGTAGTAAAGATTAATCTAAAATAGGGATTTGACTTACAATTTCGTGTAAGTATGTACTTATTTTTTAAATCGGATGTAATTAATTCTATTAATAAATTAAAAAACTAATCTCAATTGGGGATCCAATAATTGAGGATACCTATTGGCTTTGAAAAGTTGGGGTCAGTTGGGAACATTAAATTATCATGTATTAGTTTTCACATGGAAATGTAAATGCTTACCTATAGAAAAGGGTATACGGTCCGATAAAAATAAACAAGCTGTAAAAGATAATAAATTAATAAATCACATTGTAAGAAACTCCACAAGAAACTTGTCAATGGTTTCAAGTTTTAGTAGGTTTTTGTGTGCGTAATTATTGCTCAACTTCCTTTATAATAGTTGTCCAAATAACGCGGAGGAAGTTCTTGACCATTCTGTGATATAATGCGAAACCGGTTTTCTTTCCTCGTGAATCAATTTCAGTAACAACAACAGTCAATGGGAGGAGGAATTTCACTTTTATCTTGGGCTACGGTTATTATGGTGTAACGGCCCCACTCGTATCTCACATACATCACGTGGGGCTCGATTCTCCAATAGCGATCAAGAGTTATGGTTATGCGCCATCTGCTAACAAAAAATTACTCGTCATCTCGGCGAACTTTGGCCAATTTTTATTTACATATTCTTGTTCTTGAATGTTTGATGTTGAAGAGATGGTTGTATTGGTAGCCCGGTGAGTATTGTTTCTGATGTTTTTGACGTTTCTACGATGTGAATTTGAAATTACGACCGCACTTTTTTTCAAAATGGCTGGCGATTAAATTACTCAAAACTAAAAACAACTTATAACCACTCGCGGAAAATAATGTAATGCACCAGCAAAACGATTAATTGCAACAGATTAATTGGAAAGTTAGTATTAATGTGAAAATATCTACCCTCCGGCGATACGTCGTTGTTAGTCTCAAAGCGCTTCCCGTAATTGTTTGGTTTCGGTTTCCTCATAATTGTATTTTTATTTTATGTTTCGTATCCGAATTTATGGCAGAATATCTCTTATTTCTAAACGCAAACTGCCTTTCTGTTAGTAAGTTATATTTTAGTTTTAAAGTTCTTGTTTTGTCCTGTATTACAATAGCACCGCTATTGTCTATTATTATTATTGTCCCATGTGTGCTATAACAGCACTATCTTTGTTAATTTTGTTCTTCTGTCATTGTTTTGTAAATTAAATACTGTATATTCTTTAGTTAATTTTGTTCTTCTGTCATTATTTTGTAAATACTGTGTATTCTTTTATTATTTTCTCAATATTATAAGGAGCACTGTAGGATTATTTTTAAATATATTACAGTTAAGCGCACCTGAAGTGAAATGTCACAAAACTGCGCTATATAAATATAATGTTATTATTATTATTATTAAAGCATCTGCTTTAGCTTTCTCTACATTATTTATTCCAGTCAACATCGCCGGTAAATGCCACTAACCCTTATAACATTAATCAACCTTAAAAATAAGCCAATCAACCTTAAAATAACTTTCTAAAAATATGCAACGTAAATACTGTACTTTGTAAAAATATACGATGCCTGTCCTTTGAAGAGCGCTTCGGAAACTATCTTAAGGCTCTGCAACCGGGCCCGAAAAGAAGAAGATGGAGAGATACGAAATTACGAATGTTAGAGGAGAGCGCTAACATTTACAGCCACAAAATTGGTGCGAAAATTGCGAAAATATTTATTAAAACACGACTCGTTTAAAAAAGAGCAAAAATCTCGCGGGCATTATCTTAAACAGCATTTAAAGAAACACTGTGAATTTTTTCATACATATAACTTGTAAAATAATTGAAACAAACGTGTTAATAATAATTTTTGGAGCATACTTTGCGATTTTTTTCTATCGAGGGAATTTTATATAATTTGCATTTCGGCGCGGGCAAAGTCTAGATATTGTCTTCAAGAATAACATATATTTTTTATTATTTAAAGAGCTTTAAAACTTACCGTCTTTAAGGGAAATATGTAATAATTCGGTACAAATCCGGGTTGCGGGCCCTTAAGTTAGGATAAAATGTACTAGATTTTGACAGTTTTATCGGGGTCGACTGATTTGACCCACTCGTTTAAGCATATATCTTCGACGAGGCTCGAGAATAACAAAGTCGACTAATAAATGTGTGTAATTTCAAAGGCGATTCAGAGCGACCTCGATTGGAGAATTGAGTCCCAGATCGTATCGTGCGTAGAACGGTTGTATCATAAGAATTAATCTTTATCTTTTGTAATCTTCGTATTACTCAGTATGAATCGTTATGCTCATTGTTTTAGTTTTATAAACTCGTAAATTACGGTGAATTAACGCACTGTACTATTTTGCTTCACGGATATGATAGGTGCTATTACTGTGCTCAGATTGAACAATTTAACAAACCGGAGCGGTAGATTATATAAATGCACAATGCACAGTAGAGTATACATTACCCAGAAGTAAGGGAGTAGAGTTGATAAAGTTATTTTTTTTACATTAGCTTCACACAGAAGGCCCTGGGTAAAAAAAATCCCTCAGGTCCTATGTCATGTTTGGGTATGCTGTTTAGAAGGTCTTTTTATGCAAAGGAAGGAGAAGTTCTGGGAAGGAAAAGGGTAGGAGAGGTGGGTAAGAATCTGTGAGTCAATGTGTCCGGGATTGAAGGACGTATGAATCCATCCCTCCCACTGCGGTGCAAGGCGTGAGTCGGGAGAATCCAGTCGGAGAGAACAAACCTCCCTCAACCACTCTCTCCCGATCCGACCCGCCATGCAGTAATAGACTCTTGTGTAGTACACGAATCGAAAATATCTTACAAACGTAATCAATATATGTATTATTTATTTCAAGAATTTTTTTTTACGTTATAAATTAAAACATGTGAAAGGTTATAAAATAATTCATATTTTATTCTACTGCTCCATTAGTTGAATAAAATAAAAATTATTTAAAAATATATTTGTGTAGGTACATACATAAGTTAACTGCTAAGTTGACCGTTATGTCGATTATTGATATCGATATTTGTGTCAGATATCACATCACTAGTCTAGGCCAGTGTGTCATGTGACACGTGAGACATTACGATAGTTATGTAAAAAGTCGACCGTAATCGATAGTCAGATCGTGGTTTGGTTCATTGAAAAGTAAAATCTTTTATGGTCCCGTCACGTCACTGAGATCTTCGCTAATTTGTAATAATAATATTAACTAGCAGTTAAAAATCCGCTCCGCAGGTTTTTGATGCTAGACCCTGCGGGCGGGTTTTGGTTCGCCTTTGGCCAGTTTTAGTGTTGGTGACCATTTTATAAATGCGGTAGGAACTGGTTTCAAAAATAGCCGGTTCCTCGGATCCACTGTGATGCAATGACAGCTAGTCATCGGGACAGAGTAACCGCGACAGGCATTGACGTCATATGTAATATATAGCCGAGTGGTGCGTGGTATTATTATTCACAACTGCCAGTTACAATAATAATTACAAATAGTACTTAGGTGGCATACATTAATTACGTGAGCTCAAAAGGGGGGGGGGGGGTCCAGCAAAATCTCACGTTACTTGAAAAGAATATACGAAGTGGCCCAAATTTATCTCACCAATGGGGAGAGAGGTCTAGATTCGAAGAAAAACTGCTCACGTAATTAATGTATGCAGGGAATTCTAATCATGCGATCTGTTAACGTAAGTGGAGCCATCTTTTGGCATTGCTTTAATTCGGTTCTATTACAAAGGTGCATTTGTATTTAAACTCCACGTGCGAAAACAGTTTTGCGTACGGCGAGGCGTCAAAGTTGCATTCTAAGCCGGATTCTTAAATTTCAACCGTACAGTCTGAAATATTAATACTGTTAAACAAAAAACTACAAAACCACTTCCTTTGAGGGCCCGTTGCCCACTTTTCAAATACATATATGAACTGAACGCAGTAGTTGTTTGAATGATACAATTTAAAAAAATTATTTGAAACCATCAGGAATGTCCTCATTAAAAAGATTTCATCAAGATCTACTCGTACATGGCTTTCTGCCAATTACTGATAGAATATGGTATTATCGGATGGGGCAGTGCAAATGACATTATGAAAATTATACTTACTGAAAGTCTCTGTAAGAATCTAGCACTGACGAAATCATCAAACATCTTAAAAACGTGTTGTTTAAACAACTCTATTCTAAAACATGTACATTCATAAATTATACAAAACACAAGAAATAACAACTAAAACCAAATACTTGATCTTAGGGTCAAAAACATATCCAACAAACGATTATGAATGCAGCATTTGTACAAATAAGCATCTTTTACTATCTTATCTACTAAACTTTACAACAAAATCCCACTCTTATTCAAAAATCTTATCAGTATTTTTAACATTTAAAACTCAAATAAAACGCTGGATACAAAACATAGGGAAACCAGAAAAAAAATTGCTTCTTTTTTATTACTCAATACCCACATATTTTAAATTATGGTAGGTACCTACCCACTTCCTAAAACACTAAATAAAAGATGGTTATTAAAGTGAGCATTGTTTTGTGTGTTGCAGGTGTTGCGGTTCTTCAGGCGGGGCATGCGGGGCGCGGGGAACGACCATGCAGGGATGGGTGGGGGGGGCACCCTCACAAACCAGGTAACTACCAACACTAATGTTTATTTTAAAGTTACGGATTAATAATACGATATAATAATAATACTTATGTATCTAATATTATAATGAAAAATTTAAACATAAAAGTTTTATTTTTCGATGTACATTTGTTACTTTTAATTTTAATTTTTTTTGCTACCGGTTTCGACACGTCTGTATCATTAACGAGCAAACTTAAAACTAACTTAAAAATTCTATACAAGTACACAACTAATTAGGCGGGGGTAGTGGGAGGGGGGAATTTGGTGGAGGGGGAGGACGGTGGGAGGAGTCAAAATTACATGGAAACATCGTAAGCAGAGGTGATTTACATGGTGCTATTATTTTATTAACTAAATTAATTTTAGATTTAATTTTTTTGTTGATTTCTAAAGTTTATTAAAACATATTCTATTTAAACAACAAAAGAAAATTAAATCTAAAATTAATTTAGTTGATAAAATAATAGCACCCAATCACCTCTGCTTACGATGTTTCCATGTAATTTTGACTCCTCCCACCGTCCTCCCCCTCCACCAAATTCCCCCCTCCGACTACCCCCGCCTAATTAATTGTGTACTTGTATAGAATTTTTAAGTTAGTCTTAAGTTCTTAAGTTTGCTCGTTAATGATACGGACGTGTCGAAACCGGTAGCAAAAAAATTTAAAATTAAAAGTAACAAAGGTACATCGAAAAATAAAACTTTTCAAAAAAAAATGTCTAGAAATTGTTACATAGTCAGTGCCCAAGAAATACATAAAAAAGATAAACAAAAAAGTTTAAAAATAGTTTTTCTAATAAACGGTGACCGCCAACTCAGAATGAAATCATCTCAGAAGCACCTCAGAAAGGTCATCATCAAATTTATTATCAATTATTGAAATATTTAAATCCAAAAAGTTTATATTCGAATTTTGCCCAATCTCTATAGTAAATTTTATATTTTTATGGAGTTTGTTTAAAAAATTAAGAAAAATATTAAGTTAGCATTGCTCACGAAACATGTTGGTTTTGTAAACAATAAAAGTGGTAAAAACGAAGTAATTTATTAATTTAAATCAAAATGGTGCCACAAAATAAGTTTGCTGTGTTAGAAGTGAAATATTTTTATTTCAATCGTGAAAAAAAGGACAATGAAAAATAAACCACATATGTTTTTACTCCATACGTCGAAAAATTCAAGACATTACAACATTATATTCAGTGACTTCACTTTTTATCTCGTTCATACCGTTTGACCGGTTCTGAGTTACGCCCAGGTGACGTGTGCTCAATTCCTCGGCTGGCTATGTTCTCCATCACGACACAAGCAATCTCCGCTTAGTGTTGTGGTAGTTGGAGATTTTCAATTCTTGTCAGGTCACTCGTAACCCTGAAATGTTTGTCTTTCTTAAAAAAAATAACACAACTAAAAATTATAATAGGTATTAATCCCAGAAATAACCAAAAAAATTTGACATTTTGAATTTTTTGTTGCGCAATATAAACAACGTTGATTTCTTGGATTTATATTAACCATTGACGTATACTTGGTCGAAGATATTAACGTATGCATGCGGCTTAGACATTTATTAATTTAATTATTGTAAAATAGTAAATTTATTGAATATACTAAAACAGCAGTCATTGGTCATTAGAACAAATTATGAACAAAAAAGAATCACAGATCACAAATCAAAATTGTCATATTGACGGGAATCTCAAGCGCATGGCGCACGCGTAGGGTTCCCAGATCAAAAAATCAAAATCCCGATTCCTGACACTTGAAGTCGAAATTTGCATTTGTCAACTTTAATGGGGGGGAAGGGGGTGGCTAATCAAGCAACGAAGTTTTGAGATGGACCATTATTCTGGAAGCAGCTGGACCAGGAAAAGTTACGGAATTAACAAAGATATGCTCTTATATATTTCCGATGCAGGCACAAAATGCCAATGTAGAAAGGGAATTTTCCTTAATGCGAACTCAATTAACATTAACCCCTTAAGAGCGTTTAACCAGCCAGCGGACGAAAATCCACATTCGTTCGAAAGTTGTTCTTCCGATCGTGCAGGGCGGTTACAATGAGAAAGATTAATTATTCTCCGTACCAGCTTTTTTAAATTATATTATAACTCAATATCGAATTTATTTCAATCCAAATTAGCTTTAATTTATACCTTCATCCAAAAATGCTGAAAGGCGTGATGATAAAACTATTAAAATAGTGTACTTTTTGTAGTTATTTTTTGATTATAAGTATTTATCATTTTTCAATAATGTCTAAATTTAATAAGAATGTTAAAAAAATCTGAAATATATTAGTTTGTAAGTGCGCAAATAAATACACAAATGGACCAATTTTCGTCAAGAAACACATGTACGTACATATTTTTTAATGATTTTATTGAAACTAAAATTAAAATTCTAAAACAAACATTTGCTAGATAATGTATTGATTTATTTTACTGCATGATTATACTATTTGAAATGGGTGTGGTATAATACAAAAACTTTTTTGAAAATTTAACTAATCTGCCAACGACCTATGGAATAACCTTATTATACTAAAAATTTTAAAAAATTCTCAAAATTTATTACATACGAATGCTAGATAAAAGAACAATCTTTCGAAATCCATTTATAATTTTTTGTGGAAAAAGTCAATACGTCTAAAATCTTTTTTTGAAAATGACGTATTTCCGGCTTTCTCTGGTAATGCCCTCTTAACACAGTATAATTTAAAAAATATGACTTGCGAAAAGTTCTACAAAACTATTATTAAGATTCGGAAGTGTTTAACGATATTTCCGGGAGCATTACATATATGAAGTGATGTTTTTACTTTGATTTGTTATAAAAATTATTTGGTTTATTTCATTTTTTATATCAATTTCCACTTAATTGTAGAAATTCTGGACTGTTTAGGATTCCCCCCGCATTCCGGACGTTTAGCAACCCTAACGCGTCAGTAGGTATTCCAAAAGGAAAAGTTTGGAGTTCTTTCAAGGCATTTTTATTAGTGCCAAATCAAATCTGAACTTATACAGTCTTTATTTTCAACGGTTGGGAAGTGTTTTTTTAATTAGTGAGGCTGTCAACGTCTTCAGAAAAATACAATATCAGGCAAGAATATTAAGTAGGTATGTATATTTCGAATTTATGGTAAATATATGTACTTATACATAATATGGTATTATAATATGTTTGTAATATTGTAGTGAAAAGTGAAACATTACAAAGTTTATGAAAATTTACAAAGAATTTAATTTTTATTTATTTAATAGTGTATCAACATAGAAATCATTTAACCATAGTTTTAATTCTTGCACATGGTGTGACATTTTATTAATCATTCGAATCAAGTTAAAGTATTATTATAACATGAACTAAATCTAAGGGTAATCACACAGTTTTTGATGGTTAACTATTTTTCTGAAGTTTGCGTTGCTAGATAAAAGATGGCGCTACTTCCGCTCGCAGCGCGTAGATGGATAATTCTGAAATGTCTGTTTATACTCTAAACTTTACTTTAGCGGTACTCTGGTTTCCCTTCAATAACGAATAAATCTTTCGCCTTTTACTAACGATTTCCGTGGAGGGGAGCACTCAAATGAGTCTATAATAGGGATGGACATTCAAAAAATACATCGATGTTTTTTCCGATGTAATGCATCGAATGGTTGCATCGATGTTAATACGATGTATTGATAAATTCATCGATGTTTCCAATACATCGATGTATTTCTGATTTCTTATGTGAAATTCCCTATTAGTAGTGTTCAATATCGGTACTTTTACTACCCGTCGGTATCCGTTACTTTCACAAAAAGTAATCGTTACTATGTAATCGTTACTGATTACTTTGATTACTTTCGGGTAGTAACTACTGCAAGTATCAAATCGTTACTGAATGCTTTGATTACTTTCGGGTAGTACCGACTACTAGTATCAATTCGTTAATGAATGCTTTGATTACATTTGACTACTTTCGGTTCCGGATACCGCCGGATAGATACAAATCGTTACTGGTTACATTTTGACGTTTGTGTATTTCGTTAGCGCGGATAGCGTGTACTTTGGTTATGAATTATTAGGATTCTACGTTAGTTATTTATAGGTACTTCGAATATTTTGAAGAGTTTGTGTGTTTAGATTTTTTTACATTATCTTTAATCGTAAATTACATAATATTAACACACTGGATTGACGTGTCATTTTCCTTTGAAATTCGAAACGTAATTTTACATGCGTGTTTTGATTTTTGTTTTTCTAGCTTTGAGATAAGTTAAACACTATTATAGGCTGGTGGTAATTTTTTATACATTTTATTTATTATTTATTTAATCTCAGATAATGTCATATTATACCTATGATGATAGATGTTATAGGCGGGCTTATTACTTGGCGGAAATTTCTACAAACCAAATTCATCTTTATAATCATAAAATTAAAAATGAAGCGCATATTGTATTATTATTATTTTTTGTAAACTCCACAGAAATTTAAATCTTAAAATGTGTGATAGAATAAAAGAGGTGTTAAAATTATTACTGTGAAAACTTTTTATAGTCGTAATAATATCTAATAATCATATTTTTTAAACCGTTCGAAAATTGTAGTAGATACCTACCGTCAAAAAACTTGCATACTTAGTACAAATTGGTAGCAATATAGATATATCAGATATCAAGGTACACAAACATAAATATCAACTGAAAGCGTTTTTTTACCGATGTAAACAGTATTTTTTGTCTCTGGCAATACCGTACTTAAACGTCGCTGGTGTGAAGCGCCCCAGCGGCACAAATAGAAACGACCAAATAATCGGTACAAAGTGTGGTTTATTTATGAACAGCTGGTGTAGCGTGGAGCGCCTCTTGCGGCACAAATAACAACCAAGTAATCGGTACTGAAGTATCCGCATCGAAAGTAATCATTTCAAAGTATCAATGAAAGTAATCATATCAAAAGTAACGGATACTCTTCGTTTTTAGTAGTCGGTACTTTGATTACTTGGTGAGTACCGATTACTTCAGTACCGAATGATTACTTTTCATGCATCTCTATTCCCTATATTTCGGTGGTACAAACCAAAACACGCGTCGGGGGGGGGGGGGTTGTCGAACTTTGAAACAATGGAAGCAGTGCTTCTTATTAAACAAACAGCCCCGTATTTTGCGTATCGCTTGTTGGAATACAACAAATCGCGTACTGGCAACGTAATAAAAGTAAAAAAAAAACTTTTCGTATTCGATGCATCGAATAAAAAAACATCGATATATATTCGATGTTGAAGTATTAACAATACATCGCTTCAATACGATGCATCGTTACAATACATCGAGTGTTTATAATACATCGATGTATATCGTCCATCCCTAGTCTATAAACCAATTTTTTGTTCCCTGCTTCTCGAAGCGGGGTCTTTAACGTTACAAGTTTACAAGTTGCGAAGGCTTTAGGGTTGTCCCGTTTGCATGTGCTTGTGCGTGCACTGTTCAGTGCACTATTATGGCGGTTTTGTCTGGTGCAGGTGGTAGGGTACTCCAGGGGGGTATAACGACAGTGTTGCCAACCCGAATTTTGAAAAAGACGTAGGTTAGACTAGAAAATTACGTAGAAACTGTATAATCTGGATTATGAAAAGTTCGTAGATCTACGTACTTTTTTTTTGAGTGAAATCAGGAAGTTAGGGTAGGTAAAACAGAATAAAACGAGTATTATGTTATACAATTTATTTAAAGAGTTACCCCTGGTATTGTAAACTTTCATAAGCTGCGGTAACCGTTTACCATGCTTGTTTGCCACATTTGTCGTAGGGTTTTTAGAAATTACCCACGAGGTAAAAATTGCGAGACGCAAATGACTGCCGTTCCATTAACGTTTATAAGAATATTAACTTTAAATTCAGTAAATTTAAATGATTTACCTCTTCAAGGCACATAAGAATCTAGTAAATAAAAAATTGCCACATTTGTGGTAAAAAAAAAAAATAAAAAATTACTCAACTTTCAGAATCTTCAGGCAAATTGAATTTGTACATATATTAGAACATTAACTTTTAATTCAGTAAATTTAAATGATTCACCTCTTCAGGGCACATAAGAATCTAGTAAATTAAAAATTGCCACATTTGTGGTAAAAAATAAATAAATAAAAATACTCAATTTTCAGAATCTTCAGGCAAATTGAATTTTTACATATATTGATTAAAATATTTAATATATTCCTGCGAAGGCTCGCTGCTGGCTTTAAGTCACTTTTCGTAAAAACTAAGCCTATTAGCTTGTCAGTAGAGTCTGTTTCGGACATTGAGGTATATAAATAGAGAAGCAAACTTCATTACCGCGCGTCAAAAAAAGCGTAACCACTCTACAACCACGAGACGTAGCTTTGAAACCACTAAACATTTAAAAATAAACATATATTTGTCTCACTTGCACAAGTCACGAGAACTATACCGCCCCGCTAAGGTTAGACAAAGATAGAAACACAAACCTGCGATTGCGGTTTGGTGTTGCATACAATTTGAAATTTTACCCAACATACATAATAAAATAGAGTTTTTTTTTAACGTTAGTTTGTAATAACATAAAATTATTTTTATATGACTAATACGTGTTTTATTATATGACTAAAAGAAAGCATAACTAATGAAATAATTATGACATTTTTTGTTACAATATTTTTATTGAACCAACAGTATATAATTCTCAAACGGAAAGTGTTTCAAAAGTGTTTTCAAAGTTCTTTTCTCAGCAATCGAATTATTTCCACCCACTTCTCATGGCGTGCTGCATCTTTATGGTACCCTGCAAAATTATTATCAATATAAATCACTACCTATCTACCTACCAAATCAAAAATACAAGAATAATAACAGTGAAAGTGATCCGTAAGAAACTTCGGATAATTGTGTATAGTAAACAAAACAAAATCCGAAACACTTGCGATTTCTCTCTAGTATTCACTACACTAATGGTGATATAATTTTTTGTATACTTTGGATAATTCAAGTAAATTTCGAAAAATTAATATCGCAAAATAGTGACAAGTGAAATTGAAATATAATTGAAGGTAGTTGGAGCTCTTGTGATTGGCTAACATCATCGCCATCTTTTTTGCACTGACCATACAGCTGCTGCGTCACTGTCTCTAACCGCGCTTGCGCATTATACTAGTTCTGCCGAAAAACAATCTACAGCTAGGGCGACCATGAGTTCGAGCAAAAAACCGGCTCCCAACTGCAAGAAAATCTCCAAACAACCACAAGGTCCAAAAATACAATGAATACACTACCTGAAGACATTATCACATAAGAGGATGTTTTTTCAAAATTTACTTTTTACATGGATTTAAAATTAGAAAAAATAAAAACCCAAATTCTGGAAAACATCGATAAAAAAATATCAGAATTTCCAAAAACAACCGAATTTATTTGTCAATAATACGACATAATTAATCACATGCCACAATATTGTTCTTCAATAACTATATTATTTTTGTGTTTTTATTAAATTGTAGAGTTGTTAACCTCAACGCAGGCGCAGGCTTGACCTAGTGAGTTTACAAACTGAATTGTAAACATTAGACCTAGGTACCATGTAAAGAAACAAACAAATAAAATACGTAAAGAAATATAATTAGGTACTAGATTATTATTTAGTAAACTAAAATAAGTTTTAATGAACTATTTTGTACGAAGATTAAAACAATTTTTATTATTATTTCCAAAATATTTTAATATGGTTACCTCCATAGTAACTTATTCCATAAATTATGTATTCTCCCATTATTGTGGGAAAACCAAAATGACTTTTTAGTGGCAACACTGAACCTATTTTAGAGTACTTTGACATTTTATTTAAATTTCTGCGTTTTTTAATTAAATATGAGTATGTAAACAATAAAATTACGTTTGGAAAGTAATTCCCCTTGCTTTATTATGTTTTTCTGATCTTGAATCGCATTTCTTCTTTCATTTTGGAGATAGTTTTGATCGCGTATCGTCCGGTTGAACTCGGTCGGCGTCTCAGTGAGCACTGAACTGACGTTAGGTAGACATATGCTTTTGGACATATGTACACTGGCAATGCTTTGGCGCGGTCATTAGTCATCTATGTATATATATCAATGGTTTCGGATGTTAATTTTTAATCAAATTTGTCGCGGAAAACAGACGCTCGAAATTTGCACTGCTATGTGGCAATGTGTTTTGTACAAACTGGGCCAACAAGGGAAACATTTGAGACGAATCGCCTTTTCGTATTTTTGAAACATGACCCCAAAACCCATTTATTTGCTGATCCTGTTGAAATGGATGAATTGTATTTCTGTCTGCGCGATTTCTTATGTGGCGCGGACTCTAGTATGAAACGGAACGTTTGATGGAGTCGGCGTCTGGTAAAGTTACGGAAAATATGCTGCTTCAGCCTAATGAGTTTGCAAATGTGTAAAAAACGTAGATTCTGGGCCTAAGTACGTAGATGTGCAGGAAAGACCTAAAATACGTAGATCTACGCAAAAAGACGTAGAGTTGGCAACGCTGAGGGTACTAGGGTGTAGGGTGCGTCGTGCGGCCTATGCGGAGATTTTATTGGCAGGGTTTAGGGATGTCGAAAGTGAAAAAAATATCGATATTTATTAAAATATCAATATCGACGTCGATATATCGAGGAAAAAATATCGATATATCGGTCAAATTTTCAAGAGATTTTGCGTTTTTAAAATAATAGTGTATTCTGCTCAATATTATCAATAGTAATTTTTGTACACAATTTGCTTTTTTTAATGTACAAAAATCTCAATAAAAAAGAAGGTATTTTTGTCACTATTCATTTTTATTTCGTAATAATTACAAAAACTAAAAAGCTGTCTTCTAACTTATATGTAAATTGAGACGCGTACAAAGTTTGTATACGTCTCAGTAACATTCTATTGGCGTATTGGAAAAAGGTAACGCTTCGTGTTTGGAACAAGGTATAGTCAATAATCATAGGGAACCAACACATACATTTCTATATATGTACCTACACACATGAGATAGTATTAGTGATCACAAATACTAATGCAAAGACAATAGATTTGTAAGCTATTAATAGTTAAAATTTCAACCGCCAGATGTCATGACCCAATACAGTTACTTTTTTCCGTTCGTTCCTATACGGTTTTGGATTCTAGTGACTTTAAATATATAAATTTGAAAAAATATCGTTTTTGATGCAATTTTCGATATTGGATATTTTGTATCGATATATCGGATCAAAATATATCGGCTAAAAATATCGATACTTTTTCAACAAGCCTAGCAGGGTTGCTGCCAATGCTTATGTTCTAAAATACCCGCAATAAATGTTAAAAATCCCCAAATTGGGGAGAGCAAAATATCAAATTCCCCACAAGTTTCTTCATAATTCTGCCTCCAAAATAAAACTAAATTCTATTGAAATTAGCATTTGTTATTTATTAAAATTAATTTAACATATTATTACACACACAATACAAAATTAAACAAATAGGTTACAACCCAATAACCTACTATATTGAAACAAAAATAATGACATTTAAAAAAAAATCAACACGGTATGCCGATAAATTGTCTAGTAGGAAAAAAGGAAATATAAAAAAATAGATAAAGGGAACCCTTGCTGAATGAAGTTCAAGACAAGAACCACGAGTATATTCCTGAATCCTGATCCTAATTTCCCCACATGACTGTGCTAAAGAAATTCGTAAGTACACTATTTTGCTGACCGGTAAAAACTATCAGCCTTTACTAAAAAACCAAGTGAAAATTTTATTCAATTGACGAACGGCCGCGGATGTGAAAACATTACTAATTAAAAAATTGTTAATAGAAAAAATACACCATGGTTTACACAGCCCGAGAGGGTAGTTTATCTCTGTTTTATTAATGTCTGAACGAAATTTGAAATTTTTCCAAAGTATTTTGAATGTTCTATACATTTCTTATTTTTGAAGGTGTCATAAAAACAAATACCATTTATGAAAACTAGATAAAATTAGCTTTGAGATTTATGTATTTAAAATACACTTTAATTTTTAAAAACTGCCATATTTTAAGATTCAAACGCGGAAAATAATGGAAAAAAATTTCTTACTCAAACATTTTTTATGAAAGTGTAAAGAAATTTATAAAAAAATAAAATTTTAAAAATATAGTCCTTTTATATAATGAATTTGGAACGAAACTGTCACCTCACTTTTTCCTCGTGCATACAATAAAAAAATAATAAAAAATTTCAAAGTTTTTTTTATTGCCAAAATAATAACCTAAAAACAATACTGACTTTTATAACAGATTTCTTGGATCTCTAAAGACTTTTATTTCTTTGATACGCTTAGGAACACATGTATTAGATATTAATATTAAAAAAAACACCACTTTTATGAAATATCACAAAATAATATCCTTTAAATGTTAATTTGAATTTTCACGTATCATATAAAATACTTTTTGACATTTCAATTTTCAAAGCACGATTATTGTTATTATAACTTGAGCAAAACTTATGAAAAACAACAAAAACACGGTAAATATATTAATTATATGAATATTAGAGTGAATTAGTCATATTTATAGAAATTACAGTCACGTTTAAGTAATATTACACACACATCCGCGGTGCGATTTTTTTTTCGCGTTTTCAGCGCGAATGAGTGTGAACGACGAATTCGCAGGCGCCGCCACCTAGCGGTTCTGTAGGAAAACAAACAATTTATTATGTACACTATCAAAAATTACATTGTTGCCAGATTTAAAATACATTTTAAGAACAAATCTTATTAGTAATGTTATCGTGTTTAAGTGTATTTTTGTTTTATTCATGTTGCTGCAGCAACACAGGTTATCGGCAATGCTGTGGTTTTTTTTAGTAAGGCTGTATGACTTTTACTACGAACTAAAAATTTTATCAATCCATATCTCTGTATCAGGGTGGCCGAGAATTGACAAATTCCCCAAAAGTTCTTTTCTAATTCTACCTTCAAAATAAAAACAAATTCTATTGAATTAAGCATTCTTAACCCCCCCCCCCACCCCTCATTTGAGATTTGTACTAGAGTTGTTAATTGTCTACATTGTCTCTAATTTTTTTTTCTTTTAAACGTTTGAATGTTTTTCTTTTACTTTTTTTCTTACTGTCGAAATAAATATTTTTCATAATAGCCATTAGATTTTTTCAGCGGGCAAAATAGGACACTTAAAAAATAGTGAAACAGTTTACTCAATAAATTTTTTTATTATCTCTATAATATTATATATTCTTTTGAAGTTGAGGTGAGATTTTTATTGACCCCCCCCCCCCCCCCCTCAGTTTGAGCTCACGTAATTTATGTATGCCCACTAAACATACATTTTAAGAATAATAAAATTAGATTTGTTTATGAATGAACTTCTGAGCCTTAACAAATAATATACATATATATGTATAAATGTAATTTTTAATAAAAAAAATACAATATAATTATTAATTTTATCATTTAACGTACTTCACCTATTCCTATTACCTATTTCCCGCGTTACCAGTTACCATGACAACAAGTAGTTGTGGGAAGATAATATTAACTATCATTTAAAATATGCTATTGTCTACTAGCCTGGAATGTGGATAAAATCGCCATTTCATGATTTTTTACTTCCGTGAAATCAAAAATTCAAACCTTAGAAAACATTTGAAACCTTAATGTATTGTGGTACATAAGTGCTAATTGGTAATGTGACGAGTAATGAAAAGTGTGGATCTTTCAATAACATCTCTATATTACATAAATATTGGTGAGGATGGTGAGTAGGTATATGTACAAATTTTAAAAATATCTCTAGATTTTATCGCTTTATTTTTGGTAGCCAAAAAATCGGAACCACCACAGAAAGGTCGTAAAGAGTGATGATAAAAAATTGGTTGAGTTGGGTTAGGGTTAACGGTTAACGGCAATTTTAAATTATTTTTTCATAGCTTTTAACGACTTTTCAAAGAGGTGCTGAGTTGACTTGATTCTAGAAATCTAGTTGGTGTGAATGGTTATTTTCCGATCGCTAAATAGAAGTAAATCTTTAATACAACGATATATGTGGCCGAAAGTAATCAAAGTAACGATTACTTTTTGTGAGAGTAACGGATACCGACGGGTAGTAGGGACGTTCCGATACTAGTAAATACGAGTAGGTACTCGATACTTTTGATTCGATACCAAGTACTAATAGCATCGAATCAATCTTGCGATACTTACTCGGTATCGAAACAAAAGAACTTAGTATCGAATCATCGCGTGTGACGTGTCTCGCGTCTCTCGGTCTCGGCTCGGGTGAAGTCGGACGGGTTACTACTTCACCAGAGCCGAGACCGAGAAAACCGCCATTTCACGCTAGGGATGTTCCGATACCATCAAAGTATCGATACCTACTCATAACATAGTACTCAAATCAAAATGGAATATTTTTTTTATAAAAAATGAAAAAAAATGCATTAAAAAATGATGATATCTGTCACTGTCCAGTGAAGTCAGCACTGTCAGCAGTGTTCAGCACAGCATACAGCAATATTTTTTGCATCTCTGCCAAATAATCCTTAAATCACTAAACCAATCAAAACAAAACCATCCCATGGGCACATTCCTAAATATTTTAATCCCTTGTTGTCAAAAGAGAAAGTAAATATAATTTTAAAACTGTTAAAAAACCTTTCGTATTTCCGAGAATGGCATATTACATCACTTTAATCTGTTATTGAATTCTTTTGTTGTAAAATTTTGCATCTCTGCCAAATAACCCAGCACTAAAGAAATAAAGATGGCGGTGACTAAACCAATCAAAACAAACATGGACACATTCCTAAATATTTTAATCCCTTATCGGCAAAAGAAAAGCAAACATAATTTTAAAACCATTAATTAAAAAAACTATTAATGTACTTTTAAATAAAACGATAATTTTTGTTAATTGAATAAAAAAAATTGTTAATTAATTACTTTACTTTTAATTTTTGCCTTTACTGTCCTTTAACATTGGCCTCGTTAGTATCTTCATTAAAAAAAATTCTAGAAGTATCGATACATTATGAGTATTTGTATTAGTAAGTACCGAAAAATGATTTGAGTACTATGATATGAGTAGGTATCAATACTTTGATGGTATCGGAACATCCCTAACGGGTAGTAAAAGTACTGATATTGAACACTACTAATCGGAAGGGAGGCCATTCCCAACCGCCAACCAATCCTCCTATCGCCAACCCCTGCTCTGTATAGACATTGTCTGTATCTACAATCTACATCTACATATATTATATATTTCGGACGGGAGCAGCGCGTACGCAGTCCCGGCTACCAAAAATTGCGCGCCCGAGTTATCCGCATTAGGGATAATCGCAAGGGTCAGCCCAACCGGAGTGCAATGGAGGAGCCTCGCCCTGGGGGTACCGCCTTAGTGATCACGGTGTCCCCTACGCCAGGTAAGTATGCTGTTAACGACAAAACCTGGACCATATATTGAACGGTTGAAAATTTCGATATGCGAGCTGCGGGCGGAAATAGCGCCATCTGTTTTCAGCGTTGTAAACTAAGAAAATCGGGAATTTCATTCGTAATTGTTATTTTTGTGTAAAAATGCATACATTATTCAGTGCTTTCACAACTCTAAAATAATCAACATTTTGCTGTTTTTGAAAGAAATATTTCACAAGCTTTGAAATTTTTGTTAATAGGTGCAAAAACCAACACGGCGTGAGGTGACCATTTTTTTTTAAATACAGGACACATTTCTGAAAAAAATAATAATCTGCAAATTTTATTAATGGGTGGGAGGGGTGATTTTCGATGTTTGATTGCTAAATGATTCAGGCTCCACTAATAATTCAGTAGATATCTACACATTTTTTTTTCATAGCTTTTGACTTGATTCTGAGTTGGCATGGAAGCGATTTGCGTTAGGATGTAAATACTTAACCGATTTGCATCAGTATGTAAGTAACCGATTTGTGTTAGTAAGTAACCGATTTGCTTTACTAAGTAAATCTCTCTGGCGACCAAAGGATTTCACACTAAATTGCCTCATTTCTTAAAATTATGATATTTATGGATAAATAATCACAATAAGATGAGACCACACTTACCTAATTAATTAAAATACTATATCTCATTTGTTCGCCAAACATTAGATTTATGATTAGTGATTTGGAAACCGTAATGCAATATTAAAAACGAAAGATTGCTTTTTCTAAGGGTTCTTAAGCACGAAGATTTTCAGTTCTACAGAACTCCCGAATAACACAAAGACTTACTAAAATTTCATAAATTCGAAGAACTAGTTTAAAAATAGAACTAAACTACAAGAGAAGAAATGTATCCGACTAAATATTCTTATTCAAAATCATCCACAACACCAAGGGTGTTGTGGATGATGGCGGGCACGGGGGCACGAAAGTATTTTTTTGTACTGTGGAGATTCCATCACAGTACAGAAAACTGTCTCTATCAAACATTTTTTTGCCCGTCCGCCCCTTGTGCCCCCCCCAGAAAAAAAATCCTGGATCCGCCCATGCACAACACTCTTGACAATGATTACCTTCTATAAAACAGTCATTAAAATTCTGTCTTGTCAGCACGAAACACAAACTCAAAACAACTGTCTTATTCAAAATCATCAACAACACAAATTGCACACAGCATTCATTTTTCAGCAGAATATGTACTAAATACAATGACATAATTCAGAAGCTAGTATTTTTTTTCTCGATCGTGAATTATTTATTTTTAATTTATTTAACAATTTTCTGGAAATCGACAGTTAACATTTTTCAGTTTGTACTTAAGTATTATATAGCCAAAATAAAATCATTTTTTTTCCATTTAATCTCAGGTAATTTTCCAAATGCGTTTTAAAAAAACATAAATCATATATATTTTTTCGATACTTTTTTTTTAAATTATAAAATCAAAAGCCTGGTTTTCTTCCATCGTATATTTTTTTTTGTAAATATGTATTTTTCTCGGACACTTCACTGGTTTATGCAACCCTTTAAACACTAACATAATATTACCTGTTATACGTATTTTAAAATTTGTTCATGAAACTGTTTGTTTCCCAAATAAACTATATGTTGTTAATATTGTAATTAATATTATAATATTCATCCGTAGGTTCGGTCCATCTACTTAGTATCATCACCCTAAGTGCATTTAACTTTAAAATAACAATGGTAACCTTTATGATAAGTTTTGATTAATGATTAGTTATTGACCTTTCGTTTTTGTTTTAGGGTAAATCCAATTTACTCCGAAGCAGAAGAAGTGGCCGGCAGATCAAAGGCCTCCTCCTCAGGATACGGCAGTCAGCGGGGCTCGGGGGGTGGCTCCATGGCCAGCAGGCCGCCCCCCTCCCGCCACCTGCCGCACCCCATCTGGCCGCTCGAGGACCCCTACAACCTCTACTCTACCTACAGCCGCAGACCCCCCTCCACCAGGAGCAACATCCTCCTCCGCAATCAGGTGTACCAGGCCCCCAGTGACTCCTCCTATAGGAGCGGCACGGGCAGGGGAGACCGCTTCCTCCAACAACTCCTCACAACCAAGGAAGGAATCTACGCTGCCGCCAGTGATGGTTACTCCAGCAGAAGTGACACCGGCAGACATCTGGATACCTTCATCGCCAGGCACCAAAAATACCTTAAACAACAAGCCAGCGAAAAGGGAGAACCCAGAAAAAACTACCCAACCAGACGAATCAGCGTTACAGACGCCAGCGAAGTCAACTACATCACTAAAGAATTTGACTACTTGATGAAACTGAACGACTTGAGTGATGCCCGAACAAGAAGAAGAAAAGAAAGAGAAAAGTACAACAGCTACAGATCTAGAAAATCGAGTCGCGACGAACTTAAATATGTTTCCCGGAGAACTAGACGAGCTAAAGAAAATAACTACGTCACAGATCCCAGGGACAGAAAGTCTGGCACCAATTCCGTCAAAAGCGATAGTGATAGCAGTTTAAAAACAATTAAGAACGTCAAGAATAAGATTCCACCTGAAAAAATAATAGGTGAAGTAGTTAGCAAACCAACGAGTGAAGAAAAAATTGTTGTTAAAAAAGATAAACCCGAAGAGATGGTTAGAAAAGAATCAGACGTGTACTTTGATTCTTTGCAGGCAGATCCTTTTTTACTTTATTCTCATTTTATTGCAGAAGAAGAGTCAAAAACTCAAACTAGTAGTGTAAGAATTGACCCAAGAACTAACGTTAAAAGTGTTCCTTCAAGTGAAAAAACTGATACAGGCTACATGTACGTATCTGACGGTCGTAGTGGAAGTGATGACAAAACCAAAAGTAAAGATTTAAAAAGTGATATTAATTCAGTTAAAGAACCAGATAAAATACTCAGTGACGCCGAATACACGACAATTGCAGACGTTGAAAGAGACTCGGATGGAAAACTAGTGCAACTTGTTAGGAGAAGCCAAATCGACGGCATTCGTGATGAAATTCAAAGTGGAAGTATGACAGTTGAACGGGAGAACTATCTAAGAGCTCTTTTAGAAGACGTGGCATCAGCTTTAGAAGAAGCACTTGAAGGTAGAGATGGAAGAAGAGCTCCTCAGTCCGTTCAGTCCGGTGTTTTAAAGGAAGCTAGGGAACGAGTAGCAATGGGGCTTGTGGCTTTGAGAAGAGCAGGTCCTGATGAATTGAGGGATCTATCGACAGCATTGGCGCGAGGTCCGGCACGGCCTGTGGTGCGTGCTATTGCACCACCTTCAGTACGCGCGCCGAGCCCGCACGCTAGAAAGCCGAGTTTATGGCAGCAATACTACATGAGAGCGCATTCAATACACTCGTTGGATTCAGTAAACTCCTGCTACGTAAGTACAATTATTTTACTTCGTTCAAAAGTACTACTCCGACAACCTGAAAGTGTGTAATGTACTTTTTTTGTTAAATTTGGGGTTGAAACATAATTGCGTTACAGAAATGTCAGAAATAATAATAACGAAGTACATTTGGCCAATAACTCCTTTTGAAAAATAGACATCTTTCTGAATGTAGGTATGTAGAATACGCAAGAAGCCTTAAAGCACAAACCGTTTTTAAATTTAACTGGAATAAATATGTATATAAAAAATATCCATTATTAAATAAAACATATACATCTCTTGCTATCGCTCTAATAACACAGGTAAATTTCAAAGTAAAAATTAGTAAAGATAGATAGAGATCATGGATTAAACCTCTCAGGTATTTACGAACTACGTTGCAATGACTTTACATTATTCTAAGCAAGATAACCCGAAATGTAACTACGAGTATGTATTAGAATCTCTGAACACCTACGTTGCATAACGATAATTTTTCAGAGTTTGCCAAACATCTCATTTCCATCGATCATACTTTTAATAAGGACACAAGATTTAAAATTTTTCACTGTAATGATAAAGGCAAAAAACTTAGAAACACTAGAAAACAAAAGATGCCTGAACAACAAATGTAGTATGTTGTATACCCAATAAATTTATCTCACTGTATTCCTATTCCAGACGTGCTATTTCCAGCAAACCGCTCTGTTCCCCCGTAAATCCCATTCCCATTTGTTCACCTGCAACTCAAATACCCAAATATGTTTGCATAATATATGTATGTACTTAGGTAGCAGTCAGTAATGTTAGTTTTAATATTCTACTGGTGAAGGAAGGGCACTTCTGAATCCGGTAGAGCAATGTGTAAAAATAAAAGGGTTCTAAAATAATTTCATGTGTTTACATTGTATGGCAAGCCACAAAGTAAATGCTTTTTACGAAAACGGAACCAATATTTTTTTATAATATCATAAAAAAAACTCCATAATATCCATGTTAATTCATCTATGTTAAGCTTTCAATTTGCCATGCCGTTTCCATCGTGAGATTTGAATACTCCTATATGCAATATCATAATATGATATTTATAAAAAATCAAAATTTCGGTAATTTTAAAAATATGCGTTATCGAAATCGGTAGTAAAACCATGTACTTCAATGAGTAAAACTAGCAATTAAAATATTTGCAGATTTATTGGGCTTAGTGCGACCACAGATGATATGCACACAAGATTTGAAAGTTTACACTGGCAGCCTCGATTCAGTCAGCCCTCGCCGACAGTGGTAGGAGTGTATTGTAAAGCATGAAGTCATCGGGGAAAGTGCTTTAGGCCAATTCATAAAAATCTGCATAGGCGGGGTTCCACACGGAACAGACCATATACCTATTGTATTATACATTTAAAAAATATATATCAACAAAGGAAGTATTTCCTGACACCATTATCAGATATAGTTTTCGAAACTTATTTCTTTCTCTTGCGTAATGATAACTGCCAAATTAATCGCATAATACGAAAATTAATTGTTTGTACTCAAAATACCTACTTTATAATGCATCTTTATTTGTAAAGGTTTGTTTACGTGGTGCAATGATACCAATGTAATATTACGTTAGAACAAACCAACAGTTTTACACATAATATATATTTTTATATTGGTGATTTTTAGATTCACGTTCTTTCATATTATTAGGCAGATAAAAGACGTGGATATAATATGATTCGTTATTCATTCTGTCTCACAAAATTGACATGTATTCCTTACTCGCCTTCATATATTTTAGCGATCACTTCGCATACCTATTATTATAATATTAACCGGCTGGCATTTAGATCTCCTCGAGATCAGTACTTCAATACACTTGACGACAACATCTCAGACGCAGTGCCGGATTTGCAAATAATTTGATGATGCCAAAAAACACAGATTTTCTACAGCTTCATCTAATTCATTGACATCTTAACCAACAAAAAATCAGTTGTTCTGAAAAAGACAAAGTAGCGGCATCATCTGGCAATTCAATTTTATAAACACCATGCTAAAACAAGAGTCGCTTGAGTAAGGATTTTATGCATAGTACTCAAATAAACTTACATTACAATTCGAGGATATAATATACCTTCTCTATCTAAAAATCAAAATAACACGATTACATTAGAGGCAGATTTTATGTATTACCTTCCACAGGGAAAATGTGTTTAATAGTATCCTTATGAACATTATTATTCTATCCCCTCCTATCACCGTAAGAGATTTCCTGTTGCTATTGGAGAAAAAAAGTCCAGGTGCTTGTGTTTAGCAATGACAAAATAAGTGTCGTCAGTAGTCTGCATTTTTGCTCCAGCAATAATTGTAATTTTGTTTTATAAGGACATGACAAGATTTTTGACTACCTTCAATATTAGGAGCGCACGAAACGATCATAAATGTTTAATATATCGTACAGCCTCAAATTCAAGCCTCATGAAATCCGGCACTGTCGACATATCTATTCTCGCTGAAATTGGCATTTATCATTTACGGAATATTTATTGATACTTCATCATTCCCCGAATTACAACTACATCTTATCGAACGGAGACGCCGCGTCAAACTTGCAGGCAGCGCTTTGTCACCCGAGAGATATGTGAAACCTGTTTGGTCGGTGATGAATAATATCGACAGAGAGTGACCGGCCCATTGTGGCTTTCAATTGTTGACATTTCTTTTTTTGGAAACCGCGATTTCCCCGTCTGAGTGCATAACGTAAATACCAACAGAAATTACAAAGCATGCAGCACTTGGTGACGCTTTCAAAAGTCTTTAGGTTCTTGAGTAAATAAAAAGGAATACCACAAGGATCGTTTCAGAGATGCTTCGTAATTCAGTATCGATCTAAAAGTATCATGATATTTCTTTTTAATAAAATGGTCAGGTAAGACGAAGGTAAACAATGTCTTCTATATTAGTCATCAGTCAACATCAATGTGGTTATATCGTATGGTAATCAGAGAGCCAGCACTCGAATCAAAATTCTTGTCTCAAAATAGGCATTTTTAAAGATAGTTAGAGCTTCGTTTGGCCTGTGAGGTCGTGATAATAATTACTTGTCGTCCACTTTTATAATCATAAGCACAGCAAACTCATGAAGTTTACGTGTAGTTATTATTAAAGAATCGCACATTGAACCCTCGCTAAATGAGTTGCCTATTTATTGCTTGCATTTTAAACTAACAAATACTTCACGCATATGAAACAAAATGCTCAAGATTTGATAATAATACCGAATCTATGCAGCATGTTATATTACTGGTAGCTGAGATAAATTCGACTCGATTCGAAGTAGGTGAGAACATCTGTAAAAATCCAGTAAAAATAAATAAAACATCTTGCTTACACGGTATTTATAACACGCTTGGGTTTACCGGGTAAAAATTGAGTGAATTCTGTTCAAAGTAGCTATATGGTTAATTACAATTTACCTGCAATCAAATCATGTTCCTATTTTGTTAGGAAGAAATTAATGCAAATAACTCCTATCTAAAAAGTCATACTTTTTATGTAATTAGTAAATTACAAATACCTAGATAATAATACACGTTTTCCAGGGTGATCTTATGCACTCGCAATATCGCCAACGTAAAACCATTATTCAGAATCGAAACGATCCTCAATAATGTTTTACCTGGGTGATTCTGAATAAGTGACCAGATCAGAAGAGTCAGATCCAACCACCTTCTTTCTCATCTCCTTCCCGTTCCTACTCCTTTCAGTTTCAAAACGAACCCTTTTGGGACATGCCATATATAGTACGGACTCTTGTAAGGTATTCCCTTAAAAACCTAAAACTACTCTGCTTGTCCGGGTTTCAACACTAACTAAAACTAACTAACTAACCATCACGCCGTTTCCCCGCAGGGGTAGGCAGAGAGGACGGACCGCTAAACAACTCGGTCTTGACACACACTCTTTGCCTCACTCACATTCATACATCCTCTCATACATACTCTTCTATTATTGACTGACTGACTTTTGACATGGCCCGACTCAAGTATATATCTGATTCACTTGATCGTAACATGCACTCTTGTTTAATAAATCTATTTTTTATTCAACTTGTGAAAAACGTGAAAAACACAGTCTTGTCCTGTTTTTTGACATGAAGTATTTAAAGCATATTTTTAATCTACTCGTACATATCTAGAAAATATAAAATGCTCGGATTTATTCTTCGTAATGCGAGATCATTTACTAATGGAATTGCAATACGAAGAACATATGAAGCACTTGTCCGCAGCATCCTGGAATACAGCTCCATTATTTGGGCCCCCTCAGAACAAAACCATATCCTACAAATAGAAAGAGTACAAAAAAGGTTTATGCTTTACCTGAATATGAGGGAATATACATACTATCCATTGATGTATCCATCGTTGTTCGTAACAGGAATGCTCGATCTTAATACCTTAGAAGCCCGCCGAAAAATATTTAGGTGAAACATTTTTTAAGCTGATCTCCGGTACTGTACTGAATCCACCTATGTTGAAGGAGATTAACCTATATGTCCCTAACTCGTGTACTCGTGGAAGATCCCACGCACTTTTTATGCTCCGAAAGCGAGAACTTCTTCCTTTCAGAATGCCCCATTAAACAGAGCAATTCAACTGCTTAACGATTCTGCATTGAGCATTGACATCTTCAATGTTACATATAGAGAGTTCAGTAACTATCTTTTGACATAGTCTCAAAATAGTGAAACTGCCCCCATGGACTATTTTTTTTCTTAAATTTTGTAATCTTCTCCGTAATAATTTGGTGTATAACTATTTTATGGAGAACCTGAAAAAAAATATATCTCACGATGAAAATGACTTGCTGAAAACAGCTGCATACATCTAGAATTTCCAGACGGATAAAGCATGCAAATTTCATAAGATTTCTGCTTGGTAGGCAAGATTAAGTAGATAACTTAATGTATTGTTAATCGATACAGGCAGTAAAATGATTTGTTAGAAGATTGCTGGATTAGTAATTGTAGCAAGTCTCTCTGTTGGTAGAATACGGAAGGAAATGTTTCCGGTGGGTAGGAGATAACTGGTACCTGCATTCCACTTTGCTGCATAACTAGTTTGTGAGAAACTTCACATAATAATGCTTTCTGATGATGAAGAATGCTTCACTTTAATTTTGTACCGATGATTTATTTTTTAATGAAGTCATTTTTGTGCGATAAAAAGTTAAATACATTCTGAGTATTTATAATATATCATATCCATGATTTTTTGTAAATGTTTATTTTAGTTACAAACCGAGGGCCCTGAGAAAAAAAAATCCCTCACGACCTATGCCATCTTTTGTGAAGGGTAGGTATTTTAGGGAAAGTAAAAAGGTATAATGGGTGAGTAGGAATCAAATCAAATTTACAGACAGATGAGAAGCCAAATATCATGTTAAAACAGTACATCGCTACGCTCAGTTAATAAAATATTTCTTTATCTATTGTCAATTTTATACTTACTGTATGAGACCACTTTTCTGTTCCATACAAATACTGTAAACAATAGGGGCGCTAGACTCCGATCGTCACTTTGGTTTCGGGAGATAATAATAACTCAGAAGTTTCTTGGATAATGACCAATATTTATTTTTCAGACGGTTTTTATACTAATTTTAGTTAAAGGAAAACGTAAACATGTTATTCATTTTGCCACCTGGTGTTTACCTCGATGATCGCAGGTGCAAGTTGCACAACAAGCTAGTTTTAACATGTAACATTTCGCAAGAATTGACTTGATTATATTGTTTTACTCTTCCCTGAATAGGCAATATTTTCAAGGGGACACGTGCGGCCGATAGCTGCGATTTTCACGTAAACAAACTTGTTTTGACACGAATTATTTTTTCTTGCATGGTTTGACGTCAGTCTCACACCTGGTGTTTACCTCGATGATCGCAGGTGCAAGTTGCACAACAAGCTAGTTTTAACATGTAATATTTCGCAAGAATTGACTTGATTATGTCGTTTTATTCTTCCCTGCGAGTTTCACGTAAACAAAAAATCCAATACATCAAGACGTCTGTTACACTCCTCCCGGTGTAATCTGTTTGATTGCACCTAGCTAGTTCGTCGGACGCATTCTTGATGTAGATATTTTGGTTTGATATGTGTCCTTGTGAAGAGGAGGGGGAGATGACTCAGCAGGTGTAGGAGCTGGTAAGATGACGGCGATTTTAACGGCTGGTTCTAGGTACACCTCGGAACTAGTCTGGATTCGAGCGGTTCTAACTTGTCCGTCAGCTGCGGTTATCTCTTCGATGACGCGGCCGCGAGGCCAATGATTTCGAGGTAGTGCAGGATCCATGATGATCACCAAGTTATCCTTTTTTATGGGTGTGACAGGGTGGTGCCATTTTGTCGGGCCGCTAAGGTGGGAAGGTATTCTCGAAGCCATCGTCACCAAAACATGTCTGCCAGTCGTTGGCCGACACGCCATTGTCGGCGGAGACATATTTCTTCGTCCCTTTTTCGTACATGGACAAGAGAGAGCGTTTTTCCGGCCGACCCCAGAAGAAAATGGTTAGGTGTTAGAGGTTCTTCATCGCGAGGATCCATTGATATATGGGTGAGTGGTCTGTTGTTCACTACGAATGCTTCGATTAGGGTAGTCAGGAGAATTTCCTCTTTAGGTGCTCGTTTCACCGAGCGTATCAGTCTTTCCCATACTCCTCCCATGTGCGGCGTCATTGGTGGTATAATCTCCATTCGATGCCCTGAGTGGTCAGGGCATCAAGCATTTTAACGTCTTGACTTAGTAATTTCAAGGCATTTCTCATCTCGGCTTCGGCCCCATGGAAATTAGTCCCGTTGTCTGAGTACATGGTTACGGGCTGTCCCCTTCGCGCTGTCATTCGTTGTATGGCCATAATAGCAGGCTCGGTGGTTAGAGAAGAAACGAGTTCTAGGTGGACAGCGCGTATCGAGAAGCAAGTGAAGATTGCGGCGTAGCGTTTTTCTCGATGTCTGCCAACTGTGATAGTCATTTCATCTATTTTGCCCAGACTGTTTGCCACAAAGGTGGGGTAAATGTGTGGATCGGTGCGCAGCAAACACAATACGGTTGTTGAATCTGTCCAGAAATGGAATTGGGTTATCAGGGCATGGCTTTCCTTTTACATGGTTCAGGCGAGTCTTGCTGAGATGAGTGCGGCATGTTATTGAAGCAGCGTCTTGGGATGGTGATTGTGTATGTGTTTTTGCAGGATCATCCAATTTGTCCACTTCTGGATATGTTCAGGGGCACTGGGTTTGTCACAGCTCACGTTCGAGTGCCACACGGCTTGAAGTTATATTTTGGGCCAAATCGTAAGGCAGGAAATAAAGCCGGGTTGATCTCCTACTCGTGGGTCGTATTGCCTCTTCGTGGGTCGTATTAACCTTTCCTAGATTCTGCGGTTTTTTATTGGCGGTTAGCAAAGCCAATTGATGCACGGTATTGCTAGAGAATTGCGTGTCTGTCTCGTGACTTTAGTGCCACTAGAGCGTTTTCATCTTGGAGTCAGTTCCATGAAATTTTATCCCTTTTATTGTGGAAACGCGCTCCTCCCGTCTGAGGAGAGTACCGATGTTCTGGAAGGCCTTGCTTGCCTTGGCTGCTCCGATGAGGACCACCGTTGTTCTGGCAGTGGTACTGCTGGGGAGGACTTGCTCACCTTGGCTGCAGTGATGAGGAGCACCGCTATTCTGGTAGTGGCACTGCTTGGCTGCAGTGATGAGGAGCACCGCTATTCTGGTAGTGGCACTGCTGGAATTGAAATTAGAAGATGGAATTAGCCTTGCTGGCCTTCGGTTGAGTAGTGTATCTCGTTGAAAACTTGTTGGGAGGCGGGCTATTTGTTGCCATTGCTTGAGTTGCGTATCTCGTCGCAAACAAGTTAGGAGGTGGGCTAGCTGATGCCATTACTTGAGTTGCGTATCTTGTCGCAAACAAGTTGGGGGGCGGGCTAGTTGCTGCCGTTACTTGAATTGTGTATCTCGTCACAAACAAGTTGGGAGGCGGGGTTGGGTGCCATCACTAGGATAAACAATAAGAAGGAATAACTTATCATGAAAATGGGATGGCAGGACGCGGCTCAGGCTCGTATGGGACTGCAAATTCAGGCAGGTTGGTGATCAGCTTGGCGTGGAGTTGCAGCGCGCAGGGCCGCGAATGGGTCAGCAATCTGCTTTGCGTGTCAGGCCAGCTGTTGTACTCTCTGATAGGGCTTGCTTCTGGCAATGTGGAGTGATTCTAAGCCAGTGGATCTATGTTTCGATATGTTCATCCAGTGTGAGTACGGTCTTAGTTTTCAGTATATCCGGGACTAGCATTTAGGGTCGGGCCGATTGCTGCAAGCTCGGGAATTCTCTGGCTGGCTGCCACAGGGTATCGAGTATCCATATATGCGGATTACTGCATATCTAGTAGCTGCATATATCGCTGTTGCATGAGTGGTAGCTGTATATTTTGTTGCTGCTCAGTTTATTGCCGCATGTCTCATTGTTGCATTTGTGGAAGCTGCATATCTTGTTGCTGCTGGGTTAATTGCTGCATATCTGGTGGCTGAATACCTCGTTAATGCTCAGTTTGTTGCTGCATTTCTCGTTGCTGCATGCCGTAGCTGCATATCTCGTTGCTGCTGGGTTTGCTGCATATCTTGTTGCTGCATGTCTGTTTCTGCATATCTCGTCGCTGCATGTATAGTAACTGCATATCTCGTCGCTGATCAGTTCGTTGCTGCATGTCTCGTTGCTCCGTATATGAAAACTGCATATCTCGTTGCTGCCAATTTGTTGCTAGACGTCTATTAGCTGCATGTCTCGTTGCTGCATGTGTGGAAGCTGTATATCTTGTTGCTGTTGGGTTTGTTGCCGCATATCTGGTAGTTGCATATCTCGTTGCTGCTCAGTTTGTTGTTGCATTTCTCGTTGCTGCATGTGGTAGCTGCATATATTTTGCTGCTCAGTTTGTTGCTGCATGACTCGTTGCTGCATGTCTGGTAGCTGCATATCTCGTTGCGGCTGGGTTCGTTGCTGCATGTGTGGAAGCTCTATATCTTGTTGCTGTTGGGTTCATTGCCGCATATCTGGTAGCTGCATATCCCGCTGCTGCTCAGTTTGTTGTTGCATTTCTCGTTGCTGCATGTGGTAGCTGCATATCTTATTGATAGACGTCTATTAGCTGCGTGTCTCGTTGTTGCATGTGTGGAAGCTGTATATCTTGTTGCTGTTGGGTTTGTTGCCGCATATCTGGTAGCTGCATATCTCGGTGCTGCTCAGTTTGTTGTTGCATTTCTCGTTGCTGCATGTGGTAGCTGCATATCTCGTTGCTGCTCAGTTTGTTAAGATGTCTCCTTGCTGCATGTGTGGAAGCTGCATATCTTGTTGCTGCTGGGTTCGTTGCTGCATGTCTGTTAGCTGCATATCTCGTTGCTGCTCAGTTTGTTACTGCATATCTCGTTGCGGTATATGTGGTAGCTGCATATCTCGTTGCTGCTGGGTTCGTTGTTGCATGTCTGTTAGCTGCATATCTCGTTGCTGCTGGGTTCGTTGTTGCATGTCTGTTAGCTGCATATCTCGTTGCTGCTCAGTTTGTTACTGCATATCTCGTTGCGGTATATGTGGTAGCTGCATATCTCGTTGCTGCTGGGTTCGTTGTTGCATATCTGTTAGCTGCATATCTCGTTGCTGCTCAGTTTGTTGTCATCTTTATCAGCCTCCTGTAGATCTCTGATGGTGGAGGCGTAGGCTTAAGGTAGCATCTGGATCGGCGGTAGGTATAGATGCATCTGAGTTTGCGAGGCAGGGCCGTGATGTCTCGGTTGAAGCCAGGATTTTACGGCCGCTGCGTGTGATGCCATCTCCACTGAGAAAGATTTGATGACGTGGGATCCGGCTCGAAAAGGACCAATTTGTATGAGACCACTTTTCTGTTCCATACAAATACTGTAAACAATAGGGGCGCTAGACTCCGATCGTCACTTTGGTTTCGGGAGATAATAATAACTCAGAAGTTTCTTGGATAATGACCAATATTTATTTTTCAGACGGTTTTTATACTAATTTTAGTTAAAGGAAAACGTAAACATGTTATTCATTTTGCCACCTGGTGTTTACCTCGATGATCGCAGGTGCAAGTTGCACAACAAGCTAGTTTTAACATGTAACATTTCGCAAGAATTGACTTGATTATATTGTTTTACTCTTCCCTGAATAGGCAATATTTTCAAGGGGACACGTGCGGCCGATAGCTGCGATTTTCACGTAAACAAACTTGTTTTGACACGAATTATTTTTTCTTGCATGGTTTGACGTCAGTCTCACACCTGGTGTTTACCTCGATGATCGCAGGTGCAAGTTGCACAACAAGCTAGTTTTAACATGTAATATTTCGCAAGAATTGACTTGATTATGTCGTTTTATTCTTCCCTGCGAGTTTCACGTAAACAAAAAATCCAATACATCAAGACGTCTGTTACACTTACTATCCAAACGCGCTACTTTTTTTTTAATATGAATACCGCACAAGAGTCCCAACTGCTTCCGTCTGAAGCCAGTGAGACTATGGCATCCCCAATTTTTGGTATGTTGTGAGGCTGAAGGTAGTGGGGAGGGGAAAGAGATAGGGAAGAGGAAGGTGGGGAAGTACCTGGCTATTCAGATCTAGTCACCAAACACGGCTAATGCCATTTCAAGCAACGTGTCAATTCTGAATGGTATGGTCTTACACCAGGGTGATACTGAGAGTATCTTCCACTCTGGAGCGTGCCGCAAATATACTATATATTATTAGACTAGAAGGAGTCCTAACCTAGACCTCTGTCGACCCATCGCCTTGCACCGCAATGATGGGAAGAATGGATTCATACCTCCATCACATCTGGACACATTGACCCCCCAGTTTCTACTCATCCCTCATACCATTTTCGTCCTTTTCTTCTTCTTCCTTTCCGTAAAAAGAATTCCCACACTGCATCCCCAACTTAGGCCATGAGGTTTTTTTCCTCCTGGGCCTATTGTATGGAGCTAACGTAAAAAACGTATTTAACATTGTGCAATTTTATTAGTTGCCTGATTTGGCCAATACTTGTATCTATTATAATCTAATTATCTGATGTTACGTGACTATAGTTGTAGCTGCGAGTTGTCTAAGTTCACGAAGTAACTGGACAGGTAAATCAACTATTCAGTGGTTTTGCACAGCAGTTACTATTGAACTTTAAAACGGGTTTGCTAGGTAACTACTAAGATCAAACATACAACAATTGGAATTTACTTTGTACAAAAATATGAAGATAATTGTCATGAACGATGACAACTTAATGTGCTTATCATCATCATTATCATCATTTTTCTAAACCATTAAATAGATACACCGATGAAAGATGGCAGTGTGTTGTCCAAAACTTACAAGGATTTTTAAACCACGTTTTTCGCACTGTCACATGGCAACCACCGTTTTTTACTACAAATAATCGGAAAGATAATGGATGAACACTTACTGGTATATTCTGTAACACCGTGTACAGTGAAGATCGTTAACACTTTTCAATTTACAAAATATTGGACCAGTTAGACCAGTCTGTTTTCATACAGGTATATTAATTTTCAGTCCCACACAAGGGCGACTCAAATTGTTTACTATTTTTTTCCACTGTCGTATCTAATTATACATCTACATCTGAGCTGTTTATCATGAATTTCTGGGCACAACTTGCCGCAGGCCCAAAGCACCTAAGTCCAAATTCGCCCAGCAATTTCAGTCCAGTTGTTGCTCAATCAATTGTTTTCGGCGCCGTGACCAGGATAGACGAAAGAACCGACTTCAGACTTGAGACATTATCATTAACAAATAATGTCTTATTATGCAACTCGGTGATTTATTGAAAATACTGTACGTCGGCCTAACCTCCTTGCTAAAGGGGTCAAACCTTGACTTTTGGAGTCACATTCAACAACCGTCCAATAGGCACATTTAAGTCTTTATTTTGCGGAGGTTTAAATTTTTTACACCCTTTCACGTGTAATTGTAATGACCTTCATGGTTAAGCGATTGTAATGGTTCTTACGTTCTTAGTTGGACAATACCTTTTGTTGGGGTACACAAGGATTCAGACCTACAAATTTATTAAAGATGTTGGATCCAAACAATCGGAATAAAAATAGTTAAAAGTAATCCGGCAGGCTCCATTGTAATATCGATCACAGTATGAGAAAATATTAATATGATAAAATCAGTGGACAATAGCAGAATACCCGGTATATAATAATTAATCATTATTAACTAATCTTTTTATTCTAACTATTAAAGGGAACGTACCCATACTACGTGACCAACTTTTTGCAATTTTTAACCCCCCCCCCCCCCCCCGGTGACCAAAATCCTAAGCAACCCGCCGCTCATTTGTATGGAGCGTGACATTTTGAAGACCCCCCCCCTAAACGTGTCACGTAGTATGGGTACGTTCCCAAAAGATAATAAATCAACTTGACCAATCAGTTAAGCAGCTCTCCTTTGTGCAGAATTGTGAGTCACAAGCATTTTGGCCCTCCGTATTTTGTTTCTTTCATATATTTCGCCCTAGACGTCGCCCTGCGGACCTCACCTATCCCGCCGAGGAATGAATGGAGCGGGCAGTCGTTGCGCCGCACCGCTTTCACAGATCGCCGGCCGCCGCTACCCGAATTTCTACCGATTTCTTACATATCTCCCTTAAACACGTTAAGTTTTAAAGCTCTTTAAAAAACATATGTTATTCTTGAAAATAATAACTAGACATTCCCGCAAAATATATAAAATTCCCTCGATAGAAAAAAATCGCAAAGTATGCTCCAAAAATTATTATAAACACGTTTGTTTCAGTTATTTTACAAGTTATATGTATGAAAAAATTCAGTGTTTTTTAAATACTGTTTAAGACAACCCCGCGAGATTTTTGCTCTATTTTAAACGAGTCGTGATTTATTAAACATTTTCACAATTTTTGCATCTATTTTGTCGCTTTAAATACTAGTGCGTTCCTCTAACATTCGTAATTTCATATCTCGCGAACTTCTTCTTTTTGAGCCCGGTTGCGGCGCCTTATGGCCCCATCTACGCATCATGTGGGTAAAGCGGCTATGAGAGCATCTTACCCTATTGTGGCGGACCAGAGTTTATTGGACAATGAGAACCCAGACTTTCCCTCAGTGGGGTTTTGCAAGAGATGGGTATTGGGTCTGAAGACCAACCGTTGCGGACCGGTGCCCTTCCGCCCTGCCTCCGGTGACCCGATGCTCACTTTTATCCCTAGGGTCTTCAGGTCTTTCCCTCTTTAATTCTTCTTCTCTCTTCTTTTTAATTCTTCTTAACACTTTCTTCGAGGGCGTACCGGGAAGCCGGCTTAGGGGCGCGGACACCGAGTCCCGCTTGCGACTGGACTGATGGCTCCGCTTATCCTCGGCGGGACTGTCGGACAACTGCAACTCAGTTGCTTTGGTTAAGTCGTACAATCTCATCACAATATGTAATATATATTTTTTAATCTATTAACTTTTCCTTTTTTTATTTTAATAAACTTTGTTTTCAGCCATATTTAGTGGCGGAGATGAGACGTGATACTGTGAAATAAATAACTAACACCATGTACGCACTCGCATACTGCCTGCTAACAATGTATGCCAGGACATTGGAGGTCTAGAGTAATTTTAATAAAAAATAGCTTCTTTATAAATAAAAATTAGAGTCATGACGTGTACGGCGAAGGAGGAAACCATATGTTTCATTAGAATGCCGTAGGAAAGTGGTGGGCAACCTCCAGATGGGTATTTCCCATTTGGCCGATTGCCACTCAAGTTTCCACCATCTTCTGGAATGAGGGGTAATCGAAGGAGCCCCTGTCCTTACATCCAGAAGAGTTTCCAGAAGAGACGACATCATCGTGCAAAGGTATTGCGCTTTTTTGCAGCGCTTTCCTGTATTCCCTCAGCCCTCCAATCAAAAAGTGGCTCTGGCCGTATGTGAATGTACTATCATTTTTTGTTAAATTGTTAAATTCTGCATCTGTTATACATTTATAGAAGGACAATTGATATATCATGATCTTCATCATGATAGCACAAATACCTACCTACCCACATTGACAATAATATGAATGTTGCTGCATGTCACGAATTAAATCACTCAGCGACTTCTAAACCTGAAATAGAAATAAGCTGTGGAAATTTCATGTCGTTAGACCTTTATTACCGTTGAATAATTTCAAGGTTTGGTCGCTTCGGATTATTTTTATACGTGGAGATTTTCAGTTTCATTATTTCATCCACCACTTTAATGATATATTCACTATAAAAATTATAAACAAATACAAAATCATCACGGTTCATGGCGGTGTGAAATTTTATTGTAAAGTTTGGTGAACCGTACAAAAATTACTAATTCGGAATTATCATTGAAATATCGCGTATTTAAGTATTTGTACATTTCTACAACCAAGGTTTGTTATGACAAGTAGACAAGTGTGTTGACACTTGAACCTTGACACTCAGTCGATAATAACCAGTAAATAAAATTAATAATCATTTGGTATTAAATAACAGGCCATCCAACAATTTACATAAACGAATTTATTTAATTAGTCGCATTAACGCACACTGCAAAATATCCAACGACGTAAACATATTATCTGGGACCGAAATTATATAATATTAGCTAACCCGGCTACGCGTTGCTGTGGCGAACGAAATGCAACGGTTATCCAACCTTTATAACCAACGCCATCTGTTAATTTTCATACAAATCAAATCCACGCCGCCCGCTCGCAAGCCCGCTCCTTTTATATATTATATATTTCAACCTATTTACACAAAACCTTGACAAATTATATACTTAAACCTACCTCACAAATCACTCTATATTAGGGTCTGTCAATTATTTCAACTTTTGAATTCAGAAACGCCCGGTGTCTCAAAAGTTGCGTCATACAAAGAAAATGAGAACTGCATTTAATTTTTTTTTTAAATAATTATTAGCCCGCTAAAATGCATTGAAAATCAGAAAACGAACCTAAAACTTTTTTAAAAATTATTTTTATATTTTTTTTTCATTGATTTAACCTTTTAATGTTAGTTTGTTATTAAAAAATGCGTATAGCTGACAAAAATGAAAAAAAATAATGAAGTTAAGTAATACAAGTAAGTCAACAAAAATACTGATTTTATTCGGAAAAAGTTTTATTTTCCCCTTTTAATTTTTAACAAACACGTCACGTGTGTTTCAAAAAAAAAATTTTTTTTGCGTTCTTTATACTACAGTTATGGAATAAAAATTAAGTTTGGTACCAAATATAAAATATGAACCCATTGTTTTATTTTTTTTTCCAAATCACAGTTCTTTTCGGAATCTATTTTATTTTCAAAACTTCCGGCCTTCAGTGATGAATAATTTCATTTATTTTTACGTTTTCGAATAGCCACAGATCATACGAAACTTTTGAGACCCCGGGCGTTTAAAAATAAAGCCATTTTTTTCTCTCTATAGAGAGCGACACAAGCTACTCTATATATTGGTAGAAACCGCATGAAAATCCGTTCAAACAGACACTTGTACATATTAACGTACATTACGTATTATGTACATTACTTGTACATATGTACATATTTAAATAAAATAAAACAAAACGCATTTAGCACGATATTGAAAAATGGTTGGTTTGGATTAAAAAAATAGAAAGATGTATAGTATAAAACTACTTAGGTTTATAGACTTACTTTCATCAGGGCTGAACTACATTGAATCTAGAAAAAACTTGTGACATTGTATCAGTCATGTATTTCATTAAAACAACGTTCAGAAATTATTGTTATTATCGTAAGTTTTTCTGTAATTTTTCATTGCTTTATTCAGGTGTAGCTTAATTGTAGCCAGGTACCTAATTTTTTATCCGTTCATATCTAATGCTGTTTTTAAGTTCGCAAAATTTGCTGTGTATTGTGATAGTTACAAATATACAAATTTAAGTGATTAAAACGTAATGTAATTAAATACACATACACACAGACAATAAAAATGTCTACGCATAGTAAGCAGAAATTTATGATTGATCCACAAAA
Source organism: Limnephilus marmoratus (assembly GCA_917880885.1). Taxonomy (NCBI): domain Eukaryota; kingdom Metazoa; phylum Arthropoda; class Insecta; order Trichoptera; family Limnephilidae; genus Limnephilus; species Limnephilus marmoratus. The sequence goes on along the minus strand of OU862924.1, from coordinate 28,819,798 downwards.
CCAAGAACATCTGAATCACGGTGCTATATCCCAGATTATGGTTTGGATCATATAGAAAACCAAAATATTTTTGATTTCAGCGTATTCATTATTTTTCGTTATTTACGGTTTTTATTTTTTTATTATTATTGGCAACTAAAGTTTAGTCAGGTCCATCCTTCAACGCACTTTTTGCATCCCAGTAGCGAACGATTTTTTTTCAAATTTAACCCTAAAAAACCAACTTTGATCTCGATTTACTCTAAAAACGAAAGCTCAAATCGAAAAAGATACGCCACCAAATGTACCAACTTCCTGGTCTTACCGCTATATTGTGGGATTCCATGATAATTCATAGAGTGGCATTATGATTTTTTTATTAAATAGCCAATAACCTAACCTAACATTTTCGTATAAGGAATTTAAATAAATAACATTTTCATCACTTTTAATGACTTTTCAAATGAGGTGTTGAAGTTGTACGATTCTGAGTTATCCGGTCACCATATTATGCTCACCATGGAGGGGCGTGCACTCCATACAGGCACATAAGCACTGCCTACCCTACCGTATTTATAAAGCATAAGCATATGAATAATATTATAATTTATTAAATTATTGCTAAAAATAAATACCCACTTTCAAAAATAAGCGCGAACAAGTTGAGCAACCGAAACTACGTGAGCGCCCCATCAAACGGCATACTACAAACGTGGCATAAACTGTAACTAGAAACTACACGCGCGCCCTCCGACTGCCTCACTAAAATGCGGCCTAAGCAGGAATTATTTCTGCTTGGAGCTAACTTCATACAAGATATAATATCAATGTTTACGAAATGCGCAGAGCATAGAGTAGAACCAAAGATATTCAAATACAGAAGAGATATGCTATGGTGTCCGCGCAACTGTCGCCGGACTACGCGCTAATTAGCGTAGTTTTCATACAAAAAGAATTTGTTCATTTCGTTGATTTTTTGAAAATGTGCATTAATATTGGTTAACAATATATTTTGAATAAGGAAAGAATTCGTTCATTTAGTTTAACGTTCGTTTGGTTTATTCGTTAATTATTTGTTCTTTTAGTTTATTTGTTAATTGGTAAACAATATCGGCGACACCCGGAAGCGCAGACCCACATAATAAAAACAGCAGATGATATATTCCAATATCTTTGAGTAGAACTGACGTTTTAAATTTGCTTCAATGAGGTTTTTACTTAGTATTAGGCAGTGCTTTCTGGAACAAAATTAGCAAATGGCAATCAATGACGACAGTGACATATGTTGTTATTTATTTCTATCAACTAGTTATCTTACCAGCAGCAAGCACGCTTAATTTTAGCTGTAGATAATATTATTAGTTACTTATTATATATTTATATACATATTTTTTTAAAGATAGACACACATTATTCTATGTAAATGTTATCATAACACTTCACTTAAGGAACAATCAGAAATACGAAAAAAATATATTTACACCTTATTATCCATGAGTATTTTTATTATGATGAATAAGTCATTAGACTTTAAAAAAAATTATATGAGTTGTACAGTGCGGAAATTTTAAAAGGTACTTAATTACAACAATCCTTGAAAACGGATTGCGTAAAGCAATTTTCAGATTATTAGTGTCAACACTTCTCTCGGGCAAAGTGCAGTATAAATATTGTTATTATAAATACCGATTCATCATATGATTCACTACGGGCTTCCGCATTGCAATAGGCCACTTGCATCACATTAAAAAAAAAAAACCCGGTTTAGGCAAATATTCTAAGACATTCCGTATTTTTTATAATCGTATTTTTGAAAACCCTGGGGATTGTTTATAAATTTCAATCCGAAAAATCAGACAATTTTTTACAAACCGGAAAGACGGGTCATAATTTTATAGGTGCAAAAAAACGATAATTACATAGCCGAAAATCATTTAAAAAAAAAGAACGTTTTCAACACGAATGGTACAGGAGAATAACGAGGCATACCAAAAATATTACATCTCATAAATATTTTTTTCCTTGATCCATCTTATTGATCATAAATCATTATAATGTACAACGTCTATATTCAGCTTCTCCACACTTTTCTCATCTAGAAAGTGCCTTTTTATTAAATTTCAAAACTGTGCCCGGATCTGCATTTCACCCCGTCTATAATACTAAATCCAATGTAATATACTTGTGCTTGTAAGTTATAATAATAATAAGAATATTATAAAATTCGATTTTGTTAAAATCAGCACCATAACCATTATACCTCTAAAAGACGTACCGACATCTAAAATGTAAGGGCTTCTCTTCATAACATCTGTCAAAAAGTCAAACCAAATGATAAATTCGATGAGAACAAACAATAAATCTAGTGAACGTTAAATGTCACATTCAAAAATTCGCCCGAAATTAAAGTGATGCCACAAAAAAAAATCAGTGTGGAATTTTACAAAATTAATAGGAACATTTTCGGAGACGGGACATTTTCATGTAGTGACGTCACGAGCTCAAATGATGGATTTATTTATTTAAAAATAAATAAAAACCTGTACATTTCAAAAAAAAATTATTAACGTTTTCGTAATTTTAGTAAAAAGATCTATCCATACGATGTTTTCCAAGTCGTTATGAAATCCATGCAAGTGGCCTATTACAGCGCCTTGGGGTAATTTATCACACAAACGGCGCTGTAAAAATTATCCACTTATTATTATTGTGTTTGTTTTTCTTCTACCGGCTAATTCCAGTCACTGGTCATCTAATCTTTTAGTATCAAATTATTGGCATTAATTTGCGACGAAATCTAATTTTTTCGAGATTACCGCATAGAGGACTAGGACTTTTGCACTCTCAAATGGGAGGTATATTGAATGGCTGGGGGGTTAGGGAAAGGGAAGGATACAATGGTACTTTATTATTAAAAATAATAATAAAGTTTAAAAAAAACGATCGGTTTCGAACACTTGATCTCTGGGCTGGGGGCAATACCGAGTCAATGAGCACTATTAGGTCCTTACATATGAAATTGGCGTTTTGCCGTACTGGCAACTTTGATCTCAAATTTCTTCTCTTTGGTTAGGAATTCCAAATTCAAATTTATACAGCTATTTAATCACGTATTTGTGTTTCGAAAATTATAATTCATTTGTTTTTTTCTTTAATTGTTTTTTTTTCTTTACGAGTACGAGTTCCACTGTAGCACCAGTGCTGCAGAAACGGCTCGAAGGATTAATGATGTGTATGGCGACGGTGCCGCAAAAGAAAACACTATGCGTTTTTGGTTCCAACGTTTTCGTTCTGGAAATTTCAACCTGCAGAACAAGCCCCGTGGACGGCCGGAGACCAAAGTTAATAATGAAGAATTGTGGAAGCGGATCCATCGCAAACCACGTCCGAGTTAGCTGCAGGCTGCGGTGTTAGTGATAAAACTGTTTTAATCCACTTGAAGCAAATTGGGAAGGTGAAAAAGCTTGAAAGGTGGGTACCTCACGAATTGAGTGAAGCAAATCAACAAACGCGCGTTAGAACGCTAGACCACACACTACAAAACAGACGGCTACCAAATTAGAGGAGCTTCAATTGGAATGTCTAAGACATCCACCGTACTCTCCGGACCTTGCCCCAACAGATTACCATTTTTTTCGAAATTTGGATAACTTCTTGCAAGGGAAAAAATTCAACTTCGATGGGGCAGTCCAAACCGCCTTCAAAGATTTTATTGAATCCCGTCCGAATGGTTTTTTTAGTAAAGGGATCGATGAACTACCTACGAGATAGCAAAAGTGCATAGATAGCAATGGTACATACTTTGATTAAATAAATATCTTATATTAAAAAAAATCGACTTTATGTTCCTCCCATACAAATCGCCAATTTCATAATATCTAAGGACCTAATATACAATATGTGAGTAGATATATGAGACATCTACGTATTCCTATATTAAGCATGGGAAATGTTTGAAGCTTTCAAAATACCTTCTTTAAACCCCTGCGAAGGTTTCTGGTCTATTACAACCACATGACAATACATCCGAAAAGTTTTTTAATCATAACAAAAATTCTTGCAAAACTGTCAAAAATGACACAATTTGAGAATGACATTTTGCAAAAACAATGATTTTCAATAAAAATTCCATTTTCGAAACTCTTTAAATTAATGAATTTATTTTTAGTACCTATTCGCCTCATTCTTTGAATCGAATTAAGAATTATAGATATTTTAAATAGGTAGGTACCTACCTATGCTAGGTACCAAATTTGATTGACCGATTTTCAAACGCATGACAGAATTGAATTGAATCTAATTTTTTATTTATAAATCTAATAATATTCGGGAACGTGTAAGGGAAAGGGGACATGGGAAGGGACAGGGAAGAATTGGAAAAGACACGCATGGAGAAACAATTTCTTTATTAGTGGCATTGCAAGACACTATGTAAATCTGCCTAATATTATTATTATTATTACCCCCTCTCCCTTACTTCGGCAAAAATGATAATTTGAAATATCGTAATTAAGAGGGCATTACCAGAGAACACCGGAAATACGTCATTTTCAAAAAAAGATTTTAGACGTATTGACTCTTTTCCACAAAAAATTATAAATGGATTTCGAAAGATTGTTCTTTTATCTAGCATTCGTATGTAATAAATTTTGAGAATTTTTTAAAATTTTTAGTATAATAAGGTTATTCCATAGGTCGTTGGCAGATTAGTTAAATTTTCAAAAAAGTTTTTGTATTATACCACACCCATTTCAAATAGTATAATCATGCAGTAAAATAAATCAATACATTATCTAGCAAATGTTTGTTTTAGAATTTTAATTTTAGTTTCAATAAAATCATTAAAAAATATGTACGTACATGTGTTTCTTGACGAAAATTGGTCCATTTGTGTATTTATTTGCGCACTTACAAACTAATATATTTCAGATTTTTTTAACATTCTTATTAAATTTAGACATTATTGAAAAATGATAAATACTTATAATCAAAAAATAACTACAAAAAGTACACTATTTTAATAGTTTTATCATCACGCCTTTCAGCATTTTGGATGAAGGTATAAATTAAAGCTAATTTGGATTGAAATAAATTCGATATTGAGTTATAATTTAAAAAAGCTAGTACGGAGAATAATTAATCTTTCTCATAGTAACCGCCCTGCACGATCGGAAGAACACCTTTCGACGAAATGTGGATTTTCGTCCGCTGGCTGGTTAAACGCTCTTAATAAATGGAATATCAATTTCATTAGCTGTCTAGGGCTTGGTCGAAAAGTCTTACATACCTTAATTGGTAACATAAGTGAATAATTGAAGAAAACATAAGTATTATTTCATGTCGATATTGATCACACATCTTGGAATTGTAAGTTTCCTTTATTTATAAGTTTTCTTGTTTTTAACAATAGAACCAAAAAAATACTACATAAATATTAAAATACTATATAATGACATCAAATCATTTCATTACATAGAATAAAATGAAGTAGCTTAAAATGTATGTGCGCATAGATCTTTTAAACTACGCAACGGATTTCCATGCGGTTTTCACCAATAGATAGAGTGATTCAAGAAGAAGGTTTATATGTAGAATACATGCTTATTATAGTAGAGAAAAGCCGAGAAATTCAAATATTCAATTAAGGCAGCGGGCAGCTGGCAACCGGGTGGTTTGGATTTTATAAAGGTTGAGTAATGGCGTTGTGTTTCGTTAGCTAGTTCTATAAACTAATGATAAAATTATGAAATAGTTTTTTTCTTTTTTTTTATTTCTTTCTTCTTTCTTTATTTCTTCTTTCTTTCTTTTTCTGTACTGAAGAAACTGGCGGGGCGCGGCGGTCTTATCAAAAGGATTGCAATATTTAGAGCATAGGCATCAGGTGGGAAAGCTGCCAATGTTCTACCGGTATTTCAATGGAAGATGCTCCGAGGAACTAGCGTCAATGATTCCTTCGCACTGGTGCATAGTCGGGAAACACACCAAACGCGCTCGCAACATTCGTACACGGTTGAAATTTGTCAGAAAAGAACGGGTCGTTTCTAAGACTTCTAAATTATCTTCAAGACCCATTCTTCCTTTCCTCAAAAATACTCCCACACAGCACCCTCAAAGATGACGTAAGTAAGCCCGCGAGGCAAATTATTTTCCTACAATGTTTGTGTGTAAAAAAAAATTGAACTAGTGCATTGACCTACCGGAAACCTGGTAGAAAAGATTGTGTTGAAGGATTCTAACCGATTGGTTTGGCGGTAAGAAATTGGTTCCAGTAATTCAGAGTCAAGTTCTCTAACCGGAAACCATCGCGTCTCCATGAAGTAGATTTGCAAATCGTTTGATTTACCAAATAGTTTTAAAAAAAACTTAAATGTCGCGCTTCTTGAAACTACATTAGCCGTATTTAGGTATTAGATTTAATAATTTAAAAAAATATATTTATCCATTGAATTGTTAGTTACATGATTTAAGGATTTTTCGACCACGTGCTAGGCATATGCCCAGCCCAAACTTCTTCTTTCAATCTCCTCCCCAACTATCCTTTCAGCCACACAACATATCCCAATTGGGGATGACATAGTTCCACAAGCTCCGGACAGTTGAGTGCGGATACCATACAATTTGGGAGGCGGGTACGGGTACCGCCGCCCCGAAAACCATTTATTAGATAACCAACACCTCTGCCATAGGTGACCTTAAGTGATTCGCTATGTTTGGTGACTTAGTAGGGGTGCACGGGTTCACGGGGGTGAGGTTTGTCCGGGTCTTGGCTGCGGATGTGTCTGCCCACCAGCTGCGTGGCAGGCCGGATCGGGAGAGACTGATTGAGGGAGACCAAAGATATTGATATTGAAATATAAGTAGATGTGCTATCTGCTGTTTTTACTATGTGGGTCTGCGCTTCCGGGTGTCGCCGGTATTGTTTACCAATTAACGAATAAACCAAAAGAACAAATAATTAACGAATAAACCAAACGAACATTAAACTAAATGAACGAATTCTTTCCTTATTCAAAATATATTGTTAACCAATATTAATGCACATTTTCAAAAAATCAACGAAATGAACAAATTGTTTTTGTATGAAAACTACCCTAATTAGCGCGTAGTCCGGCGACAGTTGCGCGGACACCTTAGCATATCTATTCTGTATTTGAATATCTTTGAGGGAGACCTTGTGACCTCTCAAGCAGAACTATTTTGGAACATCGCTTTACATCGCAGTGGACGGGATGGATTCATACGTCCGTCACTTCTGGACCCACTGACCCCCAGATTCCTACCCACCCTTCATACCTTATCCTTCCCAGAACTTTCCCTCCTACCTTTTCTTAAAAGACTCTCCACACAGCATCCCCAAAGATTACATAGGGCCTCTTGTGTGGAGCTATTGTTAAAAAAATACCTTATCTTAGATACAGTCTTCTTTCAACAAATTAATCAACAACATCATTACCATTTAAGAGAATTTAATTCAATAAGATCGTCCCCAAATTACGAGTAATTAATTTTAATATTTTAGAAAATGTTTATATTTAAAGAGTTAATAACGAAAATAAAATTAGTTTCTCAATATCTCCAAAAATGACAAAATTATGACCATTCAAAAATTCAACGTGAATTTGGGTAAAACGCATGCAATGTTGACATCACGTGACACAATTCAGTACAATTATATACATAAATCGAATGTCACTGATCAGTACTGCCTCAAATACACCGTGGTATCACAATCTTTTCGGCCATCTGCAAATATCATCATTTTCATTGTTTATTTGTCTTTGATATTACTTGATATTTTCCAAAAATTCGAAAAGTTCTATTCTAAAAAATATGATAATTCGTTGAGGGAGACGATCTCATATCAACATCTTGTCGCGATCCACACTTGACGACATCCGTAGTCCAGTGGCTAAGACTCTTGACTCACATTCTGGAGGTCGCGGGTTCGAACCCGGCATGCGCAAATAAATTTTATTTGATTAATTTGTGTTATTTCACAATTAATTCATTTAAAATAATATATAGTATATTTGCGGCATGTTCCAGCGTGGAAGATACTATCAGTATCGCCCTGGTGTAAGACCACCATTCAGAATTGAAACGTTGCTTGAAAATGGCTTTAGCCGTGTTTAGTGACCAGATCTGAATAGCCAGGTACTTCCTAACCTTCCTCTTCCCCACCTCCTTCCCCTCCCCGCTACCTTCAGCCTCACAACATACCCCAATTGGGGATGCCATAGTCTCACTGGCTCCAGACGGGATCAGTTGAGATTCTTGTGCGGTATTCACTGTAAAAAAAAAAAAATCCACCACTTGGAAACCCCTGCGGCAAGGTGTTAATTCTCTCATTTTGTTCTTCTTCTTCGTTTGCCCTATTAGGTCCCCCCGACGCGCGTAGTTGGCGACTGGTAAATATATCTCTAATAGCTCCTCCACACTTCTAATACCGGTCCATTCTCGTACATTACGCAGCCAAGATTTTATTACGAAAAAATATTGAACTAAACATAAATTAATAATATTTTTACCAACAAACCCCGTTTTGAGTATCAACTAAAGGCCTGACCGATTAAATTGTATTTTAATATGTTCTATAACTTCCGCTACACTTTTTTTGTCTGGAAACCATGTGGGAAACATGATTTGCAGTCGAAAATGTCGATTTTAATTAATACGTCCTAAAGAAACCGACCGAATTCAGGTGGAGCAATGGTGTTTCACGTGAAAACTCGGGAGAAATACCTAAAGTGATAATGATTCATTTGATGATCCAGAAAATGGCGGTTTTTTGATATCAGCGGTCACATGAATAATTGTGGGAACGGGCAGCTCTCAAATTAAACCCCCGGTTCTTACAATTCAAGTGTTATTATCCAATATTATTTACGCAAATCAGTGTCGGATCGGTATTCTACGAACAGTGGTTCTATATTCTATGATGCCGTCGAGTTTCCGCGGTGTTGGAAAGGCGTACCCTCTTCACACACATGTTGAACTCAGGACCTGAGGATACCGGACTATCCTACAAGCATATTTCTAACAAAGAAGCCTTCTTTGAGTCGAGCTTACCTCAGAAAGCAGGATTCCGCTATGTGGAATCGGCGAGAGTGAAATTATGTTTAGCTGGGATTTGGTATCAGAGGTCCACAGTCGATGTCATCTTTGTTGAATGTACTCGTACTTAAATCATTGCTTTATATAACCATCAAAACTGTACCATATGCATGGAACCAATGCCCATGACCCTAAAAGATTTTTCAGCCCTACCGAACTAAAGGCCTGGGTTTAATAGGAACACAGTGACGCTCTTTTGAAAATTCAAACTCAATAATAAAAAAATCAGAGTGTGCAATTCACACGCGGTAGAAGCAAAACCTTCAGAAAACTAAAGACAAGAGTGGGGAGACTACAATGCACTTTTTTTATCAGTGTGAAGGATGATTTTACCATATTTTTGTCGTCGTATCCAGTGCACCGTTTCCTATACATTAGGTCATGTTATTAGTATTTGTATGTTCTTATTCGGTATCGCTAGATGTCGCTGTCTTTTGTGTTTTCTTTTGCCTGTTCATTTTGGAGTGGTTTGATGATTGGATATTGATTTTGTTAAAGTAAATAGATTTGTTTTTTGAATTTCGTATGATTGGATTCGTGGTCCACTAAATGTCTGCAGAGATTCGTCAGTATGCCTACCACTACACCAAATGAGACTTGCGTGGGACTATGGATTTACCGTAATTTAGTGGAACCGAGTACCCGTGAATTAAATAAATATTTTATTGCTATCTCATTCTCTTGAAGGCTAAATCCTATGGATGTATGTGTTTGTCTCTTTTTAGTATCGCTCGTTTCCGTTTCATCGAGTTTCAAATTACAACGGTGCTAAAGAAATGTTCACTTCAAAAAGCCTTCAGATCTACGTATTACTTTGGGGCCTACGAGGGATACACGGCTCACTTAAACTCTTAAATGCCTACCAATTTCTCCACAAGATTCGCAAACCCACGCAAAATGGCGTCATCGAATACCGCATTAAAATGATATAACACTCAGTAGTTGTAAATGAAAGTTACTTGATGCGAAGCAATGCTGGTATTGGTATCTCGGGAGATAAAAATAATTGGTCCGATTCGCGTGTAAGTAATTATTTGTGCTTTTCTCGCCCTGGACTGGTTGGTCACGAAATATCTTCCCACGTGATTACACAAGGATTTTTTTAGCACGGAAAGGGTTTACAAGGAAAAATACGTATTTTATACATTAAATAAGTTTCTGTTATTAAAGTCTGTAGTGAGCGAGTGCGTACTCGCTCCGCATGCTAACAGAAGCGGTGCCATCTATAATTTTCAAAGGGAACTGTTGATATTTTCATAAAATATTATAGTATTTATGTTTATATACAATTTGGGAGGCGGGTATGGATACAGCCGCCTCGGGAACCATTTATTGAACAACCAACACCCCTGCAACTGGTCACCCCAAGTGGTTCGCTGCGTTTGGTGACTAAGATGAGGTTTGTCTAGGTCTTGGTGGCGGATACGTTTACCCAACCACTGCGTGGCGGGCTGGATCGGAGGAGACTGATTGAGGGAGGCCCTTTGACCTCTCCAGCCGGATTCTCCCGACCCTTCGCCTTGCACCGCAGTGTGAGGAATAGATTCATACGTCCGTCACTCCTGGTCACACTGACCCTCAGATTCCTACCCACCCCTCATACCTTTTTCCTTCCCATATCTTCTTCTCCTTCCTTTCCCTTAAAAAACCCTCCACACAGCATCCTCAAAGATGACATAGGCCCCTAGGGAAATTGTTTTCCTCGGTGCCTCCTGTGTGGAGCTAATGAAAAAAAAGTGTAGTTGTAGATCCGTGTTCTACATATCCGAATGATTTTTTTCTCTTTGATATTGATTATTTATTTTCGATTCGGTTCAAAATAGGTAAAGGTGGGAGATAAACTCGCATCTTAGGACAAAATACAAAATTTCGGCAGCCATCTTGAAATTCTAGAGTTCTTAACCGGTTTGGTTCAAAATTTATATAAGTGAGGTTAGGGGGAGATGATGTTGAATTTTTAATCAAAACTAACAATTTCGACAGCCATCCTTAATTTCTAGAATTAATTTCTTAGTAAAGTGGAATTTGTTAATCGAAATTTGTTTTCATGGGTTCCGTGGATTTCAAATGAATGAATTTATACGGCATAAATACAATATAACGTATTCAACTTAATGGATTTATAATGAAAGAAAAATACAAATATGCGATGATAAGTAGATACACTTTGCACATATTTTCATTGTTCTTGTACGAACACAGAGGCAAAACTCTACTATATTATTAAATTAAACGAGAGTCGGTTACGTGGCATACCATTATTTACCTGCCAGTTTTATAATATTTTAGAAATTTATAAATTAAAAATAATATGTAGTATATGTGAGGCGCCTTCCAAGGGGGAAAGGCATTCTCAATATCGCCTTGGCGTAACACCTCCATGCAGAATGGAAATATTGCTTGAAATGGCTTTAACCGTGTTTGGTGACCAGATCTGAATAACCAGGTACTTCCACACCTCCCTATCTCCTTTACCTCCCCACTACCTTCAACCTCACAACATTACACAATTGGGGATGCCATAGTTTCAGTGGCTCCAGACGGGAGCAAGTAGAATTGTTTGGTTTTCACATAAATAAAGACAACATTTTGAAATAAAATCATTGCACGCAACAATAACATTACCTAAATGAATCGGGCCGTGTCAAGAGTCAGAATAACAGAAGAGTGTTCGTATGTATGATACGCTGTATGAGTGTGTACCTAGACTGCCAAGAACGAGTTGTTTGGCGGTCCATCCTATCTGCCTACCCCTGCAGGAAAAGCGTGATTAGTTAGTTAGTTAGTCAGTTTGGTTTCACCGCGGATACTGAAGACATGTTTAAAATTATCTGGAAGATGTCCCAAGAACTGTACAATGTTTTTAGTCCATGTAAAAAATATGATCAGGAAACTTAACCAGAATTTTTGGCGTCATGAAATCTTTAGTGCAAAATCATTCTAATAGCTAGAGGCTAATACTGTGTCATGACTTTCAACAGATTACATAATATATAATTAAATATAATAATACCTAACCTATGTGTACGTGATTCAGTGGTTCCACATAGCAAACATCATTTCAACATAAAAGTCTTTCTAAGCGCCTAAGCGGAGATCCAATTATTCCAAATGCTCCCAATTCTCGTTGGGCAATTTGAGTTATTATTTGTTTTGATTGTTCCGAGAATGGGCCGCGGGAACACGAGCTGTTGCTTGGTTGCTCTGGGAGCGAGAGTGTTTGTTGTTTGTGGCCACATTGGCCAGGTCAACAATTTCTTTATAAACCGTTTCATCAGCGTCCTTGTAAGGCCGTTCGTTATTGCCACAGGAACTGGTTTCAATAATCACATGTTGCTATTAATTCGGGCTGTTTGACTTGCGAGATCTTCGTCATATTCGTCTGCACAGCGTCAAATGTCTTCATAAAAAACACTACACGATTTTCAGGCGAATAGATTTAATAATAATAACTCTGTGCTTATACCCTTGGTGCGTTGCAACATAAAAGCGAAGAATTTGTGTCAGTAAACTGAAGTGTGTATTACTTATATTTTGTTTTTGTTAATGTTTGTACTAGTTACGGAGTAGAAGCAGAATATAAGTATCTTTATTTCAGTTGGTAGTCCGCTCTTCTATTTATACTCTCTGAACTTATGCGTTTCAAAGTATAACATAAATACTTTTAATTATTAATTGCTCTCGAACTCTTAAAAAAAAGGCATTTTGGTTTAAGGTGCTAATTTTGGTTATTATTTTTTATGTACAATGTACAACTCCAAACTAATGGTTACCTTACCTACCATAGAGGTAGGTAGGTTCCTTCCCAGTGGCGGCCAGCCCTAAGCTGCGGCGCGGCGGTGCAACGCACTCCCAAAATTTCTGCCAATTTAAAAATTCCCGAGCACCGAATATCGTACTATATTTCATACACAAATCACAATACACACTTCGGTTATAATGCCTACATAATATAGGCGTCTATGTATACCCGCTCGCAAACAGAAGCAGAACGTTAAGTTCCTGTATTCAGGGCAGTGGTGCATTTGCCAAAGCGATCACAGAATCCAAGAGAATCCTTACACAATTCTTCAAGCGCCAAAATCGTAGGTAGGTATAATCCTTTGCAAATTTATAGCGGACGGCGATCTAAAAATTTCCACCATGTCGAAAGGACCAGTTTGTTCAGTGGCATCTTAATCGGGGACGCGTTCGTGTCATTTTATTATTGATATTGTGTGTTTAAATTAAGATCTACTCTTTTTAAGTCAATGATCCGCTCAGCATCGACCATCTCTTATCTCTACAGCATACCAACTACCAACATAAACAATGAGACCCGTTGTGACAGGTCGCAGGTCAATACGCCATTGTTATTCGTTTTTATGGATGAGTCGGGAAGAGTAAAAAATGAGTTCTTTTATTAATGTTGAATTTATAAAACAATGCGCTGAACTTTGAAAAACGATTGGAAATTAAAAATAGTGGCCCACAACGGACCATTTTAAATATTAAACAAGAGTGCAAGTCAAAAACAAAAGACACAACGGAGAATTGACCTACTCTACAAATAGGTAGGATTTTTTTCATAATTAAATTTACAAATATGTATCTACACGTTTTTTAGGGCACCACCGATTTTTGTGAGAGCCAGCCGCCACTGCATTCCTCCACGTAACCTACCTTCTTTTCTCAAACCTGACATGTAGGCTTTCCTCTTTTCACCAGTTATTCGCTCTTTAGTGTCATCTTCAAAATTTCAAAAAAATTAATAAAATCGACTACAACAGCGTTATATATTATGATGTCTTGTTTTACTGTATTATTTATTTATTTATTTATTGTTGTTATACGCCCGTAGGGGCTTTTACATAGATTAGAAAATAATATTTAAGATATCGAGGATTACACATACATAGAATTTATACCAAAGTTATAAAAGTGAAAAAACTTTTAAGAATATACAAGTAGTTTTTAAAGAAAAAAAAACCACTTGTATAATCTTGTGGAAAACCGTGAAATATTTTAAACAATGTAATATTTAACAATAACATAGAACAAAATATAATATAAACATTACAATAACAAATCAAATCGTTAAATATATTATACCCATGTTACAATAATTTGTAGGATTCCACAAAATGTTGGTTTAAATTGCATTTTAGAATGTAAAGGGAATCAGCGAATACATCTACAATACCACCAAACTTGTTGCCTAAATAATGCAACCTATTGGTAAGTGAGTGTGATTGATAGTTAGTTGTGTATGTGTTGCAAAAGAATATTATATTTTGTCTAGTATTCCTTGTCGGTACATGAAGTTTAATATTAGCAACGATGGCAGGGCTGTCAATTAGGTTGTTCATAATTCTGTACAATAAAATTAGGTCTGAAATGATTCTTCTGTCAGGCAGCGTAATTAAATTTAGTCGATTCATTAAACTTAAATAATTAATGTTTTCTATTGGAATTTTGAATGTTTGTAAATATATTCAATTGCAACCTAAATAAATATAAATACCTACCCACTCGATATAATAATGTTTCTCTGACTTGTCAACAGTAATTTCATGTTTAATATAATTTTTTCTTTGTAAATTTAAAAATAAATGAATTATGTATCTCTTGTTTTGTTAAAGGTACCTGAAGTCACAATTAGGAAATCAATAATTTTATTTTAGTGGGTAGGTACTATACATTCATGTAGGTTACCAACAGGTAAACTGTAGATTTACGTATTGTCGTAAGTCCACTTTCGATGACCTTATATGGGTGAAATCCAAATCCAAATAAGAGATTTTTCAAAGTTTTCGGTAGTTCGTAAAATATGCGTTGATCACCTCAGCGATCAGTCGATTATATTAAACGTTATCGATTATTTTCGTATTCGTATTTTCGAGCTATTTGGACTAGCTTACACACAAGTAAAAGCTTTTGACGACAAAATAAATAATCCAACATTTTCCCAATTCATTCTCTCCGAGTCATGGTCCAGAGCACAAGGAAACAAGTATTTTAGACCGCTGTAAAAAACGACCTTCGAGCATCTTATGGAACAATCAGCATTAATTTTACATAACAAATACTATTAAATAACCTACAGGTTTACGGAGAGCTGAAAGAAAATTTATTATGGTTTGTTTGAATCACTGACGTATTCATTAGTCTGTGGTTTAAATGGCGTCCGATTCTATTTGTGCGAAATGTTTCGTAATGTGTCAGTTGCAATGTTAAAGTATTTCTCTTCAGAGATTTCCGGGTTTCCGCGCTAATAGACTTTTGTTTTCGGAGACAAAAATAATAGCTTTGCAGGTATTTAAAGTTAATAGATTGTTAGGGCATCCGAAGACGAGAAACTTTAGTTGCGGAGACAACCGTTGCGGATATAAAAATCCATTAGGCCATTTGCTCATGGACAAACTGACAAAAAAACCAGTTGACGACTTAATCGCTATCCACATGAAAGGAACTAGTGAATTTCATTGGCGGTCCGCACACAGGCAACTTGTTAAAGACCAGTTGTCAGGGCGACGCGGTGACAACAGTGCCGATCGCCGCGGCCGTCGCGTTTCAGTTGCCATGTTGACTGGTTGCAATTTCTTATTGCTTATTAGGTACTTAGTTAGATACGTTTTAAGATTTTCACAGCCAAACGTATTTTCGTTATGTGTTTTTGGGGTGCTATGCCGTGTTGCGCTACCTCCTTCTTTAGCCAACGTTTCGGACATCGTTGCAGTGTCCATCATCAGGGCAGAACAGGCAGATTCGGTAGATCACACATCAACGATGCAACGATGTCCGAAACGTTGGCTAAAGAAGGAGGTAGCGCAACACGGCAAAACACCCCAAAAACAAATAACGAAAAGGTACATAGTTATCTACGTCCTAATACAATCCTTATTTATATACATACACCTAAAATAACACATCTATACCAAATCAATCACATATCTTCACAATTTAATTTTAAATGCCTTCATGCTGTCTTCCAATTTAATTTCTTTTGGTAATTCTCCAAATATCTTCAATGCTCCGTACATCAACGACTTTTGACTTTTTTTGCAGTGGTAGCGTAGGTCTCACGACCTGTCAAATTTTCGAGTATTTTTATTTATTTATTTATTAACGCCGATTATAACGGCTTTTACAAAAGAATTACAATTATTTTACATATGAATACAGAATATACATAGATAAAAAAAAATATAAATGTAAAATTCATAAAAGAGAACAATAGAAATTGTAGTATCAACATAAAAAGTACAATGAGTAAGTTATCATAAATACAATACAACATATTATAAATCACGGATATTATGTATTAAGAAATTAATACTTTAAATCTGTATTTGATTATAGTCAATCTGAGAAGCGCTGACAGACAGTTTTAATTAAGTAGTATTTGTATGAGGTTAAACTAGCAATGTTTACAGATTCATCCAAAACATATTTATTTGCAAGTACATGCAGGCGATTCATTATGGAATTGAGTTCAGCGTTCGATCCTGTATTGTTGCAATGATAAGGTAATTTGAAACGAACTGATCGACTAGGTACATGGAAACATATTAGCGCAAGAAGTTCAGGGGAGTTCAACAGGTTGGTAACGATTTTAAATAAATAAAATAGGTCTGAACAAATTCTTCTCTCTTTTAATGTATCGGGTCCCAATAATTGTAACAGAGAGAGATTATTAATGTTTTCGATGAATATTCCCAAATTAAAATTAATATAACGTAAAAATTTATATTGGACTCGCTCAAGAGAATTCTCATGTACGCTGTAGTAAGGATTCCAAATGGTGGAGTTAAATTCTAGTTGGCTTCTAACAAGTGAAGTGTAAAGTAATTTGACAGTTTTTAAATTTTTAAAATCCTTCGCGAGCCCTAAAATTTGCGATATTCAGATCAGAAAAATATCGATTTTGTTCAGGAGGTTGATAAATTGAGTTGTGCCGTGCACTGAGTTGCCAACCAGTTTTCGGTTTTTCCATGAGCGAAGGCCCTGTGTATGGAGGTGCGCACACGAGAGACTTTTTAGTAGGAAGACTTTTTTGAATTTGCATGAATTTGGAATAATTTTCCAACTATGTCGCCGCGACTAAAGTCTCTCGTCTGCGGGCGCCCTTACAGTATTTACTTTTGCGGTTACGTGTGCTAAATGAAGCGAGTAATTGACTTTTCAAAGGAAATGTATGAATGCTTTTTTATTCAATTAAAGAAATGAAAGAATTTCTTTATTTTATTTTCAATAACACTATTGTTTGAAATTTACGTCCCGATATTAAAATTACTGCTAACTTTTTCCACAAATGCTTGAATAAGGCGTTCAAAGAACTAATGAACCACAAAACAAATTTACAGAAATGCCTTCCATATGGACTTGAATGAATTGTTCCATGCCAACTCGGAATGAAACCAACTCAGAACCACATCAGAAAAGTCATTAAAAGCTATGAAAAAATAATTTTAAAATAGCCGGTAACCCTAGCCTAACTTAACCAATTTAACCAATTTTTTAATATTTTTTTTCATCACTCCTAATGTGACCTTTCTGAAGAGGTTCTGAGTTTGTTTCATTCTGAGTTGGTCGGTCACCCTTTTGATTCGGGTCTATTTAACTCTGTCTCTCTTGCACTTGCCTGACTTCGGATATCGAACAACCTATTTGAAAGATCAATAAATTTCGAATTGTAACATTGCTTTTTATATTACTAGCGAGTTCCCGGCGTGCGTTGAAATGCCACTTAATAAAGATATTGTTTCTTCCTGCGTGTCTTTTCCCATTATGCCTCTCCTTCCCCTCCCAAGTCCCCTTCCCCTCAAGCTCCCCCTCCACCTTCCCCGCCTTCCCACCCACGTTTCGCGAATCCCCCACCCTCTCCCGCGTTCCATACAATCAGTCCCGGTACATTCAGTTTACGAACAGCTCGCCACGTATTGCAATTTTTTATACAAATTTTCATTTTTCATACAATACAAACATTCATTTTTATATATTATAAGAACAATCAATCAATTTTGTTACATCACAGAGGTACCTATTTAAAAAACCTGTAGTTCTTGACTAGATTTTTTACGAAAAAATAGTATATTAAAAGTATTCGGTAAGTAATAACCTTTATTGGATAACCAACACCTCTGCCATAGGTCACCCCAAGTGGTTCGCTACGTTTGGTGATTTAGCAGGGTGCCCGGGTTCATGGGGTGAGGTTTGCCTAGGTCTTGGAGGCGGATGACCAGGACATACTGAACCCTAGATTCCTACCCACCCCATAAACCCTTTTCCTTCCCAGAACTCTCCTCTCCTTCCCTTCCTTAAAAAAAACCCTCCACACAGCATCCCCAAAGATGACATGGGCCCTGAGGGAAATTATTTTCCTCAGGGCTTCCTGTGTGGAGCTCATGTAAAAAAAAAAAATCGATTTTGGTGAATATCATAGGTTGGTACTTCAATTAAATTAAATAATTTAAGGAATTTATTAGAAAATTGAATTTGATTGAACGATTGATTGTTTTTCAAAATGTCGTTCTCAAATTGTGACATGTTTGCCAGCTTTGTAAGAGTTTTTGTAATGATTAAAAAAACTTTTCAGAAATTATCATATTATGGTTGAATAAATCCTTAAACCTTAGCGAAGATGGAAAGAAGGTATTTTGAAAATTTCAAGTATTTCCAATGCTTATAGCAATGCATAAACAACAAACAAACAAGCAAGCAACAAGCATCCAAACAAACATACATTAATTTTTATATATATAGACTATTATAAAACTCAAAATATAATATTATATAATTCTGCCGCACCCATTCAATCTCCTTTGAGCCAAATTATGCAATAATTCTTTTGGCAATCGGGAGAAAAGAGCGTGGGCTGAACCACTTGAAGTAATTATTTTTTTCTCTTGTTGCCGATCAGAGCAATCGATCTTACTCTTACTATTTGTTACCATTCCAATATTGGTATTACGCCACAAAATATTATTTCCTTTACCAAATTGTCTCTTGTCATTGTTATTGTTATTATTTATAACATTCGCATAGACGGGTTACAGAAATATTTTTGGTTACCGAATATGCAGTATTCTTTATTTTTCACAGCATCCGAATATTTTTCAAAAACATGGGCATAACTTGTGTCTCGTGCTTTTTTATGTTGTTATTTTGTTTTGTATACGTTATGAACCATTCTTCACAATGCGCTGGAAATAATAAAAAAATAGTAATGTATTAATTTTTTTTACGTTAGCTTTAGACAGGAGGTCCTGAGGAAATCAAATTCACCTCAGGCCCTATGTAATCTTTGGGTATGCTGTGTGGAGGCTTGTTTAGGAAAGGAAGGAGAAAAAGTTCTGAGAATGATAAAGGTGTCGGGGGTGGGTAAGAATCTGGGGGTCAGTATGTCCAGAAGTGACAGACATATAAATCCATCCCTCCTACTGTGGTAAGGCGATGTTCCGAGAGATTAAAATGTCTCCCTCAACCAGTCTCTGCCGATACGGCCTACCATGCAGTTGCTGAGCAGACGCATCTTCCGCCAAGATCCGGACAAACCTCACCCCAAAACCCGGGCGCGTATTTACAATCCCTACCGCGTTTCAGTCGCTTTAAATTTTCAATATTAAAATTTAAATATTTAGAAATAAAATTATTCATTTCTAATATACACATTGGAAAGATTATTTTATCTAGATTTTAGAACAATTTTTGTTTTTGCAAAGTGATAAAAAATTATCAATATAGAGGTGTATTTACAATATATGGGAATAATATTAAAATTGAAATATTTAGAAATAAAATTATTCATTTCTAATATACACATCAGAAAGATTATTTTATCTATATTTTAGAACAATTTTTGTTTTTGCAATGTGATAAAAAATAACCAATATAGAGGTATATTTAAAATGTAAATTGTCGTTACCGCGACTGAATCGGTATAGGTTTTGTAAATACGCAACCCGGGCACCCCTGCTCACCAAACCTAGCGAACCACTTGGTTAATAATAAAAACAGTAAACTAAAACAATATGAAACATTAGTGAGACTCTCTTACATAATTTATATGTATTGAAAATACTGTTATTTTCATGTTAAAGTTACAAATGATTTCCTCGGTAGCGTTTTTTTTAAATTTATGACTCTCCCTGAATAAACCATCAATTTATTGCCTTTCATTGTAACTGAAAGACTACAATTTCAATTAAAAATCCATACCCTCAACTCGACACAAATAATGTAGCAGTATAAATCGAACGTCCTGGGCTCTTTTTTAACACCATGATATACCCAAATTATTTCGGCTTGTCGATAAATTCAATACTGGTAGAAGTATTGTGGAATTTTTTCTTTGTAGTCTAAGTTGGACCACACATGGCCGCTGCGTAGTAGGTACTTCCAAGAGGCTTGGTTCAACAAACTGTGACTTGATCGATGGAAGTATTTAGGCATTTGCATGATATATTCAAACGATGCATTTTTATGGTAATGTCAATTTGCATTATACTGAATGCTCCCAGGTGACTAATACACAATGAACTCTCAGTACTAATTTACGGTTGTCGAAAGGTACGACAAGAGAACTGACTGTTTTTATGATTTCACTTCAGACTTGTATTTTCGTTGGCATTGTGTTGTACATACTTCGAAAGAAGGAAAAAGCTTTGGAATCTGGAATATGTAGAGGGCTCTGAACTAAGTACCTACGGAAATTTCACAATCTTTTAACGTTGCTTACTTTAGTATAAAGCATTTCTTATATTTTTACTAATAAGGAACTCCGGTGAAAAATATTCTGGCTTTAAAAAAATATGTTCATATAACCCAATAAACGCCGATTCTGAATATATAAGTTTTATTAGATAATGTTCAACGCAGAGTTTAAAAAAAAAATATTAAAATGTCTATTTTTAATCGGATTCTAGAAACACGCCGTCAAGTTGGTAGTATTAAAATGTTTAGTGGTGACGTCACTGCTCATCGTGTCGTGACGTCACCGTAAAGTCATTGTATGGGAATGTAGGTATGACCCAAGCCATCGTATTAATTTATTCGTTTATTTGCATACTGTTTATAGAGATTTAGTTGTTGTGTTTATTGAAATATTATTTAGGCCTAAATAATTCAGTTTAAAAAATAAAGGTATCTCTTATTAGTTTATCTCTATTATTGAAAATATTCAAAAACTACTGCACAAAAAACAGTAATGCTACTCTAGGGAGAATACTTCGAACACCGAATTTCAAAATGGCGGCAGTTGATCAGCTGATTACCCGATCTAATAGTAACTTTTCAGGAGTGATGACGTCACAAGATTCACTACACGTACGGTGGTTTTTGGGGATCTTGAAAAATTAAAACTTTGACAATTATTTTAACTATTAAAACAAAATCTATTTGAAATTTAATGTCAAGCGGGAATATATTCTTTTGTCTAGGCTTTGTAAGTGTAGTTTTGAAATTTTCTATTTTTTCTTACTCTTGATGAGCCTTCTTGCTTGGACGTGGACCTCTCGCAATGCCTTCAGGTTTCTTCTTTTGTTATTCTTGGCACCTCTCTCAGCACACTTTGGTTATACAAAAATACGAACAACGCATAGATGAAAAAAAAAGTATCTATTCAATCTGTCAGCCCTTATAATTTATGGGCGATTTTGTTTCTATTTTATCTGCGTCTTTCAAACAAGTATGTGATATATTCCTTATAAAAATCAATAAATGCTGATTCAGCCTCGCCACCAAAATATTATTTAACTGCACGGAACAAGGGTACAAGAAGGCTATGCTATCATATTTTTTAAATCACTACTAATTTTATTTGTGTTATAGATTTTTGCATGTAAAGGTATCTCTGTTGTCACTTCCCAATGTATCGTCACAACTAACTGTTATACATACACTGTTTTATCATTACTGATATTTTGAATATGAATTTGTGACATGTAATTAGTGTTTATGGCATACTTATGCCGTTTGTATTAAATAAATAAATAAATAAATAAAATATTTGTTTTTATTCAATAATTTTTTTAAGAACAATACACATTTGAATGCTGTTATAAGCACAGCTACGCTTGTGTCATATTAATACCATTGTTTGTAATATCGGTCCAGCCGAGTCTTATGAAACGATATTTTCGCTATACTGCTAAATAATATAAACTACATATCCGCAAAGGTATTATTATGTCATTGGTTGACAAATGATCCGTGACACTGTTAACAGGCATATCACAAAGGTGATAACGACCGTGTCGACAATGGAGGAATTTTACGATCGACAGTGTGAGTGTATAGATACTTATTTAGCCGACAAGTTGTCGTATTCAAATTTCTATATGGAGGTCGGGAGAAACCAATACCGTTTGTCCATTCGGCTTAGAATTGTATTTGAGAATTTCCAAAATTAAACTTTTATTTTTCGATATAACATTAGTTAACAACTACCTACATTTTATAGTATACTTCTTACTATACTGGTTATAATGATAATAGTTCAAGTAAGATTATTTCATAGTCCGGAATCGAACATAGCAATTCTCTAACAAAATTAGGCTTAATTTGTAAATTTTTTGAAAAACAGTTTTCCAATTTTGCTAATTCCTACAAATGATACTACAGTTTGTCAAATAAGAGTAGAAAATATATGAGGGCGCCACTGTTGTTCAAATGGCAATACTAAACACATAACTCATGGTGTTAAAGTAAAGCTGTGTAACCTACATTTTTATAAAAAATTAAAAAGGCATAATAGTGAAAAAAATATTTTTTCATTGCAGTATAGATACCCGCCGATCTCAAAATTAGAATTGCGTATAGATATATTATTATTATATCTTTGCAATTTTGTGTTAACATGAAGAATAACTATAATGTAATAAAATATAAAGCACAGTTTAGAAATTGCTCACATTTATTTAATACTAGATTAAGTACCTAGCGTTGCCTGGGCTTTAGATCATGTCTCTAATTTTAGATCTGAATATATTTAACTCATTCAGATCTAAAAGTAGCGTAACTAAACTCACCATTAGTGATTCTTCCTTTCTATCTATTGTTAAATTAAATTAAAGCAAATCGCTTTATAAATCACCTTTTAATCAATTTTATGTCATGAAGAAAAAAAGTTTTTTAAAATGTGGTTTACTGTGTTCTAAACATTCAGTGTCATTGCACAGTTAATATTTGACAGTTAAATTGGTGTTGCCAGTCTACAAATTTAGTAGTTCAATTTTTATATATTCTACTCTTTTTTGACAGACTATACGATTGATCAATTTTGTGATATTCCAACTAAGCACCTCAAATTGCTTGACCTAATAATATCAACAATACACATTTATTATGAACATCAAATCAGTGGTGATATTCTTACTAATACTGACGCCATAAGCAAAAAGGCAACTATGTATTTGCAAAAATCACATTCTGACATACGAAACATCTGTTATAATAAAAAGAACATTAGAATGTGACCTTTGAAAATACCTTGCTGCCTTTTTACTTATGACGGCAGAATATTCCTAAATAGTGACGTTTGAGTAATTCGATCAACCTAACTTACAGTCAAAACTTATAGCATACATCCATACGAGTTTATAATAGCAACTTGGTCAATGATAGCAGAGCATCTATTTTACATATCGCAATTATTCTATATAGATTAATTCTTCAGAACTCCTTTATTTGTTCCTAAAAGGAATCCTTGATATTAATATTGAACGCTTTTTGTCTTGCCCACAATCGAATCAGCGATATGAATGGTATAAATCTGCGAATTTAATGGCTGGAGTGGCCTTTACAAATTAAGACTTTATTGTCGGGTAATCCGTAACCCATGAATTTTTGTATTTCTTTACCAAAGCATTCAAGACGGCATATTATTATAAGAAAATTATCACATTATTACTAGATTTAAGACAATACTACTGTCGACTTGTTCCATCACTTTACCACATTATCTGGACAGCTGAACATATTTATAACATAACATAATAATTACAATGATAATAATAATTATAATATTTGATTGATTTGTATAGCCCTTTTTTTGTAAAACGTCACCTTTAGGGTACACATTTATAATCATCTAGCTTTAGCCCCCGGTTTCGCTCGCATAGTATTAGGGGGTTTCCCACTCCGCCTCCTCCACCCCCTCCCTCCAATCCCCCTCTCCACCCTCCCCCTCCCACCACCATACCCGTTACATTCATTTTTCAAACAGCTCGCGTGCCACCTACTAAAACGTAACAATCAAACACGCGCAGTTTCGCTTTTATAATATTAGTATAGACATTTATAATATTAATATCTATACTTAGATTAGTATTTTATACATATTTGAATTTTTACTATCAAAGGAATCTCCATAGTAACCTAAACAAAACAAAATGACAGCGCACGTCAAACAATTACTTAACA
The DNA here is from genome assembly GCA_917880885.1 of Limnephilus marmoratus. Taxonomy (NCBI): domain Eukaryota; kingdom Metazoa; phylum Arthropoda; class Insecta; order Trichoptera; family Limnephilidae; genus Limnephilus; species Limnephilus marmoratus. The sequence continues at coordinate 28,795,303 of OU862924.1, read as the reverse complement.
ACGTTTTGCTTTTCGTCCGGACAATAAACGTATAATAAATAAATTCATAATGCCAGAGTGTACCAATATATACTGACCATATTACTCGCAAATAATGTAGATTTCTATTAGTGAAAGAATTTTTAAAGTACATTCAGTAATTATTGCGTGAAAGAGTATTAATTAATTAATTAATTAGTAAAATAATAGGATTTCTACAATGCTATATCTTACTTGTAACTACAGACTAGACAAACTATTATAACAACTTATGGCTAACGGATTGCTTCCATCGGTTCGTCAATCGACGATCACTAATGTAATATGATAACTACGAAAAACAATATGTACAATGCTTTGATCAATGAACGTGATGCTGCGTTAAAATGTACATACATTGTTATTTACTTATATTCTGTACAGACAGAAAATATAAAGGACCTTTGCTTACCATAATTAGAGAAACGTACCTAGATACAGTTTGCACCCAGATGACATAATTGAGAAAACTTATTATTGGATGTGCTGTTTTATGTAATCCTGGTATATATTTGAAAATAATACATAATGTGTTCGAATTAACGTGTGTGCGAAAGCAAAAGCCAAATTTTATGGTGGACGGTATAATAGTACAAGGATTTGACCGGAATATTTACGAGTATCTTCCTAAATGTGATTCGTCCCTCGGTAAGATACAAATTGAGATTAAGGGCTTCGAATAACGTTAATCCAATAAGAAAAGTGTGATTAAGATATATTATAGGCAATATAAGAATTGTGCTCTCAGGTACTTGTACTTATTTTAAGGGTACGAGTGCCAAAAAGAGTTTTTTGTTTAAATCGTACAAAAGTTATTAAAGCATGAAGTAATGTGAAACTGATAAAGTAAATACTAGTAAAACATGTTAAGTCTAAAGTCATGGGTCATGGTGTTTGAAAGAGAGAGTTCGAAAACAGTGTGCAATATAGTTGTGAATAATAAATACTTGGAGCAGGTGAATGAGTTTATGTATCTGGGAAGTATGTTTACGAGATATGGGAAGGCTGAAAGAGATATTGAAAGAAGGGTAAATGCAGGTAACTCCATTAATGGAGGACTGAATGCCGTTGGCGCCAATAAAAAAACGGTCAAAAAAGCGAAGCTAGCAGTCCACAATGGAGTCCTAGTACCTACCCTGATGTATGGCAGTGAGGCATGAAACTGGCAGAGGAAGAATGAAAGTAAACTGTATGCTGTTGAAATGAGATCGTGTGAGAAATGTGGATATCCGCAAAGAATGTAAGGCTGATGTAAGCATATGAGTAAGATTAAGAAAGGGACCCTCAGATGGTTTAGGCATGTAGAGCGAATGAAAGAAGAAAATAGTGTGAGAAGAATATATCACGCAAATGTGAATGGAAGAAGACATGGTACTATCAAGTGAATCAGATGCTTGAGTTGGGCCATGTCAAAAGTCAGAATAATAGAAGAGTATGTATGAGACGATGTATGATTGTGAGTGAGGCAAAGAGTGTGTGCCAAGACCGAGTTGTTTGGCGATTCGTCCTCTCTGCCTACCCCTGCGGGTAACGGCGTGATGGTTAGTTTTTTTTTATTTAGTAACTATATATTTATTATTTTTTACATTTTTATATGAGACATGTTAGGTATCTAGATATATATATAAAATAGAAAATATATTCGTAGTCCACTCACTAGGAGATTCTGTGCTGAGAGGGACTATGCTTTGGATTAGTTTTCAGCGACTTCTATGGTTTAACTTCATTGTTTGGATAAGGCTTTCCAGATACTTCTATTACGATGTTTTAAGTATAGTAGTAAGTTCATTTTCCGATAGTTCCTTCAGCCAACATTTAATGTCCTTAATGTAGCTATTTTTAGTTTTAATTTGTTTGATACAATGGGAGTTTGTTATATAACTTTAATGCTAAAAATTCAGAACTTCTTTGTCTAGATGAAGAGTTACATTTTAAACGTTAGTTAGTTAGTAAAAGTAACATAAGACAACATAGAAACATAAATAATACTGTAAGACAAATCAATAAAACTGCATTACGGAACACATGTCCAGAAAAGGTAAATCTATCCATTAGAGACCTACTCAATTCTAAGCAATCTAAATTCTAAAAAGTTCTAAACTCACGCGTTGAATTATAAAAGTGTGTTCTAAAAATCCAGCAGATATTTTAATGCGGTTACGCAAAAATCGTATACCTAAATCTGACCGCATTCTGCAGGCGACTTATAAAAGTGGGACACTGTACGTAGTAGATACGTTTAGTATGTGTTTGGATTGCAAAATTTGTTATTCGTTTTAGATTTTTTCTAATGGTTCAGCAGCGGGGCGAAAATTCATACTAATACTCAGTACAACATTGTTGACTAGATTAACCAGATATAGCATTTCTAAAAATTTCAAATATCTGGTACAGAATTAATTGTTCTTCGTTGGGTGGGGTTTTATTATAAAAAAACGCAGGTGCCTAGAATATGTCATTTGTCACAACAAATCGTATACGAATGGTGTTGTTATGTTTGTATATCTTTTTGCACATGTAGGAAGATTTTTGATAATGCGTTTTTTCCTCCTTCCTTCTTGAGCAAATATTTTAAAGGTCTGACCTGTCACTGAAAGGCTCCCGTAATTTTAATCGCCAAGGAAGAAGAACAATGTCTCTCAATAATTGTTCACGACATATTATTTATATATGTATATTTATACAGGGCGTCCGGGGGTAAAGTGCAACAGTTAACTTCGGGAGGTGATTCTACATGATGGTAGGAGTAAAAAAGATTAACAACTTTTTCCGAAAATCCAACATTTTTTTCCCATACAAAAAGACGTACCTACTAAAAATCCTTAGTGTAAGGTACGATCTTACTTGCTGAGAGCCTGCCGGGCGCCCGACTCGATTGTGATTGGCCCGTATCGTAACAGCGGAAAATAATAAATCTGGCCGCACACGCCGGACTAATTTTATCTTTTTACCTCAAAACTACCTCTAAAAGTAGAAACTTAGAAAAAAGTAATTTATCTTGTTTACTTGTACTATCATGTAGAATCACCTCCCGAAGTTAATGCACTTTACCCCCGGACCCCCGGTATAAAGAAGAGCATCAGTGGCGGGCGCGGGCAGCAGCCGGGCAATAGGTGGGCTGCGTGGCTTTGTTTTTATACAAATCTGCAGTTTTATTTCGAGATTAATGAAATTTTTGCACACTTGACTTTCAAAACAGGAGTATAGTCACTATCTATATGAGATTTCGAAAAACCACTACCCCCTTTTCCCACATTTACTCAAATTTTGCACACTTAAAACCTTACTAATAAAAAACGTCTTAACGATCGTTAAACGGTATATCTCTTGCGTGCCCGTTGAACGGCATTTTTACACCTTTACTAATAACAATATCACGTTTTTTTATGATTTTTATGTTAGTTGCATTAAATTTCCCTAGATTTGCGTAGGCGCCCCGGCCATCTTGCTTATAGCTTTGCGGGAAAACTTTTAGTTGATAATTTAGTTTTGCTAACGTTAGGTTTTAGTTTATTTTTGAACTGTTATTTTTAAATGACTTGTCCGCGTGACTTTAATAAAACTTCCATGAAAATAATGTTATTTAATACAAATTCAAGATATCAACGTTTTAATTGCGTAAAAATGAATCCAAGATGTCAGATTTTTTCAGTTATTCTTTCGGAATTACTACTATTTTTAATTGTATTTTTTTAATAATTTTTAATAGTATGAACGAGATATAAAGTAAAAGTGACAATTTTCTTACAAATTCATTAAAAGGGGGGCTGTGTTTTTAAAATTTTGAATTTTCCGAAATCTTTCGACCATTTAATAGAATTTGTTTACGGTAATCTGTTTTTTCAACTTTTTTCATGTTTATAGCTAAAAATACTGCAATTTTTAAACACGAAGGTAACATATTTAAAGGTATTTGTTTTTACGACATCCTTAAAAATAAGAAATACACAAGACATTTAAAATACTTTGGAAAAATTCCAAATTCGTTCAGAAATTATTAATGCACCTTGCGTATACAGCAGATAAACTACCCCCTCTGGCTGTGTAAGCAGTGAACTATCTTTCTATGGACAATTTTTTGTCATTTTTTAATTAGTAATGTTTTCGTATCCGCGGTCGTTTATCAATTGAATAAAATTTTCACGAGGTTTTTTAGTAAGGCTGTTAACGTTTAAAATAGAAGAAAAAATACTGTCTACGTGTCTAGATCGGATTTTGAAAAACTGCTTCAGCTATCATCAGCTATATATAATAATAGCTATAGATAATATATAGCTGGATAATCTTATATATGAAGAAGGATAATCTTATATATGAAGAAGTGTCCCGGTGTGGCTTAGTTTTTTATACAAATCTAAAGTTCATACATACTTCATCTTCAAAGCAAGAGAAAGCAAGGTCACTGTTTATAAACAATATTTTTTCTCTTAATAAGTTCAAATTAAGAGGAAAATTATTTTCTGCGTCTGATTTTGAAAAATTTTGTGTAAAGCCCTTTGAGTAACGCCGCGGACTTCAGTTACTTACGTATTTCCATATATTTACTGATTTTGTGCTTATTTTATGAGATTCCCTTATAAAATCTATAGGTAACCATAAGAAATGAAAAGTAGTAATAACAATAATCTTTTTTACATTAACTCCTAACAGGAGACCATAAAGAAGATTTTCCTTGGGGCCTATGTCATCTTTGAGAATGCTGTGTGGAGGGTCTTTCTGAGTAGAGGAAGGAATGAGCATGGATCTCTTAAACGTGAGAAAACACAGGGCGCCAAATCGTTCCACAGCCGAGCTATTGGAAAGTCAACCATGTACAAATGTTAGGGTACGATCAGGTACAAAGCGGGTTTCGGTTTTCAGATTAACGGCGTTCAGTGCCCTGTTCCACCGGCGGCAGTTGAGGCCGAGATGTGGACAAACAGAACGCGGATAAAAACTTGCGCTACCCGCGCGGTAGCCTGACAGCAGCTGTCAGTTTTTACGAAATGTCGAGTTCGTAGACGACGATTATTTACTCTTGGAGAATCCTTTCTTAAAATTAAGGAATAAAACAATGGTATTTGGTAATTGGTATATTTAAATATAAAAAAAAACCTCAGGAGAACATGATAATATGTTAAGTACGTGCCTGAAAGAAATTCACTTGTGACATTTGAGGTTATTTCAAAATTTTATCTTTTTGATTTCATTCCATCACTTGTCAACAACATTTCTGGTGGTATGGAATGTATTTCTTTTATCCCAGATTGGCGATTGATTGAAAATAGCGGCAATTAACAGGTCGCTCATTTTGATATCAGATTCTGACCGGCGTCACCGGCGAGCAGGAATTAAGAATTCATTCCGGTAAAGCTTATCGGCGCCGCCTCGCGCGGACATAAATCTGAACCTGCCTTCACTATGTTCGGTCTGATACGTTGACATACAAACATTCTTGTCAGCACGCCTGCGCCAGTCGGCCGCCCATGCGCCGACTAATCAGAAAACCGACACCCGCTTTGTACCTGATCGTACCCTTAGGCGCGAAAAATCAATTCGAGTTAATTTAGTAAAATTTACTTGCGCACGCCGGGATTTGATGACGATCTACGGCACCTAGACGACTAGAGGCCAAGGCTTTATAGTTTCAGTTAGTACAGGAACTAAATGTGTTCATAAATAATAGTTTCGGTAATTATAGGAACTACATATTAGGACTCTGTTAATAACTTATAGTTTCGATAAGTAAAGGAACTAAGTACATTACTACTTTTTTAATTGATAAACTAATGTTTAAGACAAGATTTTTTATGCATAGCACAAAGGGTCACAATTATTATGAGCAATAATTATTAGCCTGAAACACTCATCTAAGTACATTAAAAAAAATTCCCGAGAAAAGATATATGCCGCCGAAGGGTCTCGATTGTCTCGAACCCGCGTCCTTCTGATATCCGGTCGACTGCTCTTAACCACCGAGTTACGTTGGCTTATCTCCTACCCTCCAAATAATTCAATATATACCTAACTAGAAGACCCGGCCACACGTTGCTGTGGCTAACGAAACACAACGCCATTACCCAACCTTTATAAAATCCACACCATCTGCTTGCCAGCTGCCCGCTGCCTGAATTTGAATTTATCGACTTTTCTCTACTATAATAAGCATGTATTATACATATAAACTAATTACTCGCCACTAATTATACAATGCTTGCAATGCAACACTGGATATTTGAAAAGGGAAAATCAAATACCTACTTACTCTAGGACATCTATTTTCCAATTTCTTCCGTAGAACGAATTCCAAAAGTGACTATAGTACGGCCCGCCAGCCGTTTTAAATCGCACAAATATATGTTTTCTTTGAATTTCTCGGCTTTTCTCTAATATAATTAACATGTATTATACATATAAACATTCCTCTTCAATCATTCTATCTATTGGTGAAAACCGTATGAAAATCCGTTGCGTAGTTTAAAAGATTAACGCGCACATCCGTTTTGAACGACTTCATTTTATACTATGTAATGATGATGATGATAATGATGATGATGATAATGATGATGATGATAGTGTTTCATTCAACATTTACTGCTTATTACATTTTTCCACCTGTAAACAACCAACTTTATTTTTATATGGGAAAGGCATATTAAGTGCTAAATCTCCCACTAGGTGGCGTCGAGACAAATTGTCTACATTTTTTGGTGAAATAATTTAATTAATAATATTAATTATGCACCAGATTTAAATGTCCGGGTTAAATTTTCCCCCCAAAAAAAAAAAAGGAAAAAAAGAAGGAAAAACTAAACCCTTTCACACACTTCCCCAAATGATCATCTAGTCAACCCACGCTATGCAATTGCACTATATAAGTATTATAAATACAAAACAATACAAGAACAACATGTCAACCCACTAGAGACCAAATGGGAATATAATTCACCGACTCCAGATATTTTCATATCAGAGGGTTCGGCTCTGTGGCATTTCTAATTGAACCTATAAATCCTACCGATCCCTCAATATAAATATTTAAAAAATCCTTTGTAATCCTACATGTATTTAAAATGACTGATTTTTGCATTTTTATATACAAATTCTTTGACAAATCTAATATGCTTAAATTTTGAATCAGATTCCTAGGTATTATGCCAGTGGCCGAAATAACAAATGGCAATATTTTTATAGTCCAAGAATGCCAAATTCTTTTAATCTCATTTCCTAAATCTATGTATTTTCTTATTTTTTCAGAAATAGTTTTTTGAATATTACAGGAATTTGGAATAGCTACATCAATGATATAAGTTATTTTTTTAATTTTGTCATGTAAAACTATATCAGGTCTATTATGACTAATTGTTCTGTCTGTTAGTATAATTATAATTCATTTTCTAAAAATGAATTTGGTTCATATTCATAATATGGTACTATATTACGGCAGTCAATCAAGTTATGTTTAACTACCAAACTTTGGTGAATTATTTTTAAAACCTGATTGTGCCTAAATGTATACTCGGAAGGCGCTAATATAGAACATCCCGATGTAATATGTTCTATAGTTTCGGGAAAAGCCAAACATTTTCTACATAAATCATCAATTTGATTTATATCTTTGATTATATGCTTTCTATAATTTTTAGTATTAATGACTCTATCTTGAATGGCAAGCATAAATCCTTCTATTTCTGCGCTCAACTCTCCAATACTCAACCATTTGTTTGACGAAAGTTTGTCAACATACGTTTGGTTGAGATAATTGAAGTGTTTTGCGTGAATAATTTTATTTGACCAGGAATCTAATAATTCCTGGTTAGTATTTATAAGAATGTTGGCATTCTCGTCATATAAATTTAAAGATGTAATATTTCTATCTGCCTTGCAAATTATTTTGTGCATTTCTGAGCTATTAGCTTTCCTATGGAAAAAATTTCTAAGCATTTCTACCTGATTGTGTTTCAAAGATGTTATTTTGACTACACCTCTACCTCCTAAATTTCTAGGTAAATTAATTCGTTCTATTGCTGAATTTGGATGATGGCAATTAAATTTTGTTAACGTAGTTCTAATTAATCGTTCTAAACTATCTAAATCTGTATTGGACCATTTAATTATGCCAAATGAGTACGTTAGTAGAGGTATTGCCCAAGTATTTATTGCTTTTACTAAATTTTTAGCAGATAGATTGCATTTTAAAATTTTTCTGATCCTAGTTTGAAATTTAATCCTAATATCATTTTTAATACTAGTGTGATCTAATCTATTCGATTGCGGGTATCCTAAATATTTATAAACCTCATCCCCTTTCATACTTTGAATTTTGAAATTTCTATTAATATTTTAATTTCAAATATTAATTATATTTTTAATAATATTTTAATTTCAAATATTAATTATTATTTTTTTAATTGATAAACTAATGTTTAAGACAAGATTTTTTAAGCATTGCAAATATTTCGAGTTCCGTCGGCGGCATGTATCTTTTCTCGGGAGTTTTTTTCAATGTAGATGAGTGTTTCAGGCTTATAATTATTGCTCATAATAATTGTTACAGGAACGACATGCCTACTAGGAATCATTAATTAATTATAGTTTCGTAATAAAAAGTAGTAAGGCGCAACAGCAGTTACTTGTAATACCGTTAACATTCCTAGCAGATCTTAAAAAAAAAAAAAAAAAACACGAAATGGTTTTACATTGATTTTAAATACATTCTTGATGCAAAAGATTATTAGGACGATAAAGACTAACGTTCAGTGCACTTGTCAAACAAACCATTTGATTGTTAAAGATTGGATATAAGTTGTAACTTTACAATCTTTTAATCTACAAAAGCAGTAAAAGTGGCAGTCATTATTTTTAATTCGCTTCGGATCGATTGCATCGCATCCAGTCGTTAAAACAATGCCTAGACTAATTATTTATATTCTGCCGGCTGCCTTTTTGCAACACATGATCTATTTGGTATTCAACCACCAGTCTGATTGCTAATCGCTCCCGTCTGCGGACTGAGAATCATTAGATAATGATTTTTACCTTTTGCTTGTTTATGTCAATTAGCTGTTATTTTTATGAAGTTAAAACTCCAGTGGTTAATCAATAAATGGTTTCCGGGGCGGCGGTACCCATACCCGCCTGCCAAATTGATATGGGCATAAATTTAATATTAATAGAGACGACGGGGCTGCATTAAATACATCAAAACAAAGCGCAGAAAACCACATTAAAAGGATTGACTCCCGCAGCACGGTACCATTAGACATACATAATCATTAAGAGGAAATAGTAGCTGCGTTTTTCCATACAAACGTATTCCCCGTTTATCTCTCTGGATTTTGACCCTAGAGCAAAAATTTTTTTTACATAATATAGATATCGACCACTAGCGTGTCGGTACGTTTTGCTTTTTTTGATAATTTACTTCTTATAGAAGTTAGGACCATCCAAAAATGAATAAAAATGCCTAATTTAAAAGCCGTCAAAAAACGTTCAGTATACAAACTAAACAATGTATTTTGAAAAAAAACAAAACGTACCGACATAGAATATTTTCTTCTAATACAGTTTGTGAAAAAAAAATTAAAATCGGTCCAGTTTTGGAGAAAAAAAATGGGGAATACAAAACATCGATTTCGAAGATTTTATTTAGGTATTTTCGGCCCGATGTGCAGGTGTCCCTTTCGCTCAGTTCCCTTGAGGGGGGCGGGGAACGAGGGTTTTGACAAATACATACAAAGCGAAGTAGTGATGTAACGAATTTTATCGGTAGACTAGTGTTGTCCTTCCCCGAGTGATCGATATTTTTTATTCGTTTTTTTCTGTTTAGTGACTTATCGCGGTATACCAATACTGATCGAGCTTTCATACTAAAATTGAGCCAAATTAAAATTATTTATATCAAGTACTATAATAAATCAAACCATATATTGGATAACCATTACCCCCGCCACTTGTTCACCCCAAGTGGTCCGCTATGTTTAGTGACTGAGCCTGGATTCCCGGGTTCACGGGTGAGGTCTGCATGGGTTTTGGTGGCGGATAATTTTGTCCACTTACTGCGTGGCGGGCCGGATTGGGAGAAACTGGAAGAGGGAGATCTTTTGATCTCTACAGCCGGACTCTCCACCATCATTTCATACTTTTACCTACCTTTTCCCTACCCAGAACTTCCTTTCCTTCCTTATCCTAAAAATACCCTCCACACAGCTTCTCCAATGATGTCCAACAACTTCTCCAACAAAGTCCCTGAGCGATTATTTTTCCTCGGTGCCTCCAATGTGGGGTTTATGTTTAAAAAAAAAATCTGTTTCAAATTTTCGGTTGAGAGTCGCTTACATTGCCTTCAGTGATTAATTGAAATTTTTTGTTTGTAAACGCTTTATTGTACAAAATTTTTAATTTTTTACAACTAGACAATGAATTTTAAACAATTTATGATTTATATCTTTCTCTCGCTGGTAAATTTCTTGGTATGCGACCGTCAATTATTTCTGGTAAAAGGCATTGGAGGTAGAAGTTTTCTAACAGTGGTTCAATTTTTTGCCAGATTGAATCGTCCCTTTCAATTTTTTCATACAGCAAACCTTTAGGACTCCACACGACAAAATAACAGTATTTACGACGAGTAACGTGTAACTGGCCTTGGACTTGGTAGAAGTAATTGTGATTCCGTTTTAATGTTAAAGCATTGTCTTCAATTTTACTGTAATCAATTTTTTTTTGTTCAATTCCTTCTTCTGGTGACATATTTGCTATTCTATATGGGCATTTCACTTCAATTATAGAATCTTTGCCAATAAGGCCATCCGGACTTGCCGCTAAAAAGTTTTTGTTTTCATCGACAAATAGTCCACAGGCGAATACCTCTAACTTTGTTTCTTTTGTAAATTGCTCAATTGCTTGGTTTTCATTTTCTTTCCCATAATTTGTGGCCGTATTTCCTTTAAATGGCGAGTACAGTAACGAGTTTAATACTCTCGTAACTGAAGTTTTTGGCCGTAACTTACATATTTGTCCAAAGTTAGAAGCTGTTAGCCTCTTACGCCTTTCAATTGCCCACAAATTATTATTGCTTTGGCCCACCGTATTCCGTTCGAGTTCTTCCTTATTAGATGGAGATAATTCTTTGAGAAATTCTTCTTTTTTCGTTTCAAATAATTCAGGTGGCATATCTGGTTCTAATTCCAATTGACCATAATTTTCATCAGGCCCTGTAACTTTTTTTCTCTTTTCTGTCGTGTTTTCATTGTACCTTAGTTTTCTTTTTCGACACCTCTGTGTTGTCTCATTCGAACGTCGTTTTCTTTCGATAAAATACTTTGTGTAGTTGCCAGGACTGTGGCCTTGGATTTTTTTTTGTATACGGGAATGGGTTGCCATTTCACTATTCCACGAAGTTACTGCTCCAAAACATCTTGCTTGGTATGATCCCCTTTTTGTAAAATTTACTCTTTTTCCGCCTATAAATTTGGCAATAACGTTGTTGAATTGCTCCACAGTGTTATTTGTCACGTTAATAATAAGACTTTCCGCATTTGCTATAAGAGACGACAATAATTGTTGAATATCAGTCCATATTCCACAATCTTGAAGATCGCTTAGTAAATTTGGATCATTAGTGTACTTCTCCGACTTGCAATAGTATGACGAACATTTTGTATGATCACCAAAAACATGGTTTGCGGCATTTTTTATGTCCATTTTCAGATTTTTTACTTTATCACTTTGTGGCGTGTTTTATTGCTCTTTTCTGTAATTTACTGCTCCAACTATAGCTTTTCTCATTCGTAAAACGTTTGCTTCAACCTTTTTCCTTATTTGAACTGGTACAAAGCCTTTAGCGTTGTTGGTTTTTTTTCCAAGTGCTTTTATTTTGTTGCAAAAATTGCGAAGTAAGTGATTTTTGCACTCTATTTTTTGTACTATGAAGTTCGGCCCATATGGCATTTGCTGCAAAATTTTTTTCATGATGCTGGAGTCGCCATCTCCAATTAGTTTATTGAATTTCAATCCATGCATTTCAATGCTTCTCGAGAACCCTTCTGCTATAATGTGGGCTTCCATGGCATTAGCACTGTCACGCCAGTTTTTGAAGCACCTATGCTCAGATGCTTCTACTTGTAGTTTTGTAGCTCTAGCACATATGCAGCAGTACGAGTTTCGCACTCCCAGAAATAAAACCTTTTTAGTTCGCAGTCCAACTATGCATCCCGCACCAGATGAGGAGCTAAATCCACTTTTATATGATCTCTTTGCCCAAGAACCATCTGCAACTACCGTCACCAAAGGGTACCCTCCCTCGTCTACGTCACCATTTAAAATTGCAAGCCTTTTTTCTTCTTCACCAGCTGCGATCATTTCTTCTAAGGCACATTCTTCAAGTGTTAGCGCTAAACATTGTTCTATGTTCTTGTAAGTTGAAGGATTCATATTTGGCATATTCAATACCCCACAAATTTCGTTCCATTGTGAATATCCATTTCCTGTACATACTACTCCTTCGACGACAGCAGTATTTACGGACACTTTCAGTTTCGGGTCTTCGGAATGTACATATTCTATTTTCTTGCACATTTTGCACTCGAAAACATATTGGCTTAGAAAACCATTTCGTCGTTCCTTCACAAATTTTAAATCGGAAAATGTGCAGTTGGTGTGTTCGTGCTTTATATTTGAAATTTCTGAAAACAAATATTTTATATCAACAATTCTGCGACCTTCGTGAATATGGGTTTCATCAATATGGTCTGGTTTCAACAGAAAATCATCAAGCGTTGTTGGCGATGAAGAACTTGCGTTTTCTTCTATATTTGGAGAAAATGATTCATCCCTCGAAGGTTCACGCATTTGTGAAGATGTATCTAAGTTTCTAGCAGCATCGTTGATGACATCCATATCCCTGTAAATAAAAAGTAATAATAATTAAATTACTTATTTTCGTTGTACTTATAAGACAGAATTTTTTCGAGTTCCATACGCGAAGGAATCAATAGAGCCCATTTGTTCTCATCAAAATGTAATGCTTTATATCTTCTGTTCTTTTCCAAGTCTCGGTTACGCATGCTACATACAGGCTTCTCATAACATAAACCATTAGAAGGGTTCAGTAGTGAGAGGAAAACAGGAAAACTATATTTACTTACCTAGAGATCGAACGCGGTGCAACATGAATCTGTCGTTTGATAATAATAATCGGTTTTTTTCGTCTAGTAGACGAAAATAAACGAGCTTTGTTTCCATTTCTTTTACCCATTATTTATCTGTAAGAAAAAGATATCACATTTTTTTAGTAGAAGTTAGATAATAGTTAACTGATTTTATATCACACACATACGAGAATCTTATGCTGCGTATAAAATTGTGAACCGAGGCGCGAATTGTGTAGTACTTGCACATTACTTAGGCTAATTTGTTTGCTTTTTGAAATAACTCATATAGGTCTCATAGAAATCGTTGTGTCTCCCTTACTACCATGGTTAGAAAAATGATCTGTTAGAAAGAGAAAACAACCAGAACATAATTAAAACTTAAAACAAAATAATTATAACCTTTTATGAAACCAAAGCTTCCGATTAATATTTGAAAAAAAAAATAAGAAACTGGGAATTTTGTGTTAATTTTTTGACATGAAGCGAAAAAAAAGTGAGTTGACGGTAACATTTATTTAATTATGTTTACTTTTTATTACACGCCCGTAGGGTTTTTGCAGACATTTACATACATTTATAATGCATATCGTTTGCTCAGGATTGGTTTGTACTAAGTCCACAAAAACACGTACTGAGAAATAAAAGTTTTGAATTAAATGAAGACTATATTAGCGAAACTCAATTGAAAAGCTGGAGACAATCTATGTCGAGTTTCGCTAATATTGTCTTCGTGTAATTAAATATTACAAATTAAGGTTTTATTTATAAAGTTGAAAATAAATATAAAAAGTTTTGAAGTTTAAAAATATTATATATTTGTTTCCTTTATTTCAAACTGACTGTAATAAATATTTTAAAAAATATGTAGGTTAATCTATCTATAGGTAAAAGACCAACATTTTTGGTTGAATTTTGAACGAACTAACACATCCTTTTTTGTATTTACTGCTTAAAAAAACTCAAAAATACAGGAGTACAAATCAAACCTCAGCAAGCGATATATCTAACGTTTTAAACATTATTTTTTACAAACATGTCAACTCACACGTATAATACACACAACACAATAAATCCATTTAGATTTAATTGTCTAATAAAATATGTACGTGCTTTTATCTTTTTGTTGTCGTAATTTTAATTAGAAAAAACGTAAGGTGGGCTATTTTTAAACATTTTTTATTATTAATAAAAAAAAAAAAATTATATGTTTATTTCGAATTATAAAATTTGAAAGCGTATTTCATCATCTTTCAAAAACGGTTTTTAGTTTTCGGATGCGTTCGCAAATATTAAAGTTATTTGGAATTTATTGGAAAGTGGAAATATTTTTACTTTTCGAAAAACAGGCCCGAGGCCTGAGAGGTTAATACTAATTTTCAATAATAACTAATGTATCATAGAGAATAATCATATGTATATAATAATTCGATATAGTTGGTTTGACTGCATATTTATAAACGCTAATACAGTGAAAACTTTAAAACTACTAACCTACATAGAGTTCTAGTAAAATAATACGTAATATGTCGGTAATCTACATACATTATAAAATATTTTAGTAAGACCCTGTATAGAGGGGTAAGTATACACTTTTCACACTGACATTCATCATAAATTTATGAATAGTTTAGTAGGTACTCACCGATATCCTAACTGTGTAATTCGTGACAAAATATTGGAGTGATGCAGCTAATGGTGAAATCAATCTCTAAACAACCACAAACATTGGGATCAGGACAAAACTTATATTTATCTCTCTGATATTCTCGCAACTTTGTTGTTTCAAATTGCTTAACCAATAGGTACAGCATGCGTGATGCTTTACTTGTAGTATAACAATATAAATGAATGATGAGCGCAGAAGACATCTATTATATAGGAATACTTACGTTCAAGTCCCGACTCGACTTGACTTATTTGGTGCAGAAAATAATGAACTCTAGCAGGCAGACACCAGTCTATACACACGCTCAAGTCAAGACGCGATTGAAGATGCGCTAATCAGCAAGAAGCCACCTGTCTGAAGCGCTCATGTTGCAACGCGATTTATTTGGAAGAGTAGATATTATAACAAAACCCTGTAACAATCTGATACTGGACTTCGTCGTAACAAAGGTTGACCACCACAACATGGGCATGTACCTAGCATGGTGGTCGAAAAATCCTCAACTTATGTTAGGGAACGTACCCATACTACGTGACCAATTTTTTGCAATTTTTAACCCCCGCCCCCCCCGGTGACCAAAATCCTTAGCAAACCGCCGCTCATTTGTACCAAGCGTGACATTTTGAAGACCCCCCCCCCCCCCCGAAGAGATCACGTAGTATAGGTACGTTCCCTAATAATTAACGATGCAATGAATAAATAAAAAAAATAAAAATGTATCTTTGAAAAGATGCCATGTGCATGGTTATAACAAAACACTGTAGGAAAAGTTGCAGCGTTTACTCATGACATTTTCTATTATTTTCGAGTTTTATTTTATTTCTTGCCACCTACTTGGTCACACCCGGTAAGGCGACAAACACACAAGACTCAGCATTACCGCGCGAAAACGTACACACGAGCTTCACACACTCACATATCTACTACGCGATGCTACTATAGATGTGTGAGTATTTGATCGAAGCGTGAACAGAAGACATTGTTACAATATCTATCGACGATATTTATAAATGACCGGCATAGCAAACCTCGTGCGTTTAAAAATAATGCGCCCTTTTTCTGTCTATGGAGAGCGGTACATCCTAAATAAGTCGAAACATGCCTTGTCCAAACCTGAGGCAAGAGACGCAGAGAGGGCGAGAAGGTGTACAAGCCAAACACTCACGTGCGGTCTCACCCACACATCGAGAGCTAGTTCTTTTTCGAGCGCGGTGCGACAGCGATAATTTTTGAAAATACCTACCGTCGAGATTTCTCACCGGTGGTATTACCTCTTAATCACACACTTCAACACAGTCCTGAAGAACGAAGGAGGAAGTGAACTCAAAAACAAATCATGAATAAATTGGATTGGTGTTTTATAATAATTGAAATCCTACTATTTTTAAGTGGCGTTTTAAAAACGTTTAACGTCTGTGAATGAAGAATGTGGTAGTTGAGCATTTGCATTGTATTTGTTGCTGCCGTTGCTGGTATTTTTTTATCAACTTTTGCAAAGGGCGTGAACTCGACTAATATTAACATACTAAATCGTTTAATACACATTTTGCTGTAATTACGAATCTTGCATTACCAAAGTATTTGATTCCCTGGACCGAACCATGTCTTTATGGGCGTCTTCGACTTCTTCTTTCATCCATTTGCGCATCATAAATCTACCTGAAACTTCTTTCTTCGTCCGTCTACCCTACGTATCCAAATAATTTAGCAAAACACTATTGTTCAAAACGCGAGTCAGTCAGTGTTTTGAACAATACCTATCGATCTTATCCTTGTGGAAATTTTCCAAATTATAGAGAAACCGGTTCGGTCTTACATACTTTCCAAACATTGAGTAACATGGCTGAGTTGTTCGAAAGGTCGCGCGGGTCCCACTGCAGCGTCGCGGGTTCAATCCTCTGCTAGCTTAATCCTAATTGTACAAGCAACATCGTCAGCTTATAATGTTAGATGTTTGAGTTTTTTAAATTGCCTGGTTCCTCGGTATCTGAAACCGTTAACAATAAATAAATAGTTCGGTATTAAAACGAGAAATTTAAAAAACTGTGAAAAAGAGAACTAATATGGATTAGTATGTTGTGAAATCAATTGAAATTCTTGTTTGTATCAAATGAAATCAAATGGCAATAACCGGGTCAGTTGGGGTCGCAGGGAACGCGGAAACTGCAAATGGTTTTAAGAAACCAGATCACCGCCAATCTCACATGAACCACTCATTTTCGTTACGCAATGTCCACAGTCCACATGTCACTTCGACTCCGCAATGGTAACGGATACAGTCCCGAATGCGGTCAGGCTTGAAAGAGCAGAAAATAGAGATACGGTTGATATGATATGACTGCATGATCAGGGCTTTGGTTATGATGCAACGCCCCACACTTGAGACTTGTGGTTGTTAATCACAGTGCTGGATTTCAAAGACCTAAAGATTTCTTGGTCAATCGCAAGAAGCAGTGGCGGACTAAGCCCGTCAGAGGCCCGGGGCGGCAAAGCTGAATGAGGCCCCCCCCCTAGTTTAAAAAGTTGATGTAATTTTACAAGATTTTTATTCAGTTCACACGGGCCTCTGGTCCTGGGGGACCTCCAAACGTCTCCATCTTCCCTTGATCAAATCCTAAACAAGGTTTAAAGGCACCAGGGCACTGTAAAAAAATTATCTTTTTTTTTTCATTTTCTAAAAGATGCGTTTATTAATAATGCTATCACCTAAAGTTTCAAGGAAATTCTAAGAAAATTTAAAGAAAGTTTTAAACAGTTTGTGTGATGAATTATCCTTCAGCAAAACTTTCAACGCGTTTTTCTCGAAACTACGTTTGACAACATATTAGAAAAACTATACATCCAATTTGCATGCAAAAAGTCTTAAACTGTTAGAAAATCCAGTCAATATGGCACCACATAGGGATTTTTTATAAAGGGCCCCCTTCTATATTTTTTAAGAACGCTGAAAATTTTCCATAAAAAATTGAATATAAAATTCGCTGGTCCGCCATTTTTTTTAGATATCAAAATTCCTCTACGTGGTGCTGTAGACACTGAATTTTCGAACAGTTTAAGACTTGGTAGATGCAAAAGTAAATGCAAATGCAATAAAATACATACAGGCGGATATATAGTTTTTTTTTAATATTTTGTCAACCAGGTTGAAAAACGATTTGAAATAGTATCGTAAAAAACGCATTCAAAGTTTTGCCGAAGGATAATTCAACATACACACTGTTTCAAACGGTTTCACATAAAATGCTGTAAAAATTTCATTTTCTAAACGATGCATTTATTAATAATAATAATGCTTTCACCAAATTCGTTAAATTGACGGAAATACAAGCATCTTATATGAAACCGTTTTAAACAGTCTGTGTGTTGAATTATCCTTCAGCAAAACTTTGAACGCGTTTTTCTCAAAACTACGTTTTTCAATCTGGATGACAACATATTAGAAAAAACTATTCAACTTATTTGCATGCACCATGCACCAAGTCTTAAACTGTTCGATGATCCAGTCACTATAGCCATTACAGTATTATCCATAAGACGTGTAGGCAACTGCCTAGGGGCCCCGCATTGGGTAGGGGCCTCTAGGGTAAAGGGCCCCGAGACGTGCATTGCCTAGGGGCCCCGACATGTTTAAGCCGGCCCTGGAAGGCTCCTTTTATCCATAAGGCAGTGTAGGCCACTGCCTAGGGGCCCCGCATCGGGTAGGGGCCCATAGGGTAGAGGGGCCCCAAGATGTGCATTTTCTAGGGGCCCCGACATGTTAAAGCCGGCCACCGCCTTCGAAAATCTAGTCACTATAGCCAGTCCACAAGAAGTATAGGCAACTCCCTAGGCGCCCCGTTTGGGGTAAGGGCCCCATATGGGGTAGGGGCCCGTATGGGGTAGGGGCCCCTAGGGTAAAGGGGGCCCGAGACGTGCACTGTCTAGGGGCCCCGAAATGTTTAAGCCAGCCCTGGCAGGGCCGTATTGTCCACAAGGCATCGTAGGCCACTGCCTAGGGCCCAAGCATCAGCTAGGGGGCCCTATGGTAAAGGGGCCCTGAGACGTGCATTGATTAGGGGCCCCGACACGTTTAATCCGACCCTGACTATGCTACCAGACGAAGAAAATATACCATAAAAATAGAAAATAAAATTAATACAAAAATAAAATGCATTAAAAATTTGCTGAAGAATAATTCAATATTCAACACTGTTCCAAACGGTTTCACATAAAATGCTGTCTATCCGTCAATTTTTCGATTTTTCTTTAAAAAAATTGGTGAGACCATTCTTAACAAGTGCATCTATCAAAAAATGAAATAAAAATTACAAAAAAAATTACAGTGGTGTCTTAAAGCCTTGCTTAGGGATTGATCAAGGGAACATGGAGGCGTTTGGGGGCCCCCCAAGATTGGGGGCCCGGGGCGGACCGCCCCCCCCGCCCCCCCCTTAGTCCGCCACTGGCAAGAAGCCCTTTTTATTTTGCTGGTGCCGTCTCCTCACAGAGATTGGTAATAAACAGGTATTGTTGCAGTTCGGAACAAAGCGGATTTACTATATAACGATAATATAGACTTAGAAGCTTAGTCTTCCACCATTATTCCCTACGGATTTTAAGTTGCACAATCTTGTGTTAATCGCCCCTCATTATGTGACCAAGATCTGAAGACTTAGACCAATATCCCAAGGACTCTTTGGTTATGATATCAAATTTGACAATGAAGAAAAACTTGGGGATGACCGCGGAAGACGTTTTAATTACCCACACAAAAGGTCTTAAATATCATATTCACATAAAGGTATTTTAGTCTTGATAAATACAGCGGATGGAAACATAAAAATAAAAATTGAGTCCATTTCGCATTTAGTTTGTAAAACAATTAAATTATATTCGTTTCAGATCCCCTTAAATTTTGCATCCGGTTACATGATCCTTCTGCGTCTGTGGCAAATCAGGTACATATACAATAATAATGTGTCGGAGCATCTGACGAAGGGCATAATTACTAATGACAATCAACACGTCAACATGTCTTCAGAGATAATTGGATGTCAGATACCACGGGGTTTATATACCTGCAACATGCCCATTCTTCTAACACATTATGTACGACTACAATAATGTAATTTCTTAGTGTTCTTTAAGTTCTTACAGTCGAAACCTTTTTTACGCAAAACGAGTTAACCACTGACGATAACAATAACTGCCAGTTGTCAAGCGAATTTTTTATATCAAAAGAATAATCATGATCCTGTCAATTACTTTAAGTTTTTATTGTTCAACCTTTCGTATACCATTTCAATAAAACGCATAAATCATTATGTGATAACTGATAACAAAAACGTGCAAACGTTACGCAAAATCTAATAATGACCACATGGCAACATTATGATTGCCGAGATTAATAATGAATTTTGTCACCACGTATTAAGTGCATGCATAAAGGCTCGCACGCCTTACTTATGAATGTCTATAATGCATGACAGACAGTCGGCTCTTTGCAGTGGTATAAAAACAGATTCAAAATGCACGTCTGTTTTGCAACTGCTGTTGGCTCTTGTCCATAAAAGCAACCTTTCAATTGCACTCCACATTGCCACACGACATGTTCCAAATGGCGAAACTTTCAGACTTAGAAGTAGAAGTAGCAATCAGAAATGATTATTCCAGAACCATTAATAACACTCTGAAAATACGGTAGCCCAGAGCCATGCCCTCGGATATTATCTGAACATTCACTTACGCTAGATAAATTACCCTAAAGCAGACATTCCCAAACTTACTGACTCACCGCACCCTTTACAAAAATATTTTTCTTCAGCGGCCCTATTCCTTTTTTTGCACATGCATTGCATCAAACTTTCATGGTTGGGGCTAAGATATCCGTCGAGAAACTATCTTTCTGTTACGCGCATCATTTTTATGAGGAAGAGAGTAATTGCGTGCGTTGCTCTATGACCAACGATGGGCTGCAGGTATTTTTGATTGAACCTACTAAATACGGAATGTTTTGGTGACCTTGAAAATGCAATTTTAATATCTTTCGTTGATCGCTGTAATTATAAATTGATGGTTGAAAAAAAAAACAAAAAATCATGATATAAAATTGTTTTTTTCTATAAAATAGAGCAGTTTTCATGTAACCATATTTTCTTAAGTAGGAATATCTTTTCAGCCTTTATGGACTGCCGCCACTGCTGGAGAGTTACGCATAATATGTTATAATGTCTTGCAATTAGGAAATAATTTAAATGTGGGTTCATCGTTCTTACAATTAATTTATTGAACAGCGATTTAGTGTTAATTAATTTAGTGAACTTGTCAAAACGCACATAGATTCGTATAATGACGCGGTCCTCTCGAAATCCGATCAGTTGTAATATGCACTGTGTACATTTCTTTAGAAAACAAAGCGTCTGGACATTATTATGAACGTATCACCAACATTAAACAATCTAGCTATAAAAGCGTAAGGCGTTATTTGGCTTGGCCTATTTCAAGCAATATGCTGAAATAGGCCAAGCAAAATAACGCTGGCTCTTCTATAGCTGAATCTGTCAACAGCATTTTTCTTGCTATAAGACGTAAGACTATAATGTAAGTTCTTCAATTTATAAATATTTAAGATGACGAAGTGTTTTCTTATTGCCCTCTTATGTCCTCTGTTGTCTCTCTTCAGCCCTCCTGGGTGACAATATTGTCAACTTTGAGAATCACTGCGCTAGAGTCAAAGGAATTTTATATTTCAATGGATTAAGTGGCATTAAAGTACACACAATTTAACAAAAATGTTTAACTCGAATAAAAATGTTGGCATTTCTAAATACTTCGTACGGAGTTTATAGTGGCTGGAATATTTCCTTTGAAATCATGCCTTTTTGTGCTATTGGGTTTCATTAAACTGGTAATGGTCATTTTATGCGCATTCATAAATTTAGATAATTACCTAGCATTTATTTCATAAATAAACTTCCTGCACCTATTTATACATATAAAAAAAAAACGTATAAGTGATTTTAACAACTCACGATTCGGAATTCGATGATGCTGCGGAAATTAATCAATTAATCAAAGATCCACGCATTTTCGTAAGTGACATTCAACATCAATAAAATCCAGTTTTATTGCTGACCGAAATCCACTTATGCCTTTGCACATGGCTCCTACGTATACCAGATGCTCAGCTTTAAATCTCCGTGGCGAATATGCCTCGTAATCGTTCTACTTTTTGTCTTACCAGTCAGGTTTTATTACATCCATTTACAGTCAATTGCAAGAGATGACTCTGTGGCCTAATCTGCAATATAGACCATACATAAACTGCATCTGCAAGTTACTGCACCTTCTATACCGCTCCTTAGATTAAAGGATGCATCGCATATAAATTATACATCAGTTCGAAGGAGTTCCACGTTCAAACTTGTTTGACAGACTTTACGAAAGAGCAGATCATAACATGAATTCTGAATAAGTTGGGTAATTGTTGTTTAGAGACTGAGCAAGTCTATAACAAGATCGATTGCCAATTCATCAAAGCACATCACACGTGTGTAAATGAAGCAATAAAATGCTTGTTGGTAATATTTAGAAATAAGATGCTCATGTTTAAATCAAGTTGTTACACATATTCCGATTAGTTTTATTAGAGGTTTGATTAGTTGTAGGTTCCTATTACCTACCCATCTATTAAACCTGCCAACCTTTATTTTTTTTAGGTTTTCTACTCAATAATTGAATAACAAATACTATCATATCTAGATTGAAGATTTTCAGCAGCCTTTTAATTTGGTTTTTACCTAAGTTTATATTTCTGAACCTATATTTCCGGTATTCCTCAAGGTCGACTCCTTTGACCATTCTTAAATTTTAAAACCTTTTTTTAAACTTTTGATAACTGTCAAATCATTTTTATTGATACGCGCTCCGCAATCAAACACGATGCTAAAGCTACGTTAAATTAACACTTTATAGATCTGATGTTTAAATGGCTGTACATAAAAAACCCTGCACCTCCTACATAAAATGTTCAGTAAGATGCGACAGTAGGTGATTTTAAACGATATCATAATTTAACGTAATGATGAAAGGCATCAATAACCCGTTTTTATTTATTGGGCAGATGAGGAATAGGAATAATTAAATTATTTAAGAATGAGATTCAGAAATTCATGAACTAATTAGTTTCATGTGTTTTACCTATATTTATCTCCAATTTTATAATTTGTCTTGAACATAAGATATCACCCCTTATTAAGTTATATAATATGACTAACACAAACAGAATAACAGGATAGTCATATAGGCGCTGTTACGTACTGATATCTCGTTGAAGTGTGTTCGAGAATGGGGTATTTCCACATTTTCAAGCAAAAAATTACGATGATTACAGCATTTTTATTTTATTTTTATGTTGACGAATAAATTTTCTACAGCGAGTCAAAATTTCCCATTTTTGAATTACCGCTAAAACGATAATTTGGGGCGGGGCTATCGTGTGACGTCATGAACATGGACGCTCACTGTCAGTGTTAATTTATGCAGGCCCAGCTGAGCGACGCTTGTGACGTCACATTCCGATTTTCAAATCATTGGCCGTTTTGATTTTGTCAGTTTTAGATAGTTTTTAAAATCAATAATATTGAATGAAAACATAAAACAATCATTTTTAGTAGGATGATTAAAACCAGAAAAATGATCTTTAAATGTTTCGTACATATTCAACAGAATCCCTCGTTTGTGGAAATACCCCATTATCACGCTAGTAGTGGTGCGCGGGGACCAGATTTGGTAATTTCCAAAATGTAGGTAATAAAGTGAAACCATTTTTTCGCTTCACGTCTCCTCTAAATTCAATACATCAATGGGGATAGTTTGAATTCTCGTCAGACCAGTTCCAATTTTGAAAATGGCAGTTAAAATAATGTTTTGTTCAAAATATTATGTAATCGGAACCTCGGTACTTTATCTCTCATGTAAATTTTTCAAACAAATACTTTCAGTGTTTTTTTTTTAATTAAACTTTAATTCGAAGCCAAAGTTCTAAAGTTCATTGAACCCGAGTTAAACTGAACTTTGGGTATATTTTTTATTATCTTTCCTTGCGTACCTACCAAATTTACTTTGCTGATATGTTCCCATAGTCTATTCAATTTACATTTTACCGTTTCCCTAACTAATTATTCTTGAACTAAGTACATGTACTACTATCAGGTCACGTCTCTATCCCCTCCTGAACCCAAACGCTTTAAAGTATCAGTTTCATAATTTTAATACCCAACGAGAATAATATATTGTCCACCGAACAATACAGATATGAAATGCGAACCACTTCGAGCATATAATAATAATGTTTCAACATCACCAACAGATGCCGAGCGTAAGATTTTCGTAATATAATATTTAGAAAATGAAACATATTATTTATAAAAATAAATAAACGTTGATTAGAATGAGGTCGTTTCCTAACTTTTATTATTTATTTTGATTAATTCCGATATCTCCAAAATTGACGATGTCATGAGTTTTTAAAATGAACAATTTTAAAATGAATGAAATACATTTTTGACGGCTTATTTGATCGGTAATATCCGGTATTTTCCAAAAATTCCAAAATTCTGTTCTCAGCATGCTCTAATTAGTACGATGCATTTGAAAACAAAAAGTAGATAGGAAATTTCTTTGTAGGAGAGGATCTCATTGCCCTCGATGAGCCTGCCGAATTAAATTGGACCCATTGATCAATATTTGAAATATTACAAATGACAAATTGACGATAATAATATTAGGACATTACATATGAAATTGGCGTTTTGTATGGGAGGAACATAATTGCCGTCGATTTTTTTTAATATAATATATTTATTTAATCAAATCATCTTTAATCAATCAAATCAATCATCTTTATTTAATCCATTGCTATCTATGCACTTTTGCCATCTCATAGGTAGTTTATCGATCCCTTTACAAAAAAAAACCATTCATAAATCAATAAAATCTTTGAAGGCGGTTTGGACTGCCCCATCGGAGTTGAATTTTTTCCCTTGCAAGAAGTTATCCAAATTTCGAAAAAAATGGTAATCTGTTGGGGCAAGGTCCGGAGAGTACGGTGGATGTCTTAGACATTCCAATTGAAGCTCCTCTAATTTTGTAGCCGTCTGTTGTGCAGTGTGTGGTCTAGCGTTCTAACGCGCGTTTGTTGATTTGCTTCACCGAGGTTCTCACCTTTCAAGCTTTTTCACCTTCCCAATTTGCTTCATGTAGTTTAAAACAGTTTTATCACTAAAACTGCAGCCTGCAGCTAACTCGGACGTGGTTTGGGATGGATCCGCTTCCACAATAGCCTTCAATTCTTCATTATCAACTTTGCTCTCCGGCCGTCCACGGGGCTTGTTCTGCAGGTCGAAATTTCCAGAACGAAAACGTTGGAACAAAAAACGCACTGTGTTTTCTTTTGCGGCACCGTCGCCGTACACATCATTAATCCTTCGAGCCGTTTCTGCAGCACTGGTGCCACGGTGGAACTCGTACTCGTAAATAACGCGATATTTCAAGTTTTCCATTTTGTAAACTAAGTGACGCAAAGAAAAAAAACAATTAAGGAAAAACAAATGAATTATAATTTTCGAAGCACAAATACATGAGTATAAGCTGTATAAATTTGAATTTGTAATTCCTAACCAAAGAGAAGATATTTGAGATTAAAGTTGCCAGTACGGCAAAACGCCAATTTCATATGTAAGGACCTAATATGATATTTTTTCAGGGTTCATAATAATTATTAAAGGTTTACTTACCGTACTCCAGATTTACTATTTTTTATTATTTTTTTTACATTAGCTCCACACAGGAAGCCTGAGGATCATAATTTCCCTCAGAGTCTATGCTATGTCATCTTTGAGGATGCTGTATGGAGGATCTTTTTAAGCAAGGGAAGGGTAGGCAGTTTTGGGAAGGAAAAAGGCATGAGGGGTGGGTAGAAATCTGGGGGTCAGTGTGTCCAGGAGTGACGGACGAATCAATCCATCTCTCCAACTGCGGTGCAAGACGATGAATCGATAGTCCGGCTGGAAAGGTCATAAGACCTCCCTCAACCATCCGATCCGGTCCTTTCGATCCGGCCCGCCACGCAGCAGGTGTGTAGACGCATCAGCCGCTAGGACCTGGACAAACCGCACCCCATGAACCCGTGCACCCCTCCAAAGTCATCAAACGTAGCGTAGGTGACCCAAAGATATTGAAATATAATGGATGTGCTGTCTGCAGTTTTAACTAGGTGGGACTGCGCTTCCGGGTGTCGCCGATATTGTTTACCAATTAACAAATAAACTAAAAGAACGAATAATTAACGAATAAACCAAACGAATGTTAAACTAAATGAACGAATGCTTTCCGTATTCAAACTATATTGTTAACCAATACTAATGCACACCTTCAAAAAATCAACGAAATGAACAAATTATTTTCAGGGTCTGATTAGGTCGTAGTCTGCCGATAGTTGCGCGGACATCGTAGCATATTTCTTTTGTATTTGAATATCTTTGGGGTGACCTATGGCAGAGGTGCCGCCTCCCAAATTGTAAACTACTATTTTGATTCCAGCATAAATTAGGTAATTTTTAAAAACACCGTTTTATCGATAACTTAGTTTTTTAATGTAAAATTTTTGGTTCCGTGACAACTCAACAAAGTGGCGTTTTGAAAAGTTTGTGGAAGGTCATTAAAAGTAATAAAATTTAAAAAAAAACACATATCCTAGTCTTAACTTATTTAACTAAGTTTTTTTCATGACTTTTCCAAGGAATGGTGATTATGGTGAAGTTACAAATTTTGAGTTGTCCGGTCATCAAAATGTTCGCCTGATGAATGGATTGATTTCCACACTTTTTTCGAAATGTTTTTGCTTATTGAACAATTTAAATTATGATTCCAACAAGATTATAATCAAGACATAAAAAAGAGCACGGGTGTTGATGATTTATATGTTAAACTGATGATGGCCTATCAAATGAGAATCGAGAGCATATACATTAAAAATAGTGATGATCAATTTTAAAATTAAATGTTACAAATAATATCTCGACGTGTTATAGACTTATGATAATAATTAGTTTAATCACATACCTCTTCAATTCTGATTAAAATATTTGCTTTTTAGATCTATTTGGATCTTTAGATCATTTGAATCTGCATAAGTGTCAAATTATCCTAGTTAAGAGGGCATTACCAGAGAAAACCGGAAATATGCCATTTTCAAATCAGATTTTAGACGTATTGACTTTTTTCACAAAAAATTATAAATGGATTTCGAAAGATTGTTCTTTTATCTAGCATTCGCATGTAATAAATTTTGGGATTTTTTTTTAATTCTTAGTAAAATAAGGTTATTCCATAGGTCGTTGGCAGATTTGTTAAATTTTAAAAAAGATTTTGTATTTTACCACACCATTTCAAATAATATAATCATGCAGTAAAATAAATCAATACAATATCTAGCAAACGTATGTTTTAGAATTTTAATTTTAGTTTCAATAAAATCATTAAAAAATATGTACGTACATGTGTTTCTTGACGAAAATTGGTCCATTTGTGTATTTATTTGCGCACTTACAAACTAATATATTTCAGATTTTTTTTAACATTCTTATTAAATTTAGACATTATTGAAAAATGATAAATACTTATAATCAAAAAATAACTACAAAAAGTACATTATTTTAATAGTTTTATCATCACGCCTTTCAGCATTTTTGGATGAAGGTATAAATTAAAGCTAATTTGGATTGAAATAAATTCGATATTGAGTTATAATTTAAAAAAGCTGGTACGGAGAATAATTAATCTTTCTCATTGTAACCGCCCTGCAAGATCGTAAGAACAACTTTCGACGAAATGTGGATTTTCGTCCGCTGGCTGGTTAAACGCTCTTAAGAAGCAAAAATGAAGAACGAGTTAATGATGAATGTAAGTAAGTCTAAAGTCATGGTATTTGAAAGAGAGATCACGAAAACAGTGCGCAATAAAGGTGTAAATGATGAATACTTGGAGCAGGTGGATGAGTTTGTTTATCTGGGAAGCATGTTTATAGAGATATTGAAAAAAGGGTAAATGCAACGGTAACTCCATTAACGAAGGACTGAATGCCGTTGGCGCTAACAAAAAACTGTATCAAGAAGCGAAGCTAGCAGTCCACAATGGAGTGCTGGCACCTACCCCGATATTTAGCAGCGATGCGTGGAACTGGCAGTGTAAAGTAGACTGAATGCCGTAGAAACGAGAACCATTAGGCGTATGTGTGGTATATAAACCATCTATGATCGTGTGAGAAATGTGGAGATCGACAAAGAATGCAAGGCTGATGTAAGCGTAATGAGTAAGATTAAGTAAGAGACCTTCAGATAGTTTGGGTATGTAGAGCGGTAATGAGAATATAGATTATTCGATCAGATATAGATGCTCGTGTATATTAAAATAAATGGAAGTCATCTTTTGGGATGCTGTGAGGCGGGTTTTTTTTTAGGAAAGGGAGGAGAGGAGAGTTCTGGGAAGGAAAAGGGTTTATGGGGTGGGTAGGAATCTGGGGTTCAGTATGTCCTGGTCATCCGCCTCCAAGACCTAGACAAACCTCACCCCATGAACCCGGGCACCCCTGCTAAATCACCAAACGTAGCGAACCACTTGGGGTGACCTATGGCTGAGGTGTTGGTTATCCAATAGAGGTTCCCGGGGCGGCGGTACTTCACTTTCACGATGAGAAAATGAAGTGAACAAAAAGTAATAGTTAAGTTCCGTCTGATAGTCCTAGCAGTCAACAGTCGACAGTCAGAACCAGTCAGATTCAATTTAGCATACAACACCAAGAAGATTATTAACGTTGTGGCGCCTAACCAATTTTCGAGCATGTAGGTATATTATTTTCTAAAACAGGAAGAGTTTACAAAATATATACTAGTTACATCACTTTCCTTAAGAAGTTTTAGCGAACTACCGCGAGAACACCCGTAATGAGGATCATTATCAGAAAGTACTCATTTCAGAGTCACGCCACGGATTCTGTGAATGTCTCGTACCGCGAATCTGCAAATCATCTCGCACTGTAATACTACTCTTATAATTTTCAATAAACATACCGACATGATTTGTTGATCAGGGCCATCGCAAGAGGAAAAACTGTTGGCGATAAAATGAAATGAATGACACACACAGTTGCAAAATTGCTCTAGAACCAAAAAGACAACTCTCAAAAGGGTGATAAAACACGATTTTTAATAATGGTCTAGCTTGGTGATGCAAGTTTTTTAAAACTGTATGATGGAAGGATGAGAATCATACAGATTCAAGCTTAATCGTGACGTATACAATAGAAGACAATCTTACGAACAAAGACAACTTCAATATTGAGTTATTCGGTCTGTATCGTGTTAACCGAAAACCTCATAGATCACAAAAAGATCATCTGTGATTTAGAAGGTTTTGGTCAACCTCGGATAGAAGGGCATGCACCAGAACAAGACGATCTAACTGTTTTTATTTGTTTGAATTAGCTCCACGCAGGAGGCCCTGAGGAAAATAATTTCCCTCAGGACCTCTGTTATCTTTAGGGGACTATGTGTGGAGTGTCTTTTTAGGAAAGGAAGGACAGAAAGTTCTGTGCAAGAAAAATATGTGAGGGGTGGGTAGGAATCTGGGGTTCAGAGGGTCCAAGAGTGATGGTATGAATCACAATCCTCCCACTGCTGTGCAAGACGAAATAAAGAGTCCTGTTGGAGAAGTCGAAAGGTCTCTCTCAACCAGTGTCTCCCGATCCGGTCTGACACGCAGTTGGTGGACAGACGCATCCACCGCCAAGATCCGGGTAAACCTCACCCCATGAACCTGGCACCCCTGCTAAGTCACCAAACGTAGCGAACCACTTGGCATAAGGTGTCCTATGGCATAGGTGTTGATTATCCAGTAAATTGTTCACGGGGCGGCGGTACCCATACATTCCTCATAACATAATATTTATTAAATTATGTTACAAATAGGTAATCCGTTTGAAATGTAATTGGTCCGGTTGAAATATAAGAATCAAGAACATCATTATTTTGTTTGTCAACATAATTATCTACGAATAATATAATAATAATCCAAATAAAACCCATCGGTTATAGAGTGCCGAAATCAAGTGACTGGTGCAGAGATAATATGAAAAAACAAAGCGCCCCTCGATTTGGCCGCCC
Source organism: Limnephilus marmoratus (assembly GCA_917880885.1). Classification (NCBI taxonomy): domain Eukaryota; kingdom Metazoa; phylum Arthropoda; class Insecta; order Trichoptera; family Limnephilidae; genus Limnephilus; species Limnephilus marmoratus. The sequence continues at coordinate 28,765,292 of OU862924.1, read as the reverse complement.
GTGAACACCGCACACTTCACAGAAAAGGATGATGCGCCTCTGTTGGTATTTCGCATTATTGTGCATATTTGGTATTTACGTTCGGTGTTCATAATATCAACGTTATGCGAAATGTCAACATGTCGCCGATTGATTTATGACACGCGATACAATACGCAAGGAAAGGTTTCACTTTTGGAGTTATACAATATACAATGATTAATTATTTTATTATTCAACTTGTTCTTTGATCGGAGGTCATACCGATTTGTCCCCATTTTACGCCTGAAATCAAATGAATCAATAGTTTTCTATTATCATAGGCTGCCGACGATAATTCGTAGTAGAATACACCGGTTAAAAAACACGTAATTTCGCTGCATTGATAGGAAGAGGAGGAACGTTAGCGCGGCCCGTTTCAGTCCGTTTCATACAAATCTTAATTTTGGATTTAAAATCAAAATACTCAATCAAATTAAAAAAATATTGTTTTAATCAAAAGGTACATTAAATATCTAGTACGGATTTAAGCTACTTTATTTATTTAAGCTTTAAATTATAAGATAAAGGCCATTCATTTTAGGCTGGTTTTAGTCTCACGCTCACCGTCAGCGCTCATAGATCAGCGCGTAGTTCGTCAGCGCTGAGGCCCAGCGTGGCTCGTTTCAGTTATCGTACTGACCGCCTTACTGAAGACCAAAGTACGGGGTGTATTAGTTATTGCTGTTTTGTACTACATATCCCAAAAAAATAAAAACCGGCGACGACGAAGACTCCAACTCGACCTGTATCCACTTCGCGATTCGCCATGACTGTACACGCTGACGACGTCCGCTCCGCTCGACACTAGAACGCTCACTGAAGGCAGAGGCGCTCGTGCGATCGTCAGCACCGACAGCTACGCGGCGCCGACGCGTCGCGTACGGCCGCGTAGCCATCAGCGCTGACCACCTTGCGCGCTGATAGCTACGCGTCATTCAAAAACGCTTCCTAGAAGTTCATATATCTCGACCATCAGCGCCGACGGTGCGTGTGCGGTCGGCGTAAGACTAAAATCAGCCTTAACGTTTCATGATTTTAGAGGCAACTTATGGGCAATTATTTCTGAGTAGATGAAAAACATTAACTTGCTCAAACAATTGAGAGCCTTGAAGGAGTAACCATCAGTTACTTATACCAGGGCGCGTAAGAGGTGGATTACCTCCACTGCTCAAACAATTGCCCAAGTTGCTTCTAAAATCATGAAACATTAACATCTTTAATGACCTATACCTTATAATTTAAAGCAAAAATAAATAAAGTATCTAGTGTACCTAATATCCGTACTGGATATTTGATATACCTTTTGATTACAAAAATACACACACTATACACAATTTGACATTTTTAACTCTGCACCACACTCCTTAAAATCACACAGACACTCTCTCGATACTCTGCAATAACAATACTTATAGATACCCTCTAATACAGGGTTTCCCAACCAGTGGTCCGCGGACCACTAGTGGTCCGCGAGAGGGTAGAAGATGGTCCGCGAGTCAATAAGCGCGTGGGCGGTCCCTAGTCGAGAAGTCTGAATTAAAAAAATTGGAACAATATTCAGTTTATCATTATTGTACCTCGTGGTCAGTGACCAATACGGTATTCCGTTTCGCCCCACCCCATCCTACCCCGTGTTCTACCCCCTCCGTTGTGGTAAATATTCTGCTAGAACCCGTCCCACCCTATCTTATTACGTCCCTCTCGGGTGCCACCCATGCTAGCCTACAAAATAAAATGCTAGCCTACAAAGTAAAATATAGAGAAGAAGAGAAAATGTAGAGATAGTAAGCTATCCGTAAAAGGTAAATATATGCCTTCAAGGACTTTTTTGTAGACCTATAAAAGAGGAATATCCCACCATGCATTGTTTTGTTATATCTCAAAGGGATATTAGGCAGTGATTTCTATGAAAACTCCTAGGCGGCTTGACTTTTTTCGACGATCCTAACACTTATCGGTATTTTTCAACCAATTTACACATAACCTTAACAAAGCATATGGAAACTACTAGCCAACGTGGTGTCACCCCCCCCCCACCAATAAAGTTGACAAACATAAATTTCTCGGCTTCATAAAAAAAAAATTGGTCCGGGGGGGGGGGGGGGGGGGGGGGGTGGCTAGAGAATTGTGCTACCCCCCCTCGCTATGCCACTGCTTGTGGTCCGTGTCGCAAAAATAACCGTACAAGTGGTCCCGGGTCAGAAAAAGGTTGGGAACCACTGCTCTAATACAACCACCATCCTTTTTTTCTCTCTCTTTTAATTTTTTGTCACGCATATTTTTATTACTATACCTCAACTTAACCGATCCCCCCCCCCATCCTACCCCTTTCCTATCCCCACCTAAATAACTCGTCTCTTGAAATGTAATTTTTTATGAGTAAATATCTCTGGAATAACTACACATTTGTATACAATACCCATGTGGAAACCTCTAATTGGTTCAATTATTTGTACTCAATTATTATACACTTCGTTGTTAATGTAAACTGTTGGTCTCCCAAATAAAAAAAAAAATAAAAAAAAAAATAAAATAAAATAATTTTTCAGTTTTGGGTATATTGATCTCAAATCCAAAATTAAGGCAAAGTCAATCATTTTTCATTCAATGTCTCGTATGGTGTAATGTTTATGGTAGATTGATGCTTGCAAGCGAGAGGAATGAGGATGTTTTCCGAGTTCTAAAAATAAGTGTGCACATTTGGTTAGACCTCTTTTTTCACTCAGATTCCACCAAAATAACGTTGTAACAGTTATACACTCTCGTTATTTCAAAGAACCTTCGAACACCACATTGGCGCAGCCGGTAGGATAACGTTAAGTCGAATTACCCGGTATAACCCGACTCGAGTATTTAAATTTTAAGTTTATTTTAAAATTCAGATTGCAGTACATTTTTGGTGTAATAAATGTACGATATGCTTAGGATAACCCCTGTGTCATGACGGAAATGTAATTAACTTGATCGTGCCATGTCTTCTTCTTCATTATTTCCCTTCCTGCCCTTAATTTCTATTTCCATTAAATCTATGTATTGATTCTTCGCCTCGTTGGTAAATGCAGAATTGCAAACGTTGCATATCCATTGAAATCTACCTCGAAAGACACCTTTCAAAGGAAATAATGAAGAATTTCGATGAACTCTTTGTACTAGAAGTTTATTTGGAAATCCGGCAGACATACCCAAACTGTAAATGTGCGGGATGTTTAATAGCAATAATCATTAAAGCTGTGATCGATTCTCATTACGGTCATAAATATCTATGGAAAGAGCGAAGATCGTTATACGATGTGTCGAGAATAAAGGGAATAAGGAGGTCACCCGAAGTGATTCGCTACATATGGTTTCGTAGCAGGGGCTCCCGGATTCATGGGGTGAAGTTTGTCTAGGTCTTGGAGGCAGGATCCGGAGAGGCTGGTTGACGGAGGTGGAGGGATGGATTTATTCGTCCGTCGCACCTGGACACATTGACTCCGAGATTGCTATCCAACTCTCATAGCTTTTTCTTTCCCAGAACTTCCCTTCCCTAAAAAGACCCTCCACATAGCATCCCCAAAGATGATATAGGCCCCGAGGGAAATCGTTTTCTTCAGAGCCCCCTGTGTGAAGCGAATGTAAACAATATTAAATAATAAATTGAGAACGTTAGTCAGCATGACCAATTACAGGTAATTCTTTTGAAAGTGGGACATACTTATAACAGTCAATGCTTATGAAGACGCGTGGAAGATATAATTATTATTATGTAATAAAATAACACTTTACGGGTTCTACAAAATAATTTATTTAATTTAATTGTTTTCACATGTTGCAATTTGTTAGTTTACCAAACTCATTTAACTAACCGTCCCCTTTTCAAAAAAAAATATTTTCGTATCACCTCTCTGGGAAATTGTACGACTTTGAAAACTAATAATTAGGGAAATGGATATTTTGCGATATTTTTGGCGAAATTTACTCTATTTTAGGAGAAAAAGCGGTGTTATTTTGCGTAAGTAGTGGTATTTTGCAATAAAAGTGATCTTAATTTATTATGACTTAATGTCCGGGTTAAATCTTCCCCACAGGAAAAACTAAACCCTTCCACACACTTTTCCACAAATAATCAAATAGTAATAACAACGCTATGCAAGTATACCATATAAGCATAATAAATATAAAAAAAAACAATACAACCAGAGCAACATGTCAACCTACCAGAGACCAAATGGGAAAATAATTCACCGACTCCAGATATTTTCAAATCAGAAGGTTTGGCACGGTAACTCCTAACTGGCCCGATAAATCCTACTGATCCCTCAATATAAATGATTAAAAAAATCTTTCGTGGTCCTACATGCATTTAAAATGATTGATTTTTGCATTTTTATATTCATAATTCTTTGACAAATCTAATAAGCCCAAATTTTGATGAGAGAGCTAGGTATAATTCCAGTAGCGGAAATAACAAATGGTAATATTTTTATCGCCTGAGAATGCCAAATTCTTTTAATCTCATTTCCTAAATCTGTATATTTTCTTATGTTTTCAGAAACAGATTTTTGAACATTACAGGAATTTGGAATAGCGACATCAATGATATGTTATTTTTTAAAATTTTGTCATGTAAAACTAAATCGGGTCTATCATGACTAATTGTTTTGTCTGTTAGTATAGTTTTATCATAATATATTTTTTATATTTCATTTTCTAAAAATTAATTTGGTTCATATTCATAATATGGTACTATATTACGGCAGTCAATCAAGTTATGTTTAATTACCAAACTTTGGTGAATTATTTTTAAAACCTGATTGTGCCTAAATGCATACTCGGACGGCGCTAATACAGAACATCTCGATATAATATGTTCTATAGTTTCCGGAAAAGCCAAACATTTTCTTCATAACTCATCAATTTGATTTGTATCTTTGATTATATGCTTCCTATAATTTTTATTATTAATGACTCTTTCTTGAATGGCAAGCATAAAACCTTCTATTTCTGCTCACAACTCTCTAATACTCAACCATAAGTTTGACGAAAGTTTGTCAACATACGTTTAGTTGAGATAATTGTTTTGTAATTATAAGTGTTTTGCGTAAATAATTTTATTTGAACAGGAATCTAATAATTCCTGGATGGTATTTATATGAATGTTGGCATTTTCGTCGTATAAATTTAAAGATATTTGTATTATTATTATTACTAAATTAATTTTTTTTATGATACTTACAAAATATATTTTTTTTAAATCTTGGCGGCGATTTTAGATAAAGTTAGCAGCGTTATATGCTTTCCTATTTTATACATCGGATTTCGCGTTACTCTCATAAAAATCGCGTTATTGCCAACACAAAATTTTTAGATCTAACTACAAATGTTAAAGTCGTATTGGAACTTCAATTTGGAAGCTTTTTACCAAATAGCATAACATAGAAATATCCATGCATCGGTCATACGTGTTTTCTCTGATAATTTAATTGAAACAAAAAAAACTATGTCTTCTTATTTCCCTTGCCCCCCCCCCCCTTACTATCCTACAATGCATCTCTGCTGCCTATTTTGCACCGTTAACAACAATATTATTAATAATAGTTGGAAAAATTATACAGCGCCGTTTTAGTAAAAAATCATCTCAAGGGCTCTGATTTCTTCAGTATCCCTATTAGGGGACAGAAGAAATACCTATTCCACTTTGTGAACCACGGATGTAGAGAACCGCTGATGTAGAAATAAGCCAGATGGTTTATAGCTTTAAATTAGTGAAAGCAAAATAAGAATAGGTACTTGTATTTGCTATTTTTAGAGCAGCTATTAAACACACCTTGGCATGTTAACTAGAGAATTACGTTGTAATAACCGGTGCAAAAACTAAATCGCACATATTTCACATGGTGCATGCAGAAGGTATGCGACACAATTAACCCACAAACCGACCAGCTCTTAGCCGCAATAATATAAACAATTAGTAAATTAGTTGAGACATTTGGTATCTTGTTCCTCCCATCGATAGCGGCATAAACACCAGCTGACCCAGTAACGGATGACGATTTCAAGACTATTTCCGTGATACGGTGATACTTGGTGATACGGCCGATGTTCACTGCTGGCAATCTCCGTCATGTTTCTTAGCTATGATGGTATCATGCAGGACAGTCCTACGCAACCGGTGTGCCGCGAGACAGCGATAGGTGCTTTGTATTGCTTGCAAAAGAAAAAACAGTATCCGGAGAAACTTTACATCCCCAATTACATAAAGTTGTGGGGCCGAAAAATTGGGGACGGTGAGGAAAAGGGGAGTAGGAAGGTTTAAAATTACCTGACTATTAAGATCTGGACACTAAAATTTCTGTTGTGCATAGTGGGCTCCACGTGGGCTTTAATCTATTTGTGGGCTAAGTCTTTAAATTCTTTGAGTCCGATTCATGACATATCATCTATTTTGAAACGAGGTGCCAATATTTTTTCAAATTCATCAATTGTTTTGATAAGGCAATCGTTTGCCAATTTCTTGGCCTAAAAATTATTTTGAAATACACAACAGATAGAGAACAATTTCATACATCTTGAGGAGATGAGATACCAATGTTTAGCATTAAAAGATGGGGCGTTTTAGAGAGTTTTCTGATACATTTCAAATAACCAAAATCTGTCGCAGGCATATTATCCAATATCTACAATAAGCCCAAGATTTAAACTCTTATTATAACTGACCGCTGCGTGCCTAGCCTAGTGGTCGAACATTTAAAAAAACCGTTATTAACGATAATTAAACTAGATGAATGCAAAAAATTCAAAAGCAAAAACCTTAATTTGGTTTAGTTCTTCATTTATTCATTTTTACAGGTTTGAAAAAATCGAAAGTGCATTTTTTTGTAATCAAAATAAATCTATCGCCCATAATAAATATTCTTTACCATTACCTTAAAAAATTTTCATAATCTAGTTCATGTGTGGAAATCGCGGATTAATTATATTAAAACAAGTAATTTATTATTATATATTTAATGTCATTGAAACAATTTTGTATATAAAAGATGTCACTGAAACAATTATATACAACAAAAATCTATTTCACGCATTCAAAAATTAGGATAACTTTACACAGACAAACTCGGGCCGATTCACAAGATCAACATTACAACATTTTCCACCAACCTATAACTAAAACTACTTTAGGACAAAGAAATATGCCATATTTCTCTATAAAATGATTTAATATACTCCCTCTTGCAATAAAAACCATTTAAAAAATTACCGACTTCAAAAGAAGCATTAAGATATGAATTATGGACATGGGAAGGAAGAATACAGATACAATTTTGCAACAAAACAAGATTAATGCTTATATTGTGTTTTCTTCTACGTATACACGGTGTCCGGACACTAGTAGTACAAACGGGAAACTGGTAAATCTACATCACATTCGGAGTTGTTGTGATATAACTTTTTTGATTTGAGCTATCGTTTTCGAGTGAATCGGGTCCGAAGTTGGAATTTTTTTGATTAAATTTGAAAAAATTTTTCACTAGAGGGTTGATTTCAGCTGTTTAATGTCTAATAAAATGCATCGAAGGGTAAACCGGGCTCAAATTTTTTTTTAACCCTTTAGTTGCCGAAAAAATGGGAAAATAGAAAAAAAAAAAATAAAAATCGAAATGCTCAGATCGAAAAAAATAAGTTTTTTGGGTTCTCTACGTGATGTAGATTCACCAGTTTCCCGCTTGTACTACGAGTTTCCGGACACGTTGTATATATTTTAACATAGGTAGGAACTTACTTATAATTCAAACACTTAAACATGTATGATGTGACCTTAAAACGGGGTACCCCAGTAAGGACACATTCTTTTCTAAAAAAATGTAAAAAAAATAAAAAAAGTCGCGGGCGATAGAAACAGTTTTGGATCACTGGTATGATACAGACTGTCGGTACACGGCATATTCGCTTGTTTCGTAACTCCGGAGCGTGTACTGATCATTAACCTAAAGTTACGATAACATAGAAGTAGTCGGGTGTCGCCGGACGTTTCAGCAATTGAATTCAATTATGAACAATGGAACAAGGAATCATTTGCTAAGTAGAAGAGTAATTTTAGAGTCTGTTGCAACTGGTGTTAAAGTCCGTCCTCAAAATGGGAAATTCATTTTTAATTAATACATCAGATAAACCCGTTAAAGAAATCGTACACGAAACAAGCCTTCAACGTCAATCAAAAGCTTTAAATAAATCAATAGCAGAATAACAATTTTAAATTGTAAGGAATCGACATAAACCGTATGCTGAATACCAGAAAAGAAAAGGCTATGGTTTGCAACGTAGTCATTGTGTGACTTTATGTCAATTCCTAATAGCCCATTCACACCATTCATTTATCGTTCATTTCGTGATTTCATTCCGCCTCTTTCCCTCGAAATGAACCGTGTGAACACGAAAGTGAATAGAGACAGTTCCGAATGAAGCATTCCAACAATGTTGGAATGCTTCCTTCGGCACTGTTCACTCGCAACCGGAATTTAACATCACGTGACGCGAATGATGTGTGTGAACACTCAAGTGAACAGTCGTTCACTCGCAAATTAGTCGGCCGAAATGTTCTGGCGTGAGGACGAGTAGCCGGAGCGGCTTAAACGTCAAAATGCTCCGTTTAGTTCGCTTTTCGAAATAACTCCTACACGTCTCATAGAAATCGTTGTTTCTCCCTTACTATCATAGTGAAAAATATTATCTAAACGGTATTGGAAAGAGAAAATAATGCTCTATATATTCAATATAACGATTAACCACAAACGAATACGAATGTACACTTCTATGGAACCAAAGTTTCTGATCGAATTTGAAAAAAAAAATTATGAAACATTGTGAATTTTTTATGAATTATTTTTATATGAAACGATAAAAAAGTGAGGTGACAGAAACGTTTACAATTTATTTGTCTAACAAAATAAGTGTGTGTTTTTATATTTCTTTTGTTAACCAGTAATTTTAGTTAGAATAAAAAGCAGGGAGAGCCATTTTTCAAACTTTTAAAAGTTTATATTAAAAATTACTCTATTTAAAAAATTACGTGGTTATTTCTAATAATAAATTTTGAAAGCATATTTCATCACCTTTCCAAAACAGTTTTTAGTTTTTGGATACGTTAAAAATATTCCATTTATATGGATTTTATTGCAAGCCGAGGCCTATTTTGGAATAAAAATATTTTCATGGTGCAAAAATAGTGGTAGATATCAGTTTTCAGGTTATTATTTAACCATATGTTCATTTTATGGTGCTGAAATTTATTTACTGTTCACAAGAATCGCCAATTTCTCGTAATTTAGTTCGACGTTATCGGAAATGTCAATTGAAATCGTAAATATTCCCGAACTTAGCCGTCAGCGCCGGACGAATTCCAATGCGGCCGCGACTACTCTCGACGACTTCGTAGCGAGAATGTCGAGTGAACTCTTCCTTCGAAGGAGCCGTGTGAACACTCGGTGAAACGAGAATGGAACATTTCATCGAGTAAACCTTCATCCGAGTGAACCTTGTGACTTCAGCATAATGCTGATTCTTTTATTCTAACTAAAATTACTGGTAACAAAAAATATATAAAAACACACACTTATTTTGTTAGACAAATAAATTATAAACGTTTCTGTCACCTCACTTTTTTGTCGTTTCATATAAAAATAATTCATAAAAAATTCACAATGTTTCATAATTTTTTTTTCAAATTCGATCAGAAACTTTGGTTCCATAGAAGTGAACATTCGTATTCTTTTGTGGTTAATTGTTATATTGAATATATAGAACATTCTTTTCTCTTTCCAATACCGTTTAGATCATATTTTTCAATATCATAGTAAGGGAGAAACAACGATTTCTATGAGACGTGTAGGAGTTATTTCGAAAAGCGAACTAAAAGGAGCATTTTGACGTTTAAGCCGCTCCGGCTACTCGTCCTCACGCCAGAACATTTCGGCCGACTGATTTGCGAGTGAAAGACTGTTCACTTGAGTGTTCACACACATCATTTGCGTCACGTGATGTTAAATTCCGGTTGCGAGTGAACAGTGCCGAAGGAAGCATTTCAACATTGTTGGAATGCTTCACTCGGCACTGTCTCTATTCACTTTCGTGTTCACACGGTTCATTTCGAGGAAAGAGGCGGAATGAAATCACGAAATGAACGATAAATGAATGGTGTGAATGGGCTATTACCCCTTCCTTATCATTATCGACCCAATGGAACGACGATTTTTGTTGTTCCTAAATTTTAACGGACTAAGTAACATTAAATTTTAATTTGGGGCCAAAAAATATCTACCTATCTATTTTTTGAAATGCATTCAATCTGATCTTGGTTTTAATTGTAAAATGTCTGATTCAATAACTTTTTCATTTCCTTTCACTGTATATAAAAAGGAATAGAACCTTATAAACCTTTTTCCAACTGTTTGAAACTAATATATTGTAATTTCTTTCCAGGACCAGCATGTTCGCCCTGAGGCCCAGTTTACCCTGGGCGTGGCTGGAGAGAGAAGATTAGCAGCCAGACTAGACGAAGCCAGAAGAAGCAGAAGATACTGCAGACTATCAGCTACGGCTCTGGCTCTACTATTCTTCGTCCTAACCCTGGTGGCTTGCTCGTTGCTACTGTCCAATGGGAGAGCGCCGTTTGGCTCCATGATGTAATCAATCCGATGAAAATTGAAATGATCAAGCATTGTTTATAACGCAGCATGGAAACCATCGGCCCCATCCCGTTGAACACCAGCATTATTATTTATTACCTAGTCTCGTTCGGTCTAGCTGCCTGTGGCTTATCGTCAATTTGTTTGCTACAACAGGATCTCAAATTAATGCGCCTATATTACACATCACTTGTAGAATCCTGTTGAAGAAAACAAATGGACAATAAGCCACTGGCAGCTACCCTGAAGGAAGCTATGTAATAATGCTGGTGTTGGATAGGGCCGATGGTCTCCAAGCTGTGGTATAAACAATGTGGCTAAAGTGAGGTAGAATCTTTAGTGAAAGACCATGCATAGAAAACATTATAAAGAAGGGAGACAGAAAGCTAGACTGGGCAAGGCCAATACTGACGCTGATGGCTTGTTCCTTGCAGCAGTCCAACGGAAGGGCACAATTTTTGACTCCACAATGAGATAAATTCATAGCACCTTGAAGAGAACACAATGTGTGCTGCTGTAGAAAACATACAGAAGAGGGGAGATTGGCAGCTCGAGAAGCAGAAGGCACTGCAGACTAGGTATCAGCCAAGGATATGACTCCGCTGTTCTTCAGCAGCTAGGTCCTTACTAACTTGCTGCCGTCTAATGAAGACTACCGTTTGGCACCACAATGCGATCAATTCAAAGCAATTTGAAGAGAACGAAACTCTTTAGTGATAGATCTTGCAGCAAAAAATATACTAAAGAAAAAAAACTGGCAGTCAAACAGAATGAGGCCAGTCTTGAAGGTAGCGGATTGCTCCATGCTACTTAAAAATGAGGACAATTTAATTTCAATTCATTCAATTTGAAGAGAACACAGTGATGTAGACTCTGGACGTATAATATATGTTATAGATGGAAATATGAAACAATATTTTTTAAAATTGAACAGTTACCTATACATGCTTAATAATTTATTGTTGGTTTGAAATTTTAATTTAAGGCCTTTAACAAAATTGCAATGTTTGGACATGTGTTTGAAATGATTTAAAACAGCAATAATCTGAAATATTTAATTACTCAAATATTGCTAATTGATAGCATTGGTATTGAGCGGCGTTATTTGTAATTTCCGCAATTAATTTCAAAATAATTGCGTTAGAATCAAAGAGAGTGCAAAAATTAATCTAACTGTTAAATCAATAGAAATTTTTAAAGCTTATCGCACTGTGTACTTGATAATCAAATGTCATGGACAAGCCGTATAGTTATATTTCAACATTTTAAGAAAACGGTATAGCTTTTGCAATGGGATATCATTACTTAACGCCGTCAGATGACCACGAATCTTTAGTTAATAAAACAAACAGCATCGATCTTATTCAAGGTCAATATTTCCACAAATCTCTGTTTATTTTCTTACACATTTTTTTAATAAAAGTTTGGACGTCTGGCCTCAGAGAGGTATCAAGCAATTGTAACTGGTTTCCAAGTCTGAAAATCTCAGCTGTGTGGTGTAATGCTGTACCATGAGCCAAATAAAATATTATAGGCGCCATCGAGAACTCTTACGTTAGTCTTATTATTTAACACACTGACCTCACATGTCCCTTAAACACGACTATTTAAGAGCCCTTCGTAGATTTCAACCTTTCAGAAATGACTGGACCCACCACATATTTTTCAGCTCAATATTTATCTCCTTTCATTCCTAAATGTTTAATCATTTGACTCCTGTATTAAGCCTTATGTTTTATGGTCTTCCAATGACTTCCAATAATTCAACAAGGATCTTTGTGAGGTTTTGTGTTTATATATATAGATTATTAAGAATATAATATTAATGTGGAACAGTTTCATAATACGGAATCATGTGGGCATTTCCGACGAGCTGGTGTAACACCGGCTAATTTTCAATTAGCATTGTTGCATCACGTGTAGGCGGAATAAACCAGGGGAAAATTATCCATACGTGTTTAATGTCATGCGTGTTTTGACCATTTACATGCTCTGTCATCGGGAAGTATTTAGAGCGTGTCATGTGTGTAATATTCTGAAAAGAAGGTAACTCTTACTTTCTTCTCAGGGTTATTTCTTGTTTATGATCGTTGCACAATAGTCAAAACTGCCCGGAGCCAGAGGTGCTACGGCATTCTCATTTAAGGATACTAAAGTAAACGGGGAAGCGAAGAAGAGAAGTTAGAAATAAACGAAGGTTGGAAAGTACCTGGTTTTTGAAATTATGACCATTGGATATATTCCTTTTTTTGAAAAAGGCAATTCACCCTAAAAAGAATGCTTTGCGAAAATATTTATTATAATGTATTCCACTATTCAGCATAATAATAGTATAATAGAAGTTCTCTGTGTTCACAGACCTCTTCTCCAAGCTCCGAGGAGGACTGTAGGTTTTTGTATTGGCGTTTTATTTATGTTGTCTTCACAATTTTTATAATTTTCTCATCTTCTTGTTTACCCTGCCCCATTTTGAAGAAGTTTTTTTTAGTTTCTTATACCATGTCCATGGTATTTTCCTACTCAGCTGCTATGCTGTTTGAGGCTAGTAATGTCCTTCCAAGGCTTGAAGGAAATGATTTTAATTCTTACTGGTATCAACCACTTTTTAATAAATCACTGATCAGAAGAAGAACAACAAATAATTTGATGAAGATGGGAGAAGGTTTTTTTTTGTATCAAGAGGCATGAACGGCTTTCCTTAATTGTTAAAAATTTCTTGTGATATATTTAACCATTTCGTTTGAAATTAATTTCATTCTTACATATAAATCTGCACAAACTCATACAAAACGTCTGGCCTTTTTTCTTCTGTGATTTCTTAATAAGTGTGATTGGCAAAACGAATATTTACATCGTGCTCTCTCAAAGGCTTATTCTTTTACAAGTCAAATTAATCCTCTGCACTCTACCATTATCCATTCTTCTAACTCTATCATTTCCTTTCTTTCTTCTCATGCTTGATAGGATTTTAATTGGCGTCTTATACCTTCAGCACAGACCTAAGTTGTTAATCTAATTTCACGGTTCTTACCCTGTTCACACCTCCGACCAAACCAATTTACAAGAACAATGTTCTTTCTTGATCGTGACCGAAAACTGGAGAGGTTTTGTAAAACCTCTTAATCAAGATAATCCACTCAAGAAAGATTATTTTACTATGAATTTAAAAGGATTGAAAGTGTTTTGATTTTCTGGATATACAGTGGTTTTTTTGCACTTTAAATTCACACTGAAGCAAAATTTATGCCTTCATTGCTTTTCCTTTCTAGAGGTGTACCTGTGTAATGCTATTACGTCCGACAAACATTCAATTGTTATTGCAACAGCCTGATAGATATGAATTTGGTGACCAGGGTATCTAGCATGGTCGATCGATAAGGATTGATAGGATAACTTTCGGTAACTTCTTATCGTTCCCTTGCTTGACTGCAGATTGCCAACGAATAAGAAAAATTCATAATGACTAAGAACAAATTGTTTAAAAAATTTAACGGTGTGTTTCCACAAATGTACGGAATATTTAATGATCATTTTTCTGATTTTAATCATCCTACTAAAAATGTTTGTTTTTTATGTTTTCACTCAATAATTTTGATTTTAAAAACTATCTAAAACTGACAAAATCAAAACGGCCCGTGGTTGGCAAATCGGATTGTGACGTCACAAGCGTCGCTCAGCTCGGCCAGCATAAATAAACATTGTCAGTGAGCGTCCACGCTCATGACGTCACACGATAGCCCCGCCCAAAAATATCGTTTTAAACGGTAATTCAAAAATGGGAAACTTTGACTCGCTGTAGAATATTTATTTGTCAACATAAAAATAAAATAAAATTGCTTTAATTATCGTAATTTTTTGCTTATTTTTTAAGCAAAAAAAACGTGGAAATACCCCATTCCTCAAATATTTGAAGTTAATTTACACGTTCTGTGAATGTTCTATTCAAGTTCTGTGATTATTTCAGTTTTATAAGGCAACTGGCCTCAAATGGTACAATAACAGAACTTGAGTAGAACTACAGAACTAAAAATTAACTTCAAATGTTTGATGAATTGTTCAAATATTTTGAAACCACCCATCCGAAGTGTTCTTGATATATTCGATGTCAACTGTAGTTTGTTGGAAGGCGGGGGAGGGGGGACGGGGGGGATGGTGGGTGGTGAGAGGGGGGAGGGGGGGAGGTGGAGGAGTCGGAGTGGGAACCCCCCTTACACCATGCGAACGAAGCCGCGGGAAAAGCTAGTATCAAATACAAATCTTTCATTTCGAGTCAATAGATTATTGCATCATTGATAAGTAAGTTATAAATAATGACACACGTGATAATCCCACCAAAAACAAACTAAAGCTGGATTTATATTTGTCTGACGTGTCGTGTCGTGCCGCGTCAGAACGGTATCGGTTTCATATATTTAGTATGATGAGATTTATATTAGTATGCCGCAATGTGCCGTGAAGCCATCAAAAGCGCCACCCAGATCTACGCCAGAGTGGTGCACGGGGGGGGGGGGGGGGGGGGGAGGAACGATCAGACAAGTGTTCACGTGCCAGTGCTGTGTTGTGACGACTGCAAGCGTCAGAACATGACATATAGACGTTAATGCAAGCCAACACGTCAGAGCACATCACGACACGACACGTCAGACAAAATATAAACCCACCTTAAAGCAAGCATAAAATTTTGAATAACCATTAATTATTACAAACCTGCAAATTGCCATTACTGAAATAAACATTTTTTTAATTGAACACGTCAATGCCTGGTTTCAAAATGAATAAAAGAAAGTTTCATCAATATTTAGTCAATCAAATATTAAATATTGTGTATTCAAACAGTGTTTTAATTATTTCATAATAATATGTAAATTATGTGGACTTATTAACAAATCCTTTCGGCTTAAAATCATAAAAGAAACAAGGTCAGAATATTTATTATTAATTAATAACATTACTGTCTTCTATTTTACGTTGGCTTTACAATGTTTTTAAAGAATCTATCTATCTGAGTTATATAAAAGAGTGGTGGGAGGCGTGGATTTGAATTTCATTAAAATAGGCGGTTTTATTCCGAAATTAAAATTAAAATTTGCAAATTTGACCTTCAAAACAAGAGTAAGGTCACTGTCGGCATGAGATTACGAAAAGCTAACCCGTCTCCCGGTCCTGTCCCCCTTTTTTACCACTTTAAGGCGCCGCGGCCGTTACCCGCATTTCTACCGATTTCTTACATATCTCCCTTAAACATTTGAAATTTTTAAGCTCTTAAAAAAATATATGTTATTTTTTAAGATAATGTCTATATGCTGACCACGCCGAAACATTCTCAACGTTTGTTCAAATGATACTTAAGATGCTCCCCACGAGATTTTTGCTCTATTTTAAACGAGTCGTGTTTTATTAAACATTTTCGCAATTGTCGCATCGATTTTGACGCTTTAAATGTTAGCGCTCTCCTCTAACATTCGTAATTTCATATCTCTCTACCATCTTCTTTTTGAGCCCGGTTGCGGGCCCTTAAGCAAAATCTTGACTAACAAAAGAATATGAAAATGATTTCCGTCTACACCAGATTTCAAAAAACACTGTGCAAAGCCCGAGCAGCGTGTTTACAAAACCTATACCGATTCAGTCGCGGTAACGACAATTTACATTTTAAATATACCTCTATATTGGTTATTTTTTATCACATTGCAAAAACAAAAATTGTTCTAAAATCTAGATAAAATAATCTATCTGATGTGTATATTAGAAATTAATAATTTTATTTGTAAATATTTAAATTTTAATATTATTCCCATATATTGTAAATACACCTCTATATTGAAAATTTTTTATCACTTTGCAAACACAAAAATTATTCTAAAATCTAGATAAAATACTCTTTCCAATGTGTATATTAGAAATTAATAATTTTATTTCTAAATATTTAAATTTTGATATTGAAAATTTAAAGCGACTGAAACGCGGTAGGGATTGTAAATACGCGCCCGGGCAACCCCAGGAACTTCAGGTATTTCAAAAATAAAATAGCACACTCCAGCTAAGTTTTAATAAAGAGGTATTTTGCTATTACAAATGTAATAGGTACAGGTACCTGTACACATAGTTATGTATTATTAATTATTTTTTAAAACATGTATAAATTGTAAATAGTATTATAATTATATGTTCATAGTATTATTATTAAGATTTTTTTCCTTACTCACATAAAAATGCAAGGATTTTTGTGATTAATTTGTTAGTTCATAAATTTGCCGCAAAAGGTATTATGTATTTTGGCACTTTAAGGCAATCAAAAAAGCCTAACATTTTTTTATACTTACGAGAACGGGTAAAATTGATCAAAAATTTATGCATAATTTTTTTTTAACAATTTCTAACAATTTTTCAAAATCGATGTGCAATAAATAACCCAGGCCTTATATGTCTAGTAACGTTGCATTGTCGTGTAAACAAGCTTATGGGTCCGAGTGGTTAATACATGTTACAGGCTGACATATTTAACTTTTCAGGAGGCCAAAGGAGGTAGTAATAAAATGATCTGCATATTTGTGAAGTCGACAGATTTTTTGTATTATTTTTTTTTAACATTAACCACACAGAGGAGGTTTTGAGGAAAATAATTTACCTCGGGGCCTATGTCATATGAGATGCTGTGTGGAAGGTCTTTTTGAGGAGAGGAAGGAATGAACATTGATTTTGAAGAGACTCATGTTATAGGAGGAAACACAAAGGCCGGCAAATCGTTCCACAGCCGAGCTATTAAACGCAATAACGAATCGAAGAAGCGATCCTTATTCATGTGATAAATGTCAACCGTGTATATAAGTTGGGCGCGTGGTGATCTGGACACTTTGAAATAAGTACTTACTTTGTTTACAATTCCGAAAAATAATATTAACTAAACATTTTATCGAGATATTTTAAGATAAGGTTTAGAGCATTAAACCATTTCACCAAAATCTTGCCTGGTGTATAAATATTATTTATTCAAAGAAACATTGTAAATAATTTCACGTATTTTTATTTTCAAACAAACCTTTGGGAACGTACCCATACTACGTGACACGTTTAGGGGGGGGGGTCTTCAAAATGTCACGCTTGGTACAAATGAGCGGCGGCGGGCTTAGGTTTTTAGTAACCGGGGGAGGGGGGGGGGGGGGGGGGGGGTTAAAAATTGCAAAAAGTTGGTCACGTAGTACGGGTACGTTCCCTTTCTTCTAACTAACAAATTTTATTCTAATAGTAAAAATGGTCATTTTTACCATTTAGTCAATAAGTTATAAAATAGAACTAATAAAGAACTAAGCGCAAACCCGTGAAAATTCACGGGAGAGTCTAAATGAGGTCATCTCCTTTTTTAATGAAAATGTATTATTTATATTTTATACAGTAGAAATAGTTTTTTGATATATCCAAAAATTAAATCTCCTGAAATTGTATGCAGTTGTCTCCAAGGGCGGATGTAGGGGGCGGGGGGGGCACGGGGGCACATGCCCCCCCCAGACGGTATTTTTGCGTACTGTGGAGATTCCATCACAGTACATACTTAGAAGCAAAAACTGACTTATTTTAAACATTTAATTTTTCTATCGTTTTGACACTGTCATAAACCTTCCTAAATAAACTTGAACTTGTAGAAATAAACTTGAAATAACTTCAAGTTTATTTATAACAGTAATTGTTGATTTTTTTTGCCCGTCCGCCCCTTGTCCCCCCCCCCAGAAAAAAATCCTGGATCCGCCCTTGGTTGTCTCTCGTGATATTACACGAGAAATGATTCAGTACAATTGAAGTCCGTGATATTAATATAACATTTAATACATCGACCTATTACATCTTTTCATGATATTTTCCAAAAATTCAAAAAAACATTTATTAACATGTAATATTATTTTAAGAGATGACATCATTCACGACAAATCAGTTCCAATTTTGAAAACGACAAATAAAACGATTTTCGTAAATTTTTTTCAAAATAAAACACTTCCAATTTGAAAATGCCACATAAATTCGAAGCAAAAGTCCTAGAGTTCATTGAACTGGATTTCCAGACAGATAGATTAGAGTGACAACCGAAAATAGTATTTTTGATAATATAAGATTTGTAATTATTATTATAATATTTCGATTATGACCCTTACACTTTTTTGTATAAATTGTAATATAGATTTTAAGTGTGAATTTTTACTGTTTACGGATCGAATCAACGAAATGATAATGTAAATAATATTATGAAGTTAGTTTAGTATTATTTCTGAATAAAATATGTATGTGATTAAAACAGCTTCGAGTTTAATTTTCCCCTGCTAGTTATTGCCGCAATTAAAAACCAATAAAAGTTTATAAATAATCTTGTTTACCGAAGATTTCAGAATCATTTTTTAACAAAACGGCCTCAGTTGTGTGTGTTTGGCCATCGATATTTTTTATTAACACTCAATAAATTTTGTAATTTTATGACTATCTTTAGAGAACCACTTCAGATAAATGCTCAATTTACACAAAATTGCGTGAATATGATACTAAACTGTTTCAATTTGTCATTAAACGAGACAAAAACAAAAAATAAACAGATTTAAGGAATGCTATAGCGGGGTAATTAAATAAAATCCATACTTTTCTTTTATAAACACAATTAGTCTTTTATTGGGTGGGTACAATCAATTACACTAGTAGCCAGTTCAATTATCGTAAAAACAGTAGTATCACGTACCAACTACAACAGTAGCTTTATGGTTATCATTATTATAATAACTCCAAAAGACACAAATTATCCTTAATTACCTACTCGTCACTTTATATAAAAGGTTCACGAGTGCCTTGAAGCGAGCTGATCTCGGAAGGCAAACTTAAACTTTTACGATCACACACGACCTTTTATGGGTCGATCCTTATGTGAAAAAACCCTAGCGGCGGGATGCCACCTCTGGCCAATAGAATCCCTCGTCTCTAAGAGACAGCAATGCTAGACAGAGAAAGTATTCGAGTGGGGAACACTTCCCAAATATGATCAAAATTATGTGTTACAATGCAGAATAAAATGCGAAAAATCATTTCGAAAACATTACAAACCCAAATCAGTTAATGCAAAAAGTCATGCATGCAGTGATGGGTGAGATTATTAAACTCTCCTCTCCTGACGAAATTTAGTACATACCAGAATTAATAGGAAGTTGGGTCCCACAGGAACTACTCCTCAAGTAGGGCAGTACGAGAGAAGGTAGAGAAAGGCAGAGGAAGATAAACCAACAAAATACCTTCCATACTACAATGCATAGATATACCTACAAAGGAGCTTCCGAAGGTCTACCAGTTCTTAGCATCTTTGATGATGCCATTCCAGTTACCTTTTCACAGAAATCCTTCTTTCCCAGCCTCTCCAAGTCGACCAGTAGGTTGTCCACGAAATGCTTTCTTGGGAATATTGATATTCCTAAAGGCCTGCTACCAGATACACTACTGGGATACCAAACCAATCCATGATAGTCGACGGGCTCTCACACTGAGAAGATGTGCCAAATAACATGCTTCCAACTGAAAATATTTTAAATAATTTTTTAATTAATAAACTGATGTTTAAGACAAGATTTTTTTATGCATAGCACAAAGGGTAACAATTATTATAAGCAATAATTATTAGCCTGAAATACTCATCTACATTTAAAAATCTCCTGAGAAAAGATACATGCCGCCGATGGTACTCGAACCCGCGTAGAACCACGTAATCAAAAAATGCAGTCATAATTTTTTTTCGACGCCACCTGATGAGAGATTTAGCACTTACAATGCCTTTTCCTTATAAAAATAAAGTTAGTTGTTTGCAGGTGGAAAAATGTAATAAGCAGTAATTGTTGAATGAAACACTAGTATATATTGAATTATTAGACGGGTAGGAGATAAGCCGACGTAGCTCAGTGGTTAAGTGCAGTTGACCGGATATCAGAAGGACGCGGATTCGAGTCCCGTCGGCGGCATGTAACTTTTCTCGGGAATTTTTTCAATGTAGATAAGAGTTTCAGGCTAATAATTATTGCTTATAATAATTGAAAATATTTTGTCACTGGCCGAGTGCCACCCTAAGAACCTTCAAGCAGACCAAACGTTTTGCATTATGTATTGATTGTCTCAGTTGTTTTGTCATCAAGTGGCCATTTGGCGCCATTTTTTTTTTTTTTGACAATTGAAAGGTTCTGAAAAGCATTTAGATCTAGAATCAGCGTTTAACGGGGATTTTTTAAATTAAAAAAAGGCGCTGAATGGCTATTTGATACCAATGTTACATTTGAATTTCTGTGAAAGAACTGGGTGTAAGTTTACTATTCTTAGGGTGGGTTTCTTTATTTACCGAGAATGCTAAATGCAATGCTAATTGTAAAAATAAACGATCGAAATTTAAAATTTTCTATGCATTTGACCGTTTACTTTTACAATTAGCATTGCATTTAGCATTCTCGGTAAATGAAGAAACCCACCATTAGGTGGGTTTCTTCATTTACCAGGTTGGTAGGGTTAAAGTTTTTATTTGCTCGATGTATTTTTTAATTTACTTCAATATCGCTTAGTACGTGGTAGGGTTTGACTTCCATAAAAGTATCTCAAGAAAATAATTTATGAATGATTATCCGTATATTCCACAGGCAATCAAGATATAAATTAGTAATTACACAGTGCGAATTTTGGGAATACGTGTCCTAAAAATTCAGATGATCTAAAACATGTAACAATAAGAAATCCACATACCTATCAAGGTTAGAACAAGTAAATTGTTAACACAATTGTATTCTGGAAAGGTTTATAGGATGTAAACACAGAACAAGAAAAACTTGAAAAATAAAGTAATTTTTAATGAAAATATAAAAAGTCAATAATTAAATATTTTTTTATGAAAAGATATTAAAAACGTCAGTACTTAACTTATATTCTGTAAATAAATGGAATGAAATTTAACACTCAATTCGATGTCGAGGTAATTATTTATTAGTAGTAACGGTAGCGTTGTTCCTAACTTTTCAAACGAACAGTCTCCTATCAGCTAAATGATTTGCTTAGTAATGCTGGATTCGCTTGTTGGTCGGAAAGTTGCGTTGGGAAGAGCGCATTAAATTTGTACAGTTGAGAGTGTTGAGCCTCGCTCAACAATTGATCAGTAAGATTGGTAACAACGGCCGTTAGATACAGTAAAGGCACACTCCTAAATGTACTAGTACAAATTTACAAACGTAACAGAAACAGAGGACACAACGCGCCTCTCAGTGGCAGGACAACGCTCTATGAATCGGCAGTTAAGATTTGGTCTATGGTGACGTCCGCATCAGTGACCGGAATCTCATCGAGGACTTGCTGGCGGAAAGCCACGGCGATTGTTACTCTCTTGTTGGAGTCTCCTGTCTTGGGTAGGTTGCGCAGCTTGGTGAGGAAACCGTCATAGTAGCCCTTTCCGTAGCCGCAGCGGTGACCCTTGCTGGTGAAGGCCACACCGGGGCATACAACTAAATCGACACCACCTGTAAACAAAATTAAATTCACTTAGCGCCCATCGGTCAGGGAACAGATATTTCTTTGTCGTGTTCTAGAGCAGTGGTTCCCAAAGTGGTCCGTACGGACCCCCAGTGGTCCCCAGGATCATTCAGGGGGTTCGTGGAAAATTATAACTGAGTTGGGGGTCCCTGAACAACGGCAGGGGGTCCGCGCAAGTTTTAATATAAAAAAAAATATTGTGATACATTTACCCCAGGTGAATAAATATAATACAACAAATATACATAAAACATATAATAATATTATATAACAAATCTTTCAAAATTGCAAAATAGAGATGACGATTTGTTTTCTTATTGTCTACACTTAAAGGCGCTGGGGTGGCGGCAGGGGGAAGAGGGATGGGGGGGAGGAGAGGGGGAGAAGGGGTCCGTGGGCCAAAAGAGTTTGGGAACCACTGTTCTAGAGAATATTAGAACCACCCTTGCAACATCAGTTTTTCTTCACCTTAAAACCCTTCCGTTTCCACTGACAAATTAATTTTACTTCAGCTACGAAAATCTCAAACTTCCTAGACCAGGGGTTCCCAAACTTTTCCAAGTCGCGGCACCCTTAGAAAATTTGATTTTTCTCACGGCACCCCGGTCATATAATGTCTATCTGTGGGACCGAGTGTCACCCCCAAGTGCACAATTCTCTAGCCACACCCCCCCCTCACCCCCAGGGCGAACCAATTTTTTACCTACTCCACTGAATAATACAACTCGTATTTAAAACGAATAAGTACATTTATTGGTAGGAAAACTGTGAGCCTGCAGCTCGCTGCAGCAATTTTTCAAACCGGGGAATAAGGCTTGATACAGCTACTCTCATTTCTTTTTCCACATTTATTTTCGAGCGATATTTACTCTTTATAACCGCAACCGCTGAAAATCCAGCTTCGCACAGATATGAAGTATCAAAGGTAATGAGGACAGTTACAGCTTTTGCGTTACTGATTATAGAATTGACATAGAAACGGATACTGATTTTTGACTGATATCCAAAACTCCGTCAAATCCGAACAAGCGTATTTTGTTTTTAGGCTGCTGTCGCTTGAGAGGTCAATCAGATTTTCTTCTTCCTGCGTAGTAAAATCTTGGGAGCTTGAGCCCAGCCACGCGGGTGATTTTCCATTCCATAAAAGGTTTGTATTCATTCATGTCAATTTTGATTTTTAGTAGAGACATCAGGGGCGCCTCGCGGCCCCCCAGGGTGCCGCGGCATCCGCGGTTCCCATTTTGGGAACCTCTGTCCTAGACCACTTCTGTCTTCAACTCAGGAGAATTTTTTCCCAGTAGAGCTTATATATTTAGAGGCGCTATTGCGTATTGATATCTCGCCGAAACGTGCTCCACATTAGAACGCGATAATCGGCGCGGGTAGATGGGATTTTGTACTTTCCGGTTGTTTGGCGTTAGAGCGTTGTGAGCTTTGGAGGCCAAATCGAATTACCAAATTGGAAGTACAAAAGAGGAACCTATTTTTTAATATTTATACTTAATATATAATATCAATGTTTTTCCTTTTATGAGTTCGGAAGCTCTCTTTCTTTTGTTCAATCTCATCATGACCCATGCTGAATTAAAAACGAAGGGCTACCGGATCTAAGATCTGTAATACAAAATGGAATAAAAAAGAGGTTAACCCGCTCTTAAAATTCCTCAGCCGTGAGGTACATTGTCTGCCAATTTATTTAATTGCACGTTTTACGAGGAAGCCACCACCAGAAATGTAGTATACATTCGTACAGTGCCTTACATCGCCACGATTGTAGTTAACAGGCAAAAAATAGGCTTGGCAAACGGTACTTAGAGGTCACGATTTCAAGAGAAAAGGTGATTTATTTTGTGAATAATTTTTATAAGAAAGAAAAAAAGTTAATCAATGGAAATTGTCACAGAAAATTTTTAATAGTTTAATCTTAAAATTTTAAAAGTTCATTAACATCTAAAGAATTTTTTTTTGCGTAGTTTAGGCTTATATTTTGTAATAAAGTATTTAAAGATTTTATTTTAATTCTACTCAATGGAACCGGTAGGTAAAACCCCAATTTATTCAAAGCATATTTGGTGTCGCGAAACTGCGACTTCACTGTAAATTGGCGTTAAGTGCTGCAGAGCAAAGCCTATACAACCCTCGAAGGACCAGTCCCGAAACTACGTGATCGCTAAGTTATACGGGACGATTAAATAGCGTACACTCGCAAAACCTGATGGATAGTCAGTCGATAATTCAAATCTGTGCTTTTGGAAAATTAGATAAGCCCAGATTGGAAAAAGGAAAATAGGACTCACCGTTGCAGATGGGGCCTCGCTGATCTGCAGTTTGCGTGTACACTTCACAATGTTTAATTTAAAAATGGCAATATTCTTACAGCAAGAGGTTATGATACATGCGCCCTGTCTGAGATGTTATTTTGCACTGAACAGCAAAGCCCACTGTCACCTCTCCAAAGTTGAGTACTTTCTTGCAACAATTTTTCATGGTGACATTTAGGATGGAAAGATTAGGTAGGTGAGATAAATTCAGGATTTTGACATATGCTTTTTTTTTTTTTACAGTGAATACCGCACAAGAATCTCAACTGCTCCCGTCTGGAGCCAGTGAGACTATGGCATCCCCTATTGGGGTATGTTGTGAGGCTGAAGGTAGCGGGGAGGGGAAGGTGGTGGGGAAGAGGAAGGTTGGGAAGTACCTGGCTATTCAGATCTGGTCATTAAACACGGCTAAAGCCATTTTCAAGCAACGTTTCAATTCTGAATGGTGGTCTTACACCAGGGCGATACTGATAGTATCTTCCACTCTGGAACATGCAGCAAATATACTATATATTATTTTTAAATGAATTAATTGTGAAATAACACAAATTAATCAAATAAAATTTATTTGCGCATGCCGGGTTCGAACCCGCGACCTCCGAGAGTGAGTCAAGAGTCAAGACCTGTGAGTAAAGAGTCTTAGCCACTGTCTGTCACAAGTGTGCGAATGCAATACCCAATCAATCCCATATAATAATGCGCGAACAATATTTTTTGTATTTATAATGTAAAGCGATTTATAGCAAAGATTAATCTAAAATATTGATTTAGCATTAATTTAAGCTTCGTCTTAAGCCGCCTGATGATACGGTTGAGTATTTTTCTGTCGTTGTTCATCATTGTACTGACTTATGGAGTTTTTGGATTTATCCAGTGAACTCTCAACTTGCGATGATATTCGGATAATAGATAACAAAGACTAGTAAATTATGTAAGTTTATGGTCGGGTACACAATTCTACAACATCACTACAAACAGAAGTGAAACAATGAAGTACCTGACCTTTCACATTTGGAATAGCTGATTTATATTAAATAAAAAAAAAAACATCTAAAACAGAACGGCGTACCTAATAGGCCAAGATATAATGAAAGAGAGAGAGAGTTGTTAAAACATAGAGAATTCTAACTATATCGTTTACAGATGCAAACTGACTACTGCAATTCTCCAAAGTGAACACGGAAGTAGTTTTATCTCCAAAAGTTAACGAAACGAATAACAATGGAGTAACTAATTGTTCCATCCCGAGGCTAATTATTGACAAACGACGTTTCAAGGTACGCTCGGCTAGTAAACCCGATATATAATATATTTTATTATAATTTTCATTACAGCGAGTGGAAAACTGTCTCAGAATAATCTGAATGTTATGGAATAATTTTCCAGTTTGCACGTTTTTTTCTATGTGCCATGTTTTGTGTATGCTCTGTTTTATTTATTGTTTTTCAAAATTACTATCCCGTTAATTTAAGTTGTAATTAAGCGTTTTTTATTCAGAGCACATTTTTTACTTAATTTTAGTTATTTGTTATCGGTTGCGACAAATCCGTTATTAAAATTAGCTAGCGTTATTGAAACTAATTTTAAAATTATTCAAGCACAACAATGATTAGATATTATTAGGCGAGGGTAGTGGGAGTGGTGATTTAAGAGAGGGGGGGGGGGGACGGCGAAAGGAGACGAAATAACAAGGAAACATTGTCAACAGAGGTGACTTACAGGGTGAGAACCCTGAAGTATTTATACTCTGGAACCATGTTCTCAGTATATATTATACAGGTTGTTAAGGGACGTACTTGACTTACTTTAACCAGTGATTCCTGACATTATTTGGAGTAAAAAAAGTAAATGAAATTTTGGTCTCCGGTGACATTTTTGATGTTTTTTTTTTCTACAAAAACAGAAAAAAATGGTAGTTGTTGAACAGCTGGAGGCGGGGTAAGGGGTTCGTCGGACACCCGGCTGAGTGACCAATGACGACATGCGGAAGAATTTTTTTTGTTTGATTTTGAAGAAAACATTTTTGAAAAAAAAAAAGTCGTCAAAAAAGTCACCGGAGACCAAAATTTCATTTACATTTTTACTCCAAATAATGTCAGGAATCACTGGTTAAAGTAAGTCAAGTACGTCCCTTAACACCCTGTATAGTATGATCTATGTGGTAAATTTTTTTTTTTTTTTTAAATATTTTCATGTTGTTTCTTTGCTCGTACATACAGTTTACAAGTATAAGATGACAAGAGTAAGGAATACAAAAAATGGTTCTAATTTAAATCATGGTAGTAGAGTCAGCAAATGTATGTACATGGTTAAAACTTAAGAGGAAACCGTGTACCGCGGTGTTTTGTTCATATAAACCTTTCCCAAATTTCCTCTCTGGATTTTGACTCTAGTGCAAATATTTTTTACAAAATACAGATATTGACCACTACCGTGTCGATACGATGATTTTTTTTTATAAGTTACTTCTTATAGGAGTTAGGACCCTCCAAAAACCGTTAAAATTGCCTGGTTTGAACGCTATCAAGAGACGTTCATTATATAAACTAGACAATGTATTAAAAAAAAAAACAAACAAACAAATACAACATACAGATACAAAATACTTTCTTCTAATACAATTGCTAAATAAAATCTTAAAAATCGGTCCAGTTTTGGAGAAAAAAATGGGGAATAGAAAACTTCGATTTTGACGATTTTATTTAGGTATTATCAGCCTAAGGTGAAGTTTACCCTGTCGCTCAGCATTTGAAGGGGTACCAGCGACAGTGACAGCAACAGTTTGATAAAAAACCTACTCTTCAAATTTCCCGGCGACCGTGTTTCCTCTTAAGAAGTGAACAAACACCTCGCTAGGAGAAACTATGCTGAGTTTTTCGCATACTTTTAAATTTTTTTATTCTGACGTCATAAGTAAAAGCACAGTATCCTTGAGATATCCCACCCATGGCTGCAGTATTGTACAATTGTACATTATTAGGTGAGTAGCTGTGTTGAGTTTAACATGTAGTAAGTTATATTAACCATCGTAATATTAAATAGAGTCTATGAGAACAGTGTAGTGAAAAGGGTATAAATGCATTGTACACGAAGTACGCAATGTAGAAAAAGCCCTCAGCACGCTCTAATTAATACGATATAATAAATGTAAAATTTTTGTAAAAATCATGAAATTTAGTTGTAGGAGACGAACTCAATGCGTAATATAATCATTATAATGTAAACTAGGATCGTAAAACATTAATAATTCGTTAATTCCTCATCTTAAAATAGCAGATAACTCCTAAAATAGTTATTGCTTCTTGCTAAGATAAAAATAGAATATCTTCACCAGTCTCCAAAGCATCGTCTCTTCCCTCCACCGGTTTTGGCTCCTTGATACCCCAGGAGTCCCTGGGCAGAGTTTCCAGGTCCTGCTCGGAGTGTACCCTCAGCATGCGCATGCTGCCTCCCGCGCAGAGTGGCACGAACACCTGCTTACCACTGCGGAGGGCGGCTAATGCAGCGCCCTCCGTCTGCACCTCGTTGGACATGGCCAGAAAGATAGACACCCTCTTGGCATTGGTCCATTCTGGGGTTTTCATGAGCTGCCATAAAAAGATAAATAGTTAATAGTTAATTAAATTAGTTAATAGATTTTTTTTACATTAACTCCATACAAGAGGCCCTGAGGATAATAATTTCCCTTGGGGTCTATGTCATCTGATATGCTGTGTGGAGGATCTTTTTAAGAAATGGAAGGAATGAACATTGGTCTTGAAGAGACCCTGACTGCCAAATTCAACCGTGGGGCACACTTGTGATTTGTACAGGGTTAGCAGTTGTACTATTTAAGTACTCGTATCTGCGGGCTCTGTACAGTACGCACAGTTTTTGAGAAGATAACTTAACTCTGGCTTCGATGGAGCCCCCATATCTGCGCTGGTCACTTAGAGTTACACCAAGCTTATCAATAGAGGTCCTATTCGGAAGATTGCTTCCATTGAAGGAAACTAGATGTTCATTAGATAGGTACATATAGATTAATTTGATACCATTATGAGCATCTTAGATATCTCAAGCAGTGGCGGCCGGTGGTCAAAATATGTGGGGGTTCACCAGAGTCATTAAGTTAGACAATAAATTTAGGGAAGGTACATACCTAGGTACTTATAAAGAAGTTCTATTCTCCGTTCTGTTAAAACGGAAACATATACAACACAGTTTAAAATACAATTTAAACAATATATTTCAAAAAATGCTTTAGGAACACTGAAATAACAACCAATGGAAGTTTCTCACCTGTACTTTTGTTCCAATTACGGGTTCTGTTTTCCCAGTTGTTATTTGAACGCGAATTCCCAAAATTCATATTCGTACTTATTGCTTCGGAAATGTAAATTTTAAACGAAAATAAACCAGAGAAATGCGACAAAAAATGAAATGGTGGATGTAGTAGCCAGGGACCATAAACATACCAAACTGAACTTATGAATTATGATATCATATCGATATCACACAAAGATTCGGTTGACATTTTGGATCGGAGTTATGCCCGCCTGCTGACAACTAATCAGCTAATCACTCATTGTCATTATAAACATGCTTTGACTTGAAGAGAAGAACGCGCGGAACATTCGTTAAAAATAGTAGCCTGCTGTTAAATTGAAGACAAAATGTGGACAAAAACATTACATGTATGAGTTCTTGTTTAACACGCCACTGTACGAACCGCTCCTTTCGATGTGGGGGTAAAATTCGGACCTGCGTTCTCGCTTTGGTAAAATTTACAAAGAACCATATGTGCCCACGGTTTTGACCGTTCACGGGATTTGCTCACAAAGTAGTAAGATTCTAAAACGCTGTCGAAAACGAACTGCTATGAAGATAGGCGCAAGGGCCGGCTCTCGTCGCCCTGAAAGATATAGCGTATAATAGGTACCTACCTACCTACTGTGCGAGATCTTGAGTAAATATTATAATAATTTATAACCGAACCGCGTTTCGTATTATGATCTTCAATTTTTGTGGGTTGTGCGGTGCTCGGGAGCTCTTATGAACTAGCCGCCACTGATCTCAAGGTGTACAGTACATGCATTATGTATTATATTGAAGAGTAAGACTTATCCTGCGCAGCACAGCCACTGTGAAACGCGAAGGGTCCTTGGTTTTTCCAGATTCCTTACCGTTACCGAATCACAAGAGCGATGACTAAAATAACCATACATATTATCCCCTTTGTATCGTATGTGTTTGATAAGGCTTAAATTTGTTCTATTTTCATCTTTAGTGGTAACATTGTCTCATTTAAAAATATGTTTTTTGTTAAAAAAAAACCTATTTCATAAACCGATGTATGTCAAATTTTGTTAATTTTTTATAACCCTGAATAGGTATGAATCTATCTTAACTCGAGAGGTCACCCGAATTGATTGGGTGTTTGTCGAACATTTTTTTACGTTTTTCACGTCTTCCTAATCGTACATAAGAATCCTGATCCAACAGCCAAAATTGTGCATTAAATCGATTTCGTCTGACCACGTTCTACTTTCTACCACGATATCAGTTCAAAATTTAGTGGAGTTGACAGCGGATTCGCGTCACAGAGAAAACCGCCAATAATATCAAAAGCATACAAACAGTAGAAAATTTATCTAAAACTTAAGCAACCTTTTCAATGATCAGCCTGCTCTGTTCAGCTCTGTCTTCTGGAGCCAGGTTTTTCATGGTCTCTTTCATCGCCTTCCTCAAGACAGCCTTGGCAGCCATTATGCTGGCTTTTAAATCGGCAGCACTGGTAGTCCTAAAGCAAAAGACATAAACTCATCAATAATGACCGTGGAGAACAAGCATTATTTTTTTTTTAATTAGTTCCACCCAGGAGGCACTGAGGAAAATAATTTCCTTCAGGGCCTATATTATTTTTGAGGGTACTATTTAGAGGGTCTTTTTGAGAAGAGGAAGGAGTGCTGTGGGAGCAAATTGTTGCACAGCCAAGCTGTTGAACTCAAAAACAAAACGTAGAAAAAAACAGGTCTCGTGTGACAAATGTCAACCGTGTACGAACGTGTTTCCCGACTATGCACCGGTGCCGAAGAGATCAATGGTGTTAGTTTATCGGAGTATCTTCCATTGAAATACCGGTAATAAATAATCCAAGATACCACCACATTTTTTTAAATGTACCTATTTTTTGATAACTAACATCCTTGCCGTACATCGCCCAAGTGGTTCGCTACGTTTGGTTACTTCGTAGGGGTGAGGTTTGTCTAGGTCTTGGCGTCAGATGCGTTAGCCCTCTTACTGCGTGGCAGGCAGGTTCGGGAGAGACTGGTTGAGGCCGTTGAGGGAGATCTTTTAATCTCTCCAGCCGGACTCTCTCGACCTTG
Organism: Limnephilus marmoratus; assembly: GCA_917880885.1. Classification (NCBI taxonomy): domain Eukaryota; kingdom Metazoa; phylum Arthropoda; class Insecta; order Trichoptera; family Limnephilidae; genus Limnephilus; species Limnephilus marmoratus. The sequence continues at coordinate 28,734,398 of OU862924.1, read as the reverse complement.
CATAGCAGTTTGAGGGATATATTCGTTCGTCCGTCACAACTTGACACATTAACCCCCAGATTCCTACCCACACTTCATGCAGTTTTCTTTACCAGAATTTCCTATTCTTCCTTTCCCTAAAAAGACCATCCACACAGCACCCCCAAAGACGACACAGGCCTTGGGGGAATTTTATTTCCTTAGGGCTAATGTAAAAAAAAACATAGTAAGGCCATTTAAAAAAAAATTGTCATAAACTCACAAATACTCGTGATTGCCAAACTTGCTTATAATCTAAAGGTATAAAAATGAATCCCTGTTTCCCTACTTCACGCCATAAATTCAGAACGACTTTACTTATTTCATTCATCTTTTTTTCAAAGTTTTCTAATACTTTGTAGAAGGTTTTTAGGGAAAGTAAAATTAAGAAAAGGGGATCGCGGGAGGGGAAGGCGACTCGGGAGGGAAACGGGGATGCATGCGAAAGGACGTGCAGGGGGAATCAATTTTTTTCTTTGAATGGCATTGCAACGCATGCCGGGTACCAGCTAGTATTATATAAAATGTTGTATTTTTAATAAAACGAAAATATATATATATGTATATAAAACAACTCGTATCCGTATTAGATATTTACTATACCGTTTGATTAACAATATATATTTTCGTTTTAGGAATATTTTGGCTTCAAACCCAAAACTAAATTTTACATCAAAAAGGCCGCGCTGCTGCTCCTCGTGACTTCTTCTGAAGACCAAATTTATAAAACGTTGTTACGTTCTCTTTATTCTTCTACATGACATGGAAGCCAGAACTTGAACCCTTGAGTTTGGGTAAAATACAGGTGACTAGATGCGTATTCCATATACCTCGATAGATAAGCTTTAGTACGTGAATACCACAAAAGAGTCCCAACTCAATCCATTGAAGTCTGAAGGGAATGGACTATGGAAACTCCAATCAGGGTATGCTGTAAGGAGTTCCATGCCAACTCAGAATGAAACACGTCAGAAAGGTCATTAAAAGCTATGAAAAAATGAGGTGCTTCTGAGTTGGTTTCATTCATCCGGTCACCGCTGTAATGAGCCAGGCACCCCTGCTAAGTAACCAAACGTAGTTGAAGTGAGATCGGAAGGGAAGCAGATTGAGAAATGGAAAATGGAAAAGTACTATTCAGATCTGGTCACCAACCACGCGCCATTTCAAGCAATTTTTCGATTCTGAATGGTGGTATTTAACAAGGATGATACTGAGAGTATTTACCAATGTAGGATATCAAATTTCTAAGTAATTCAAAGAATAACACATTCAACGTAGCGCAGGTGATCAAAAATACTCTTGCCAATAAATTTCCTTGACAAATATATTTATTACGTTCCATTTATTGCAAAAGAGATTTCGTCAGTTTATTCAAAGAAAAAGTACATAATGGCAATCAACAAGTACCGGTGGTACGCTCCAAAAACTCTGAAAAACATTTTAACCTTGTAGATATATTCTAAATATTAATATTAATTTCCCAAAAATAATACAGCAAATTTCAATAATTTTTAATAAAATTGTAATTCAATACGTAAAACAAGGCTGAATTGAAAAATGTGCACATCATGAGAATACAATTATATTATGTTTCGGCTTAGAGGTTATAATCTCTGGCAATTAACTTATGCGTAAATACGATGGCAAATAAATATAAAGGGTAGGTCAAACTCACGGAAGAGGTGCAGGTTCTTCTGGAACGTAATACTTTTCTTGATGAGACCACCATTTAGTTGCAGTTCACTTTTTTTTTAAACTGAATTATTGTTAATGCTAATAGTTGCTAATATTGTTAATGCTAATAGCTGCGACAAGATAGTTGCGGTAGTTTTATGCGAGTTAGGTATATAACTATGACTGCGTCCGGCGGCGATGATTGTTAACACACAAACTTCGAGCACCGAAATTACTTGCGATTGCTTGCGATAGTGACAGCAGGGAATCATAAGGGGAGCGGGGGAAGGGAGATATTCATTGCCATAGGAAATAAATAATATTTAAATCCAAAATAAACACAAAAGCAATCCGCCGAGCGCAACCAATATTATTGGCGCTAACATGCCCCTCAGCCTTGACAGGATGGTCAAAATAAACCAACATGCGAAACGAAAAGAAAATAAAAATAAATACTATTAAAACATTTACCGCATTGTGTTTCAGTGCTCAAGACGTTAATGCGTGTCATTATTGCGAGTGTGATGAAAATAAAATAATAAAGAAAGGAAACGATTAAAAGATAGCAATTATGTATATATGCCTACTTGAACTAAACTAATTAATTATTAGGTATTATAAAAATGGCAAGAAACATGAGATTAATAATGAGCGTGTAAACTTGGTTTGCGAGTTACGTTGCTTTGCTTGAGAGTAGGTGCGTTTCCGACTAGTACGTACCCTAAACTGGTTTCGATTGCACTCGGTAATGATTGAGTGCCCTTTACCTTACCAGGTAAAAGGATTTGGCCAAAAACATTGGCACCAATGATTGCATCGATGACCCCTGGGATGTGGAATTTGTCGTCGGCGAGTGGCAATTCATTTAGATAAGACAACGCACTCATATCTATAGAAGATGCCGGCAATTGGGTTGTAATGCGATCCACTACCAAAGGTCGAATGGAGAAAGATGTTTTATTATTATAGCGAGACTCAAACTTTAAATTAGTCATTCCTTTAATGCGTTGAGAAATATCTCCAATGCCTCTAATGGTTGTATGATTGCGATCTGTGAATAAGGGTAATCCAAGGCGTTTGCAACAGCTCGTTGTAATAAATTCGCTTTGTGATGCGCTATCAATTAAAACGCGTATTTTCTGATAATTATTCCTGGAATCAAGAACACTAATAGATGCGGTACCTAATAAAACGGATTGATTTGGGGAAAAAACGTTTGCATCTCCATTATTGAGAGTACATAATGTTACATTATCAGATTTACTCTCAGGTTTGCTTTTGGGATTTAAATTTCGCTCCATATTACGAGAAAAATTGGATGAAGTGTCATCAAAATGCAATAACGAGTTATGGTTTTGATTACAATATCTGCACCGATTTTCCGATTTGCATGTATTGGTAGAGTGCATTGTACTTAGGCAATTTCGACATAAGTTTTGTTTTTGAGTTATCTTAAACCTACTCTTAGGTGATGCGTTTAAAAATGTTGGGCATTTAAAAATGAATGTATGGTCTGACAAATTACATAACGTGCACTTATAGTGTTTTGCTTTGTTATGCGTTAAACTAAGAAATGCGTGGCTATATTGTGCTTCCCGTAATTTTTTTTTCTCGAACTGTTGTGATTTCGATTCTGGTAATCTTGACGTTCTATGTAGTATTTTGGCTTGTTCACGTAAAAATGTTACGAATTCATCGTACGACGGTGCCTCTGATTTTCTGACCGATGATTCGAATGCTACAGCTGTTTCTTTGTCTAGTTTTTGAGTCCCTATATAAAGAAAGAAACATTGTAATAAGTTAGGAATTTTTAATTGTTGCAATGCTGAAATTGATGAATGAAATTGGTCTATAAAAGCTTCTAAATCCACTGCAGTTGGTACTGTTATTGGTTTTATATTCAAAATTTTATCAAAATAATAAACCGCGTTCGCCCGGGTATCTTCGTATTTTTCCGTTAATGCCTTCCATATAAGTTGGTAATTTTCGGCTGTGGTTGGAATTCCGGCACAGATATTTAACGCTTTTCCCGACAAAGTACTTATTAAATAATGAATTTTTTCCGTGTCGGAAAGATCTATATTTTCATGAATTAATTTTTTAAAAGTATCGTGAAAAATTCTCCATCCCATTATATTTCCATCAAATGATGGCAAAGTTAATTTTGGCAACTTAACATTGAGATTTGATTTATCTAACTTCGAATGCGTTTCAGATAACTCACTTGTATTGTCACATGTCTGTTTTGCGGTTAACTGGATTACAGAATATAAATCATCAAATGATTGTTCCATTTGAAAGTTAGGAATAAAATCTGAATTTATTTGCATTTTTAAATCATTAATTTTATTTACTAATTGAATAAACTCTTTTCTGATCTCCAATAGCAACGCTGCATTGGCACAAAATATGTTTTTTGAATTAGATGATTTCAAACCCTTTATGCTATCATAAATTCTCTGAATCCTTGCAAATTGTGAATTCTGCCTCGCTTCTAATAATTTAATGTCTCGTTCCATTTTGGAGACGTCTGATTCATCCGGCATATTGTCAATTTATTTGTTAATTATAATAGGCTGAAGATTATTTCGTGATGACGTACGTACGACCTATCTCAACTACCCACGATAAATTTATATGCAATGAAATACGTGCGTAAATGTTTTCAAGTAAAAATGCGCGCTGGTTCTTTTAAATTACACATCCAGGCTAGATTGGACCATAATCTTTCGGCTTAGAGGTTATAATCTCTGGCAATTAACTTATGCGTAAATACAATGGCAAATAAATATAAAGGGTAGGTCAAACTCACGGAAGAGGTGCAGGTTCTTCTGGAACGTAATACTTTTCTTGATGAGACCACCATTTAGTTGCAGTTCACTTTTTTTTTAAACTGAATTATTGTTAATGCTAATAGTTGCTAATATTGTTAATGCTAATAGCTGCGACAAGATAGTTGCGGTAGTTTTATGCGAGTTAGGTATATAACTATGACTGCGTCCGGCGGCGATGATTGTTAACACACAAACTTCGAGCACCGAAATTACTTGCGATTGCTTGCGATAGTGACAGCAGGGAATCATAAGGGGAGCGGGGGAAGGGAGATATTCATTGCCATAGGAAATAAATAATATTTAAATCCAAAATAAACACAAAAGCAATCCGCCGAGCGCAACCAATATTATTGGCGCTAACATATTATTATTAATTGAATTACGTAAAATAAAATTACCTCACCAAAATTTTTACAATTGAATATTTATTTTTGACCTGAATCGTTTTATTATTAGTTAGCCCAAAAAGAATAATTCCAAGCAACACGAGAAGTCATTAATATTAGTCAGTAAATATCTCAATGTACAAATGTATCTACATTTTACGAAATACGACAAACTTAAAAGGGTTGATTAAATAATACCTGCATGGTGTCCGGGAACTTGTGGTAAAAGCGTGAAACTGGTAATTTTCTGGTAAAACTCTACATCCAATTACTTTTGGAGTAGGGTGTGTCAATTATTTCAAATTTTGAATTCAGAAACGCTGGGGTCTCAAAAGTTGCATCTTACATATAAAATGAGAACTGCATTTAAATTATTTTTTTAAAATTGGTTATTAGCTCGCTAAAATGCATTGGAAATCAGAAAAAACCTAAAACGTGTATTTTTAAATTATGGTAATAAATATTTTTTACAGTAATTTACCTTTTAAAAAAGACTTAAACATTTCAAATTAGAGAGTCTAGTTAAAAGACGAAACATAAATGACCTCTTAATGCTTTATAAAATTGTGAATAATCGTGTAGACAGTAGGGTGTGTCAATGGTTTCAACTTTTGAATTCAGAAACGCCCGGGGTCTCAAAAGTTGCGTCTTGCAAAGAAAATGAGAACTGCATTTAATTTTTTTTTTTAAATGGTTATTAGCCCGCTAAAATGCATTGAAAATCAGAAAACAAACCTAAAATCTTTTTTTTTTTTTTTTAATTTTTAATAATTTTTTTTTCCAGTAATCTAACATTTTTACGTTTGTTTATTATTAAAAAATACGTATAACTGACAAAAATGAAAAAAAGTTCAAGTCTATGAATACAAGTATGTCAACAAGAATTCTGATTTTATCCAGAAAAAGTGTTATTATCCCCTTTTATTTTTTTTAACCAACATATCACATATGTTTAATTTTTTTTTTGGTTCATTGCACTGCATTTATGGGATGAAAAATAAGTTTGGAACAAAATATAAAATATGAACCCTTTGTTTTATTTTTTTTCCAAATCAGGAAATCTATTTTTTTTTTCAAAACTTCCGGCCATTTTAGCGGGCTAATAGTGAACAATAATTTCATTTATTTTTACGTTTTCGAATAGCTACGGATCATACGAAACTTTTGAGACCCCGGGCGTTTAAATATAAGGTCATTTTTTTTCTCTCTATGGAGAGCGACACACGCTAGTTAGTAGACAGTAACTTAGTCAACCAAATCAAGTTATACGCCAGGCCCAAATCTACAAGAATCCTTAACATATTTTGGACTGAAATTTTTACGAATAATACTGGATATTTTAACCCTATATCTAGAATGTCTCAATCATACAACCGTTTTGTTAAAATACACAGTTTCATACATATTTTTGTAAATAATATAACGTGTTTCAAAAAATATCTCCACAATTTGTGCACATAAAAACATTTTTTTTTTTTAAATTGTTGTTTTATTACTTTTCAGTAAATACTTCATAAATATTGTATACTTGTTATTATTATGTATTTAAGTTTTCAAGTTATGTATAAATAATACTTGCATTGTTTTTCATAAGTTTGCTTCTGTGAAAATGCATATGTGATTACTGGAGACACATTAGTCTAGGGATATTTATATTTGTATTTTAATCTATTGTATATTACCCACAAAAATGTTGTATAAATATCCTGTTTGTGTCTCAAATAAATAAATAAATAACGTTCGTTTGCCAAACTGCAAACCGCTGACAAAAATGTTAAAAAATTCGAATGAATTAATTCAAGTAAGTCTACAAGAATACAGATTTTGTCCAGAAAAAGCGTTATTTTCCCGTTGTATATTTTTAACAAACACATTTTTGCGTTCTTTGTACTGCAATTATGGAATAAAAATTGAGTTTGCTACAAAATATAAAATATGAATCCTCTGTTTTATTTTTTTCCCAAATCACGAAATCAATTTTTTTTTCAAAACTTCAGGCCATTTTAGCGAGCTAATAGTGAAAACCAATTTAATTTATTTTTACGTTTTCGAATAGCTACACATTGTACGCAACTTTTGAGACCCCGGGCGTTTAAAAATAAGTCAATTTTTTTTCTCTCTATGGAGAGCGACACAAGCTATTTTGGAGTCGATTATGTATTTTTTTTTTTAATTTGGGTTTGAGTAAATTGAATCCGAAGTAAATTAATACAGCCAATTATTGGAATTAATTAGGTTTTTTTTTCAAAAACGGTTGTTACGGTTTCCGAAAAAACAGGAAAATTATTTTTTTAATTACGTTTTTGATTTCTTACGAAGAACGGCTGCGTAGCCGTTACAAATAAAACTTAAATTTGACTTGACCTGATATCGTGGGTTCGCCCGTTCCAATTTCGGAGATAGTGCCGATTTTTGAACTCATGCGGTGACCTACGGAAAGGTCTCTAGAGTCTAGACCTAGACCCCAGACCTTGTTATGAAGAATAAGTACAGGAATAGGTTGGATCCTCAGCATGACATGCGGTGTGCACTTTCTATAAACATAACTCCACGTATACATGATCTTTGCTCAAAAATACAATACCAGGGTAGTCACTAATTATTTTGCTGTAAATTTTTTAACTGTTTTAATGCTGAATTGTCTGATTTTAATTCAGAACATTTAAATAAAGTTGTTCATTTCTAATTTTACAACTACATCCTATAAATTTTATAGGATGTAGTTGTAATTTTATAGTATAAATTTACATAATATATCATTTTAGTACCTGTCACTGGAAAATAAAATAAAAAATTAGATTAGGGTCGCGTACTTCAAATATATTCGTACATTGGGTCGCCAGCCAAAAAGGTTAAGAACCACTGATCTAGACAATCACCACAACTACCCTGATATTGCTTTCGATTGCAGGGATATGTGAAAGGCACTCACAAAAGTTGCCGAATTTGCCTCTAGAGTTATGAAAAATTGAATTCTTTGAGAGTCTATATTTACTATACCTTTTGATAAAAAAAAAGTTTGGTTAAAAAGTATTTTGGCCTAAATCCAAATTTAAGTTTTATATGAAAAAGGCCGCGCAGCTGTTACTCCTAATTAATGTACCACTAGTTTCCGTACACCATATAGAAAACCGTTTTCATTATGATCAAAAAGCATTAGGTACTTGTCAACTATTTTTATTTAGCTATATATTTATGAATAACTACAAATATCCTGGCAACATAAATAACTTATGTCAACTTGGAAGACGATAATAATTTGTTCAACCCACATCTAGTTTTACTTACATAACTTATCTTTTTTGTAGACAAAATAATAACGAAAACAAAATGTGACCAACGAAATATAATTCATCAGGTATGCACTATAAGAGCAGTCACACTTTCAGTGACTTTTGGATTTGGATTTCAATGACAATTATTGTTGTATTTGTTGTGCTTCCAAGAATATTATGCTTGATCACGAATGATCGATTGAATAAGAGGTTCACATCAATGCAAAGCTAAATCCATAGTGTGTGTAGGAGACGTGTCCGTGTGCCCAAAGAAATACCATATTTTCTACACTTCTGAAGAAGTTGATTAAATATTTTCAAATATTATAAAATTTTTCGTTAAATGTTTTTGGGGTGTTATCTATGCCGTGTTGCGCTACCTCCTTCTTTAGCCAACGTTTCGGAAATCCTTGCAGTGTCCATCATCAGGGCAGATCAGATCAGATTTCGGACATCAAACGATGTCCGAAACGTTGGCTAAAGAAGGAGGTAGCGCAACACGGCATAACACCCCAAAAACAAATAACGAAAATACTTTTGGCCGTGAAAATCTTAAAACATTATCAAAATTATTTCTTCAGCAGAAAATCAATTTCATGGACTTGTCTGAAGTCTAGGGGGTCGAAAGGTATTATACAAATGTAATTTGGCGCCATCAGTTTTCTTTCAAAATGGTATAGATCCCACCCTTTCTCCTACTCATCTCTTCCCCTCCCCACAACCTTCAATCTCGTATAGGTAACAAAAAATACCCTAATTGTAAATGCTGTATCCGCATTAGCAGTTGGCATTTGGGACTCGGGTGCGGTAAAGACATAAAAACATCATTCGGAAACATGTCCTTACTAACACTACTCTACTCCTTCCTTCCCCAATTCCACAATTCTTCTACTTCCTTCCACAACTTCCTTACGGTACGGTACATTTAAAAAAGGGTACATTTCTTCATCTTATTAACTTTAACTTTAAATTCAGTGAATTTAAATGATTCATCTCTTCAAGAAATATAAGAATCTAGTAGTTAAATGAAAAAAAACATTACGCTTATATTTGAATTACTTTCGAATCTACAGGGAGGCGGGTGTTGGTACCATTTATTGGATAATCAACACCTCTCCATAGAACACCCTAAGTGGTGCCTTGGGTGACTTAGCAGGGGTGCCCGGGTTCATGGGGTGAGGCGGCGGTTGCGTCTGCCTATCAGCTGCAATGGTTGAGAAGAGTCCCTTTGACATCTCCAGCCGTACCCACTTGGAACATCGCCTTGCACCGCTGTGAGAGGGATTAATTTACGTCCGTCACTCTTGAACACACTGACCCCCACATTCCTACCCACCCCTCATACCTTCTTTACCAGAACTTCCTCTTCATCCTTTCCTAAAAATACCTTACACACAGCATCCCCAAAGGGTGACCGGCCAACTCAGAATAAAACCTACTCAGAACCATCTCAGAAAGGTCATTAAGAGGATGATAAAAAATTGTTAAATAGGTTAAGTTAGGTAATGGTTACCGGTTATTTTAAAATTATTTTTTCAAAGCTTTTAATGATCTCTCTGAGGTGGTTCTGAGTTGGTTTCATTCTGGCAAGGAACCTCCCCGAAGATGACATTGGCCCTGAGGGAAATTATTTTCATCGGGGCCTCCTGTGTGGAGCAAATGTAAAAAAACACACACGTTTAGCTTCAGATATATCATTTTTACAGCATTCAATCTTTTTATTTTATTTAAATTAAACATACAACGAAGTTGCATTCCCATGATTTATCAAAACTCATTAAGGGATCGCCAATTGGTACTTTTGAAAAGTTAAACCCAACCCAACCCAATATGCAGACACAATATATGAAGAAAAATTTTACAAAACATTTCAACAAAATTTTTCAACAAAATTCTTCAACAAAACATTTCAAACAGAAGCAACATACAGACACAACATTATGAAGAATCACTTTACAAATATTTCACAGAAACATGTTTATAAGATTTTATGAATTATTATAACCACTCATTTGATCTATGTACTGTTGGTGTCAAAAAGTTAAAATAAAGTATCCTCCATGATGGACTATAGAAATGCATAGAAAATCTACTATCTAATGCATAGAAGATCTACTTTCATCCTTCCTCTACACATCCTCCATCCTTCCTCTAAGTTCCTGTTCACTGTCACATTACATCAGGGTTGATATTGGCACTCCATTGTTATCTTGTTTCTTTTAAATCAATGGATGCATCTTATAAAAGACCTTGGCTGGTAATAATAACACGGATTTCAACAAAGCATGTTAATATTTCAGAAAATTTATCTCAGAAATACATGCTTCAGTATTAACGAACGATTATTTACATATTTTAGCATTACAGAATACTAGATATTTCCGTTTCAGCATTAGAAAACATTGCTTGGCAAGGATTAAATATCAGATTATAACAAAAAAATGGTTGTGTTTTATAAGGAAGGTGAATATTGCAAAAAAAAAACATTTATGTAAATTTCAAAATATCATTAAAAACTAAAACAAAAGCCAGGAAAGGAAGAAAACATAATAAACAAGATACTAGCAATGACCATAGGGTCAATTAAAAAAAACAATTATTATCGATTATCAGTAGATAGGAAGGTTATAAATAGTATAATTTTAAACACGATTTTTCCTGTCTTGCAACATTTACTTTGCCACCTGGTTTCGCTCAAGTTTCCACAATCTTTAGAAATATAATAAAGGTGCACTGCATCCGGAAACTCGCGGTGAATCTACATCAAATTTTGAGTATAACGTTTTTTGATTTTGCTTTCATTATCGAGTAATTTGAGTCAAAAGTTGTAATTTTTGGGTCAAATTTGAAAAAAATAAACTATCGCAAGGGACTTAATATTAGAAGCTGAAAGCTTTAAAGTTTTGTTAAAAACTTTTAACCAACCAGCGGCCGAAAATCCACATTTCGTCGAAAGTTTATCTTACGATCGTGCAGGGTGCAATGAGAAAGATTAATTAGTCCCCGTACCAGCTTTTTAAAATTATAACTCAATATCGATTTTATTTCATTCCAAATTTGCTCTAATTTATACCCATATCCAAAAATGCTGAAAGGCGTGATGATAAAACTATTAAAATAATGTACTTTTTGTAATAAATTTTTGATTATAAGTATTTACCATTTTTCAATAATGTCTAAGTTAAATAAGAATGTTAAAAAAATCTGAAATATATTAGTGTGTAAGTGCGCAAATAAATACACAAACGGACCAATTTTCGTCAAGAAACACGTGTACGCATATATTTTTTAATGATTTTATTTAAACTAAAATTAAAATTCTAAAACATGCGATACCCATAAAATGTATTGATGTATTTTAGTGCATAATTATACCGGGTATCCGGGGGTAAAGTGCATTAACTTCGGGAGGTGATTCTACATGATGGTAAGAGTAAAAAAGATTAACAACTTTTTTCGAAATTCCGACATTTTTTTCCCATACAAAAAGACGTACCTACTAAAAATCCTTAGTGTGAGGTACGATGTTACTTGCTGAGAGCCTGCCGGGCGTCCGACTCGATTGTGATTGGCCCGTATCGTAACAGCGGAAAATAATAAATCTGGCCGCACACGCCGGACTAATTTTATCTTTTTACCTCAAAACTACCCCTAAACGTTGGAATTTCGAAAAAAGTTTTTTATATTTTTTACTTGTACTATCATGTAGAATCACCTCCCAAAGTTAATGCAATTTACCCCTTTGAAATGGGTGTGGTATAATACAAAATCTTTTTTGAAAATTTAACAAATCTGCCAACGACCTATGGTATAACCTTATTATACTAAAAATTAACATTTTTTCTCAAAATTTAAAACATGCGAATGCTAGATAAAAGAACAATCTTTCGAAATCCATTTATAATTTTTTGTGGAAAAGAGTCAATACGTCTAAAATCTGATTATGACATATCTCTGGTTTTCTATGGTAATACCCTTTTAAACCTTTGAAAATACGAGCGTGCGCAGATAAATTTGATAGTTGGTGTTTTCACAATTTAATCATTTAAAATAATACAAGAGATACAGAACGTACAATATATGCATTTTGTTTTTCAGAAAAATCTACATTTTCAAAGCACAGTAGGAAAAAGCGAAAAAGGAAAGCGCGTCATGTGCTGAAATTGTAGCGTTAAGAAAGGCAAATTTCACAAGGCCAGAGCTCACATTTAACAAGTATTTAGTGAGACGGAGAGAAATTTTCTGTTTTAGAGATTAAAAATGTTTTTTTTTAAGACATGCAAACAAAACTTCCCAGATGACAAATAATCTGATATTATTTGATTTTCCTCTACTATCAACATCACAAGTCAAAAATTTTGCTTGCGCAATGATGGAGGACTGGGTAGGAACCCGCACAATATTTTTCCAAAAATTAAATCATTAATTGAACAAGTTTAGTTAAAACTATATAAAATATTCAGCTGAACCGGAATTGCTTTAAATTACGTCACATTCTGAAATAATATCGCAAACATACCTAGTTCTCATATTCAGTAAACAAGTTTCAGATTGTGTTTGCGTTCACAGATTAGAAGATTTGGTTTCCCAATGTGAACAGTATCCTTATGTTTGCTCGATCTTTCTGATAAGTGTTAATTTCCTGAACCAGGAATAATTTACTCAACGAGTTTGGTCTTCTCTTTTTAGCCATCTTTACAGTTTCTTTTTATATGCTATTTAAGATTTAATACAATATCAAGACATAAAACGCAAAAATACGAAAAGTAGCTCTGCTAAGTCATTTTTTTATCATTCCTCGAGAATCTGGTTCAGCGCTCCTAACGAGAAAACATAAAATTTAAGTACCTGTATGACAAATTTATTGACTTATTTAAAAAACACATTATTATTCTTATTTCACAGTACGCAGGAGGGCCAGTGAGGTATACGGTTTGGTAACCGGCCAATTCAGAATGAAACCAACTCAGAACCACCTCAGAAAGGTCATTAAGAGTGATGATAAAAAATATTTTAAAAATTGGTTAAATAGGTTAAGTTAGGTTAGGGTTACCGGCTATTTTAAAATTACTTTTTCATAGCTTTTAATGACCTTTCTAAGATGGTTCTGAGTTGGTTTCATTCTGAGTTGGCATTGGAACCATGCGGTTTACCTCAACGAGAACAGTAAATTAATAATAGAACTAAAATCACGTAGGTATTCCTAACAGTTATTGAATATTCTCGACTTAACTGCCAATAAAAATCAGTACCTAATAAGAACTTTTCAATCATTCCAAATATGGCGGCCTATGCAAATATATATTCAAATATAATTGAGGAAAATGTTAGAAATTATTATTTAAAATTGAGATACATAAAATGACAGAATTGAATTAAGGTCTCAGTAGCTCAATTGGTAGAGTATTGGTCCTGGTAAGGAGGAGGACAAAATTAACTATTTTCGGTGTCTTATTCTGTTTTCCCTAAATTTCTTTACTGCGTGAAACATGGACACTTAGAGCCAGCGAAAGACAGCGATGCTCTCGAAATGTGGGGCTGGAGAAAAATGCTCAGGAGAAATGTGTCCATTCTGGAAGAGCTAGGCATCCACAACATGGCTTTTAACAATCAATTAAATTTAAAAAACTCACATTGTTATTAGATGCTACTACGTTGAGAAAAGACACTTCACTTAAATAATTTGTCCACGGGTTTTATTTCGAAATATTCAAAGAGCGAAAGCGAAGAGAAGGATGCACTCTTCAACAGTGAGAGTTGAAGTTCAAAAGCTAAATAACAAGTTAAATGATAAAATAACACAATCATATTATTATTACTATTACCCATTGCCGTACAAGAAAGCATGCTTACAACGATAGCGGACTAAGTAAAAATAAACAGTTAATGCTGATAGTAAATTACTTGTGTATATCAGTCAAGTGAAATGTTTCTCAAATACAATTCCTTTAGAAAATTGGATTCTTTGTTCAGAAGTTTCCATCTACGTACATGTATATAATAAAATCGACAACATTGCATACAGTTTATACCTAACTATAATTTGTATAAGAAACCATCAGAATGGTTTGTCATTTCTATGCTTAACATGCAAATAGTTTTAAAATGCACCGTGAAATACAATTTCCTTAAACAGTATTTATTTATTAATTTACGGACGATAGTCCATTAAAAACATAATAATAACACGAATAAAAAAAGCAGAGATGACAGTGAAGGGAGAGCACATATAAATGAATAGCAATGACAACATAAAATGTAAAAAAGTACATATAGAAGACACTACAATTCAAAGCATGAAGAAGCATTTAAATAATGCTTATCGACTGCCGAAAGTCATTTAGTTGTACACCAAAAAATTCAATGCTTTGACTTGCGTTGACAAGTCTCGACATTCTGGATAAAGGAGAATGGTATCCATAATTAGTAGAATGTTAATTGAAGAACAGCAATTCATTATTTTGGAGTCTACGGGAAGGGATGTCAAACTGGATGAGTTGTAACAAAGCAGGTATATCAGTAACACTGTTGATAATTTCCGAAGAAGGGATGTCAAACTGGATGAGTTGTAACAAAGCAGGTATATCAGTAATACTGTTGATAATTTCCTAAGTCCTAACAGTAGTTAAACTATGTACGTTATATTTATGTGAAGAGAAACCAACTAAAAACATAGAAAGTGAACCAAATGTACAACATGAAAATGAAGAGAAAACATAGATCCACGTACAAAATAGAGAAAAAAACATAGACTATTAGTCTCTTCTGAAGTCGGTTTCTCATTGCTGAGGATCGTGACCCCTAATCAAATTTCCACGGTGGACATGGCTCTTCCATCCCTCTGGATTTTGCGCTGCGTGGAGAGCTGCGGACACCGACATCCCGGACGCCAGTGATACTTGATCACTCCAGCGCATTTGACGACCTTCCCCTGCTTCTTCTTGGCGATTCAGTTTGACGAGCAACGTGTCCTAAGTATCTTAAAATACGTTGTAGGCAGATAGTTGAGAGCCTATTGTGGATCCCTAGCTTTTCCAAAATGGACACATTCATGCGTCTGGCCATCCATAGAATCCTGAGCATTTTTCTCCAGCACCACATTTCGATGGCGTCTATCCATTTTCTTTCGCTAGCTCTACGTGTCAATGTTGAAATCATTCTTTGATTCCAATATCCTACGATTGACGTTGAATATTTGTCAACATTTGCTAAGAAAAAGAAAGAAGGAACAAAAGAAAATAGTGAAAACAAAATGAACAGTGGTGATTTTGGCCATGTTCAATTATTGCTATAAGCCCAGTGTTACCAATTTATTCTTATCTCCACCAATTCGAGAGAGAATAGTTGACTTTTAAAAAATGCAGCCAGATACTCAATTTAAATTCGAATGAAGAAGACGATATCGGAAAAGTGTTATAATTTCATAATTTGTATGTATTATATTCTGCCTTTTATTTTACACAGAAACAAAACCAATATTTCGTCAAACAAAAATCACGTTACATCACTTACATCATCTGATGAACTGAGGTCAATCACGATAGGACTTAAGATAATTAAATGATGTTATTAAGATTTTTTTAGACAAATATCGAACCACTATACATACGTGAAGGTAAATTTTATTTAGTTATTGGAAAGTATTGATAAAGCACTTGTTATTTACATAATAGTACGCAGAGGAAAAATTAAAAAAAAATAATAAGCATAATTAGATAGGTACCTGATAGCCCCTCCAGACTCACGGCGAGAAGCCCCGAGAACACCCGAGAAGCGTGAATGTGATGAGTTTCTCGCATTCTCTTTCACGGGCTCGCCTGTTCTCGGATCACTGTCGGTAAATTTAAATGAAATGTAAATTTCACTGCCTCTGACTACCCAACGCTGAATTTATTTATTTTAGGTATTTTACCCCAAATATTCCCCAACATTCTTTGAGGCTTCACTGAGTGGTTGGCTAAGGGACACGGAAGCTAAGTGTAGTTTATGATCAGACCGAAAGCCATTCACATTTTTTGTTGGTACTTGCCAATTGATTTGAGATTTATTGTATTATGTTCTCTATTTTATGCAGGTGCTTGCGGGTTTTTACAGATGCAATGCCGCCTCATGGAGCCTCATGAATGAGTTTTTCTTTTGCCCTGTTTAATTTATCTTTGTCTTACTAACCTATTTTTTGCATTTTGTTTTTCCTGTTAAGCACTTGCATACTGCTTACTAACAACGTATGCATGGACACTGGAGGTCTAGATTCGTTCAAAATAAATAAATGTAGCTTCATTTAACAAAAAAAAATTAGAATCTTGCGAGAGCCTTGAAGGAGTAACCATCAGTTACTTATACCAGGGCGGGTAAGAGGTGGATTACCTCCACTGTCGGTAAATTTGGCCGCTTCAAAGGATTTCTCGGGCGAGAAGCGAGAAGACTACTACACTCACGTTTTGTCTCAATGTTGTTTAGTGAGCGGTTGAGAGTAGACGTGCGTTATATTTATGTTTTTATTTCGAAAAATTTGTTTCCTTGTGTTAGAAATGTGGAACAATCAACAAGAGTTGCAATTTATCGCACAGAGCCAAACCTGCAGCATTTTAAATATCGTCTGTAATGTCGTCCATACCGGATGGGAAACAGATCACGAGTGAGAACAATGAGAGTGTGGATAAGTGCTTGTTCTCGCCGAGACTTCTCGCTGTGAGTCTGGAATCAGCATCACAAATAATAATTGTCAGTTGCCACTAAAAACTCGAGTGTTTGCGTTTCTTCTTTGTGTAAATTTCTTACGTTCCAGTTCCGGTTAATAATGGTGGCAAATTTAATGGTTCAAAAAAAAGATACCTATTCTATTTTCAAATGTGATCGATCGTCTAATCGACGTGTTTAATCGACGGTAAGTGCCTCTGGTAAAGTACCTATTTACAAATAAGCTTTCAGATGACATTTTTGTTATTAAATAAGAGAAAATTGGAAACATACTTTTTTGAACTCGAGGTCTACAGCTCACAAATACTAATTTCGATTGTGGCTCTGTCCGTAACTCCGGTTCGACGAACTCTAGAACCTTAGGGAACGTACCCATACTACGTGACACTTTTAGGGGGGGGGGGGGGTCTTCAAAATGTCACGCTCCATACAAATGAGCGGCGGGTTGCTTAGGATTTTGGTCACCGGGGGGGGGGGGGGGGGGTTAAAAATTGCCAAAAGTAGGTCACGTAGTATGGGTACGTTCCCTACTTTAAATTTTACCTTGGTAGGTACCTAGTACGAAGATTTAGGATATTTTATTATTCTCTTTAGCAAATTGGAAGTTTTTGTTTGAAGCAATAAAGTATCAAACTGTAATATAATACTTTAAACAGAAAATTATTTTTTTGCCATTTTCAAAATTGGACTCCTTGTCGGAAATTCAGACTATACATATTATATTATCGGTACATCCTACAAAAAAAAATTGGTTCGTTTCGCCCTTACTGCTCCTGACGCTCTACACCGAACGACAGGAAACTACAACGAACTGAATCCGGTCCCCGCGCACTGCTACTCGCTTGATAATAGTGGAATACGTTTCGACGGTATTAGTACACAATAGCGCTAGTAGGATTGTCGTGTTTATTTTTCACTAGTTTGCGTTACTATTTTATAATTTGAATACAAATAAATAAAACTGCTCTTTTTTGCTATAATTAACTTTTGAAAAACATTATTCAGTTTGGCCTGCTCAAATTAAGTTTTGCATGAAAAAGGCCGTGTCTAAATGTCAAACATTGTTAGCTGTTGCAGAAGTTCTCAGTTCTAGGAAAAGTATAATGTTTGCGTATTCTGAGTTCGGACTAAATAAAAATTCATTGATAACAAAGCTTGCTCTGGATTTTAAAGATTATACTGATAAATGACAATAAATTAAACTGAACTTAGATTCTTACCTTGGGTCAATTTTTAGGTTATATTCCTTGGTGCCTGTCAACCGGTGTTCTACTTAGGTAGGTACTCTGAGCAATTCCAATGCTTAGAAACTCATGTACAATCAAGTACACAAACATTATTATCACGATATAAACATTCTGCTTATTTCCTGATAACAGTTTAATAAGAAGAACCACAATTTACTTATTAGCAAATAAGTAAACAAAAAATATTTAAATATTATTCGCAACTTGGCAGCTTGCAAACGACTTCAGACTTCTTAAAAAACAATAAAAAGAATTAGCGACATCTATCGATTGGGAATTCAACATAACTCAAAGATTGCTGCTAGTTTTAAAATATCGCTATACTATGTGTAAGCGGTGGAGTTAGGTTTTTGTGGGGTTGAATCTTGGATGTAAAAAGGTAAAAAAACGGCTTCATTACATAGAACTTTAAAGTTAAACCGCTAGATGCCGCTATTTATTAAATGTCCCAAAAATGATTACGCTGATTAAACTAAATAATTAATTGTGTCCCAACCTTCCATAATATGTACCCATTTGTCACAGGAATTATTCACAATATACGTACTACTTATATAATTTAGTCATCGAATGTCATAGTTATCCTTTCTCTTGTCGTAACCTTGGTTCCTGACTATACCTCGCTGTTAAATATATTGGAGTTAAATGGTTTAACGAATTACCCTTGAAATTAAGATTGGAAACAAATTACAAACAATTCAAAAAATCAATAAAAACTCTTTTAATATAACTTATCAACATAACAATTCAAGTATAACATTAGTTATCCTTTTTCTCTCATTATTTTTTTTATCTCCTCCGCTTCAATCTGTTGTTTTTCTTATCTATTGTTTGTTTTGTACATATATATAAAAAAAAAATTATATATATAAACAAATATGATTTTTTTTTATTTTCTGTTAATTATCTATTTTTTGTTTTATATATTTAAAAAAATATTATTTTTCGTTTTTCTAAATTGTGTTTAACATGCGTTTATCCGCCCTTTTAACTCGAGCTTTGCTCTTAAAAAGGGTGTAAAGCGTATTATTAAATGTATTTTAATAGAAAACTTTATTTAATGTATATAAACATGTAATTGATACTATTTTATTAAATAAAAAAAAAAAAAAACCTGGTTGCGGGACCCATCGCCACGGCCTCCAAAGGGTGATTGCTTTCTGCGAGCGGCAAGCCCAGCCTCTCCTCGTACAACCTCTAAAGTTGCTTTTGCCTAATTTTCCTGGGGCGGCTAAATCAAGGGCGGATCCAGGATTTTTTTCTGGGAGGGGCACAAGGGGCGGACGGGCAAAAAAATCAATAATTACTGTTAGAAATAAAGTTGAAGTATCATACTTCAAGTTCATTACAAGTTCAAGTATATATAGGAAGGTTTATGAAAGTGTCAATTGAAAAAATAAATGTTTAATAAAGTCAGTTCTCAATTTGGGAGGCGGGAATGGGTACCGCCGCCCCGGGAACCTTTATTGGATAACCAACACCTCTGCCACAGGTCACCCCAAGTGGTTCGCAACGTTTGGTGTTTAAGCAGGGATGGCCGGGTCGATGGAGTGAGGTTTGTCTAGGTCCTGGAGGCGGATGACCTGGACACAATTATGAAAAATAACATACATGTTAGGGAACGTACCCATACTACGTGACCAACTTTTTGCAATTTTTAACCCTCCCCCCCCCCCCCCCCCCGGTGACCTAAAACCTAAGCCCCCCGCCGCTCATTTGTACCAAGCGTGACATTTTGAAGACCCCCCCCCTAAACGTGTCACGTAGTATGGGTACGTTCCCTTAACTACTTCTCGGAACAAAAATTTGTCAATATCAACACTACGTCATTATAAAGGAAGGAACTCATTAATTGAATATTTTATTTTAATTGCGTTTACTGTAACACATAGACTCACAACACTATCATGCCGGACCGGCCGGCAAACTCAGCTGATGATGGCGGGTGACACACGAGCCACGAACTCATCCGAAGTCAGCAGAATGACGCGCGCTAATTCACGAACGCAGAGTTTCGGCGCGGTCACACGAGAATGGGTCGTTTTTAGAACTTGTTCTTCAGTTCAACAGCTCGGTTGTGGAAGGATTTGCCGGTGTCTGTATTACAACTTGGGTATTATCAAAACCCTCGTTTACTTGTTTCTCTCCTGAAAAAGACCCTTCTATAGAAATTCCTAAAGATGACATAAGCCCCGAGGAAAATTATTTTTCTCGGGGCCTCCAATATATTAGGTCCTTACATATGAAATTGGCGTTTTGTATGGGAGGAACATAAAGACGATTTTTTTTTTAATATAATATATTTATTTAATCAAAGTATGTACCATTGTTATCTATGCACTTTTGCCATCTCATAGGTAGTTCATCGATCCCTTTACTAAAAAAAACATTCGGACGGGAATCAATAAAATCTTTGAAGGCGGTTTGAACTGCCCCATCGGAGTTGAATTTTTTCCCTTGTAAGAAGTTATTTCGAAAAAAATGGTAATCTGTTGGGGCAAGTTCCGGAGAGTACGGTGGATGTCTTAGACATTCCAATTGAAGGTCCGCTCATTTGGTAGCCGTCTGTTGTGCAGTGTGTGGTCTAGCGTTCCAAAGTTGCATATGCAAGGACCTAATATTTAATTTTTTTTTTCAATAGGCAATTTACCCTAAATAATTTTATTTTTAACATCTTTCATTTGCCAAACTGCCTAGTTACGATTGGTTAGATTGGTCGTTGTAAGAAAAACAATTTTTTTTTAACCATGCACCGGACGTGCAAGCGTAACACTAAAAACATTTCTATGCTTTTCTAGTCGTTACTCATTCCGCATTTCTCGTCCGTTACATAAATCAAAACAATTCGCATTTGGTATGCATAATACGCGCAATACAATCTCATGTAAATATCATAATACTTTTAACAATAGACTTGAAAACTGGCGTTGAATCGTTGAATGAATATCAATTTTTACAAATTAATGCACCATTTTGCTGGTGAAATGGCCTCACACTTTCCAACGCTGAAGAGATGTCAGCATAGAAGTGTGTTGAGGGCGTGTCCGTGTGTCTGAAGTATGCTAAAGTTATTTATAATCGAGGAGTCGGTACTCATATGTGAATTGACGATATATCAATTTTCTTTCACATTAATAAATCAAATGTAAATCATATTCCCATCTTTTTATTTCACGTGAACACCGCACTGCTCCCAGCCGTACGAAACTAGTAGGACTATGGCATCCCAAATTGGGATATATTGTGAGGCTCAAGAAAGCGGGGAGGTCAAGGAAATGGGGGAGAGGTAAATAGGAAATTCTGGCCATTTCGACTGATTGAGTGGTTACGAATCTTGGCTACGAATCCGGAAGTCGCAGTTTCAAACTTCAGCGTCCGCAAGTAAATGTTAATTCATAATTTTATTCAATTACTATAATACATATTGTGCCTACATTTGCGGAAAGTTTCAGAGTGGTAGGTACTTTCATTATCGCCCTTTTTTAAACATTAACTCCACACAGGAGGCCCTGAGGAAAAAAAATCCCTCAGGGCCCATGTCTTCCGAGATGCTGTATGGAGGGTGGTTAGGCATTACAATATGTTTATTTTGTTTGTTCGAAAATTTAAATAAATATATTTATATCACAAGAGTGGTAGTTAGGTACTTTTTGGATTTAACAGAGACACCTAAAATTGTTTTTAAAAATAGTACCTACATAAACAAATGAATAACTGACATCGTCTGTTTTATGGAAAATTTTCTTGTCATTGTGAAAAACTAACTAGTTGAGTATCGTTGACAACAACTAACTCTTGTGCAAGTTCAAGTCACCAAAGAGTTACTAATCTGGAATTTAAGTGGACAAATTTACGGAGGCCTCCCCAGCTACAAAAACAGCATACAAGGTTGGTGAATCTATTATTTTCCCAAGAGTTTTCAATTGCCATTCTTTGTGATTTATTTGTCCGCGCAAGTAGATTTTCATAATCAAATCTGTGAGTATTAAGCTCAGAGGGTCTGGGGTTATTTATACACCTCAGGCTCGCATATTATAATGCAGAGGGTCTTTATTGAATAAGCATAGGTCTTAAAGAGACTCGTGTTGTAAGAAGGACGAAACACAGAGGTCGGCAAATCATTCCACAGCCGAGCTGTTGAACATAATAATGAGTCGAAGAAGCGACCCGTTCTCACGTGACAAATGTCAACGTGTACATATGTTGGGCACGAGTTTGGCGTGTTTTAGCATTTCCAAATTTAGCAAATATAGCAATTCGGAATAGCAATTCGGATAGCAATTCGGTAATAGATAGCAATTCGGAAAAGAAACATTGCTTTAAATGTGTAATAGCCAGGTACTTCCCCACCTTTCATATCCCCATCTCCTTCTCCTCCCCACTACCTTCAGCCCAACATTACGTACCACTAATGGGCATGCCGTACAGACTCCAGATACTAATATCTACAGCCTGTATGTCGGACGAATATCTACAGCTCATATGTTGGACTAATATCTATGAACTTCAGAGTGTTGACTAATATCTACAGAGCTAAGGTCGGACGAATATCTATGACGGTCCTAGTGGTGACTAATATCTATGGAGCGTAGGTTGGACTAATATCTACAGAGGGCAGCTGAGCAAGAGGTTGTACGGAAAAGCATAAATTACTTCAATTGTGTAATTACTAATTACGTAAAGGCTTAAAGGTTTAAAGTACGTACATGAAGTTTTTGCATAATATTACGTATTTTGCTGTTAAAGGAGACAATAATTTATTGAACAAACATGGAGGTCAATTATGTATTAACAAAGATATTTATTTGTTTCGAAATACACGGCACCACAACCTAACCTAACTTAACCTAACTTACCTAACTGGCGTAGAAATGGACATGGTAACAGACTAAATAATTTAGAAGCACTCGAAAGAAAGAAAGCTGTTAAAACAAAAACCCAAATCCTTAATAATCAGCTAATTGTGTCCAATAGTCCGATATTACAGATATTTACATACATACATAAATTAAGTTTTTTAAACTGCATGCGCAATATTACGTTATTCCAATACACTATACATAATTGCAAATCCAACCTCTGCCAGTGCTGTAGATATTCGTCCACACTTTGGTTCTCATAGATATTAATCAACAGTTTGAGCTGTAGATATTCGTCCTCACTTTGGTTCTCATATATATTAGTCCGATTTGTTTAGTTTTTGGAATTCCTGTAGATATTAGTAGACGCCTCCTGCCGTACATACTAGCTCCAGATGGTTGGGAATAGTTGGAACTCTTTGGGCGGTACTCGCATAATTTAAAAAAAAGTAAAATTTCGTTTCAGAATTATGGTGTTTCACGTTCACGAGGGTATTGAGAGTATTTTTTTAAATTTATTTTTTACATTAGCTCCACTAAGGAGACCCTGAGAAAAATATATTTCCTCAGGGCCTATGTCAATTTTAGATACGCTGTGTGGAGTATCATTTTAAGGAAGTAAGTTCCAATAATCCATGCGCTTGATAGCTGCAAGACGAGTTGTTATCTAGCCTCCTACATAGTTTCTACAACGGAAACAATTAACAGATTTGAGAGAAGAACTAGAAAAAAGGAAGTCTTCTGGTGAAACGGACATTACAATTAAATACCTAAATAACAATCCCACTATCGTTAAAATGCACCCAAAAAACTAAACACAAAAATGTTAATACATCATCAAAATGTACGAGGACTACAAACAAAATTACAGGACCTGAAATCAAACTTACCTACTTCAAACCACGACTCTAACGCCCTAACTGACACTTCAGAATTGGGATTCTTTAATCATACCCAGAATCTTTCTGATCATAATAATACTGCAGAAAAACTAAAAAACCACATAAGAATTAAAAATGTATCATGCCACAAACATCCGAGCACGTCAAAAGGAAAAACCTCAATGTCCTTTATGTACCTAAATGTGAGAAGCCTGAAAGGTAAACTAGATGACATCAAATGTCTACTTAAATCTACAAAATCGAACTTCAACATTATCCTACTGTGTGAGACCTGGCTCAAAGAAGCGGACCTAAAGTACGTCAACCTTGAAGGATACAAACATGAAGCATCTTGCCGGCCGCAGGGAGCTGGAGGCGGAGTCTCTATATTTATAAAAGATTCTTTGGAATATAATATGATTAATAACACTAGTGACCCCGACAACAACTTTCTATGGCTTCATGTAAACAAGCTCAATCTAAAAATAGGTTTAGTGTATAAAAAACCAAATACTATTTTCAAAGACTTCCTGGAAACACTATCCTCTCATCTAGAATCGTATAAAAGAGGTATTGTATTTGGAGACTTCAATATAAATCTGCTTGACTCAACCAATATACATACTTGTAAATATACGAATACAATTAGATTTAATAATTACACTATTTTGAACAAAATAAACAAAAAACATGCCACACGCATCACAAAAAATACAAACACAATCATAGATCATGTACTCACAGATACAAAACTATCATACTCACTAACGAACTGTGATAATTCCATATCTGATCACAATATACTACTCCTTGACGTAATTCACACATATGTTAAAAGCACATCTTTAAAATCGTCCGAAAAATATACACACATTAATCTTGATAATCTAAAGAATGATATCATGCAAAATCCCTTTCATCTAAATATGAATGACAACTCGGTATTAAATTATGACAATCTTGTAAACTACTTGAAAAACAAAATTAATTCTAATAGTACCACTAAAATTAAAACCAAAAACATAAATAACCCAGACTGGATAACCAAAGACCTTATAAAATTAATCAATAAAAAGAATAAATTACATCTGAAACTAAAAAAACAACCAAATAATACCTTATTAAAAGCAGAATTTTTAAAAATAAGAAATAATGTCACTACAAAAAAACGAAACTTAAAACAAACTCACTACAGTAATCTTTTTAAAAAATGCGAAAATAATAGTAAAAAAACTTGGAACTTAATTAATAATATTCTTATGAACCAATCTTACACCTCAAGAAATTTTTGTAATAAATTAATCGTTAATGATAAAATAATCACTAACAATGTAGAGATATGCGACCAATTTAACAATTTCTTTTGCAACATTGGCTCCTCCCTAGCCGCTAATATACATGGCAAAGTCAAACACAATCCAGCCAATGAAATAACGTTAGAGCATGACAGCATTGAATCTTTATATCTCCAGCCCACTACGGAGTTAGAAATAAGTCAAATATTAAAATCTCTAAAACCAAATGCAAGTGCTGGTTACGATTCACTCAAATGTAAGACAGTGCTAAGTCTCTCCACTGAATTGATACCTACTTTAACAAAATTAATCAATCAATGTTTAAAAGAGGGAACTTTTCCCGATAGTTGTAAAATTGCTAAGGTGATACCAATTCACAAAGGTGGGTCCAAAACAAATACCTCAAACTATAGACCCATCTCAATTTTACCAATTTTATCTAAAATTTTTGAACGCGTAATTTACGAAAGATTAAACAATTTTCTGCTAAAAAAAAAAATCTTATATAAAAAACAATACGGCTTTAGGAAAAAATCGAACACACTAGGAGCAATAAATGACTTAATTAATAAACTTAGAAGCGGCATTGATGGTGGAAATTATATTTTATCTATATTAGTTGACCTTCAAAAAGCATTTGATACAGTTAGTCATGACATACTTCTCAAGAAACTCGAGAAAATTGGTGTAGTTGGTCCTGCTCTCAATCTACTCAAATCATATCTTAGCAATAGAAAGCAATTCGTTAGCATTAACAATCAAAATAGCAAATACGTTCCAATAAACTATGGAGTTCCGCAGGGGTCCATACTAGGTCCACTACTGTTCCAAATTTACATTAATGATATTTCGCAATTAATTTTAAATGGTGAAATCTTTTTATATGCTGATGATACAGCGATTTTCTACTGGGGTAAAGATTTAAACATCTTACTAGAAAATGCACAAAGAGACCTAGAAAAAATCAACAGTTGGCTCCAATCAAATGTTTTAACAATGAATGTTAAAAAAACAGGATACATGATTTTAAGCTCAACCCGTAAAATAATTCCTCCTCATGTACCCTTAAAAATTGAAAACAACGATCTGCAAATCCTGATCCAGGAAAAATATCTTGGGCTGTGCATTGATCAGCATTTGACATTTAAACAACACATACAAGGTATTAAAGATAAAATCATCCCCTTAATTAGCGTATTTAGCCGGCTATCATATCTGTTGCCAAATAAATTAAAAATAGGTTTATATTATAGTCTCGTACACTCACATTTAAATTATTTGATTGAAATCTGGGGAAACGCGTGTGAAACACACATAAATGAATTACAGGTAATACAAAACAAGGTAATCAAAAAACTATTTAATTACAAGCCCAGAACTTCCACAAAAAAATTATATATGGAAACAAAACTATTAACATTAAGAAAACTATATGAATACAATACATGTCTCCTTATATACAAAATACAAAATAATCTCGTACACACAAACACCGAATTCATTAAAACGTCCCAAGTACATAAACACTTTACACGACAATGCGATAACATACATTTAAACACCATCCACACTAACTATGGTAAACAATCTATTGGTTACGAGGGGGGCAACTTATATAATTGTCTCCCAAATGACATTAAAAACGAAAAGAAGCTGGGTAAATTTAAAAAAAAATTATTTATATTTATTCTTGATAAACAAAATAATGAAATAGAATAGCGCTGTATTGAAATATTTATTTATCTTAATGTGTATAATTATTTCTAGTTAAATGAGTGAAAATGTAATTTTCTTTTAACTGGAATAAAAAAAAAAAAAAAAAAAAAAAAAAAGTAAATTAAAATACGTACATATAAAAAGATATTTTATTTAACTTATTTAGGGATTAGAATTCCAACAATCCATGCGCTTGATAGCTGCAAGACGAATGGTTATCTAAATTGTTTAATTGAAATACGTACATATAAAAAAATATTTAATTTAATTTATCGGGGGGCTAGAATTCTAATAATCCATGCGCTTGATAGCTGCAAGACGAGTTGTTATCTAGCCTCCTAAGTTAAGTAAATTCTAATGTAAAATCCATGCTAATTTGTACAGCGCTCTTGAGGCGATTTTTCGCAAAAACAGCGCTATATAAGTTATCCAAATTTATTATTATTATAAAGGGGAGGAAATGCTAGGAAAGAAAAAGGTACGAGGAGTGGATAGGATTCTGGGGTTCAATTTGTACAGATCATCCGCCGCCAAGACCTAGACAAACTTCACCCCATGAACCAGGGCACCCCTGTTAATTCACCAAACGTGACCTATGGCAGAGATGTTGGTTATCCGATAAATGGTCCGCCTCCCAAATTGATCTACCAATCTGTCAATTTACCTCTTCAGTGGTCGCACTTCCGAGTTGCTGTTATTAAAATTTAGTATAGCTGTGAGCAGAATGTTATATAATAACACGTGCTACCGTTCATTTCATATTATTATTCAATTATTTCCACCGATTTGATTGTTACATTTAATTTTTAAACATTCCATAATAATCGATCGATCCGAACAATCATGTATGTTTTGAATTATAAATAATATCATTCTATCATTCAATTTTATGTGCGTTACGTTGTGTTATTATTGCTCATAATATAAAATGTTAAATTAGTAGCTAACTAGTATTAACTTTCGGATACGCGAATGCGGTAACCCAACCTAACAACGGTGTTATTGATAAAGGCATTATTGCTGTGGAAAATATAACGTTATAGGCATTACCTATTGCTGGGGAAACTAATTTTAAATTTCGTTAATAAGGGTGTTTTCTGTGTGTTAATAATGTATGCATGTTCGTTTTTTTAAACGAGTTCCGAAGTCCGAAAATTTTTCGATTTTTTTTTTCCATTTTTAATGTCTCCGATTGCTTTTTGGATAAAAATGCCCGTTATCTCTTGTTGCGGCATTTAAAAAAAAAATATATTTGCAGTTTCTTCGTTTGTTATTTTGGATTTAAAACGAAGCTATTGAAATGCTTCATCTATTATGACCGTAGATGTCGCAAATCTGAACTTCGTAGACTATTTTAAAACGATATTAAAAATAAATTTACTTACTTATTAAAAAAAAATTCACGCAGAATTTCTGATTAGCTGTGTTCGGTTAAAAGTTAAGTCCTTTTTCCATAGATATGCACCTCTCATCACCAAGTATACCACAGACAACATACAGAAAAGGAAAATATTCTATGTTGACTCACGGCAGTTTCAAAGTAATAAACACGCGGGATTCGCGCGGTTACAAACTTTATGATTTTTTAATATTTATTATATAAATCTTACAAATATGAGACAAACGGTAAAATACAGGTTAATTCATTGGCTATATAGACTACAATGAGTTTTTATGTCTCCATGTTAAAATTCGAAGGTATGATTTTTTTAATGTTGGCAAAAAAATTAAAAAATGATCTTCTGGAAATCTCGAGCAATCGAGGCAAATTTATTTATTTCACGTGGTCGCTCCAGTGGTTAGAAATTATTCGCTACGTTTGGTGATTTAACGGGGTTACCCGGGTTCACGGGGTGAGGTTTGTCTAGAACTTGGATGCGGACGACCAGGACATACCGAACCCCAGATTCCCTTAAACCCCTTTCCTTCCAGAACTCTGCTCTCCTTCCTTTCCTTTAAAAAAACCCTCCACACAGCATCCCCAAAGATGACATAGGCCCCGAGGGAAATTATTTTGCTCAGGGCCTCCTGTGTGGGGCTCATTTAAAAAAAAATATATATTTCTGCCACATGCCACCATTGGTTACGACATAAAGTCAGCCCAGCCTATAATTTTTGTTAGGGTGGTCAAGCTATATTTTACGGTATACCTACACGGTGACCGGACAACTCAGAATGAAACCAACTCAGAAGCACCTCAGAAAGGTCATTAAGAGTGATGATAAAATAACATTAAAAATTGATTAAATAGGTTAAGTTAGATACGTTTTAAGATTTTCACGGCCAAAAGTATTTTCGTTATTTGTTTTTGGGGTGTTATGCCGTGTTGCGCTACCTCCTTCTTTTGCCACCGTTTCGGACAGCGTTGCAGTGTCCAAGTGACAACTGCTCCCGTCTGGAGCCAGTGGGACTATGGCATCCCCAATTGGGGTTTGTTGTGAGGCGGAAGGTAGTGGGGAGGGGAAGGAAACAGGGAAGAGGAAGGTGGGGAAGTACCTGGCTGTTCAGATCTGATTACCAAACACGGCTAAAACCATTTCAAGCAGCGTTTCAACTCTGAATGGTGGTCTTACACCAGGGCGGTACTGAGAGTATCTTCCACTCTGGAACGTGCCGCAAATATACTATATATTATTATTTTAAATGAATGAATTGTGAAATAACACAAATTAAACAAAGAAAATTTATTTGCCACGCCGGGATTCGATCTTGCGACCTTCGGAGGGCTAGTCAAGAGCCTTACCGCTGACTACGCCGGCCGTCACACGGTCGTCCGAAACGTTGGCTAAAGAAGGAGGCAGCGCAACACGGCATAACACCCCAAAGCAAATAACGAAAAATGTAAAGTTAGGTTAAGGATACCGACTATTTTATTTTTTAACTCTTAATGATGACCTTTCTGAGGTGTTTCTGAGTTGGTTTTATTCTGAGTTGGCATGGAACCACCTATAGTCCTATACGGCGATTATTTTCAACTGATTCATAGATTTCGCAACACTTGTGTATACACTTGCTGGCCAGTGCGGGGGGCCGTTAAAAGAAAAACTTTCGTTTTCACATACCTATCAAATTCAAAGCATCTTGTTTGAAATGACCTTTCGATCTCGGCTGTATTTTAGCTCGTATCATTGTAGTGAATAATGACTAATGACACTAATGACTAATAACGGGTATG
The DNA here is from genome assembly GCA_917880885.1 of Limnephilus marmoratus. NCBI lineage: Eukaryota > Metazoa > Arthropoda > Insecta > Trichoptera > Limnephilidae > Limnephilus > Limnephilus marmoratus. Next base: position 28,704,338 of record OU862924.1, on the reverse strand, counting down.
AATAATGACTTCCTTTGTTCGATGCGATTCCATTATCACAATAAATACAATCTGCAGGTACAATACACCGTTATCCGTTATCGGCACTTATCATAATAGGCACATAAACAATAAATTGTGCTTGCTTTCTGACTGTTTCATTTGGATTCTTTGGCTGCTTTTAGTATTCTGACGGTGACGGCACAGCAACGGCACAACAACAGCACAGAAACGGCACAGCAATGGCACTAAAAGGCAATACATGTACGTCCCCTGTCACAATAATGCTGCAGCTTAGCAAGGCGGGTTCATGAGGTGAGGTTTGTCTGGATCTTGGCGGCGGATGCGTCTGCCCACCAACTGCGTGGCAGGGCGGATTGGGTGGGAATGGTCGAGGAAGACTCAGCAGGACTCTCGGAAGATCTCCTTTCCCAAAGTGGAGGGGATTTATCCAAACATCCGTCACTCTTGGACATACTGACGCTCAGATTCCTACCCACCCCTCGTAGTTTTTCCTTCCCACGACTTCCTCTCCTTCCTTTCTCTAAAAAGACCCTCCACACAGCATCCCCAAAGATGACACAGGTCCTGAGGGGAATTATTTTCCTTATGGCCTGTGTGGAGCTAATGTAAAAAAAGCACTTTCTTACATTTATTAGTGAGATAAAAGATAAGACAAAAAATGTCTGCTTCGTTCAAAGGAAATTTTTTTTCTGGCATTTTTCTTACTTGCTAAAGAAATGAGACACCGCGCGCCGTTGCCGTCGTCGTGCCGTTATCGTGGGAATTTTATAGCGAATATTAAATTTTAATTTTAAACCGCAGGTTAACAATAAAATAATTATTGAAACTTTTTACCACTGGCTCAAGACTCTATGCTTAGGACGGACGGACGGTTGGGAGTAGTACAGACTTTTGTGCGGTTTTCACAAACAACGGGTTATTGTGTTTTTTAGGTACTTGTGCTACAGGTCGTGAAAAGGTTCAGTTTGTGGAAAATACTGTGAAGAGCAAAAAACTTATAAGTAGACTATTTTATATGACCTTTTCATGTAAGACTTTTTGGCCTTTAGACTTTATATTCTTCCAAAGTGAAATTTTTTTTTTTTTTTTGATTTTATGGATTCCTTCGTAATCCTCTAACTAACTAGGGTTTTGCAATACCCTTCATGTTTCTAGCTGACTAGTACTGCGGCTCATTTGGCCTTAATACTATTACCATCTGATGGTTGTATTTAAATTGACTGAGTTTACGTTACATTATTGTGCTTTATGAGGAAAAATTCTTAACTGGATAAAAAAACCTCATACAAATTCAAAGAAAAGGAAAACATTAAGTTCTGAACTTTTTACTCAATTTTACTTTTTAATTTACTGAATGTAAATATTTCATTGCTTGTCCGTGTCATCTGCTGCGGTCTGGTGTTGTTGCGTCTTCTACCTGCGGGCATGAAAAACATAAAAGGTGGGGTTCATTTCATTGGCGGATTTACTCTACGCCCCTGGTTGTGTAATGCTTGTATTTGAAATTTAAGTCAGCTTTTTTGTTGTAATCACCCAGCCCTCTAATAACGGATTCTCTTGATTTAGTGTGTTGTAAAATTTGGTCGTCAAGTCGAAAGCATGTTCCTGAATGGTAGGAATTTCTTCCTGTTCGTGTAGTCGTCTAAGGTTTGTATACATTGGTGTATCGTAGGCGATTTTTATACATTTGTTCTGTGTTACTTGTAGTTTATCCCTCCGGTTGGCTTATGTGCGACCATGTGGGATGAGTCGGGAAAAGCCTTTAAAAACGGCTCACCACGCTCCTAGCGGATGGCAGTGTAGGGACACCCAAAACATGGCCTTGCGACCTACATCAGGCCGGAGTTGCAGAATATTACCCGAAAAATCTCGGATGGATCACCATACGAAAGAAGAAAAGAAGCCTTAATGCGGGACTGCTTGAAGAATGGTTGTTTTGCCTAGTACCAGTTTCTGGACGAGGTGTACTATAAATAAGTCACAGATAAATAAGTCATAGATGGTTATTGGTGACCTACGATTTATCACGCCTGCGAGCGATACTTTTCACTTCTCTGCAGCTAATTGCAGCTTATTAATTTTATTTCCCATACTTTGGTGACATTAAAAAGCGTCAATAATAATATACTTATGAGTTTAGAGAGAAATCACGTAGGTAGCCCTTTGGTCGGAATGTTGGGAGAAAGTTTTGAAAACTTTTCACTCGAAAACACTTATTAATAAAGTACCTATCAATAAATCAGATTTTTAATGTCTTCTCATTTTACAAGACATGTTTCATCCGGTTTTGACAAATTTTAACGCATTGACTGATTTTATCACATATTTAAAATATGTATTATTTTTATAGTAATTTTACGACATAATTATAAAATAAAATAAAAAATTATGTCGAAAGCCCACCTTTCTAACAAAATGACAACTTTAGTGACAAGAGTGGTAAGAAGATCCAAGTTGACGGATAAAAAGCCCAAAAAATACATATTTGTATTTTTTTTTTAAATTCAATATGCCGCATAATAATATTTATCTATACTTGGAGCGAAAGATTTTTTTTTTAAAGAAAGACAAACATTCCCGGGTTACGAATAACCCAACAATGTTTGAAAATCTCCTACTACCATCACAGAAAGCCGAAAATGTTACTTGTGTTGCGATGGAGGACTTAGCCAGCCAAGGAATCGAATACGCCACGCTCGGGTGAGACCCAAGCGCTATGCCCACCCAACCACCGACCAGACTTTGTATTACATTTATATACCAGATATTTTCATTATCACCATTGTAATATGACTTCAGCAATTTCCAAAAACTATTTTCTATTGGATTCGATTAGAAGAACTCTGGAGTATTCTTAAATCTTAAAAATATTTATTTTAATTCTACGTAGGTTAAAAAAGGTAGATATTTAAATATTTGGTGCATTTATCTATTACTCAAAATAAATATACAAAATAAGAAAATGATGAGAAAATACATTTGTGTTTACATGTTATGTACATATAACAATATAATAAACAATATTATGTCCACTATAACAATATTACGAAAAAGGAGGTCATGTAGGTAAACACATTGGTAGGTACAAAAAAGGAGAAACGTAGAGAGTATAAGTTTAAACAAGTAGTAGTGGTTATATGTGCAATGAGAAGAACAGAAACATTAGCAAGAAAACGAAAATTTAAATCAGGAAAGATGAAATGTCTTCCAGATTGTTCTGTAACAATTGTAGCTTTTATTATTTAGGTTCACTACAGATAGGAGACTGGTTAGAATGCCTTTTTTATATAAGGGAAATTTATAGGAGGTATCCCCATCTTTCACAAATGTTTCCCGCACTGTTATATAACATTTTATAAGCAATAATATAATTTCACATGAAGTAATCAATGACATATTTATAACCGTTTCAAATTATTGCGCAACATGTTGAGTATTTTAGAGTACCTATAAAAGGTGTATGGAACTTAGTACAAAATATAGAATAAATATTTTTTCTTTCGTTGCAGCTTCCACAATGCAAGAAGAGAACAGTGATCAGATAAGGGTACCGATCAAGAGTCAAGTTTGCCAACTGCCCGAAGTCAGGGGAATTATGGCGTCTTAAATAGTGGAATTCTGTGAAACTAGAGGAAATGGGAGAGTGGAAAGAAGGTGGAGATGAAGTATGCAGTAACGATAACCTAGCAACCTATAGAAAAACATGATGATGAGGAAATCAACAAACATAATGATAAACAGCACAATACTAAAGTAGAAATAATGTGACATGCATGCTTTCAGTTTAAGGAACCGAAAAATGAATTTGAAGAAATCAGTGTGAAGGGGACTTTGAATATTTGTTTATTTTATTTTGATTTTTTTATTCTTTTTTAAAGAAAGACAAACATTTCCAGGTTACGAATAGAATAACCCAACAATGTTTGAAAATCTCCTACTACCACAACACTAATCGGAAAAATTGTGTCGTGATGAAGGACTTAGCCAGCCGAGGAATCGAACATCGAACAAATCGAACAAAGGGCCCAAACGCGATGCCCACTCAGCAATTGACCGTCTGTTTATTATGGCGTGCATACGCACAGTATCCACATTGTGTCACAAGTTACAGGTATATTAAATTAAATTATAACATGTTTGTAGTAACGATTACGTAAGTCCGTAGAATATCATTAGGTAATTTTTCCTGGAATGTGAATATGCTATATGTTAGATATTACATTGGTTAGATATTACATTGGTTAGATATTACATTAGTTAGATTAGGCATCCGCAATGATATTCATGTTCTCATAACTGGAAAATTCATAAGAAAGACTTCGATATGAATGTATCTATGTTTTGCGAGCATAGGTGCAAATTTAGGACATATTGGCGGTGTTCTACGGACGGACATATTATAAATTGTGAGATGATGAAACACAAAAGTTGCGTTATTAAAATTAATATTTGAAAGGCCAATTAACAAAGGAAAACTGGGCATTCTGACAGATATTTACAAGTTCGAATCATAAAATTGTGGGTCGACACCAAAAAAACTCGGGAGGGAGTAGTGGGCTGGACTAACGATTGTGGTACGATATTGAAAGAGAGGGAATATGAATTCACGTGACTCAGGTTCAACTCTCTCCCGTAAAGTTGAGAGACATCCCCAGGATCTATTTTGGTCTTATCTTATTTCATGATGAAGCACACTTTCATTGTAAGAAATAGATGTTCCTTTTTTTACTTTTTTTTTACCGTGGAATATTAAAAATATATTTAATATGCAATAATAATAAATATATTAAATTGATAAAGTAATATTAAATAAATTTAATCTATAAAATAAAAGTATATAAAATACATAAATATAAGGAAATCTTTAATACTCCGTAGTAAAAAATAAAATAAAAAGAATCAAGAAGAATAATCTATTGCTGATGCTCAAAGCGTGCTTCATCCTGAAATAATGTAAGACCAAAATTGATCCTGTGGAGGTCTCTCAACTTCAACATGTAGTCGGAACCTAGTAGGTAGATAATGACTTCGGATACCTAATCTTAATTAAATAAGAGAAAACACAGGAAAATGGGCACAGATTATGATTTACAAAGTGATAAATCTAATGTCTTCATTTCCACAATACATTACTTCAAATGAAGCGTCCATTTCCTATGGATTACAAAAAAGGTGGGTAAGTCAGATGAGATGTTCACTGCGGGAATGTTTTTTCGAATAGAAAACATAACAGCGCATTTCCACACTTACTAGGAGAATTTATATTAATAATATTCTATGTTACAACTTACCATATATTACAATTGTACCCACTGTAGGGTGTGTGCAAGTAGTTGAGCAGGCTATGATTTAAATGATACCTATAGTTTTCCACGTCCTATAAATATACGGGAAACAGTTTTTTAATTCTATCACGGCCAAAAGCGGTACAGTGATTAACTTTTGAGATATCCAACGTTTCGGACAGCGTTACAGTGTCCATCAGGAAAGATATGTAGATTGTGCTGAAGTTTGTGTTTATGACGTTTATGTACTTAAACAAGTAGAATGGATACCTTGTGGAGAGCTTTAATCCTATTAATTTGGTTTTTGCATTTGGTTTTGGTGTAGCACTCTAATAAACACATATAATTGGTATCCGGTATTATATCTGCCCGATGATGGAAATGATAAACAACTATAATACTGTTTGAAACGTTCGCTAAAAAAGAAGGAAGAGCAACACAGCATAAAAACCCTAAAATTAATCACGATAAATTTTTTGAATGTATCTCATTTTATATTTTCCTAATATCCAGTTACCTACTACCCGGCTTCTTCTCAGTTTCTACCACTCTGAAAAGATTATTCATTTATTGAATTAAACATTATATCAAAATATTACAAGATGCTAGGTTTCCCATTAAGAATATGTAAAGTTTTCAAAAGTGTTAGAAATGTTGTTTTGTTCATTGGTCAGAAGTCCACTGGAATATGCGTCCACGGTATGGAATCCTCAATATAAGGTACACATAGATTCAGTAGAAAGTATACAGAATAAATTTTCGAAACATTTACTAAAGAAATACAACTAAACTACAAATAACATGTTACGTTTACAAAAAAGACGCACATTGTCAGATGTGTTGTTTCTATAAAACAATACCTGCTAAACAATAAACTAGATAGTCCTGAATTGCTATCCATCATTGGTTTAAATGTCCCAATGAAACGTACCAGGCACACTTGCCTTTTTATATTGAAGCTAACAACACTAGTGCAGCAAGTAACTTTAACCAATTACTCGCGCAATCACAACTTATACCCACTACGAAAAATTACTACACTTAGACATTTTCCATGATTCCTTGCAAACACACAAAACTAATTTATTAAATTTTTTGGCGTGATATAAATACATATTATAAATTTTAAAACAACTTACACTTAACCTTTCAATAAATCTTAATCAGTCAATTAGTGAGCATATAATTCTTGATTTTAAAATGTCTCTTTATCTCCCCCCTCCCCTTTCCTTTCTTTTTATTATTATTACTTGTTCATTCACTAATTAATGACATTCTATGTACTTACGTAATAAGTACATAACCATGTAAAAATTTAATACTTTATAACTTGAATTATAATGTACCTACTGTGCATATCTTAATAAGCAAATAAACAAATTATATACCTATAAATTAAGGAAAATGGAGTCTTATACTACCTATAACTGAATTCTTTAACACCCTAGCTCTAGACTAAGATTTCTACTTTAAAGTTAGGATTTATACATATTTAGGGGCTGATATCACAGGAGACATATATTTAGAAATACGTAAGTGTAAAAGTTTTTTATATAATGAATAACTTATTACTTTGTATAAAACCACTATATTTAAAACAATATCAACATGTTTCGACAACAATGTTGTCTTCATCAGGATATGTTACTATAATGATGAAGACAACATTGTTGTCGAAACATGTTGATATTGTTTTAAATATAGTGGTTTTATACAAAGTAATAAGTTATTCATTATATGAAAAATGATGCCACAAAATAAATTTGCGAAGTTTGAAGAAGTAAAAGTTTTTTATTTACATGTCTTACGAATTACGAAATCTCCATGTGCTCATCCGAGAACAAATTTTAAACACAAAATAATTTTGTAATAGCAGGTATGTATATGTATATTATCGAACACGACAATCGAGTTTGCAATAAGTCAACGTCAAAATGCATCCACTCCTATTTAAATGTCACCAACTTCAGAGCTGTAACCGCAGATTATATTCAAGCAGTTTATTGGATAAGATCTTGGCAAATATCTATCCATTTCATCTGGAACGCTGCGAGATTGCCAACTACCATAATTTTCGAAAGAAATGAACCGATTTGATGTTTGACAACACAATACCACCGTATATATCTTGTTAAATGACGCGTAAAACAGGATATTTGCATATTCCTTCCAACACCACCTGTGGACGTAGTTATATTAGGGTCATTAAATACGATAACAATACCTAACACAAAAACGAAAGAGCCTATTATTATCTGAATGGTGCAGCGGTGCATCCAAACTCAAATAATTGCCAAAGTAATCTGAAAAAAAATTTTTTCTTTATTGGCCTATATTTTATCATTTCAAACACAAATAGATATAGTAGCACACATACTTACTAGATATTTGTTACACCTTTTGATTAATAAAATAATTATTAAATTGGGTTGGGTATTTTGGCCTCAAATCCAAATTTATGTTTTGTGTGCATAAGGCAGGCCATCAGTCATTCCTCTAAAGATATTTGGATACGTATCCGGAGGTCGCGGGTTCAAATCTCTGGATAATTTGTGTTATTTGACAATTTATTTATATAAAATCATTCATTAATATGTAGTTTATTTTCGGCACTATTCCGAATGGTAGATACTTTCATTATCGCCCTGGTAAAAGACCAACATTCAGATTCGAAACCTTGCCTGTATAATAATGTCTTCCGTGGTGAGCAGAAGTGAAAAGTCAGGTACTTCCCCACCTTCCTCCACCCATCTCCTTCCTCTCTCTCCTAACTTCAGCCTCACAAATAACCTAATTGGGGATACAACACTTGCTCCAGACGGTTGGGAGCAGTTGGGACTCTTGTTCAATTAAAATTACAAAAGACACCTACGCCGAATAAAACTAGGTACTTTTTTCACACGTAATGAATAACGTTATAGTATAACACAATTCATGTACATAATATTTATATGATTACATGTTTTTTAGGTAGCAATACACTCTTTAACTTGGAGCCGGTATTTGCTTGGCCTGAGAGATATTTAGGTTCGTCGGGTTTCTCTCTGGTAGAAACCCTGACAAGCTGACAAGATTAGCCAACTGATAAAATTCCAGAGCGTACTGATATGTAACAATCGTCCTTATAACGGTCCCTTAACATTTCACAAAGAATAACTTTTCAGAAAGAGTCATTCTTGCTTTTACGGCAGTACCCACTGCAATATTCTATTTGCATCAGTACAACTACAAGTAGAGTCATATCTCAGTCTCACCTCATTTATTGCTGTTTTAAAAACTAGACCACAAAGTAATTTATTCATAAGTTGTACAATATTATAAAATCTCTGCATTTACCTCGTTCATCTTGTTACATCTACAGCCGATTTACTTGAAGGTTCAAACTGAAAGTAAACAGAAGTGTGCAAGTATGTAGGTCTACGGTTTAATTCACACACACCATTTGCGCAGCATCTTCCAGTATATTGTGAATCTCATCATCTCCATTTAAAGTCATCGTTGCCCAATGATGGCGCAAAATAAATAGGCTCAGTGCAGTAATTAACCTGCGAGAGAATTGGTGTGCTGAAGACACTGTTCTAGAGTCGATTAGGAACGTGATTAACAAAACCATTGCACGTTGCACAAGACGAATTAAACGTGCTTTAATAGTACGCAATTTATGATGTTTCTTTAAATTATAGCTGTTTTATTAAGTTATTCTTCTTCTTAGATTAACATAAATAATAACCACAGCAGTGTGCAGTACATTTTCTGATAGCTGTTCTAAATATTGAAAATTTCTACATCACTATACTTAATGCTGTACCTCAGAAAGTAATATTTTATGCCTCTAGGAAATACTTTCACTCCTTTCAAACTATTGATGTCTCACTTCAGCTCCTTAGACTCTCTTCTCTGATGCAATTTTCAGACTTGCACATCAGTTATCTTCGTAAAGTTAAGATCTCACAACACTCCCAGTTTTGCCTTTCCGGTATTTTGCCTATTTTTGAGATAGGTCTTCATATAGATCTTATTTGTATCTTGCTCTCCAGGAACCATTATTTACTTGTGTGCTTCATAAAGATGAATGATGCTTTTTAAATCCAGAAATACGTTTTGCTGTTCTTCGTGAGTGCTAAAATGTGTTTTTATTAATTCTTGGAATACATGCTTTTTACATCGATGATTTTTCTCAAAAACGGCGCGCAATAAATTATCCAATTAGTTTTATCCTTCTCGAGTGAAATTTGATTTTAAAATGTAGTGGGTTCTGCTGATTATAAGGGGGCATACATTAATTACGTGAGCAGTTTTTCTTCCAATCTAGACCCCTCCCCCCCCTTGGTTAGACAAATTTGGGTCACTTCGTTTATTATTTTCAAGTAACGTGAGATTTCGCTGGAACCCCCCCCCCCTTTTGAGCTCACGTAATTAATGTATGCCCCCCAAGTGGATTTTATGTTTTCTGGATTTGATTAGCATTTTTGTGAAATGCATAAAATTTATTTACCATAATTTTCAACACCACTTTCGGATTGCTGATCCATTACTTCGACAATGCACCTCCGGAAGTTCCTTTCTTGCTACTGCAATAGCCTCATCCGGCCATTACACGCATCAGTATTCGCATCAGTATTTACTGATGCGAATTACTGACGACAACCGTCAGTATTTGTGAGCCATTACACGCGTCAGTATCGTTGCGAAACCTTGCGGAACAGACGCTTTTAAATTGATGAATCCGAAAAGAAAAACCTGTGTTGCTATAATTTTGGCGTTCGGTACAAAGAAACGATTGAAGAACTGGCTTCTCAAAAAAGAAAAATTCTCACACTTGAATTCAATGGATGAAATTTTGCTGACTGATCCACACGACCATAAAAATTATTTTAGGATGAACAATGATAATTTCAACAAATTGCTAGATATGGTTATTCCATATATTTTGAAACAAAATACAGCCATGAGAGCCTCGATCACGCCAAGAGAAAAATTAGCCGTAACTCTACGATTTTTGGATATACACTATGATCGATTTTTTGGAGTTGACCTATAATTGCATCGTAACGTACTTATTTTTATTCGTACATCTTCCCTCATAATATTTGGATTTACGCTGACCATTATTCCCTTCAATTCCTCCAATACAATTTGGGAGGCGGGAATGGGTACCGCCGCCCCGGGAACCTTTATTGGATAACCAACACCTCTGCCATAGGTCATCAAAAGTGGTTGGCTACGTTTGGTGATTTAGCAGGGGTGCCCGGGTTCATGGGGTGAGGTTTGTCTAGATCTTGGAGGCGGATGACCAAGACACACTGAACTCCAGATTCCTACCCACCCCTTTAACCCATTTCCTTGCAAGAACTCTCCTCTCCTTACTTTCATAAAAAAAAATCCTCCACAACCCTCCCCAAAGATGACATAGGCCCTGAGGGAAATTATTTTCCTCAGGTGGAGCTTATGTACTAAAAAAAATAAAAAAAATGGCTTTATTCCTCTTTACAGTATTTTCCTAGTCCTTGTGACGCTTATTCCATAGTATATCACGCATCTCATAAGCCTCGATGAATGTAACTAGGACGTTTCACGGCGGAACTGGAGATGCGACATGCTGTCCGACATAGCTACAGGCGATAAGACGGCACCGTCCTCCATGGCGCACAAGAAATACTGACGTACTGACGCGGCGAGCCCTTACACGCATCAGTACAGCATCAGTATCCCCACCACTTTTCGGCCACGCCCCAATACTGATGAGGCCGATCCAAATATCTAGATGCGCGTCAGTAATTTTGTCGATGCGTCAGTATTAGCCATTACACGCATCAGTATTCGCATCAGTATTCAAATACTGATGCGAATACTGATACGTGTAATGGGGGGATCAGTCTATTACAGGCCTAATTCCTTCTACCACAATCTCTGTTTTGTTTTCCCCGACGTTCTCTGCAGGGTCACAGTCTTCTACTGAAATCTGTTTGGTAGTCGTTTTGCCGTCCAATTCACATTTTTTTTAAATTTATTTATTTATTTTATTTTTTTTTTTATTAGCAAAATTTTTTCATACATGGGAATAGGTACAAACATAATAACATAAAATATAAGAGAGTAACAAAAAAGATCCCACAAAGGCGAAGCCTGTGCGTGGGTATTATATTATGTGGATATTAAACAGTGGTGGTTAAAATAGAATTTAAAAATATATATACATAGTGTCTTTAGAGATCAACATGATCGATTTTACAGGAGATTATTGTGAGATTTCTTAAAATTAAAGAAATGTACATATAATAACGTATGTATACACCCAATAAGTACATACACACGTTCATAAATATGTGTACATATAATACACATATATTTCCTTTTATTAATCTTAAATACAGAAAGACATTGAATATTTTAGGGATTTAGAAAAGATATAATACAATTTAAAGAAAAAAAATTCTCACTTCCAAATTATTTTTTACCCAGCTTTTAATATTTTTTTTATATACGTTCAGATTTATCATTAATTTTTCATTAATTTGATTTCAGACATTATCTGGGATTATTCTATAAAGAGTAGGTAGTGCCAAGGCGATGGCGAGAAAACCGTAACAAGACGTAATTTGTTTTCTATTACATTACTGCGGACATTACAGCCACAGTCCTCCGATGCTTTTATCTTCCATCCATTTCTCATGCTCGTTACACCATAATTACTATGCAGATACCTTCATAATCTAAGGTACATTTCACAACATTAATTCCCCCATTTCTTCTTGCTGTCTGCTACTAGATAAGTACCCTCCATTGAACTAGCCTAGTTATTAGTGTTATTACTTTTAATGCAGTACAAATCTGTGTAGGTACTGTGGATATTGAATAATCGTCTCTAATTCTTGGTACCACCACAACTTGATATTTTTGCTTTTACACAACTTCGCATTTATTTACGACAATAATTATTAAGTAACTAGCTGGTCCCGGCATGCGTTGCTATGCCATTTAAAAATTGTATCTCTCTTATTGTCCTTTCCCATTCGTCCCGTTCCCCTTCCGCCTCCCCTTCTTCTCCTGCGTCCTCTTCCCCTCTCGCGTTCCCACTTCGTCACCTCCACCTTCCCTCTCCCCACTCCACTCCCCCCCCTTCTCCCGTCCCGCGAACCCTCCTCCCGAGTACCCCTCCCCTCACAGGTCCCCCTCCCCCCTCCCTGGTTCCCCTCCCCCATATCTCCCTCCCTCACGCTTTCTATAGCAATAGCCGCTTCCTCGCGTGCCACCAATAGCAATTTTTTATACAAATTTCATAATGCCAGAGCTCACCTGAAGTTTTATAAAAACCTTGTCCTGACAATAACGAACACCCAAAAAAAGAATTATCCAATTTCGTGCGGTCGTTCGAAAGTTATGCGCTTAGCAACACATTCAGCGATTCATTTTTATACGTATTATTATAGATGTGGACAAACTTGTCTCTCAGAATACCTACGTGTAGATATGATTTTTTTTCAGTGTTCTGTATTTAGAAGTTCGTATTTTAAATGACCACTAGGACAGACCCGTGAAAAAACGTGGGAATAATTAAAATTTTGAAAATCACCAAAATAATATTTTTTTTATATTTCATGTTTTTCAATTTTTTAATGTCTTAAACTCAAATCCTATCCGAGTTCTAGAGTTCATTGAACCAGAGTAACAGACATGCACGCAACCAAAATTAGTGTTTTTGACAATGTGGATTCAAATCAACGTCGCAGCAAAATAAAAACATGTCCATAAGCATTTTCATGGAGTTCATAGTTAAAAAAAAAAATAAATTCCACTCTTTAAAAATACCTACGTCAGAGCCATAATCCAATTAGTCGAATATGTTGCTCTTTAGGAAAATAAACATCCAAAAATCTTTCGAAATGATAAGTTTTAAGATTTTCACGGCCAGAAGCATTTTCGTTATATGTTTTTGGGGTGTTGTGCCGTGTTGCGCTACCTCCTTCTTTAGCCAACGTTTCGGACATCGTTGCAGTGTCCATCATCAGGGCAGATCCGGCAGATCCGGTAGATGTGTAATTTTTAGTGGTGAAGTGTGTGCTTATTTACTTCGAAGCGATACCGTGTCGCCAGCAGCACTAACTTTCACCAGTACAAAATACTAGTGACAAGCAGTGGCGTCATCGCCGCGGAACGGAATAGAAAGTTCATTAAACCGTGGTATTTATGCTAGCCAGGGGCAAGTCCGTTTGCGAGATGCCGACGGAAGTGGCTCCATCTCTTAATGAAATCTAAAATGAGAAATCACATATTCCGTTCCGCGGCGATGACGCCACTGCTTGTCACTAGTATTTTGTACTGGTGAAAGTTAGTGCTGCTGGCGACACGGTATCGCTTCGAAGTAAATAAGCACACACTTCACGACAAAAAATTACACATCTACCGGATCTGCCGGATCTGCCCTGATGATGGACACTGCAACGATGTCCGAAACGTTGGCTAAAGAAGGAGGTAGCGCAACACGGCACAACACCCCAAAAACATATAACGAAAATCTTTCGAAATATTTAAACTTACTCAATCGATTGAATTTGAGTCGATTATATATCTCTATTATCCCATCACTTGTAGATTGTAGATAGTAATGATTTCATCTGAACTCTCAATTACTTCGACATTTCTTTTGACGTCAAGCACTCTTCGGACGAATCTTGCAGACCATAAAAATAACACTTCAATTTTTATGTAATAGCTGAACATATTGCTTACTTATTTAGCAATCTTTATAATACGTTAGTTAATACTATTGTTTGTTCTAACATAACATAAAGTCTTCTAGGTATGCGAATTAGACGTGGGCAAAATTGAATGACCGAATTAAATGAATAAATTCAATCTTGTGACACACTCAATCTAATTCTCAATTTCAAAAGGAATTGATTCTTCATTCCTTATCTTTGGCCTTGCATCCTACGATTTTTAACGACACCATACATTTTTAATTTCCATTTATTTTACTGTTAAATTATTTCAATGAATAATGTGTTCTGTAAACGATTTAAATATTATATTGTTTCATAGGTATTTAAATATTATTAAACGGGCCGCGCGCCGCGAAGTTTTCGACGGACGGTATTGTGAAAGACTCGCCTATTACGATTGTATTCCGCTACCGCCGCGCCGCTATTCTAAAAACACCCGAACATCATAAGTCCATGTCCCAAAATGGCCAAAACGCGGCCGCGATTCATCCGGGTTGCCCGAGCATCTCTTTCACGCAAGGAATTAATCATTTATCCTAAACAATAGTCCTGACATTGTCCTAAGGTCCCCGCCGTCCCAGGTCCGTGTTCAATGTCCGCGTCCCAGGTACCTAGTCTGTCGAAATCGAGATTGTCCGATTCCGACAGACAGAGGAATTAAAACAAAAGTCTTTTTCACTTGTGACGTCATGGTCTTTTGTAATTCTTAGACCTAAAAATGACGTCAGGCGTCATCGTCACGTCAATGTCACGATATGTCCCAAACGCATCCCAGTCCTAGGTCCGCAGCTCGCGAGTAAATCAAGTCACTGCTAGGTAAGACACAAAACATTAATCAAAAGTTACTAATTCATTCGTCAATGCCAGCCCTTAATCCGTCCGCGCGGTTCATTTATTCCCCCGCGCGCCAAGCCGTCAATTTCATTACATAGTTAGTCGAAAACTTTCGACTTTGAATCTGAACATCAGCTAGAAAAGTGAGAAGCGATGCTTATCGGTTTTTTGGTACGTACGAAAGATATTGTACCTACCTACTTTTAGACATAGATCTTGGGTCGATATAATATGTAAATTTGCAGATATTATAAGGCCAATTAGCTGTGGTTAGCTGTCATAAAATACTCATCTTAATGTTAAAATGATGTTTATATTAGATCACGTAAAATGGAACGAAATTATAAGTTTAATAAATAAAATAAAATCAATAAAATTTTAAGGGTGAAACGAAAATTTGTATAATTTTAAGATATAATTGCTAGCAATAAATACATTTTACATACGAAAAATTACGACACTAAAAAAAGACAAACAATATAGGATTTAGCATGCGAGATAATGAGATAGAATAATCGGTCTCCTCTTTGTGTGGTGTTTCGTAGCCTATTGGTCTCCTCTTTGTGCGGTGCTTCGTAGCCTCCCCACTCATTGTGATTTGAAAACCGATGAAACGAAAAAGCGACACTAAAAAGAGTCAAACACATTAATCTATAGGTTTTAGCCTGCGAGATAATGAGATAGAATAATCGGTCTCCTCCTTGTGCGGTGTTCCGTAGCCTATTGGTCTCCTCTTTGTGCGGTGCTTCGTAGCCTCCCCACTCATTGTGATTTGAAAACCGATGAAACGAAAAAGCGACACTAAAAAGAGTCAAACACATTAATCTATAGGTTTTAGCCTGCGAGATAATGAGATAGAATAATCGGTCTCCTCTTTGTGCGATGCTTGGTAGCCTATCAGTCTCCTCTTTTGCGGTACTCCGTGGCCTCCCGGTCTCGTGTGCGGTGTTAGCCTCCCCATTCATTTAATTTTCAATTTTCAATTTTCAATATTTTTTTTTTTTTTTTTTTTTTTTTTTAATTTAATTGAATTAAAGGAATGAATAAAAGGAATCAATTCAAAAGGCCATGGGAATCAGACTGAATCGATTCACTCCTGGGAATCATTCTGCCCACGTCTAATGCGAATGTATGTTTATTGCTTGCAAACTTTCTTATTTCCTTTTTCAATAGATTTGTTGTTTATTTATCTTTTGTCTATTTATTCTTCTGGGCATTTTACTGTGATTTTTTCTATAGATATGAATGTTATAACATTTGTGTGGGGTGTTAAGGGACGACGAAAGGAACCAACATTTCATTAATATATTTTTTTTTAAATAATGTCCGGAATCACTGTTAAATCAGTGGTCAAGTCGGGTCATCAGACTTACAACATCTCCTTCTTTTTTACGCACCTTTGGTGATTTTTTGCTAAGCCAACTACACGCATAAGTATGTCGTATTTTTAAACGACTTCAAAAAGGAGGAGGTTCTCAATTCGACTGTATTTTTTTAAATTTTTTTTTTAAATTTTTTTTTATGTTTGTTACCTCATGATGATGATTCTTTTTTGATTTGAAAGCTGGTGCTTCCCGTGGGGTCCCATTTTAATTTGGTCCAGTTCCGACAATGGCATCCACGAGAAAACCATATAAGTCTTAAATTGGCATTAAGTATGTGCGCCACAAATGGACGGATAACTCAATATCACGCCAACCGATTTAGATGATTCTTTTTTTATTGGTAAGGATGTACTTCAAGGGTAGTTTAATGAGAGTTTGGTAAGGTTCTGATTATCGGATCCATGACAAAATAACGGAACTCTTCAATTCTTAGGAGCAAATTAACGAAACTCGGCAGAATCTCTTAATTTGACCCTCACGTCGTTATGGTCAAATTATGTCTTTCTCATATGAGCAGCACGTTTAGTAGGTCTACCTATATTTAGACAAATTAGTAAGTGTACTTCAGATTCACGAAAAATCAAAAAATAACAAAAATTTTAACAAAACCAAAAACGACTTCAAAAAATGCACTAAAAAGTAAAAAAATAATTTCGTATTCTTCTAGAACTTCATAATCAACTTATTTTTTCTACTCATCAATATGTAGGTACGGTTGTTATTTTTGGAATCGGTGTCAGCAAATGTAACCGGCCGACGAGTTCACTTGACAGCTCGCCTCACGCCGCGGCCCGCTCTCGCCTCGTCAAGTCGCTTGTGCTACACAAGCACATCTCACCTATAACTATGTATGTAGTTACAAACCTACCTTGACTGACACCGACTCCAAAAATATCAATCGTACCTACATATTGATGAGTAGAAAAAATAAGTTGATTATGAAGTTCTAGAAGAATACGAAATTATTTTTTTACTTTTTAGTGCATTTTTTGAAGTCGTTTTTGGTTTTGTTAAAATTTTTGTTATGTTATTACCGCTTGCTCCTTCGGAGAGTCGAGATTATTGTTATTAACAATATTTTTACAGAGGAGTTTCACCCAAGATGCCTTCAGATATAAATATATCGACTTTGTTGTACGGCCGTATATCCTCTTTGCATACTTAATTTAAAAAAAAAACTTTTAGGGGATCAACTGTCGGAGGGATTAACAGTCTGCCGGATCAACTATCGGGGATCAACTGTCGGGGGATGAACTTTCAGAAGGCCAATTTTCGCCGGATCAATTGTCGGGTCGCCATATACATTTACATATATATTATCTTTTGAGAGCCAGTGACATGTGTAACATTACTAAAATTTGCTTATTTTGTAAGTGCTTGTTATAATTTTGTATAACAGCGAAATTTACTTTATGTGGGTAACTATTTTATTTTTTTATTTAAAAAATAAAAAAAAAATATGAACATAGTGGAAAGTACTCTCAGTATCGCCCTGGTATACGACCACCTTTCAGAAGTGAAGTATTGCTTGAAATGATTCCTCTTAGTCACCTCCTTTCCATCCCCTTTATCTTCAGCCTCACAACATTCCCCAATGCAGGACGGCACAGTCTCACTGGTTGCAGACGGTTGGAAGCAATTGGGACTCTTGTGCGGTAATCAAATACAAAAAACATAATAATGAATGAAAAAAAATAAAATCTTCTCTTCAATTTATTTACATTGCAGCCAAAGGTGATAACTTATGTGTATCAAATCTTCAAACCTCTTTATGGAAACTATATTGCGTTCTGAAAATAGTTACAGAATGTCATACAAATTCCAGAGATATAAAAACTTAGAACTTTGTTTGACGCCAGAGCTCATTGTAAGAGCTTTGCTGCTTCGGTCAGGTATCCGCTAAATGCTTGTAATAGTAACCTTTGTTAAAAGGAATTAAAATAATTCAGGACATGTTAAAACTTATTACTAGATACCGATTATATTGAACAAATAATTCCGCAAAAAAATACAAAAAACAATTAATGAAAATAATAAACATTGTTTAAACAACTATTTTACAATAAATATCTAAATGCTTCAAGAACATGATTATAAGATTAAATATTGTAAGTTATTATTGTAAAAATAATTATGAATAATAAATAAATTTATTATAAAACAATTATTAATATATAACTTATCGAGTGGTACTATATGTCTAAGTTTATTTGTCTATTCTTTTAAATATACCAAAATAAAGAGATATGATTACAAAATAAATTATTATAAGTTATAATTGTAAAAATAATTATGTATAATCTTATGTATAATAAATAAAATTATTACATAACAATTATTGCATTAATTATGTAGGTACCTAACAAAAATATTTATAAATAAAAACAACTTATCGAATGGTAATTATTTGTGTATTCTTTTAAATTACATTATTTTTTTTATTTAATTTGGTAGGTTATGGGTACCGCCGCCCCGGGAACCATTTATTGGATAACTAACACCCCTGCAATAAGTCCCCCAAGTGGTTCGCTACGTTTGGTGACTTAGCAGGAGTGCCCAGGTTCATGGGGTGAGGTTCGTCTAGGTCTTGACGGCCAATGTGTTTTCCAACACCTCTGCCATATGTCACCCCAAGCGGTTCGCAACTTTTGGTGACTTAGCAGGGATGCCCGGGTTCATGGGGTGAGGTTTGTCTACGTCTTTTCGGCGGATGCGTCTGCCCAGCTGCATGGCAGGCCGGATCGGGAGTGAATGGTTTAAAGATACCCTTTGACTTCTCCAACCGCACTCTCTCGGAACCTTCAAGTGCACCGCAGTGGGAGAGATGGATTCATTCGTCCGACCCTCCTGGACACACCGACCCCCAGATTCCTACCCACCCCCTATACACTTTTCCTTCCCAGAACTTCCTCTCTTTCCTCTATAGGCCCCGAGGAGAATTATTTTCCTCAGTGGAGCTAATGTAAAAAAATAAGAAAATATTTATATACGAGTACATTGACTTCCAATTGGATGCCGATGTGTAGGTACAAAATTAAAAAAAAATCCTGGCGAAAAATGTATTGTATGAGTACTTAATAAGTTTATTTGAAACTGGGAAAACTCCAAAATAAGATCGAGGTTCGTCAAGATTACAAGTTGCTTTATTTACGTTATCGTAAGGTTTACAGTTAACAAAGTCGAAGCCGTCTATCGTACCTATGCCTTCGGCTGTTTCCGTAACCGTTGGTGCATTAGACACGAGCGACGATAGATGATACTCTTCTAAGATACTTCTTAACTGATATCAGTGAGTTACCTAAGAATTTCATATAACTAACTACAATAATAACGATATCCGTTGAAGGATGTTGAATCTACGTGTCTAATACTATGTACGAGTACTAAAACCATTAGTTTTGAAACGTTTTGATAATTATTATCGCATATAGTCCTCACGTAGAAGGCAGAAGGTCCATTTTGCATTTATAAATACGTTGGATTCCGCCTCTCTTTATCCATGTAAACAAAACGATGCGAGAAACGCATATTTTATTTTATTTTTTCAAAAAAATTGAATGTGCCACATTATACAATAAAACCATATCCGAGAAGAGGTTCATAAATAGGAGACTTTGAATTTGAAAGTTTTTTTGAAGTGAAACTTCTAAAGCCTCGCCGTGATTTGGATTTCGGATAAAACGGAAATGACGATTACTGCACCTGCGACGCATCAACTGTGCTCATTGGCCGTTTGATTATGATGTCACTTTTAAAGGCTCCTATTGGTTGAGATATGAAACGGAAATTACTCTAGGTCTGCGCTCATTATCATTATGACCTCACTTTTCAAGTATTTTTTGAGATTGTTTTGGTAAAGTTTCGCTTCTACCGCGTGTAAACTGCACTCGAATTTTTTTGTCCTGATACTTTATTTCTAGGCTTATAAAAAGACTGCTTGATATTTCCAAGGCCAAGATGTGTTCGATTCCGTAGTATTTAATTAAATCGTCTACAATAGTTCTAAGTGATCAAATTTGAACACCAAAAACACATGATTTTGCATTAATTCGTGTGACTTCATTTTAAAGGTAAATATTCGGAACAAACGTCAACGGTTATGTAACGGGATTGTGTACGTCATCTTTACTTTAAAAAACAGCCTACGTTTTTGAATGGTTTGTTAAGCTACGCAGGGTTTGTGTAGCGGGCTTGTGTATATTATCTTAATTTTAAAAGTTTTATCAAAAAAAAGTGCGTGTTAACCGTTGACGTTTGTTCCGAACTACAAACAGAGTGATTTGACAGTGTGAAAGCAAATTTTCAATTTACGTAAATAAAATTAAAAATGTAACATTTTCAACCTCCCCCGATGCAAATAGTTGTCTTTTATGGTAATTAAGAAGAATCTAAAAGTTTTATCAAAAAAAAGTGCGTATTAACCGTTGACGTTTGTTCCGAACAATTACCATTTTAAATAGTGGCGTAAACAATGTTTGTTATTTTCGTTTAATTCAAATGATGCCACAAAGTGAAGTTGCATTTATTGAAGAAATACAAAATAGTTAAACTTAACCTAATTGAAAAGCGGATGGATTTCATTGTTGTCGTAATGGTTCTTACTTCCTAGTCTCATCTCTTCCATCTCAAGGTGTTCCGGCAAACTACCTGATATTCTATCCGCGTTTTCTGTGTTCGACTTTTGATTAGGTTAACGTCTAATGTGGCAAATGGAGTGAAAGTAACAGTAAAAATTTAATTGTATTCGTTGCGATCATTAGAGCAGGTGTTCATCTTCTTCTTCTAATACTTTTGAAGATGATCTGGGAAGCGTGATGGAGGAAATTTAATTATGGTTATCAAGCAAAATGAAAGGTAGATGTATAGAGCAAAAACAAATTTTCGTTACATTTTTTAAGGTCTTGCGGCATATTTACACACAAAAACGTATTTACTTTAAACGGAATATGTCATTATGTTCCTAATGTAGTCACGCGACCTAAAAATATATTTCGCTGCAACATATTGTTAATACCGATTCGTTGACACAAACAAAACTTAGGTAAGGAATATGCAGAAATTTAAATGTACCAAAAAACATTTCAAAAGTTTTTTTTTTAATTCAGCCTTTACTTAATTTGAATTATACTCGTCTCAGCACGTTTTCACGTTTTTTTGTATTTCTTGGGCACTGACTATGTAACAATTTCTAGAAAAAAAATTTTTTTTTGAAAAGTTTTATTTTTCGATGTACATTTGTTACTTTAATTGTAATTTATTTTTTTGCGACCATAATGATGACAACAATTTAAACTTTTTAGATTTAAATATCAATTTAGATAATAATAAGTGTGTATTTAATATATATAAAAAAACCTACACACACTGATTGTGTTATACCGTCTACTTCCATTCACCCTTTGTCACATAAACTCGCCTCCTTCAACTCGATGATACATCGTGCTATTAATGTCCCTTTAAACAATGATAATTATAACAATTATTATAAGCAATAATTATCAGCCTGAAACACTCATCCACATTGAAAAATCTTCCGAGAAAAGATACATGACGCCAACGGGACTTGAACCCGTGTCCTCTCGATTGCCGGTCGATTGCTCTTGACCACTGAGCTATGGCGGCTTATCTCGTACCCGCCAAATGATTCAATATATGCTAGTGTTTCATTCAACAATTACTGCTTATTATATTTTTTTCTCACCTGAAAACAACCAACTTTATTTTTGCGAGAGAAACATTGTAAGTGTTAAATCCCTCATAATAATAATTGTTACCCTTTGTGCTATGCATAAAAAATCTTGTCTTAAAAACGTTAGTTTTACAATTAAAAATAATAATTAATATTTGACAAGTTTAAGTATTTCCCCAATAAATGAAGACATAATTTGTCTCGACGCCACCTAGCGAGGGATTTAACACTTACAATGTTTCTCTCGCAAAAATAAAGTTGGTTGTTTTCAGGTGAGAAAAAAATATAATAAGCAGTAATTGTTGAATGAAACACTAGCATATATTGAATCATTTGGCGGGTACGAGATAAGCCGCCATAGCTCAGTGGTCAAGAGCAATCGACCGGCAATCGAGAGGACACGGGTTCAAGTCCCGTTGGCGTCATGTATCTTTTCTCGGAAGATTTTTCAATGTGGATGAGTGTTTCAGGCTGATAATTATTGCTTATAATAATTGTTACCCTTTGTGCTATGCATAAAAAATCTTGTCTTAAAAACGTTAGTTTTACAATTAAAAATAATAATTAATATTTGACAAGTTTAAGTATTTCCCCAATAAATGAAGACATAATTTGTCTCGACGCCACCTAGCGAGGGATTTAACACTTACAATGTTTCTCTCGCAAAAATAAAGTTGGTTGTTTTCAGGTGAGAAAAAAATATAATAAGCAGTAATTGTTGAATGAAACACTAGCATATATTGAATCATTTGGCGGGTACGAGATAAGCCGCCATAGCTCAGTGGTCAAGAGCAATCGACCGGCAATCGAGAGGACACGGGTTCAAGTCCCGTTGGCGCCATGTATCTTTTCTCGGAAGATTTTTCAATGTGGATGAGTGTTTCAGGCTGATAATTATTGCTTATAATAATTGTTACCCTTTGTGCTATGCATAAAAAATCTTGTCTTAAAAACGTTAGTTTTACAATTAAAAATAATAATTAATGATAATTATAATAATGAAATTAACATTATAAAACAGATAGCCGTGAACAATGGATATAAACCTGAAATAATTAACCGCCTAGTTAATAAAAAGCAAACAAAATTTTTAACAAAAAAATATATTTATAGTGGTAATAGTAACAACAAACCTAGTAACAACTTTATATATAAAAAAAACTTCTTTATACAGGCGATTTATCCTTAAAAATATCCCGCATATTACCAGATCATATTTCTCCAGCTTACTATACTAATTCTAAAATAAAAAAATTTGATTAATAACAAAGATATTTCTAATAAATTTGAAAAAAACGGGATTTTTTTTTTTTTACATGAGCTCCACACAGGAGGCCCTGAGGAAAATAATTTCCCATTTTGGGGATGCTGTGTGGAGGATTTTTTAAGGAAAGGAAGGAGAGGAGAGTTCTGGGAAGGAAAAGGGTTTAAGGGGTGGGTAGGAATCTGGGGTTCAGTGTGTCCTAGTCATCCGCCTCCAAGACCTAGACAAACCTCACCCCATGAACCCGGGCACCCCTGCTAAATCACCAAACGTAACGAACCACTTGGGGTGACCTGTGGCAGAGGTGTTGGTTATCCAATTAAGGTTCCCGGGGCGGCGGTACCCATTCCCGCCTCCCAAATTAATACACTTTAGAATGCAATGATTGTGACGCGCAATATGTAGGAATGACTACTAGAAATTTTAAAACCAGAATTAGGGAACATGAACTTTGTTTACGAAATAATAACTACTCAGAGTTTGCTAACTATCTCATAGAGACAGGTCATAGCTTCAAAAAAGAAAAAACTAAGTTTAAACATTGCAATGTAAATTCATATTTTAATTTGTGCGCGTTAGAAACTTTAGAAATCAACAAAAAAATTAAATCTAAAATTAATTTAGTTAATAAAATAATAGCATCATGTAAATCACCTCTGCTTACGATGTTTCCATGTAATTTTGACTCCTCCCACCGTCCTCCCCCTCCACCAAATTCCCCCCTCCCACTACCCCCGCCTAATTAATTGTGTACTTGTATAGAATTTTTAAGTTAGTTTTAAGTTTGCTCGTTAATGATACGGACGTGTCGAAACCGGTCGCAAAAAAAAATTTAAAATTAAAGTAACAAATGTACATCGAAAAATAAAACTTTTCAAAAAAAAAAACGTTTTCACTCATTATATTTGGAATATATATTTTTAATGAAAATACTTATACAAGGTGTCCGGAAACTCGTAGTACAAGCGGGAAACTGAAGAATCCACATCACATTTGGAGTCGATTTTGTGGTTTAACTTTTTTTGATTTGAGCTTTCGTTTTCGAGTAAATCTGGTCCGAAGTTGGAATTTTTTAGGTTAAATTTGAAAAAAAATTTCACTAGGGGGTTGATTTCAGCTCTGTAATGTCTTATAAAATGCAACGAAGGGTAAACCGGGCTCAAAATTTTTTTTAACCCTTTAGTTGCCGAAAAAATGGAAAAATAGAAAAAAAAATATTTAAATCGAAATGCTCAGATCGAAAAAAATAAGTTTTTTGGGTTCTCTACGTGATGCAGATTCACCAGTTTCCCGCTTGTACTACGAGTTTCCGGACACGTTGTATATTTGTACAAATATTATGGTTAACATAAAGCTGGGATTTTGTTTAAGGTTTTTGGATGTCTCTTCTCTTTCGCGGGTTTCAACCATATTCTGTTAGTAGGTCAGAATATTTCTGTTTTTTTTAAATCATTTAAAATTACCAAGTAATTTTTAAAAAATAATAAAAAGAACAAAATTTTTGAAAAGTTTAAAAAATGGCTCACCTAACGTTTTTTTTCAAACTAAAATTGCTGGAAATGAAAAAAAAAACTGAGATTGTAACACCCATTTATATATGTGTGACCAGCAATGGGGCGGAATTAGCAGCCTAGCAGAAATAGAAGAAGAGGAAGGGTTTCCGGTAACGATGGAAAGGAGAGTCCGGTTAAGGCTCTGCAACCGGGCCCGAAAAGAAGAAGATGGAGAAATACGAAATTACGAATGTTAGAGGAGAGCGCTAACATCTACAGCGACAAAATCGATGCGAAAATGTTTAATAAAACACGACTCATTTAAAATAGAGCAAAAATCTCGCGGGCATTATCTTAAACAGCATTTAAAGAAACACTGTGTATTACACATATAACTTGTAAAATAACTGAAACAAACGTGTTAATAATAATTTTTGGAGCATACTTTGCGATTTTTTTCTATCGAGGGAATTTTATATAATTTGCGTTTCGGCGCGGGCAAAGTCTAGATATTATCTTCAAGAATAACATATATTTTTTTAAGAGCTTTAAAACTTACCGTGTTTAAGGGAAATATGTAATAAATCGGTACAAATCCGGGTTGCGGTCTCTTAAGAGCGTTTAACCAGCCAGCGGACGAAAATCCACATTTCGTCGAAAGTTGTTCTTACGATCGTGCAGAGCGGTTACAATGAGAAAGATTAATTATTCTCCGTACCAGTTTTTTAAAATTATAACTCAATATCGAATTTATTTCAATCCAGATTAGCTTTAGTTTGTACCTTCACCCAAAAATGTTGAAAGGCGTGATGATAAAACTATTAAAATAATGTACTTTTTGTAATTATTTTTTGATTATAAGTATTTATCATTTTTCAATAATGTCTAAATTTAATAAGAATGTTAAAAAAATCTGGAATATATTAGTTTGTAATACACAAATGGACCAATTTTCGTCAAGAAACACACGTACGTACATATTTTTCAATGATTTTATTCAAACTAAAATTAAAATTCTAAAACATGCGTTTGCTAGATAATGTTTTGATTTATTTTACTGCATGATTATATTAATTGGGTGTGATTATATTATTAAATGGGTGTGGTATAATACAAAATCTTTTTTGAAAATTTAGCAAATCTGCCAACGACCTATGGAATAACCTTATTATACTAAAAATTTTGCAAAATTTATTACATGCGAATGCTAGATAAAAGAACAATCTTTCGAAATCCATTTATAATTTTTTGTGGAAAAGAGTCAATACGTCTAAAATCTGATTCGAAAATGACATATTTCTGGTTTTCTTTGGTAATGCCCTCTTAAGAGCAACTTGTACGACCCGATAAAAACTCTACAATTTTTAGCTTTGGCGTTGTTTCAGCGACTTTATAATCAAACCCGAATATCATTTCCGTCATGACCTATAGAACTTTTGAAAATTGTTTAAATCTAAAACATAAGGCAAAGGGCCACGTTATCATTTTTTTTAACATAATTTTATTTTTTTAAATTAGATTTTCTAATAAAAGGTTTCTTAATTACATTAGATGATATTGATCGCAAAAAATTCTCAGGGCTAAGAATTTTTTTATCTACATATCTAATACCATTTCCATCATGAGTTACAGGGCATTTAGAAATCTATTTAACAGTTAAAAATAAGGAAAACGTCACGTTATCATTATATGTGTAAGATTTTTTTTGCTTTTCAAATAATAATTAAAAAAAACAAAAAACATCATTTTTTAGTATTTATGTTGATCGCAAGAAAATATATTGTACAGGGATTAGAAGTTAAATACTATTTTACTTAGGGTATTTAAATGGAGAGGAAAATAAGATAAATATTATATAGTAATTAGTATTGTATATTAATATAATATTTAGATGTACACTTTTGGCACCTCATTCCGTAGTGCAAGAGCTCTCAGTTTTGCCACAGTGAGAGACCAATGTGAATCTAAACGCTGCGTAAATTCCCCTCCCAACTCCATTTAATCAGCAACATGTTTTACACACAATATTCATGGTGTTTTTACTACTTTAGAAAATAAGATAAAATTTCACACAACCGAAAAAACAGTTTTTTTATCATGTTACCTTTACTTTTATGAAGTGAGAGGTGAATTTACCGCTAATTAAGGAAGCTAACAACTGAGACGCCTTTATACTTTATAAATTTCATCAACATCACAACACATACTCGTATAAAGACAGAATGAATGGCGTTTAGTTTTTAGATAAACGCGTAACGTTCAGACTGTACTTTAATAACATGTGAAAATATTTCATCAAAGCTTGTTGAGTGAATGATGAAATTTTTTAAATGACTGCCAAATATTATTGAGAAAAAGGCTGTGTAAATAATATTAAGAAGGTACGTATCTATATACTTGAAGACAAGCTAAATATACAAGTCGTTGACATTTTGTTAATTCAAATATTTGCAATAATGTTTCTAGCAACATTTCGAATATTGTACTACAAAGATCCTAAATGACCCAGAAATTTTTCAAAAGGTACGAGTAATTATTGAGAGAGATGTATTTGAGAAAGTACCTATGTATACGCTAAAAATCTTTCTTCTCACACGTCTTGTATGAAAACGAAAAAGACCGAAGATACTAGAATGATGACGTTACGTACAATTCCTAAAAGGGAGTAGGTACTATGCTCTCAGTATCGTTCAAAAATGACCACATTTCTGAATTACAACATTCCACCAGAAATACAGAAGAGATGAAGTGACAATAGAAAAAATGTGTGGTAGGTTAAATTGTCAAACCTTGGTTTAAAATAGGAAGAAAGTGAAAGTCAAGAAGGACTATTATACATAGCAAAAGGTTGAACAATTATTGTTGGTATTGTCAACATCTAACGTCACATAAAAGCAGTCACCTAAACCCTGAGAAGTCCACACTTTTGGTCATGTTGCGCAATAAGGTTTCGGTATGTGTGCAATTGTTTGCGTAGTCCATTTATCATAAAGTACAGAGGATTAAGAAATTACAACAAATGATTCATGAGAACGACCGTGGACACGAAATCGTACTTCACACAATAACGCACTTTTTAAAGCGATCACCAATCTACATTCACATTGCATCCTAACAGAAAGGTACACAAATTGAAAGCATGTAACAAAGCAGCTTATTGTCCATTTAGGGACTTGAATTCGTGTTTTTCTGTATTTGGTCACCATGGTTGTAATAATACCTCTCGGATGAATGAAGTTTTGTTACAAATACCAATGTTGTAATGTTACAGGGCTTATTAACATCCGCCCTTCCTTCCCCATTAATTCGATGTTACAGATTGCAGCCGCAATTTCATCACATTGACCGTCTTTATGTTTGCTTTTACTCCATTCGTCCATAACAGATGGCAATCTAGACGAAATTCAAGCCAATTTAAAAATGGGCATCTTCCTTATTTCGTAATTGAGTTAGCATTGTAATAAAAGTGAATATATTAATACATTGTCAGTTTTGTTGTTTTTGCATGTAATGTGGTGACAACATAACCATGTTGTTTCGTCACTGTTTTTTGTCAAGCTTGAGAGAAAGAAAGTGAGATTATCGAGTTTTAAAGCATGGTTTTTACATATTTCCGTACAACCAAATTTACACGTGGTGAAAGACGTACCCTCATATTATTTGGTTTTTATTCCAAGTTTTATGTCCTTCAGGCAGAATACGCTCAAATTTAAAAAAAGGTTAAAAAATTTGCGCGTTTATAGACTTCATAGACTACCAAACTTTTTTGGTATTGCTTTGAGGAAATGAAAAGGCAGAGCTGCAGTGAAAGGCATTTGAACCTAGAGCGAAGAAAGTAATCGTTGTGATATTTTAAAATTCATCGTGGAACACCTATTATACTTTATTTTCACACGTTTTATCATTCAAATTTTAAAAGGACTGTCTAGGCCACTTATAGCCTTTATGCAAATTCGGAGAAGGAGACAATGAAAATACCTAAAGAAAACAATATTATTATCATAGAGAATATTTAGAAACGCTACATACGACAATTGACATTGAAACAATATATATATTTTATGATGTTTCGATTCCAAAAGAGTTTATTCAAAGAATGCCTCCTTCGATGGTTGCTGTCAGAGCTGGAAAAGGACAAAGCAAGCAAATGAAGAAAACTGAATTTATTTATTTTTTAATTTCATTTTTTATTTATTACAATCATAAAGGTACTTAAATTGACATGATAATATGTGTTTCAAATTATAAACTAGACATATTTACCTTTACGAGAGTTAAAAACTCGTGTGTAAAGGGGAAAAAAAAAAAAATAACTTAAAATTATAACTTCACAATCAGTGTGAAGAAAAAACTAAAAAAATTGTAAAGTGAAAAGACCTTTTTGTATATAATAATATAAAGTTAAATATTCAAAACAAATTATTTAAAATGAAAATAAAAAAAAGTACTAGATACACTTAAAGGCAATAGAATAAGGAAAATGAGATGTCAAATTGATTCTAACTACCTAAATTATTTATGATAGAATAGTTTATTTTATTTTTAAATCATCATTTCATTACATAGTATAAAATGAAGTCGCTCAAAATGTATGTGCGCATAGATCTTTTAAACTACGCTACGGATTTTCATACGGTTTTCACCAATAGATAGAGTGATTCAAGATGAAGGTTTATATGTATAATACATGCTTATTATAGTAGAGAAAAGCCGAGAAATTCAAATATTCAATTCAGGCAGCGGGCAGCGCGCCGCTGGCAAGCGGGTGGTGTGGATTTTATAAAGGTTGGGTAATGGCGTTGTGTTTCGTTAGCCACAGCAACGTGTGGCCGGGTCTGCTAGTTTATTGTAATCAAGTTCTAACCTCAGCTCTGCCGCTAGTTGATTGAACCATATTAAATTAAGTTACTCCGTAACTCCGGATAAATCAATTACAGAACTTTTGCTTAGAATTCTATAAAATACCTACCATGAATATAATTGTTTTTAAAGGGAAATAATTTGAATTAAGTACCCTTTTAAAAACTGAGACCGATTTGTCGAAAATAATTCATAGTGAAACACGTTTCGACAAAATATTAGCATGCTATAGCGCCATATCCCCACTATCCAGTGAAAAATCACGGGTTAATCCTGGTATACCAAAAGATTGGAAGAAAATTACCTATTTCCGGCTCTGTTA
This sequence comes from Limnephilus marmoratus, assembly GCA_917880885.1. Lineage (NCBI taxonomy): Eukaryota > Metazoa > Arthropoda > Insecta > Trichoptera > Limnephilidae > Limnephilus > Limnephilus marmoratus. The sequence continues at coordinate 28,674,480 of OU862924.1, read as the reverse complement.
GCACTGGGCCAGTAGTGTCATGAGACTGCTCCCCATTATACAAGAATCGCGCATAATGGTAATCGACTTCCTCTTTTTCTTATTCGCTATAATAGTTTTCCTTTCATTCGCTTCCCACCACGGAGCACAGAAGAGCGCAGCGGAGAACAGACAACATAGGCACTGCCACTAGATCAACTGCTAAGGTCATTGCTTCTGAACAATAATATCACGGAGTTGTCGTACCAGTGGCGTGTACAGAGTTCTTAAGCAGGTAAGCAAGGGAAAAAGAGCTAATTAATTGGTATTTAAAAAAGCTTACCACATAGGTGAATGGCGTTGCTGGATTTAGCCGATGTTGGTTGGGATTGCCTGCCACAACAAATATATAATACTATGATGGATACTTAAAAAAATCATACTTTTTCGACTAGCATGAAAGAAAGCCAACATAATATGATTTTTATATCGTTGGTAAAGGTGTACTAATTAGTGGAGGTACCAACAGATGGCAGTGATTACATTTGTGATTTGCACCGAAAGGCACGGCGTTTTTCGATACTAACACAAGCGAGTCTTCCATTGAATGTGCATTACGAACGCATGTACTTTTTGTGTAAAATACAGCCAACATTTGAACATGACATGTGTGTCATTGTGCATACTTAGTTCCTGCTTTTAACTGATAGGGCGCAGCCGGCGTGAGTCGATGCTTATTTTTGAAAGAGTTGAATGATTTCTTGTAATAATTTTATAATTTTATAAATTTTAGTACATATATTTTGATGGGAGTACGGTTCGGTAGACAGTACTTATATGGAGTACACGCCTCTGCTTAGTACTGAGGGGAAATAATTAGAATGCCTTGGCTTAAGCTATTGTCAATTAAAATTGAGAGAACACTGATTTAGACAAAACACAATGTATCTTAAATATAAATCTGACACCAAGTCTTGGATTACCAACCAAAGCAGATCCAACATCAAAGATATCATCAAAACCGACTTATAAGTGTCTATTTTTTCATTGGTAGGATGACGATTGTGTGTTACTTAAAATGTAATATTGTTTTATTATTTGTATCTCTATATAAATAAAAATGAATCGCCGAAATGTATGTACGCGCATAACTTTCGAACGACTGCACCAAATTGGATATTTTTTTTGTGTGTTCGTTATTATCAGGACAAGGTTTGTATAAGACTACTGGTGGGCTATGGCATTACGTAATTTATATAAAAAATGCAATAGGTGGCACGTGAGCTGTTTGAAAACCGAATGTATGGAATGCGGGAGGGGGGGAGGGGGGGTAACTCGGGTAGGGGGTTCGCGGTAGGGGGAGGGTAACATTGGAAGGGAGGAGGGGAATTCGGGAGGGGGGTTCGCGGGACGGGGGAAGCGAGGTAGTGGAGTGGGGGAGGGAAGGTGGAGGAGGCGGAGTGGGAACGCGGGAAAGGAAGTGGATGCCGAACGGACACGCAGGGAAAAAGAATTTCTTTATTAAATTGCATAGCAACGCATGCCGGGAACCAGCTAGTTTTTATTAAAAGTGTTATTATAAACTGCTCATGTTTGAAAGCGCTTGTTCTTAATACAGGTTTTTCTAGTGAGACAGGCATAGGACATCACAAATTGTTAGTCTAGAATTAAAATAACAACATTAATTTTCGTGAACAACAGTAGTAGGTTGGTAAGTGATCGTATAGGTCGAACAATTAGAGTTGACCCGAACAACACACGGGTAGACATGGGTACCTAACCTATTTTAGATTGTAGTCTGTATTGGTGCAAGTGAATATGCATAATGAAGGCACAAGTTACTTTCCCAACTCCCTACTAGTCTGAACTAATCAGTGGTTATAGAGCATCACAATTGGGTTTGTGCTAAGTCTGATGGGAGTAGGGAAGGGAAGGAGATGGGGTGGAGTGAGGTTGGAAAGTACTTGGATATTCAAATCTGTTTATCAAACACGGTTAAAGCCATTTCAAGTAACGTTCATATTCTGAATTGCTAATTTACCACGCCGATGCTGAGAGTATCTACCGTGCTGGAACGTGTCGTAAATTTTATGAATAATATTTAATATGAATTTTGGGATTTAAACCTACAACCTCTGGATTCGTAATCGAGGACGACGGCAATCTCAACTTTCTCTCTCGACCCTTTTGTCTTGTGGGATGGATTGATTCGTACGTCCTCCTGTATACACTGACCCATAGATTCCTACTCACTCTCAACTTACCCAGAACTTCCTCGCCTTCCTTTCCTTAAAAAAGATCCTTCACACAGCATCTCCAAATATAAGATAGGCCTTGAAGGAGATTGTTTTCTTCACGGTCCTTCTACGCGGAAATAATGCAAAAATGCAAAAATTAATCCCTCGCCCACTGAGGTCTTCAGTGTTTCTTGAAATATTTAGAAATAATATAAAAAAACACACGTACTTTGGGCCGGTATTTCAGTTGCTTTGGCTTGAAAGATATTTATTTTCATGTTGCTCTCTGGTAGGAACCCTGACTAGTCAATATACTGAATAACGGGTCACTAGTGGGTGTACATTATTAATTATTACCAATACTTCTCGACATTTCGGAATTGTCACCACAATAATTTAAATATTTTGGCCAAACAACAAGTGATGGCAGAACTTAAACAGAATGATTTCACTAATTTAGATTGAAGTTTTAAACATAATATTGCGACAAGTCTCAATACTTGACAATTATACTCCTACATCCTCTTGAATTATACGACGTTGTAAGTATTACATTAATTTTTGAAAGTTGAGTAAACCAACGTCACAAGTATTTCGGAGAAGACTGCTTGATTAATCCGAGTGAACTGGTTTGGGTTTGCTTTCGACCCAGACAGACATTCAGCATTCCGGCACTAAGGTGCTTGAAGTCAAATACCTTACAGCAGGTCATCAACAGAGGAGATTCTTCATGCTGATTGTAATGCAAAGTTTAATAACTACCCATACACGCTCAGTTATCATCGTTCGTCATGCAATACTGCGAGTGTAACACTAAATAGTTCAGGAGACACAAAAAACCACGAAAACAGTTAGAGAGGTGTAACACATTGTTCAAAAAGCTGTAAATTTTCGGCATTCCGTTGATAAAGATTCTCGGAGATATAGTTATGAATTGAATGGCGTTAAAGTATGCTTTCCGGAAAAGTTAAGTTGTTCAGAAGAGAGAAAAAACTACGGCACATAGACAGCCTTGCAGCGTCCATCATCAGGGCAGACTTGAAGAATGTGGTGAAAGTTGAGTTTAGTTGCCACCACAATTCCCAATAACCCGTTGGGGAACGCGCTCGGAACAATTGCATGACTCACCAAAAACTGAAATCTTACATTTACGAAAAACTTCAAATCAGCTCTATTGATCCAGCTTTGCATTCGCTATAGGGTGATTCCAGTATCGCGGGTGCAACATTTAGACGCATATAAAGCTTCCTAATAATAAAACAAAAAACATTTTTAATGAAATTATTATTGGAAGAGCTACATTTTAACATGTTTACTTTTTATTGGTTTATAAGAATTTAATTAAAATATTAAAATAGTCAGGAGGGAGGTTCAAAGTGCGATCGCGGGTGCAACCAATTTGGCCCACCCTTTCCAGATCATAAGACAAAAACACAAAAGTCTGTTAATTGTGATTCATCTATTATGTTATGCCTTGATATTTCGTAAGGCGTTAAACTAATCTACTAAAAAAATAAACAAATATATAGAAAACAAAAACAACCAAAGAATTATTAGCTTTTTAAACAATCGCGGGTGCAACATAAAATTATCGCGGGTGCAACTCGTCTAGTTTAAGTGTATATAAACTTCAATAAACCCTGATAGAGGACCGAAATAACAAATCCAACAATGCGTATTACTAATCAGTACACTTCTTTGTCATTTATGTGAATTATTTCTTTTCGGTTACGTCCAAATTTGCCGAAAATTCTATGAACATATTACATCCATCAATCCTTTTCAAAAACCAAAATTTGTTTTTTTCTTATTTTCTAGAATTTCTTTTTATATTTTGTAATTTGTAAGAGGTTCCAGATTGTTATCATTCCAATCACTTTCTGTTTCAGTTGTGGTTTTCGGAGATTTCAAAACCAATGTGAATTGGAGACGAGACACTGAGGTTCGCGCCACGGAAATGGTATCGCCGTCTTCAGATTGAAAGAAATGTTTTGATTGAATGCCTGATTTATTTTTCAGCCCTTCCTATTTATCATCCAACGTGACCATCTTTTTTTTAACTGCTTTTTTTTTTAATAAAAAGAAGATTTTTCAGAGAAACTGCCTGCCAAATCATAGAATTTCTATTAAAAAAGCTGAAAATAATGTAAACACACCTATTAAATATAAATCACTAGTAATACACAGCATATATTATTATTGAAGGCATAAAAAACAATAAAATATATGATAAATCACACAATAAGGGTAGTTGTCAAAGAGTTGCACCCGCGATTCTAACAACACAATCGCGGGTGCAACCGATTTGAGTCAACGTTTATTTCAATTCAGCTAACATTATACTCTTAAAAACGTTTAATTCAAGTTTGCCTTTAATTTCTTCTTACTTTTACAAAGTTTCAAAACTTTGGCACTTTATTTCTGTGAAAAACACAAACTTTTATATCTTTTGTATCGCGGGTGCAACAAGCAAAGAGTGACTTCTTGTAGTCAACGATGCTTAAAAAATAACAACAAGTACTTACATCTTTCGGCACATAAGAATAAATTAATATTGTCACTACACGTTTAGCAGTAAAATATAACTTCAAACCATCGGTAACAGCTGTTTCGCGCCAGTGTTGCACGGTGTGATTTTACAGTTTATATACCGATTCTTCGAATGATAATGTTTCCAAGCGCGCCAAAAATTTCAACATGAAGTAAAATCAATTATTTTTTTTTTGTTATTAAATATTGACCTTCTTCTTTGAACTGATAACAAAAAAAGTTACAAATACTGCGATTTAAAAATTACTGTCGAGAATCGTCTATAGCGGAATCGCCCTATACAAACATAAACCAATATTAATTGTTTTTGTGTTTAATTCGTAGAACTTCATTTTAATTTTTAGAAATTTAATTAAAATTAAATTTGATAATGTTATTATCGAGTTCTGCAAGTTTTTTAGTTAGGGGTTTAGTTACAGCTGTTTCGACTTGTAAGGTCATTTTCAAACTGTGGTGAAGCCACGTACGGACGACTTATTTATAAGATTTTAAATGTCAATTTTTAAAGGTGTCTAAGTTGATTTATTACCGGTTAAACCAATTAAACTTAGACACCTTTAAAAATTGACATTTAAAAACTTATAAATAAGTCGTCCGTACGTGGCTTCACCACAGTTTGAAAATGACCTTACAAGTCGAAACAGCTGTAACTAAAACATTAACCGATAGCAGCAAGCACCGCAGAACTCGATAATAAAAAAAAAAAAAAAAAAAAAAAAACATAAACCAAGTTCAAAACATCTTTAAAGCCTCACGAATATACCGTATTTGGTATTATTTGTGTAGAAATGTTCTATACGGTAAAGAATTCTTAAAAAGTAAAAGTGTTTTGTGATTGCGTCAGTATTTATTATTGTGCCTACCATATTGACCATCAACTGAAAAGAATTCTTTGTCAACCATTAGTATACTATAGTATATTATGTTGGTGACTGGATATTGCTTTCCCTTTTCACATCATCGACAAACATAAATTTGCAGTCTTTCGATACAGAGAAACGTTAGTGGCTGCAATGACCGAAGGACATATGGCGAATCAATTAAAACCGTACAATACAACAATGCAGTACAACTTCAACCGTAAAATATTTTGTCAGTTTCTTCAAATCTACGACAAAATGCTACACTTGGGGTAAATTAATGGCTGTTTTCTCAGGCGTTATGAGACAGAACCACGGACATATTAATATATATAGACCTGCCCTAAGTGATAAAAACGTATTATTTCCCTAGTTATAGCTCTGCCTTGGAGCCAGCTTGGCTTACGAAAGCCTCGCTTGAATCAAAAATATGTGACGTCATCATTCTTGCCCTGACCAGCGTAGAGCTAACGTCTAGACATTTTACCAAATAACACGGCAATATATGAGAGCTTGTGATATACACCTACCTAGAACATAGCGAATGTGGGCGTTTCTCCAGTGAGCTCGTCACTGGATACAGGGGTAAGTAAATTATGAACATTTGTAAAAGTGTCTTAACTAAATACGGCAACAAAATATTGCTATGTGAATAGGGGCGAACCTTTTCGGGGCGAGCATTTGGCCATCGCAAATATGTTATTAACGTGGCAAGCAATTCGCGCTCCCGTGTAAAAAGGTCTATTCATTCAAAGCAGATTTTGCTTTTAAGAACTAAATGGTGATATTATAATGCGAGATGCCTATATACTGTCAGATTGATTTTTTAACGAATCACAGTCACCTTTCCCCTCTTCTCCTCCCATAGTTTGGTTTTACCCCTCATCTGTATCTTCTGGTCTATTGAATTCGGATGTCTATGGACAGATCGATCTGAAACTTTGGATTGGTACCAAGAATGATGGGCTGAAGACGATTCGATGAAAATATCCTCTCTTTTTTTAAATAAAATGTGTGGAAAAATCATCAAATTCACATGTGACATTCGTGCCTTGCGGTCGAAAAATAAAAGGTGTTTTCGCAGGTTCCATGCAACTCAATGATCTAGATTTGTGCTAAGATTGGTCGATTGAATTAAACATCCAAAATTACATGAAAATCATCAAATTCTAGAGGTTATAATGGAGCTATCGGTTTTTCCTTTTACCGCATCACATTTTCAACGCGTCAGCATATTTCGTAACCAAGCGACAGAATGATTCACATAATCTCATATTGATGACATAGAATGTATATTATAACATAAATTGTTGCTGGAAATATCGTAGCGCAATATCGTGCGGGTATTTCTTGCATATCATTTTACGAGAGTGTTTCGCAAAGGTCGAGCAGATATTTAAAAAAGATGATGAAGTTTATTTAACATTTCTGAAGCATTGTCAAATAATCGCCTTAGAATTTAATAAAATCATCGCTAGGTTTTCTCTTCACGAAATGTAGAGGAGCGGCTCTAGATTTTTTTTGTCTGATATATTGAAGTAAAACTTCTTTACGCACGCTTGACTTGGGGAGTAAGCTGGTGAATGCGTGACGAGCGCGTTATGAAAAGTGTGATCGGGCGAGGCGAACGGAAGTTGAGAGGGAGATATAAGTAAGTGAAGTTTTACTTCAGTCGTGTGGTCTAAAGCACACTTGTCTTTTTTTAGTTTTGTTCCAGGAGAACAGAAGCTTGTTGGAAAGGAAGGAGGTCAACCTGGGTTTTGAAAATACCCATCCGGTGGAATTGATTACTTCATTAGTCGAGCTGTACATGTTGTGAAAACGACCCGTTCTTATGAACAAAAAATGTTACCTTGGCATGTTCCAGTATACTCTCAGTATCACCTTGGTGAATGATGATTCAGAATCGAAACTTTTGCTTAACCCTGCAGAGCCAACGTACGTCAAAATAACGTACATCTTATGCAAACCCCCCTTTCTCTTTTGAATGCTTCTACTGAGAGTATAATAATAAAGGTTTTTTTTTTTTACTTATAAGATTTATTGCCTTTTTTTACATTAGCTCCACACAGGAGGCACCGAGGAAAACAATTTCCCTAGGGGCCTATGTCTTCTTTGAGGATGCTGTGTGGAGGGTTTTTTAAAGGAATGGAAGGAGGAGAAAATATGGGAAGGAAGGAAGAGGGGTGGGTAGGAATCTGGGGGTCAGTGTGGCCAGGAGTGACGGACATATGAATCTATTACTCACACTGCGGTGCAAGGCGAAGGGTCGGGAGAATCCGGCTGGAGAGGTAAAATTTTATTTTATTTTTTTTATTTTTTTATTTATTTATTTTAGCATATAAAATATAATATACATTTAGATAATGTAGTAATTTGCGTACATGTTCATTTTAAAATACGTTAATACCACTCTTCCATGGAAGCATTAGCTTGTGTCTGGAAGAGTAGTGTACATTTTTAATGCTATATTTAAGTTCTTAAATTACAATGTGAATGTAAAAAACAATAAGTTGTAAGTTCGGTGATATGTAAATAGTTGCTAAAAACAATACAAAATTAACTTATTTGAAGAACAGAGTATCACTTGGAAACTGAGTTATAAGTAGTTGTTCTTGAGATTAGATTAGTCGGAAACTTTTTTTTTTATATTATCTTTAAAATATTTTTTAACAGTGTTTATTAATTGGATTTTATCATTAATTTTTCTAATTTCATCCGGTAATCGGTTGAAAATAAGTCTTCCTTGATAAGTATAATAATTTTGTGCAAAGGAAGTGTTTAATTTTGGGCATGAGAAAATATATTTATGTCTAGTGCGGTTTTCAGTTATAAATTGATATTTTTCTTTTTCTTTTATAGTTTGAATCAATGCATTTCTATTGTATAGATCTTTGAAAGATGGTACTTGGAATTCCTTAAATAATTGATCCGTTGGGTAGTCAGAAGGTTTTTTTAATATGATTTTAATTATTAGCCTCTGCACAACTTCAATTGGGGAAAGATTAGTTTTGTATGCGGATCCCCAGCTAATGATAGCATATTGTAAAGTTGATTGAACCAAAGCGTAATATATTAGATATAAGTTTTTTACAGATAAAAAATTTCTGATTCTTAAAAATATATAAATCAATTTTCTAATTTTTTTTACAACTTGACATATTTGTTCCTTCCATTTCAAATTTTTATCGATAATGACTCCTAAATATTTGATTGTGTTTGTTGTTTTTAATATTGTGCAGTTTTGGATACAATAATTTTTACTATGTGTTTTGGAATTATCATGGATGATGATGTCAATGTTTTTAGGGGTATCATTTTTGTGTATTGCAAATGGAATTACAAATGTTTTATCACCATTTAGTGATAGTAAATTTACGTCGAAGAAATTCTTTAAAATATTTATGTCTTCGGTGGCTTTAAATTTTTAAATGTTACTTTTTCCCAAGTTTTATCGCTAATTATTAATACCGTATCATCGGCATATGAAGTAATTTGGCCATGTAGTGGTTGAAAAAAAATGTCATTAACATATATGGTGAAAAGGATTGGTCCTATTACTGTACCTTGAGGGATTCCAAAGTCTGATATTTCTTTATCGCTATTAATCTGATTTATTTTTACGACTTGCGGTCGATTTTTTAGGTAGTTCGAAATCCATTTAATTGCATTGTCTTTTATACCTATATTGTTTAGTTTTTTTAGTAGAATCTCATGGGATATACTATCAAAAGCTTTTCTGAGATCAATAAATATACCGGCACATTTTTCACCTTTATCCAATGATTCGTTGATGTATGAGGTTACATTAGCAATAGCATCTTGTGTGCTGAGTGATTTTATAAAACCAAACTGGTTTTTGTGAAGAATTTTATTACTTTCTAGGAAACTGACTAATTGATTTTTCACAATTTTTTCAAAAATCTTTCCAATGTTTGAGATTAGACAAATTGGGCGATAGTTAGTTACTTGTTGAGGATTTCCAGATTTATAAATAGGTGAAATAATTGTATTTTTATAGTTTGTCGGAAATATTCCCTCTGTTAAACTTAAGTTTATCAAATGAGTAATTGGTTTCACCAAATGAATTTTCATGGATTTTAGAAAATGTACTGTAATAAGGTCAAATCCGGGAGACGAACCTCCTTTCATGCCTTCTATTATTTTTAAAACTTCACTTTCTGAGGTTTTTTCAAATTTTGTTAAATTACTATGATTTTGTACATTTTCAATCGTTTGTGTTTTCGGGTTAAAAGATTTATTGATATTTTTCGCAAGATTTTTTCCTACATTAGCAAAAAAAGAATTAAAGATGTTTGCACATTGTTTAGGTTGATTATTAGCATCTATGATTTTATTTTCATGTTCAATGTATTTTATTTTTTGTGTTTTTTTAGTGTTATCCATGGCTAAGTTAACTGTTTTCCATATTTGTTTATTGTTATTGTCTGTAGAAAGTATTTTATTTTTGAAATAGTCTTCTTTATTTTGTTTGATACAGTTTGTTAATTTATTTTTAATTTTTTTGTAAAAAGTGTATGCTTTTTCATTTAGAGGATTTTTCAATGTTGTTTTGTAAAGTTTTTCTTTGTTTCTAATTGATATTATAAGTCCTTGTGTAATCCAAGCCTTTAAAATTCTTAGTTTAGATTTAATGCGGACTGTAGTTTCAGTAGTTGAATTTTTTATGTGTTGAGACAATATATTTTCAAAGTTTTTTGAGCAAGTCTCGGTATCATAACTATTTAACACGTTGTTCCATTGTTCATTTCTTAGTTTTTTGGATAAAATAGACATATTTGTGTAAGATTTTGTCTTTGTTAGATTAAATTTTTTATGTTAGCCAAAACAATAATTGAACCCCTAGCAAAAGCACAAAAATCACTTCTAAGGGTCATCCTTAAGAAACCATTTAGGTATCCCAGTGAGCTATTATTTAAAGAGATACGAGTTCTTGATGTACGGCAACTATACATAAGAAAAATTATTTTACATACACAAAAACACCGACATCACTATCCATCCATCGATCATCTCCACAACACCCGTCATGCAGGGAGGAATCCAGTAATTCCGCCTTATTAAATGCACGCGCCTGCGAGCGCAACGCGTGAGAGGTGGGTGCCGGTTCAAGAGAACGACTTGATAATTCTTTTATGAGATCCTCTTTAGAGGCGTTGTTGATGTTTGGGATAGGAGTTGACATTGTTAAAACAATTGGATAAAATAATAAAATAATGAAAAGTTGTTGTTAATGTTAATAATTATTGTTGATGTTATTTTTGTTGACGTATAATATAGATTGTTGATGATAAGTAGAACAAACCAAAAAAAAGAAAAAATTTTAAATAATGAAAGAATGGAAAAAAAAAAAAAAAAAAAAAAATTTTTTTTTTTTTTTTTTAGCAACCCTGTATTTTGTGGCAACCTTGACATCCAAAGTAATTCTGGCGTAGGTATTTTACTGAATTTACCACCGAAATTCCAAGCATAATTTCAAAAAAGAATAATCCAAAAAAAAATATTTTTTCAATAAAAGAAAAATATTCCAACAATTTAGTTAAATATGTCAAACTATTCCACCACTCTCAATAATCGATGTATTATTGTTTGAATTTGAATGTTGTTGATTAATTATGACCATCCTTTATGTATGATGATGTTTTAAGGAATAAATTATAAATTTAATCTCATTAAATAACAATCCCTTCATTATACTACACTTGTTAAATAATTAATAATTCTAACTAATTCACTTAAATTCATAACAAGAATTCTAGTTTGATGTAAACCCATCTGTCACTATTGACATTCGCTTGTCTGAAATAAACAGCAATTGACACTTACGATGTTTACCTTTTAAATTGCCTCTATTTTGAAGCATAGACAATAACTATTTTTTTTTTTAAATAAACATATGTAATTTTCTTTTATCATAGAAGAAATATTGTCTATGGTGATACCCGACGCTTCTATGAAAATAATATTTCAAATATTGAGGTTAAGTTGACGTATTGACATTTAAAACATAACCTGTATTACATGTCTACTGAGCACGAGAAACACCAAAATACATGACATAATTATACGTAAATTGCAACACTCCGTATTGCAAAGGACATTGTTGTATTTGAATTATAACGAGACACCATTGCACCATTAAATTAATGAATATTATTATGAAATTACAGTATCATACTGTTTTAAATCTCTGTGATAAAATAGCAAGTTGTAAAACGAGATTTTAGTTGATCGATTTGATGAATATAATTGTGAGTAAAGAATGTGTCTTTATACGAGCAACCCACGTTGGGCGCCAAATGTTATGTGAATATCTTATAATTCACGTTGAAACGGCAATTATTACGTGCAAAATGGCGTAAGGAGCCATATGATGTGGCTAGCTGAGAGGGAAGAAGACGGGATGAATACAACTGCGTACTTTTCTATTAATAGAGCGCCAAATCCTGTTCAAGACAGAATATGTCCACAGTTGAATTCACTACGCCTTCTTCCTAGAACGACGGAGAGCATTTAATTCTTCCCAGGGAGCGTGGGCACTATGACAATCACTTCTTTACTCATCATTAGGAACTACAGTGTATCGATATGAAATAACAAAGAGATTTGAATCAATATTTTCTATATTTACAATATCGAACATTTAAAACAATACGGTATTATAAACCAATTTTACAAGGGAAAAAATACACTACTGAAAACTCACCCCTGTATTGCGACCATGACCTTGAAAACTAGCTAATTCGGATTAAGTGCCTGCGGGCAGGCATGATGCACGTAGTGGAGCTTGGTGCTTCGTCCAGCATCCAAGAGGTGGTCCTGATGTGATCCTGCTGAGGTCGCGATGCCAAACCCCCCTGGGAGCATCAGGACGATGAGAAATGATCCGGTGTATTGCGCCAGCCTGGCCAGCAGTATGATGCCCGTCCTACGAGGCCATCAAGCCCAAATAGATGGATGCCTACGGGATTTGTTGACAGACGGAGTCGGCGACGAATCCGGGGTTGCGGTGAACCGGAACGGTCTGTTCTGCGTATCAAAATCAAGTACGCGGGTTTTTATATGAACGCCTCAGTAGGCGGCGGATGTTAAAGTTAAAACTCCGAACACTAATTAAATAAACTTCGCCGTGGCTTGCGAGGTGTAGCGGGAGTCCATGTTCGCCAATTGCACTTTCCCAGTCGCCAGATCAGCTAGATAAACGGCATTACTTATTCTCGTCGCACGAGGCGCCGACGGCCATTGATGAACCGAAAACTTCGTTAATTCCGGGCCGAACAATTCGGATCTTTAGGTTAATCCCGTTATTTACACATAAGGTACGGATCTCTTTGCAACGCGGAGTCGTATTGTTCCGGTATATTTTACATTATAAAACTTAAATCGCTAGGTGACTGTGCCCGAGAAAAACACGGCGTCCTCCCGTGTTCTCTCCCGTCCAGAGTGCCGTTTCAAAAACCAAACCCGTTTCCGCTCAGTCTGCCAACCTGCCGAGTATCTCGAATAAACTATTACCATCCTTCAAATAAAGGTACCTGCCTATCCGAGTAATAAATTAAAGTAATTTATATGTAATGATGCATCCACATCATAACAACCCAACGCTGAATTTTCTTTTAGTCTTCGGGTATTTTACCCCAAATATTCAGTTAACATTCTTTGAGGCTTCACTGAGTGGTTGGCTAAGGGACACGGAAGCTAAGTGTAGTTTATGGTCAGACCGAAAGCCATTCACATTTTTTGTTGGTACTTGCCAATTGTTTTTTTATTTATTTGTTTGTTTGTTTATTTAGCACAATATATTATACATTTATATACATTATTTATTAAATTTTGACTGCCCAACTAGGAGTATTATCCCGTTTTAGGACAGTCAAATAATTATGGGTATGAACATGTGGAGAATGATTTGTACAAAAAGAAAGAAAATTGCTGAAATAAAAAGAAGAGAAGGAATATAAAATAAAATAATAAGAAAAGTTTTAAATATAGTACCTAACTGTTATTTGTTTAGCATAGCAAAAGAAAAAAAAAGAAGAGAAAGAATAAAATAAAAATGAAATAACCAATTAAAACATAAAACAGCCGTGGATTGTTTCGCATAGTTGTTGAAATGATAAGCCTACATACATATTTTGTATAAATATGAATAAAAAAGAGAAGAGATAAAATAAAATAAAATATGCAATTAAAACATATGCAATTAATACATAAAAGTAATAGGTAGGTACATACAGATAGGTAGAAACACATAATAATATAGATAGGTAGATACACATAATAATATAGATTAGAAGACAGGGGTATCTTTTACTTAGATCATTTTTTGTTGGAATTTTTGTTGTTGTTTTTGGTTTGTGTTTGATTTTATTTTGTTGTGTAGTAAAAGTTCACTCTCCTTTCTCCCTAATTGTTGAAACCAATTAGTGGTCAATTTACGAAGAACACCTGTGCTTTCCTTTTTCCAAGCATCAGGCATGAAGTTGTATAGTTTTGGACCTAAGAAAGTGAAGTGTCTTTGAGCGAGAGATGTTTTGGTTGTGAGTGTTACAATTGGATTTCTCCGTGAGTGTCGGGTGTTGTGAGAGTGGTTAATAGATGGGTAGAGGTGGCGTTGTTTATGGGTGTTTAAAATTAATTTTCTCATGTACAGTTGTCTTACATCTAGAACTTCTAAGTCTTTAAATAGTGCATCACTGTGATATCTAAATGGTTTTTTGAGGATTACCCTTAGTAGTGATTTTTGAGCTTTTGCTAGTTTGTCCAAAACAGTTTTTACACATCCACCCCAACCTAAGGATGCATAGTCTAGAAGTGACCCGCACATAGCATCATAGATGAGTTTCAATTCTTTTTTACGTAAGATATTTCTGATTGTCATAAACATATACGTGAGCTTTCTAACCTTTGTGGTGACTAGATCCACGTGACCGTCCCATCTAAGATATTTGTCTAATACAACACCAAGGTATTTTATATTGTCCACGCATTCTTATTTATAGCAAGTACAGGTAGTTGAGTCAGTGCATTTATGTACAGAAATATTATATGCTTCCTTGGGTTGGCCGGCTTCTGTCGCACTAATTCGTATAAATTTTGTTTTTTCCGAATTGAGTGTTAACAGATTACTGTCTAACCAAAGTTTTAGCTGTTTTATTCCATCTTCTGCTTTGCAGTGTATTCGTGCCATGTTCTACCTTCAAATATTAAGACAGTATCATCTGCAAATGTTATAATATGATTGGAAAAATTGCTGTTACACAGATCATTTATATAAATACTAAACAAAATAGGTCCTAAGGTACTTCCTTGGGGTACACCAAATTCTACAAGGGCCGGATCACTAATAGTATCATTAATTTTAACTTTTTGGTATCTGTTAGCTAAGTAACTACCTATCCATTTGTGTAGCTGTCCCTGAATACCTATAGCCTTTAGTTTTTTTAGAAGTATTTTATGCGAAATGGTATCAAAAGCTTTGGCAAGATCTAAGAAGAGAGCAATAGACTTATTTCCCCGGTCAATATTTTTGGAAATAATATCTGCCAGTTTAGCAATTGCATTTTCTGTTCCTAGACCTGGTCGAAAGCCGAACTGGTTGTTAGATAAGATTTTATGAGTTTCTAGGTAAAGGGTAAGACGATTTTTAACAATTTTCTCAATAATTTTTGAGAATGAGTTGAGCAGAGATATTGGCCGATAATTATGTATTTCCGATTTGATTCCGTTTTTGTGAATCAATATAACAACTGATTGTTTTAGGTGGTTTGGGAATATGCCTGTCTTGAAACTAAGATTACAAATGTATGCAATAGGATTCGCTATGAGTGGTTTCAATATTTTCAGCAGATTTGAGGAAATTTGGTCTGGCCCACAGGCATTAGATGACTTAAGCTCATCTATCATTTTCATGACTTCTTTAGTCGTTGTTTGAATCTCGTCTGTTTTAAGATTAAGGACAGTTGTAGGTATGTTGGCTAGTTCAGATTCAGTTTTCTTACATTTTTCAAGGATTTTATTTGCGAGAGAGGCTCCTACTGAAGTGAAATAGTGATTAGCAAAATTAGCCATCAGTTTGGGATTAGTAGTACTTGTATTTTTAATATCCAATGATTGAATGAAAGACGATTTACTATTTTTTGTTTTGGTAATTTTACGAAATATTTCCCAGAAATGTTTTGGAGTTATGGTGTTTTCATATATATAGTTTTTGTAGAAATTTTCTTTAGTGGAATTAATTAGTTTTTTACATAAGTTTCTGAATTTCTTATATTGTTCTTGAACTAGAATATTATCTGGTTGTCTTTTAGCATTTTTGTGAAGTTGATTACGTCTGTGGATGGATTTGACTAGACCAGGGGTGATCCATGGCATGAGTTTAAATTTTTTGTTCGGTATAACTTTGTTAACAGTGTGATTAAATATATAGTACTGTAGTTTTGTGATAAATTGCTGCATTGCTTGGTCAGTGTCAGTCTGATCTATTACATTTTGCCATTTTTCTGTAGACAGCTCAGCAATCAGTGCGTTGTAGTTTATTTTAGAAATTTGTTTATTTTTAGAAGGAGAGGAAGGCTTATTTCTTAGGCCGAGCGCTGTGGTATAATGATCTGAAATCGTCGTATGTATAACAAACGAGTCCGTAAAATCAATGTTTTTAACATTGATGTGATCCAAGCAGGATTTACTTATACCTTGTACTCGAGTGGGGGTATCAATTATCGGAGTAAAAGCGTTTTCAGTGAGAAAACATAAATAATCATCAGATTGGCGATGATTGTCTAGAATAGTATTAATATTTAAGTCTCCAATGATTATTTGACGTTCTGGGTTATCTGTGTTGCTAATGATAGAGTGGAGTGAATTTAGAAAGGAATCGATGTTGTGAAATGATGGCGATCTATAAATTGCAAAAATGCATAGGTTTTTGTTAAGCTCAATTTTTAGACAGTTGGCTTGTGATAAAGTGAGTTCGTCAACTTGCGTCTGTATACCGTCCCTGACATAAATTACAATACCACTAGCTTTATTTATTATGCTCGTTGTGTGGTACTCAGTATAATTTTGTATCTCTTTGGGGGTGAAGTATTTATTAATCCAGCACTCAGTTAAAACTATCATATCAAATGTGAAATCAAGTTCGTCAAGAAATACGAGAAAGTCATCAATGTTGGTAATACTTCTTATGTTCTGGTGAATAATTTTCAGACCGTATGATTCCCAACAATATTTATTCATGTCTACAGGATTGTCAATCACATTTTTGATACATGTGAGCAAGGTTGATTTGAGATTTATTGTATTTCTTATGTTCTCTATTTTATACAGGTGTTTGCAGGTTTTTTACAGATGCAATTCCGCGTCATGGAGTCTCATGAATGAGTTTTTCTTTTGCCCTGTTTAATTTATCTTTGTCTTACTAACCTATTTTTTTGCATTTTGTTTTTCCTGTTGAGCACTTGCATACTGCTTACTAACAACGTATGCATGGACACTGGAGGTCTAGATCCGTTCAAAATAAATAAATATAGCTTCGCTTAATCAAAAAATTAGAATCTTGCCTTCAGCCTTGAAGGAGTAACCATCAGTTACTTATACCAGGGCGGGAAAGAGGTGAATTACCTCCACTGTACCTTCTCTAGTTTTATTCCAGCAATATAGTAATATTATCTCTAATATTGTCTTCATTAATCAATAAGTTAAAAATAAAAATTGAAAACACCATTCTATCGTTTGGCGGTAAGTTAGGTAGGTACCTACCCACTGTAGCACCCCACACCCATGGACAAATGTTCACTGTATGGTATAGTGCAGTACTTGGACTAGGTATGTAGTTGAATTATTAAACGTGTATTGCTGTTTAAACGTCCTGCACAGGAAGCGGTCCACCTACATGTGATCGACTATTTCCTGGATATCCTGGTAATGTTATTCCAATCATCGCGTCCAGACCGTAATTCCCTCCCAGCCACGAGAACGTCGCGCGTCGTTAAGGAAAGGAAGACATTAAGAATTAAGACACTGCACTGTCTTAAAAAATACCTTGCATTTCCTACGTGCTCGAGATTCGGAAGCCGTTTCGTCGAATGGACACATAAAATATTGACGACAGGTATTCCTGATGTTCTCATGGTTAGTTAGATAATTTAATACAGCTCCGTTTGCTAATGAAAACACTGAGTTAGAGTAAAGTTTATGAGCCAATTAAAAACGTAGTATATTTGTTTATTAAGACATTCACAGTACATTATGATACAAGTGATATGGTATATTAAATTAAATTATTACATGGTTACGGTGCCTATTACGTTAATTCCAAGGACTTCCTACTGGTAGGTAATTTCGCCTGAGATGAGAACGGTTCTTAAAATCTAACTAATTAATGTATGAGTAATAATAATAAAATGGAAGAAAGTGTGTGGAGAGATAAAGAGAAATTTTGATATCAAGAATTAAAGATATGAGAAATGAAGACAGAATTCAAGAATCAGTGTATTTATTTATCTGATGCACGTCGTAACAGTATTAATATTTTGTTTACGCATTTTTAAAGGCCGATTTTTGTGTCTTTATGAAGTTACATTGGAACAGTTATAAAATTCAGAGAAATAAAAAAAAAAACGAAAATATGAAAACAAAGGAAATATTAAAATAATAAGTGAAAAATACACAAAAAAAATCCACAAAAGGTATTAAAATAATTTTAAAGATATTTCTATCTTTTAAGAATTTAAAATCTAAATATATAAAACAAAGTCGGGTTAATTACACCAATTTTATAACTCAAGAACGGCTGGGCCGATTTGCATGATCTTTGATTTGTTGGATTTGTCTCCGCCCCGAATAGGAGAATAGCTATTGAAACATCGGAAAAATTCACGAAAAATAAAATTATGAAGAAAATTCTTTTCCTCATACATTTTGTATGGAACAAATTCTAATCTTTTGAAAGAGCTGCAGCAATATTGTGATAGTGATAATATTGAATAGTGAGTGAATCCCAAAAATGTGCTTTTGTTCTTAAACATATATGATGCTGCCCCTCTTTCTTACACACTAAATGTCAATAGTCGAAAATGAGACAAACGGTGAACGTACGTCTGCACCCCTCCAAAGGAAAAATACAATAATTATAATTATAAATCTCCCTCACACGTATAAAGGAAATGAAATGCAACTCCCGTAAGTATATAAAAAAATATAAATCCGTACACAACGCCATCTCTGATACTGACAAAAACAAAACACGGACAATTGCGCATCCTCATTGTGTACTTTTTAACTTAATAAAAAAACTGAATTTAATTCATCTAATAAGTTAACACAACAGTTATTGATCTGTGGCGGTATGCAGTTCGCCGGGTCAGCCAGGTATAGGTACATAAAATATTAATTATTTAAGAAAAACATGTCTATATTTTTGAGCCCGGTTGCGGCGCCTTAAGGAGAGACTATGTATTCTAATGGTGACGCCAACGAGACTAGTCGCGAGGTTTTAATCCATCCAATCAATAAAACCCAAGAACTTATTTAAAAATGCTATTTTCGATTGTTTATGATGTGAAATATACCTGTGCAATGAACTCAAATTTCCTTAGAAGTTTTAAAATTTTTTTTTCAAGATTGGAACTGCCGATTGCGTTAATTCAGTCAAGCCTACTACTAATATGTACCTAACAGAAAAATATTTTCATTTAATTAATAATTCCGTTTAATGTTATAAAAAAAATCTTGGCAATAGGTATTTATTTTTTTAAATGCAATGTATTCTAATGGTTAATCTTCTTATATATAAAAATCTCGTGTCACAGTGTTTGTGCTCGCACTTCTCCGAAACGGCTTGACCGATTTTTATGAATATTTTTTATGTATATTTGATAGATATGAGAATAGGTTTTAAAGTAAATTTTAGGTGATTAGGGAGTCCCTATCCAGAAATTTTTTTGTATTTTTTTGACAATTTTTTTGTGTATTTCTTTTTTTATTTGGCATCAAAAAATACCCATAACCCCAAATTTTAATCCTCCTACCCCCACCCTCCAATTTTTTAATCGCGATTTTAGTATTTTTATGTGAACAAATTTAACCGACGTCGTTCGTATTTCAAACAGAACGAAATTATTTATGTTGTTGAATGACAGATGGCGCTACGTCCGCCTAATCGAACTTTCATCCACACATTCGCAAGACATTCAAGGGAAGCGTCGCGTCATTTCGATATTTCATTCGGCATCATGTTTTCGCGTGGGCAAACCATCGGGCTTATTTGTGTTAGCCAATTGACGGACTGACAAAAAATATCGTACATTCAATTGCTCTTTGAAATTAATATTCATTTTATTTATTTCATTTTCCTACTTTAAAGTAAAAAATATGTTACTATTTTTACTTTATATTTAACTTTTAAGAGATCAAACAATAATATGTCCGTTACTTTAATGAAATACAATGAATTGAGAAAATGAATGGTTGGTGTTTTTTTTGTTTTTATTAGCGGTCATCTTCTACAGCGCTCCATTACTCTTTCTGTTATAGATCCCATCCCCACACACTTACAATACATTATTTTTTTTATTTAACAACCAAAATATTCACTAGAAATAATTTAAATGACAGAACAACGTTCTAGTATTTATAAAAGCTTTTAGCTTAAAACATCCCACAACCTACAATTCTTGTAGTACAAAGATTTTGCACGGTGCAGTCCAAAAATAAAACCAAAGTAAATTCGAATTACCGTGTAGATTAAGACCGGAGATTCAAAAGCTGTTGCATTGTAAAAATAAAATAATAAATCATAACGGAAAGTTTTACGGAAGTCGTTAATCGTTATTCTGCCTGAATTGAAATTATTAATTGCCTACTTAAAGACAAGTTGGCATCATCTCCAATGTATTTAGGTAAAGTCCGACGTTATTTTGGCAGTGGATGAAAGTACTTACGTTATTTAATGCAGCGAAATTGGAATAGCAGCTTCTTGGAAACTGGAAATCTATGAGATCGGTAGATTCAGACCG
Source organism: Limnephilus marmoratus (assembly GCA_917880885.1). NCBI lineage: Eukaryota > Metazoa > Arthropoda > Insecta > Trichoptera > Limnephilidae > Limnephilus > Limnephilus marmoratus. The sequence continues at coordinate 28,653,837 of OU862924.1, read as the reverse complement.
TCGCGCCACGTCCCGTACTACTAAACTTGTGAATTGTAATTAATTAGACTCAACCCTTCAGAAATTTGGCGTATATTTCAGATGATAAAAATATTTCCGCTTTTCAATACAAAAAATTTAACAAAACAAAAAAACGACTTCAAAAAATGCACTAAAAAGTAAAAAAATAATTTCGTATTCTTGTACAACTTCATAATCAACTTACTTTTTCTACTCATCAATATGTAGGTACGATTGTTATTTTTGGAGTCGGTATCAGCCAAGGTAGGTTTGTAAATACATACATAGTTATAGGTGTGATGTGCTTGTATCGCACGTGCGACTTGACGAGGTGAGAGCGGGGCTGCGGCGTGAGGGGAGCTGTCAAGTGAACACGCCGCCCGGGTACCTTTGCTGACACCGACCCCAAAAATAACAATCGTACCTACATATTGATGAGTAGAAAAAGTAAGTTGATTATGAAGTTGTACAAGAATACGAAATTATTTTTTTACTTTTTAGTGCATTTTTGAAGTCGTTTTTTTGTTTTGTTAAATTTTTTGTTTATTTTTTGATTTTTAGTGAATCTGAAGTATACTAACTAATTTGTCTGAATATGGGTAGACCTACTAAACGTGTTGCTCATATAAGACATAGGTACATAATTTGACCATAACGACGTTAGGGTCAAATTAAGAGATTCGGCTGAGAATCTTTAATTTTCTTCTAAGAATTGAAGAGTTCCGTTACTGTGTCATGGATTCCATAATCAGAACCTAACCAAACTCTCATCAAACTACCCTTGAAGTATATCCTTTTTAATAAAAAAAGAATCATTGAAATCGATTGGCGTGATATTGAGTTATTCGTCCATTTGTCGCGCGGATACTTAATGCAAATTTAAGACTTATATGGTTTCCTCATGGATGCCATTGGCAGAACTGGACCAAATTAAAATGGGACCACACGGGAAGCATCAGCTTTCAAATAAAAAAAAATCATCAATATCGGTTCACCCAGTCGAAAGTTCTGAGGTAACAAACATAAAAAAAAAAAAAAAAATAAAAAAAAAAAAAAAATAAAAAAAATAAAATAAAATAAAATACAGTCGAATTGAGAACCTCCTCCTTTTTGAAGTCGTTTAAAAATGCAAATAAATCGAATGTTTTCTAACATATTCGAAAACTAAAAACTGTTTTTGAAAGCTGATAAAAAACGCTTCAATTTTATAATTTGAAATAAACATATAATTTACGAAATATTAAAATTTTGCAGGCAAACTTAAATAAGTTTTAAGAATGGTTCACCTTACGTTTTTCTTATTAAAATAACTTATAGCAAAAAAATATTTAAAAAGCATACATATTTTATTAGACAAATGTATTATAAAAGTTACTGTCACCTTACTTTTCTGTCGTTCCATATGAAAATAATTAATTAAAAATTCCCAAAGATGGAATTTTTTTTTCAAATTGCGGCTCAAAACTTTCGTTTCATAAAAGTGTACATTTTGCTTTTTTAGTGGTTATTTTTTAGATTTGAATATAAAGCGTGGTGTTTTGCTTTTCTAACACCGTTTAGAATATATTCTTCATTATGATTGTAAGAGACGAAGTGGTCTCTTTTTCTAGCACAAATAAATCGTTAACTTTACAATATCGGATCGGTACGGGTAACGTCCGACGAGTTTATATCGATATCCCGAGCACAGTTTCAATGTTGACAGCCGAACCGATATTTACAGGGAATAAATGAGAAATCGATATACGCTAGCAACACCGGAGGTGTTATCTATGAATTGATATTCCGAAATGTCAAACGCCAAACAATTACTTAAAAATATTAATAAATTGACAATGATGAATTTAAATACCGACCTGACCTAAATATGCGTTGGCAGTTTAAATTAAAAGGGCGTTATTTAGTTAAAGAGGTTTATCCAAGAACGAACGGAATAAAATTAATGCAGTCTACGGATCACGTGCACAATTTTTTTCAATTCCAAGAGCTTCGTTAGTTCACCTCCATTCATAAATAATAAATTATCTTGCATAACGAACGACATTATTCAAAAAGTAGTGTATATTGACAGTTAACCGAAGCTATCTGATAGTATGGAGGTCCCCTTACAAATTGTTAATGTCGCGCGTCGGTGTGAACATGTCTTATTAATTATTGATCGTGCTTGCAACTAACGCCAACTGACCATAGATGGCCAATTTAGTCAATATAGTATTGACATGGTTTTATCGATCGTCTATGCTAGACCTCTGCAAAGTACATTGTTGTTTTCCTTTTTGAAGTGAAACTTCTTTAGCCTCGTTGTGATTTGAACGGAAGTGCGTCACTAAAATTCATTATTTGACGGGTCCTCGGTTCTAATATAATGCGGTAAATTCACGACTCCGCGCGAGCCTCCGATGGCGCAGTGGCGTAAAACGCCTGACTCTCAGCGCCCGGCATCCAGCGAACGGAGGTTGGAATCCCCCAAATCCAAAAAAAAAACAAACATTTTTAATTTTGTGAAATCAATATCCAATCTTCAAACCACTTCAAAATAAACAAGCAAAATAAAAGAAATCGACATCTAGCGACTTTCTAGTTTCATTTCTACCGCATTTCTACTCTGATTTTTTTTAACGTAACATTCGTTTTCAACATAAGGTTAGCCGCGTTCCATCGAATGTCTATTCACGCTGTCAAAATCATGAGCAAAAAAAAATACAGTATACTTTTTTATTTTAGAACACCGGAGTGAAAAATACAAAATTTTACGTTATTTGCCCGAAAGTTGCGAAATTAGCATTATCCTTATGAAAATTGTAAAATTAGGGTTTTCGCTTATAAACGACGAAATTTGAAGTTAAGAGCGTTTAACCAGCCAGCGAACGAAAATCCACATTTCGTCGAAAGTTGATCTTACGATCGTGCAGGGCGGTTACAACGAGAAAGATTAATTATTCTCCGTACCAGCTTTTTTAAATTATAACTCAATATCGAATTTATTTCAATTCAAATTAGCTTTAATTTAAGATAAAACTATTAAAATAATGTACTTTTTGTAGTTATTTTTTGATTATAAGTATTAATCATTTTTCAATAATGTCTAAAAGAATTTAAAAAAAATCTGAAATACATTAGTTTGTAAGTGCGCAAATAAATACACAAATGGACTAATTTTCGTCAAGAAACACATGTACGTACATATTTTTTAATGATTTTATTGAAACCAAAATTAAAATTCTAAAACATGCGTTTGCTGGATAATGTATTGATTTATTTTACTGCATGATTACATTATTTGAAATGGGTGTGGTATAATACAAAAACTTTTTGGAAAATTTAACAAATCTGCCAACGACCTACGGAATAACCTTATTATACTAAAAATTAAATTTTTTTCTCAAAATTTATTACATGCGAATGCTAGATAAAAGAACAATCTTTCGAAATCCATTTATAATTTTTTGTGGAAAGAGTCAATACGTCTAAAATCTGATTTGAAAATGACATATTTCTGGTTTTCTCTGGTAATGCCCTCTTAAAGCAGAATTTTCAATCCACTAATTATACTTAATTTATAACCAAAAGATGTTAAGTATGTTATAACATTCACCTGTGTCAATGCTTGATATCTGTATCAAAATAAAGTGGGAGGTAAATTTAATGAAAGCACAGGTTTGGACTATTAATTAAATTGAAATCATATATTGTTTGTTTTCCTAGATTAATCTGTAGATGGCGCTGGTGTGAGGTAAATAATGCCCTGTTTTATGCCACAATATAAACGTGGATAATCCATTATGAAACAACCACCGGACTGAGCTAGTTGTGAAAGTTTTAAGTTTGAAAGTCACTTTAGTTTTAATGAATCAGCGGTTTAATTAAGTTTTTTATCTCCGCCGGCAGATGTCCGATAAGAAGTCTTTAGTTTTGTGCCACTGAAACTATAACGTGTACAAAAAGCGGCGTTTTCGTCGTACTAAGCATTTTCAAAAATCACACCGTCAGTTTATTCTACTTAAATTACTTTTAGTTGACGCTGATCCATTGGCGCAAAATATGGTGGATGATGATCCGGACAGAGATTACGCGAATGAAATCATAATTTTTCAATTAAAAAAACACTTGGGTTATAAAAAATAATAGTATTTAAAATATTATATTATGTACCGCCCGTCATAAAATTTTGCTTTTGCTTTCCCAAAAACGTTAATTAAAGATCATATTATATACTAGCTGACCCGACAAACGTTGTCCTGCTATATAAATTATTGCTAGTGAAAATTTTGGTTGTTAAATAAAAAATAACGATTTTATTGTAAGCGTGTGGGGATAAGATCTATAACATAAAGAGGAATGGAGCGCTATAGTGGGTCGGCAACCTGCGGCCCGCGAGGAGTCTTGGTGCGGCCCGCAAGATTCTCGCCGCAGCGCACGTGACTTTTAACTTGCCTTGGATTTTTAACTGATTTGACTGCCGAACTGAATCTACTCAATACTCGTTTACAGAGAAAAAAATAAATTGATATGACATTTTTATTCAGATGTTAAATCATTTGAAATTAAACTATCATTGTTTATCAAGCATATCGATGAAAGGAAACTCGATCATTTTCAAAATTGCAAGAAAGCAGTAAAAGAAGCTGGATTTTTGTAAACCAACATGATAGATTTGCAAAGTGATAAAATCCTTAAAATGGCATTTAAGGAAAAAAATAACTTGGTAAATTTCTACTTTGCCCTCCGAAAAATACAAAGAATTAAAAAAGTTTGCTCAGCAAATAATTACTAATTAATTAATGTTTGGTAGTACGTATATTTGTGAGCAAACTTTTTCAATTCTTAATTATCGGAAAAACAAACACTGTTCTCGATTATCACATTTACATTTGGACGCAATACCACGCGTCTCCACATCAAAAATGCAAGCAAATATTATAGAACTTACGAGCCAAATCCAACAACAAAAATCCCATTGACTTCTGTTCGAAGTTTCTTTTACTCTTTAAAAAAAAAAGATTTATACTGCCATTTTATTTATGTAGCCATTTTAACAACAATAAATGTCGTAAAAATACGAAAACCGTTTTATTTTTAGAACTGAAATAAATATTGTAGTTATACTGTATTCATATGCAGTGGCGTAGCTGGCGTAGCGGAAAGAGCAACTTGTCCCGGAGGGGGGGGGGGGGGGGGTGGCTAGAGAATTTTTGTAAGTGCGGCCCGCGCAAGGTTCCCACGTCAAATATTTGGCCCTTGGACCACAAAAGGTTGCCGACCCTTGCTATAGACGATGACCGCCGATAAAAACAAAAAAACACCAACTAAAGTAGGAAAATGAAATAAGATTATCAAATCTAATTAAATTGGGGATTAGTGAGATGTCTATGCGTTGCTAAACCATTCATCCGATTGCGATGAAACTTTGGGGATTTAATTAATGCATGCCCGCGATGGTTTCTATGTAGAATAGTGAGCTCTGATGTAAATAAATTATGCGTTGCTAACCATTCATCCGATTGCGATGAAACTTTAGGAATTTGATGTGTGCATGCCCGCAATGGTTTCCTTATATATAATAGTGAACTCTGACATTATTAAATTTGTATAAAAAAATTGCAATAGGTAGTACAAGAGCTATTTGAAAACTGAATGTATTGAATGCGGGAGGGGGGAGAGGAACTCGGGAGGGGGGATCAAGGAATGGAGGAAGCGGGAGAGGGGAGTGGGGAGAGGAGTAAGGCGGAGTGGGAACGCGTGAGGGGAAGGGGATGTGGGAGAGGAAGAGGAGGCGGAAGGGAAACGAATGGGAAAGGATACGTAGGGAGAAAAACTTTCTTTAGTACCATAGCAACACACGCCGGAAACTCCGTGGTGTATTATAATATTTGTCGAATTTCTGCCTCACCCTGTGTTAATTTTATTAAAATGGTGTGCGTTTTTTAGAGAAAATGTGTCCTTACTGGGGTACCCCATTCTAAGGACACATTGTACAAGTTTTATTATTTGAATTATAAGTAAATACCTATGCTACAATATTACCGAGGAAAATTATGAAGTTAGATCTAAAATAAAGTACAAAACAAGCATTATTTTTTGTTTGGTTGCAAAATTGATTCTATTTTCTTCCTTCCCATGTCCATAATCCATATTTTTATGCTTCTTTTGAAGGCGGTTATTTTTTTTAATTGATTTCATTGCAAGAGGGAGTAAATTAAATAATTTTATAGAGAAGTATTGCATATTTCTTTGTCCAAAAGTCGTTTTAGTTGTAGGTTGGTAGAATGTATGTTGTAATGTAGATCTTGTGAATCGGCCCGAGTTTGTCTGTGTAAAGTTATCCTGATTTTTGAATGCGTAAATTAGAATATCTTTTCTATATAATTGTTTCAGTGACATTAAATTCAGCGCTTTAAAAATTTAGTTTGTTTGTTTTTATAACTGGCAATACCGTAATAATTCTACAATTCGAAAGAAACATGAGTTAGCGAAATATCTATTGGAATATGATTAAAGATATTCGACATTCTAGGATCTTGTGCCTTTTTCGTTTAGATGCAAGACGTGGGGAAGGAAGATTTTTATGACTTGTATACGATCTCTCCCTGGGAATATTACATATCTACCTAAGTGTTCTACCATACCTTATAAAACATTGTAAGCTGTTGGTTTTAAATACTAAAAAATAATAAAATTGAAAAAAAAGTGTTATTGCCATTTGCGTATATTAAATCAATCCCCTCGAACCAGCGTGAAAATGGTATAATTTATGAATTTTAATAGACTTGTCTCGAAACTTTGCCTAAGTAATATTATTACTCCTTTATTGCTATCTGAAAGTGAGAATAATCTTCATGTAGCCGAGATATTTCTCCGAGATTACGAGCCATAACTTCTTACGTCTGGGCCTTAAACATTTATTCTCGGAATAAATGCTTAATTAAATTTTGGAAAGTTTTGATGAAATACTAATCTAATTATATTTTGGATTTTCACGGAAACTTAACTGCCCACCTCTTAACCCTAGAAAGATAATCATCTTTTGATGTACGGTAAAAATAATCATACGTAAAATTGACGCACGAGTTTTAACTAGTTGTAATATTTTATGTTGTTAATTGATTTGAATAAACCAATCGGTATTATATTTTTACAAACAAATTAAATAAGAAGTACAACAATTTTGAATGTATTGTATGAAAAAAAACGAAACGTGAAACTTCTTCAATAATCAACAAAACTGGAATAATTTGTCTTTTATCTCAAATCACCTATTTCTTACTAATAAAATCAGTCATTTTGACGTATGTACTAAATTATTAAAATATATTATATATTATGCTTTTTGACTCATGCGATCATTATATCTCAAAACTAGTGACACCTACCGCGCGCCCTACGGTAGGTCCAAGCAGCGAGTGAGATGTATGTAAAGCACAGCGACGGATTCGCACTAATTAGAATGAGAGAGCAATAATTCTAACACGTACGCGTAAATTTTACGTAGATTATCTTTCCAGGGTTAAAATACAGTAGCGAGCATAGAAATAGGTTCAACGAAAAAAAAACGGTTTATTTGATCATCAGAGTCGTAGATAGTGATGTAAAACTACTTTCCTCTTCCCCCTCTCCTTTCCCGCCCCATACTTTTCAACGTCAACAACATACTTAATCAGCAGGGTGCAGCTGGGACTCTTGTGCGGTTTTCACACAAAAAAAAACATATATCAGATTTCATTGTGATTTATTGATGACTTTTATGGATCCTGTTTAAATGATGTTACTTTATTATAATAAAATATATAAATAAATCTCATTAAAATTTGATGAAGGTAGACAAGACACAAGTGGTAAATCAGCGATATTTTAGTTTTGAACACATTTCCATGCCAGCTACTGTAGGTATATTGATAATGTTAGAAAATTACACCTCTAGTTTATTTTTTAACATTTCTCTGATTTGATTAAAGTCAAATTGAGATTGCTTTGAGGGCGTGAGTCGTGAGCACTAAAATCAAATTGTTATTTTGTATTTGAGTTTACGAATCTTCACCAGTCTAAGAAGTATACTATATTTTTGAAAGTAGGAGAAAACAATTTGTTTCAATTTCATACAAAGAAAAACGTGAAGATAATTTTTCAGATTTTCGTGTTTCCAGGTCTTAAATCACACCCATGCTCTTACTAACACTGCCTAAAAATATCATGCCTAGAAATGTAATCAATTTAAATAAGACCTAGGCCCCAGACAGGTCAATGAAATTGATTATTATCTGTCAATAACACACAATATATTTTCAATTTCTTACCAATTTCAGCAAAAGAAAGGAAAATTGAACTTAATTGTGGCTCACAAACACGTGCATGGTACACTTCTAACAGATCTTTTCTTCAATGTTGTCAGGTATTAAAAATAAACATCGCATCTATCAGAAAACGTAGATACTTTGTACTTTTGTACACGACATACTTCTAAGGGTTGACGTCTTCTAAGACAACTCAGAATGAATCAACTCAGAACCTCTTTGAAAAGTCATTATCGTATGAAAAAAATTGGTTAAATAGCTTAGGTACGTTAGATTAGGCTTGTGGGTTATTTTAAAATAGCTTGACTTTAAAATAACGTTGAGTTGATTTAATTCTGAGTTCGCATGGAACCGTTGATAGGCATAAAAAATTATTATTAGAATATCCTACAAATTTAATGTTGTACCTGTAGGTACTTTTTTATTTCTTCAAGTTTGCAGGCATTAAAATTAAAATTCACGTCTTTTACAAATTTATACCTCGAGGTAGTTTTAAATTTAAACACCTTGAGTTTTAGCTGTCTGCTAATTTTTGTTATTTAACGGCCCGGGGACTTTGGGCCGATATCTGAACATTTCGTCTGTCTTTACGATGGCGATATAAATAATGACAGTGTCCTCTGCGAGGAGCAGACTGACTGACCAATAAAACATCGCAATGATCTACTTGACTTCATTTTTAATTGGCTTACAAAAAGAAGTGCTCAAAACTTAAAACGAACAGTTTTTAGTGATGAAATAAGCCAATTTTTAGTTTACGATGTCTAAATTAAAATTTGACAACTGTTGTTTTTCATATTGCAAAATTGAGTCGACGCGCGTTTAAAAATCGACATTTGACTATTTAAAATCTAAAAACATTGTAAACACGACGATATTGGTCTTCAAACGTTGTTTTAACGAAATTGTTGAACTTTCAGTAATAATTTGATTTTCTACGATAAACGCGGTCCATCTTCTCTGCTAACCCCTCTGTAATTACGGTCGTCACCCTCACAGAAACAGATAGAGCAACGAAGCGCGTAAGGCGACTGAAACGAGGTAGGGTTCGTAAGGTGATTTATGCACTACAATCCCTACCGAGTTTCAGTCGGTAGCGCGATTGAAACTCGGTAGGGATTGTAAATACGCTGCCCGGATCCAATTTTTTTTTTTTTTTTTTTTTTTTTTTTTACAGTGAATACCGCACAAGAATCTCAACTGCTCCCGTCTGGAGCCAGTGAGACTATGGCATCCCCAGTTGGGGTATGTTGTGAGGTTGAAGGTAGTGGGGAGGGGAAGGAGGTGGGGAAGAGGAAGGTTGGGAAGTACCTGGCTATTCAGATCTGGTCACTAAACACGGCTAAAGCCATTTTCAAGCAACGTTTCAATTCTGAATGGTGGTCTTACACCAGGGCGATACTGATAGTATCTTCCACTCTGGAACATGCCGCAAATATACTATATATTATTTTAAATGAGTTAATTGTGAAATAACACAAATTAATCAAATAAAATTTATTTGCGCATGCCGGGTTCGAACCCGCGACCTCCGGAATGTGAGTCAAGAGTCTTAGCCACTGGACTACGGAGGTCGTCAAAGTCGACTACGGAGGGCTGAAGCAAACCCAAAAGGGCTAAATTTTGTGAAGCTTTTTGGAGTGAATGGGAAAAATAGATAAGGAAGAAGATGGCTGAGGAAAACTGGGATATTCATATATAGAAAATAAATACGGTCAAACTAATTTCTGGTAACTTTTCGATTCAGAATGGTGATCTGTCACCAGGGTGTTTCTGAAAGTATAAACAATGAACCTAAAAATACTTCAAATGGAAGAAAAATACTTAATTAATGAAGACAATATTAGCGAAACTCAATCGAAAATCTTAAACAGAAAAATTAGAAAAAGATACGGTCACATCTGGGACACGAACCCAGGACCTGCCGGGTCAGTGCTCTATCTGGAAGAAAAATATTTTGCTTTGGAAATCCTACCTGACTCAAAAAAGGAAAATTAAAAACATTATGCCAGTGGCCCATTCGGCTGTGAGCGCTTCGGGGAAACTTGCAGATAAGAGAGGACGAAAAAATGAGCTGAATTCAAATGAGATTTGATTTCTGAAAAGTCATTCCGTTGGTTCGTTAGTTTAGTCTGGATGATTTTTAGGTTGGTTTATTTTACATCGTGACCGGGTATTAAATACACGTGTAAGCAGATATCTGATGCAAGCTTTTGTTAAATTTGTATTAGATAAATTAATGTTTTTTTTTTCAAAGTTTTATCAGAAGATTTTGAATTTGACGCCAGATGTTCGATAAACTTCATTGACCTTGGAATTGGACAACGCAAATTCAAGTAAAATTGATTGCTTCAATTTTGCCTTCACAAACTCAAGTTATCTACGACTGTTCTAATTTGAACAACCGAAAATCAAGTTTTTGAAATCACTATGCAAACTCAAGTTATCGATATCGACTGCTCCAGATGCAAGACTGCAATTTGAAGTAATCGAAATCAGCTGTAAATTGAACTACGCAAATTCAAGTTATCGATATCGACAAATATTGATATGTTCCAAACGAAGCAACGTAAATTCAAATTTTCGACATCGACTGTTCCAAATTGAACAACGCAAATTCAAGTTATCGAAATCGACTGTAAATTGAACTACGCAAACTCAAGTTATCGATTTCGACTATTCCAAATCAAGCAAATAAATTCAAGTTATTGAAATAGTCTATTCGAAATTCCACCATGCAATTTTTTTATCATTAAGTTTAATTTGTAGAACTCCATTTTAATATAAAATTATATTATATATTTGTGATAATGCCTTCAGAAGGCGAAACAGTTGTCAAGCGTAATAATAATTACAAAGCAGAACTTGTTTATAAATATACTGTTTTTATAAATTGAATAACAATATTATTGAATATATAAAAGAAATAAAAAATTCCACTATGCAAACTCAAGTTATCGAAATGGACTGTTCCAAATTGTAATATGCAAACTCAAGTTATCGAAATCGACTGTTCCAAATTGAACTATGCAAACTCAAGTTAACGAAATCAACTGCTCCAAATTAAACTATGCAAACTAAAGTTATCGAATCAACTGTTGCAAATTGTACTATGCAAGCTCAAGTTATCGAAATCGACTGCTCCAAATTGCATTATGCAAACACAACTTATCGAAATCGAGTGTTCCAAATTGAATTACGCGAAGTCAACTCGTCGAGATTCGAGAAACGATATGTCTCTTGCTTAGGTATGAAGTGGCAAGATATTTATCGAATTTCATACTAGTTTATTGGAATTCATAGTACCATTTGTTTTTAATTTATGCTAAGTTTTCGTATTGAAATACGAACTAATCAACCTTCTCATGATAACAAATAGCTTCCATTAATAACGATCATGTCAACGGCATTTGAAACATTGGCGGGCAGGTATCAATCACAATTCAATTTGCGCTGACTTTGGGCGGACGCAGACGGAGTATGCGAGAGGAGAGGAGATGGGAAGGAGGAGGGGCAGTATTTGAATGCGATCTGATCATCAATAATGCAGGCAATAAAACTAACGCGATGTTACCGATCATCGCCGGGTACTCTGACAGCCAGACAAGTTCAGGGACGGACCGGAATAAGAACTGTATAAATGAAAAAGTTTTAAAGTACTTAACGGGCACCAATGCTAGCTTAATAGTGACAAAATAAAGCACCAGTAAAGAAAAACAACGCTTAATTATTTTTTTGGAACTTTTATCGGTTTACTATTTCAAAGGTGAGAAGCAAATTCTTGTAAAAGTATCGCGAAATGTAATTGTACTCGTAATTTAAGTCGGCGATTCCCAAAGTGGATAATATTGCCCACCAGTGGCAATAAGAAGCTTGTGGGTATAAGTCAGTATTATAAAAACATTTATCGCACAAAATAACAGAAAGCACAAGTACATGTTATATACACATCTTTTTTCTTACAGCTAATCTAATGAACAAGAAGTAAAGTACATTTTTTTATTTTTTTATTATAGCCACTATATCAAAAAATTTACATACAAAATATAATGGTGAAATTAAGTATAAAATATTGTATTTCTTAGTCCTCCTTACTAGGGGGTCCTGTGCCGAGGCGGACTAAAGTTATTTAAATATAGTTCATTTGTCTTCTATGTCGTTTTTAGTGTCTTCGCTAGGGTTTTCTCATTGACCTCTTTAAGCCATATTTTTATTCTTGATTTGTATTCAATTGGATTTTTTGTTAGTTTTATGTCTTGGGGAAGGATGTTATGGAGTTTTGTTGCAAAGTATGTATAGTTTCTTTGTCCAAATGTGGTTTTATAACTTGGAATATTTTTTATATCATTTTTATTCGATCTAGTGTTATGCATACACGGTCTAGTAGAGGATTAATTATTTTTGAAGAGCTTCAATAATATATAATCTTACGGTGTGTAAATAAGTATACAAATGGTAGCAGGTGTACTATTTAATTCATTTTAGGTATTCGTTTAGATTTAGTGGGCAGTGACTTTATTTGCAAAACGAACTGTTTTTAGTGGTGATTTAAATTGGAGTACATCGCGTGTTCATTGTTCGGAATTGCGCTATATTATCAACCAATCAGAACAAATAAATAAAATTAAACAATTTTTATCTATTATGCAAATATAACCATATAAAACTAGCAAAAAGTTAAAACTAGCTGCCAACGTAAGTGGCGCCATCCTTTGACAAATTCTTTATTCGAGACCGAATTACAAAAGTAGCTTTTTTAGCTAATTAATAATATACATAGATGGCAGCACTTCCGTTTGTATCAATTTGTGAATCGAGTGTGTACGACAGACGCAAGGCTATTAATAATGTTCGATGATTAAATAATAAAATTAAAATACAAATTTGTCGTATATAATTTTTTTAAATTCGAAATAATTTTTAATTTTTTTTTCACATAACATATTATCAAAGTTGGTTGGGCAAGATTATTTTTTAAATAATTGTTGCTATTAATTGCCTCTAAAATCACGAAAATCGAATTCTATAATGTTCACCAATAAAAAAAAATTAAAACACAAATAAGGGGCCATCCATAAATAACGTCACACCTTAAGGGGGGGAGGGGAGTAAAGAGGTGTGACATTGTGTAACAAGGGGTATGGGGGGTCATGTGTCATCAATCTATCTGACGTCACATGTAAAAATCTAATTATTAAAACGCAAAATTTAAATGTAAACCAAAAACTTTAAAATATTTCCTACCCTTTCTATGCGCGTATAAGGTTAAAAAAATATTTATATAAAAATAAAAATAAAATTTTGAACTACTTTTTATGATTATTTTTAGATGTAAAATTGCAAAATATGTGACGTCACATTAGGTGGGAGGGGATCTCAAAAATGTGACGATGTGTGACAGGGATGGAGGGTGGGGTCAAAAAATCATGAAATTCGTGTGACGTAATTTTTGGATGGCCCCTAAATCAAAATAACTCATCTTGGTACATCATTTGTTGTATATTTTGGTCTGAAATCCAAAATTAGGTTTTACATGAAAACGGCCGCGCAGCCGTTCGTGGTTTTTTGTTAGATTCACGTTTGAGCAACCGTTTCATTAAATGTCAACAGATTGACAATTTTTTTCTTGGAATCTGACTTTCCGAAAGATAAGAACCGATTGGTCTTTTAATTGCAATATTCTTTTAAATGGGCATTATCTGTTAATTTCTTCAACCCAATGAAAGTCAATCCTTAAATAATACGATTATTATAAATTAATAATTCGTCTCTGGCTGGGATGCAGTTCTGTGCAAAAGTCCGCCAAACGCCGCGTCATCTTCTCGCGCCAAAAAAACAACGGGCGATAAGGCGCAGCCACCAAATAAAGAAATGTGACGTAGAGATTGCGCGGAGCAAAAGGAAAATAATAAAATAAATTATTATTGACGTAATTTGAAAAGAGCCGTGATACCGTGATACCGTGATAGCCGCCTGAAAGCCCGAGGATGACAGGTCGGAAGTTTTCAAAGACAAACTTTTTGCCAACCGTTTTAAATACGTTTAAACAATCACTTACAATATTAGGTATTATATTTCTAGCGCACACCTGTGAAAAATCACGTGATGTAAAATTTAAAAAAAAAACATATGTATTTAATTTTTTTATTTAAAAAATGTAAATTGCCACGACCAACTAACTGCCTGTAAGGCAATTTTACTGTGCTGACCACTACACCACTAATGGTAAGAGTGGTGGCATAAATTCATTTATGTATTAAAAATATAACAATAAGGAACTCCAGTAAAAAATATTATGACTTTAAAAAAATATGTTCATACAGACCAATAAACGCTGATTCTGAATATATAAGTTTTTTTTTATAATATTAAAAGTAGTGTTCGTAAAAAAATATTAAAAAGTGCATTTTTTAACGTCTCGTTAAAATACACTGTAAAGTTGGTACGATTGAATGGTTAGTGCTGACGTCACGCGTCACCAGTCATTGTATCACATTGTATTGAAATCAATTGACATGTATGTAGGTATGGCACAAGCCATCAATATTAACAACATTTCATGTTATTCTTTATTTCGTACTGTTTATAGAGATTTAGTTGTAGTGTTTATTGAAACAAAATTTAAGCCTAAATAATTCAGTAAGTATCAAAAATAGAGGTATCTCTATTAGTTTATCTCTATTATTTAAAATATTGAAAAACTACTGCACAAAAAAAATAATGAATGAAAAAAGTAATGCTTCTTCTAGGAAGAATACTTCGAACAACGGAACAACGGATTTCAAAATGGCGGCAGTAGATCAGCTGATTGCCCAATCCCATACTAATTTTTCGGGAGTAATGATGTCACACGATTTACCATATTTCCGGGGGGTCTCGAAAAATTAAAACTTTGACAATTATTTTAAGTATTAAAACTAACTCTAAAAATAAAAACAAAAACGCAGTTATATAAGTTAGAAGGTCATTATTCATAAAAAAAAATAAAAAAATTGGACTGGTGTTCTCTATTATGTGTTTTTCATTTATTAGAGTGTTACTTACTCATATCACAGATGAAATTATATTGTTTAATTATAACAATGTACATGTACACACAATAATATGTAATTTTTGGTGATGGACAACTCAACAGCATGCAACTTCATCACTCTTTTAAAAAGTCATTAAAGTTGTGGAAAAAAAACTTGATAAAATAGGGTACGAGGTATTTAATCAAAAATATCACTTTTAGTGACTTTTCGAAGAGCTGTTGAAATGCCACTTTGTTGAGTTGTCATAGAATCATAAAAAATTCCAGAACGTCAGGTTATTTTATAAAACGGTGTACATATATAATACAGATATAGATAGCATATACAATAGTGAGCTCTGGCAATAAACATTTCATTGCTAAACCGTTCATCCGATTGCGATGAAACTTTGGGGATTTGATGTGTGCATGCCCGCGATGGTTTCTGTATACAATAGTGAGCTCTGGCATCATGAAATTATGAAAAATTAATTAATTTGAATCGCAGAAATGTATGTACGCGCATAACTTTTGAACGACTGCACCAAATTGGATTATTATATTTTTTGTGTTCGTTATTGTCAAGACAAGGTTTGTATAAAACTACTGGTGAGCTCTGGCATTATGAAATTTGTATAAAAAATTGCAATAGGTGGCACACGAGCTGTGAAGACTGAATGTACTGGGACTTACTGTATGGAATGCGGGAGGGGGATGGGAAACCCGGGTAGGGGGTTCGAGGGAGGGGGGAGGGGAACTAGGGATCGGGGAGGTTTAACCTGAATTTTTAGGCAATAACAAAGACCCTAACTACAAACAAATCATTAAAAGCATTTCAAGCTTTCGGTTGCCTAATGAGTTTAAAAGAACATTTTCTTCATTCCCACCTCGCCTATAGGGTGAACGGTGATTTTACGGAGTGGTTTGACATCACAAAAGGTGTTAAGCAAGGCTGCGTAATGTCACCATGGTTATTCAATCTATACATGGATAATTGTATGCAAGAATTGAAAGATGTGGGATTGGGCGCGAAATTGAATAGTCTGAAAGTATGTTGCCTGTTGTATGCTGATGATGCGGTGCTGATCTCTAACACTATGGAAGATCTACAGTCTCTAGTATCTAGGATGAACGAAGTATGTATGAAGAATGATTTAATGATGAATGTAAGTAAGTCTAAAGTCATGGTGTTTGAAAGAGAGAGTACGAAAACAGTGTGCGATATATTTGTGAATGATGAATACTTGGAGCAGGTGGATGAGTTTGTTTATCTGGGTAGTATGTTTACGAGAGATGGGAAGGCTGATAGAGATATCGAAAGAAGGGTAAATGCCGGTAACTCCATTAATGGAGGACTGAATGCTGTTGGCGCTAATAAAAAACTGTCAAAAAAAGCGAAGCTTGCAGTCCACAATGGAGTCCTGGTACCTACCCTGATGTATGGCAGTGAGGCATGGAACTGGCAGAGGAAGGATGAAAGTAAACTGAATGCTGTTGAAATGAGATCCCTGAGACGTATGTGTGGTAAAACCATGTATGATCGTGTTAGAAATGTGGATATCCGCAAAGAATGTAAGGCTGATGTAAGTATAATGAGCAAAATTAAGAAAGGGACCCTCAGATGGTTTGGGCACGTAGAGCGAATGAGCGAAGAAAGTAGTGTAAAAAGAATATATGATGCAAATGTGAATGGTAGAAGAAGTCGGGGACGCCCGAGGAAGACATGGCACGATCAAGTGAATCAGATACTTGAGACGGGCCATGTCAAAAGTCAGAATAATAGAAGAGTATGTATGAGACGATGTATGAATGTGAGTGAGGCAAAGAGTGTGTGCCAAGACCGAGTTGTTTGGCGGTCCGTCCTCTCTGCCTACCCCTGCGGGGAAACGGCGTGATGGTTAGTTAGTTAGTTTAGTTACCTCGCCTATTTTCCAGAAAATTTAGGATATGTGAGTGAAGAGCAAAATGAACGTTTTCACCAAGATATTAAGAAGATGGAAAAAAGATACCAGGGAAGATGGAGCATCTCAATGATTGCAGACTACTGTTGGACGCGTCAGAGAGGCCTTCCAGATGCTTCCTACAAGCGAAAATGTACCAAAAGAAGTCTCACTGGGAAAAAGAAATGTGTTTAGTGCTTACTAATCAATGTATTTTAGATTAAAAAAAAAAGTTTTGTTAAGCAATTATGAATAAAAAAAATTTTTTTAGTCTTCTATATTTTATTTTAAGATGATAACTTGTTTAACATAGATACCTACATTGTCAGAAAACGTGACGTTCTGTCACAAAATGAAAGTCATTTTCGGATTCAGCACACCCAAAAACATAGGAATTACGCGAAAAAACTAAAACAGCTCTCAATTTTTATTTTTTTGTAGACTTGTGTTATTTATACATCTACCTAAATAAATTAATGAAACAATGGTCTGCGAAAAGGAAAATTTGAATTTATTGGACAATGCCACGATCATCTCGTCTCTCATCCGGCATGCCGCTTGAAGTCCCGAAAACCCTTCTGGGTGGAGAAGAGAGGCTCCTCCAATCACCTCTCACTCCAGAACATAGCTGGAAACTTGAGTGGCAATCGGTCAACATGGAAAATGCCCATCTCGTACAAGACCCCACTGAGAGACAGCCTGGGTTTTCATTGCCTCGCAAACTCTGGTCCGCCAGCAATCGGATAAGGTGCTCCCATAGCTGTTCCCGTGACCTTCTACTTACATGGCAAATGCGCTACCAACTGAACTAAGATGTCTATATTCAATTCGGTCACTTTTAACTTTATCATACTTCGACTAAGAACTACCAACATTATCTTCATTTTCTTAACGTACATATTATTGGCTGGTTTCTTTATATACGATTGCAATATTCAAACCCGAACTAAATGCTATCTAGATACTAATGTCTGGATAAATTTTTATCCACTTTATTTTCAATACGCGACATCTATTGACTTTTCTAGGATTCTTCTTTTTTAGGATGAATATTTATCGTACATAAAGATAGCAGCATAATATGTGCGTTAAGAAAATGAAGACGATGTTGGTAGTTCTTAGTGATAGAATGACACAGTTAAAAGTGACAGAATTGAATATAGACACCTTAGTTCAGTTGGTGGAGCATTTTCCATGTAAGCAGAAGGTCCCGGGTTCGGGTCCCAGAGGTGCCAATATATTTTTCTGATTTTTCTGTATCAAGATTTTCGATCGCTGTTATTGTCTCCATTTAATTAAATATTACAATCTGAGGTTTTACTCATAAAGGTTAAAAATAAAAATAAATAAACTAAATACTATTCCATGACAGTTGATCCCCCGAAAGGGTTCCACGCGTCTCTATCCCCCGACAAAATATCATACGGATAAAAGAACCCTCAAAAAGTATGCACTTAAACCTAACCTAACCTAACAAAAAAAGAATTCAGCGTAGTGAATATACATTTTGTTCTTGGGTATATATTATGTCAAGGGATATTTTGTCGGAGGAAGAAAACGTGCGGTACCCCCGAAAGTTGGTTCGCCGGATTACTTATATATAATATGAGTCAGTTTAGGGAAAATATGGTATACCTACTTACACTAAATATAACTAAGTGTCCCCGAAGGGGTGTGCAGAGAGGGTGTACCGCCGAGTAACAAAAGTATAAAACGTATTTACATTCAATGATAAAAACTACTTGTCTACATACCATATATACCAGCGTATAAGTACAAAAAATCGACACTGTAAATACTTTCATTTGATATCCATACCAAATTATTAAAAGGTTTTTCGAAGTCGATTTTGAGTTTGAAATTGTATAATAATTATAATTTTGGGGGGCCAAATGTCGGTTCACCACTACATACATATTTGTTATTGTATTATTGAATCTACTGTGATTTCTGTTTACGTGGTGAATATTCATGGCCTTGGTACTAGGTAGTATGTTTGTCCGAATATTCGAAATTCCTGACTTATTTACCAGGTAGTCAATAAGACAAATTGGCAATTATTGTCCTGAAGTACAGTAAATATCCGGGTTCAGTTCCGTGAGGCAAGCTAAATTACCTACATACTCGTAAGTACTTAACCAATTTAAGGTTAGGTTTAGGCACTGAAAATGCCATTGCTAAATTGACAAAAATTATCTCTAATAACATAGATAGAGGTACAAAATGCATTGCGCTCTTCCTGGATCTAGCAAAAGCATTCGACACTATCTCTCACAAAATTCTGAAGAATAAACTACAGCGCATCGGTATACAAGGGCAGCTCTTCAATTGGTTGTGTAGCTATTTAGATAACAGGAGCCAAAGAGTGCTCATCAACGACACTATAAGCGATTCAGCTAATATTAAATTCGGTGTACCCCAAGGAAGTACATTAGGACCACTTCTATTCAATATATATATAAATGATCTATGTAACAGTTCCTTTGCCGACCACATTATCACCTTTGCTGATGATTCAGTCTTACTATTTGAAGACAAAAGCTGGAATGTTGTTCACAGTAAAGCAGAAGTAGGGTTAAACAAGGTCAAACAATGGTTAGACAATAATCTCCTAACACTTAATCTAGATAAAACCAAATACATCCGTTTCAGAGCAACACAAGCAGGAGAACCAAAAGAAATACACAACATCATTATTCACCATTGTATTGACCGGACCACATGTAAATGCTTAAACTTAGAATGTGTCGATAGTATAAAATATCTAGGAATTATCATAGATAAATCTCTGAGATGGGACGAACATATTGTCTCGACTTCCACAAAGATTAGAAAGCTTACTCATCTATTCATGTCTGTTAGAAATATTCTTTGCGTAAAAGATCTGAAACAAATGTACCATGCCTTGTGTAACTCACTGCTAGAATATGCATCCTTGGGATGGGGCGGCTGTTCCAAAACAATAATTGATCCCCTAGCAAAAGCACAAAAATCACTTCTAAGGGTCATCCTTAAGAAACCATTTAGGTATCCCAGTGAGCTATTATTTAAAGAGATACGAGTTCTTGATGTACGGCAACTATACATAAGAAAAATTATTTTACATACACAAAAACACCGACATCACTATCCATCCATCGATCATCTCCACAACACCCGTCATGCAGGGAGGAATCCAGTAATTCTGCCTACTACAAATACATCACATGCCCAAAGACAATACTCCTACTTAGGGCCTAAATTGTTCAACTTCATACCCGATGCTTGGAAACTGAAAAGTACAAGCATTTTACGGAAATTGGTTAGCAATTGGCTTCTGGATATGGGGAGAGTCGAGAGCGAACATATGCTAACACAATCTCACATACCTAATATGTACTAAAAAGTTTATATTAATGCATAAAAATAAAACTTTTACTCTGTTTTTTGATCCGTGTAAAATAAGGACTGGTCTTTGATTCTTGTAAAATAACGACTATACATTTCTAAAAATAAGTTTTGAAAATTTCTATATAAATACATTGGAAATTCATATTCATATAGTCGGGTTTATAAATAGGTAATTTCTTTTACTTAGGAAAATCTAAAAATAATAGTACATTTATTAAAATTAAATGGTCATAAATGCATTGATGATTCATATGTCAAATATTGGTGTATTAAATGTGTAAATTCTAATTATGCAACCGCAAATGTTCTCCAAAATAACCCAGAAAAAATATCATAATTGTGATCTCCCGATAGAAACCATTCACTTATTCGGAATACAATTATTAATGTAATTAAATGTAATGCCTTTGTAATTTCAATGGAAAAAAATTTGGTTAACTTTTTTACCTAAAATATTGAATTCGAAATTGGATAGGTCCGATGGTTTCGAACTCCTGCAACTCCATAGAGAGGTACAGGAAGTCGGTACCATCGATACATCGCATCGGCTTGGCACAGCGAAACATACTTATAGGTGTAAATACACGGTTAATGTTGCAATTTTACAAACCTTGGATCTTACTTTTAAATTTGTTGGTTGGATTTTTATATTATATACGTATTTTTTTTTGTAACATGTTGATATTATATATCCCACTGTACTAAATTTTTGTTGCCTATATTTTTATTTAATTTATATACCTTTTATTCACATCGTAACTTTATCTAAACTATTTGTTTTCTCATGTTAAAGATGGAGGTACTGCCTTTATTATTTATTATTTATGTAAAAGCACTCTGGGCGTAAAATAAAAGAAATAAATAAACAACTAAATAAATTAATGTTCTCCAAAACGAGTTTGAAAAATCATTTTTCATATATTTGGATTATAATTGTGTAATTTCTACTATTTAAGAAATTCTAAAAATTATAGTACTTTATTAAAATTAAATAGTTATAAATACATTGTGAATTCATATGTCAAATATTGGTTTATAAATGTGTAAATTCTGATTATGCAATTGTAATGTTCTCTAAAATGGCCTGGAAAGAATCTCCTTCTTGTGATCTCACTAAAGAAAACACTCATAGAACATTAATAAATGCATTCACTCTGAATGCATTTATTTATGTTCTCCAAATTGACCTTGAAAAAAATCACATCTTTGCGATTCTTTTAAAGACATAAAGAAACCATCCCTTAATTATATACAATTCTTAGTGTTCTCAAAAGTTGTCTCGACAGAAGCAAATTCCCGTGATATTTTGAACGTAACTATTTCTTTGTTAAGAATATTATGAACTAAATATACAATTTGGCTGTCCTGAAACGGGTTTTCTGCCCAGTTGGACAGACAGATGATCACACTGTAATGTATTGTAATATATATGCATATGTAAATAAATAAATAAATAAATAAAATAAATAAATAAATGTTTAATTTTGTTATCATAGAAAAGAATGCATGCATGGTGGTCAGTTATATTCGTTTTCCAAACAATTGATTTCATTTTGTCGATATCTTTAATATTTATGTTAGTCCATATATGGTCTAAACAAGATGGAGTGTGATTTTTTATCTCTCTCGTATTTTTGTTAATGCACGATATGAAGTTAAATTCAGTCATACAATTAATATATTCATTTTTGAAATTATTTTCTACGTTTTCATTAATGTTTATATTAAAATCTCCTGCAACAAAGCAAAGTTTATTTCTAAATTTTAACAGTATGTGTTTAAATTCATTTATAAATGACGAGATATTCGAACCGTGTGTTCTGTAAACAGCTATTATGTGGTAGTTTGTTTTGTCGAGTTTTAATTGTATTTCAATACAGTTTACTAGATGTATAGGATGTTCAGTTAGTTTGACAATACTAAATTTATCGTGAATGAATATGACGAGACCACTATTTTTATTGATGTTTATTTTGGTTGTAACATAATTATATTCTGGTAAATGATAGGTGGGTGATTCGTCATTAGTAAAAGTTTCTGATAATATTAGGATGTCAGGTTTTTTATTAAGATTGTTTAATTTTAGAATTAATTCATCCCAATTTTGTTCCATACTTCGTATGTTAATATGAAAAATGAAAATATTGTTGAGATTCTTTGAGATTATGTCATTACATGAATCGGTGTATACACACTCATATTCTTGTATTTTAAAATTATTTTCTAATTCATTAGCTATGAAGTCAACCATTTAGTAAAAATATTAATGTGATATTGATTTCTTTTAAATATTGTATAGAGTATTTTCAAAGTAGAGTGTGACATAGAGTTAGTAATACAAATACGGATTTTATAATGTGCAGATTGTTGAAGAATATTCCGGTTTTTATTGATCATATATTGATTGATCACATCTTTATCATTACTAGCATAGTCATTTACAATATTTAAATGCATATCTCGTATAATAATATTATTTATATTTCTAAAATTCAATAAAATGTTTTTTGATTCTACTATAAATTGTTGTACTGTAGACTTATGTGTAGGATAAATAGCAATATAATGCGATAATTTATTTACGATTTTAAATTTTATATTTAAAATATTAACATCGTAATCATTAAATACTTCATTAATATTGAGAACATTATACTGGTTGGAAATAGATATTCCAATATCAGAGTTTTTGTTTATACTTATTATTAAAAGGCCTCCCTTAATCTGTCTCCTCCGATCCAGCCCGCCACGCAGTGGTTGGGCAAACGTATCCGCCACCAAGACCTAGACAAACCTCATTCCATGAACCCGGGCACCCCTGCTAAGTCACCAAACGTAGCGAACCACTTGGGGTGACCTGTGACATAGGGGTGTTGGTCGTCCAATAAATGGTTCCCGGGCGGCGGTACCCATACCCGCCTCCCAAATTGTGAAACTTTAATGAATTTGTTTTATGAACGCATTTGTTAATCAGTCTATATTTTACTGTATAAATTTTTCGTCCTGTTCTAGCTTTCAGCCGGACAAGTCCATATTAAATCGCTCCCGTTATAATCGAAATTAAAAATACTTCTAAGCCACCCACAGTTAAAATTTTAGTACCAGCAGGTGCATCTCATTAGGGGCTATCTGCCCATAACTTTCTCTTTAAATTTAAGTGAACTTTAGTGAAGTTATAAGTGAATAAGTGATAAAAACTAATATTTCGCTCTTTTAGGGTGGATGTTGGTACATCCCCCAAATTAAAATACTGTTATAGTGTACTCTCCATCGTTACCCACTGACCTTAATTATTTTTTTATCGAAAAAAACGATTCCTTAGTGATATTTTTAGTGATAAGTTAAAAAACAGGGATTTTATATACAATTAGTACTTTTACATTTACTTACAGTGATTAAACTATAACCACTCGACGGAGAATTAATTTCCGCGTCGTTTGATACCACTTTTTTCTAGTTCAGAGTTATTTTAGTGCCCTAATTTCCGATTTGCGCGAAAAACACGTGGTGAACCTTGTTTACGTTTTGGTAGGTACGGCGGCCATATTGGCGGCCATATCGCTGACGTCACGTCTGTGTACGTCACGACCTGTGCCGGACTTAGTGAATTTGACACTTTTTAGGATCCCTAAGGCGATTGTGGTGAAACAAAATTTGTACTTTGAACATCCCCCCCCCCTTCAGCTTAAATCCACCAAACCCCCCCTAACCCCCCTAACCCCCCTACCCCCCCCCACTACCCCCCACCCCCCCCTAAGGCCCCCTAAGACCCCCTAAACCTCCCCTAACCCCCCCTAAACCCCCCTAACCTCCCCTAACCCCCCCCTAAGGCCCCTAAACCCCCCCTAAGGCCCCCTAAACCCCCCTTATCCCCCCTAAGGCTCCCTAGACCCTCCTAACCCCCCCTAAAACCACCCCTAACCCCCCTAAAAACTTTTGACAATGGGATCAGACGTTGTTTTATCTTGTGAGTCGGATGGTGCAGACCCCGATCCCGGGAAAGAGACTGAATTGTGGAGATCGTCCATCCAAACGCAGATTGACGCCTTGAACAAGTCTCTCACCCTAGGCCCGCATCCCAAGGGTAAAAGGCGCCCAAAAAAAGCGGTCAAGATTGCGGATTTAGGTTCGGACTCAGACTCTGAAATGGAAACGGAGATCACTAACCCCTTACCAGGACCCAGTGGTGTCTCAATTGTTGGGATGATCCCCCCAACCCCCATAGCTGGGAACAAGAAAAGGGCGAGAATCAGTGATTCGCCGAATAGCCTACAGGTTCTCGCGGAATCAACCCGAAAGGCGATTCCTGCGATCGAGAAGTGCCATCGGATTAGGTGTATAATTACAGATGGCAGTAACAAACTTAACAAAGCCGACAAGAACTCACTTAACCAACTAGTCGATGAACTCATGACCGAGATCACCCACTTGATGTTGGAAATTAATACCCTTACCACCAGGAGTGCTACTATAGAGCAGGTCCTGAATGCTCAGGCCTCAATGTCCAAGAAACTGGACTCCGCCATGAAGGCTCGGCCCACCCTGAGCACCGCCCCATTATCGTACGCATCAGCAGCGGCCGGTCTGCCCTCCTCCAAGAAGGTGTTAGTTAATGGGTTCGAGCGACCTCTGCCCCCCAAACCGTTGACGGTACTGGTTTACCCGGAGGCTCCAGAAGGGAAGACCTCAGAAAGCACACAGAAAGTTATGGAGAAACTCATCAACCCGAGGACTGATGACTTTCAGATCGTTCGTGTGCGCAAAATCAAAGGCGCAGGGATGGCCCTTCAAGCCAAAGGGCAAAAGGATCTGGAGAACATCTTGAAGGCTGGCACCAAACTTGCAGTAAGTGGGCTGAAGCTGGTAAATCCCTTAGGTCGGCTGCCGAAAATAGTAATTTACAACGTCCCCAAAGGTGATCCCTCTGCCGACCAGGCCCTATTCACCGAGATCTTCAATAACAACCTGGCTGGAAACTCAACACTGTCATTAGAAGACCACCTCCGAACCATGAGGAGAGTTTCTCTTTTTGGGAAGCGTGAGGGTGGCTTCATGAACATGGTCCTGACGTGCCATCCGGCCGCCAGGAAGGTACTCATCGACGGCGGGCTGTGTTATCTTGGGTGGAACGCTTGTCGGACCCGGGATTACACTGGTGCCACCAGGTGTTACAAGTGCCACTTATACGGACACATTTCCAAGAGCTGCTCGCAAGCCACGGAAACCTGCCGCCACTGCGCCGTTGTGGGTCACGGCTTCGAAGATTGCCCCAAGAGGGCACAGCCCGCTGTCTGCGCCACTTGCTCGCGATTTAAGAAGCCGGCGGACCATCCGACAGGTGACAGGGACTGTCCGGCCCAAAGAGCTGCGGTGGAGGCAGCTTTCCGAATGACGGATTATGGCTCGTCCTAATCCCCTTTCCCTAGGTCAGGTCAACCTTCAGCGATCCCGGATGGCCACACTGGAAGTTCTGAAGGTCATGTCTGACCTCAATATTGACATCCTGCTTATTCAGGAGCAGTACACCTGGGAAGGTAAGACCCCCATTAATTTTCCGGGTGCGGTACTTGAAGTTGGCCGCTCACCGGGGGCGGGAGTCCTGGTCAATACCTCATTGATCAGTCCCCTCCTTCTGGCTGGTCTTTCTGATGAGTACCAAACCTGTGTATGTATTAGATTTGGCGATACTGAGATCTTTTTGATTTCAGTTTATTTTAAGTTTGGGAACCCGGTAGGACCCCACATCCTGAGTCTGACGCGCGCGCTCAACGCGCTTAAAGGCCGTAATATAATTATCGGAGGTGACTTTAATGCACGCTCTCCATTATGGTTCGACACTAGTGATTGTAGAACGGAGCGATCAGACGCCGTTGAAGACCTGATTGCTGCGCAAGGTCTAAGTATCATTAACGAACAGAGTTCACATAGTACCTTCTCGAACATACATGGTGAGAGCAACATTGATCTAACTCTCTGCTCTGGATCTGTTGCGACCAGGATTTCAAAGTGGGTAGTCCATGAGTGCGCAATTAATTCGGATCACAGATTGATTACTTATACGGTTGGTGTCAAGAAAACAGAAGCTCCAAGATCCTCCTGGAACTTCAACACCACTAGGGCGAATTGGGATCACTTTGGGGAATCGCTACGAGATACGTTAAGGGATTTTCACCACGTAGCTGCTACTGATCCGGATAATTTGGGGAATTTTTTCAATAGGGCGGTTGTATCTGCTGCCAACTCGTCTTTGAGAAGATCAAACCCGAAGACGAGTATTAGAACGCCGTGGTGGTCACCTGAGCTGACTTCGCTCAAGGGGGCCTTCAAGAGGGCCTACAGGGCGCTTGGGTTGTCCAGGAGTGGCAGCTGTACGGAGTAGGAGACAGCTGCGCTTCAGGCAAGCTTGAGGTCCGCCAGGTCGGCCTTCAAACGGGCCGTTCTTCGAGCGAAACGAGCTGCTTGGCATAATTGGGTCAAAGATGTGGGTAACGCCAACCCGTGGGAAATCCACAGCGCTATTGAAAAATCCGGGAAAGGATCTGACCGGTATTTGTCTACAGTAATTGGGAAATCAGATGGGAGGAACGCTGAGACTGTGGACGTGGCCTCCACTCTCAAGACACTTCTGGGCGAGTTAGTTCCTTTAGAATCAGTAATTGGGGAGAATGACCACCACAAACAGATTAGAAATCTGTCACGGCTACCACCTAGGGACCTTGCCCAAGAGGATAACTTCATTAGAGTCACTAAAGCGGAAATTGATGTTATAATAAAGGGATTGGGTCCTAAGAAGGCACCAGGGCATGATAGGCTCAATGGCGTGATTGCGAAGCAAGTCTGGGTCCACGCCAAGGAAGAGCTCTTCCAGGTGATGGACACGTGCCTGAGGAGGGGAGTCTTCCCCTCCGAGTGGAAGCGTGGCGTGCTCCGGATCATACCAAAGGGGAACGGAAAACCACTGACCGACATTAAGGCGTATCGGCCAATTACCCTCCTCCCTGTACTTGGAAAAATCTTGGAGAAACTGCTACGAGAGCGACTTCGGCAAACCCTGTCACCGGCCAGTGACCTACAGTTCGGCTTCGTCCCCGGTAGATCTACGGTGCATGCCCTGTCGTATGTGCTTGATTGGGTGAAGGCTTGTCCAAAGAGGTATGTAGTAGCGATCTTCCTCGACATAACTGGTGCCTTCGATCACGCGTGGTGGGCAATGATGCGTACAAAGGTGAAAACCAGGCAGTGCTCCAAACTTCTGTTCCAGTCAATCGACGACTACCTTTCTGATCGCACGATCACGATCAGCTTTGGAGATTTTTTGATCGAGAGGGAAGCTGACATTGGATGCCCGCAGGGCTCCATTCTCGGACCTGACCTGTGGAACATCAACTTTGACGACTCCTCCAGGTTACCCTTGCCTGAAGGATGCGTCGATGCGGCTGTCGACTACGCTGATGACAAGACGTATTTGGTCGCTGGGGACAGTAGAAAGGAAGTTGAGAGCAAAGGCAGTGAAGGTTTGAACATGTTCCTCGATTGGGGTAAGAGAAACAAGATGACATTCGCTCCCCACAAGACCCAGGGCCTCCTGATGAAGGGCTTTCTCAGTAGAGAAAGAAATCCCGTCATCAAAATGGGGGACTCTAGTGTCAAATTTAGTGAAACGGTGAAATACTTAGGCGTCACACTAGATCGATCGTCCTCTTTTCTGGCTCACGTCAAGGATGTATCCAGCAAGGCTCAGGCCCTCTTCTTGAAGCTTAGGAGACTCTCCACAGCTGAGTGGGGTTTGCGTAGCCCAGCCATGCGCACTCTGTACAGATGCGTATACGTAGCGCAAGTTTCGTATGCTGCGTCTGTCTGGGAGCATCGCTTGGGTAACTCGCTTATACTCTTGGCTCTCAAGCGGGGCCAACGAACTCCCTTGTTGGCACTATCCGGGGCGTATAGAACCGTGGCTTCGGACGCTTTGCCTGTTTTGGCTGGCATTTTGCCAATCGATCTGGAAATCAGGGAAGTGCTTACTAAGCAGAGGTTAACCAGAGGAACCCCTGCCACTCACCTAGGAGTCACTCTAACTCCGGGCGGGCCGGGGACTCTCCCTGGGCTGCTTCGACAAATGAGAGACCTGTCACTCCAAGAGTGGCAGGCCCGGTGGGATAGATCGAATTTGGGACGATGGACTTTCTCCTTCTTCCCATCAGTTAAACTCAGAATGGAAGCGGTCTTCCTCAAGTTAGACCACCACATCACTCAATTATTATCTGGCCATGGGGAATTCAGGGGGAGACTTTACACCCTCTCCCTGTCCCCTCACCCCAATTGTGCCTGTGGGAGCACGAACCAGTCGGCAGAGCATATCCTGTGGCAGTGTGAAATAATGACGGATGCCAGAGGTCAAATGCTAGATGGTTTGGACGTACCCATCAGACCAGTGTGGAACACTGATCTGGTTTCAAATAAGACGAATTTCGAGTGCTTGAAGAAGTTTACAAGAATCTGGGTGGAGAGATGGCCTGATCTTAGAGTCGCTGATTAGAAAATTTAGTGACCAGGTGTACTTGTCTCCTGATATCCACGGATTACCCCACATTTACTATTTCAACCCTATCTGCCGGGTTTTTTTTTTACATTTTCTGTTTCTTTCTTTTTCTTATTATTTTCTGTTGTTTATTTACACTTACTTGTTATTTACACTTTTACATGGCTTTGTGTTTTTCTTTTTCATTTACAGTGTAACATAATGCGTGAATTGACACGCCTGCGTGCATTATGATTTTATATATATATTTTTTTTTTCCTCTACTCTCTCATGTTTTTGCATTTTTTTTTTAGTTTGTTTATTTTGTTTTCCATGTTCTTTTCAGTTTCTGATAACAACTAGAACAGAACTCCGTTGTTTGTTATGTCTTGTCCACTTCCCCATTAAAGGGGTTGGACTTTGGGTCTTGTCCCTATCATATTTTTTATAGGTCTACCTTTTTTTTGTAACTTACCTCTGTTATCTCCTTCCAGTGCCCGCGCCACCCCCCCTGACATGATAAGGTTAGAGGAAAGATAGAGTGGCATCCGGAGGTTTGTCCGTCCCTCCTCCAGCTACCCGACGCTCTTTTTCCCTAGGGTCTTCGTATCGTAGTCCATTTACTTCTTCTAGGCACCACCGGATAGCTGGCTAAAGGATGACTCCACTGGGTGCCATGACGTCGGACTAATAACCTTACACATTCTCTGGGGGACTGCCGGGCACAGGATGGTCATGACGGTCATCACTATTTTTTTTTCGCCTTTACTAAATGTTATTGCTTTGTTTACAACTTATCCTTTTCTTATTTATACGCAGTTGCCTGCAGTCCTGGAGTGTGTGGTCTCCCTCTGATTATTATATAATAACTACTTTTGGTTTTTTTTTCTTTATTACATTTTTTATGCTCACTAACACCTGTAGATTCCTTTTTGACCATTACAGTACAGACTGTAGGCGATCCTATATTTCCGCCACCTAACAAAGTATGTAGGGGCATTGAAGGTCTAGATTCGTTTTATTAAATGTAGAGTCGTTTATTCAAAAAAATTAGATTCTTGCGAGAACTCCGAAGGGGTGACCATAAGTCGCCTATACCGGGGTGGGACAGTGGTGGGTACTTCAATGTATAAATATATAAATATATCTGCGCCTCCCCCAATGACATGTGCAGGCTTGAGGTTTGATCAGACTACCTTGACTGTCCTTTGTCCTGCCTCTGACTACCCAACGCTGAATTTTCTTTTAGTCTTCGGGTATTTTACCCCAAATATTCAGTTAACATTCTTTGAGGCTTCACTGAGTGGTTGGCTAAGGGACACGGAAGCTAAGTGTAGTTTATGGTCAGACCGAAAGCCATTCACATTTTTTGTTGGTACTTGCCAATTGATTGAGATTTATTGTATTTTTTATGTTCTCTATTTTATACAGGTGCTTGCAGGTTTTTTACAGATGCAATGCCGCGTCATGGAGTCTCATGAATGAGTTTTTCTTTTGCCCTGTTTAATTTATCTTTGTCTTACTAACCTATTTTTTGCATTTTGTTTTTCCTGTTAAGCACTTGCATACTGCTTACTAACAACGTATGCATGGACACTGGAGGTCTAGATTCGTTCAAAATAAATAAATGTAGCTTCGCTTAATCAAAAAGTTAGAATCTTGCGAGAGCCTTGAAGGAGTAACCATCAGTTACTTATACCAGGGCGGGTAAGAGGTGGATTACCTCCACTGTATAAAAATAATAAAAAAAAAAAAAAAAAAATATATATATATATATATATATATATATATATATATATATATACATCCCGCTATCATTGCTGCGTCTTCTAATGGTCCACTTTCATTCAATCCTGCGTCCGACCGTCATTCTGCGTCCGGTATACGGACGCAGGATTGAACACATGTAATTTCAAGTTTTCCCCACTCCTCTACCCTCATACAGTCCAAAAACGAAAATAAGCCAGACGCAGTATTGGTACCTAAATCAACTGAAATATGCTATTTTAGTTCAGTGCTTTGTCACCGAGCGGCGAGCCGCGGCGCTGTAGTAGACGAGCGTATATTTTTAGCAAAATATACGTTTTTATTGGCTTTTATTGACTCGCGTATCGCAACTCCTACATTTGGCAACATCGCTTTTTAACAGCGTTTCTTCTGTTATCTGCGAAAACAAAGCAATCATACTTAAATATCGCACATTGCTACGTAAGATTACATTGAAATTCAGCTACATTACCTATTCAAAATTGGCGCCAAATATGATTCCAATAAGGATGGATCTTTGTCAAACGTGTGTAATTAATATTTCAATTTCACCATGACAATGTTGCAACAATATCGTCGTTGTTTACGCATTAAATAATAGTTTTTTTGCTGATATTGAATTTGCCAAAGCTGCATTTTTTTTAAGGTAAAGATTTCACTTCTTACTCGCAAAGTGAATTGAAATTCATTGTTAAACTAATATTCGATCACAGCATCCGTGCTTAGGGAACGTACCCATACTACGTGACACGTTTAGGGGGGGGGGGGTCTTCAAAATGTCACGCTCCATACAAATGAGCGGCGGGTTGCTTAGGATTTTGGTCACCGGGGGGGGGGGGGGGGGGGGTTAAAAATTGCAAAAAGTTGGTCACGTAGTATGGGTACGTTCCCTTATATCTAAAAATAAAGACGAAATTGCCTAAACTAATTTACGAGAAGTGGAATTTTTCTTTTGGTTTCGTTTAGTTCTTCTGACTTTTCAATTTCAATTTGAGAGGCAGACATGGGTACCGCCGCCCCGGAAACCATTTATTGGATAACCAACACTTTTGCCGTAGGTCACCCCAAGTGATTCGCTACATTTGGTGACTTAGCAGGGGTGCCCGAGTTTACGGGGTAAGGTTTGCCCGGGTCTTGGCGTTGGATGCTTCTGCCCACCATGTGCATGGCAGGCCGGAACGGGAGAGAATGGTTGAGGGAACCATTCTCTCTGACTTCAGATTTCTTCAGCCGTTTTTTTCTCGGAACATCGCCTTGCACCGAAGTGGGAGGGATGGACTCATATATCCGTCACTCCTGGACACACTATCCCCCAGATTAACCTACCCAACCTTCATTCGCTTTTCTTGCCCAGAACTTCCTTTCCTAAAACGACCCTCCACACGCATCTCCAAAAATGTCAGCGCTAATGTAAAATGCATATTACTAAACTGAAAATGTCCAGATCTTCAGAGACTACAATTGCACATTTATGAAAAAGCCGGAGGAAAATTTAAAAAAAATACTACCAAGAATTTGGCGATATAAACCAACAAAAAATATAGATGACTATTTTTTATAGTGTAGTAAGTAATCAGATGGAACGGAAAGAAGAGATGTCCTGGTTCTAGTTAGTTTAGACGAGCAAGAAAACAGAAATTACTTTAAATTCATGAATTGCGGCCTCCGTGGTCTAGAGGTCGCAGTTTCAAATCCCGGAGTGCGCAAGTAACATTTTATTTATAAATTAAACAATATCACTTTGTTAGAACAACTTATATAATTTATTAACGCCGACCGGTTTCGGAACGACCATTTCTTCCACATGGCAAACATATAATGACTTGACAATTACAAAACAGTGGGTTGGTACAATGTATTATTACTAAGGGTGGGGGCGTGTTTTGTGTTATTTCATAATGTATGAATTCATTAAAAATAATGTGTAGTACTTATGTGCAGCTTGTTCTAGAGTAGTAAATATGCCCGAGGAAGACACGGCACGATCATGTTAAACAAATTCTTGAGTCAGGCCAAACCAAAAGTCAGAAAAACAGAAGAGCGATTATGAATGTAAATTGTAAATGAGGAAAAGAAATATATGCCAATACCTAGTTGTTTGGCGGTCTCTGCCTACTCCTGCGAGGAAACGTTAGGAGGCGTGATGGCTAGTTAGTTATTGCTTAACACTATTTATTTATTAGCGACGGCATGTTATTTTATTTGTGTACTTGTACCGTTTTATGGTTTCCCTTTTTTGTGTTTTCCTTTTTTCGTCCTAAAAGAATATAATGCATATTTTTGTTTTAACGTCCATAAAAGAACCTTAAAATTGTTTCTCCCGTGACGAGAATGCATTAGTTAACTATAATTTGAAAAGATAGATACCTACCGTCACACATGATAGATTTGATAAGCATTTATGTAATTCTATGTTGATTTTAATGACATTAGAAAATACTCATAATTACTGTGGATTAAAGATATTTTTTTTACTTAATGATTATATTAAAAAAATTCAACACATGGCTGATAAATAAAAAAAGACTAGCATAACCAATTTGCGAATAAACGCTTTTTTATGTAAATTCCTCACAAGAGCCTCAGCTTCTCCCGTCTGGAGCCAGTGAGACTATGGCATCCCCGATTTGGGGTATGTTGTGAGGATAAAGCTAGTGGGGAGGGGAAGGAGGTGGTGAATACAAAGGTGGGCTTGCTTTACCTGGCTTTTCAGATCTAGTCACCAAACACGGCTAAAGCCATTTCAATTAATTTATTTTGAATGGTGGTTTTACACAAGGGCATTACTGAGAGTATCTTCCACTCTGGAACGTGCTGCAAATATACTAGATATATATTATTGTTAAGGAATTAATTGTGAAATAACACAAATTCGTAAAATAAAATGTATTTGCCCACGCCCGGATTGATCCCGCCACCTTTATTGCGAGTCAAGAGCCTTACCCCAGAAGACGCCGTTATCGCTACTTACTTTACTTATTTACTTTATTAAAAAGTTAACATGCAATTTTTGCTCATCTTTTATAATTTTTTTTTCATTAACTCCACACAGGAGGCCCTGAGGAAAATAATTTCCCTCAGGGCCTATGTCATCTGGGATGCTGTGTGGAGGGTCTTTTCGAGGAGAGGAAGGAATGAATATTTGTCTTGAAGAGACCCATGTTGTAAGAAGGAGAAACACAGAGGCCGGCAAACATTCCATAGCCGAGCTGTTGAACACAAGAACGAGTCGAAGAAGCGACTCGTTCTCGTGTGACAAATGTCAATCGTGTACAAATGTAGGGCACGCGTTTGGCGTGTTTCCCGACTATGCACCGGTGCCGAAAGGGTCAATTATGTAAATTCTTCGAAGCATCTTCCATTGTAATACCGGTAGAACAAGGATAGCATTCCCACCCGACGCCTGTGCTCTAAAGATTGCAACCCGTCTGTTAAGATGGGAGAATCTATCAAACGGACCGCCCGTTTTTGCACAGAGTCGAGGGTATTTTTCAGGTATTTTGGAGCTTCAGACCAGAGGTGGCTGCCAAATTCAACCGTGGGGCACACATGTGATTTGTATTGTACAGGTTTAGCAGTTGTATACTATTAAAATATCTGCGGGCCCTGTAAAGTAACGCCCAGTTTTTGAGAGGTTTTATACCCTTTTAACATTTTTGTAAGCTTTTATGCCTTTTTTATGATCAAAAAAAATCATTTGGGTTCCTACATTGAAATTTTTTTTTGAGATTTTATACAATGTTAATTTTATTTTATGTAACTAATTCAATTTTGTTCATCTTTAAGCAAAAGCAAAATAATGTCAATCTTATTGTGACACGAGAATTCCATGAATGTAATGGTTGACTGTTGAATGTTCAATGACCCATAGAAAAATAAAAATGAAATAACTTGATTAAGATAAATAATTATCACATAATGGACATCAATTGTGGTTCGGGAAGAATTTAGAACGATTTACGAGGCAATTTGTTTATAATTAAAGATACGTATGAACACTTGAGTTATGAATCCATTAATGGATCAGCTGTCCCAAGGACGCTTATCACATGATGGCTGGACTTTTTTGTTTCAAGTTACGATGAGTCGACGCCGATAAAAATGATATGGTGTTTTGGTGTTTTCTTCACATGTATGACCAGCAGAGCAGTACATTCGACCGGTCAATGGCCGAGTTTGGATCCCACTCAGGAGTTGTATGTTCAGTTCATCTGTGGCTAAATCCTCCATCTCGACACAAGCAACAATTTCTGCTTACTATTTTTCGTTTCATCGATTTTCAAATCACAACGGTCCTAAAGAAGTTTTTACTTTAAAAATCGTAATGTGAGAAAGAGCTTGGACCCACATTAAAAAGAGAAGGTTATATTTATATTGATATTGTGCACTTAATATCGTATTTTATTATGCTAGTGCACTGCACTATAATTTGCAAAGGGACAATACTTTGCCTAATAATATCTATTAGGGGCGGGTATGGGTACCGCCGCCCAGGGAATCATTTATTGGATAACCAACACCTCTGCCATAGGTCACCCTAAGTGGTCCGCTACGTTTGGTGACTTGGTAGGGGTGCCCGGGTTCATGGGGTGAGGTTTATCCGAGTCTTGGTAGCGGATGCGCCTGCCCACCAGCTGCATGGCAGGCCGGATCGCGAGAGAATGGTTGAGGGAGTTCCTTTAACTTCTCCAGCCATACTCTCTGGGAATATCACTTTACACCGCAGTGGGAGGCATGGATTCATACGTCCGTCATTCCTGGACACACTAAACCCCGATTCCTACTCATCCCTAATACCCTTTTCATTCCCAAAACTTCCACTCCTTCCTTTCCCTAAAAAGACCCTCCATACAACATCTCCAAAGATGACATAGGCCCTGATGGAATTCTTTTTTCCTCAGAGCCTTCTGTTTGGAGCTAATGTAAAAAAGTAAGATATTTTCAAATAATGTCTGGTTATTCGTAAGCAGGGAATGTTTGTCTTTCTTAAAATTAAAAAAAAATATATATCCTTACCTATGTTTTTATTTTTAACTTTATGAGCCCTCAAATTATATCAACATATTAAAATCTTGCTATCTTTTTCGATCAACATACCATGTTGATCGAAAAATCCTCAAACATGTAAAAAATAATTCAATGAATAATAATACGAGTAGGTAAAGTATATTTTCGGCACGTTCCAGAGCGGAAGATACTCTCAGTATCGCCCTGGTATAACGTTGCTTGCAATGGCTTTAGCGTGTTTGGTGACCAGATCAGAATAGCCAGGTACTTTCCCACCTTCCTCTTTCCCATCTCCTTCCCATCCTCACTACCTTCAGCCTCACAGCATACTCTAATTGGAGATGCCATAGTCTCACTGGACCAGACGAAAGTAGTTGGAGACTCTTGCGCGGTGCTCATGTAAAAAAAGTGAAATCACTTCCATATTGCAGGTCACGATTCCTTTAAATTTTCTAGATTCTCCTTGTACCAATTCTCAGCATCTCCTTTCGTTCGTTGTACAATAAAAATACATTTACTGTATATTTTAAATACTGTTTTAGCCTTCCAATCTTTAAAACATTTTTGGAATTTCGGAAAGTTTCCCATTTCCAAATTTACTCCCTTTTATACCCTACCGTTACAATGTCACCTTTGCAATCCCTCCCTCTGCCATCCCTCGTCCTCCGTCCCTTACTCTCACCCACTCATGTGTGTCCTTTCCCATGCGCCCTCGTTACACTCTCGCGACCCTCATCCCTCTTGCGTTCCTTTCCACCTTCCCATCTTCCCTGCTTTCTCCCCTTCCGCGAACTTGTCACTCGTTGATATTCCCAATCCCAAATCTCCTCTTCCCCTTCCTCTCCCTCCATCCCTCCTTGAAGCGAAACTAAATGAAAAACATACATTTCAAACAACTCGCACGCCACTAATTGTAATTTTTTATACAAATTTCATAACGCCAGAGCTCACTATTATATATAGAAAAATTCACGGATGTGCGCATAACAACTCACCAAAGTTTCATCGCTATCGGATGAATACCAAAGGAAATAATTTCATAGCGCTAGAGCTCACCACAGAAACCATCGCGGGCATACGCACGACAAATCTCCAAATAATCATCGTAATCGTATGAATGCTTTAGGTACATAAGCATTCATTTTTAAATAAAGATTATTTTTACATTAGCCAGGGGGGGCAGGAGGCATTTCCACAGGAAGCCCTGAGGTAGGTGTCCAGGAGTGATGGACGTATGAATCCAATCCTCTCACTGCGTTGCAGGCGATATATCGAGAGATTATGGCTGGAGAGAATAAAAGATCACCCTCAACCAGTCTCTCTCGATTATACCCACCACGCAGCAGGTGGGCAGACGCATCGGTCACCAAAACCTGGATAAACCTCACCCCATGAACCCGGTTACCCCTGCTAAGTCGACAAACGTAGCGAACCCCTTGGGGTGACAGCATTTATATGATAAGCATTAATATAATTATAATTTAATTCTTCATTCATTATTAAAATAATTTTCCTCAGGGCTTTTTTTTTTTTTTACATTAACTCCACACAGGAGGCCCTGAGGAAAATAATTTCCCTCAGGGTCTATGTCATCTGGGATGCTGTGTGGAGGGTCTTTTTGAGGAGAGGAAGGAATGAACATTGGTCTTGAAGAGACCTATGTTGTAGGAAGGAGGAAACACAGAGGCCGGAAAATCATTCCACAGCCGAGCTGTTGAACACAAGAACGAGTCGAAAAAACGACCCGTTCTCATGTGACAAATGTCAACTGTGTACAAATGTTGGGCACGCGTTTGGCGTGTTTCCCGACTATGCACCGGTGCCGAATGGATCAATGATGCTAGTTCCTCGGAGCATCTTCCATTGTAATACCGGTAGAACAAGGATAGCATTCCCACCCGACGCCTGTGCTCTAAAGATTGCAATCCGTCTGTTAAGATGGGAGAATCTATCAAACGGACCGCCCGTTTCTGCACAGAGTCGAGGGTATTTTTCATGTATTTTGGAGCTCCAGACCAGAGGTGGCTGCCAAATTCAACTGTGGGGCGCACTTGCGATTTGTACAGGGTTAGCAGTTGTGTACTATTAAAGTATCTGCGGGCCCTGTACAGTACGCCCAGTTTTTGGGAGGCTAACTTTACTCAAGGTAACCGTCCATTCTTTGCTTCAAAGCCCTACGAGCTGTTGGAGTTTGTGAGCCCTTTGGGGGCTTGTCAAACAAAAAGCTATCATGAACTGTACTGTCATCCGCGTAACAATGAATTGGTGCACATGACAAAAGGTCGTTGATGTGCAACAAAAACAAAGTCGGAGACAGAACCGATCCCTGCGGGACGCCAGCATTTATCGAGTGTGAGGAAGAGGTGAAACCATCGACTACCATCTGAATCGACCTCTCCCTCAAGAAGTCGGCAATCCACGTACACAAGGATGCGGGAAGTCCGTAAGAAGGCAGTTTGTTGACAAGTCCTCGGTGCCAAACCCGGTCAAAGGCCTTAGAGATGTCCAGTGCAACCGTTAGGGTCTCACCGAAACGTTCCAGGCATCGCCCCCAAACATGCGTCACATATGCGAGAAGATCACCGCACGAGCGGTTCCGCCGGAATCCGTATTGACGGTCGTTAATAACTTTGTTCTTCTCGAGGTATGTGAGCAGTTTGTCGTTGATCACACGTTCCATCACCTTAGACAGAACTGATGTGATCGCTATGGGGCGGTAGTTGGCCGGGTTGGAGCGGTCACCCTTCTTTGGAATAGGATG
This sequence comes from Limnephilus marmoratus, assembly GCA_917880885.1. Classification (NCBI taxonomy): domain Eukaryota; kingdom Metazoa; phylum Arthropoda; class Insecta; order Trichoptera; family Limnephilidae; genus Limnephilus; species Limnephilus marmoratus. The sequence goes on along the minus strand of OU862924.1, from coordinate 28,615,154 downwards.
GATAACCGCTTTTTTCCAACCAGAGGGCACAGAGCCAGTCTTCAGGGACAGTTTAAAAAGCTTCGTCAAAATTGGAGCTGTTTTCTGCAGCGCACCTTTGCAGTACCAGGGCAGGTATTCCGTCAGGCCCACTAGCTTTATTAACATCAAGCCCTCGTAAAACAGGGAGTACTTCCCGATGCCGGATCCTCAGCTTTTTCATACGAAAACCGCAGTGAGGAACCGACGTCGGGACAGCACCTTGGTCATCGAGGGTTGAGTTATCCGCAAACATTTTACCTAGTAAGTTAGCCTTTTCGGTGGCGGTGTTTGCTAGTGAGCCTATGCCATCTTTGGCGATGCTGTTTGGAGAGACTTTTTAGGTGAAAAAAGAGAGGAAGTTCTGGGAAGGAAAGGGATACCAGGGGTGGGTAGGAATCTGGGGGAATGTGTCCAGAAGTGAGGGACGTATGAATCCATCCCTCCCACTGCGGTGCAAGGTGATGTTCCGAGAGAGTACGGCTGGAGAATCAACCAACCAATCCCTCATCCATTCTCTCCCGATTCGGTCTGTTATGCAGCTGGTGGGTAGACGCACCCGCCGCCAAGAACCAGATAAACCCCACCACATGAGCATAGAATATTATAGGGCACCCCTGCTAAGTTGCCAAACGTAGCGAACCACTTGGGGTGACCTATGGCAGAAGTGTTAATGGCAAGATTATCCAAATGGGTTCCCAGGGCAGCGGTACCATACCCGCCTCCCAAATTGAATCTTTCGGAAGACTACGGTTTCTTTTTAAATAATAGGTCACAAAATATACCTACTGATTATCGTGTTGTAGTAATAAAGTCCTTATATGGTAATCACTGTCGTGATGCGGAATCAAAATGGGGAGAAGAGGATGCATAGAAAGGTCCCAGCAATACAGATCTAGTCACTAAAAATAACTAATCACACTTCAAGCAACGTTTTAATTCGGAATGATAAGTCTCGAAAAAATCCCATACCAATTTAATAAATTTTACGTGCGCGTCGCCGCCGGGTTGATTAGAGTCCGCAACATATTGGCCAGTCGTATTGGCACTTTCATATTCTATTAATAACTTTACAGTCGTCTAACCAAAAACTTGAACAAATAAGCGGCAACGTCGCAAGACGTTGGTTTGTCGTCAACATGAAAATGAATATATAATTGGACGCTATATTGTGGACCAAATTGAAGAAAATATACGCAGGATGCCTCACTGCATTGAATATGAAAGGAGTTCGGATTGGTGGAACTTTGAAGGGCGTTTTTTTCGTTTTGTATATTTTTAAAATCATTTTTTTCAAAAATATAAATACCTAGCTACAATCAAACACTTAACAGCTAGTATATACTTTAGTTAAAACTATGTAAAATTAAGTCCTTCAGATAGACGCAGTAATGTCGATCTGATGAAAGGACGCAGCAATGATAGCGGGATGTATATATATATATATATATATATATATAACTTTAAAGAATGTTCGTCAAAAAGGCGAATAGTTAACTTATTGAAAAACTACTTTGTCTACTTTTCTAGAGTTAAAATGCCATGAGCTGAGATCATTTCACCTACCGCTGGTCCTGTAGCACAGCATTTAGCAACGGTGAAAGTGTTGTCGTATAATGACACTTGACTATTCAGCTCAAGTGTCACGAGCAAAACTCCTGGAATATTGATGAATCTTCCACTTACACATCTGTATGTATACAATACACTGGCAAAACCATAATAACTGGTGCATTGAACAGGCCCGGTTGCCATGTTGTGTCACGTGTCGAGTGACGTCACGAACGCGGAAGCGGAAGCGTGTTGACCATATCCATCTATTGTTCGAGTGACAAATTAAAGACGTACATCATAATCTCTCTTTGTATGTAATTCGCAGGTTGAGCTGTCGCGTTGAGCGTGTCTCTGCATATTGATGTCTTATGGGAACCAAACAGTATTTTATCTCTTCTATGTGCAGATATCGTGATTTCCTTTGTTAGTCCATCCCAGCAACATCATGGTGAACGAACACCATTCAGAATCGAAATATTCATGTTTGAAATGACTCATGTTTAGTGACCAGGGGTCCTAGCACGGTCGATCGATAAGAATTTATAGGATAACTTTCGGTAACTTCTAATCGTTCCCTAGTAAAACTGCAGATCGCTAACGACAGTTGACGTCGAATATATTAAGAACACTAGTCATTATGAACTGTTACTAATTCGTTGGTGATCTGCAATCATGCTAAAAAGTTACCGAAAGGTATCCAATCAATCCTTATCCTGACAAAGATATTGAAATACAAGAGATGTGCTATGGTGGCCGCCCGACCGTGGGTGGACTGCTACCTATTTAATGTTTGAATACGGAAAGAATTCGTTCATTTAGTTGGTTTTTTGAAGGTGTGCGGTAGGATTGGTTAACAATTAACATTGTTTGAATTACGAAAAGAATTCGTTCATTTAGATCAGCGTTTTTCAACCTTTTTCATGGCACAACCCCAAAAAGAAGAAAGAATGACACCCAGTGTACACCAACAGGAGGGTGGCTAGAGAATTTCAGGTTGTGAATTTTTCAGGGCAATTTCGCCTGTAATCATGTTTTGGCATTCTATTTGATTCTGCCAGGAAATCCGTAATCCTGTGAATTCCGTTGCCCACAAAATTCTATAAATTTATTTCTAATATTTTTCAAAATTCTTGACAATTTCTCTGACAGACCGCTAAATTTTCGGACATGTTAGGGAAATTGCTGTCAAACTAATTCGCCAAACGTCTCCAAGGAATAGTAGGTAGAGCTATCGCCCATTTGTACAACGTACAGGCCGGGCCGATGCCGACTCAAGACTCAAGACTGAGGCGAGCGAGGCCGCGCCGTGCCGACGAATGTGGTTGAGTTAAAGAGCGAGACACAATGAGCGTTGCGGGGTTGTCGAAGGGTACAGGGGTACAGGGCGACGCGGGCTATGACGGACGTCGGACGGCGGGAATAACGTGACCCTGTCAATCGGCGATTCGGTGTCATATGCGCGCGTTTGTTTTGTGTTGAACTCACGTATTTGAATTTATTTAAGTGACTTGTAGTGATAATAAAAAATGGATAAATTTATAAAAAGATCAACACAACCGTTAACTTCTAGTTGTAGTGAGAGTACTGAAACGAAACCAAAGAAAAAACGCCTGTGTGACGACAACTATTTAAAATTCGGATTTACTAATATTTTACTTTGGACCCCCTGCGACCCACAGGTTGAAAAACACTGATTTAGATCAAGGTATGTAGTAGTATTGGTTAACAATATAGTTTGAATACGGAAAGAATTCGCTCATTTAGCTGATTTTTTGAAGGTGTGCAAAAGTATCGGCGACGCCAGGAAACACTGTCCCTGTAAAAACTGCGTATAGCACATCTCTTATATTTCAATATCTTTGGAGCTTGATCTAATTAGCCCGGTGCTTACCCACCTAATCTTCCCTAATTATTAAAACGGTTTTTAACTTTTTTCTACATATTTTATTTTGCCGTAACCCATTTCAGCTTAAGGCCGACCGTCTCACATCGTCTGTGTCTGAAGATGAGTGACGGTCAAAAAAAAATTGGAAAAATAGTTTAAAACCGTTTTAATATATTATTATTATAAAATTCCACCACGAATTATCAATATCAAAAATAGAAATAACTCTTCCTTATATCCTTCCATTCTCTCCAGCCTAACAACATACTCCAATTGGCGAAGCCATAGTCCCACTGGCTCCAGATCCTTGGGTAGTACCTAATCATACAAGAGTAAATATATGTAGGTATATATTTTAATTATTTTATGTACCAAGAACACTTTTTACAATTTTTTTTCGATAAAACCTCCTAACTACGCTGAGCAAGTTCCGAGGTTTATTAATAAAAAGTTAAGTATTCTCGTTACAGAAACACTAGCTGAAGTCCCCGGCGTTGCCCGGAATTTACACAGTGTTGATCGAAAATAAATGACATTAATTTTATATTTTTGAATGTAGCTATTACTTTGTGGTTATCCATTATAGAAAAATGAAATAATTTAACTTTGTATAAACCACTTATTTGATGCGCAAATCCGACCGGTTTCGGAACAAACGTTCCTTCGTCAGGGAAAGCTTAAGTATAAGCTTTCCCTGACGAAGGAACGTTTGTTCCGAAACCGGTCGGATTTGCGCATCAAATAAGTGGTTTATACAAAGTTAAGACATTAATTTTCTTCTTAGTTTGAACGTCCAGTGTCAAAGAGTAGGGAAAAGGGGATAGGGGTAGTTTTTAGAAATCTCATATAAACAGTAACATTTCTCTTATATTATTAACATTTCTTTTAAATTATAGGCGAAAATTTTCATCGATCTCGGAATAACCCAACATCCCACGACATTGAATCTTCTGTTAATAAATATGTGGTTAAAAAGGTTTCACAGTAAATCAATCTGGAAATAGATTTGTTGGAGAAATTGCAAATCAGAAAATTAGTGCACCTGTAACCAGGGCTGGGCAGTATTTGAATTACTTGTAATTGAAATAGTAATTGAAATACAAATACAAATACGTATTTTGTATTTGTACTTCAATTACTTCCTAAAAATGTATTTTGTAATTGGTTTTTCAATTACCTGATGCTGAGGTATTTTGTAATTCGTATTTCAAATACTTATGGCTTCAAAATAGCGATCTTAATAATGATAATGAAAAATAAACTGACATAGATAATACGTAGACTAAAAACGCTAGAATCCAGAGAAAATATATGTTAATATTTAGAGTTGGCAACACGTACGTCAAAGTGTACGTTGTCCTGTGCTATAATAGCACTGTTATTGTACATTTCTATCATATCTGTATCAATTTATATTTGTCATTGCTTTGTATTGTACATTTTTGTAGTATTAGATCAAGCACTATAGGAATAATTTTTCTGAATACTAGACTATTTTTAAGTTAATTACAGTAGAGCGCACTTGAAGTGAAATAACACAAAACCGCGCTATACAAATGTCATGTTATTATAATAATTAATTGGTCAATTTTTGCACGTCCCTGTTTCACTCTGCTCAGCTTTGGTTCTATGGAAATGCACCCTTCGATAAGGGCACTTACGACAATTTATTGCAACCAAAGGTTCTACCAAAACCAAATGTATTTTGTAATTTGTATTTGTATTTGAAATAAAAAAATGGTTAAAATGCTGTATTTTGTATTTCAAATAAACGACTTGAAATTATTTTGTATTTCGTATTTTAAATACATGCATAAAGTGTTTTGTAATTTTTATTTTGTTACAGCAAAGCATGTATTTTTCCCAGCCCTGCCTGTAACACATATCATATATGAAGAAGAGTAAATAAATACATATACACAAAATTAATTATAAATTAATTGTCTAAAATGTCACTTTTAAATTACCTAAACACTTGAATTTGGTAGATGAATAAGAGAATATCTAATCCATCTACACAGCCTGTATGGTTTATGATAAAGTCATTAAATTAAATTGCTTCTTAGTCATTACAAGTAGAGAGAACATTCTATTACCTTGTTTTATAGCCTATTTACTTTTAAGTAAGAACAACTTTGCTTTGAAAATACGTCTCGATCGTTTTGCTATGTGATGTAGAAAAATTGCGGACGCTATCAACGCTCTATGCTCTATTGTGTAGGAGTCACAAGAAGCATTTTATGTTTGTAATTTTGTAACAAGTGTTAATAATTATTATTTTTAATTATACCAATTTTTTTTGTATTGTTTTTATTTCTTACTAGAGCAATCCCGATGAGTTACAGAGGACATGTCGAGGAACATACAATTCATGGGTGGGAGGAAATAGTTACAATTTTACAAAGGAATTGCCTATCGTAAAAATAATAATAATATACCCTTACAACCATAAAGCAAATTATGTAATGTTTTTGGTTATTCATATTTTTGTTTTAATATATTTACCTACCAATTTCTAATAAAACCTTTGAAACGTGTGTCAAATATGTGTGGGTAATAATAAATAATGAAGCAGTACTTAAATTGTTCGTTTTCCATTTTTTTAAATTATAACAAAATACGTATGCCTATGTGAAAGGCTGAGAATTCTTACGATAATTTAGTTACAAACAGTGGTTAATGTAGTTAGGTGCGATGTGAATAGTTTAATCGTATATTTAGGCAATATATGTATTTTTATGAACACGCTACCGTAAAATGATACTTTTGAAAGTGCCAAGGTAGATAGGTGCCAAGCATGATTCGAGTGTATAGAGACACGTAATATTATTGTAATCATAACATAATACAATATGTTGTCGCGAAGAATGTACCTACTCATTACAGTACACATTTCACACGCGTTCAATACTAGACTAGCTGGGCATAAAATTGTGAATATTTGGAAGGCTACATAATTTATTTCGTTCATGGGCGTATATAAGGGGGGGGGGGTTTTGGGGGTCCGGACCCCCCCCATTCATATCCATCTTACTTGTCCAACAGAAAAAAATTACATGCACCGCGCCGATTGTAGAAAACGATAGTTGCTTAGCTTTTAACCTTTCGTTGATCATGTTATTACAGAACTCGACGCTCGTTTTAAACCACACGAATCGACGATTGAATTAATTCAAATGTTGCTACCTGAAAAAACCAGTAATGACTCCAGGATAAAAGAAAATCTTAAAAAGATTGCACAAACATTTCTGGGTGGGGAAAATGAAGGCACAATATTTCTGAGTGAATATGAGATATGGCACAATCACTGGAAATCTGTAGCACAATAACCTGCAACTGCGATGATCAGTTTTTCCCTTTAATAAAAAAGCTTCTCATTATTTTAGCCACACTTCCAGTGTCCACTGCAACCCCTGAAAGATCTTTCTCTACCTTCTTCTTCTTCGATGGCGCTACAGCCCATATCGAGCTTTGGCCTCCTGCAACAGTCGCCTCCAACTCCTCCTGTCCTCAGCGGCTGACTTCCAATTTGGTACCTGGAGAAGCTGTGCTGCATCCCCTCTTACTTCGTCTTCCCACCTCAGTCTGGGTCTTCCCACTTTTCTCTTTCCACCTGGGTGTCCAGTCAAAATTCTTTTTGGGACGCGTGTATCCGGCATTCTCTGTACATGCCCAGCCCATCTCAGCCTGAGGAGTCTCATATGTGTTGAGATGCTAGGTGCCTTATATATATCATACAATTCTGTATTGTGCCGGATGCGCCACTGTTCACCCTCTTTCACGGGTCCACATATTCTTCTCAGCACTTTTCTTTCAAAAGTATCCAGCATTTCAGCCATCTTTCTCTACCTTAAAGAGGTTAATAACTTACCTAAGAATTAAAATGGGCGATGAAAGACTTACTGATCTGGCTTTAATGAGCATACACCGAGATCTGGCGGTGCAACTTAATTCCGAAGAAATTATTAATCAGTTAGCAATAAAACGTAAAAGTCTAAATTTATTACCATAGTTTCAACTATGTTGCTTTTGAATAAATATTGCAATACATGCATTACATATAACTTTTTATTTAAAGGCACCTACTTAGAGTAACCTAAGTTATATAATATTAGGTCCTTACATATGAAATTGGCGTTTTGCCGTACTGGCAACTTTGATCTTTGATGTCTTCTCTTTGGTTAGGAATTACAAATTCAAATTTTTACAGCTATTTACTCATGTATTTGTGCTTCGAAAATTATAATTCTTTTGTTTTTTCCTTGATTGTTTTTCTTTTCTTTGCGTCACTTAGTTTACAAAATGAAAAACTTGAAATATCGAAACGGCAGGATTCAGCCATTGCGATGAGCGCTTCCGATTATCGTACAGGATCCACTTTCCATCACAGGTAATGATTCGATTTAAAATCCCTTAATTATTGTGGCGGTTGAGTAATGCAACCCAGCAGTAAACGCGGTTTATTGATTTGCTTCACTCAATTCGTGAGGTACCCAAGCTTTTTCACCTTTTCAAGCTTTTTCACCTTCCCAATTTGCTTCAAGTGGATTAAAACAGTTTTATCTCTAACATCGCAGCCTGCAGCTAACTCGGACGTGGTTTGCGAAGGATCCGCTTCCACAATAGCCTTCAATTCTTCATTATCAACTTTGGTCTCCGGCCGTCTACGGGGCTTGTTCTGCAGGTTGAAATTTCCAGAACGAAAACGTTGGAACCAAAAACGCACTGTGGTTTCTTTTCCGGCACCGTCGCCATACACATCATTAATCCTTCGAGCCGCGTCTGCAGCACTGGTGCCACGGTGGAACTCGTACTCGTAAATAACGCGATATTTCAAGTTTTCCATTTTGTAAACTAAGTGACGCAAAGGAAAAAAATAATTAAGGAAAAAACAAATAAATTATAATTTTCGAAACACAAATACATGAGTAAATAGCTGTATAAATTTGAATTTGGAATTCCTAACCAAAGAGAAGATATTTGAGATCAAATTTGCCAGTACGGCCAAACACCAATTTCATATGTAAGGACCTAATATTATAGATTACCCGCGACTATACTTGCGTGTTATAGTCGCAGGCAATGTTTAATTTGTAAATGATAGATTTAATTGGCTCTTTTTTTTACTTTGGGGACCCCCCCCTTGTCAAAGCTATAGCTACGTCCGTGATTTCGTTGTCACCCGAGGCAATAATTAGAATTATTCTAAAATTGTTTTCTTTGAACTTATGAAAGTTTCAATAACAGCTCTCATAGCCAAAAAAGAAAGACATCTTTCAATTAAAAAAAATGTTTTGGTGCCATAGAAACGACCAATTAAAAATATTAAAGATTATCTAAAAAAAATATTTCTGAAATATATGTGGTAAGAATGTTGTGGGTATCTGTTTATCTTACGTCGAATCTAATAGAATATCTACCTATTATTAATTGGTAATAAATCATAGCTGATTCATTGCTATTACCAGTATTGTACGAGTAAAATGTCTTTCAGAAATGAAAAATGAATTTCAGGATTTTCGAATGCGAAACCAAATTTGTCACCACTTTGATTTGTGAGTATTAAAACAAAACAACAGAAGCACATTTCTGACCTCGTGTAGGTACAAGTCTCCTGACGACATCTCAATTTCTTAAATTCACGCCAAACGCGTGTCCTGCTTGTGTATATAGTTAACACGTAAGGGAACGTACCCATACTACGTGACACACTTTTTGCAATTTTTTACCCCCCCCCCCCCCCCCCCCGGTGATCACATGTAGTATATTCCAAGACCCCCCCCTACAGTTTTCACGTAGTATTTCATAAATATGGTTTCGAATCATTTTTGCTAACAAAAAATAAAAAAATCCATTATTTGGCTTATATTTGTCTTTATTAATAAGGCGCTTGCTGCGTGACAACAAGAGTGCATGCATTACAAGTGGAAAAAATATTATCAAGATAAAACTTATGTCAAAATATATTGAAACCGGAACGTAATTTATGGAAACGAAAGTCTTGTTATTTTTATAAACATTTTTCATCTCAATCATCTTCAACAAACACGTTCCCTGAACTTTTTCACTTTTTTGAATGTACGAGGGTGGGTTTTTAAGTTTGCGGATTGGGTAAGGAGTGGAAATAAAAACCAAAATTATTTTTCCTTTTCAACATATTCACCTACTACCCTAATACATTTTTCCGATCTTTAAATTAATTTCAAACAGCGCGGAACTCAATTTTCTCCACATTTCACAATTTCTTCCCGATTGAAGTGTTTGGTCGACGATAGCTCAAAAAATAATGACCTAATTACGATAAAACCCGGTGTTTATCCTAAAAATGAGTTGTTCAATTAGTACCTAATTCAGCGGTACCCCCATTAATCACTTACCTTCCCATTCCGCGAACTTAAAAACCTCCCCTCGTAGCTCGAAAAAAAACGCGAGATTTCTAGATTGACTACATGATAAAAACCTAAGCCCCCCCCCGTTGTGACCAAGCGTGGTATTTTGATGACCTCCCCCTGAACAGGTCACGTAGTATGGGTACGTTCCCTAACATTTACAAAGATTTTTCTTGGTGATTCCCGTGTAAGGTGTTAATATAAAATTCCAAACACATCGGACGCACGTTTGTCTTTCAGGTGTTTTCAAATCGATACCTACTGCAGATAAGTCAATAGATACGTACTTATATACATTAATTTAAATAATGTTTCATAATAGTGACCAGCTGCTAACCCTCAGAGCACAAATCTCAAGTACGTCCAACAAGCGAATTTGGAAGTCACTTCTGGGCTAGAATCCATAAATACTAGATAAATCAACTAGATTATGTGCAAAGGACGGCTATTCGTCTGATTGACAATCCGTTGTTAATAGACCAATTGCCATCGTACAGACGCTATGTAGGCAAGCTGAGTCCTTTCTAAAGAAATTTCAATTGAGCCTGCTCTTAAAAGCTAGCAGCATTGATCCCATATTCATTTATTTATTTTATTGAGGTTCTCCATAAAACAGTTATACGCCAAATTATTACAGAGAAGATTACAAAATTTGAACTAAGACGAAAAAGTCCGTGGGGGCAGTTTCACTATGTTGTGACGTATGTCAAAAGATAGTTACTGAACTCTCTATAGGTAACATTGAAGATGTCGATGCTCAATGCAGAATCGTTTAGCATATGTATCGGTGCACATAGGATCATGAGAACGGGTCGTTTCTTTTACTCGTTTTTGGGTAAGTCGACTAGTATTTGGAATGTGCTACCGGCATCTGTTTTCCTCGCGGGCCTTTTCAAGACCAGCATTAATAAATCGAGGGCGATATAGTTGTTGTGGAATATGTTGGAATATTGAAAATCCTTTATTTACTTGAGTCTGGCACCTTGTCCTTGTGGTAAGCCTATTCAATTTCTCACAAACACAAAAATACGCATTTCAAGTATAGTATAGGAAACTAAATACATACTTGGTATGTAGCATGTCGACGAAGTGGAAGAAGACGTTGAAGTAGACACAGTTGGAATAAATCAACAAAAAGTGTAAATTATTCACCAAAGTAAATAATTCACCAAAAAAGTCATTTCACCAAAATATTTTCAGTATCATTTTAAAAGTTTTCAGTATCATTCCAAGAAAGAATTGAAACCTTTTTACAAATATTGGATAATTTTTAGAAAAAGGCAATTTTTTTGTGCATTTAACCATCTGCTACCAAACAATTTTAGGAATATGGAACGAAAATATGTTCTAGTTTTGAAACATTTAATTTATGGTGGAATTTCCATTTAATATTATTTTTCACAACTTTCTTCCACTTTCATCATGACTGGGCAATCTGAAGATGCCCGTCATAAGTTGAAAAGGGTCCGTTCAGTAATAAAAAAAGTTAAAAAGGTATTTTAATCCATGAAAAAGTCACATATAATTATCTAAGATATGTTAAAATGTATAAAATTATATAATGATCTTCCTACGAGTGCAGAGACTGACTTGACGGCCCGAGGTAAGACTCTCGATTCACAATCCGATGGTCGCGGGTTCGAAACCGGCATGCGAAAATACATTTAATTTGATTAATTTTGTGGTATTTCGCAATTAATTAACTAAAAATAATATATACATAATTTGCGGCATGTTCCAGTGTGGAAGATACTCTCATATCTCAGTATACAACATGAAGTTGAAACATCGCTTGAAATGGCTTTAGCCGTGTTTGGTGACCAGATCTGAATAGCCAGTTACTTCCCCACCACTCTCTTCTCCATCTCCTTCCCTTCACCACTACCTTCAGCCTCACAACATACCCCAATTGAGGATGTCATAGTCTCACTGGCCCCAGACGGGAGTATTTGGGGACTCTTGTGCGGTGTTCACATAAAAAAGATAAATTCAAGAGAAAAATTAAAATATTTTCTCATACTCAATAGTGTATGTAATCCATGATTTTATTTTAAAATGTGTAGGAAGGTACTATACTACTATGTTGAAATGTTGGTTATAAGTAAGTACTATTGTTGGCTTGTGTTTATAAAAACTGTGCATGTAAGGTTTCTGAAAATTTTTATCCACTATGAAATTTAATGTCTATAATAAATGTAAATGTATTTATTTGTGTACTTTTGTAATTTTGCTATTAATGTTTCACTATATTCAGAAAATAATTTTAATTTTTCCGTTTTACATTTGTTTTCACTACACAGTTTTAAAAAAAATATCAATGAACACTCCTTTCCTAAGGATACGTACCAGCTTACATTATGAAATAATAATAATGGACAAAAATTTTACATTGAAAAATATGTAAAAGAAATACTTTAATAAAAATACAAGTGTGCTAGTTCACACGTGGTAGAAGTGAAACCTTCAGAACACTACATTAGACAAGGGTGAGGAGACTACAAAGCACCGCACAATGGGGCCGATTTTTCTATCTCATTATCTCGCAGGCTAAATCCAATAGATTTATGTGTTTGTCTCTTTTTAGGGTCGCTTTTTTTGTTTCATCGAGTTTTAAATGAGTTAAAGAGTTTTAAATAAGTTTTCACTTAAATTTTTTTTATAGAAAATATGTTATTCAAATTGATAACACATTATACATTTGTGGGCAATAAATCATTCAGATCAAACATGTTAACACCAAAAGCAGCTGAGCACACAGCAGCAGCCAATAAACTATGTGCGACTTTGATAAATAGCAGGTTTTGTTTTGACCAACTACATTCTTCGTCTGTCCAAGCCACCAAAAGAACTCAAAATGATGATCAAAACCTGCTTTTTCTTCCTGCTTGTCTGCGTGGCATTCCAGGTGAGTGTCTTATGTCTTTTAATTCCTATACTTTGACTTCTACTATTTTTTTTGGTTCGAATGTTCATATATATATATAAAAATGAATCCCTGTTTCACTTGGTCACGCCTTAACTTCAGAATGACTTTACCTATTTCATTTATCTTTTTTACAAAGTTTTCTAATACTTTAGAAGGTTCTTACGGAAAGAAAAATTAAGAAAATTGAATAATTTCAGAAAGCTTTTGACGGTTCGCATGTTTGATGAAAGTGAATTTAGCAGGGAGCTCTTTTTTTGTAACAAAAGAATTATCTATGGATTTTTAAAATTGTAGATATTTTAAATAGGTACCTATGTTAGGTACCAAATTAGGTTGATCGTTCTTATAATATGCAAAAATGAATATTTGTTATATATGAAAAATGAAAATTTGAATTAAAAAAATGTAATAGGTGGCACGCGAGCTGTTTGAAAACTGAATTTACTGGGACTGAAAATATGGAACGCGGGAGGGGGGTTGGCAGGACGAGGGAGTGGGAGAGGGGCGGAGAGTAGGCGGGGAAGGTGGTAGGGGAACGCGGGAGGGGAAGATAATGCGGGAGGGGAACAAGGACACACGGGAAAGGACATGCAGGGAGAAACAATTTATTTCTTTAAATATGACATTGCAGCGCATGCAGGGAACCATCTAGTAATAACATAATTTTGAAATAAAATTTCGAAATAAAAAAAAAACACATTGAAGGCCAAATAGATTTCAATTCTTTGCGTATTGTCTCGTTTACCAAGTGCCGACTTTCATACAACTCTTCGTCTCTATCCGCTGTATCATTTGTATAAATAAATCCACTCTATCAATCTAAAATTTCTGTAAACAGTGGTTAAACCATCTTCTATTTCTTCGATATCCAGTAATATTGTCGACCCCAACTTCGTCTCACAAGACGAATATATTTCTAGACCAGTTCGGGCGGACCTACCATTCCGAGTTTCGTGATAAATTTTGTACCAATATGGCACATTTTGCCATATCGTGATCGTTTATCCGAAATAAATAATGAGCCCTGACCCAGGCGATCGAAGTGGCTCAGTAGTATTTGTATTAAATTGTTAACTAATTGGAACCTGGAAATTGGAAATTCGGTTCCATGTCAACTGAAAATAATGTCAACTCAACACCTCCTTGAAAAGTCATTAAAAGCTATGAAAAATGATTTTAAATTAGCCGATAACCTAACGTTATTTAACCAATTTTTTATATACATATATAAATTCAGAGTTTTAAGGGACGTACTTGACTTACTTTAACCAGTGATTCCTGACATTATTTGGAGTAAAAATGTAAATGAAATTTTGGTCTCCGGTGACTTTTTTGTAGACTTTTTTTTTCAAACATCAAACAAACAAAAAAATTCTTCCGCATGTAGTCACTGGTCACTCAGCCGGGTGTTCGACAAACCCCTTACCCCGCCTCCAACTGTTCAACAACTATCATTTTTTTATGTTTTTGTAGAAAAAAAAAAAAAACATCAAAAAAGTCACCGGTGACCAAAATTTCATTTACATTTTTTACTCCAAATAATGTCAGGAATCAATGGTTCAAGTAAGTCAAGTACGTCCCTTAACATCCTGTATATTTATCACTCTAAAAGACTTATCTGAGATGGTTCTGAGTTGATTTCATTCCGAGTTGTCCGGTCACCGCTTCATTCACATTCAAACTTTTTGAAGTGAAAACTTCTTTAGCACCGTTGTGATTTGAAACTCGATGAAACGAAAAATAGCGACACTAAAAAGAGACAAACACGGACATCTATGAGATTGCTTCGTAGCGTCCTCACTCATATCTACTTTAATTTTCTGAAGGTTTCACTTCTACCGCGTGGGAATTGCACACTCTGTTTTTTTCTCGTTAAATACTTAATTTTTAAAAAATATTTGAAAGCTTCATCCATATTCAAACTCCTTGTAGCTTAAGTGTAGACCCACGCTCCTTGCTTTGTCCACGTTCGAACAACAATTCATATAAAAGTAGGGACACACTCAATCTTAAACTACTTTTACCAATTAGTTGCCTGCAACGGGTAAAAAGCTAGTACAACAATAATAATAATAGATAATGTATGTAATTAATACTGTTGGAATTAGCATTCAACTGAAACAGGACTTTCCACCGAAACCGAAACCGAAACCTACTGTCTCAGTTTCGGCCGAAACCGAAACCGAAAACGAAACCGAAACTTTTTTAGACACGTTAAAAATCGATTGTTCACTCTTATTTGGCTATTTTTTTACACTTAATCAGACAGTTAACACGTGTTAAATTAAATAAATAAAAAAAACAATAATTGAAGTATGTGAAACAAAATTTATAAAAAACTAGCAGACCCGGCCACACGTTGCTGTGGCTAACGAAACACAACGCCATTACCCAACCTTTATAAAATCCACACCACCCGCTTGCCAGCTGCCCGCTGCCTGAATTGAATATTTGAATTTCTCGGTCTTTCTCTACTATAATAAGCATGTATTATACATATAAACCTTCCTCTTGAATCACTCTATCTATTGATGAAAACCGCATGAAAATTCGTTGCGTAGTTTAAAAGATCTATGCGCACATACATTTTGAACGACTTCATTTTATACTGTGTAATGATGATGATATCAAAACATGTTAACTACTTCTTGGAACAATTTTTTTTCAATAATCAACACTTACATTATAAAGGAAGGACCTCATTAATTGAGTATTTTGCTGATGATGGCGGGGGACATACTAGCCACGAACTCACCCGAAGTCAGCCGAACGAGAAGTTCCAAGAAGTAGTGAACTAGTTTTGTTATTTTTTATAAATTTTGTTTGCTTTGTAGAAGTAATATAAAAAAAAATATTTTTTCACGTACTTCAATTATTGTTTTTTTTTATTTTTTTTTTATTTAACACGTGTTAACTGTCTGAATAAGTGTGAAAAATAAGCCAAATGACAGTAAACAATCGATTTTTAACACATCTAAAAAAGATTCAGTTTCGGTTTCGTCTCTCTTTACCTTAGACTTCCTAAGAAGAACCATACTGTACATATCTCTGAATAAACATCAATAGACTACCTACGTCTTATCATTGGCATACACCCTGTACTGAGACTAAATTCCTCTAAATCAACTGGATCCATCATAACGGAGTCCAGAATACATGCGATAACCGGCCACCGTCAAGACACTGCTGCCAAAACTAGCCGAAACATGCCGAAACCGAAACCGTCATTAGTTGGAATTTCATTCTTTCTTTTTAGGCTTGTGTTAATTCAAACTACCCACTAATTTATGGGCCGAGTGCAGTTTAGTAGTATGAGCTTTTTTCTATGACTTTTCAACTTCTTGGAGAGTCAGGCAAGTAGGTGTCCATAACGGAAATGATTTGAGATTTTCACGCCCAAAAGTATTACAATGATTTATTATGCCGTGTTGCGCTACCTGCTTATTTAGACAACATTTCGGACAGCTTTACTGGATCCATCATCAGGGCATCCATTACACATCTTTCCTGATGTAACGCGTTCCGAAAAGTTGGCTAAAAATTTTAAATTATAACAATTCTTTACAAACAAACAATACCCTGATGCCCTTGAAAACCTGTGCCGTAAAATGGGAAAAGTACTATTAAAACAATTAAGTAGCAACCATAAATTAACTTGTTGTTTCACAAGTAAAATTTCCAAATCATTAACTATTGGTATACGGCTACGGGTTATTTTAGACTACAGTCACCCTTTCTTCTATTATCTTTTCTTCACACTTTCATTTTCATTCATCTTCTTTTGGCTCGTCATCTAGTATCGCCGCATCTCTTGTTCCTTTTTTAATTTATTATTTTTCTTTCCTCAGGGAATCTTCGCCCGCGCCGCACCTATGCCTCAACTTGAAGGTTTGGTAACCGCCGGTAAATCAGCACTGACTGGACTCACATCACCGTTCTCATCACTTCTCGGAAAGGCGCCAGCAGTCTAATTACATCCCATGCATTGTCCAATAAAATTTGTTAAACAATTTTGATGCGAGGAACATAATGATGAACATTAAAGTGTGTCATTTTGATCCACTTTTTGAATTATTGTTCTTGTGATCCTTGCGTAGTTCAGTTGTATTCATCAATTCTCCATATGACGTCAGTATACAAATTCTTATGTTTATCTTATAAATAAAACAAAAAACTTGTCGGAAAAACCTCGTTTTTATTTAACAACCCATATAATATCTTATCCAGAATTCTTCAACAGTGCTGCAGAATTTAGATTATTTGGTAAATACGTTATCCAAATAGATAAAGCAGCTACAATACTGCGCAATAAATCATTCTGTCTAAGACTTTAACACCAAGAACATCTGTGCACACTGCAGTAGTCAATATGTCAGTACATTTTTCAATGACTCACGTGTGAATTTGATAAAAAGCCGATTTTTTGCTAATCATCTTCATTCATCACCTATCCAAGTCACCGAAAGATCTAAAAATGATGATCAAAGCTTGTTTTTTCTTTCTGATCGTCTGCGTGGCATTCCAGGTGAGTCTATTTGATCTATATCCATCTCGACGCTTTTACTTCTATTATTTTGATATTCTTAGTAATGATTCCTGGCAGTATAATATTGTTTGACAATGAATGTCCATTATATTTCTGGTCTCTGCGAGTTATTTGCATTGCCATATAGACAGTCGTCGGGTTTTATTGGAGTGTTATTCAACTCGTCTTTTGGTTTTTAGCGATTTAGAATTCTTCTTGCTCAATATATAATAAAATTGTCAACCTTAATTCAGTTATCAGCAGGTATAATGTATTGCCATTAAGTTTCCAAAATATTCTTCATTCTAGTCAAGTTCGGGCGGACCTACCATTCCGAATTTAGTAAACAATTTCGGTACCAATAATGCACTTTTTTATTTAGAGCATGTATCCGAAAAATTCGATAGTTCTTTTCTTTCCACAATTTGAAGATCACTTTTTCTTTTAGGGTTTTGATATAACCTAAAGAAATATTAATAGAAATAGTAATAACCTAAAGAAATATCGATATGAAGTTACACGTATGACCGATTATTAATATACAATGTATACAATGTATCGGGAGCATCTCCTAGCCTTTTCCTATATTCCCCTTCCTCTCCCCTTCCAATAACCCAAAATTAATTTTAAAATATTAAAACTTCATTTCCCATGTACTCTAGCATAAGAAACTTCTGTGGCTTGACTTCAGTTCATTTGTATATTTATCACTGTATATTATGTAAAAGCTGTTTGTTTCTTACAAATAAATAAATAAATAAATATTTCGAAATATCCAATCATTATCAAATTCATATTTAATCTTGTCTTTCATAGTGAATTCATTTGATAACGTTGTAAAACATTTTTATGCTACCAGGAATCATTACTGACAATATCAAAATAGTAGAAATTGATTCTTGGCAACTTTCCTGGCTTTCCTTTTGTGAAACATAATTTTGTTTTACAACAGTATTGTAAATATTAAACTTTCAACGCATTTCGAATCTCTGCGTGTTATCTGCTGTCATTTGGATAGTCGTCGGGTTGTAGTATTTTGGTTTCTTTTCATAGATACATTTTCTAATTTATTTATGGCTGTTTTCGTCTACGGGCCCTTTTTCTTTCATCTCTTATTCATTAAACTTTCAGTTCTATTGATCTTCAATCTACACTTCGTCTACCATAATCGTATCTCTTGTTCCTTTTAAATTTATTCTACATTTACCAGGAAATCTTCGCTCGTGCCGCATTCATGTCCAAATTTGTTGCTGAAATCGCCAACTCAGAAGTGTGCACTGCGGGAGGCTATGGACAGCAGGAGCTAACAAAACCACTGACGGGCATTTTCTCACCAACATGCTAATCATATCCCACCTGTAGCCTAATTAAATATTATGAATAAAATATTCGATGCAATGTAAAAAGATATGAATATTTCTTTTTTGTATTATTTTGTTCCTCTTTAGAAATGATTATTTTTGTAGTCCTCGTATAGTCCAGATACGTGACGTCATAATTGGGGAGCAGGATGCAATAACAACTTTTACGCGCACAAGCAGTTTTTGCTGATATCGCAAATTCAAACTCGCGCACTCACATCGACTCTCATTTTTGTATCCCTCTCTCACTCTTCCAAACTCACATACGTTTTTTCGTGTTTCTAGAATAACGCGGGTTTTGAAGATACATGTGTATATTTTTAATTTCAGACACATTATTTTGTCTGTTACCATTTGGTCATTGAGTGAATAGCCTTAATACGTGAACTGAATTCGTATATGTCAGCATCAAGGTCAAAGGTTTATTGTGAGCACAGACCCAAACCACTTAGAATAATTATTTCGTCTATTGTTCGTAAAACACGAGAGGATTCTTCAACACTATTACATGTCACATTATGTCATAAAGTTTTTGTTTGAATTTTACGAAAGACGATTTTGACTGACAACAAAGGAGGACCTACAAAATTAAAAGGCAAGTACTTTGTTTAGAGAGAACAGTATCTTTGACATTAGTCAAGAAACCCAATAATAACATTTACACATATATTTTTTATCGTAAATGCTTAAAAAGATTTGAAAATAAAATGTATTTCTGTTTATTTACCAAAAAATATAACTAAGTTGAAGTAACCCAGAGGTATACCCAGGATGAGTTGGACTAACTGCTTGGAAGAGGATTGGAGCAGGACGGGAAGGTGGCTTTAAAACTTTAGAACTTGGTCACATCAAGTTAATATAATTTTACACCAAGTTAATGTTATTCTCTCTCTCTGGTTTCAATCCTGGGATTGGTTTGCAGCAATTTCCTCTATTCGTCTCTTCCACTCTTCCCTGTCTTGTGCGGTTCTTTTGAAGTCTGCATATGATGAGTAGCGCATGTCCACCAGCAGGTCCTCCAGGTACTCTCGGCGTGGGTGTCCCCTAGAGTTTGTCCCCTCGGTCATACCCTCCATTATGGCATGCAAGTGGCCTTCTTGTCGTATTACATGGCCGATCCATCTTGCACGCCTTTCGGACAAGGTCCTGAGCAGGTGCCTTACTCCTCCGATTCTTTGGAGAACCTCCTCATTTGTAATGTGGTCTCTCCAGGAAATTCCTAACAGTCTTCTATAGGACCACACCTCAAAAGCCTCTAGTCTCCGTTTATCTCTTTCGGATAGGCACCATGTTTCGCAGCCGTACCTCAAGATATTCCATACATAGGTCTTGATGAGGAGTATTCTCAGTTTTAGGTCTATATTATTCGATTCTATTATTTTCGACCTTTTATTGAATGCAAGCCTAGCCTGGTGTATACGGCTGTCGACCTCGTGTTCTTTAGTGGAACTCCTGACATCTCTACTCTCATCTGATATTGCGTTCGGCCTACAGTCAGCAGCTTTGTTTTGTCTTCATTTATCTATCTTCATGTTGTAATTGTTTTGAAGAATGCTTTGCATGGTTGTTAAGGCCTCTTGCAGTTTTTCTTCGCTTTCAGCAACCATAGCAATATCGTCAACAAATTTTATACCAAGTTAATGTTATTCTATGGGATGTGAATTTAATTATACTCCTATGAATCCCGCGCCACAACAAATGTATGGAATTTATCAATTCAGTGATTTTCATTTCGCACATAATACGAGAACACAGCGTTACCAAAGATCACATAGGCCCCGAGGGAAGTTATTTTTCACAGAGCCTCCTGTGTGGGGTTAACAATTTATTTAAAAAAAATTAAATTAACACAATATTAGCGAAAGTCAATCGAAAATCAGAAACAAAAAAACATAAGACATAGGTACATAGTATCTTTTTCTCTTCATCTTTTTGTCTTCATTTCAGTAAATAAGTATTACAATTTGAGGTATTACTAAAAGATAAAATAAAAATAAAAATCTTTATAATTTACGAACATTTAGAACTTGTGTGTAGAAAAGAATATTTCAATTTTTTTTCTTATTTAATAAATCAAAATCAAAATTTCCTCCGAAATCATGACATATGAAAAAAGGTACTTCAATACCTACCCATAATATATTATAAATAATTTATATTTTGTATGTTTTTTATTGCACGTTTCAAAAGAAACCTTATTTTCTCGATGAAAATTAAAAAAAAAAACAAAAATTTTAACAAAACAAAAAAACGACTTCAAAAAATGCACTAAAAAGTAAAAAAATTATTTCGTTTTCTTATACAACTTCATAATCAACTTACTTTTTCTAATCATCAATATGTAGGTACGATTGTTACTTTTGGAGTCGGTCATGGATTGTATGTTCCTCCTGTCCTAAAATAAATTCTGTAACTCATCGGGATTGCTCTAGCAAGAAATAAAAACAAAAAAAAAAGTAAATATTTTTGGCGTGTGGTTTCTTCTTAAGACGGCCACCATCTTGAAATGGAAAAGGGACGTGTTAACACATTTACAGACAGACGAAACGCAAAACGTTCGAGTTAAAACAGAACTTACTAATAAATGTGTTTTAAATTTTACACAACTGATTAGCAACCATGAATGTAGGGTAAATCATTTTTTTTATGAAATGGCAATATAAGATAAAGTAAAAATACAAAGTAAAGGTGTTTGCTCACAGTCCTCCTCACTAGGTATTAGTGTTCCGAGGCCAACTGTATGTTGTTGAATGGGTGTGGATTTTTATTTCCTCATCTTCGAGTTTGTTGATTTTGCCAAAATAAAAAAAATAAATAAAATAAAAGTATTTATGGTTATTTCCTTTTGGGGTATTATGCCGTGTTGCGCTACCTCCTCCTTTAGCCAACGTTTCGGACAGCGTTACAGTGTCCATCATCAGGGCAGATGTGATGGACACTGTAACGCTGTCCGAAACGTTGGCTAAAGGAGGAGGTAGCGCAACACGGCATAATACCCCAAAAGGAAATAACCATAAAATTTTTGGCCGTGAAAATCTAAAATCATATCTAAAAGTATTTATGTTTGTTGTCTGCAGATTGCATTTGGGGTTAATTCATAATTTTAATGTTCAAAATATTAATCTCGTTCATTATTAGTAAAGGGGTGAATGTATAACTTTCGAATAAATAATGCAGCGCAAAAAATAAATACATTCATGTAAAGATTAAATAAAGAAAAATGTGATGTGTTTGGTTCTGTATAACGAAGCAGGAAGTAAAACAATATTATACATTAATCTAATATTACATTTCCGTACAAGATTGTTAACAATAATGATACAGAATTCACAAAGATGTTTTCCTGATACTTCTTAACGACAGTCAGGTTATTTCAACGGCAGAGCTACGCTACCTGTCTAACTTCCTTGATAGTATTATTATTAAAAAATGAATAACACGTAGGTATTGGGTGCCTACATTAAAAAATATTCATAGCTGAAATAGTTTTCAAGCCTTCGACTGTGGAATAAATAAAATGATTTATTCAAGTCCAATCTAATTCAGAAGGAGGTCAAGGGATCGATAAAAACCCATAACAATACGATATTGACTAAATCTATCATCTGTGGTCAGTTATCAATATTTGCAAGCACATTTAACAGATATTCTGACTGACGATTCATACATTGTAGCGCGGCCTCCACAGTATCAAATAAGTTTCGGTTAACTGTCAAGATACATATATTATTTACTAGCTGGTTCCCGGCATGCGTTGCTATGCCATTCAATAAAGAAATTGTTTCTCCCTGCGTGTCCTTTCCCATTTGTCCCGTTCCCCTTCCGCCTCCCCTTCCTCTCCCGCATCCCCTTCCCCTCTCGCGTTCCCACTCCGCCTCCTCAACCTTCCCTCTCCCCACTCCACTCCCCCTTTCGGTCGTTCCCTGAACCCCCCTTCCGAGTTCCCCTCCCCCCTCACCGCTCCCGCATTTTATACATTCAGTTCCGATATATCAGTTTTAAAACAGCTCGCGTGCCATCACGCGAGCTGTTTTAAATTTTTTTTGTACAAATTTCATAATGCCAGAGCTCACCAATAGTTTTATACAAACCTTGTCCTGACAATAACGAACACAACAATAAAAGAATTATCCAATTTGGTGCAGTCGTTCGGAAGTTATGCGCGTACATACATTTCGGGGATTCATTTTTATTTATAGAGAATATTAAAGTCGTTCGTTATGCAAAATTACTAGCTTATTTAATGAACGGATTAAACGAACGAAGCTCTAAGAATTGAAAGAAATCGTATATGCGAACCATAGACTTAATGGTGACCGGCCAAGTCAGAAGCACCTCAGAAAGGTCATTAAGAGTGATGATAAAAAAAAATATTAAAAAAAAATGGTTTAATAGGTTAAGTTAGGTTGGGGTTACCGGCTATTTTAAAATTATTTTTTCATAGCTTTTAATGACCTTTCTGAGGTGTTTCTGAGTTGGTTTCATTCTGAGTTGGCATGGAACCGAACTTAATAATGCTTCTAAAACACGATCAATTAAATCCGTTCGATCTTTGAGCAACAAAAGTGCTTGAAATATGATTAAAGACCTCTTTAACTAATGAACTCCCGTTAAGTGTCAACAAGTAATTGCAAATGGATTTTTAGTTAGTATTTCAAATCAACATTACCAATTTATTATTGTTTTTGAATTAGATCGATTTCTTATTTATTCCCTGTAAATATCGGTTCGGCTGTCAACAGTGAAATCGTGCATGGTATATTGATATAAAATCGTTGGGATTACGCCGATCGATCAGCCGGGCTTCAAAATGTTTTTCAAACAAATAATAATAAACGACCTCCGTAGTCCAGTGGCTAAGACTCTTGACTCACATTCCGGAGGTCGCGGGTTCGAACCCGGCATGCGCAAATAAATTTTATTTGATTAATTTGTGTTATTTCACAATTAATTCATTTAAAATAATATATAATATATTTGCGGCATGTTCCAGAGTGGAAGATACAATAGTATCGCCCTGGTGTAAGACCACCATTCAGAATTGAAACGTTGCTTGAAAATGGCTTTAGCCGTGTTTAGTGACCAGATCTGAATAGCCAGGTACTTCCCAACCTTCCTCTTCCCCACCTCCTTCCCCTCCCCACTACCTTCAGCCTCACAACATACCCCAATTGGGGATGCCATAGTCTCACTGGCTCCAGACGGGAGCAGTTGAGATTCTTGTGCGGTATTCATTGTAAAAAAAAAAAAAAAATATTAGGTTAACAATATTTTTATAATAGTTGTTGTTATTAGGTAAACCTATCAAAAATAACTTGCTCAACTAAGAAGAAATAAATCAAGTTACTTCTCACTGCGACCGTAAAGAGAATTTAGGCAACTTTCTTACATCATTATTGTGGGCACGAAGTACCTACCTAACGTTATTTTTTTCGAAATAGACCTAACGCCTACCTAGAAAATTGATCTGAGACACCTTTAAAATAAGAGTAGATATTTAATTCAACAGGTTATAAACGTAGTAATATCGTGGATTACATATATGACAGGTATGTGTGAGTTGTTCCACTGTCGTGAATCCGCGACTCGGTAACAGATAACCGGTAACAGGTAACCTGTGAGCGGTAAGTGGTAACCGGTAACGGGCGGTCGACGGTAAACCACCTTTCTATAACCACAGACACTGCATTCGGTCACAACTTTCAAACATCACATTGAACGACAGGACAGTCAGCTTCATTCATATTTCATTGGCTTTAAACTATTTGTTGTATTTTATGATTCTCTTTGCAGAAAGTGAAGACACAACTTCAACGGCGGAGTCTTTTCCTTCGAATTTTGCAGCATAAAAGGTCCGCGAGCTAGTGCTATGGACCTGATCAATTCTGTCGAGGAATCAATGGAGCAGGCAATCGTTGATCATTAGCCCGGTGTCGACACTGCAACACAAGAACACATCGTGACCCCATTTGAGCATCATGCGTCCACAATGGGTGAGCACCTTGTCGTTTTGGTGGAGGACCAAAATTCGCAACGCAGTGAAAAGCCATGAGATACCCAGTTCTCAAGTCAGCCGCTTGCCCCTCAAGATTCCCCTTATTTTCTGAAGAGTCTCTCCTTCCGTCCAGAAGAGTTTTTCCAGAAGGTGGAATGCAGGGTGAAAAATGACATCAACGTACAAAGATATTGCGAAATTTTGGAGCGACGCGACGTCTTGCGGTCACTGTGAATACTACTAGGGCCAGTCAATAAGTAGTGCCTACTATTTTTTTCTCCTTTAGTTGTCAAGTAATTAAAAATGCAATTACAGTGGTTGAAAACTACACCATTGACGATTAGTTTGTTTTTTTTTTCAGTATTATCTCCATCCATTTCCACAGCTTTGGTCCATCTTTTAACAAGGGCATGTATCACAGTGTTGTAAAAAGCACGGTCACATCTAGAATACCATCGCCATAACTTTCCCCGCCAATCACACAGTTTTCATTTTTTTGTCGTTGGTGAGTTTGTGTGATGCCATCCCATTGACTGCCTCTTTGATTCAGGTTAAAAAATGAACCAATTTTTCGTCTCCAGTCATAATATTTTCCAGAAACTAAGAGCTGCACTGTTAAATTTTATGGCACCCACCTTACAAAACTTTTGTTGAAAAATCAGTTGTCGAATAATTTTCATCACACTGACTTTACTGAGGGAGAGAACGCGAAATCTGTAGTTATCTGGGATCACAACGAATGAGTGCAGACGCTGCAATCAACGGCCTGCGCTGCTCCGCTTTTCCTCAGCCAGCGGTGTTTGTTCTTCAGCTTGGTTACAGTAACGAACCCATCGTCTAGCAGTGCTGACGCCCACTGTTGCATCATGGTACACATTTTTCAGTCTTTCATGAATGTGAATTTTTGCGTTTCACCTTCTACAGTCAAAAATCAGTCACAGAACGCTATCTATTACAAACATCGATGTCGGCCATTGCTGCCACCTGTTGACGCAAAAAGTTACTACTGCAGCAGATTGTAGAAGAAGGTTTGAGGAATATCACTAAGTTCAAAATTTTCACTTAACTAACTTTTTTGTAGAAAAAAATAGGAGGCATTACTTATTGACTGTCCCTCGTATAATAGCTATCTCATGTCTGAAAGTTTTCGGAGTTTTATATAGGGTGTTAAAGGACATACTTGACTTACTTTAACCAGTGATTCCTTACAATATTTGTAGTTAAAAACCTAAATAAAATATTGATCTCCTGTGCCTTTTTTATAGTCTTTTAAAAAAAAAAATCTTCAAATTCCCACCCCTACCTTTTTCCTTCCCAGATCCTCCTTTCCTTCTTTACTTACAGCATCTCCTAAGATAACACAGGCCCTAAGAGAAATTATTTTCCTCAGGACCTGCTGTGTGGAGCTAACGTAAAAAAAAAATGGTCACTCAGCTGAGTAACTGTTCAACCTACCTTGCCTCCTTTACCTTACATCTAAATGACCAAGTGATTTTTTAATGTTTTTATTTGAAAAATATTTATAATCAAAATTTCAAGTCAAGTAGGTTCCTTAACACCTTGTATATTGTGCAAGCACGGGAAGTTATGGAAGGTGTAATAATATACTAAAACAATTTGAAATTATAATATCAAAAATAGAAATATTAAGAAGATGATCGAAAGTCCACATAAGTTGAATACCGACAATGAAAGTGTGGCGCTTCAAGCAGCGCGCATCGCCGGCTAGTTTCAACTACCTTATTGACTTCATTGAACCTTGTCCTGAGATTTACTCATTAGACATGCATTCCCTCGATCATGAATCGTGAGGTGGTGCTAAATTATGTTACCCCCGTTCAGTCATAGTGCAGTTGACTGTAAACAGTAGGTAAGGTAAGTACAATCTATATGTACATGTACATTGTACATCTCTATCATCTCGAGCACTCGGATGGCTCTTGCCTAGTGTGACGTAACAATAAGAGCCCACTGTCCCACTACCGAACCGCAAGGACAGTCAACAGTCACGGATACTTTTACATTCCTAAATAATGCATACATACAGAACATACATACACGTTGTGTTATGAACTCCAATTACCCGATGAGCACACGACGACATGTCTATTCACCAACTGAGACATCTCGACTATTTATCAAAAGGCAGGTACTAAATAATATGTATTTCTTAATCATTTTCAGTTCATCTGCAACCCATCATCTGCAGGATGGGCTCGTCCAACTGTTAATAATGTTCTCGTTTTCCGCGATTTTGCGCTGATGCCTTCATTTCCTCGATTTAGTGGGTTGCAGGAGCTCTAGCATAGTAAAATCGATAACTTTACGATATCGAATCGATTGACGTAACTTAATTGATTTCATATCGATATCCCTAGCACATTTAACTTTTGATAGCGGAACCGATATTGACAGGGAATAAATACAAAATCGATGTGCGCTGGCAACACTGGCGGACTTGTCCACGAATTCTCTTTCCGAAACTTCAAACGCCAATCAATTATGAAAAAATATTAATAATTTGGCTGTTGAATTGAAATACTAACCTTAATTTGAATTGGCAGTAGGCATTTACTTTTTGACACTAAACAGGAGTTCATTAGTTAATGAGGTCTTTATACAAATTTCAACTATTTTCGTTTCTCAAAGATCGAACGGAATAAATCGATTGCGTCTTAGATGCATTATTTATGTATATGGTTCGCACATACGAGTTCTTTCATTTCTAAAAGCTTCGTTAGTACAATCAGTTCATTAAATAAGTCAGTAATTTTGCATAACGAACAACATAATTCAAAAAAATGCATATAATGACAGTTAACTGAAACTTATCTGATTCTACCAATTGTTGACCGTGATCGCAAATACTGGCCATAGATGGCAGTTTTGGTCAATGTCGTATTGATATAGAATTGTATCGATCGACTACGCTAGGTACCCTGAACTACTTAGGGTCATTTTATTTCTAATTGAGTACCGTTGGATAAATAAATTTCTTAGATCATTCTAAAAGCGATGCACTATAATCACTGCCATTTAATTTTATGGAGTGGTGTGTTGGTAATAAATAATACGTAATTATAATTAAAGTAAAATTATTTCTTTCAAAATTTCAAATTTTGGTTCTCATTTAAGTGAAATTTTTAATACTTAATAGTTTCCTTCCCAACCGCTATTTTTTTTAAATTTAGGGTCTGAACAAAATAATAATCAAAATATCCAGATTGTTGCTCAATAATACCAGCAACTAATACATTTAATTGATATCTCTGTGGTTCCATTTATTTATTAATATTTAAATAAGTAGATTCCTGTTTTGCCATAGTAACAATTTTCTTTAATTCAATTGAGCCAAGGTTCGTATAAAATGCGTTTAACGATAGGGTAGAGTGGTGATTGGCTAAACATTTAAAACAAAGAAAAGTAATACCTAAGTAATAAGTAAATACCTATGTTAAAATATTACAGACGAAAATTATAAAGTTTTAAATCTAAAAGAAAGTACAATACAAGCATTAATCTTTGTTAGGTTGCAAAATTGTATCTATATTCTTCCTTCCCATGTCCATAATCCATATCTTTATGCCTCTTTTGAAGTCGGTTATTTTTTTAATGGTTTTTATTTCAAGAGGGAGCAAATTAAATAATTTAATAGACAAGTATTGCATATTTCTTTGTCCAAAAGTCGTTTTAGTTGTAGGTTGGTGGAATGTATGTTGTAATGTAGATCTTGTGAATCGGTCCGTTTTTATCTGTGTTAAAGTTATCCTGGTTTTTGAATGCGTATATTAGAATATCTTTTGTATATAATTGTTTCAGTGACATTAAATTCAGCGCTTTAAAAAAAAAGTCTGTAGGGGTGCTGATGGGGACTCCAAGTATAATTTTCAGAATTGCCCTTCGTGCTATGAGGACTGGTTTTATAGTGGAATCGCATGAGCTTCCCCATCCGAAAAGAGCTTATTTTAGATAAGATTGGGCTAATGCATAATATATCTTAATTAGCTGTGCTTTATCTAAAATGTTTCTTATTGTTTTGAAAAAAATAGGTTAGTTTGTTTTAATTTGTTGCTCACATTTTCCATTTGGCAGTTCCAATTTAAGTTTTGATCAATAATTATTCCAAGCTATTTTATTGTTTGTATTTCACGTAGGTAGGCGGGTATGGGTACCGCCGCCCTGGGAACCATTTATTGGATGACCAACACCTCTGCCACAGGTCACCCCAAGTGGTTCGCTACGTTTGGTGACTTAGCAGTGGTGCCCGGGTTCTTGGGGTGATGTTTGTCTAGGCCTTGATGGCGGGTGCGTCGGCCCACCTTCTGCGTGGCGGGCCGGATCGGGAGATGCTGGTTGAGGGAGACCCTTTACAACCGGTTACCGCTGTCCGGGTCGCTCGGTAGTACAGGGGCCCGACCCTCAGGCTCACGACTGAGGGTGGGCTGCCCCATCAACGAGTGTAAAAACCCCGCCGCTGCTGTTGTGCCGGTTCGTGACCGGAGGGGACCCAGCAGTAGCGTTTGGGGCGCATTGGGCGACCTCTCCAGCCGGACTCTCCCTGCCCATCGCCTTGCACCGCAGTGGGTGGGTTGGATACATACGTCCGTCACTCCTGGAAACTCTGAATCCCAGCATCCTACCCACCCCTTTACCTTTTCCCTCCCTGACCTTCCTTCCCCTCATATCACACTTAAATAACCCTACAAATAAAATCATGAATATACAACCATCAACAAATAACGTCATTACAGCGGCGAGGAGTAGGCGTCCCCGGTGCGGGCCAAAACTGTTGGTGAATTACACCAACATTCGCGGCCTGCACACCAATTTAAATTCTGTCCACCACCACCTTTTTTCCCAACGCCCAAACCTACTTTTCCTGTCTGAAACCCAGATAGCTGAGCCTGTAGACACCTCCTATCTGAACTGCCCGGGCTTCACCCTCGCAGGCAAGTTCAGACCTAAAGGAGGTGTCTGTCTCTATAGTCGAGCTGACGTCAACTGTGTGCGACTGTTGAATCTGGAAAACTCCAGATTCGACGTAATGTGGGTACGCGTCAATCTTGCCAGTACGGTAAGATTCTACGCGTGTTTATACCGCTCACCGAACCTTAGCGAATCAGACACGTCCGAGCTCTTCAAACACTTAAGCGATACTATTGATGACCTCTTGCCCCGCTACCCTACGGCAGAGTTTGTGGTCCTGGGGGACTTCAATGTTCATAACGAACCTTGGTTGAAGTTCTCAGGATCAACAGACTCGGCTGGACGCCAAGCGGAATCCTTTGCCCTTTGCTACGGATTGGAACAAATGGTTCAGGAGCCTACAAGGGTTCCTGATGTCCAGACTCACCGTTCCAATCTGTCAGATCTATTTTTAACTACTGTGCCACACGGTTACAGGATTGAAGTCACAGCGTCTTTAGGATCGTCCGACCACTGCCTGGTGACGACATCAATCCCTGTAAACTTCAGACCACCAAACGAGAGGCTGAAGAGAAAAGTGTGGCACTATAGGTCAGCAGATTGGTTCGGTCTGCGGGCACATTTTAATGCTTTTCCGTGGTCAGCTGTCTGTTTTCGGACTTCGGATCCCTCAAGATGTGCCCAGGAAATTGGTGAAGTCATCACATCCGCGATGGATGGCTTCATCCATTCTACTGTTAAGGAAACTGGTGTGGGCTCAAAGCCGTGGTTCAGTCGACAATGCGCTGAAGCAGTGCGACGAAAAAACGCGGCTTACCGAGCCTACAACACATCTAGAACATCCGAAGACAGAACAGCTTACAACAAAATGGCAAAGGAAACCAAGAGAATCATAAATAGGTCGAAATTGGAGCACGACCTGCAGATCAGCAGAAAGCTGGCTGCATGCCCGCATGGCAGCAAGCAATTCTGGTCGCTTGCGAGCTCAATAGGTCGCAATTTCTGCAAATCCAGTTTGCCACCTCTCACCAGACCTGACGGCTCACTAGCAAACACCGCCACCGAAAAGGCAAACTTATTAGGTAAAATGTTTGCAGATAACTCAACCCTCGATGACCAAGGTGCTGTCCCGACGTCGGTTCCTCACTGCGGTTTTCGTATGAAAAAGCTGAGGATTCGGCATCGGGAAGTACTCCATGTTTTACGAGGGCTTGATGTTAATAAAGCTAGTGGGCCTGACGGAATACCTGCCCTGGTACTGCAGAGGTGCGCTGCAGAAATAGCTCCAATTTTGACGAAGCTTTTTAAATTGTCCCTGAAGACTGGCTCTGTGCCCTCTGGTTGGAAAAAAGCGGTTATCCATCCTATTCCAAAGAAGGGTGACCGCTCCAACCCGGCCAACTACCGCCCCATAGCGATCACATCAGTTCTGTCTAAGGTGATGGAACGTGTGATCAACGACAAACTGCTCACATACCTCGAGAAGAACAAAATTATTAACGACCGTCAATACGGATTCCGGCGGAACCGCTCGTGCGGTGATCTTCTCGCGTATGTGACGCATGTTTGGGGGCGATGCCTGGAACGTTTCGGTGAGACCCAAACGGTTGCACTGGACATCTCCAAGGCCTTTGACCGGGTTTGGCACCGAGGACTTGTCAACAAACTGCATTCTTACGGACTTCCCGCATCCTTGTGTATGTGGATTGCCGACTTCTTGAGGGAGAGGTCGATTCAGACGGTAGTCGATGGTTTCACTTCTTCCTCACACTCGATAAATGCTGGCGTCCCGCAGGGATCGGTTCTGTCTCCGACTTTGTTTTTGTTGCACATCAACGACCTTTTGTCATGTGCACCAATTCACTGTTACGCGGATGACAGTACAGTTCATGATAGCTTTTTGTTTGACAAGCCCCCAAAGGGCTCACAAACTCCAACAGCTCGTAGGGCTTTGAAGCAAAGAATGGACGGTTACCTCGAGAGTGTTTTCTCTTGGGGTAAAAATAATCTCGTTGAATTTAATGTTTCAAAGACCCAATCTTGTCTGATTACGTCTAAAAGGGATCGAAATGAAAATCTAGTCTCTTTCAACGGAAGCAATCTTCCGAACAGGCCCTCCATTGATATGCTTGGTGTAACCCTAAGTGACCAGCTCAGGTATGGGGGCTCCATCGAAGCCAGAGTAAAGTTAGCCTCCCAAAAACTGGGCGTACTGTACAGGGCCCGCAGATACTTTAATAGTACACAACTGCTAACCTTGTACAAATCACAAGTACGCCCCACGGTTGAATTTGGCAGCCATCTCTGGTCTGGAGCTCCAAAATACCTGAAAAATACCCTCGACTCTGTGCAGAAACGGGCGGTCCGTTTGATAGATTCTCCCATCTTAACAGACGGATTGCAATCTTTAGAGCACAGGCGTCGGGTGGGAATGCTATCCTTGTTCTACCGGTATTACAATGGAAGATGCTCTGAAGAACTAGCATCATTGATCCCTTCGGCACCGGTGCATAGTCGGGAAACACGCCAAACGCGTGCCCAACATTTGTACACGGTTGACATTTGTCACATGAGAACGGGTCGTTTCTTCGACTCGTTCTTGTGTTCAACAGCTCGGCTGTGGAATGATTTGCCGGCCTCTGTGTTTCCTCCTTCCTACAACATGGGTCTCTTCAAGACCAATGTTCATTCCTTCCTCTCCTCAAAAAGACTCTCCACACAGCATCCCAGATGACATAGGCCCTGAGGGAAATTATTTTCCTCAGGGCCTCCTGTGTGGAGTTAATGTAAAAAAAAAAAAAAAAAATCAATTTTGGGCAGTTGCAAGGAATTTCTAGGTTCACGTTTATACAGTCTTTATGAATTTTTGAAAAGCGAACCACTATCTTGGTATTTATTTTGTAAAATTAAGAAAAAAGTCACGGTACGTTAAGTAGGTACTTGCTCTTTGATATTAATTTTAAACAGTGACTTTGTCAAGGTAGCTTTTGCATGACACAAGACAAAAGATCCCAATTACACTTAAGTTAACATATTTTTTTCGCATTCGGTTAAATCGCATACTTATTATTTTTATTAAGCCCACATCATGTCACTCACGATCTAATAGATCTATTATCCATTGTGTTTGGGGACCGCTCACTATAATCTGCATTATGTTTGGGGTTTTCCTAGGAGAAAGTATCTTAAAAAATGCATTTCTTTTCAGACGTAGATACTGATTTAACTAGATTTCGGATAGCTGTTGTTGAAAAAAAGTTGATTACCGCATAAGAGTATAATATAACTTCTAAAAGTCACTGAGTACTCGATTGTAATATGTTGTTAGCCGTGGCATCCCGCATTTCTACCGATTTATTACACATTTTCCTTAAACATTTTCAGCCTTACTAATAACAAAACGATCGTTAACCTGCATATTTGTTGCTTGCGCGGTGCACTACGTTTTTACATGGTTACTAATAACATGATCACATTATTAGGTTAGTTGCATTGTTTTTGCTTGATCTGCGCATGCGTGGCCATCATTGGCGGCCATTTTTTCTCTTTAAATTCGCGGTTTTTTACTTTCGTGACGTGTGGAATATCATGCGCAGTTATTTAACGTTTTTAAACATGATTTCTGTTTATGATCGATTCACTGTTATATTATTATCATAAATGAATATAATTTCTGTTATTTGCGACATTTTTGTCAATTTCTCTGCTTTTATAATGTCTCTGTTGTTACTTTAATTTTGATAAAATAAACATATAGGTTATTTTGAATAATTTATTTTTTATCCACATAAGTTTAATAAAACTTCCATAAAAGTAATAATATTTAATAAAATAAACGGCTTGTGCGTGTGTTAATAAATACCAAATCCGAGTTATCAGCGTTAATATTGTTCGAAAATGAATTCAAGTGTCAGAATTTTTCTATTACTCTCTTAGAACAATTGTTATATTTTTTTATATTGTTTAATTGTATGAACGATATAATAAAAGAAGTCACAGATTTTTTCCCAATTTATTAAATAAAAGGACTGTGTTTTTCGAATTTTCCGATTTTTTTTTACCATTTAATAGAATATGTTTACGGTAAGCTGTTTTTTACAATTTTTTTCATGTTTGAAGCTTAAAATACTCCATTTTTTTAAATACAAAAGTATATTTCAGATTCAAAAATCTAAAAGGTAATTTTATCTAAAATGGTACTTGTTTTTACGACATATTCAAAAATAAGAAATATACAAGACATTTAAAATACGTTGGAAAAATTCAAAAATTCGTTCAGAAATCATTAACAAAAATTATAAAACAGTCGTACAAACGAGATAAACTACCCCCTCAGGCTGTGTAAACAATGTCTATTTCTTTCCATGAACAATTTTTTAATAAGTAATGTTTTCAAATCCACGCTCGTTTATCAATTGAATAAAATTTTCACGCGGTTTTATAATAAGGCTGTTTAAGTTTTAAAGTTCTTAAAAGAATATGTTATTTTTGAAGATAATATCTAGACGTTCCCCAGGCCGAAAGGCAAATTACCTATGTGTATGTAAATTCCCTCGATAGAAAAAAATCGCAAAGTATGCTCCGAAAATTATTACAAACACGTTTTTTTTAACTTATTTTAAAAGTTATAGGTATGTATGAAAAATTCACAGTGTTTGTTTAAATGCTATTTTGGATATTCCCCACGAGATTTTGCTCTATTTTAAACGTGTCGTGTTTTATAAAACACTTACACGCAGATTAGGACGGCTGATAAGTAATATACACACAAACACAACACTTTTTCAGTATTCTTGTCTCACAATATTGTGTTCTATGTAATTTCAGACATTAGTATCTTCAAAAGCAGATCGGAATATCTCTGTAGGTGATTTATTTATTTATTTATTTACGGACAAATAGTCCAATTAACAATATAACAATAACACGAATAGAAAAAAAAAGAGAGATCGCAATGAAAGGAGATTACATATAGATGAAGAGCATTGACAAAATACATATAATATAAAAGTACATAGAGAAGATAATTACAAGTAGCTTGAAGATGGATTTAAAAAGACTTTAAAAAACCACATTGCGTAACGGCCGCCGAAAGTCATTTAGACTTACACCAAAAATTCAATGCTTTCATTTGCGTTGACAAATCTCGACATTCTGGATAAAGGAGAATGATATCCATAATTAGTAGCATGTTGATTGAGGAACACCAATTCATTATTTCGGAGTCTACGGGAAGGAATGTTGAACTGGATGAGTTGTAACAAAGCAGGTGTGTCAGTAATACTGCTTGATAATTTTGAAGTTGTAACAAAGCAGGTGTGTCAGTAATACTACTTCATAATTTTGAAAATGCATCAGATCAGAGTCCTTTCTACGTTTTTCTAAAGAGGAAATGTTTAAAGTTTGTTCAATTTCATCATACGAGTATTCTCCTCTTTCAAATCCTAACCTCCAAGCAATTCCTCGTAGGAAGCAATGTTACAGATTCGATCATACAGATTCGATGTAACAAATGTGGACAGCATAAAAAGATGACCAAATGACACTAGCATATTCAAGGTGAGGGCGAACAGTAAAGAGTTTTAATTGTATTTATATGTTTAAAGCCAGAGGTAATTCTATGAATGAAGCCGAGTAGTTTAAGTGATTTGTTTACGATGTTATTAATGTGATCCCGGAAAGAAAGTTTACAATCCAGAGTGACCCCAAGGTCCTTGATAGATGTGACAGTAGAGAGACAAACATTATTTAGTTTATAATCAAACTGAATAGGTTTTTTGGTTCTATAAAAAGACAAAATTTTGCATTTATCAACATTTAGTTCCATGCAGTTAATTTTGCACCAATCATTAAATGAAACAATATCAAGTTGAAAAAGTAAACAATCAAGATGGGATTTAATTATCTTAAGATGCTTATTGTCATCGGCAAAAAGCCAAAAATGTATGTGAGAAAAAACTTTAATGATATCGTTAATAAAAAGGTTAAAAAGAAGCGGGGCCAAATGGGCTCCTTGCGGAACGCCGGAAGTTACATCAATGTTAAAGGATTAAAGGAGGTGATGAAATTAAATGACTTTAGCGGTGTTAGGTGACCAGATCTAAAGAGCCAGGTAGGTACTTCTCCAACATACCTTCCCCATCTCCTACCCCTACCTTCAGCCTCACAACATCTCCTTCACACAACCTTCAACTGCACAACATACCCCAATTGGGATGCCTCATTCTCAATGGCTCCAGACGGGAGCCCTTGGGACTTTTGTGCGGTAACCAAATACTTAATTAAATATTTTTGAATGAAGCTATAACTTTGTGGTTATCCATTATAAATAAATGAAACAATTCAACTTTGTTTGAACCACTTATATAATGAGTAAATCCGACCGGTTTCAGAACAAACGTTCCTTATTCAGGGCAAGCGTATACATAAAACAAGCGTATACTTAAATAAATAATAAAAAAAGTAAATGATATAAGAGTATTTCTCAAAATAAATGTACGTAACGAAAAGGTTGTTACGAAATATTGTTACGAAATAGTCCTATAAGATGTAACTAAATAGTAAACATAAAGCTTGTTATATACAAAACAAAAATTTTAAATTTATTTTTAATTATTATTTATTTAATTATAAAATATTGTCTTTTTTAAATGTACGTAATTATCCTTTAATTTTTTTATTTATTGTATTACTTTACTACAAACATTTAATCTCACGACCCAAATACTTGTTGTATCTATTGCAAGGGTTTAAAATAATAATTAATGAGTATTAATTAATGTTTTTTTAATAAAATTATCAGCTTCCCAATTTTAAGTACCTAACACAATATTCAACTAATCTGTAGAAATTAAAGAACAGGCACTGATACATTTAAAAATGTATTAATTTGAATCACTATCGAAATAGCTATTTTTAATTTGTGTTTATTTACAATTTGGTTTGTAGCTACTTTTTTAGTACTTTATTTTCTCTGGGATCTATTTTATTAAACTCTGTCTTTAAAGAATCTGTAATTAAATTTAGCAAAATTATCAATTTTTTTACCTTCTCTTTTTCTACCATGGATACATTTGGTAAAGTTTCTTCTAAGAAATTTCTAATAATCTTTAATTAAATGAAGACAATATTAGCGAAACTCAATCGAAAATCTGAGACAGAAAAATCAGAAAAGATATCCGCTGGGACACGAACCCAGGACCCTTTGCTTACATGGCAAGAGCTCTACCGATTGAGCTACGGAACCCATATGAAATTCGGTCACTTTAAACTGTATCATACTTCGACTAAGAACTACCAACATTATCTTCATTTTCTTAACGCACATATTATTGGCTGCTTGCTATCTTTATATATGATTGCAAGATTCAACTTGAACTAAATGCAATCTAGATAGTGTCTGGATAAAATTTTATATCCATTTTATTTTTAATACGCGACATCTATTGAATTTTCTGCAAGTCAAGGATAAATAATTAATTTGAGATTTTACTCATAAAGTTTAAAAAAATTAAAATAAATCTTCTAATAATCTTCTAAGAAGCTTTTTGCCTTCCGGCATTGGTTTTGGGGGCATTTCATTAAAAGTAATCCTATAGCCGGGATTATAAGAGTAAATAATATTTTTATTTATTTAAATAAGATTTTATAAAAGCTTGAGGTATTGATTCATAAAAATGCTTTCAATTTGAAAGGGACAACTTACATACTTACAGACACACTTACAATATAGTATTCTTAACCTGAGAATTTAAACAAATATGGAAAAATAACGCTGGACCACATGATACCTAATTATAATTATAATATGTTACTTACCGAAATTAAAACATGTACAAATGGTAAAACAAATATTATGTTGAAGAATTGGCTGGCCGAAAGAAAATATTTGTATTAGACTCTGACACAAAAAATTCTAACTGCATAATAAAGTAAAATAAGTTTATTTATATCTTCAAAGTAAAAGCACCCATTGACAAACTACTTAAAATAGTTTGTTGGGACTTTTCTTTTTTCGATAAAATATTTTTATTTTTATTGTCATATTGTATTTCTATGTCTTTATAATAAATAAAATAAAAATCAGGTTGTAACTGTATACACTCAGCTTTATATTGTACTTTTTCGTAACGTTACGAAATTCCTAATAAAAGTTACGAAATTGTAAGAAGAATTAGACAAAATGGGGTTATAAAAAGTCAATGGTTTGATAAAATTTAAAACTGTAAATATGTAAGCTTAGCAATGTTCATTCCGCACGTATTACAAAAAGATGATTAAAAAAAGACTTACCGTTTTGTGAAAAAAGGCTTTAATATTTCCTGTTACGAAATTGTAGTCCCACTAAAGAAACACGTTGTTACTGATTTAAACAATTAATGTTATGGCGGAGACGTCAGACCAACAACAAACCAGAAAGAAGCTAGTGTTGCCCTTGTAAAATTTAACAAATGGGTTCAGAAATTACGGTGGAAGTAGAAAAAAAAACGTAACTAAAGAGTAGTAACTAAAAAGTAAATGACTATGTCTCATTTTCATTTTTGTGCATAAATTATTAATTTACTATGAAACCCCATAAAAAAATTACTTTGTACAGAAACTACGTTTAATTAAGACCCTAAAACTTACAAAAATTCATATATTATAACGTTATTATCGCATTTTATGAAGTATAAACACATGAAGTATGTAGGGTGGCAATTTTATTTTGTATGAAAGGTAAAAATCGTTATTTTTTTAAATTTATATATATTTGCGAATTAACACGATTGTAATGTTTATTATTTATTATTTTAAAGCCTAATATTTATTCTACAAAATGGTACGTATTTTTTTGTGTGATTAATTAAAAACATGTGTAATTTTTGAACTGTTTCTAGGCACACTTTATTTTTCCAAAATGTACACTTTTTTTGAGAAATACTCATAAATATTAAAATTGAAATGCTTCCCGATTGTCATCCCCGTCACCGAAAGCGTGGAATGATTTATCTCCCGGCCTGCAAGGACTAACTTTCCAAAGCTCATTGTACAAAATAATTGACGTCCGTATATTATTTTCAACTTAGGTAATTTTAATGTGGTCCGAGTGATGTTAGTTGTTGGCTACTAGAAAAGCTCTCTTAAACGAATTTAAAAGCACGCACCGGTGTAAAGTAAATCTTAAGTGCACTGCAATCTTCTATTGTGTAATTTCTTCTCGTAATTCTGTAAACGAATTTAAAAGCACGCACCGGTGTAAAGTAAATCTTAAGTGCACTGCAATCTTCTATTTGTAATTTCTTCTCGTAATTCTGTAAACGAATTTAAAAGCACGCACCGGTGTAAAGTAAATCTTAAGTGCACTGCAATCTTCTATTGTGTAATTTCTTCTCGTAATTCTGTAAACGAATTTAAAAGCACGCACCGGTGTAAAGTAAATCTTAAAGTGCACTGCAATCTTCTATTGTGTAATTTCTTCTCGTAATTCTGTTGCAAACGTTCACTATTACCTCTGCTACCGATTATCAATGCGCGGTGGCCAAATGGCACACTAAAACTGGTTTCTGCGCAGCACCCTTTGAACTATTGATGAATTCATCACGACTCACGGCTAGTCTAGAGTAAAAGTTGGACGCATGTCTACATACAAGAGTGGTAATGCAGGAGCTGGGCGTAAGTGATTTTAGGGCGTTCTTTGATAACAGCACAATTATTTATTTATTTATTTATTATAGATACAAAAGAAAGTACAAATTATAATTTGAAAAGCTTTGCCTGTCCAACTAGGAAAGTTTCCCGTTCCAGGACAGACAAATTGACATGTTTAGTTCATATTAATATTATTCCTGAAATGTAGATACATAATTACATAACAAATACAAAAAAAAATCATTTTTCTCTGAAACTAAGCTGTGTAATAAAGAAAATGTATATAATATATATAAATATAAGTACGCATACATTTTTTGTGACAAAGTAGAAAAGGTAATCTGGTAGCATACCTATATTATAATCGGATTTACCGAATTAACCTGGTAATATTTCAAACATTCAGATTTACAGAGTATGAGATAAGTAAGTTGATAGTATTGAAAAGTGTAACATATACCTGATAACATGATGGAGGAATTACAAAAGATTTACAACATAAATATATGAAATTACGTTAGGTTATGTGTTTAGTAGTTTGAAATATTAATACATAGTACACTTATAGGAGGAACAGTAAAATTTAAAATATTAGCTATAATTTAAGAATGTAATAATCTATGTGATTTTACGACAATATGCATATACGTGATACAATATACGTGAATACACATGATAGTACGACAATATGAATATACACCGCGCTCATGTCTAGAAACACAACATTTATAAAAACATCACACGAACATTATACTAGACAACACAATAAATTGTACACACATACTGTCAAGACTGAAAGTGGCAAGAGAAGTATTGGTCACGAGGGAGTTCATATATATAATCTCCTTCCAGATAACCTAAAAACGGAAAATAATATAAAAACATTTAAAAAAAAACTATTTAAACTCAAAATGTTGGAACAAAATTAAAAATATTATTTCTTACTACTGTACTATATAAGCTCTGTATTTAAGTTAAGAAAGCGAAATATTATGTTTCTTTTAACTTCATAATAATAAAAAAAAAAAAAAGAATCATTGATTCCTTCTTTGAGTGCAGTGTAAAATCGCAGTGTCAAAAATCAACCAAAGATGGATCTAGAGGGCAAAATAAGAACGCACAAATAAGCATCAATTCTACACTAAGAGTAAACATAATCCGAAATGGCGTTCGATCGTAACTCGTAACTGTGATGAAAGTTGCGCTGATCCAGATATTGATTTTATCAGTGTTTATCACAAACTGCAAGTAGGTAGATTCCATGACAGTTGATCCCACGACAGTTGGCCCCCTGGCATACTTATAATCTGTAAATAAATTCGTGGGTGCTTAACTTATTATGAAAGGTATTTTTGAATTGGATTTTAGGTTTGAAATTGGTAAATAATACATTAAATTAATTATAATTTTGGGGGTCAACCGTCGGGGGATCAACTATCGGACCGCCCAGTTGGTGGTACTAGTAATAGTGAAAATAATTTTAGTGATCTTCAATGTTTGTTAAAAGAAGAAAAAAATTATAATTTCGGCACAAAACGAACAATTTTTAAAGGGTTGTGGAAAAGTGAGGTTTAAAAAACTTAAAAGGAATCGCGATGAACAATATATATCAACAAGTAGAAAAGATGTTCCTAAATCTATCGAGAGAGTTTTTTAAGCTCGACACAGGAGGCCCGAGGAAAATAATTCCCTCAGGAGCAATATAAACTTTAAGGGACGCTGTGCTGGGAAGGAAAAAAGGTTTTAGGGGATGGGGAGGAATCTGGTACATTTCTTTGTATAGAAGAGACGGACGTTCGAATCCATCCCTCCCACTGCAGTGCATGGTAATGTTCGGAGAGAGATCTGCTGGAGAGGTCAAAATGTCTCCCTCAACCAGTCTCTACCGATCCTGCCCGCCACCACGCATCCGCCACCAAACCAGGCACCCCTGCTAAGTCACCAAACGTAGCGAACCACTTGGGGTGACCTACGGCAGAGGTGTTGGTTATCCAATTAATGGTTCCCGGGGCTGGCGGTATTCATGCCCGTCTCCTATGTTGATGTATGTATTGAGTACTGATTTTGTCCAGTTACCAAAAAATATACCAATTAAATAAAATTTAATACATATCTACCTAATACGTACTTACACCCACCTGCGAAAGTTCTTTATTTCTAAAAAATAGTAAAACTACCACGCAAATGAATGTATATTTTTAAATTCTTACAACTTTTTTAATAGCATGTGTTATATTCGTAATACATACATCCCGGTTGATTCACACTATATCTCAAATCCACTTCCTACGTCCTCATTCCTTATGGAAACATAACGGTCTTTACATAATTTACGCGCGCAAGTTCGGTGAAAAAATTTGCATATTTTTTACGACTTAGGCATGGATATTGGATACACCAGAGACATATTTGCTGTATTAATCATGAACAAATGTTAAGTAGTCTGGTAAGTAGGAGAATATGACAATCGCTAGTTGCCATTAAAGTAGTATTGGCTTAGAAGTCCTAAAAACGACGAGATGGATAGGCAATGTTCACATTGATGCAAAATTGTGCGACATACTCGCTTATTATTTTAGTCAAATTCAAATTCTAAAAGGGGTCGAAATGACAATCTAGTCTCCGTCAACGGATGCAATTTTCCCAACATGCCTTTCATTGATATGCTTGGTGTTAGCTCATGCAAGGCTCCATCGAAACCAGAGCCAAGTTAGCCTTTTAGAAGCTAGGTGTACTGCACAGTGTACAGAGCCCGCATATACTTTTGCAGTTCACAAAATTACTTGTGTCCCTGTACAATTCTTAAGTGCGCCTCTTTATTGCATTTGGCAGCTAGCTCAGACCTGCAACCCCAAAAGACTTGGAAAAAACCATTGCCTCTGTGCAGACACAGGCGATAGCCATTGATTACTCTTTCTTGCAATCTTTAGAGAACAGCCGTCAGGTTTGAATGCTGCCCTTGTCTTAAAAAAAATCAGAGTGTGTAATTCACACGCGGTAGAAGTGAAACTAGAAAGTCGCTAAATGTCGCTTTCTTTTCTTTTGCTTGTGTTTTTAAAGTGTTTTGAAGATTGGATATTGATTTCACAAAATACAAATGTTTTTTCTTGGATTTCGTAGGTTCGCTTGATGTCTGTCTCTCTGGCCGCTGAGACTTGTCAGGCATCTTGCCAACTACGATATTGAAGGACGCGCCGAGGTCCGAATTTACAGCATTATATTAGAACAGAGTATTTGTGTAGAACTGAGTTGTGACGCATTTCCGTTTCACCCGAATTTTCAAAGAAGTTTCACTTCAAAAATTTCAATGCTTAGAAGATTTTTGGAGCTCAGAGGATTTGTAAAACGCTTGCATAATATTTGTATACTTTTTATGAATTATGAAGAAATTAAATTTCCTTAAAAAACATAACACTAGGTTCACAGTAGCTCGAAATTGTACCTCGACCAGAAATTACAGAAAGAAAAAGCTGAGCAAAAATTATGACATCAGATCTCACCATTTGAGTGAAGATTTCAA
This sequence comes from Limnephilus marmoratus, assembly GCA_917880885.1. NCBI lineage: Eukaryota > Metazoa > Arthropoda > Insecta > Trichoptera > Limnephilidae > Limnephilus > Limnephilus marmoratus. The sequence goes on along the minus strand of OU862924.1, from coordinate 28,572,425 downwards.
GAGATAAGCGGAGAATTCAGAATTTATTTAACTACGTAGTATAAGCTATAAGCGTGTTATGTAACTCGTCTAAACCTGCTATCAATATTTAGATTTCCCTTGAATTCCGTTATAAATACACCTTTTTCATATACAGGATGTCCGGGGGTAAAGTGCATTAACTTCGGGAGGTGATTCTACATGATGGTAGGAGTAAAAAAGATTAACAACTTTTTCCAAAATTCCAACGTTTTTTTTCCCATACAAAAAGACGTACCTACTAAAAATCCTTAGTGTGAGGTACGATCTTACTTGCTGAGAGCCTGCCGGGCGCCCGACTCGATTTTGATTGGCCCGTATCGTAACAGCGGAAAATAATAAATCTGGCCGCACACGTCGGACTAATTTTATGTTTTTACTTCAAAACTACCCCTAAAAGTTGGAATTCCGAAAAAAGTTTTTTATTTTTTTTTTCTTGTACTATCATGTAGAATCACCTCCCGAAGTTAATGCACTTTACCCCCGGACACCCTGTATAATGTGTTCAAATTAAGCTACCACATTTATAATTATTTTTATATTTTACAAACTTGGAATTACCTGGCTAACCCAGTTAATACCATTTCAATGGTTACAAGAAAAAATGCGTGAATCAATATTGTCCTGAAGTTGGTTTCATAATTATAGAATGATCCGACGATTTCCGGATACAGGATGTTGTGAAGTGTGTCAGCCCCGCCTTTAAATTCTCAATTAGTCATTCTTCGGTAATCACCTCAACCGAACTCTTTCTCGTACAATGGAGGAAATATAAAGTGAATGACTCGCACGCTGTGACCTATTGTTTTCTTTTTTATAATGGTCCTTTTCATTGACTGTTAATAGAATGATGGCAGGTGATAACGAAGAGTATCAATCTTGTTGCCTCTTATATACCAAAGCTTTAATGCCGAAATCATAATATTACGAAATGTTCTATTGGGATCATAGACATGTGAATATATACAGACCTGCCCTAAGTGATAAAAGCATATTATTTTCCCCTCCCCATACCGGTTCCATGGAACCGGCTGGGCTTACGAGAGCCTCGCTTGAATCTAAAAAATGTGACGCCATCATTCTTGTCCGGACTAGCGTCGAGCTCTGATCGTACATTGTACGAAATAGCACGGCAAAAATGTTAGCTTGTGCTATACATTATACCCTAAAATATGTCGATCATAATGAATGTGGGCGGTTCTGCTGTGTGCTCGTCGCTGGTTACAGGGGTAAGTAAATTATGAAACATTTGTAAAAGTATCTTAGCTAAATACGGCAACAAAATATTCGTCTGTGAAAAGTGGCGAACTTTACATTGCCGTATTTGGACTAAAGTGTTAATATATTAAAATTAATATAAAATATGTAAATAATGTGGCGAGCAATTCGCGCTCCCTTGTAAAAAGGTCTATTCATTCAAAAGCAGATTTTGCTTTTAAGAACTAAATGGTGATATTATAATGCGAGATGTCTATATACTGTCAGATTGATTTTTTAACGAATCACAGTCATCTTTCCCCTCTTCGTCCGGCCATAGTTTTTTTTTACCCCTTATCTGTATCTTCTCGTCTATTAAATTTGGATGTCTATGGTTGGGATAGAGTGTAGTTGGGGTTTTACGTCAACTGACAGCGCGATAAAATAATACTTGTCAAAAGTTGTCATTTTCGCTAGAGCGACCTCAAAAATGACTTAATTCTTATGTTTTTGGAATCAAATTAGTAAGGAAACTATGTTTATACAATCTTGATATTAAACATTAAATAATTATTAATTTATCGTTATTTTTTTTATTTAGTTTCTATTAAGAAACTTAATGAAACAAGCGGTTATAAATATTTTATTTAAAAATTACTAGCGAGCTCCCGGCATGCGTTGCAATGCCAGTTAAATAAGTAAATATTTTCTCCCTTGCATTCCACCTCGTTCCCCTTCCGCAACTCTTTCCCCCTCCCGTGTTCCCCACCCCCTCCCTTCTTCCTTCCCTGCAGCTAAACTATATGAAATACAATCACTTTTCAAACAACAACTGCGCACAACAACTCACCAAAATATCATCGCAATCGGATGAATAGTAGAGGAATACTAGAATTTAATCGTACGATTTTTAAAACTAACGAACTAACTATTAACCATCTCTCTTACTTCCCTGACGTATTGGCATTCGCTCATTGATTCATTTATATTCATTAATGTATCGTGAATTAAACTCGAAAAAAAAACTTTTCTGTTGCTCTTACTCTTGACATGACCCGCAAGTGAGTTTTGATTTTTTCTGCACCGAGGTATATACGGTCTTCCTACGGCGACATTTTCAGTTAGGTCATCTTAAAGGCTCAGATGTCCCATCGGTTTTTAATTGAGAAATTAAATTCTCACAAAAGAAAGAAAATATCATTCAATAGGTAAAGCACAAAAACAGCGTTTTATACACAATAACGTGCACAAATTTGACCACCGACGAGATTGATTTATCCATTAAAGATTTACTTGAGGTGATTTTTCAAAAAAGCGTTACACAAAATTTTCAATAGGCCACTTGCATCACATTTTTTTATATTTTTTTCCGGTTTAGGCAAATATTCTAAGACATTCTGTATTTTTATTTTTTTTTTAATCATATTTTTGAAACCCTGGGGATTTTTTGAAAATTTCAATCCGATAAATCAGACCATTTTTCATAAACCGGAAAGACGGGACATAATTTTATAGGTGTGAAAAAACGATAATTACATAGCCGAAAATCATTTTTAAAAAAAATAACGTTTTCCACACGAATGGCACAGGAGATTAACGAGGCATACCAAAAATATTACATCTCATAAATATTTTTTTTCCTTGATCCATCTTATTGACCATAAATCATTATAATGAACAGCGTCTATATTACTCAATTCAATGTAATATACTTGTACTTGTAAATTATAATAATAATAAGAATATTATAAAATTTAATTTTGTTAAAATCAGCACCATAATCATTATACCTCTAAAACACGTACCGACATCGTCTGCACGTTCTGAAGAGAACCCCGTAGATCATTAAAAGTACGGGGTTCTCTTCAGAGCATTTGTCAAAAAGTGAAACCAAATGATAAGTTCGCAGAGAACAAACAATAAATCTAGTGAACGAATTCAAAAATTCGCCTGAAATCAAAGTGATGCCATATAAAAAAAAAAAATCAATGTGGAATTTAAAAAAAATAATAGGAACATTTTCGGAGACCGGACATTTTCATGTAGTGACGTCACGAGCCTAAATAATGGATTTATTTATTTAAAAATAACAAAAACTGTACATTTCTAAACAATTTTACTAACATTTTCTTAATCTTAGTAAAAAGATCTATCCACATGATTTTTTCCAAGTCGTTATGAAATCCATGCAAGTGGCCTATTATACATTATTTAATAGTATTTTAACCATCTACGAGATTGGTTTTTAATAATATATTATAGAATAAATTTAAAACGGTGAAATAATTTTTTTCCAAAACACACGAAAAAGCTGTAGCATTTTTATTCCTTCTCTAAATATTTAGTACCTACATCAATGGCATCACATCCTTTAATAAAATTCCTTTCGAAGAAGAAACAATTTAGTTTTGTAAAAATAGTAGAATGGGTCACTTCTATGGCTCATTATTGTGTTCAACAGCTACGCTGTGGAGTGATTAGCCGGTCTCTGTGTTTCCTCCCTCTTACAAAATTCTTCTGACTTCTGTCCTTATTTTCGGAAAAAAAAACTGTCCACCCCTTTTCCAAAAAAATACAGGGAAACTGTTTTCCCCAGGGACTCCTATGTGGATATGGAATTGAAAAATTAACTAAATTCAACCACAGAGAGGAGAACTAAATGACTTTCTATTGACATTTTCAAAATTGGCCTTGAAGGTTTCAAGAGTAATTTTAGGCAAGAACTCAAAAGTGTATTATTTTGTATGTATTTATTTTTAAGTTACGAAAATTTCTTCGTGTGTATTGTAAACGGATTACATAAAGTGTAATACGTGTTATTAAAAAAAAACATATCGTCTACATTTCATTAAATACTCGAATGTATTGCTTTCGTTCATGTAAAAATATGAAAAGAGAGAAAGCATTCTCTGAAAACATTTCATTTATGGTCTTATTGTTTTCAAGTTTTATTTGTAGAACGCCTTAATTATAAGCTTTTTACCTTTAGTAATGTTATTATTTAATTTATTAAAAATAACTGTTTTTTTAATCAATAGGCAATTTGGGAGGCGGGAATGGGTACTGCCGCCCCGGGAATCTTTATTGGATAACCAACACCTCTGCCATAGGTCACCCCAAGAGGATCGCTACGTTTGGTGATTTAGCAGGGGTGCCCGGGTTCATGGGGTGAGGTTTGTCTAGGTCTTGGAGGCGGATGACCAGGACACACTGAACCCCAGATTCCTACCCACCCCTTAAACCCTTTTCCTTCCCCGAAATCTCCTCTCCTCCTTTCCTTAAAAAAACCCTCCACACAGCAACCCCAAAGATGACATAGGCCCTGAGGGAAATTATTTTCCTCAGGGCCTACAGTGTGGAGCACATGTAAAAAAAAAGAAAAAAAGGTAATGCTCTGTAATCATTATTATGCGTGAGAGCTGTTTCGCCTTTCGAAGGCAGGTTTGACAAAGCCAAGACATCATTCCACAGCCGAGCTGTTGAACACAAGAACGAGTTAAAGAAACGACCCGTTCTCATGTGACAAATGTCAACCGTGTATAGGTCTCGCAAGTTACGTTGGCTTCATCACAGTACTCACACAGATGCAAAACTTTCATACAGCGTGTTTCGTTTTAGGCTTTTAACAAAAAAACAATTAATAATTATTTCGCAATTGAGAATTCGAATCCAAAGCGTGTTTTAATCGGTAACATAAAACTAATGTTGTTTTACAACATTTTTATAGAAATACTGAAGGTTTAGGAAGAAAAATAAGTTTATTAACTAAATGTGATAATCTTCAGGATTGAATTCAAATGGGTATTAATAGCTAACAACAAGGTTAAAAAAATATTGTGTTATTTAAAAAGATTAATTTATTATAATATTCATACTTATATAGATAATAAGGTATTTTGTAAAGTAATTAATCTACAAGCCACCACATGCCGCTACACGTTTAATAGGCATAGATTTTGAAAAGTAAACGACTGTTAAACTTAATTACCAAAAGAAACATCGGTTTCGGTCGGGATAGATAGAAAAACATGCATTAAAATTCGGTTTTCAAAGTTAAAAATTTCCCATATAAAACATCTCCATTGCCGCCATTTTTTTGTACGGATTTGACATTTGTAAAGTTTCGTTTAAAACTCAATACGCATGAATTACTTGGTTTACCTAAACCAAGAACCTAATGTTGAAATGAAGTGTGATTTCCAAAATCTGTGCTTAAAAATTTGGCTGCTTATGGATTATTTATTTTTTATAATTATGTAGCAATCATCAGCAACAGTAATTATTTAATTATGTATCAGTCATCATCAGCAACTATCTATACGTACATTATCTAAAATATAACAGATTACTAACACAAAGGTACAAAAGATTAACTGTTGAATAGGTACTAGTCTGTGATACTCCAGTTGCCTTAGACGTCAAATCATACAAGTCATTTATGCTTAAGTGGACCACCGTTTTTTACATTATGAATTAGTAAAATAATTAAACATACGAAATAAAATTTCACGAGTTGGTCCATTCAATGATTTGCCACGTTCCGTTCCGTAACAGGACTCCATAATATGGTAATAAATATTACAAACACTCTGTAAATCTACAAATAAAGATTCGAATTAAAAATAATGAAAACTATTTATTATTTCAAATTTAAAAATTTGATTTTGTCACTTGCGAAATGTAGGTGCACGTATGTTTAAATCAAATTACGAACCGAATAAATAGAATAGAACAGCCTGTAAGTACAGCCTCAAAAGGGTGTCGTAAAACTTGCCTCTCTTCTAACTAGTTGCAATAAGTTGGCGTAAGCAAGACAGAGAGCCTTATCGCGTTTGTGGGCGTCGCTTAACGTTCACACAGATAGACCAATACATCAATACTAAGCATTTTTATTGCTTCCAACTTAAGATGTTTTACCTATACAAATGTTGGGCACGCGTTTGGCGTGTTTCCCGACTATGCACCGGTGCCAAAGGGATCAATGATGCTAGTTCCTCGGAGCATCTTCCATTGTAATATCGGTAAATAAAATAATAACATCATTAAATACAAAAATCACGCCTTCATCACTTTATCGTTACACAAATCACATTTAAAAATCACGGTCGGTTATTAACGTAACAACAGGCCATAAAGTTTAAAAAAATTTAATAAATATGTATTGTAATATCATTTTCATCTAGATTGTAATTATGTATGACTTTATTACTAGGACCGGCTTAATAATAGTTCTATTACCTTTCTGTCAAGACGCGTGGACACTGCAAGTAAAAAAACAGTTCATAAAAGAATTCGACAACAATCTAATTCATCATTAGAACCACTTTCTTTCGAGTTGAACGAGAATAGTGTTATTAACTAACGTTGAAACGAACAAAAAATTGTGATATACTTTAAATTCGCACGCCCAAAGAACATAGCTACAACTTAAAAAATATATATTTCGAGTCATAAGAGCTGATACCTCCGAAGAGACAACACACGATTAGGATTGAATATATTTATTTTTGCTCGTAGTTTAGGTATTGCCAAACGTCACTGAGAAAAAGCCTTTTGTCTTATTGTCTTTTTAATTGCCTGTTTATTGTTTTTTAGCGAGAAATGGGTAATAAAAATGATTTATTTTGAACGAGTTATCTATTAAACAAATAATTTAAAAATATATATTTAAGTGCCTACGAAAGTACCACTCCATAAAGGCAGACCTAAGTAACTAAGAAGACCAAGAAAAAAACAAATTATAACAATATACCAGAACTTTAAAAAATGTGACAAATCACAAAGAAATGGCGAAAACGTATTAGCTCATATAAAATAATGTCCAAAATCAAATATTCATTGCACAGTTTTGACGGCCTCCATGATCGAGGATCAAGGCTCTCGACTAGAGATCCGAAGGTTGCGTGTTCAAATCCCAGCAGCCCAGATTGTTTTTGTTTGATTGATTCGTATTTTCGGAATTTAACAATTTAAAATAATATTTATTTATTTATTGTAAGAAACAAACAGCAATTTATATACAGGTGAGTTATACAAGAGGTTAAACATGAGGTAAGCCAAAACAGTTTCTTATGCTAATGTTGGTTATTATGATATAATATACAATTGTAATTGGTAATAACCGTTAAATGAAAATGAAAATAACAAAAAAAAAAAAAAATATATATATATATATAGAAGGAAGAAGGAAGAGGAAAGGGCAAGAGGCAGAGGAAGGTGGGATGGGGACAGGAGATGCTCATGCTGTACCTTTTCTATAGTTGTGCATTAATTTAATTAACATTTGTGGTCGTACGTTTGACTTCGTTTCGGTATTTCACAAGAGTGTTATTAAGAATATCGATATTGTTAAATTGCGTGTTATATTGCGCGCATATACGGGGGATTGGAGAATTTTTTCTAAGGTTGGTTCTGCACGCTGGCAAATGAAAAAAATGGTTTAGTCTGGTTGGCCTTGTAGGTATGTGAATTCTTAAATAATTTACGAGTTCAGGAGAGTCCAGGCCGTTATTCAGAATTTTGTATAAAAATATTTGATCAGATATTAATCTTCGTGTTTGAAGTGGAGTAAAGTTGTGAAATTTTAAGGATTCGGTGTTATTTGCAAAGAGTAATTTGAATTTATAATTTACGTGTTTAAAAAATTTATTTTGTTTTGTTTAAGGTATGTAGATATTTGCGGTACTAGCTCCGGTGTGGAAGATACTCCCAGTGTCGTCCTGGTTTATGACCACAATTCAGAATCAAAACATTGCTTAAAATTACGTGTTTGGTGATTAGATCTGAATAGCCAGGAACCCCCCCTTCCTCTTCCCCATGTCCTTCTCCTCATCACTTACCTTCTGCCTCACAACATACCCAAATTAGGGATACCATTTTCTCACTGGTTCCAGACGGGAGCAGTTGGGACTCTTGTGAGATAATCACATTATAAAAAAAGAAGTTATTTATACCCGAACTTGAAAAACTACTCTAAGCCTACTTTTGTTCATGGACCAAAGCATGCCGTTGGTAAAATGATATAATACATAATTGGTGGTAGATACTCCCAGTAGCGCTCTGGTGAAAGAACACTACTTTGAATCGAAAATTGTCTTTTATATAATTATGTCTTATTAATAAATCTGTGTTTGGTGACCAGATATGAATAACTAGGCATACCTTCTTCTTCCTCTTCTCCTTTACGTGATCAAACCCTTCAACCTCACAGCATACCCCAATTGTTGATGTCACATTTCCACTAACTCCGGAAAGTCGGGACTTCTGTACGTATAAAAAGTGGATTGCATACTACTGTCCATTTGCCAAAAATATGAAATTGTGGCTGTATTCTTTCTAACGTGCGATAACATGTTTCTTTCTCTTGCGATGATGCGATAACAATGCACCAAGAGAGTGGTAAAAGTGCGGTAAATTCTGTTGTTGTTACTTTTGTTACTTCTGTTATTTGTTGTCGTTACTTCTTCTTGTTACCAGTAATGGTTGCGCAAGATGGCCAACTCGGTATTTGCGTCACTATCATCCTCTCACCTCACATGGTTTATTGCGGAACCGAACAATGTTGTTCGCTAATAATACCTCTGAATAATGTTAAATGAAGATACAAGAGATCTTGTAATGATTTATTTATTTTGTGTTTAGGCCTTAAGCGTGAAACTGGATTAAAGGTAAATGTAGATACTACCGAGTGAGGAGATGGTTCGTATTGGAAATTGGGGAGGATGGATGGTTCTTAAGTATTACCAGAAGCCATTTTATTAAATCATTTAAATAATCGATATATTTCTATGAGGTTGGATGAAATTTGGTTGGATTTTGAAAAAAATATTTTTTATGATTAGAAATGATTTTGAAAATCTACCCTACCCTAAGCATTTTGACTATATCTACAAATATTATTTCTTGATCCTACGTCTGGTGTTGATCAATTTTCATCATTATTATTAAATACACATATATTTATTTTTTCTACTTTTCTTGTTTTTTATCTGATCTTATCTGTTTCTTTTATGTATCACACAGTATTAGACAGTATATATATAGACTATGTTTAGATAGTTTATCTAGTTCCGATCTCTATAATATTAGGCAAAAAAAGTTAATAATTATTTTGTTATTAGTTTTTGGGGTATTATGCCGTGTTACGCTACCTCCTTCTTTAGCCCACGTTTCGGACAGCGTTGCAGTGTGCATCTGCCCTGATGATGGAGGACTGCCCTGGTTGGCTAAAGAAGGAGGAAGCGTAACAAGGCATAATACCCCAAAAACTAATAACAAAATAATTTTTGGCGGTGAAAATCTAAAATCGTATCTTAATAAATTTTGATTTTTTATTTATTATTTGGGCATGATGTGAACATTTATTATTGGGTTGTAACCTAATTATTATAATTTATTATTTTCTTTAATGCACGTAATGTTATTAACCTGTAAATGTTCCTAATAAAATAAAATAAAATAAAAAATATTATTTTAGGTATAAGTATTAAAAAGCAGAAGATCTTCTGAAATTTACGGTTCCATGCCAACTCAGAATTAAACCAACTCACAACCACCTCAGAAAGGTCATTATAAAGCTATGAAAAAATAATTTTAAAATAGCCGGTAACCCTAACCTAACTTAACCTATTTAACCATTTTTTAATATTTTTTATCATCACTCTTAATGACCTTTCTGAGGTGGTTCTGAGATGGTTTCATTCTGAGTTGGCCGGTCACTGAAATTTACATAGCGCGTAGGTACTGGTATTTATATGGGACCTACTGGATCAAATATGCCTCTCATTTGCCGGAACCCCGCCATGCTATTTTAACCCTTATGTATAAATACACTTTATGAAGGAAAATATCATAATTGCTTGCGCCAATACTATTCTTGACGTAGCTAATGGTTTCATTCATATAGCAACACTAGAATATATTTTTAAATGCATTATCTATGACTTAGCTGGTTGACTTTTACCAACTGTCAAAAGCGAAAAAATCAATGTTTTATGTTTTCAAATGCTTATAAAGGTCTTTATTTATTTGCAAACTCCTTTGAATTGTATTGCTTCATGTTGGGGGTGTATTCAGATTTGTGTAGAAATAATAAAATCATTTTATATTTGTGACATATTATATTTTTTTACATATTATTTCCAAAATAGGAGATTTTTAATTTTTTTTTCAGTTAGTTAGCTATTCTGGAAGAGCCTCTTACAATATCTTCACGCAATATACATGAGTAGTAAGATAAATTATCTGGTAAACAGAAAACAATCGCAAAAAAAAAATACCTTTGTTTTATATCGATATTTGACCAAAAATCAGAAAGGTAAATTACGCGTGGTTTTTGAGTTTAAAAGATCTTTTATTTTTACGACATTAATACATCCAGTCATTATCACATTTTTACTTTAAACTTTACTTACAATATCAAATCACGCATCCTGAAATGAGATTGGCGCAATTAATTTGAATGAATTTTCGGTCTTCTAAGAGATTTAAAAATAATATTCTTTATATCATCGAAGAAGAAGACAATAATAATTCTCTAAACGAAAATATGAAAGAGAACGAGACACAGAAAAACAGAAGAAAATAATGGTCGCAAGTGGGACTCGAACCCAGAACCTCTCGTCTATAATTACGAGAGGTTCTGGGTTCGAGTCCCAGTTGCGACCATTATCTTTTTCTGTTTTTCTGTGTCTTTTTCTCTCTCATATTTTCATTTAGATTATTATAATTATCTTCTTCAATGATATATTACATTGATGGGAATTACCTTAAAAAATTATAAAAAGTTTTTCTTATAAAAATTCAATAATGTTCTTTGTTCAACTCCGTGAGGAGATAAGGATGATATTAAAATAGTAACCCCTATTGAACACGTGTGGGAAATTTAATGCACAATTTTTGTTCATAAATTGAGAAGTAACTGGTTTTTATTTAGGAACCTCTTTATAAATCGATTTTTCTTCAAATTTGTATTTTCTTTTAACATCTTTCAAATTTTCATATTTTGAATCATCTTAAAAAATAAACCGATTACTAAAGGCACCGTCCTATTTGAATCTTCTTTGATCATTTGTGGGTAGAATTTTTTTGTTTAAAATAACTGGTTGACGGCCTCCGTGGTTAAAGGGTGAGGCTCTCGATGCCAAGCATTGCGAAGGTCAATCCGCAGAAATTTTATTTGAATAAATCGTATTATTTCACAATTGTACTTGCATCTCGTTCCAAAGTGGAAAATGCTCTCAGCAACGCTCTGGTTTAAAACTAAAATTCAGAATTGTAACGTTGCTTGAAATGGCTTTAGACGTGTTTGATGACCAGTTCTGAATAGTCTGGTTCATCCAAACCTTCCTTTTACCCATCTCCTTTCCCTTCACACCATCTTTAAGCCTTACAACATACCCCAATTTGGGGATGCCATAGTCTTTTTGACTACAGACGGTTCAGAGCAGTTGGGACTTGTGGGGATATGTGGGGATAAAGAAGTCGAAAACGCTGTAATAAGTTTACGGGGATCAGCAAGCCCTGGCTATGACAATATAAACGTAAAAACATTAAAAGCCGTTCATGAGATAATCAGCAAACCGATTGCTCATATAATACATGTAAGTCTAAAGAAGGGTGTTTTCCCGAACACTATTGTCACCCCTGTTTTTAAATCTGGAGATGAAAAAAATATTTCCAACTATCGTCTCATAGCACTCACATCAAACATTGCAAAAATCTACGAAAAAAATGTTAAAAAACAACTCAACAATTACATAAAAGAAAAAAAGATAATGAGCCCAAACCAATTTGGGTTTAGGGACAATCTCAGCACTCAAGATGCAATTGCTAAATTAACTTCAACAATAATACAAAAATTAGATAATGGAGAAAAGTGTCTTGGTATATTCACCGACCTACGCAGGGCATTTGATAGCATATCACACTCCAAACTCAATGAGAAACTCACGCAAATTGGATTGGACGGAACAGTACTGTCGTGGTTCTAAAGTTATCTAAAAGAGAGATTTCAATACGTCAAAATAAATAATACCCTAAGTGAACCCAAAACCTCATCATTTTGTATTCCACAAGGAACTGTCATCGGTCCAATCCTTTTTATTATATATGTAAATCAATTGTTCACTCTTCCCATAGTTGGAGATATCATATCTTATGCAGACGACACTATAGTTTTCACTAAAGGGAAATCATGGGAGGAAACAATGAGTATAGCAAATATCAATATAAACATACTCAAAACATGGTTTGACCTAAATTGACTCTCACTAAATACAGAGAAAACTTATTTTATTTCATTCTCTTTGAAAGAAAAAAAATGTCGAGAACAATATAAGTATTAAAATCCATTCATCATTGAAAATAAAAAGGAACGCAACGATGACAATTGCCTACCAATAACATGCAAAAATAGTATAAAGTACCTGGGTGCCACAGTAGATAGACACTTAAAATGGAAAGAACAAGTCCAAAATACAGTAACCAGAATAAGAAAACTTATATACATATTTATTAGACTGAGAAACATCTTATCATCCAGTATGATTAAAACTATCTATTCCTCTCTTACCCAATCTATTCTACAATATGGTATAATCGGATGGGGTGGGACCTTCAAAACTAACCTCTTACCTGTAGAAAGGGTACAGAGGTTGATTTTAAAAGTAATCTTACGAAAAACATCTGTATTTCCAACAACACAGCTATTTGACTCTTTTAGGGTTCAAGTCTAAATAAAATTTTCAAAAAGAACTCATTATTACAAACTCATAAAGATCATTTCAATTCATCAACAACAACATTCACAAACATAAACAACCGACCACGATCACGTGGCAATTTAGAAATTCCAAAATTTAAAACGAGTGCTTCCCAACACCATTATGCTTATCAAGGTATAAAATTTCTCAATGCTCTCCCGTATAAAATCAAGTCTGAAAAATATTATAAAGTTTTTAAATCTCAAATTAAACAACTAATAGACCAACCCGACACTAATTATAAGTTTTAAATTCATCATCACAATAATAAAAAATAAAAAAACTAGAACATATATCTAAAAATATTTCATCAGCATATCAAATTGAAAGCAAAGTACATACGCGTTATTTGTAGGCACCAAATTGTTACAACTTTATTATATGTACCTACTTTTACAATTCTGTCAGCCCATCCATTTCAAATATCAATGTTTCTTAACCAACGCTATGTACCTACTACCTACTTACAATCTACCTATTGAGTAAAAACAATAATATTATTTTTATTTCTGATATATCTATGCCTGTATTTTCTTATATTGCATCCTATTCCAATTTAACTCTTATTTACTTCAAGTTGCATTATATCGACTTGTCTTCATGTATATATATTTTTTTTAATATAGTACTTCTAATAACATACTCTCTGTACCTACTCGCATTTTTCAATGGCACTCCCCAAAATTCAAGCACGAGAAATGTTTTCTCTTTTGAATTGGGTAGTTTCGTTAAAAATAAATTTATATATTGTAATTAGTTTTAAGAACCATATGTTTTACTATAAATCTGTATATGTATGTATTTAAAAAAAAATGCACATTTAAAAAATTAAGAAATGTTTTCGTCTGCATTTTTAATACACCTTCATACCTATCTTCAAAAGTGTGTACCTATTTTCTTATTATTAATGCACTAAAAGTAAAAGTGAATTAAATGCGTGTGCAAAGTGACCCAGATACTAAAATATTATTTGCATAAAATTATAATACAAACAGATATATACTTTTTGGGCAGGTTACGTGCGAAAACTTATAAAAAGTCTATCGGCACGATTGTAGACACTTGTCGGGCTGATACACTAACTTACAAAATAAAAGCAGTCAGTAACAGTCTTTTAGCAGACGTTCTGAGTTCTGACCATTCACAGATGATGCTGATTCCTCAGCAAAAAAATCTCGCAACACTCTGTAGTTATTCTCCACTCTTATTCTGGCCGTTTTGTTTTAACTCTTCGCTGATTGGAATTTTTTCATTTATTTTTAAGGGACAAACATCTTATGCATAAAAGATATACATTAGAGTTTACTGTGTTAAAGTTGCTTGGAGATGGAGTTTTAGTAAATCTCGAAATTAATTTTAGGTTAGGAGGAAAGGAAGAGGAATAAAGGAGGATAAGAGTGTGGTGTTTGTTCATGTAAATAAATCATCTTGAAAATTTTCTTTAATCCGCAAAACTTTTAACCCGTAGAATAAAATACAACATTGTAATGATAATAATTATAATATTTCCACCACAATAAAAATTAACAAAACAACTTTTATTTAACACGGGTTTTGAACTTATGAATTGAATCAAACTTCTAGTTCAATGTGTAATTCTGCGCTTGCTGGATTATTGGATGGTTGATTGTTGGGTGGTCATCATATCCATTGTTTGCTGTTAATGGAAAAAACACTTTGTCTATTAATAATACTGGCACGCGCCAATTATCGCTTGAGCCCAACAAAATTATGTTGCCAATGAATATACTATATATATTCAACCCTGTCATAAAGTTTTTACATTCTAAAAGTTTTTTGACTCAAGGAAGAAATTCAACGGAGAACTAAACGCAGGCATTGTTTATAGATAAGTAGGTACCATTAATTATATAGATTTTTTAAAAGCTCATCGGTTTTGGACCTTTTGGTAGCTCGAATCAGATCTGGTATTGTTTTTACCAGCAAACTGGGTTGGTGTTTCTAATTCCTCAAAGGTGATACAGTTGCAAACACAAAAAACACTCTCATAGTAATTGTAAAAGTACCCAACCTCAACAAGAAACCCAACGGTTTAACTTACTCTGTGTAAACTGGTTCATGATGACTGCATACGTCACCACGGTACTAAGAATCTGCAATAAGTGGAAAGAAATTAAATTGAATATTCAATAGAGGAAACTTATAATTAATAAGTAAGTAAAGTAAGCCTATCTATGCTTTGCCTACCGTGCACCAAAAGGGAAGTTCCAGGGATATAAAACCGCAAAGCAAAAACCTTGGTTTTCTGCAAGCCATTTGAATGGTCTTTAAAAATATCTGAAAATTGAATAAAATATCCTTTAACTGAAAAGCACCAAATCTTCATGAAATTTTCATAGTTTTGTCTAGAATTTCGCTACTTTTGTAGTTCGCCGTGTCATGGCATAACGTTTTGAAATATTACAAATTTACAAAAAGCAAACCACCATATTATGCCAAAAAATGTGCTAAAACTGCATCTATTTGTGATTGTAGTCGATAGAGGTACAAAAGATAAACGGTGTACATTATTTTGGACAGATAGCGACGAAAAAGCGGTATTGTCGAAATGGTGCCATCGATTCCCATGATTTTTTTCGTACAAATATAACAAAACTTGTCTTGAATATTTTCCTGTTTATCTACTAATGACATAGAATGGTTTCTTTTACATAATCTCCGGTGTCCTTTGAATACTCCTCTTCAGCTAAATACGATATTAAAAGAGACGCCTTTCGTTCCTGAAACAGTAATGATAAATAATTATTATAGGATATTAAATTTTTAAAAAATGTTTTAGTTGAAGTTTGGCAACATTTTATACCCACTTGGTTCATACATTTTGTGCAAGCGAGCGTCAAAACGAAAATGCATAAATTGCAAAAAATGGCATTAATCCACATTGCAATGTAAGTCTGATTGTCAAAAGATCGATACTTTTTGGTAGTTTCATTAATGAGAAGTAAAGAGTAAACCGTCAAAGTAAGAATCGAACCTACCAATTGAAACTGAAAGGCTTCACAAATTATGCGACGAAGAACAAAAAGTACACCATGAATGTCGCAAAGATCCCTTATTTCACGAGCAAGAATGAATTTTAAATGTTTGGATGAATCAGAATAGAGGTTCTTGATAACCGACAGCCGGTCGTTTATCAATTTGAATCTGTAGTAGACAAGGTAAACTGAAGAATAAGCCTGTATAAAGACAACGTCCTTTAGGTGACCCATGCAAATTGGAATGATTGATAACAAATCGCGTCTGATATAAGAAATGACTATGATATTTCCAATAAGAATGAGAAATTCATAAACAACAATCGTGAGCAACATTATGTATGAAAAACCATCATTAGGGTTTATTTGTAAGGTTATTAGTTTTCTGTCAGACGAGTGTAGCCGATTAATAAAATCAATATATTGGAAGTGTAGGATGATATTCGACAAATAACTGACGATGTAAACTAGCTGATGTACCATGTACGCTAGTTTTAAGAAAGTCAACCCATTGTCTTGAATTTTTACCAGACCAATGAAACCAAGCACTGTCCAAATTGATTGTCCAAAATGAAATACAAAAGAAATGATCGAAAGGATAAAAGAAAACTTGTATTCCTTGATTCCATTCTTATTTATTGTTTCGATATAAGGTGCCAATGCCATGAGTAGTGTTAAACGATGCAGTGGACGGAGAACCTTGAAAATATCCATAGCTCCTTAGCGCAATACTGACTGACTACTGAAAAATGACAAACAGCCTGTACCAAGCATTACGAATTTTTATTAGGCAATGTACCGAACATGTCAATTTATATTTTTTTATTTATATAATTGATGAACCTGCACCATTTAAGGACGACAGTTGTATGGGTGTAATTTTTGTTGGGTAGTTTAATATTTTTAATGATTATTATGAAATTTGATAATATCGTTAGCATAGAGGTACCCGGATTCACGGGGTAAGGTTTGTGCGGACCTTGGAGGCGGATACGTCTGTCCACCAACTGCGTGGCAGGCAGGATCGTGAGAGACTGGTTGAGGGAGGCCTTTAGACCTCTCCAGCAGGACTCTCGGAACATCGCCTTGCCTAACAATGGGAGGGATACATTTATACGTCCTTTACTTCTGAACACACTGACCCCTAGATTCCTATAAACCCAGATACCATTTTTCCTTTCCAGAACTTCCTCTCCTTCCTTTTCTAAAAAGATCCTCCACACAGCATCCCCAAAAATGCCATAGACCCTTAGTTTGAAATAGTTTTACCCCCCCCCCCCCCCCCCGGTGACCAAAAACCTAAGCAACCCGCTGCTCATTTGTACCAAGCGTGACATTTTGAAGACCCCCCCACCGAACAGGTCACGTAGTATGGGTACATTCCCTTAGTGGTGTTGTTAGGCTATGCAGTGGACGTAGAATTATAAATACCAAGATGTCCCTCTCTGACTAGAGATGGGACTTTTACATAAATAATCGATTATTTTTCTTAGCATGAAAAATCGATTTATAAATAAACATTTTTTTAGAAAATTAAAATCGCTTAAAAAAAATCAATTTTTGTTGATTGACATCCCTACCATTGAACCAGTTTAAACAGCAGGGAAAAATTAAACTTTTTTGTAAGTTATTTCGAATGTTGTGCTTTTGTACGACTTTTACGTAGTATTAGAAAAGGATAACCGCAATTACAAATATTTTTTATTTTATTTAACCCACTTAATCTGAGTGTTGATTTAGCAATGAAGTTAGCATCCATTTAATTTCATAGCTCCTTAGACCAATGTGGATAAAAATGACGATAAACCAATTAATTCAGACTTAAATATTTTCTAGTTTTCGGTCGTAATTGGGAATTTGGATATTGACTGTCAAATGGTTGATTTATTATCCCGAAACAACTTGCGTTACTAATATTTATATTTTTGACACTTACATTTCGTGGTGGAATTCCAAAATGAAAATTTATTTTAAAAAATTATTTTTTTTTTCCACTTAATTTATTTCTGACCGAAACCGATTTTAGCCTATTAAGGCTATTCGACTACCGGTTGGTCGAGAGGTGGGGCTCTTGACTCGCTATCCGTAGGTCGAGGGATCGAATTATTTCACAATTAATTCATTAAAAATAATATGTAGTACATTTGCGGCACGTTCCAGAGTAGAAGATTCTCTCAGTATCGCCCTAGTGTAAGACCGGTCGAGGAGTAAGGCTCTTAACTGACAATCAGTAGGTCGAGGGATCGAATCCCGGAATATTTTTTACAATTTTCAAGGTTATATTTTTGTTAATTTCTTACGGCTACAGGACCCTTACTTTTTAATTATAATTTTAATTATGCGAAAGTCTATTATTGGATATTATGTGTATTATTAATGTTATGTGTATTGTCTTCAAAAAGAAAAAAAACAATCAACGGCGAGTATAATGTGAACATATTGCAGCATTTGAGTGATGAAATCAAGAAAAAAAGGCCGAATTTGGCGAAAAAGAAAGTGTTGTTAAACAAAAAAATCTTCCGTTTGGTCGGGTACTTTTGAGGCAACCCTAAAAATACTTAAAAGGTATTTTTATATAGTTTCTATAAAAGCGTTTGTTTTTACGATATGTTCAAAAATAAGAAATATACAAGACATTTAAAAGATGTTGGAAAAAATCCATAATTCGTTCTTCTTCTTCTTCTTGTGCCCTGTCCATTCAACGGACGTTGGCTATGCGGACTTGTTTGCTGAGGCCCGGAAATAATTAATTCAGAAATCTATACATATAAAAATAAAAATACGTTTGTTTCGGGGTTTGTACACCTATATACGGGTGAGATGTGAGATGAGAGAAACCATTTATCCGATTGCGATGAAACTTTAGGAATTTGATGTGCGCATGCCTGAGTTGGTTTCTATATAATACCATATATAATAATGAGTTCTGGCATCATGAAATTATGCATTGCTAACCATTCTTAAGATTGCGTTGAAACTTTGAGGCTTTTGTATTTTTATTTTTTTTTTATTTCACAAATTTTTTATTAGTTACAGATATTGGTTTTTTTGCCTACCACACTGGGCTCATGCCCGTGTTATGGTAGTCGTATATTTAATATTTATTTAAATTAATACAAATACTATTTTATTAAAACAGATGCTTAAATATACTAAATAAAAATTATGAAATATTTAAAAGTAAGTGAAAAATAAACAGAAAAAAAGATCATATTTTAAAGAAAAGTAGAAATAAAAATTCAAATTCAAATTTTGAAATACAAAAATTAATAATAAAGATTAAATGTTAAGAACTTGAGTGTTCTATACAAATATATAAATTAAAACATATAAGTAAATAAATTAAAATTAAAAAATAAATAAAATTTAATTAAAGGAAAACAATCACTTTGTTTGTAACCACGATTTATTGATTTAATTTTTATTTACCGACCGGTTTCGCTTAATACAAGCATCATCAGGGTATAAATTAAAACTGATGAAAAAATACATTGTGTGAGCTTATATATACATACAGACAGAGACAAAACATAATATAAAGTAAGAGTGAGAGAGTGTAATTAACATCCTACATAGTGATAGAGAGAAAGAGACGGGTATATCTAATGAATAATTACATTATATCTACCGGGACAAAACGTCATTTGAACAGGTGATTAAGGAATAAAGTGGCTACGGGTTTTTTTTAGTTTATGGGAAATATTCCTAATATCGGACTGTTGGACACATTTAACTGATTATTAAGGATTTGGGTTTTTGTTTTAACGGCTTTCTTTATTTCGAGTGCTTCTAAATTATTAAGCCTGTTACCATGACCATTTCTGTGTAAAATCTTAACACCGGTGTTTTGATTGAAGGTATGATCTTTATCAATAAGGTGATTAGCGAATTCCGAAAATCCATTATTATTTAAGCATCTAAGATGCTCTTTGATTCTAATATTGACATTCCGCGTCGTTTTACCTACATAAAATGATGAACAATCATTACAATCTAATTTATATATTCCGGAATGACTTAGTTTTTCGTCCTTATCTTTCGAATTAATTAAAAACTTCCCTAAATTATTGTTTGTGTAAAATGCCGGTCTTATTTCGGGAGGTAGATTTTTTACACTGCAGGAAGAGAACTGATTAATGAATAAAATACGACGCCATTGGTAACAAAGATTATTATTATTATTTATATTATTATGATTAGTAAATAAGAAATTCTTAGTGGCTATTTGTTTTTGTTTTTTATTTAAAATTGCATCAATGAGTTCGGCATTATAACCATTATTAACTGCGATTTTTTTAATTATTGCTAGTTCGTTGGAGAAATTAGTATTAGATAACGGTATTGTGACCAAACGATGAACCATTGAATGAAATGCGGAGTGTTTATGTGAAACAGGATGATTGGATGTGTTATGGATAACAATGTCGGTGTAGGTAGGCTTGCGAAAGATGTTTAAATTTATTTTATTATTTACGATAGATAAGGTGAGATCTAAAAAAATTAAAGTTGAATTAGTTCCTATCTCTAATGTGAATTTAATGTTTTGATGGAATGAATTTATAAAGATGAGGAAGGCATTTAACTGACGTTGAGTCCCTGTCCAAATACAGAATACGTCATCGACGTATCTACGCCATAGTAAGACGTTTTTTACAAGGGGTGAGGCACTAGTTAAAATTTTGTTTTCTAAATTATTCATGAATATATCAGCAATTAAAGGGCTTGTAGGAGACCCCATGGGAAGGCCTTCGATTTGCTGATATATAACACCATTGAATTGAAAATAATTTTGGTTAAGACAAACATTAAATAGTGAAGTCAGATCATTCACTAAATCTTTGGGTAAATTAGAAGTATTTAATAAATTAGAGATCAAACATTTGCTCTCCTCTATGGGGACATTAGGGAATAAGTTAACCACATCAAACGATATGAGTTTGCAATTTTTAGGGAGATCCAAATCTTTGAGCTCTTCTACTAGTGAAAATGAATTTTTGATTGTCATACTTCTAATTTACCCAAAGATTTAGTGAATGATCTGACTTCACTATTTAATGTTTGTCTTAACCAAAATTATTTTCAATTCAATGGTGTTATATATCAGCAAATCGAAGGCCTTCCCATGGGGTCTCCTACAAGCCCTTTAATTGCTGATATATTCATGAATAATTTAGAAAACAAAATTTTAACTAGTGCCTCACCCCTTGTAAAAAACGTCTTACTATGGCGTAGATACGTCGATGACGTATTCTGTATTTGGACAGGGACTCAACGTCAGTTAAATGCCTTCCTCATCTTTATAAATTCATTCCATCAAAACATTAAATTCACATTAGAGATAGGAACTAATTCAACTTTAATTTTTTTAGATCTCACCTTATCTATCGTAAATAATAAAATAAATTTTAACATCTTTCGCAAGCCTACCTACACCGACATTGTTATCCATAACACATCCAATCATCCTGTTTCACATAAACACTCCGCATTTCATTCAATGGTTCATCGTTTGGTCACAATACCGTTATCTAATACTAATTTCTCCAACGAACTAGCAATAATTAAAAAAATCGCAGTTAATAATGGTTATAATGCCGAACTCATTGATGCAATTTTAAATAAAAAACAAAAACAAATAGCCACTAAGAATTTCTTATTTACTAATCATAATAATATAAATAATAATAATAATCTTTGTTACCAATGGCGTCGTATTTTATTCATTAATCAGTTCTCTTCCTGCAGTGTAAAAAATCTACCTCCCGAAATAAGACCGGCATTTTACACAAACAATAATTTAGGGAAGTTTTTAATTAATTCGAAAGATAAGGACGAAAAACTAAGTCATTCCGGAATATATAAATTAGATTGTAATGATTGTTCATCATTTTATGTAGGTAAAACGACGCGGAATGTCAATATTAGAATCAAAGAGCATCTTAGATGCTTAAATAATAATGGATTTTCGGAATTCGCTAATCACCTTATTGATAAAGATCATACCTTCAATCAAAACACCGGTGTTAAGATTTTACACAGAAATGGTCATGGTAACAGGCTTAATAATTTAGAAGCACTCGAAATAAAGAAAGCCGTTAAAACAAAAACCCAAATCCTTAATAATCAGTTAAATGTGTCCAACAGTCCGATATTAGGAATATTTCCCATAAACTAAAAAAACCCGTAGCCACTTTATTCCTTAATCACCTGTTCAAATGACGTTTTGTCCCGGTAGATATAATGTAATTATTCATTAGATATACCCGTCTCTTTCTCTCTATCACTATGTAGGATGTTAATTACACTCTCTCACTCTTACTTTATATTATGTTTTGTCTCTGTCTGTATGTATATATAAGCTCACACAATGTATTTTTTCATCAGTTTTAATTTATACCCTGATGATGCTTGTATTAAGCGAAACCGGTCGGTAAATAAAAATTAAATCAATAAATCGTGGTTACAAACAAAGTGATTGTTTTCCTTTAATTAATATGTCAAACCACAAAGTGACTGCTTTCTACCAAAAAAAAAAAAAAAAAAAAAAAAAAATTTTGTGAAAAAATTAAGAGAAAAAAATAACAACATTTTAAAGAAAAATAGAAATAAAAATGGAAATGGAAATTAAAATTTTGAAATGCAAAAATTAATAATTAAAATGTAGTGTTAAGATCTCAGGAATTCTTTAAAGTACGCTCGTCCACTTTCGAAAATCCAATGTTGTACACGTGTTATAAAAAGAGAATTAGAATTACTTGACTTTATGTCAGTACTCAAAGCTTTATATATTTTAGGAGCGATGAACCAGAATTGTCGTTGAGCGAATGAGGTTTTAGTTTTTGGGATCACGCAACCCAGGTTTGATGAAAAGCGGGTGTGTGCTTGATGTTGTGGAGCGATTAGTAGATTATTTTTTTCGTATATAACAAATGCTTGTTTTAGTAAATAGCTGTCGAATATCTAAGACCCTGATTTTTGCAAAGAGTTCATTTGAGGGATACTCATCCCTCAACCTACTCCGGTTGACATTTAAATATAATTCTCAGAATTAGTTTTTGAACTAAAATAATTGGTCTAATAATGGTTTCAGCACAACCACCCCATCCTTTGATGTGTGCATGCCCGCTCTGGCATTATGTTATTAATCCAATTTTTACTTTATTTATTATTTGTAATTTGTTCAATTTTAAATCTCGACATGTTTCAGGAGCGCAACAGAGATAACTCTATTAACAACCTATTTAGCTGTAGAGGAATATTCGGAGGGACATCGGAGATCATGTAAAAGAGAATTGAAATTCTACTTTAGTAAATAAGATGCTCAAAACTAGTCCTCACAAATAGCAGGGGACATGCGTTTATGAATATTTGGACTACCAGTGCCATTCAGATCGTTCGTTTCGTTCTTCGTTGGTGACCTTCACAGATACGTCAGTTCATCTATAGAATGGCTTTAAAATCACTGTTTTTTCCCACTTGCGCACTCCATATTCCTTGTATCTATTTTCATTAGAACTCATTCCAGAAATTTCAGAAAAAAATTATTATGTGTAAGATTTATTGAACTAATTCGGTGTTTAGATTTACCTGAAGACTATTCAAATGGCTTGCAGAAAGCCAAGGTTTTTGTTATGCACGATTAAATATGATTACGAAAGAATGTCTTCTTAAAAGAAGTCTTACGAGGGCTTGATATAATAAAGCTTATGGGCCTGAAGGAATACCTGCCCTGGTATTGCAGACGTGCGCTGCAAAAATAGCTCCAATTCTGACGAAGCTCTTTAAAATGTCCCTGAAGTCTGGCACTGTGCTCTGCGGTTGGAAAAAAACGGTGATCCATCCTATTCCAAAGAAAGGTGACCGCTCGAACCCGGCCTACTACCGCCCCATAGCGATCACATCAGTTCTGTCCAAGGTGATGGAACGTGTGATCGACGACAAACTGCTCACATCCCTTGAGAAGAACAAAATCATTAACGACCGTCAATACAGATTCCGGCAGAACCGCTTGTGCGGCAATCTTCTATACAATATGACGCATATTTGGGGGCAGTGCCTGGAACGTTTCGGTGAGACCCAAACGATTGCACGATTGCACGTTTGCACATTTCCAAGGCCCTTTGACCGGGTTTGGCATCGAGGACTTGTCAACAATCTGCCATATTACGGACTTCCAATATCGTTGTGTACGGGGCTTTTTGAGGGAAAGGTCGATTCAGACGGTTGCTGATAGTTTCACCTCTTCCCCGCATTCAATAAATGCTGGCGTCGGATAGCGATCGGTTCTGTCTCCGAATTTGTGTTTGTTGCACATCAATGACCTTTTGTCATATGCACAGATTCTTTGTTATGCGGATGACAGTACAGTCCATTATGGCTTTTTGTTTCACAAGCCCCCAAAAGGCACACAAACTCCAACGGCTTGGAGGGCTTTGAAGCAAAGAATGGATGGTTACCTCGAGAGTGTTTTATCTTGGGGTAAAAATAATCTCGTTGAATTTAATGTTTTAAAGACCTCGTGTCTGATTACTTCTAAAAGGGATCGAAATGAACATCTAGTCTCCTTCAACGGAAGCAATCTTCCGAACAGGCCCTGTATTGATATGCTTGGTGTAACTCTAAGTGACCAGCTCAGATAAGGGGGCTCCATCGAAGCCAGAGTTAAGTTAACCTCTCAAAAACTGGGTGTGCTGTACAGGGCCGGCAGATACTTTTACTAACCTAACCTAACCCTGTAAAAATCGCAAGTTGGCCCCTCAGTTGAATTTGGCAGCCACCTCAGGTCTGGAGTCCCAAAATTCCTGAAAAAATCCTCGACCCTGTGCAGAAACGGGCGGTCCGTCGGATAGATTCTACTAATTTAACAAACGGATTGCAATCTTTAGAGCACAAGCGTCGAGTGGAAATGCTATCCTTACTCTACCGGTATTTCAATGGAAGATGCTCCGAGGAACTAGCGTTATTGATGCCTTCGGCACCGATGCAAATCGGGAAATACGCCAAAATGCGTGCCCAACATATCTACACGTTTGAAATTTGTCACATGAGAACGGGTCGCTTTTTCGACTCGTTCTTGGGTTCAATAGCTCGGCTATGGAGCGATTTGCCGATCTCCGTGTTTCCTCCTCCCTACAATACGTGTCTCTGCATAACCAATGTTTATTCGAGAGACGCGATTGAGGCTCTAACTGAATTAATAATAGACCCAAGTAGCAAACTGAACAAGGATCAAATTGCGAAAATGATTCCGAAAACCAACGCTATTTTGGAACTATTGCGCAAATGGCTGCAAAAACGGCAGCTCTCGAGGGTGAACCATCAGCAATCAAATCATTAACCTCCAAACCTAACTCACTAGAAACTACAGGTGAAGCGGCCGATGAGCTTGGAGAGTAAGCTCAGAGCAAATAATCCTATAATTATAAACATTCTTGAAAGCTCAAAACTGAACCAAATAGAAAAAATTGACAATTTACAAATAAGGAATTATTAAAGAAAATAGATAACAACATAGAACCAAACTCAATCAACACACTCGGTCTTGGAGCAGTGAGGCCTGATAAATCAAGCCCCATTAAAAAAATTATCCTAAGAAACTCTATTGAAGCAATGACCAACCCAAAAAAAAACTTTTATCTGAACAACTCCCCCGTCAAAAATTTTTCCGACTAAACACCAAATCAAAGAAAATACTTGTTGGACCTACGTCATACAATGGAAAGTCGGATTCAAGGAGGCGAAACTATTAAATATATCAACCGCAAACCGACAATAATTAAGTCAACTCCAAAAAACTCAAAGACATCAATGGATAAGACGAAAACATCCGGGGCTGCCGCACCAAACTCTTAGAATTGCAAACTACTATTCCATTACTTCAAAATATTGATGTATTTCTTCTTACTGAAACCTGGCTTGATCCTGATATTCACACTGAGGAACTTGGATTTACACCTAACAATACCTACCAACTTCGGAGAAATCCAGCCTCCAGCAATAAAACCAGAGGAGGCGGAGTTCTCATATCCGTAAATAAATCACTGCCAACCGCTCGATAAATTTGCAAACATCTAGACGTGGAACAGGTATTCGTATTACTAAAATCTAAATCTAAAGTAAAATTATATTGGGATATGTCTACATTCCTCCAGGATCCAACATCACAGTCTACGGAAACCATACTTATGACCTCGAAACCTTCAAAAACAAATACCCTGATGCCAGAACAATTTTATTTGGTGACTATATTACCCCTAGCATTGATTGGTTGAATAAAAACTCTTATAAGAACCTAAGCCTGCCAGAAAATGCTTGCAAAATAATAGATATGACGAACTTACTCTCTCTACATCAAGACAATCAAGTCTACAATAACCATAATCGGCTGCTAGATCTGGTATTCTATAGTGATCTCTCAATTCATATTGTTAAATCAGCTGACGAGCTCCTCCCCCTAAACTGCCACCACCTCGCTCTAAGCATAACCATCACGACGAATAACTCACTAGACAACACAACTATTCTGCCTAACCTTACTTATATTTTTTATATTATTTTTATTATTATTTTTTATATGATATTAACCATAATCTTGAAATATTTTACACAATTATTAACAGGGCCATTGAAAACTATGTACCACTTTCACACTTCAAAGAAGCGAAGTTCCCAAAATGGTTCAGAGGAGAGCTAATTAACCTAGTTATCTGTAAAAAAATTGCACACAAAAACTTTAAAGAATCCAACTCCATTAAAGACTATAAGATATTTCATAATTACAGAACTCAATGTAAAAAACTGTCAAAATATCGTATTTTAATTATATAAATGGAATCGAAAAACCTCTAAATTCTAATATTCAAAACTTTTTCACACATGTTAACTCTCTTAGAAAAAACAAACAAGTTTAACCCATCTTAATGCACTTCAAAGAAAAGAGAAGCACTGATATAAAGGTAAAGGTTAACTATTTTGCTGATTATTTCAAAAGTGTCTATGACGAAGACGTCCCAGACAATTACATACCACCTCCTTCCCTTAATGAGAGCAAACATATCCCCGCTGTACATATAAACGACGTTAAAACTAAAATTAAATCCCAAGACAAAAACAAGAAGGCCGGACCTGACAATGTGCATCCCAATATCCTTATTAATTGCATCGCTTCACTTGCTGAGCCGATTTGTATGTTGTTTAACCAGTCCCTGTGGTGTCTTGGGATCGGGTAGTAATAACATCTGTTAATGTTACAATGTTTATTGGTTGCCAGATTAATATGGAGAGAGCGCTCAACAGCGGGTACATCCCTTTTATACATACCATTCTCGCTGTCTCGCACTCATGCCGTCACCCTCATACACATACGTCACACCCCCACACTTAAAACCTAATTACATATATTTCTTTAGTCACAAATTTATACAAAACAAATATCTAAATATTTCAATCCAGTAAGTATATGTAATTATTCTTGATCTTCAATCCGTGTAGCGTGGGCGTTGACCTCGAGGGCGTAACCTCCCCTCCCATGGTGTAGGTGACCTGCAAAAATTAGAGGAATTAGGAAATTTGGTCATGTCCACATCCGAGAGTGGACCCAGGTCCAGCAAATCATCAGACCTGTCACACTCCCCCCACCTAACCTTCCTCTCTGAAATCTGATCATGGTGACGTTTCCAAATTTGTCCCGTAGACATAATTTTAACTAAATAAATCCTATTCCCCAATCTTTTAAAAATTTTTCCTAAAATCCATTTATTATCATTACTTCTTAAATCCCTGGTTAAAACTTTAGAACCAACCTCAAAGTACTTTTTAAATTTTTTTCCTCTATAATACTTTTTCTGTTTATGCTGGCTCAATAACATTTTGTTTTTAACCGTGTTGTCAATTCCTTTAAAACCTTGACTCTCAACATTATCCACTATTGGAATAATCGTATTAAAAATTGATCTAATCTTTCTACCCAACATTAATGTACTAGGCTCAATGCCCGTAGACATTGAAGGCGTATTTCTAATATCAACTAAAAACGTCAAAAGTTTATCTTCAAAATCAGTAGGAAATTTATTATTTACCATAATTTTTTTCAAAAAATTCTTCACTGTTTTAACCCCATTTTCAGCTAAACCGTTAGAAGCAGGATGCTGTACAGCTGAAGTCAATGATTCTATATTATAATTATGACAAAATTCCTTAAAAACTGACGATGTGAAAGCTGTACCATTGTCACTTACAATTTGTTCCGGGATTCCGAACACAGAAAATAATCTTTTCAAAACTTTTATTGTACAAAACGAATCTACCTTATTTACAACATGACAGTCTATCCATTTTGTAGTTGCATCAACAATAATTAAAAAAATTATGACCTCCCAACGGTCCCATGAAGTCAATATGCAATCTACTCCAGATTAAACCATTTATTGGCCAAGGTGCCAACTCAACTTTACACGGAGTAGGTAAACATTCCATGCATCGAGCACACTGTTTCACAGTTACTTCTATATCATTGTTCATTCCGAGCCAAAAAAAATAATTTCGAGCAAGACTTTTCGATTTTACAATGCCTAAATGTGATTGATGTAAAAAATTCAATATAATTTCCCTTAATTCCCTTGGAACTACAAATTTATTATTATAAAATAAACATGAATTATAAGTCGATAATTTATCCCTAAAATACCAGAATTTCAATAAATCATCCTTTAAGAACTTTTTATCCGGCCAACCATTTGCTGTGAACTCGATAATGCTCGCTATATTTACATCATTAATCGAAAACTGTTTCATCGTTTCCGCATTTAATGTTGTTTCTGACTCGATTATGTTCACAAACTCTGACTCAACCGTATTCACGTTTAAAGAATCAATATAATTTAAAAAATAATCGCTAGCATCAATATCGTCGCTACACACATCTAAATTATCCTTATTATTAATCGGCATTCGTGATAAGAAATCCGCTTTGTTATCACCTGACTTAATATGCTCTATACTATAGTCAAAAGTCTGGAGTATTAGGGCGTACCTCTGGAGACGGTTAGCGGCCAAAACAGGTACTTGCTTATCCGTGTTCAAAATGTGTACTAACGATTTATTGTCGCAAGCCAAAACAAATTTATTGCCGTATAAATACTGAAAGAATTTCTTCAACCCAAAAATTATAGCACACGCTTCCTTATCTAAAATAGAGTACTTTAATTCTGTTTCTGACAATAATCGGCTAGCAAATGCGATAGGTCTCTCTAAACCATTATCATATACATGGCAAATCACCGCTGATAACGCTTTTTCAGATGCGTCTGAAATAAGTTTAATTGGTAAATTAGGATCAAAATGCACTAAAATATTATCTGACGTCAGCAGTTTCTTAACTCGCTCAAACGCAATATTACATTCCTCAGACCACACATATTTTACTCCCCTTTTTAACAAGTTATACAATGGAGACAAAATACCTGAAATATTATGAACAAAAGTTCTATAATATGAAATAACCCCAAGTAAACTCCTAAGTTCTGAAACATTTTTCGGTACTGCCATTTGAGTAATCGCACAGATTTTATTTTCTAAAGGCATAACTCCTTTCCGCGAAATTTTAAAACCTAAATATTCTATCTCAGTTTCTAGAAAAGAACACTTATTTTCATTAATAGTTAATCCACAATCACTTAACTTGCTAAGTACAGATTCACAAATAGAGAATAATTCCTCTTCAGAATTTCCAAACAACAAAATATCATCTAGAAATATACGAACGTTACGAAGTCTACATACTACCGCCTGAATAACTTGCATAAATATAGCCGGGCTTGTGGTCAAACCGAAAGGCAACACTTTAAACCTGAATAAACCTACATGCGTACTTATCACACATAATTTTCTCGACTTCTCGTTCAACGAAATCTGACCAAAAGCATTACGCAAATCTATTTTAGCAAAAAATTTCGCACCATTTAAAGATGAAATTAAATCTTCTATACGAGGCAATGGATATTTCAACTTCGCTAACATAGGGTTTAATGTGGTTTTAAAATCAGTACAAATTCTAATTGAACCGTCTTTCTTTTTTACAACAACAATCGGACTAGCCATATCACTTATTTCTACGTTTTCAATTATATCTTCACGTAACATCTTATTTAATTCCTCCTCTACCTTTCCACGTAAACTAAAAGGTAACGATCTTGGATTCACAAACTTTGGCCTGAACTCCGAAATAACTTCGATGTTAGCTTCATAACCTATAAGCCTACCCGATTTTTCTGAAAACACATGAGCATATTTTTTCTTTAAACTATCACGAAAATTTAATTGATTATCACAACTAGTCTCACTGGTATTTACCGCATTTATTCCACTTAAACCGATACCGAAAACTTGTAAAAAATTTCTACCAACAATCGTAGAATTACCGTTTTTAATTATTATAAACTGCGTATCTACACTTTTATTTAAAAATAACACACTTAAATTAACTTTACCTACAATATTTAACCGTTTCCCGTCATATCCTGACAATTGAATATCGCATCTTTCCAATTTACAAGAAACAAAATCTTTTAAATACACTTCATATGGAATTGCATTAATCTCAGCGCCGGTGTCAACAATCGCTCGCAGAACAGTGTTACCAATAATGAGATCTACGAATATCGGTTCCGGCCCCGTGCCGTCATGCAACATAAAAACCGAATTTAATCGTTTATTCTTATTACCTACATTAATTTTACTGTTTTTACACACATTACTAGGATGACCCGATTTATTGCACCGATTACAAAAAATATTCTTCCAACAATCTTTCTGCAAATGATTCGTTTTTCCGCACAAAAAACATTTTTTGAATGCAATATTTACTGGCGTCTTACCACGCACTGCACTTTTAAATCTGATCGGACTATCCAACCTGGATTTACGGACAACATTACTATCCTTATGCACAACATTTAAATTCGTATCAACTTTCTTAAAATTAACAACATGTTCCCATGAAGCTGCTAACTGAATGCATTCCGAAAAAGAAGTATTTACCCCCTCAACGAACAACTTATGTTTCAATTTTTCATTGAAAATTCCAATAATGAATATGTCTTTTAAACAAGATTCCAGCCTCAATTCAAAATTGCACGTCAAACTCAGTCCTCTCAACCTAGCAGCGTAATCTTTAATAGATTCGTTAGCTAGCTGTTTACACTTATAAAATAACTCACGCGACTCGAAAATATTTTGAATAGGTTTGCAATGTGAATCAAATAATTTACATAAATCATCAAAAGAACAAACAGAAACCTTTTTAGGGAAACATAGATCACATAATAAAGAGAAAGTTTCTTCGGTGAGGCAACTCAGCAAAAATGCTCTTTTGCGTTCTTGTGATAACACTTTGTCATCATGTAAAATGAGGGCCTGATCCAGTCGTTCCTTGAACAATGACCAGTTTCCCGTTCTGTAACAGAACGTCCCCAAATTTTTACAAACACCCTCCATTGGGGGAAGAGCTGAAACAAAATAATCAATACTACTTATCTCAGCACTTCCTAGAAGGCCACACTCCGAGGTCCACGTTCCACGTTCCACGTGCACGCCACCCAGAGCCGTAGATCACCGTCCCCGTCTGGCTCCGTCTCCCGACAGCTGCGGATCCAATCCCTCTTCTCCGAGGTCTTCCTTCCCAGACTGCAGCGACGGAAACCAAGTCCTGGTTCCCGGCTAATCCACACGATGATCCAGTCCTTGACCCGATCCTTGATCCGGTCCTTTTGTACCCCGTTACACGGTGTACCCGAACGACAATAATTTTGTAATTTGTCGGTCCCACACACGCGAATACTTGCGTGTGGCTGCTCCAATTTCTTCTTAATGCGATCGCTTCCTGCGATCGCTTCCTGCAATCCTGACAACAATCCGTCAGATCCCGAAATCTACCGCGTAGATTCTTCCAATTTACGTAAAAATTTACGAACTACCGAGCTGCGCCAACTGTGGTGTCTTGGGATCGGGTAGTAATAACATCTGTTAATGTTACAATGTTTATTGGTTGCCAGATTAATATGGAGAGAGCGCTCAACAGCGGGTACATCCCTTTTATACATACCATTCTCGCTGTCTCGCACTCATGCCGTCACCCTCATACACATACGTCACACCTGACATTTGGAAAAGTTTTTATCTAACACCTATATTAAAAAAGGGTAATACAAGTGATATCACTAATTATAGACCTATATGTAAGCTATCTGTAATCCCGAAACTCTTCGAAAAAGTATTACTTGATCAAATTTCCCCATGTATTAACCATCTCATTGTTCCGAATCAACATGGATTTTTGTCGGGCAGATCAACCCTAACAAATCGTTTGTTATGTGAAAATTATATATTAAACGCATTAGCTAACAGAACTCTAGTCGATTCCATATATACGGATTTTATCTAGGCATTCGACAAAGTTTGCCATAAAATTCTACTGGTTAAGCTACGTAATCTAGGAGTTGATGGAAAACTTTTAGACTGGTTTGCAAGCTATCTATCTGATAGAGTACTTCTTGTAAAAATTAATTTGTTCCTTTCAAATCAATTTATAGGTACCAGTGGTGTACCACAAGGGTCTCATTTAGGCCCAATTTTATTTTTACTGTTTATAAACTATATTGTTGATGTATTTGATAAGGATGTAAATGTGTTGTTTTTCGCAGATGATTTGATTTTTTTTTAAATAATTAAAACCGCCGAAGATTGTACATGTCTACGAAATAATTTAAACAAATTAATTAATTGGTGTTCTCTTGACAAAAAATTTCTGAACATAAATAAGTGTCATTCAATAATATTTTACAGAATTTGTCAACCAATAATAATTCATCCGTATGTAGGAATATTTCAACTTTAAAAATTTTGTATACATCCTTAGTACGTAGTCATGTCGAATATAACTCCTCGATCTGGTCCCCCCATTTTAAAATACATTCAGATACGATCGAAAAAATTCAACACAAATTCCTAAGACATATAAATTTTAAACTCGATATTCTTATTGAAAACATAAACTATAATTACTTGATGAAAGAATTAAATTTATTAAAACTCGAAGAATTATATCCGACTTTTTTTTTCATGAGCTCCACACAGGAGGCTCTACGGAAAATAAATTCCCTCAGGGCCTGTGGAGATGCTGTGTGGAGGGTTTTTTTAAGGAAAGGAAGGAGAGGAGAGTTATGGGAAGGAAAAGGGTTTAAGAGATGGGTAGGAATCTGGGGTTTAGTGTGTCCTCGTTATCCACCTCCAAGATCTAGATAAACCTCACCCCATGAACCTGGGGTGAGGTTTGTCTAGGTCTGTCACTTGGGGTGACCTATGGCAGAGGTGTTGGTTTCCAATAAAGGTTCCCGGGGCGACGGTACCCATTCCCGCCTCCCAAATTGAATAATATTTATGTTCAAAATTGTAAATGGTAGAATAGACAGACCTGATTTAACTTAGCTCATCGAATTTCATATACCCACTAGAGCAACTCGCTCCAAAATCTTGTTTCAATGGAACAACAACAGGACTGAGTACACGAAACACTCGCTTGTACCTAGAATACTTGAAATTAGTAATAAATACGCAGATGTGGCGGATCTATTTAACTGCACGGAAACTAGGTACAAGAAGGCTACTCTATCATATATTTTCAATCAATATTAATTTTATTTATACTATACGTAGTATTATATGTAATAGTAGCTCTTTGTGCCATTTCTCAACCAAATGCCACAATTAACTTATATACTCTTTTTTTATTATTTCTTATGTACAACTAAGATTTTGTGTCATGTAATATGTATTTATGGTGTATTTATATCGTTAATATTAAAAATGATTAAATTCCTTCCTATCCTTAAAAATACTTTCCACACAGTATCTCATATGACATAGGCCCTGAGGGAAATTGTTTTCCGCAGGGCCTCCTGTATGGAGTTAAGGGAACGTACCCATACTACGTGACACGTTTGGGGGGGGGGGGTCTTCAAAATGTCACGCTTGGTACAAATGAGCGGCTGGTTGCTTAGGTTTTTGGTCACCGGGGGGGGGGGGGGGGGGGGTTAAAAATTGCAAAAAGTTGGTCACGTAGTATGGGTACGTTCCCTAATGTTAAAAAAATGTTTATGACCAATATTTCGAATTATTTGATCGTTTCGATTATTGAAACGTTTTCCTTTGCAATCCAATTTAAAGCTTAACCGCTATAGCAAGCCTTTCATTATTCGACATATATAAAATATTTTGTTAAAATCCGATAATTTTAACTTTCTGTGTTAACTTTAATAAAAAATGTTCATTGATTCAAAATCTTTATTTTCTTTTTCTTTAATTATGAGTAGAAAGAAAACTAGAACTTATGAGTTTTGGTATTCAGAAGAATATAGTCACAAATTTTTCTTGGCCTCATTCCATTTAGGAACGTTCGACAAAAGCAAATGTAGGAACCATCTCAGTACCATAAAACAGGTAATTGGATTTTTTCTTAGGGGTTACTTTGGACATTGGCTGTGTTTGTTCATAAAAATAAATAATCTTGAAATCTTTAATGGTGTTAAGGAAAACTTTTAACCCATCGAATAAAATATAACTTTGTAAAGATAATAATTATAATTTTTCCATTAACATATAAATAGAAACAACTTTTATTTTACACCGGTTCTGAACTTATGAATTAAACCTCCCTTCTAATGCAATGTAGAATTCTGCGCTTGCTGGATTGTTGAATGGTTGATTGTTGGGTGGTTAACATATCCATTGTTTGCTGTTAATCAATCATAAATCAGTATATATATTAAAAAATCATTTTGCTTATTAATAATACTGGCATTTGCCTTTTATTTAGAGAGTCGCTTGAGCCCAACCAAACTATGTTGCATGTTAAAAAAAAAGACTTTAACCCTGGAAAGATGGTCTACGTAAAATTTACGCATGCGTGTTAGAATTATTGCTCTCTCGTTCTAATTAGTGCGAATCCGTCGCTGTGCTTTTCAAACATCTCACTCGCTGCTTGGACCTTCCGTGGGGCGCGCGCGTCGCTGAGGTAGTTGTCACCAGTTTTGAGTTATAACGACCATGATTCAAAAAGCATAATATTGATGTTATTATTAAATATAAAACATCATAATTATTTAGTACATTAGTCAAAATTAGACATAAGTGCTTTGAGATAAGAGAAAATTATTCCTGTTTTCTTGATTATTGAAGAAGTTTCACGTATCGTTTTTTTCACATAACAAATAAATATATATTCACAAATTGTTGTATTTCTTATGTCATTTGTTTGTAAAAATATAATACCGATTGGTTTATTCAAATCTATTAACAAAATAAAATCAGCCAGTTAAAACTCATGCGTCAATTTTACGTATAATTATCTTTACCGTAGGTACATCAAAATATGATTACCTTTCTAGGGTTAATAGATTTTTTGTGAAACTTATAAACTCGGTGACAGGGTTGACAAAATATGTACCTATTCAACGCTGTCATTAGGTTTTTATATTCCAAAAGTTTGTTGACACAAGGAACAAATTCACCGCCAAACTAAACGGGTGCATTAATTATAGATAAGTACCAATAACTGTATAGATTTTTCAAAAACTCTTCGGTTTTGGACCTTTCGGTAGCTCGAATCAGATCTGGTGTTGCTTTTACCAACAAATTAGGTTGGTATTTATTATTCCTCAAAGGTAATATAGTTGCATACAAAAAAACACTATCATAATTGTAAAAGTATCCAACCTCAACAAGAAGCCCAATGGTTTAACTTACTCTGTGTAAACTGGTTTAAAATGATTGCATACGTCACCACGGTACTAAGAATCTATAATAAGTGGAAAGAAATTAAATTGAATATTCAATAGAGGAAACTTATAATTAATAAGCAAGTAAAGTAAGCCTATCTATGCTTTGCCTACCGTCCACCAAAAGGGAAGTTCCAGGGATATAAAACCGCATAGCATAAACCTTGGTTTTCTGCAAGCCATTTGAATGGTCTTCAAAAATATCTGAAAATACAAATAAAATATTTCCTATGGGCGATTAACCAGCGGTCAAATTTCGCGAAAGACGGTCTTGGGATTGTGCCCTTGTAACTGTACAGGGCGGTCCGGATGAGATATATACCTACATTCAAAAATGCTCTAATGTGTGATGTTATCTAATTACATTATTTACTTTTTGTAATAATTTTTTTATCATAAGTATTTATAATTTTTCAATAACGTCTAAGCAAAATAAAATAGTTAAAAAAGTAATTTATGTAAGTTTGTAATACCGTAAATAAATAGACAAACTGATGTATTTTCGTCACAAAACACGTGCTCGGATCTTTTTTTAAATGTTTCATTTGAACTAAAATTAAAATTCGGAAAAGAAGCTTTCCTAGATAATTTATTGATTTATTTGATTGTATGGTTGTTTAATTTGAAATGTGTGTTGTATAATTGTTGTGTATCTAAAAAGCTTTCGCCTTTTAGACACAGATGGCGGTGATATGCTCTATCAGTAGATTCCGCTAGATGGCAGGTAGCTTAGTACCTAAGTTGTCCGACAGGGGATCGGAGGGGCTCAGAGTGAGTGTTTTCTGTAAACACTCGGCAGAACCTTTTTAGCTAGCTCCTAGTTAGGTAGACTACCGCAGTCCCTGTTGTATACGCGAAGTATAAATAAATCAAATAACGAACAAGAATCTATTCATTCCCATCAAGAAATCTCCATCTAAGTATTTGGAGAATCTGTAGTGTGTCTACTAAATAACAGAACACTACGATAATACAAAATTTGGTTTTAAAATTTAACTAATCTGCCAACGATCTGCGGTGTATCCTTATTATACTAAAAATATTTTTTTCGCTAAATTTAAAACATATCTTTACTAGATAAAAGAACAATCGATCGAAATCGATTTAATACTTTTTCAAACGACTTCGAAAAGGAGGAGGTTCTCAATTCGACTGTATTTTTTTATTTTTTTTTTTTTTTTTTTTTATGTTTGTTACCTCAGAACTTTCGACTGGGTGAACCGATATTGATGATTCTTTTTTTTATTTGAAAGCTGGTGCTTCCCGTGTGGTCCCATTTTAATTTGGTCCAGTTCTGACAATGGCATCCATGAGAAAATCATATAAGACTTAAATTTGCATCAAGTATGTACGCGACAAATGGACGAATAACTCAATATCACGCCAACCGATTTCGATGATTCTTTTTTTATTGGAATGGATGTACTTCAAGGGTAGTTTGATGAGAGTTTGGTTGGGTTCTGATTATGGGATCCATGACAAAGTAACGGAATTCTCCAATTCTGAAGAACAAATTTACGATACTCGGCCGAATCTTAATCGAATTAGTTAGTGTACTTCAGATTCACTAAAAATAAAAAAATAAACAAAGATTTTAACAAAACAAAAAAACGACTTCAAAAAATGCACTAAAAAGTAAAAAAATAATTTCGTATTCTTCTACAACTTTATAATCAACTTACCTTTTCTACTCATCAATATGTAGGTACGATTGTTATTTTTGGAGTCGGTGTCAACCAAGGTACCCGCGGCCCGGCGTGTTCACTTGACAGCTCCTCTCCCGCCGACACCGACTCCAAAAATAACAATCGTACGTACATATTGATGAGTAGAAAAGGTAAGTTGATTATAAAGTTGTAGAAGAATACGAAATTATTTTTTTACTTTTTAGTGCATTTTTTGAAGTCGTTTTTTTGTTTTGTTAAAATTTTTATTTATTGTGGAAAAAAGTCGCTTCGTCTAAAATTTTATTTAAAAATTACATATTTCCGGTTGTCTGGTTATTCCCTCTTAACTGAAAAGCATAAAATCTAATAACAAGCGATGACTTTTCAATAAAAAACACATAAATTTGTTTAAGACCACTTTTAAGTGGGAAGTTTGAGTGGGAAGTGAGCAAAGGGGTGGGGGTAATTGCGGGATTTCCGGAAAGAACAGAGCGGTTAATTGGAAAAATATTTACCTCTGTTCTTTGCTCACTTCCCACTCAAACACCTAACATTCTGTATCATAGTTTAGTTATAATATTCTCCTGACGAAGGAAGGGTGCTTCTGAAACCGGTAGAGTGTTTTAAAATAAAAGTTGTCTAAAACAAATTTGTGTGTTTTTTATTGTAAATTATGGCGAGCCACAAAGTAAGCGCTTTTTACAAATATGTTGACTTTTCACACCGTGAAATTTTTACAGTTGTTTGTTTAGAATTTCGCCACTTACTGTAGTTCACCATGTCATGGCATAACGTTTTGAAATATTACAAATTTACAAAAAACCAAACCACCATAATAGTATGCCAAAAAATGCGTGAAAACTGCATATTAGTGTTTTTTTTTTTTTTTTTTTACAGTGAATAATACCGCACAAGAATCTCAACTGCTCCCGTCTGGAGCCAGTTAGACTATGGCATCCCCAATTGGGGTATAATGTGAGGCTGAAGGTAGTGGGGAGGGGAAGGAGGTGGGGAAGAGGAAGGATGGGAAGTACCTGGCTATTCAGATCTGGTCACCAAACACGGCTAAAGCCATTTTCAAGCAACGTTTCAATTCTGAATGGTGGTCTTACACCAGGGCGATACTGATAGTATCTTCCACTCTGGAACATGCCGCAAATATATTATATATTATTTTTAAATGAATTAATTGTAAAATAACACCAATTAATCAAATAAAATTTATTTGCGCACGCCGGGTTCGAACCCGCGACCTCCGGATTGTGAGTTAAGAGTCTTACCCACTGGACTACGGCGGTCGTCGGTGTATGTAGCCGATAGAGGTACAAAAGTTAAACGGTGTACATTATTTTGGACAGATAGCGACAAAACGGTATAATCGAAGTGGAGCCATCGATTCCCATGATTTTTTTCGTACAAATATAACAAAATTCGTTTTGAATATTTTCCTGTTTATCTACTAATAACATAGAATGGTTTCTTTTACATAATCTCCGGTGTCCTTCGAATACTCCTCTTCAGCTAAATACGATATTAAAAGAGACGCCTTTTGTTCCTGAAACAGTAATGATAAATAATTATCATAAGATCTTAAATTTAAAAAAAATGTTTTAGTTGAAGTTTGGACAACATTTTATACCCACTTGGTTCAAACATTTTGTGCAAGCGAGCGTCAAAACGAAAAGGCATAAATTGCAAAAAATGTCATTAATCCACATTGCACTGAAAGTCTGGGTGCCAAAAGATCGATACTTTTTGGTAGTTTCATTAATGATAAGTAAAGAGTAAACCGTCAAACTAAGAATCGAACCCACCAATTGAAACTGAAAGGCTTCACAAATTATGCGACGAAGAACAAAAAGTACACCCTGAATATCGCAGAGATCCCTTATT
Source organism: Limnephilus marmoratus (assembly GCA_917880885.1). Lineage (NCBI taxonomy): Eukaryota > Metazoa > Arthropoda > Insecta > Trichoptera > Limnephilidae > Limnephilus > Limnephilus marmoratus. Next base: position 28,533,063 of record OU862924.1, on the reverse strand, counting down.
TCACGAGCAAGAATGAACTTTAAATGTTTGGATGAATCAGAATAGAGGTTCTTGATAACCGACAGCCGGTCGTTTATCAATTTGAATCTGTAGTAGACAAGATAAACCGAAGAATAAGCCTGTATAAAGACAACGTCCTTTAGGTGACCCATGCAAATTGGAATGATTGATAACAAATCGCGTCTGATGTAAGAAATGACTATGATATTTCCAATAAGAATGAGAAATTCATAAACAACAATCGTGAGCAACATTATGTATGAAAAACCATCATTAGGGTTTATTTGTAAGGTTATTAGTTTTCTGTCAGACGAGTGTAGCCGATTAATAAAATCAATATATTGGAAGTGTAGGATGATATTCGATAAATAACTGACGATGTAAACTAGCTGATGTACAATGTACGCTAGCTTTAAGAAAGTCAACCCATTGTCTTGAATTTTTACCAGGCCAATTAAATCCAGCACTGTCCAAATTGATTGACCAAAATTAAATAAAAAAAAAATTATCGAAAGGATAAAAGAAAACTTGTATTCCTTGATTCCGTTCTTATTTTTTGTTTCGATATAAGGTGCCAAAGCCATGAGTTGTGTTAAACGATGCAGAGGACGGAGAACTTTGAAAATGTCCATAGCTCCTTAGCGCAATACTGACTGACTAATGAAAAATGACAAACATTCTGTACGAAACATTAAGAACTATTGATGATTTAAAATGTAATTTCCTTACCTGTATACCGGCGTCATCAATATGGATACCATATTAAATGGCTTAATTTTTTTATTAGGTAGGAACCTAACATGTCATTTTTTTTATTCAGATGATTAATGAACCTATACCAATTAAGGACGACGTAGTTGTATGGGCGTATTTCTTGTTGGACAGTTTAATATTTTTAATGATCATTATGAAATTGGATAACATCGTTTGATGGCTTACTAGATGTGCCCGGATTCACGGGGTAAGGTTTGTCTTAAGGATCTTGGATGCGGATACCAACTAAGAGGCAGGCAAGAAGGGGAGGGACTGGTTGAGGGAGACCTTTTGACCCTCCACACAGCGTCCCCAAAAATGTCAAATGACCCTGAGTTTGAAATAGATAATTTAACGTATGCCTTGGAAAATTGTTGGAACAAAGGGAAATGTAACGGTGATGATCGAAAGAAAAAAAAACTATTATTTCTTTAACCTGTTCTCATCTTTAGTTTCTTTATTCGAAGCCAATGAAAGAATTATGAAAATACCAAGATGTCCCTTTCTGATCCCCCAACCATACGACAGAAGAAGAACATCAAGAATCATTGCAAAATTGTTATATAATGTTGCAGTGAGAAATTAAACTTTTTTATTAGTTATTCGGAATGTTGTGCTTTTGTATTATTTTTTTGTACTTTTACGTAATATTAGAAAAGGAAAAAAGCAATGAGTTTTTAATTTTCTTAACCCACTCAATCTAAACGTTGATTTCGCAATGAAGCTAGCATCCATTTATATATTATTTAGTTTGGGGTAGTAATTGGTACTTTAGATATTGACTGTCAACTTCTTGATTTATTATCCCGAAAAACTTTTGTTACTAATATTTATATTTTTGATACTCACAATTCGTGGTAGAATTCCATTATAATAATATATAATAATGAAATAATTTTACTTTGTATAAACCACTTATTTGATGTGCAAATCCGACCGGTTTCGGAACAAACGTTCCTTCGTCAGGGAAAGCTTATACTAATTTGACAGTTTCGAACAATGTTTTATTATGGTAGGGGTGGAGCTGTTGCTAGATAATAATGTAGATTGGGTAGGTAGGTATTAGTGTAGAGTGGGTGGGTAGGGGAACAAATCCATGATTGGGCTATATGACAATATTTTTTGTTTGTTGATAATAGATTCATTATTTTTAAGGGATTTTTTAATTTCCAAGGCTTCTAAGTTATCTAAACGTTTTCCTTTATGATTAATATGAAGAATATTTATCCCTGTATTTTTTTCAAAACTATGGTTATTTTCAATGATATGGTTAGCAAACTAAGAAAAATTATTATTATTAAGACACCTTAAATGTTCTTTGATTCTGATTTCAAAATTACGAGCGGTTTTTCCAATATAAAATGAGGGACAATCATTGCATTTGAGTTTATATATTCCGGAATTAGTCAATTTATGGTCTTTATCTTTAGTATTTCTCAAAAAACCGGTCGGATTTGCACATCAAATAAGTGGTTTATACAAAGTAAAATTATTTCATTTTTCTATAATGGATAACCACAAAGTAATAGCTACATTCAAAAATATAATAATATATTTTTAAAAAATTAACCATTTTCCTCTTTATTTATTTCTGACCAAAACCGATTTCAGCATATTAAGGCCATCTTCAGACTGGTACAATTATTCCCTAAACTATGGTTTATATACATTACATTTGGGGGAGAAGGGTTAACGGGGGTGGTATACAAGGATTTTAAATTTTATGGATTTTCCCGTACGTGTTGCTGTGATGTATTTCACGATTGCATTTCCAATTTGGTTATTACATGTGGGCGTAATTACCTCGGGCTTATAGATTACTTTAATATTTGTTTGGGGAATGCCTTGCGTCAATTATTAATAACCCATTTTATTGTTGTCATGTAAAAAGGTATCTATTAATATCATTATTATATTTATGATAAAACAGAATTAATGCTTGATAGTTACACATAAAAGGTTCATATTTTACATTAGGTTAGGATTCATATTATATTAATATAATTAGACTCTACATATGAACTTTGTTGACACAAACAAAATACATAATTTACTTTATAATACGTGATAAAATTACACTAGATATAGAAGGGGAGTTTTAGCATATGATTCCAATTATTTCCATCTAGTTAATGTCCTTTACTGCAGGTTTGGAGAAATTTAACATACGTGGTATATAAATACCTCCCCGTTGAATAATTAAATAATTGTACCAATCTGAAGATGGCCTTAACATGCTAAAACCAGTCCCACTCTAGTGGTATAAAATAATACGAAAATGTTCTGCCCCTACAACCCTGCCCAAGTTTAAGATGGAAAATTAAAACAAGAAACACATCATCGGGGACCAAAGTGCCATCTTTATTTTTATTTTACGAGCTTTAAATTTATTTTAAACAAACTTAGGAATCTCCGGTTGTGTATGTCACGTATCAGTAACACAGGTAATATATTATGTTAGAAGTAATAGTGTTTTGAGAAATATTTATTAAATAATACTAACTCTTCGAATAATAATTATAATATTCAACAATAATAACGAAATACCAGAGCTTGTCTCTTTATGGCGAGGAAAAACTTTCTATACTTTTACTTTACATTTTATCGTTATTATTATTTCGTATTATGTTTTATCGTAAATGCACAACAAATCGTTGAAGTCTTATCAACAAGCGACCGACAAGATATTCCTCCTTTCGACTCTTCCTCGAGTATACTCCATCTAAATATTATGCAAACACATTTCTTGTACAAATACAACATAAAACACTCTTACAACACAATGTAACCGACCGACACTACAATGTACCTAAACTACATACATACTACAGAACAAGACAATTACAGAACAAGACAATTAGATTTGACGACCTCCGTAGTCCAGTGGCTAAGACTCTTGACTCACATTCCGGAGGTCGCGGGTTCGAACCCGGCATGCGCAAATAAATTTTATTTGATTAATTTGTGTTATTTCACAATTAATTCATTTAAAATAATATATAGTATATTTGCGGCATGTTCCAGAGTGGAAGATACTATTAGTATCGCCCTGGTGTAAGACCACCATTCAGAATTGAAACGTTGCTTGAAAATGGCTTTAGCCGTGTATAGTGACCAGATCTGAATAGCCAGGTACTTCCCAACCTTCCTCTTCCCCACCTCCTTCCCCTCCCCACTACCTTCAGCCTCACAACATACCCCAATTGGGGATGCCATAGTCTCACTGGCTCCAGACGGGAGCAGTTGAGATTCTTGTGCGGTATTCACTGTAAAAAAAAAAAAAAAAAAGCTAGCACCTTAAATCTACAACCTTCTCCTTAATAACCTAAAAAACTGAAACCCAACTCCATACTTTCAAAACACAAATAACGCTATGGATCCTAACATCTGCCATCAATTATAATACTTACACATTCCACACACAACCTCCCCTTATAAATTTCTCAGAATCACTATCAAATTTCTTCATTTAATTATGATTTAAAATATTTATAAATTAATCAGAATTGTATAGTTTACTAATTATTTTTATCATATATATTATGAATTAATTCAATCTATAAATTTCACCCGTCATGCATGGCGCGTGAAATAATAATAAAAAATTATCTAGCCTACATTTTTTTTGCAAGAAATAAAAATATACATTTTCAAATTAATGAGTACAAAAATGAAAGATAATAAAGAAAACAATATATATTTTAATTTAATTATACATGAATCAAAGAATCGTAGAATTGTATAATTGGAGAATCGTAGAATTCTGCATCCGTTGGTTCCCTTGGATTGTCAGGGGATCTTGATATCCATCGTTTGCTGTTGATGTAAACATATCTTGTTAATAGACAGACAAAATAAAACCTAAGAATATGGTTACATCATCTCATAACCTGTCTGTTGATTGTCGGGGGATGTTGATACCAGAAATAAACAATATGTTGATACCAGAAAATAAATAATTTCCTTACCTTCTGCAAACTGGTTCACAATTATTGCATATGTTATCATAGAACCGACCATCTAAAATCAATTAAAAATCATTAAAATGATGCCTAATTATTGTAAAGTTTAATAACCTAATGATTTTCTATTTTATTAGTGATAACTTATTTAAGCTTATAAACCTCATTGTAATATTTAATCATAGACGAAAATAATATCAACAACTCTCAATGAGATATGATTTGAGATTTTCACGGCCAAAAGAATTATCTTGATTTGTTTTTGGGGTATTGTACCGTGTTGCCCTACCTCCTTCCTTAGTCAACGTTTCGGACAGCGTTACGTCATTTCACACATCTGCCCTGATAATGCAATACGGCATTAAACCCCAATAACCAATCATGATAAAACTCTCAATGTAATTATGAAACCGACAGATTCACAGAGAGACAGACAGAAAATTCGTCTTTGTTGATGATTAAATATTACATTTTTTTAATGTCATTATCGCTCATGAATCACAACTGCTACCAACCGCCTGGCTATTCAGATCTGAGCGAGCGCAGAGCGATTTCTAGCAACGTCTCAATTCCAGCCGTAGTCGTCGACACGACTTGTTCAAAATACCATACGGCAGAACAGATATTCTAGCACAGCATAGCATGACAAGAGGAATGGTGCTGTTGAACGAAACATCGGAAATACTAGATATTTATATCTCTTCTTTAGATAGTAAAGATTTTTTTCGTGTAATAATTATCTTCCCGGGGGTCCTAGCATGGTCGATCGATATAGGTTTTATCGAAAATATCGGTACAATAGTTCACAACGACTAAGGGTTCCTAATTTATTTGACGTGAACTATTATTTGTTCGTTAGCGGTCTGCAGTCGTGCTCGGGAACGATGACAAGTTACCGACATTTTCGATAAAACCTATGTCGATCGACCATGCTAGGGGGCAAGGTGTTAAGACTGTCAAAATGAGCAAATTGTACGGTAATTGGATAATTAATCTGTTGAATATTAAAAAAAAAACTTAATGGTGGTTTACACCAGGGCGATACTGACGGTATCACTATCTTTCACTCTTGAACGAGACACAAATATACCTTTTACAGGGTGTCCGTGAAATTCCAACTTTTTTTTTCCCATACAATAAGATGTTCCTACTAAAAATCCTTAGTGTAAGGTACAATCTTACTTGCTGAGAGCCCGCCGGGCACGATTGTGGCAACATTTCATGGTTGCGATTGGCCCGTATCGTAACAGCGGAAAATAATAAAGTTGGCCGCACACGCCGGTCTAATTTTGTCTTTTTACCACAAAACCACCCCTAAATATATCATTTAGAATCACCTTCCGAAGTTAATACACTTTACCCCCGGCAAACCTGCATATTTTTTATATGTAAAATAACACAATTTATTAAAATAAAATTAACTTGTGCACCTATTAACCCCATAACAATGTATATCCTTTATAAATAAAATCGGATAAGTATATCCGTGACACCGGCGAGCATGTATAATTATTCTGGTTAAACTTTAAACATCAAAGGGATTGGAAATATTTGGTAGACAATATTATTAAGAAATTCAAGAAAATTTAAATATCAGATTTTTAAAAATGACGGAATGTATTTAGGTGGTAATAGTTAGTTAAATGGTTTAGGGCCCCCTGTTTCAGATTTTCTGTCTTAGCCATCTGCTCATGGAGAAACTGAAAAAAAAACAGTTGGCGTCTCATTCGCTATCAACAGGAAAGGAAATGTGAATTTCATTGGTGGTTGGCAGACAGGCAACTTGTTAAAGACCAATTGGAGGGTGCCCTCGACTTACGTTATGTACCTCACGTTATGTACTGACACATTTTCTTTTCTTAATTTAATAATTTTCTTTTAGCTCTAATTTCACACCGTTTACAAGCATCATATAATTGCTCTTTCATTTTCTTACTATTGTGGCGGCACATCATAAACTTCGCCATCAAAAGAAGACACGAGAAACATCTAATATTCGCGCGCATCGGCAAACCTACTTGCCTAGGTACCTACATATGCCGATCGCGATGTACTTTCTCGCCTGCCGTGCCAGCCCGACGTTAATAATATCGCCACCGCCTAGAAAGGTCTCGAGACAGCACCGTACAATATCTGTACGGCGCCGAATATTCTCGTCAACTGCCGAAGTGGCTCGTATTACCTACCGCGAGGTAGTTACTCTACCGCAGCTATATAAGCAGCCGATCGCTCGCCCGCTGCAGTTCAGTCTCACATTAATCGTCGGTCAACATCTTAACATGTAATAAGTGCTCCTGCATGGTATCGCTACGCTCCAGGGCAGCTTCCTCGAGATCCATCACCACGTTTCAGCTCTAAGGCCCACCGTGTCTTCAGCTCCAGAGATCAGCCCCATCCCGCGACTTACAAGGCTTGCGTCACCTTCAGTCCAAGGGATCAGCTCACCACTTCATGGCACCCCGAAGCCCCACCGTGCTTCGCTGCCATGGAAACACGCTCCGCCTCGCCAGGACTACCTGCTGGTGGCTCAGCTCACCGAGCCACACACCGTTCATCTCCGCGATTCAAAGCGTCGAGCAACGGCCTGGAAGATAGGTCATCTCCACCGCCATGGTGTCGAGCAACTCGCTGACCTTCACCACACCATCTCCATCACACCGCACGCCTGCAGCATCTCATCACGGCACCCCGCATTACATCATGTTACCGCTTCACCGACTCTCGCTACGTAGCCCAATAAACGACTGACTCACTACATCGACTTGCCGTCTTTCATTTCTGTCTCCCGCTCCCACACTATATTAGTTTTGGTTCCATATTTTGGTGGCGCAACTGAACTGTACATATTATGTATCATCGTCACCCCATAAAAGGGGGTGGGATAGATCCTGTCCGTGCGTACAGCCAGGCGAACACATACTGGAGCGGTTTTTCCACGATCCTCCCGCGCCTCCCCCAATGACATGCGTAGGCCTGAGGAACAGCCGCGTGGTCTCGACGTCCTTCCACCCCCCCTCCGACAACCCGATGCTCATCTTTTCCCCAGAGTCTTCTAAAACTTTATTCTTTCCCACACATATTTCTTCGTGGCAAAATCGAGGAGTCGGCTAAAGGGCGCGGACTCCGGGATTCGTCTGCGGTTGGCCCGATATCCATGCACATTGTCATTGGGACTGCCTGGTGGTTTGTGGAATACCTTCTCTCTATATTTTCTTTTTATGCATTTTATCTTCTCTCAGTCATTATTGTAAATAATTACATTCTATTATCACTGTTACTTTTTCGCTATTTCTCTTATATAGGTTTCAACCGGGCGCAGCTCTTATTTTTCTTTTTATTTACTAACACCTTTATCTGTGTATATTTTTTTCTCTAGATTTCAGAAGAATTATTCTACGGGCTGCCAGATTTATTATTCTTTTGTATCATGTTAATGTAAGTACTTGCATGCTGCTTGCTAACCCCATATGTATGCATGGACAATGGAGGGTCTAGAGTCGTTCAAATAAATGTAGCTTCGTTCAATAAAATAGATTCTTGACGTGTGCGGTGAAGGAGGAAATCATATGTTTCCTTATAACGCCGTTGGGAAAGTGGTGAGGTCCCCTCTAATGCCCTCCACTTTCCCACGGCGTTCTAACGAAACAAATGGTTTCCTCCTTCACCGAACACGTCAGGACTCTAATTTTGCTAGAGACCAGTTGTTAAAGGCAACACGGTGATTACCAGTGCTGGTCGCCGCGGCCGTGGCGTTTCAGTTGCCATGTTGACAAGTTGCCATGGTAGCGGCTCACGACCTGTCAAATTTTCGAGTAATTTGCGATATGTCTGATCAGAAAAATATCGATTTTGTTCAGGAGGTTGATAAATGGAGTTATGCCGTGAACTGAATTGCTAACCAGTTTCTTCATGAGCGAAAACCCGTATATTTTCATTGAGAGTTGGTGATAATTTTTACACAATTTCTTACCGTGCACAAAAGGGGAAGTTCCATAGAAACGCCGCATAGCATAATTATTGATTTTCTGCAAGTCATTTGAATGGTCTTCAAATATATCTGAAAATAAGAAATTCAGTGCTAATACACAAACTGCAAAAAAGTGTATTTTTTTTTAAAAGATATCCAAATTATTTATATTATTTTTTATAATAAATGTTTTTTTTTATGTTTAGTAAAATAAAATAAAAAATGCCTTTAAAAAAAAGTTCTCAATGAATTTCTTTTTACGCGTGACGGCTGGTTCGTCTACCGAAAGCATTGTCAAACTTTGTTGAAGATGCTTGCACGTGGTCCACTTATATCAATTTCTAGACGCCTAAACGGTTGTATTTATTACGAGGTAAAGTTTATCTGGGTCTTGGCGACGGATGCATTTGTCCACTTGCTGCGTGTCGGGTTGAATCGGGAGAGACTGGTTGAGGGAGTTCATTTGACCTCTCGATGAGGAATCGATCCATGCGGCCGCCATTTCTAGGCCTACCGACCCCCAGATCCCTACCCATTCTTCACACCCCCCTTATTTTGCCCTCCCAGAACATATTTTTTCTTAAAAAGACCCTCAATACAGCATCCCAAAAGATGACACAGGCCCTAAGGAAAGTTATTTTCATTTGGGCCTCCTGTGTGGAGCTAATGTAAAAGAAAACAATTGGCAATGCCCTTATTTATATCTCTAATGATGATGACAATCCATAATTACTCCACTTAAAGAGCCGTTTTTTTTCACAAAAAAAAGAATTACAAAGTGATTTCTAAGGCGATAAAAACTTTCGGACTGGACTAGATTTATACAGATTTGTCTGTCTGTAATTAGTAGACCGTAACTTGGACAAGACGCCATATTGTTTCTAGGGGAATCTGATTAATTTGGCCGAAAGGAAACAGATAATGAATGAACTTTTTTTGCTCTGGAAAATCTAATGTATACGGTAGAAACTGTGGAGTCATGCTTACGATAAACAATTAAAACATTATTGAAGAAGAAGATAACAATAATAATCTAAACGAAAAAATGAAAGAGAACAAGGCACATAAAAAAAGACAATGGTCGCAATTGGGACTCGAACTCAGACCTCTCCTCGTGGGACGTGCGCGTTAACGAATTTCGCTATTGCCATAATGGCCAATCTCATATTTCAAATTTTTATTAAGAATATTAACTAATTATTTTTGCAGTTGCAACCATTGTCGTTTTACTGATTTCTGTGTCTTGTTCTCTTTCATATTTTTGTTTAGATTATTATTGTTATCTTTTTCTTCATATCATTGAAGAAAATTATTATTAATACAATTTACTGAAATTTTTTTAACAACGATTATTAAAATAACATTTACATAATCTCCAATTTCCTTTGAATACTCCTCTACAGCCAAATATGATATTAATAGAGATGTCCTTCTTTCCTAAAACCAAAGTGATCAAAAACTAAGCAAAGACTTAAAATAAACCAGTTGTAAAATGTGGTACAAGGAAAACACACTTTACCTGCGTGAGACACTTGGAGCACCCAAGCGTCAAAACGAAAAGACACGAATAGCAACAAATTGCATTAAACCACATAGCCATAAATCTTTCAGGTACAGTAGTTCGGACCTTTTTAGATGTGTCAGTGATGAGGACTACAGAGAGGGTCATCAAACTAAGAATCGAAGCCACCACTTGAATCTGAAAGGCTTTAGACATGATGCCACGAAGGACATAAAGTTCATCGTGAATGTCACAAAGATCCCTTATTTCATCAGCAAGAACCAACTTGAAGTGTCTGGATGATTCGGGATAAAGGTTTTTGATAATCGACAACCTGTCGTTAATTAACTTATGTCTGTAGTATAAAAGATACACAGAAGAATATGCCTGTACGAATATAACGTTCTTCAAATGACCCATGAGTATAGGAATAACCGCTATATATAAGCCTGAAGTATAACAAACTCCAAAGATATTTCCAAAGAGAAGCAAATATTCTGAAACAACTATCCAAACCAACATTAAATATGAATATCTATCATTAGGGTTAATATGTAAGGCTTTTAGTTTTCCGTCAATTGTGTGAAGACGATTGACAAAATTCAGGAAGTGAATTTGCATGATTCTATTTGACGAAGTACTGATGGAGTAAGTACAGACGTGTGATGCAAAAGCTATATTCAAAAAAGTTAGTGGATCATCTTGATGTTGAAAGAGAGCATTATAACCAAGTGCTGTCCAAATTGATTGACCAAGAGGACATACAATAGTAACAATCGAGAGAATTAAAGAAAACTTGTATTCCTTGATCCTGTTCTCATTCTTGGTTTCTATAAACGCAGCCATTGCCATGAGAAGTGTTAGGCCATGCAGAGGACGGAGAACTTTGAAAACGTCCATGACTATTGAGCTTTTCATTGACTTGTGAACCCAAACGAAAGTGATGAACATTATTGAACATTCCTTCTAACGATTGGTAACTGTTGGTAATGTACGAATTATTGATGAAGTAGTTACTTTACATACTTTATGATATTTTAGCAGTCTTTAATGACCTTCTTTTAATTTCGTTTTTGATTACTTCATTTTTTTAAACATTTCGAATATTATTAATTCGTATGTTTTACGAGTCTTTGAACGAAGTAGAGAAAACCAGTATTTAATGTTTAACCACGCAACATGCATAAAAGAGTGAATAACTTGGGTACCACACTTTTGTTTGGACTTTATTTTGATTTAGTGCTGGCCCATGAGAGAGCCGCCTCAAACATTACGAAAATCAGTATCAAAAATATTTTTTCATCCCTGTACAAATGCAAAGCGATATATCTAGATTTAGCTAAAGCCTTTTATTCAAACTGCCACTAAAAAAAAATGAAAACATGAGTATCAAAGACAAGGAACTTCAACTACAGAAAAGTTATTTTTGCTCAACAGTACACAACAAGACGGTAAATAGTCCACGCAACGAAAGAGAAATTGGATAAATAATTCGTGTACTCATAAGCCATTTTTTGCACAGTTGTAGGGGAAGGTGTCCTTAACACAGCGTTTCCCAATTTTTTTTCGCCCCGGAACCCTTATCGATCATACTTTTCTAGGCGGAACCCTATTTTTATAAGAAAAAGATAAACTCGTAGTTTGAATACTTTCATGTTTACCTTGAAAAGAAAGATCAAAAGTTTTGTGTAAAACTTACATTAGTGTGAAGAGTGATATATTTTTAATTTTTTTGTTAAAATAGCATTGAAATCAGGCTTTGTGTCAGACAGCTGAATACGAAGATCTGGAGATGCATCCAGTCTGTTTCTGTATTTGTTTTTTGTGTAAGCGTAAGCCGAAAAACCAATTCACACCGGTAAGTGGTCACAAACGGTAACAAAACTGTGATAGCCTTCTTGACGACTACTGGATATTCGTTTTTAAGTCCAATCCAAAACTCATCCAGATTAGTTTTTCTGAATTAAACTTTTGTTGTAAGGAAGAAGAACATTTGATATTTATCAAAGTCTCGTACTCTGTTGCTGTACGTTTCCTGTGAACTAGGAATGGATTCTGTACCCAGTCAATGTCCTGCAGTTTTTTTTTCAGGAAAATACTCTTCCAGGGATTTCATTTTTCAATATCTGAGGTTACTTGCAACTCTTTTTTTTCCAGAAACTCGTTTAAAAGAAAAAAACATTGGTACTTGTTCTGTTCAACACATTCTATCCAGAAGACAAGTTTCTTTATGAGAGAAGAGATTTTGTCGTTTACTGTAAAAGTATTTGTGTTTCTTCCTTGCAACAATCCGGACGGAACGCGGAACCCTTGTGATGCTTCTACGGAACCCCAGGGTTCCGCGGAACACCTTTTGGGAAACGCTGCCTTAACAACATACCAAAATTACCGAGGTGTGGTGGTGGAGCTAAGGGTAGGGGTCTCGAAAGGTCCTTTTTCAGTTTTTTCTTAATATCTCAAAAACTACTACTTCTAGCGAAAAAATGTCTATGTGCTAAATTATTTATTTAAAATTCTCTACAAAAAGGTTGTTTCCATTTTTTTGCTAGGATCAATGCTTAAGGAGATAGGGAGGGGGGAAAGGTAGAATTAAAAAAAAAGTTTTTATTCTTCTTCTAACACAGCAAACTTATTTTGTGGCACCATTTTGATTTAAATTAATAAATTACTTCGTTTTTACCACTTTTATTGTTTACAAAACCGACATGTTTCGTCAGCAAAGCTGACTTCTTCAGGGTTTTGACAGAACTAATTTTAAAAATAGACATATATAGATAATAGAGAAAAATAATCGACATAAACCATAATAAAATTAGAAAGAAAATAATGTTTAAGGGACGAGGGGCAATATAGAACAATTAAAAATTTTAAAAGGGGAATAGATTTAATAATGGGTCATTTAAAAACAATTTTTGATTATTAATAATATTTAAATTTGCATTAACACTCTTTCTAGTCTCTAAAATTTCTAATTTATCCAACTGAACGCCATTGACATTACAATGAATTAATTCTATTCCACTGTTAAAATTAAAGGTACGACTAGTTTCTATTAAATGGTTGGCAAACTCCGAGAAACTATTATTATTTAAAGCTTTCATATGCTCTTTAATCCTTATTTCAAAGTTTCTCGAAGTTTTACCTATATAAAAGAAATCACAATCATTACATTTCAATTTATAAATTCCAGATTTTTTCATTTTGGAATCTAAACTAATCTAAACAATAAAAGTGGTAAAAACGAAGTAATTTATTAATTTAAATAAAAAAAAGAAGTTTTTATTGTTAAAAATGAAATGTTTATTCTTATATATGAAATGAATATTGTTAAAAATAAAATAATAAGTTTAATTAAATGCAGACAATACTAGCGAAACTCAACGAAAATCTGGAGACAGAAAAATCCGCTCCCAGCGAGCCAATATCTTTTTCTGATTTTTCTGTCTCCAGCAGTGGCGGACTAAGCCCGTCAGAGGCCCGGGGCGGCAAAGCTGGATGAGACCCCCCCCCCCATACTAAAAGTTGATTTAATTTTACAAGATTTTTATTCAGATCACACGGGCCTCTGGTCCTGGGGGCCTCCAAGCACTTCCGTGTTCCCTTTATCAAAACCTAAACAAGGCTTTGAGGCACCAGGGCTCTGTAATTTTTTTTCCTTTTATTTTTTATTTCCTTTTTTAAAAGATGCATTTGTTAATAATGCTATCATAAAATTCTTTAAGAAAATTCTAAAAATTCACGGAGATACACCGTTTTATATTAAACCGTTTTAAACATTGTGTATGTTGAATTATCCTTCAGCAAAAATTTTAACGCGTTTTTCTCAAAACTACATTTTTAACGTATTAGAAAAACTGATAACATATTAGAAATAATGATTAGATAACATATTAGAAAAACTATACATCCGATTTGCATGCACCAAGTCTTTAACTAATCCAGTCACTATGGCACCACACAAGGATTTTTTAAAGGCCTCCTTAAATAGGTACTATGCACATTTTAAAGGCGCCACGACACAAAAAAAAATTGACGCTTTTTTTAATTCATTTTCTAAAAGATGAATTTGTTAATAATCTTTCACCATATACTGAAGGAAATTCGTAAAATTGACGGAGATACAGCATCTTATAGAAACCGTTTTAAGCAGTTTGTGTGTTGAATTATCTTGGTTTTTGTGTCTTTTGTTTTTCAACTTGGTTGACAACATATAAGAAAAACCCCGCATTGGGTAATGGGTGGGGTCCCCTAGGGTAAAGGGGGCCCGAGACGAGCATTGTCTAGGGGCCCCGACATGTTAAGGCCCGCCCTGGCAGGGCCATATTGTGCACAAAGCAGTGTAAGCCACTGCCTAGGGGCCACGCATCGTCTAGGGGCACCTATGGTAAAGGGGCCCTGAGAAGTGCATTGCCTAGGGGCCCCGACATGTTTAAGACGGCCCTGCCAGGCAGTGTAGGCCACTGCCTTTGAAAATCCAGTCACTGTAGCCAGGGCCGTATTATCCATAAGACGTGTAGTCAACTGCCTAGGTGCCCCGCATCGGATAAGGGCCCTTAGGGTAAAGGGGTCCCAACATGTTTAAGCTGGTCCCAGCAGGGCCGTATTGTCCAAAAGGCAGTATAGGGCACTTTGAAAATCCAGTAACTATAGCCAGGGCCGTATTATCCATAAAAAGTGTAGGCAACTGCCTAGGGGCCCCGCATCGGGTAGGGGCCCCTAGGTTAAAGGGGCCCCAACATGTTTAAACCTGTCCTTGCAGGGCCGTATTGTCCATAAGGCAGTATAGGGCACAGCCTTTGAAAATCCAGTAACTATAGCCAGGGTCGTATTATCCATAAGAAGTGTAGGCAACTGCCTTGGGGCCCCACATCGGCTAGGGGGCCCTGTGGTAAAGGGGCCCCGAGACGTGCATTGCCTAGGGGCCCCAACATGTTTAATCCGGCCCTGACTATGACACCACGTAGGGATTGTTTTATAAAGGGCCCCCTTCCAATTTATTTTTATTTTTATGAACGATGAAAATTGACTATAAAAAATTGAAAATAAAATTCGCTGGCCGCCTTTTTATCTTTTTTTTAGATATCGAAATTCCCTTACATTGAATACAAATCGGATGTATAGTTTGTTTAATATGTTATCAACCATGTTGAAAAATTTCGATAAAAAGGCATTCAAAGTTTTGCTGAAGGATAATTCAAAACTGTTTCAAACGGTTTCACATAAAATGTTGTATCTCCATCAATTTACCGAATTTCTTTAAAAAATTTGGTGAGAGCATTCTTAACAAGTGCGTCTTTCAAAAAATGAAAAAAAAATTACAGTGTGCTGGTGCCTTAAAGGCATGTTTAGGATTTGATCAAGGGAACATGGAGGAGTTTGGGGGCCCCCCGGAAGCGGGGGCCCGGGGCGGGCCGCCCCCCCCCGCCCCCCCCGCCCCCCCCTTAGTCCGCCACTGGTCTCCAGATTTTCGATTGAGTTTCGCTAGTATTGTCTTCATTTAATTAAATATTTTAATTTGAGATTATACTCATAAAGTTTAAAAAAAAAATTAAATAAATATTCATCCTACTTGCAGATAAAGTCAATAGATGTCGCGTATTAAAAATAAAATGGATAAAAAATTTATCCAGACACTATCTAGATTGCATTTAGTTCTAGTAGAATCTTGCAATCATATAAAAAGATAGCAGCCAATAATATGTGCGTTAAGAAAATGAAGATAATGTTGTTAGTTCTTAGTCGAAGTATGATACAGTTAAAAGTGATCGAATTTGATATGGGTTCCCTAGCTCAATCGGTAGAGCTCTTGCCATGTAAGCAAAGGGTCCTGGGTTCGAGTCCCAGCGGAGCCAATATCTTTTTCTGATTTTTCTATCTCCAGATTTTCGATTGAGTTTCGCTAGTATTGTCTTCATTTAATTAAATATTATTAAATATTATAATTGGGATTTTACTCATAAAGTTTAAAAAAAAATAAATTAAAAGAAACAATAAGTATTCAAGGATTTTACCAAATCAATAATGTATTTTTAATCAAAAAGTCAGATCCCGATGTTCTCCAGCTTCATAAGGCATTATTTTCATTTTTCAGACTCAATTTTGCTCTTATGAGTGTGGGAACCAAGTCACGGAGCTCGTACTCTAGGATACTTCTCACATGTTACGAGTAGTACAAGATTCTGAAGATGTTTTTGAACGATTTGTAAGGTGTGCTTTACAAGAGAATGTGTAAGGGAACGTACCCATACTACGTGACCAACTTTTTGCAATTTTTAACCCCCCCCCCCCCCCCCCCCCGGTGACCAAAATCCTAAGCAACCCGCCGCTCATTTGTATGGAGCGTGACATTTTGAAGACCCCCCCCCCCTAATCGTGTCACGTAGTATGGGTACGTTCCCTAAGGTCCTCAAAGCTAGGAGTTCACTTGTTTTGTGTAAAAGGTTTTAGAAGGGTGAGTTGGTTCATTTTATAAGATGGCTTAAATTAAAACTATCATAGGTTTAAACAATTAAATAGCAATACAAATTCCATTACAAAAACAGGTGGAAGAAACGTTCGGCTGAGAAAAATGATACCATAGAGCAAAATATATGTTGCATTATGACATTACCGGCATTATTATATTTATTTTTTATTCTTTTTCAGTAGTTACCCTTAGTGAAATATTTTCTCCAAGTTACCTGTTCTAGACACATCTGTATAAAGACAAAATCAGAAAGTTTTATACTTTGAGAGACATTTAATAAATTCCATTTTTTTAATAAATCTAATAAAACAAAATCATGAACATTATAGCAACATTATACAAGAAAAAAAAATCTTCTTAACATAACGGCAATAAAACGTAACCTTAATTTAAACTGGACCAATCCTTATTATAAATGAATTAATATAATTACATTGTTGAATTCTGCTCCTGTCGGTGCCATGCGATAAGTGGTTGATCTTTTTGTCGATTATTTGCTGTTAATGAAAATATACCTTGTTAGCAAAAACTATGTAAGACCATGAAAAGAAAAATTTGTGGGTGTGAATTATGAATTCTCTAAAAATAATTGTTTGAAAACAACCGCAAAAGCTTTGTTCCCAAAGAATGAGATTTCTAAGTTTAGTTTCCTTTTTATATACTCAATATCATTATTATTCAATTTATAATTTTTTTATAAACAGTTTAGGCTGTGCAATTATTATTATTATGTTGACAGCTGTTTCGCCCTCTGAAAGCAATGTCTAGCTGTGTCTAGGCCACTTATAGACGTTTCATTTATATCACTTCCATATTGGTATAGGTACACAATGAAAAATAAATCCGAGTAAAACTTCACAAGTTATTGCATTAATATTATATTACAGAATATATAAAATAAATTTTTTAAATTAAAATGGCGTTTTGCATATGTACAAAACCAATGCAAACTTGAATAGTAATAAAAACGATATTTCCTCCAAGTTTTCAACCAACCATAATTAGTTGATTTGTGGAAATGAAAAGCTGCAGACCACTGTCAGTTTATTTTTACTGTTCAAAAGAAACTAAAACAATATACTTTTTAGTTAATATTTTTGCCTCCAGATACTTACATTGCGAAAACTGGTTCAAAATGACTGCAAATGTTATCAAAGAACCCAGCAACTAAAATCAGCAAAGAAAATCAGTGAATCGTTAGCAATTTTTTCAAAAGGTATATAATAAATATGTGATAGTCACCTCTTCTCTATAAAAGCAATAAATTCCTGAGTAGGTTAACACATTACCCACCGTGCATAAAAAAGGAAGCTCCAGAGAAACAAAGTCACATAGCATAAACCTTGGTTTCCTGCAAGCCATTTGAATAGTCTTTAGGTACATCTGGAAATAATGACACCATCATTAAATTTTGGTTTGTAAATCTCTACAGAATTTTTTTAACCAAACAAGAATTATTATTTATTGGAAGCAATTTGATTGTTGATTTTTTTACATAATGACAGTATAAAAATGGCCTGGTAAGCCGAAATAGCTGTAACAAAAAATAACACTAAAATTCTTGCATAACTTAACTTAATTAATAAAATAAATCTTTTACATATTCTCCGTGTTCCTTCGAATATTCCTCTTTAGCCAAATACGACATCAGTAGAGATGTCTTTCGTTCCTGAAACAGTGGTGACTAATTATTAAACAAAAATGTAATCACTTACTTATTATCCTACTTTAAAAAATATATATTTTACCTGATATATACACTTGGTGCACCCAAGCGCCAAAACGAAAAGACAGAAACTGCATCCAATTGTATTTAAGCACATCGGGAAATAGTTTTCTGGTTCAAAATATTTAATCTCTTTGGATACTTCAGTGATGAGAATTAGAGAGTAGACCATCAAACTAAGAATTGAAACCATTACTTGAAACTGAAATGCTTTACAAATGATTCCTCGAAGAACAAAAAGTGTGTCCAGAATTTCGCATAGATCCCTAATTTCATGAGCAAGAATTCTCTTGAAGTATCTAGATGATTCAGAATAAAGGTTTTTAATGATTGATAACCTGTTATTTATCAATTTGAATCTGTAGTATATAAGGTACACAGAAGAATAAGTCTGCATAAAGATAATATCCTTTACCTGGGCCATGAGAACAAGAATAACCGATTCATATTGGTGTATAAAACAAACTCCAAATATATTTCCAAAGATAACTAAATATTCATAAACAACAATTGTAACCAAGATCAAACATGAATGTGCATCATTCGGAATTATGTGTAGTGTTTTTAGTTTTCTGTCAATTTCGTTAAGACGATTGATGAAACTTGTGTAATGAAACTGTAGAATGTTGTTTGATAAATAAGTCACGATATACGTCAAAATTTGAATCCCAACTGCGAGATTAGGAAACGAAACTGGGTCTTCTTGAATTTCAGCAAGGGTAGTAAAATCAGTAAGCGTCCAAATGGATAGCACAAAAGGATAAATGAATGAAATGATAGATAGAAAGATGGAAAACTTGTATTCCTTAAATCCGTTCTCATTTTTAGTTTCTGTGTATGGAGACAGTGCCATTACTAGTGTAAGGCTATATAGAGGGCGGAGCATTTTGAAAATGTCCATGGCTGTTGAATTTTTCGTTAGAATACGAATATTGTCAGAAATTTGAAGAGTGATGGACATTCCCCTTGTATTTAACGAAATAGCTTATGTAATACGATGATTAATGATCTACAACAGTCTTCATCAAAGTGGGCGATAACGCCCCCTTATAGACGCTTACGGCTTTCAGGGGAGCTGTAGAAGGCTTAAAGAAAATTTGGG
This sequence comes from Limnephilus marmoratus, assembly GCA_917880885.1. NCBI lineage: Eukaryota > Metazoa > Arthropoda > Insecta > Trichoptera > Limnephilidae > Limnephilus > Limnephilus marmoratus. Next base: position 28,513,586 of record OU862924.1, on the reverse strand, counting down.
GGCGTTAAGGAAAGAATACTAATAATAAAACGTTTATTAATCAAGAGATTTTTTATAACATATTTTGTTATTTTTTCATTGAAAAGGTCACTGCTCAGCTACAATTCAGGATTTCTCCTAGAATGCAGTTGGTTTTCAGAAGTGCCTCCAATATAAAAAAAATCTAGAAGCGCGGGGGGGGGGCAGCTTATATTTTTATAGAGCTTAGAGCAACCATACTCAACGTGCGGCCCGCCAAGCTTTTATGTGTGGCCCTGAACCCTTGATGACGTATTGACGGTAGCATGCAGCAAACCAATTTGTCTAAAATTGTTGTAAATTTATCACAATATCAAAAATTGCTCTAATTTTGAAATAAACGCTTGGATACACGTTATTTTCGAGTTTCACTATTTTCACTATTGTAATAGAGAACTCCACTTCAATTTTTTTTTTTTTTTTTTTTTAATGAATAAAGACCTTCAAACTTAAATAATTGCATTTTTATTTTTATTTTTATAGTTAGTTTTAATAGTTAAAATAATTTTTTTAATAGTTAAAATAATTTTTCAAGACCCGCCGAAAAGCACCGTATCTATGGTGGATTGTGTGACTCATCACCCACCGATAGTTTTATTTACTTTCAAGTTGTCATTTTGAATCAGTGATGTTATGTCTAGGGAAATTTCCTTAGATCTAGGGGAGAAAAATATTTTTTAGGGAAAAGGGAAATCAGGACAAAATCTAGGGAAATTTCGAACTCTGGCAAATTTTTTATTACATATGACAATATTACTGGCATTATTTATGTATATATACGTATATATATATTTTTGGAATTCCAATGAATCTTAATTATTGTTCATGTACTTACATACAATGTTATTTTTAACATTGACAACTCAAAATGATATTATGTATCTAAAAAGATAGATTGGACCTATGAAAAAAAATTTATTTATGTTTTAAGTTCCGTTTTATCAGTGATTGCGGTTGATTTTTATTATGCAAGGGCGTGTAAATAGCCCCTGACACGAGGGAGATGACTACCCTATGTAAATTAACGAATATTGAATTCTTCCCTATGTGACACAAAAACAGTTGACCCAGCAATTCCAAATTCCAAAGTGAAAACAAACAATACTCACTCAGAGAATGCAGCTCATTGGCGATGTCCAACACAAAAGACACTTCTTTTCATTAAAAAATATCAAGGCGGTATTGCATAATCTTGACAGATGTTTCGCACAGCAAGGAAGTTTCAACAATGAATAAATTTGCATATTAATAATACGTGCCACAATCACAATCTTGTACAACAATAATTCAAGTATTGGATGAATTATTCGATTATGCGTGACTAGGAGCGACATCTCTTGGCCTTTTACTGACACTCCCGTCGGAAGCAATTGCCTGCCTCACAGAGGTAAGGAAATGCATGGATACACTGAATTTCAAGTCACACAGGTAAATTCAATACAATACAAAAACCACAGATGGCGCCCTCATGGTCTCATAGCATAAATTATTAATTGATTAAGAAAATGGATCCAAATATATTTATGGCGCGTATCCAGTGTTTTTTTATTTGAAATTCAGTGGTGAGTGTATTCGTACTTTTAAATTATTATTTCACGTAGCAAAAAGCGTTTTATTTGGAAAAGCACAGTATAAGTACATTTACCAAATTCCGATATCTTTCCAATTAATTAATCATGTTAATTAACATATAACAGGATTACTGTTACACAATCAGGTGGCTACGTAGGTAATTGCGTAAATGTGAAATTCTAGGGAAATTTCACCTCGAAATCTAGGGAAATAATTTTTTTGGGCAGAACATCCCTGTTTTGAATGGAACAAAAATGGCTGAACTAGGATGACAAGTGTGAGAATTCGATGCGTTTTTTATTCAAGATTAACTGCTTTTAATGTAGAAAAATATTGGTAAAATGTCACCGCTATGTTATTGTATTTTATCAAAGTGAAATATAAAAACAATAAAACATCTTTTTCATTGCAAATATGACATTGTAAGCCATCGAATTTTGTGTTCAGGCGTGACTTTTGACATTGTTTTATGTTTAACACATACAGCGTTTCGGTATGTGTTATACATAAAACTTAAAATTAAAATTTTTTCTAAAGATTTTTTTGAAATTAAACGATTTTTCTTGTCATAGAATATAGTGTTGCGGCCCGCGTAACTTAAATTTTTATAGATTTTAAAGGCAGGGAGCAAGGAAGTAGTCGGAATAAACTAGAAATATTTTCACAAAAACTGACGAGTACCCGGCGTTGCTCGGTGTTATATACAGGGACGTCTTGAGCCGTGGCAACCTATAAATTCATCAATTTTGACCGATCAGTGGTTGAGTGGACATCGCGTTTGGGTTCCACCCAAGCGTTCCGTGGCTTAGTCCTCTATCACAACTCAAGCAACATTTTCGGCTTACTGTGGTAGTAGCAGGAGATTTTCAAATATTATCAGGTTATTCGTTACCCGAGAATGTGTGTATTTCTTTAAAAAAAAATCTGTAGCATAAAAGATAAACCGAAGAATAAAATGTATCTACGAGTATTCAAAAATAGACCCACCATACCGGGCGTACAGTATGGTAGGCATACCATATAGGCGAATGCCCTTATTATGACGCTAAAACAATAAAAATATGAATTAAATAATACATATATGTATAATAGCAAAACTAAATATAATATCACCTACAAAAAAAAATTAATAAAAAATCATGTGTGCAATTTACACGTGGTAGAAGTGAAACCTTCAGAAAACTAAAATTCGATAGAATGAAACGAATGTAGAGTATCAGGATAACTGTGTGGTTTATTTATTATTATCAAAGTTTAAAATTATTTTACATTTTATTCTACGAAGCATCGCACAAAGAGAGTGCCGATAGCCTATCTCATTCTCTCGCAAGCTAAATCCTATAATTATGTGTGTGATTGTCTCTTTTTAGTGTCGCTCGTTTCCGTTTCAGCGAGTTTCAAATCACAACGGTGCTAAAAAAGTTTTCGCTTCAATAATAATGTTATAACTTATAAAATATACAAATAAAACAAATAAATAATCAAAATAATTTTTATTCTACGTCCCGACTTTTACTATCGTATATTTTAAGTATATTTTTTTTATGTTTTTGCCTCCAAAGGTCTAAAAAAAATCGCCATTTTTGAGCCAAGACGCCGAAAGCATTTGCCACCACACACCTTGCCATAATCTGTAATTGTAATTAGATATTCTCGGGTCATATCTTGATTGCCTGTATGGAAATGGACGCATCAGACTTGAGCTTAATCTAAAAGCTTTCGTCTCCAAACATAATTATTAATTATTTAAAGAGTTCCCCTCCAAGCTATACCGCACGATTAACGACATCAACGTACCGCGGACGCTAGTTGATCGCTAGTTTGGTGTGAACGGTTTCTGCACGCTCTTGACGCTCCCGTGCACGTCACCGTGGACGCAAAATGAACGCGCGTAAGAGTAATTAAGAGATTCGTAGTTCCTACACCTTTAAGACTCCGCTGTCCGCACCAAAAATTTCAATTTTGACCAATGCGAGCATTTAGTATTAAAAGTTACCGAAAGGAGGTGTTTTTGCCGGGTTTAAAACTTGGCTATTAATAAAAAAATTCCGAGCGGTTTCGTCGCGATTTCAGAAAGAAAGTTCGGACTTGTAAGATAAAACTGTTAAAATTACATGCACTAAAAAAAACAAAGAAGGACATCGTAGACTACAGATTTCACATTTGTTCAACCATACCCGTCTTCCAAATTGATAAGAGAAATTAAAGAGAAACTCTCCAAAAAATCGAAATTCTTTCTTACACAGATGATCAATATCATTAGCCCGTTTCTGCCTAGGAGTCGAAAGGCGTTGGTCGGTCAGTTGTCCTTCCTTCGTGTGTGTAGATCTTACACTTCTTATCAACATATTAAGTAGCATATATATTTATTTTTTAGATTTACTTTACACGTTAATATATAATATATTCACAATAATTTCCTTCAGGGCCCACAGCATCCATGGGCGTGCTATGTAGAGGGGAGGGTACATTCAAATTAGCGTTTATTTATTTATTTTTTCAGGTTCTCAATGAAACAGTTATACACCAAATCATTACGGAGAAGATTACAAAATTTGAGAGAAAAAAGGTCTAAGGGGTCAGTTTCACTATGTTGAGACGTATGTCAAAAGATAGTTACTGAACTCTCTATAGGTAACATTGAAGATGTCAATGCTCAATGCAGAATCGTTAAGCAGTTGAATTGCTCTGTTTAGTGGCACATTCTGAAAGGAAGAAGTTCTCGCTTTCGGAGCATAAAAAAGTGCGTGAGATCTCACACGAGAATACGCGTTAGGGACATATAGGGTAATCTCCTTAAACATAGGTGGATTCGGTACCGTACCGGAGATCAGCTTAAAAAAATGTTTCCCAAAAAATATTTTTCGGCGGGCTTCTAAGGTATTAAGATCGAGCATTCCTGTTAAGAACAACGATGGAAACAGGAATATAATTAAGGTTTATATTGCTGAGCTTCTACAGGGTGTTAAAGTCACTTGACTTGCTGATTCTAATGATCCTTGACATTATTTGGAGTAAAAATTCAAATAAAATTTTGGTCTCCGGTGACTTTTCCGATACTTTTTTCAAATTTTTTATCTTCAAAATCAAAGAATAAAATCTTCTGCATGTCATCATTGGTCACTCAGCCGAGTAAAAACCCAACCTCTTACTCCGCCCCCAACTCTCCGATATTTACAATTTTGAAATATATGTAAAGAAAACCACCTATGAGTGCTTTCTTTAAGCTTGTATTTGCTGCGTCATTGAGTAAGTACTGAGCTAGTTAGTGGCCCACTAGATGTCAGAACAAATGAATCGAGTTAGGAAAATATAACTGTCAGAATTATTGGATTAACAATTCCTGAAAATATTATCTTATTTTATTTATTATTTAATAAAGAAACCTAAAATAAGAGCTTTAAATGTTGTTTCTTTTGTTTTTATAGGTAAGTAAATCTTTTGTTAACCGATAATATAATTTTTAATAGTTGTAAATACGTATTGTTACTAAAACTTTTGTTTTTATAGAGAAACGCAATTGCGCCTTTGTTTTATTCAAGAATATAAAAAATCATTATATATATATATAAAATTTATACGAAAATATTTGTTATTTTCTCCATGTTTTATGTTACGTCTCCTTTGTGGTGTAATACGCCTATATTATTATAACGGGACTAGTATTATTATTATTACAATATTTAATTTCTCTTTATCGATATGGGAGGTGGTTATGGGTACCGGCGCCCGGGAAACATTTGTTGGATAACCGACACCCCTGCCATAGGTCACCCAAGTAGTTCGCTACGTTTAGTGACCTATTTTATTATTATGCGAACGAACAAAGGTTGTCTGTCAGTTATAAGATAAAAACAGTTTTTTCTGAAAATGACAACATTGTACGAAAAAACTTAAAATTGCTGTAAATGTTGACCGGTTGGAGATAACTTTACATATGTTTATGTATTCTAAAAGCAAATTAAATTTTTTACAATTTCTTTCATTGATGAATAATTTAGACAATATGAAGGAATGCTTAATGAAAAATTTGAGGGAACATTATTTTTGTCGAAAATAACTACATTTGTGGAGCGTGTAACTCAAAAACGGCCGGGATTTCGAAAATTACATTTAGAATAAAAGTTGTAGATAATTTTACGAGTTTTTACATATTTGAAGAAAATTTTCCTCTGCGACGCACCAATTTTCAGATATAAGCAGAAACCCGAAAATTTGGAGCTTCCCCGCCATCCCTCCCCCCCTAGCTCGCCAACTAGCTCATCCAACTAGACGTCGGGACTTTTAGTATGTTCACACCTTAAGCACCCTGAACAAGTTTCTGAAGGAATCGCTTAGGTTCCTACTCACTCTACACCTCCTTCCTTGACTGGAATCTTAATATTGTCCAGGTTTTTAAAGCACCATCGATGTGATTTTTTTTAAAGAAAGACAATCATTCTTGGGTTATGAATAACCCAACAATGTTTGAAAATCTTCAACTACCATCACAGTAAGCGGAAAATGTTGCTTGTGTCGTGATGGAGGACTTAGCCAGCCGAAGAATTGAACACGCGACGACCGGGTGGGGCCCAAAAAGTCTAACTCACAAAAATGGCACTATACAAAGGGGTTAAGTGCACAAACTTCGGGTGGTGATTCTACATGACAGTAAAAAAAGTTAAAGGTAAAAATTAAGGTATTAAAAGATAAAGAGCTTTTTTCAAATGTTTCAAGGTAGTTTTCGGGTAAAAAAAGTTATGTTGCTTTGAACGGAAAAAACAATATTCTTCTTTGAAAAAATATTTTTGTATTGGCAAAAAAAACATTGGATTTTCGAAAAAAGTTATTCTATTACCATTTTTACTTCTAGTATCATTTGGAAACACCTCCCGAAATTTGTGCCCTTTACCCCCGGACACCCTGTACAAACAATGAGAGAGATGGCGGGATATAAGTAATAAATAGATTTTTTATGATAATGTATTAAACGCCCTCAAGGCATTTTTTTTAAAACGGCCGTACACAAATTATACAAATATCATTAAAATGTTCATTTGATGGCAGCCCTGAACAAACAACTACTTAAAAGAGTAATGGTTTTAGCATGGGCTTCATGCGGTAAGTAAATTATAACAAGGTCAAACTAAATACTTTAACAATATAGTCGGTTTTAGTAAACAATAGGAACTTTTATTTAATTACATTTACGGTATAGATATGATACCAGAATGTTTCTGTCGATAGGTGATAGGTATGAACATAAAAACATAATATTACAAACTTGAAAAAATTTCATTCCTTTTTAAAAGTAGGTTGGTATATAATGCATAAAATAATTATTATACATTATTAATTTATTATATTACCATCCGTTTACACGTGACTTAGGTAGATACCTGGTAGATGGATGGGTGGGTACTTGAATATATATTCATGGTATTAGGGAAAAAACAAAATGAACTTATTACCCTAAATACAGACAATCAAAATATTGAAGAGGTGGAAGAAATTAAATATTTGGGAATCGTAATCGATAATAAGTTAAAACTTAACTCTAACTTTGAAATGCTAACTAGAAAAATTGCCAAAAAGATTAATTTCTTAAGTAGGATAAAGGGAAAATTAGTCATTAAAACTAGGAAATTGATCTATAACACAACTGTAGCATCCCATCTGAATTATTACTCAAGTGTAATCTTTCTGAGCAAAACAACACAAATTAAAAGAATGGAAATAATTCAGAACAGAGGCATGAGATCTACATTGTGATGTAGCAGATATACCAGGATAAAAACCATGCAACTCAATATATTTACAGCCTTACTAAAAAACCCAGTGAAAATTTTATTCAATTGACAAACGGCCGCGGATGTGAAAACATTACTAATTAAAAAAATTGTTCATGGAAAAAAATACACATGGTTTACACAGTCTGAGAGGGTAGTTTATCTCTGTTTTAGTAATGATGTTTTAACGAAATTTGGATTTTTTCCTAAGTATTTTGAATGTTGTATATATTTCTTATTTTTGAAGGTGTCGTAAAAACAAAACCATTTATGAAAACTAGATAAAATTACCTTTTAGATTTGTGTAATTGAAATACGCTTTAGTTTTAAAAAACTGCCATATATTAAGATTCAAGCGCGAAAAAAATGGAATTTTTATTTTACCAAAACATATTTGATGAAAGTGCACAGAAATTTATAAAAAAACAAAATTTAAAAAATACAGACCTTTTATATAATGAATTTGGAACGAAACTGTCACCTCACTTTTTCCTCGTGCATGCAATAAAAAAGTAATAAAAAATTTCAAAGTTTTTTTATTGCCAAAAAACTAACCTAAAAAATGATACTGACTTTTATAACACATTTCTTGCATCTCTAAAGACGTTAATTTCTTTGATTAGCTTAGGAACACATGTATTAGATATTAATATTTAAAAAAAACATCACTTTTATGAAATTCTCGTAAAATAAAAACGTTTAAAAGTAAATTTGAATTATCATGTTTTATATAAAATCCTTTTTGACATTTCAATTTTCAAAGTAAGATTATTTTTATTATAACTTGACTAAAACTTATTAAAAACCACAAAAACTCGGTAAATATATCAATTATACGAATATAATGTTGAATTAGTCATATTATTAGAAATTACGATCACATTTGAGTAAGTAATAATAATACACACACATCCGAGGAGTGATTTTATTTTCGCGCTTTCAGCCCGAACGACGAATGCGCAGGCGCCCGCGCGCCACCTGGCGGTTGTGAAGGAAAACACACAATTTAGTACTTACACTATGAAAAATTACATTGTTGCCAGACCTATAAAATATATTTTAAGAACAAACGTTATTAATAATGTTATCGTGTTTTAGTGTATTTTTGTTTTATTCATGTTGCTGCAGCAACGTGGGTTATCGGGCGTGCTGTGGTTTTTTTTTAGTAAGGCTGTAAGTGTGTGGCAAAGATTAGTTTTCAATACCCTAGTTTTTATTTATAAGTTAAAAAATAAAATGTTACCAGATTACATGTTGAATAATGTTAGAATCAACAGTACAGTTCATTGTTATCCTACGAGAAACTGCAACGATTTTAGACTTCCTAAAACAAATTTATCGGGAACACAAAATAATATTTATTATAAAGGTTTTAAAATGTTCAATGAACTCCCTGTAAATGTTAAGGAGGCTAAAAGTCTTGCAGTTTTTCGTGGATTTTGTCTTAATGTTGTAAAGTCCAAATTTTAGTCAGAAGGTAGTAAATAATATTGTAGTAGTCATAGAAAAGAAAACATTAGATATAAGATGTCAAATTTTATGTCTAAATAAAATACACTATAAAAAAAATAATACTTTTAATAATAAATATTACTTACAAATACTTATAACAAACATGATAAAAATGCATAAAATAATTACTTTCTTTAATAATGTATTAACATCCATTTACTTATTATACATTTTTTTTTTACAGTGAATACCGCACAAGAATCTCAACTGCTCCCGTCTGGAGCCAGTGAGACTATGGCATCCCCAATTGGGGTATGTTGTGAGGCTGAAGGTAGTGGGGAGGGGAAGGAGGTGGGGAAGAGGAAGGTTGGGAAGTACCTGGCTATTCAGATCTGGTCACTAAACACGGCTAAAGCCATTTTCAAGCAACGTTTCAATTCTGAATGGTGGTCTTACACCAGGGCGATACTGATAGTATCTTCCACTCTGGAACGTGCGGCAAATATACTATATATTATTTTAAATGAATTAATTGTGAAATAACACAAATTAATCAAATAAAATTTATTTGCGCATGCCGGGTTCGAACCCGCGACCTCCGGAATGTGAGTCAAGAGTCTTACAGCCGTTGTGTCCAACCTATGCTCAGCCGAGATCTCCGCTCAGCCCTGCTCAAATACCCAAATACGCTGTGTCGAAACACAATGATCGTCCCACCACACTCAAATGTAAGGAAGGTAGCCGGGTGGATTAAAGTTGCTAAGGAAGACCTACTTATAAAAACTGACAACAGAGCGAACAAAAATCCGCGAAAACAATCGAGCTGTCAATGTCAATTAATTATCGTAATTATCTGTCATCAGTTCACTCTTTTGTCGGCTTTTTTATTTGGTTTTTCAATTTGAAATATGAATCCTATATTGAATATAGTGATTATGGTTGAATGGGCAGATATGCTTAACGATAATATTGGATTATATAGGCGGCGGCAAGATGCCGATATAAATTTTATGGAAGTATTAAATGACGGCGATTTTTATAACCGCTTTAGGATGACAAAAGCGTGTTTTTTATATGTTTTGAGCCAAGTAGAAGATAATTTAACTTACGCAAGCGAAAAGTAAAGTTTTGACTTATTCGAGTGTCATTTTTGTAATAATATGTGGAATATAATTAGCACTTGTCGAGGACAATGTCATTCCAAGCAGCTTCTTTTGATTTTACAAGCGTAGCGTAGTTTGGGCCACCTGTCGCTTTCGACAAAATGACCTGCGACGAGGTAACCAGGTCTACAAGTCTCATTTTTTCGTTTGGCGTAAAATTTTTCGAACGCTTCGCCTTGTCCATTTTGAATACAAAATTTCAACTGATTCTAATGTCAAACTTCAAACGCACGTAAACAAAAAAGTAAGTCAATTAACACCTTATTTTTAACATATTAAATACGTTTGTTTTAAAAATATAAAATGTCGGTTTATGTATTACACTATTTAAAATAAAATATCTGTATTAATAATAAATAAAATTAATTAACGTTTCGGTATTAATTTAACATGTAAAGTTGCTAACTTGACGTCATTTTTTGGTGTACGAAAGCAAATGGGGCTACACACCGAGCGCTACGATCAAGTTGTTGGACACAGCTAAAATGGAGCATTTTTCTAACATACCTTAGCTTAGCGGCGCAAGGCGCTAGGCTCAGCTTCACTCGGATTAATCATCCGAAAATGTTGGACACAACGGCTGTTAGCCACTGGACTACGGAGGTCGTACATGTACGATATACATCGATGTCCGTTGGTAATAATTTTTTTTTGTTATTCCCATGCTTGACCGAATAATTTTTAACCTTTTTAAAACGTATATAATTATATAATCGTACATAAATATTATTTACGTTTGAAATTTGAAAGGCACATAGATTACTCGCGCGTTAGAGAGAGACGTACTGTAATAATGATGTTTAGAATTAAAATACGTAAGCGCCTGTTGTTAAAATATTTAATCAATCAAGGTGTATTTAAAAAAAGAGCAAAAATCTCGCGAAAATTGTCTTTAGAATCATTTAAAGAAACATTGTTAATTTTTTAATTCATATAACTTGTAAAATAATCGAAAGAATCGTGTAGATAATAATTTTCGGAGCATACTTTGCCATTTATTTCTTTCGAGGGAATCTATCTATCTTCTTCTATCTTCTATCTTCTTCTTCTTCTTCTATCTTCTATATATAAATAAAAATGAATCGCCGAAATGTATGTACGCGCATAACTTTCGAACGACTGCGCTTAATTGGATAATTATTTTTTTTGGGTGTTCGTTATTGTCAGGACAGGGTTTTTATAAAACTACTGGTGAGCTCTGGCATTATAAAATTTGCAATAAGTTGCACCCGAGCTGTTTGAAACGAGTGATGGGAGCGCAGGTAGGGGGTTCGTGGGAAGGGGGGAGGGGAATCAGGGAAGGGGGCGGGGAACCTGGAAGGGGGGAGGGGAACTCGGGAGAGCGGTTCGCGGGATGGGGGAAGAGGGGGGGAGTGGAGTGGGGAGAGGGAAGGTGGAGGCTAAAGGGGGACGGGACGAATGGGAAAGGACACGCAGGGAGAAACAATTTCTTTATTAAATGGCATAGCAACGCATGCCGGGTACCAGCTAGTTTCATATAATTTCCGTTTCGGCCCGGGGGTTACCTGGATACTATCTTAAAGAACAACATATATTTTTTTAAGAGCTTAAAAACTTCAAATGTTAGGGAGATATTATGTAAGTAATCGGAAGAAATTCAGAGAGTGGAGCCTTAATATAACCAATAGTTAAGTAATTTCCAGTGGATTTTAGATGTTAAAAACCAGTCACTTCGAGGCTTAACATTAGGATAGATGTGAAGGGATTTTGAGAAAACATAGAATTTATTTGTAAATTTTTTTATTACTGCAGTTTTATCATTGGAATTGAGGCCCACATGCGGCCCGCGGTCCATATCTTTAACACCCCTACACTGTACGTATTTACGCCTCCAAGTGATTACTTTGCGAAAACTGGTTCAAAATGACTGCATATGTTATCAGAGAACCGAGCAACTAAAATCAGCAGAAAAAATCAATAAACGATTGGTTTTTGAAAAGGGTATATAATATTATCATAGCCATCTCTTCTTTTTAAAAGCAATACATTCCTAAGTAGGTTAACACATTGCCCACCGTGCATAAGAATGAAAGCTCCAGAGAAACAAAGCCACATAGCATTAACCTTGGTTTCCTGCAAGCCATTTGAATAGTCTTTAGGTATATCTGGAAATAATGACACCATCATTAAATTTTGGTTTGTAAATCTCTACAGAATTTTTTTTTAACCAAACAAGAATTATTCTTTATTGGAAGCAATTTTATTGTTGATGCTTTTACATAATAACAGTTTGAATATGGTCTTCTGAGCCGAAACAGCTGTAACAAAAATTCGTGCAGAACTTTATCAAATTTAATTAAAAAAAAACTTTTACATAATCTCCGTGTTCCTTCGAATATTCCTCTTCAGCCAAATACGATATCAGTAGAGATGTCTTTCGTTCCTGAAACACTGGTTACTAATTATAAAACAAAAATTTAACCACTTACTTATCATGTTACTTTAAAACATATATTTTACCTGATATAGACACTTGGTGCACCCAAGCGCCAAAATGAAAAGACTAAAATTGCAACCAATTGTATTAAAGCACATCGGGAAATAGTGTTCAGGTTCAAAATATTTAATTTCTTTGGAGACTTCAGTGATGAGAATTAGAGCGTGGATCATCAAACTAAGAATTGAACCCACCACTTGTAATTGAAATGCTTTACAAATGATTCCACGAAGAACAAAAAGTATGTCCAGAATTTCGCACAGATGCCTAATTTCGTGAGCAAGAATTATCTTGAAGTATCTTGATGATTCAGAATAAAGGTTTTTAATGATTGATAACCTGTTATTTATCAATTTGTATCTGTAGTAAACAATGTACACAGAAGAATAAGTCTGCATAAAGATAATATCCTTTACCTGCGCCATGAGAACAAGAATAACCGATTCGTATTGACGTATATAACAAACTTTAAATATATTTGCAAATATAATTACATATTCATAAACAACAATTATAAACAAGATCAAACATGAATGTGCATCATTCGGATTTATGTGCAGTGTCTAAAATTTTCCGTCAATTTCGTTAAGACGGTTAATGAAGTTTGTGTAATGAAACTGTAGAATGTTGTTTGATAAATAAGTCACGATATAAGTCAACAAATGTATCCCAAGTGCGAGATTAAAAAACGACACTGGGTCTTCTTGAATTTCAGCTATATCAGTAAAATCAGTAAATCTACAAAAGGATAACGCTAAAGGATAAATGAATGAAATGATTGATAGAAAGATGGAAAACTTATATTCCTTTAACCCTTTCTCATTTTTAGTTTCTGTATATGGAGACAGTGCCATTAGTAGTGTAAGGCTATATAGAGGACGGAGAATTTTGAAAATGTCCATGGCTGTTGAATTTTTCCTTAGAATACGAATATTTACGGAAATTTGAAGAGTGCTGGACATTCTATTTAACAAAATAGCTTATGTAAAGCGATGATTAACGATCTAAAATGATTCATTTGTTTTAATGATTTGATTGAGTCGGTTACTATACAATTATTATTAATCGAATATTATGAATTACTTTACGCTGGGACATAGCCAGTTGCCAAGCTCGCAATGGGCAACTTTAATTTTTTAGGGAGCTTAGAGCAGTGGTCGAGTGGTCCCGACCTTTTTTTGACCAGGCACATCTTTGACATTTATTTTTTCTCACAAGGACCACAAGGTACTTTAGGGTGCGGTCCGTATCGGTAGAGACGGGAGATAAATGAAAGTCGTCATGTCGAAGTGGTGAGTCAGTCGTTTATTGGGCTACGTAGCAGATGGTCGGTGGTCGGTAACTTGATGTAATGCGGAGTGCCGTAGATGATGCTGCAGGCGTACGGAGGTGGAGATGGTGTGGTGAAGGTCAGCGAGTTGCTCGACACCATGGCGGTGGAGATGACCTATATTCCAGGCCGTTGCTCGACGCTTTAAGTCGCGGAGGTAAACGGTGTGTGGCTCGGTGAGCTGAGCCACCAGCAGGTAGTCCTGGCGAGGCGGAGCGCGTTCCATGGCAGCGAAGCACGGTGGGCTTCGGGGTGCCATGAAGTGGTGAGCTGATCCCCGGACTGAAGGTGACGCAAGCCTTGTGAGTCGCGGGATGTTGCTGTTCTGCGGGGCTGAAGGCACGATGGGCCTTGTGGCTGAGACGTGGTGATGGACCTCGAGGAAGCTGCCCTGGAGCGTGTGCCATGCAGGAGCACTTGTTACATGTTGAGATGTTGGCCGACTGTTAGTGTGAGACTGAACTGGACTGAACTGCAGCGGGCGAGCGATCGGCTGCTTATATAGCCGCGGTAGAGTAACTACCTCGCGGTAGGTAATACGAGCCACTTCGACAGTTGACGAGAATATTCGGCGCCGTACAGATATTGTACGGTGCTGTCTCGAGACCTTTCTAGGCGGGGCGATATTATTATCGTCGGGCTGGCACGGGAGGCGAGAAAGTACATCGCGGCCAGTATAGGTACGAAGGTACCTAGGCAAGTAGGTTTGCCGATGCGCGCGGATATTAGGAGATGTTTCTCGATTCCTCTTTTGGTGGCGAAGTTTATAATGATGTGTCGCCACAGTACAATAATGACAAACTGTTAATCGCGTAATTAAACGCGTCCTAGCAATTACCACCATTTTGCAATTCAATGTGCTCTTCTTGGACTTCTTCAGCAATCTCTCCATCATTAATACCAAATGGGTTACGAACCAACTTTTGGATGCCTTTCGATTCGGTTTTGTAGTAAACGAATAAAGCTTAAATTTTATAGAGCTTAGAAGAAGTAGTCGTAACATGAAATATTTTCGCAAAAGCTGACGAGTACCCGGCGTTGCTCGGGATTTTAAAAAGGGTCGTTTTGAACCGTGAAGGGGCCCATGGGCAACCTATAATTCATCAATTGGAATCGGTAGTGTAAAAGATAAAGCGAATAATAACATTAATTTATTTTTAGAATAGACCCCCTGACCAGGCGAAAGCCCTTATTATGGTGCTAAAATAATAAAAATAGGAATAAAATAAAATAATAACAGTAAAAGCAAAACTAAATATAATAAAACCTACAACAAAAATGAATAAAAATAATGTTATAACAAATACAACATTAAAATAATTATTTAATCACGTGACAGTGGCCTAAGTAATGGACCGGAGACGTCCATTACTTGGGCCAATGTCGCCACGTTGAGAAAATACGACGTACACTATGCGCGCGTTCAAAATCGACTTGGATGTTCGTTATTTGTTTTTTGGGGTGTTATGCCGTACTGCGCTATCTCATCCTTTAGCCAACACCATAATTGCCCAGCGATCTGCCGGATCTGCCCGATGATGGACACTACAACGCTGTCCGAAACGTTGGCTAAAGAAGGAGGTAGAGCAAAACGGCATAACACACCAAAAACAAATAAGGAAAATACTTTTGGCCGTGAAAATCTAAAAACGTTTCTAAACATAGGATGTGTTCAAAAATCAGCTGGGCTTTTTAAAATCAAATGTCAATTAATTAAAATCAACGTTTTAAAATCATAAGGGAAAAAAGTTATTTAAAAAGAAAACGGCAGATATTTGTGCAGACCTCAGAAAAACGGATAATATAATTGTATATGAAAAAAATATATTTAAAAATAAAACGGCAGATACTTGTGCGGGCCGCACAAACATCCGCCGCGGGCCGCAGTTTGACGACCACGGATCTAGAACTATACTATTTCACAATTAATTAATTAAAAATAATATGTGTTATAATTGCGGCATTTTCCAGAGTGGATGATGCTCTCTGTGTAAGACTATTATTTGGCTTTAGCCGTATTTAGTGACAAGTTCTGAATAGCCAGGTACTTCCCCATCTTCCTCTTTCCCATCTTTTTCCCCTCCTTACTATCGACATTTGTAGGGAGGGGAAGGAGATGGGATCAAAAGTCATGAAAGTAGAAAGATTAAAAAACACCTGACAATGCAAATTTGGTCACTAAACACGGCTATACAGCCTTTAGTGTGTATTTATGCCTCTGGGTTCTCACTCTGCGAAAACTGGATCAAAATGACTGCATATGTTATCAGAGAACCGAGCAACTAAAATCAGGAAAAAGAAATCATTTAGGTTTTTGAAAAAGGTACATAATATATAATAGCCATCTCTCATTTTTATAAGCTATACATTCCTGAGTAGGTTAACACATTGCCCACCGTGCATAAAAAAGGAAGCTCCAGAGAAACAAAGCCACATAGCATAAACCTTGGCTTTCTGCAAGCCATTTGAATAGTCTTTAGGTACATCTGAAATAAATAAACCATCATTGAATTTTGGTTTATAATCTCTAAAAAAAAATTATAACCGACAATAATAATTATTTTTTTAAGAATTAGACTGTTAATGCATTTACGTAATCTCCGTTGTCCTTTGAATATTCCTCTTCAGCCAAATACGATATCAAAAGAGATGCCTTTCGTTCCTGAAACAGTAGTGATTAATAACTATTGAAAAATTTAACCACTTATTATCTAACTTTAAAAAATATGTATTTTACCTGACATAGACACTTGGTGCACCCAAGCGCCAAAACAAAAAGACACATAGTGCAACCAATTGTATTTAAGCACATCGGGAAATAGTCTTCAAGTTCAGAATATTTAATATCTTTGGATACCTCAGTGATGAGAATTTGAGAGTAGACCATCAGACTAAGAATTGAACCCACCACTTGAAACTGAAATGCTTTACAAATTATTCCGCGAAGAACAAAAAGCATGTCCAAAATTCCGCATAAATCCCTTATTTCTTGAACAAGAATTATCTTTAAGTATCTAGATGATTCGGAATAAAGGTTTTTAATGATTGATAGCCTGTTATTTATCAATTTGAATCTGTAGTATAAAAGGTACACAGAAGAATATGTCTGCATAAAGGTAATATCCTTTACCTGAATCATGAGAACAAGAATAATCGATTCATATTGGCGTAAACAACAAATTCCAAATATTTGTGAAAAGATAACTAAATATTCATAAACAACAATTATAATCAAGATCAAACATGAATGTGCATCATTCGGAATTATGTGTAGTGTTTTTAGTTTACTGTCAATTTCGTTAAGACGATTGATGAAATTTGTGTAATGAAACTGTAGAATGTTGTTTGACAAATAAGTCACGATATAACTCAACATTTGTATCCCAAGTGCGAGAATAAAAAACGACACTGGGTCTTCTTTAATTTGAACAAGAGTAGTAAAATCAGTAAGCGTCCAAATGCATATCGCAAAAGGATATATGAACGAAATGATTGATAGAAAGATGGAAAACTTATATTCCTTCAACCCGTTCTCATTTTTAGTTTCTATGTATGGAGACAGTGCCATTAGTAGTGTAAGGCTATACAGTGGGCGGAGAATTTTGAAAATGTCCATTACTCTTGAAATTTTCCCTAGAATACGATTATTGACGGAAATTTGAAGAGTGCTAGACATTTTATTTAACGAAATGGGTTAAGTAAAACGATGATTAGTGATCAGATCATCAATCATCGTGTAGATTCTACAATTATTCACATTCCTTTGTTTTAATAATTGAGTCGGTTATTATACAATTATTATTCGTCAAATATTATTAATAACTTTACGCTGGGGCATTGCCAGTTGCCAAGCTAGCGATGGGGCAGCTTTTATTTTTTATACGGCTTAGAGCACGGGTGCCCGACCTTTTATTGACCAGGGCCTTCTATGATATTTGAATCTCCCTCCTGACTATTTAAATATTTCAATAAAATTCTTATAAACTAATAAAAAGTGAACATGTTAAAATGTAGCTTTTCCAAAATAATTTCATTAAAATGTTTTTTTTATCTTATTTTTACGAAGCTTTAAATTAATGTTGCGTCTAAATGCGTTTGCGTCTAAATGTTGCACCCGTGATAATGGAATCACCCTTATACAACACTAAAATAATTATTATTCAACGTCTCTGGTCCATTACTTGGGCCACTGTCACGTTAAGCAGGCGACTGTTGTTAGGAAGACAGCCTCCTTCGTTTATGAAATAAAAATAGCAATCACGGATTCATAATTTCCTTCAATACAACCAATGATTATGTAGCTTCTATTAGATATAAAAAACAAGTCACTTCGAGCAATTTAAAATATGAGCGATGTATATCAAACACTAGGATAGTTGTAAAAAAATGTATGTATTTATTGTCAATAAGTTTATTTTGTAGAACTCCATTTTAATTTTAATTTCTTTTATATATTCAAAATATTACTATTTAATCTATAAACACCGTTTATTATAAACAAGTTCTGCTATTATTAGGCGTTACAGCTGTTTCGCCTTCTGAAAACAGTTTGATAATGCTTTCAGAGGGCGAAACAGCTGTCATGCGTTATAATACTTACATAGCAGAACTCGTTCATAATAAACTGTTTTTATCGATCAAATAATAATATTATTAAGATAGATGTGAAGGGATTTTGAGAAAATATTTAAAAAAAATTATTACTTCAGGTGTATTGGAATTTTTAATTAATTTTAATCTTTTGTAGATGCTATATGAAGAGAGAATAGAAGTAACGATATTTTGAGAAACATTTATTAAAATCTAACTTTTTGACAATCAAATGAAACTACAGTATTAAGTTACAGCAAAAATATATCCGCGATACGATAAATTAATTATTTTAACCGACATAAGATGTTCAACCCTGCTCCTATCGGTGCCCTAATATTAGTGCAAGAACTTCTTGCCATCTAGAAGTATACATAGAACTAGAAATAATATCTAGAACTATACTAAGTATCTAGAACTATACAATTTCACAAGTAATTAATTAAAAATAATAATATGTGTTACATTTGCGGCATTTTCCGGAGTGGATGATACTCTCAGTATGGCCCTGGTGTAAGACTACTTTTCGGAATTGAAGTGGCTTTAGCCATATTTGGTGATAAGTTCTGAATAGCCAGGTACTTCCTTACCTTCCTCATTCCCATCTCCTTCCCCTCCTTACTACCGTCAGTAGTAGGGAGGGGAAGGAGATGGGATCAAAAGTCATGAAAGTAGAAAGGTTAAAAAACACCTGGCAATGCAGATTTGGTCACTAAACACGGCCTTTAGTATGTATTTATGCTTCCGGGATCTCACTCTGCGAAAACTGGATCAAAATGACTGCGTATGTTATCAGAGAACCGAGCAACTAAAATCAACAGAAACAAATTATTTATTAGTTTTTGAAAAAGGTACATAATATATATATATACATTTTTTTTTTACATGAGCTCCACACAGGAGGCCCTGAGGAAAATAATTTCGCTCGGGGCCTATGTCATCTTTGGGGATGCTGTGTGGACGGTTTTTTTAAGAAGAGGAAGGAGAGGAGAGTTCTGGGAAGGAAAAGGGTTTGAAGAGTGGGTAGGAATCTGGGGTTCAGTATGTCCTGGTCATCCGCCTCCAAGACCTAGACAAACCTCACCCCATGAACCCGGGCACCCCTGCTAAATCACCAAATGATAGCCATCTCTTATTATTAAAAGCAATCATTAACGGATTTAATTCTTCCCCAATATTAGTTACGTCGGGCGTACCACAAGGATCTCACCTTGGACCCTTACTTTTCTTAATCTTTATTAACGACCTTACATATAAACTCCGCTGTAATTTTTCTCTATATGCTGATGACCTCAAATTATATAAAGCAATTAAATCTATGAAATGGAACTGAATATAGCTAAGTGCAAAGTTATAAACTTCACCAAGAACACCAACAAAATTCTATATTCATATAGCATATGTGGTCACAATCTCGAAACAGTTGAATTAATAAAAGATTTAGGAATTATATTTGACAACAAACTGACATTCAATCAGCACATTGAATACATTGTGAGTAAATCAAATAAATTACTAGGTTTTATTGTAAGATCAACCAAACTGCTTAAGAATTCTAATAGCCTAATAATTCTATTCAATTCCTTAATCCGAAGTGTTCTTGAGTACGGGTCAACAGTCTGGAATCCACATTATATTACACAGGTATCTAGACTCGAATCAGCCCAAAGAAAATTTACACAGATTTTGTCTTACCGATCAGGTGTCCACCATCTTCTAGACGAACAAAGACTTACATATTTCAAATTAGAGAGTCTAGTTAAAAGACGAAACATAAATGACCTCTTAATGCTCTATAAAATTGTGAATAATCGTGTAGACAGTAACTTAGTCAACCAAATCAAGTTATACGCCAGGCCCAAATCTACAAGAACCTTTAACATATTTTGCACTGAAATTTTTACGAATAATACTGGATATTTTAATCCTATATCTAGAATGTCTCGGTCATACAACGATCTTGTTAAAATACATAGTTCCATAGATATTTTTGCAAATAATATAACATATTTCCAAAAAATATCTCCACAATGTGTGCACTTAAAAAAAAAAAGTTGTTATATTAGATACTTTTCAGTAAATACTTTATAAATATTGTATACTTGTTATTATTATGTATTTCAATTTTGTATTTAAGTTTTCAAGTTATGTATAAATAATACTTGCGTTGTTTTTCAAGAGTTTGCTTCTGGGAAAATGCATAAGTAATTAATGCAGACACATTAATCCAGGGATATTTATATTTGTATTTTAATTTATTATATACTACCCACAAAAATGTTGTATAAATATTCTGTTTGTGTCTCAAATAAATAAATAAATAAATTCTTGAGTAGGTTAACAAATTGCCCACCGAGCCTAAAAAAGGAAGCTCCAGAGAAACAAAGCCACATAGCATAAACCTTGGCTTCCTGCAAGCCATTTGAATAGTCTTTAGGTACATCTGGAAATAAATAAACCATCATTGAATTTTGGTTTGTAAATCTCTAAAAAAAATTTATAACCGAGAACAATTATTATTTTTTTAAGAATTAGATTATTAACGCATTTACGTAATCTCCGTTGCCATTTGAATATTCCTCTTCAGCCAAATACGATATCAACAGAGATGCCTTTCGTTCCTAAAACAGTTCCGATTAATAACTATTGAAAAATTTAACTACTTATTTTATCTAACTTTAAAAAATATGTATTTTACCTGACATAGACACTTGGTGCACATAAGCGTCAAAACAAAAAGACACATAGTGCAACCAATTATATTTAAGCACATCGGGAAATAGTCTTCAAGTTTAAAATATTTAATATCTTTGGATACCTCAGTGATGAGAATTAGAGAGTAGACCATCAGACTAAGAATTGAACCCATTACTTGAAACTGAAATGCTTTACAAATTATTCCGCGAAGAACAAAAAGCATGTCCAAAATTCCGCATAAATCCCTTATTTCTTGAACAAGAATTATCTTTAAGTATCTAGATGATTCAGAATAAAGGTTTTTAATGATTGATAGCCTGTTATTTATCAATTTGAATCTGTAGTATAAAAGGTACACAGAAGAATATGTCTGCATAAAGGTAATATCCTTTACCTGAATCATGAGAACAAGAATAATCGATTCATATTGGCGTAAACAACAAATTCCAAATATTTGTGAAAAGATAACTAAATATTCATAAACAACAATTATAATCAAGATCAAACATGAATGTGCATCATTCGGAATTATGTGTAGTGTTTTTAGTTTTCTGTCAATTTCGTTAAGACGATTGATGAAATTTGTGTAATGAAACTGTAGAATGTTGTTTGATAAATAAGTCACGATATAACTCAACATTTGTATCCCAAGTGCGAGAATAAAAAACGACACTGGGTCTTCTTTAATTTGAACAAGAGTAGTAAAATCAGTAAGCGTCCAAATGCATATCGCAAAAGGATATATGAACGAAATGATTGATAGAAAGATGGAAAACTTATATTCCTTCAACCCGTTCTCATTTTTAGTTTCTATGTATGGAGACAGTGCCATTAGTAGAGTAAGGCTATACAGTGGGCGGAGAATTTTGAAAATGTCCATTACTCTTGAAATTTTCCCTAGAATACGATTATTGACGGAAATTTGAAGAGTGCTAGACATTTTATTTAACGAAATGGGTTAAGTAAAACGATGATTAATGATCAGATCATCAATCATCGTGTAGATTCTACAATTATTCACATTCCTTTGTTTTAATAATTGAGTCGGTTATTATACAATTATTATTCGTCGAATATTATGAATTACTTTACGCTGGGGCATTGCCAGTTGCCAAGCTAGCGATGGGGCAGTTTTTATTTTTTATACGGCTTAGAGCACGGGTGCCCGACCTTTTATTGACCAGGGACTTCTATGATATTTGAACCTCCCTCATGACTATTTAAATATTTCAATAAAATTCTTATAAACTAATAAAAGTGAACATGTTAAAATTTAGCTCTTCCAAAATAATTTCATTAAAATGTTTTTTTTTATTTTATTTTTACGAAGCTTTACATGCGTCTAAATGTTGCACCCGCGATAATGGAATCACCCTTATACAACATTAAAATAATTATTATTCAACGTCTCCGGTCCATTACTTGGGCCACTGTCACCTGGTTAAGTGGTGACTGTTAACCAGGCGACTGTTGTTAGGAAGACAGCCTCCTTCGTTTATGAAATGAAAATAGCAATCACGGATTCATTATTTCCTTCAACACAACCAATGATTATGTAGCTTCTATTAGATATTAAAAACAAGTTACTTCCAGCAATTTAAAATATGAGCGACGTATATCAAACACTAGGATAGTTATAAAAAAATGTATGTATTTATTGTCAATTAGTTTATTTTGTAGAACTCCATTTTAATTTTTCTTTCTTTCATATATTCAAAATATTACTATTTAATCTATAAACACCGATTATTATAAACAAGTTTTGCTATTATTACGCGTGACAGCTGTTTCGCCCTCTGAAGGCATTATCAAACTGTTTTCAAAAACTGTCATGCGTAATAATACTTACATAGCAGAACTCGTTCATAATAAACTGTTTTTATGCGCTCTCGGGCGCATATAGGACTGTGGCTAACGACGCATTGCCGGTTCTGGCCGGTACACTGCCGATTGACTTGGAAATTAGGGAAGTTTTGAAAGGACAAAGACACCATAAATACCATGCTATAAAAGCATTCAACAGTCCTTCACTTGAAACAAAAATTGAGGAAAACAAAAATAATTTCGGACACAAAATAAAAAAATGGATTAAGAGGACATTACCAGAGAAAGCCGGAAATACGTCATTTTCAAAAAAGTTTTTAGACGTATTGACTCTTTTCCACAAAAAATTATAAATGGATTTCGAAAGATTGTTCTTTTATCTAGTGAAGTTATGTAATAAATTTTTTGAATTTTTTTTAATTTTTAGTATAATAAGGTTATTCCATAGGTCGTTGGCAGATTTGTTAAATTTTCAAATAAGTTTTTGTATTATACCACACCCATTTCAAATAATGTAATTATGCAGTAAAAGAAATCAATACATTATCTAGCAGAGTTATGTTTTAGAATTTTAATTTTAGTTTCAATAAAATCATTAAAAAATATGTACGTACATGTGTTTCTTGACGAAAATTGGTCCATTTGTGTATTTATTTGCGCACTTACAAACTAATATATTTTAGATTTTTTTAACATTCTTATTAAATTTAGACATTATTGAAAAATGATAAATACTTATAATAAAAAAATAACTACAAAAAGTACACTATTTTAATAGTTTTATCATCACGCCTTTCAGCATTTTTGGATGAAGGTATAAATTAAAGCTAATTTGGATTGAAATAAATTCGATATTGAGTTATAATTTTAAAAAGCTGGTACGGAGAAAAATTAATCTTTCTCATTGTAACCGCCCTGCACGATCGGAAGAACAACTTTAGACGAAATGTGGATTTTCGTCCGCTGGCTGGTTAAACGCTCTTAAAGAACAAAAAAGACAATATAACCAAAATTTTAAAACATAAATGAATAAAACATATACACGCAACACACAAAACCAATATAAAACAGGTAACACTCACAAACACATAAAACATAATATACGCCGATTTTCATTTAATTTTTTTTTTTTTTAAGTTTGTTAATTTAATTTATCTTTAACTTTTGATCTCTATTTTTAGTTTAAATTTATCTTTATTTTAAATGTTTTTTTTTGTTTCGTCACCAACATTGTATATTTCTTTTTTTCAAGTTGTATTATGTATAAATTATTATATTATAAAATGGGGGCCTCAGCACGGGTAAACAACCCAGTGAGGCCAACATTACTGGATTGTACTACGAAATTTTGTAAAATAATGTATTAACAATAAAAAATAAAAAAAATAAACTAAAATTTAAATACATTACGAAAATTCATCTTGGCTAACTTTGTAAACTTAAAAATTGGTAAGGCGAAATTAGAACCCTATCCAACCAAAGTGGCGAACCATAATGCGCCTCGTATTAATGATCAACTGTCAGATACAAACAAATTATAAAGTGTAAGTGATGTAAGAACCTTGTAAATTGATTTATTGTTTAATGTTTGACGTTACAAATTTATTATACATATATTTACGAACAACACATATGGTTCAGAAAGTTATTTTGGGTGTAGAAATGAGCAAAGAAATGCTTTGGCATTTGCTTTGGCTTTTTTGAAAAAAATACCGGTTAGAACCCTTATCCTAATGACGAGTTTCCTACTAGAAGGAGAGTAGCTTAAATTTTTGTAGTGTTTAGACTGCTTAGAGGAAATGTTCATGCACGGGGCATAGGGATGAGAGTAACCTTGCGGATACCCTTGCTTAGACGCTAATGGATTTCGTTGAGTTATGCCCAACCACCAAACAAGAAAGGTATATCACAATTAAGTGGTACTCACGGTAGTTGTCTTCTGGCTTGGTGACAGTCATAGATGTCCATAAGCATTCGAGATTGTTCTATTTGATTGTTAGAACTTCGGTAAAGTTTGAGTCACGAGTTCACACAAAATATACGAAAGAATACGGTAGGATTTATACTTTATGTGACGATATGATGAATAACACTTCGGCTCGGTGCGAAATGTCACTATACGATCGGTGGTTAGCAACGGACTGACTTGTTGACGATAAAGCGCTTATCACTTGTTGACCGTGTAGTTAGGCACCCTTATTGTGCGGAATTCCCAAGTCTGGGTTCCTGCCAATCTCGTATGACAATCGGAGCACAAAACGAAAGAAATCCATCGGCGTTATGAAACATTCCGCCCACCAAAATACAGCAAATTGTATTTTAAAGAAAAGTTGAACGTTAAGCGAAACGCAGAATGCCATGAAATGTAACGTCGATGAAAAGAAGACGAAGCAGAAGAACTAGTTTTAAACGATAACTAGATGTAGATAAACTAGACGAAAAGAAACTAAATGATACGATTAACATAGACGTAAAAAGAATAAAACGAACCGCGAAACGATGATGATTAGTCACATTGCCTAGGCAATGGACACGATTAGGTGAATGGTCTTGTAAGAGAAGATCCATTCAAAGTACGAAGCGTAACGATAGCACAAGATTTTTAATAATGATTCTAATCACTTGCTCCGTAGAGAGTGATGTCCAATGTTTGGTTAAAGATAGAATACGAATTTCGAAATGATTAAGTAGAAAATCCGAACGACGAGAGGCTTTGTTATGAAAGTTGTGTACGAATAGATAACAGTAAGCAGTAAGACGTTGGAGTTTCCGAATACGATATAATTTGTTTAATAAAAGTTTAGCAGAATATATCATGTTGGAATAATGACGATTGAACTCGTTCTTCAGAGTGGAGTTCAGTTTTGTTAAAATGGCCATCTGAGATGGGCCAAGAGTCGTTTGGCTGGACAAACCCAGAGGGCTCCGCCCACCATAATACGTTACGGATAAGAACAGCCTGAGAATGGCCACGTGAAGCGATATCCGATGGATTATCAACCGATGATGCTTGACGCCGATGATTAGATGCGATAACTGTCAAGAGCGATAATTGGTCGGTGTAACGAATCCCGTAACGAGTATCATCGGGTGAAGCATCCGGTGGCCTCCACTTCCATCCCAATACCCTGAGAGTAAGAAAATGATCAACATTCTTGAAGATTACATCAGTGAGATAGTAGCCCGGCGGTAAGTTTCGGTAGGCGCGAAGTTTTGGTTTGCTACAATCCGACTTCTGCAGTTCAAGTTGACCTCGTTTGGTATGTTCGATAACTTCGGATTGCGTTTGTTGAGCTTGTTCCACACTGGAACAGCCGACGACGATTGAATCGATATTTGAATCCGAAGTGATCGCGTATCGTGTGAGTGATAATTCGTAACCATTATTTTCTGTCAACGATCTGACAATACGGTAGGACAGAATAAAGGCAGAGATATCAGAAGTCACAGGGTGTAATGGGTAATCCGGGGTAGATTCCGATAATTGATGATGCCAAAATATTCTTTGGAACGCGTGATTTGGCTCTTGTGGGCATATTTGGCGATACATTTGCCGTACTTCAGCAATGAACACCACAGATGGCGAACGAAAGTTTTGCAGAAGTTCAGCAATGTTTGTTTGAAGCTTGGGAACGATAAGGAAGGCATCATTTGACGATGATTCATTCACCTCCGTCACCGAGGCATCTAAGACAATTCGCAAAGTAGTGGTAACGGTGCCCGGACGAAGAATGCAATGACGAAGTATGTGATGCATTTCCTTGAGTAAATCTTTTCCAGGAACACGTGTCATGTGACCACTGTGCAAGTAGTCAGTCATGAAAGCGAAGTACGGTTCACGTAAACTGAGCTTTACTGTCGGTTTACGTTCGATTGAAAGGATGATGCGCGAAGAGACTTCGCGCGAACCTGGGAAAGCGATATCCTTATCCTTTTCGCCAAAAGGTAAGGCTACGATGAATTGTCCCGAAGGGTGACGTGAGTGATTAGTGTGATGGACCTGCTCATCACGTTGTTCTTCAGGAGTGAGATGTGAAGACTGAGGGAATGTGTCAAACTCTCTCAGTTTCTTGACCTTTTCAGAAAGACGGCACTGGTTGGTTTCGATAAATTGACTAGAAAAGTCACGTGAGCGATAAATGCGATACACTTGGTCACGACGTTGTTTAATGGGCTGTGAAGACTGAGGAAATATGTCCAACTCCCTCAGTCTCTTGACTTCTTCTGGAAGACGATACTGGTTGGTTTCGATGAAGGAGTTTGTTTGACGATCGGTAGTAAAACCAACCGAATCCAGAGGAAGCCAACCGAATGGTGAATTGATAGCTGAAGGCTGGTGAAGATCACCCGTTAATTGGGGTCTCGATAAAGATGGCAAGATCTCAACATCTCGAAGTAGGTCAGTCGCTCCTGTGTCAGTTGTCAGTTTGTGACAGTCAGAGTCGGCATGAAGTATGTCTTGGAACAGATGACAAGATAACTGGTCGAATTGAATCGTTGGCGATGGAAGTAACTTCGTGTTGAAGGTAGTTTGTCCCTTAACATCGACATCGAAATTAATGACGCCTGACGCGGTTGTAGAAGATTGGCCTAAGCCACGGATTTTCTGAGAGCTGACTGGACGCTCGGCAGTGCGATTGGATATGAAGTGTGCTTGACTGTCTGAATCGGTCAACCCACGAAATGTTTGAAAACTGCCGGAGGGATCACGATTGCTAATATGAGCAGTAGGCAAACGTACGATGGATCTGTCACCGAAGTTAGCGAGGAAAAGAACTGGAGGATCTGAAATAGAAGCTCCTTAAATGGCAAACGTGGTAGGTCGTTGGTACTCCTCTTCAGCAGAAATGTTGTCTTCCCTATGAAGAAGAGTGTGGTGCTTACGATGACATTTCTGACAATCAAACACAGATTTGCAATTCGTGAGAGAATGAGAAGGCGTGAGACAATTCAGACACCAACGGTGTGCCTTTGTAAATTGAGCACGTTCCTGAACCGATTTGAGTGCAAATGATTTGCACTTAGCGATATGGTGAATACCCTTGCAAAACGCGCACTTTGAAGTGAACGCAGTCAAGGACCCTTTGATTTCAGGTTTTGCCTTATTCATGACACAAGTAAATGATGACGTTTGTTTTATGACAGCTTGATCATGAAATGTTGAAAAGTTTTGGTTTGGTACGATAATGTTCGCGGGCTCCGATTCGAAAGATTGATTCGTTAATTCCTTGTGAATTACGACGATTTTAAAATAAACATTATCAAAAGCTTCGCGAACTTGATTTTCAATGTCCTTGTTTGCCTCATCTAAAGCTAAGATGTCAGCGTGAACGGTTTCAAAATCATTAACAATTTTTTGCAATTTCGTATAATACGCTAAAAATAATGGGTAATTGGTTGCATCTTGCAAAACGCTTTGACCGACCTCATACACCTTGTTTATTCTGCTAATGGCAACGTTCCGTCTTCTACGCAAGCCTTGTAAAGTACTAGCCTTTTTTTTTTAAATAAACAAATGTACTAACGAATTAATCAGGAAAACGTTATGAATTAAAAAATAGAATTCGATATAATTTAAATGCCCGGTAGGTCGTTAATTAATTAAGAACTACGTAAACTAATTCTACGATTCACTGTTTGAATTCGTTCTTCGAAATGACATTTCAATTCACGTAACACTTCATAGCATTCTTTCGTTTTGCCAAAGAAATAATTTATTATACGAATTTATTATCTAAAGGTTCGCTGGTCTCGGCACCAAAATGTTCATGCACGGGGCATGGGGATGAGAGTAACCTTGCGGATACCCTTGCTTAGACGCTAATGGATTTCGTTGAGTTATGCCCAACCACCAAACAAGAAAGGTATATCACAATTAAGTGGTACTCACGGTAGTTGTCTTCTGGCTTGGTGACAGTCATAGATGTCCATAAGCATTCGAGATTGTTCTATTTGATTGTTAGAACTTCGGTAAAGTTTGAGTCACGAGTTCACACAAAATATACGAAAGAATACGGTAGGATTTATACTTTATGTGACGATATGATGAATAACACTTCGGCTCGGTGCGAAATGGTTAGCAACGGACTGACTTGTTGACGATAAAGCACTTATCACTTGTTGACCGTGTAGTTAGGCACCCTTATTGTGCGGAATTCCCAAGTCTGGGTTCCTGCCAATCTCGTATGACAATCGGAGCACAAAACGAAAGAAATCCATCGGCGTTATGAAACAGGAAAGGATCAAGGAAGTGGTCGGAATAAACTAGAAATATTTTCACAAATGCTGACGAGTTCCAGGCGCTGCTCGAAATTATAAACAGGGCCGTCTTGAGCCATGAAGGGGCCAATGGTACACCTGTAATTCATCAATTTGAATCTGTAGTGGCCACTTAACCCGCTCTGCTAAATTTACCGCTGCGCCACTGACCTCCATGGAATACGCTGGAAGCACATACCTACGGCCGATACATCTACCTACATTCAGCAAGGTACCAACGCCTCGTAAATAATCCGCCACCTACGCGAAAGAGCTAGAACGTCTGGCTGTACCAAACAAGTGCACGCAGAAAGTTCGAGCGATATCTCGGCTTTGCGTGAGTTCACCCGGCGTTACCTACCGTCATCGAAACTACTTGCCCGGCCGGCAGAGTATTTAAGCAAGCACGAGCCGCATGCAGCTCAGTCTTAAGTCTAGTTTTCATTCATTGGTCGACTCACCTACACATCGGGCTGTATTATCTTTACGTGCCTGCGCGGGGCACTTGACCGCGCAGTCAGCAGTGAACAACATATATCCAGTGTGACTTCAGGAAAATCATAGCACCTTCGAGGACTCCATCTCCATTCATACATATAACTTTTAAAATAACCGAAACAGACTTGAAAAAATAATTTTCGGAGCATATTTTGCGATTTTTTTCTATCGAGGGAATTTCATATAATTTGCGTTTCGGCGGGGGGAATGTATAGATATCATCTTCGAAAATAAATATATTTTTTAAGAGCTTAAAAACTTCAAATATTTAAGGATGATATGCAAGAAATCGGTAGAAATTCGGGTAGCGGACCCTTAATTAAAAAAAACAGCTCCGTGCTAAATTTATTTCGTCAAACTCGCGAACTGTCAAACGTACGAAGTTTTCTGAAATTATTCAATGTTCTGCGCAATTTTATTAATTTTTCTTATTAAGAACCTTCTAAAAAGTATTAAGGTAAGGCCACACTGAGCCCACGCAACGCCACGCCACGTGGGTAGACGTCACCATTTCCATATCTGGACTGCTTACCATCCACACATTTTCTATGGAAACGGGTGCTTTAGAAACATACTAGCCCCACGCAATGCAAACCGACGCCCCCTACGCTACGCGGACCTGCCGCAGCCAGATCGGCGTGGGCCATGTGGAAGGTGGAGGGGGTATGGTCACGCCTACTACGAGATGATTTTACATCTTTTTGGTGTTATCTGAGCATCTAACGTTGTTTCGCTATATCTATGGTTGTTTTTTTGACAGATATTATTAAAAAATGGATGACGAACAGTTTATTGAAGCTTTTAGACGGCACGAAGTTATTTATAAAATCAAATTACAGGATTATAGAGATTCTGCATACACAGTGCAACTTAGGAAGAAATTTCAGCCATTTATGGCATGATTTTCAATATTATACCCCTATAATGAATCTCAATCAAACTTTAGGTCTTTCTCTGGTCCCAATTGACTTTCGAAGATGTGTGTTTTCTTTTTTTATGTCATATTCAATAATTCAATTATGCTGTGAAGCTCTTCAAATACCACTTTACTCATACGGAAGTACATGAAGAATCGTCCGTCATCAGATTCTAGTTCCTTTACTAAAGTATGGAACTCTCCAAACATTTGTCTTTGTTTGTTAATGTTGTGGACCCAAATACTTCTCACTTTTTTTCTTTTTACGAGAATATTGATTTAACAATAATAATCGTAGCAAATCATCTTCAAATTCACTTTCAAGATATGGCAAAGCTGTCATCTGCTAAGAGAATCACATAAACATAACCTAAAAAATAAATGTCAAATGTGTCAAATCAAACGCGCCTGCACACAACCACAGACCCCTTGTCACGTGGTCACAGCGACGCGTACGTACGTCTGGCCAGTGTGAACGGTACAGGAACGTTGCGTGGCGTTGCGTCTGCTCAGTATGATCCTTGCTTTATAAAACTTTAAAAAAGCTTATATTATTATTATTTTATTTGCTTCAATTCTAGTGGACCCGAGTTTACCGTACCGATGGGACGAACGTCAAATTTTTGACAGGAAAGTAGGTAGAACAGTTTATATGGGAAAATTAAATTGTTGTTTTTACTATCTTCCTTGCAACTTTTTCATTATTCACCGTTTAAACCTTCCCTGGACTACGAAAAACATTTCAAAATCAAAATCGGCCCAGCCGTTCTCGAGTTTTAGCGAGATAAACGAACAGCAATTGATTTTTATATGTATTGATAAACCAAAGGTTAAAATTATTTATTTGAGAATAAGGGGTAATATAATAATAACCAAACCCGGCGAAAGACCTTATCAAATTGCTAAAATAATAAAAATAGGAATAAAACAATATATTTTTTTACATTAACTCCACACAGGAGGCCTTGAGGAAAATAATTTCCCTCAGGGCCTATGTCATCTGGGATGCTGTGTGGAGGGTCTTTTTAAGGAGAGGAAGGAATAAACATTGGTCTTGAAGAGACTCATGTTGTGGGAAGGAGGAAACACAGAGGCCGGCAGATCATTCCACAGCCGAGCTGTTGAACACAAGAACGAGTCGAAGAAGCGACCTGTTCTCATGTGACAAATGTCAACCGTGTACAAATGTTGGGCATGCGTTTGGCGTGTTTCCCGACTGTCACCGGTGCCGAAGGGATCAATGACGCTAATTCCTCGGAGCATCTTCCATTGTAATACCGGTAGAACAAGGATAGCATTCCCACCCGACGCCTATGCTCTAAGGATTGCAATCCGTCTGTTAAGATGGGAGAATCTATCAAACAGACTGCCCGTTTCTGCACAGAGTCGAGGGTATTTTTCAGGTATTTTGGAACTCCAGACCAGAGGTGGCTGCCAAATTCAACCGTGGGGCGCACTTGTGATTTGTACAGGGTTAGCAGTTGTGTACTATTAAAGTATCTGCGGGTCCTGCACAGGATGCCCAGTTTTTGAGAGGCTAACTTTACTCTGGCTTCGAAGGAGCCCCCATATCTGAGCTGGTCACTTAGGGTTACACCAAGCATATGGCATGTTCGAAATATTGCTTTGAAGGAGACTAGATTTTCATTTCGATTCCTTTTTAGACGTAATCAGACAAGATTGGGTCTTTGAAACATTAAATTCAACAAGATTATTTTTACCCCAAGAGAAAACACTCTCGAGGTAACCGTCCATTCTTTGCTTCAAAGCCCTCCGAGCCGTTGGAGTTTTTGAGCCTTTTGGGGGCTTGCCAAACAAAAAGGTATCGTGAACTGTACTGTCATCCGCGTAACAATGAATTGGTGCACATGACAAAAGGTCGTTGATGTGCCACAAAAACAAAGTCGGAGACCAACACCACCTCTGATGACGAGGACATCATGTCTCTTCTACGCGGCCTCATCAAAGTCTGTGGAAGGCTGGCAATCTGCGTGTCTAGGGAGGACAAACTAATCATCCTCTTGGAGCTCCTGACAAACACAATCAATGTCTAAACTCCATTCCAACCCCCCTGACCTTCCGCAATCCCGGATCTACCCAACATCCATCCTATTCAAAATTTTTTGCATTCCGTCTCACGAAATTTTTTCCAGGAGCGCTCAAAATATTTAAATTCAGTTAAATTAAATGTAAATTTTCAGAAAAAAGTTAAAAACTTATGTTTCCCCATTATCTTTTCAACTTGTGTGAGGTTTTTATCCAGTAAAGACTTTTTTCCTCACGATGCCATTAATGTAACCTAAATTCAGTCAAGTAAATAACACCTTCAGAAGGCTTCAGTTAGATAGAAACATGAAAGGGCATTGCAAAGCCCTAACTATTTAGAGGATTACGAAAGAATCCGTAGAGTAAAAAAAATAAAATAAACCAGTTCAAGTTTTTACCATAAAGTGTGTTATAATACTTCCTCTGGAAAACTTCTCTCTGACCTGCCTCCTGCTGAAGCTCTGCCTGATCATCAAGTCTGGTGCCTACCTCATCAGGAATCCGCCGGCCCTACTTCAGGACACCGCCAGGAGCCAGGCTCAGGATGGCAGATCCAGGGCTACCACCCACAACCAGGGAGGCCGATCCAGGGCTACCGCCCGCCTAGTACTGCGATCCTGGGCTACCACCTAATTACAGGGAGGCCGATCCAGGGTTACCACCCGCCAAGTAAGGGGATCCAGGGCTATAACCCACAACCAGGGAGGCCCTTACAATTTAAGCATCATCGGCGTGCAAAATAGGAAGGCGTGCACGAGACACCGGTCCCCCTTTTTACAGTTTTGTAAAGACGATGACACGTCTGTTACAATATGAAATAAATATTCTTTCAATGAAAAAAAAAAATTAAAAAAAAATTAAAAAATTATTCTACGAAGCACCACACAAAGAGAATGCCGATAGGCTACGAAGAACCACACAAAGAGGACACCGATTAGTCCATCTCATTCTCTCGCAGGCTAAATTCCATAAATGGGTGGGTTTGTGCCTTTTTAGTGTCGCTCGTTTCCGTTTCATCGAGTTTCAAATCACAACGGTGCTAAAGAAGTTTTCGCTTCAATAATAATGTTAGAAGTTATAAAATATACAAGTAAAATAAATAATTAAAATAATTATTATTCTACGTTTCCGGTCCATTACTTGGGCAACTGTCGCCTAGTTAATTGGTGAATTTTCAGATCTCGTCGGGGTCACCAATTATAGGGAAATTATCACCAGTGGTATAATTTTTCTGTAGGTCGCGGATTATTTAAAGAACACTCGTTTTTATAATTGATTTCTTTTATTCGATTTTCAAACGATACAAACGATCCACGACAATAATACCAGAAGGGTTTTACGAAACTTGGTGAGTGGTGAGAATGTTTGTAAAATCTCGCCTTGACAGCGACAGGCTTCCCGGCACCGCGCGCTTTCCTCTGCGCCCTCCCGGCGGTGTCGCACGCGTAAAAATGTTTATAGCGTTAAAAATATAAATAAAGAGATTCGTAGTTCCTACGTTTTTAATATAACCAATGGTTACATAACTTTAATTAAATAATAGATTTTAAAAACCAGTCACTTCCAGCATCTTAAAATATGAGCAATGAGCATGCTCGTCTAACATATGGATATGTGAAGGGTTTTCGAGAAAACATCGAATTTATTTGTAAAAAAAATTATTACTTCAGTATTTATATTGGAATATTTTATGGGATGACCCTTTTCTACATACTACATGAACACAGAATAGAAGTAACGTTATTTTGAGAAACCAACATAAAATTTAACGTTTTTGATTAATCACATAAAACTACATAATAAAATTACTGCAAAAAATACCGGCGATAGTAAATTAATTATTTTAACCAAATTATGATATTCAACCGTACTGCTGTCGATGCCCTGGTATTATTAGTGTGTGATATTCTTGTCGTTTATTTGCTTTAGAATATACAAGTTGTTAGATAAAAACTCCGTGAAAACCAAAAGTTGTCGGTTAGAATTATTCCGATCCCTAAAAACAGTTCATAAACATTTTTGTTATTTATTTTTGGGGTGTTATGCCGTGTTGCGCTACCTCCTACTTTAGCCAACGTTTCAGAAAGCGTTACAGTGTCCATTATCAGGGCAGATGTGTAATTGTTAGTGGTGAAATGTGTGCTTATGTATTTAGAAGCGATACCGTGTCGCCAGCTCCACTCCACTACAAGCTGTTGTTACAGTATACTTCACAATGTTTTTTTGCGTTTAGCTTCAGCCGTCAATTACCGGATACCAAGAACTATTGAGCTTAGCTCCATCGTCTCTATTAATATTAATTGAGTTTTTGTAAATTTCAATTGCCTCCGTAATCAAACGTGCTCTATGGGTTTTGGGTCTTCCCAGGACTTCAGGAACAAATAACGACCGGATTCGATTAAGTGCTCGGCGATTGCCGATTTGTCAGGGTGGCCGAGTTTACAAGCACGGAAGTGTTTTGATATCCTTTTGGAGATCGTCCGCTCTGTCTGGACTATATAAACCTTGTCACATCCGGAACAGCTGAGTTTATACACTCCATCTGTTTCCAGTGGAAACTTGGTCTTTGCAGACCGCAGTAGGTATTGTATTTTGGTTGTGGTTCCGAAGACAGTCTTCATGCTTTTTTTCCTTAACAGTCTGGCAATTCTGTCTGTCACATTGTGAACACAAGGTAGGGAAGCATTGCGTTTCGACTTTTGTTCAATTCTGTCTTCCTTTGGTGCAGATTTGGATTTTATTATTTGCCTTGTCCGCCTTGCCGGGTAACCGTTACCCTCCAGTGCATCGGTGAACAGTGATGGTACAGGAATTTGTTAAGTTTCTCTGTTCCATGAGGCCAAATGGCGAAGACATCATCGACATAACGCCACCATACCTTTGGAAAAGCCAAAGCTGTGTCGAGTGCCACTTCTTCAAACTTCTCCATAAAAAAGTTAGCTAGAACTGGCGACAACGGACTGCCCATCGCAACTCCTTCGACTTGCTCACAAAGTTCACCCTGAAATGGAAAATATACTGTTTTGAGACCGTGTTCAAAAAGTTTGCAGATGTCTTCCTCATATATTTCCCTGAGCATTGTCATGGAGTCTTCTAGAGGCACATTCGTAAAAAGAAATACTACATCAAAACTGACAAGAATATCCCATTCATCAGTCTTAACTTTCTTAAGTTTGCTGATCAGATCTGTGGAATCCTTAATCCAAGATTCAGTTTTACCTGTTTGCATTTGCAATAGTCTAGAGAGGAATTGAGAGTTCGTAAATAGTTTAAAACAACCGCACAAGATTTGTTACCAAACAATGAGGTTTCCACAGTTAGTTTCATAATTAGTTGATGGAAGTTGAAATAAATTGCTATATAATGTAATGCCTATTATGAATATTTAATATCTAGAAGGAACTGTAAGTAAACATCGTTTAGTACAGGGGTGACAAACTGGATTGGACCATTATAAGATTTAGCATGAGTAAGCGGACCAGACTCAAAATTAAAACTCATCATCAATTGTTAAAATCTTTATTTAGTTAGATGTACCTAGTAATTATAAATTTTCATTCAAGCTAAAAAGCAGGGTAAAATGGTAAATTATCTTGAGCTGGACACCTGACTTCTTTTGTTTTTGATACGCTCATTGATGTCGAGTTTCATATTAGTGGTAGTTATTTTAAGAATCGATTGGAGATGTTCATCCGTAAGCCTTGAGCGATGTTTGTTCTTATTTATTTTCAAAACAGAAAACATCTGCTCGCGTGAATAGGTACTGCTGAACATACACGGGATACATGCTGTGTATTTTCTTTATTTGAATGTATATTAACAATATATTAAATTACATTTTTTTAGTAATTATTAAACCTCAAACTTCCATTATACAAGGTTTTTCTCCACCATAAGACGGCTTGTAGATGTTTTAATGTTCCTTTTGAGAACATGAATAGTTGCAGTTGGAACATGAAAATGGTTTTTCTCCACTACGAGTAAACTTGTGAGTTTTAAAGCCTTCTTTCTAGCACATATGTAATTGCAATCGAAACATACAAAAGGTTTTTCTCCACTCTGAGACGGCTTGTGGACTTTAAAGATGTGTGGCTTTGTCGGCTATCACTGTGACTAGGCGCATTGAGGAAATAGCCGAAGACATTGAGATACAATTGTTGGAGAGGATTAATATATCACCGTGGTACGCACTCCAGGCTGACGAATCCACAGTTATTGATAACAAGGCAATACTATTTGTTTATGTGCGATTTCTATATCACGAGGTTGTGTAATGTGCACTAAATTTGCCAACCAATACCAAAAATATAGAACTGTTCAAGTCACTGGATGGTTAGATATCAGGAAAACTAAAATATAGGGGATAAAATATAAAGATAGGGCCTGAGGGCCACATGCCGCCCGCGGTCCGTAACTTAAACACCCCTGCTTTAGTACGTATTTAGGCCTCCGGGTAATCACTCCGCGAAAACTGGTTCAAAATGACTGCATATGTTATCAGAGAACCGAGCAACTAAAATCAGCAGAAAAATAACAATAAACGATTGGTTTTTGAAAAAGGTATATAATATATGACAGCCACCTCTTCTTTTTAAAAGCAATACATTCTT
The DNA here is from genome assembly GCA_917880885.1 of Limnephilus marmoratus. Taxonomy (NCBI): domain Eukaryota; kingdom Metazoa; phylum Arthropoda; class Insecta; order Trichoptera; family Limnephilidae; genus Limnephilus; species Limnephilus marmoratus. The sequence continues at coordinate 28,476,386 of OU862924.1, read as the reverse complement.
GAGTAGGTTAACACATTACCCACCGTGCATAAGAAAGGAAGCTCCAGAGAAACAAAGCCACATAGCATAAACTTTGGCTTCCTGCAAGCCATTTGAATGGTCTTTAGATACATCTGGAAATAAATAAACCATCATTAAATTTTGGTTTGTAAATCTATACAGATATTGTTTTAATCGACAATAATTATTATTTATTGGAAGCAATTTGGTTGTTGATTCTTTTATATACTGAAAGTTTGAAGATGGATTTGTAAGCCGAAACAGCTGTTACAAAAATAAACACTAAAATTCTTGCAGAACTTCAAAAAATTTTATTTAAAAAAACTTTTACATAATCTCCGTGTTCCTTCGAATATTCCTCTTCAGCCAAATACGATATCAGTAGAGAGGTCTTTCGTTCCTGAAACAGTTGTGACTAATTATTAAACAAAAATTTAACCACTTACTTATTATCATACTTTAAAAGATATATATATATATATTTTACCTGATAGAGACACTTGGTGCACCCAAGCGCCAAAACGGAAAGACAAAAATTGCAACCAATTGTATTAAAGCACATCGGGAAATAGTTTTCAGGTTCAAAATATTTAATCTCTTTGGATACTTCTGTGATGAGAATAAGAGAGTAGACCATCAAACTAAGAATTGAACCCACCACTTGCAACTGAAATGCTTTACACATGATTCCACGAAGAACAAAAAGTATGTCCACAATTTCGCACAGATCCCTAACTTCTTGAGCAAGAATTATCTTGATGTATCTAGATGATTCAGAATAAAGGTTTTTAATGATTGATAACCTGTTATTTATCAATTTGAATCTGTAGTATAAAAGGTACACAGAAGAGTAAGTCTGCATAAAGATAATATCCTTTACCTGAGCCATGAGAAGATGACTAACCGATTCATATTGACGAATATAACAAATTTCAAATACATTTCCAAATATTATCACATATTCATAAACAACAATTATAACAAAGATAATACATGAATGTGCATCATTTGGATTTATATGCAGTGTCTTCAATTTTCTGTCCATTTCATTAAGACGATTGACGAAATTGGTGTAATGAAACTGTAGAATGTTGTTTGATAAATAAGTCACGATATAAGTCAACATTCGTATCCCAACTGCGAGATTAGGAAATGACGTCGGGTCCTCTTGAATTTCAGTAAGAATAGTAAAATCAATAAGCGCCCAAATGGATAGCGCAAAAGGATATATGAATGAAATGATTGATAGAAAGATGGAAAACTTATACTCCTTTAATCCGTTCTCATTTTTAGTTTCTGTATATGGAGACAGTGCCATCAGTAGTGTAAGGCTATACAGAGGGCGGAGAATTTTGAATATGTCCATGGCTGTTGAATTCGTCGGTAGAATACAAATATTGACAGAAATTTGAAGAGTGATGGACATTCTATTTAACGATCAGCTTAAGTAATACGATGATTAATGATCTAGAACAGTCTTCATCGAAGTGGGCGAAAACGCTCCCTTGTAGGCGAGCTGTAGAAGGCCCAAAGAAAATTTGGGGGCGTTAAGGAAATAATAATAATAATAAAACGTTTATTCGTCAATAGATTTTTTACAATGTTACATATTTTGATCTTTTTTCATTGATTCTATTGACGAAAAAGTCACTGCTCAGCTACTATTCACTATTTCTCCTAGAATGCAGCTGGTTTTCAGCAGTACCTCCAATGTAAAAAAATCTAGAAGAGCGACGGCAGACAAATTCTTTCCATAAAAATCCGTTGGAATCTAGACACGACGCGAGACCCCTTGAGATGCGATTTACTACTCAAATGCTTGGAGTCTCATACAGACGACTAAATTAGAGTCGCTTAAGCATGTAATCATGTGGGTGCAGCTTTATATTTCATGTACTAAGTCCATGGTTAAGATAACTAAATAAAAGTTTCTTTGATTTCCGATTTTTTTTTCTTAGAGTAATTAATGAGTGATATTTCCTATCATTGAAACGTTATTTAATCTCAGAAACAGTATAAGGGTCGCACTCTATCTATCCTATCCATATAATAATCATGTTTTAATCATATTTGCAATAACTGTTTTTCAGAAATGCAGCAGATATAAAAAGGTGATTTAAAAATATGAGGGGCACCACATTTTTTTAAAACCTAAAAGTGAGCGGTGGTTGAAATAAGTTTGAGAACTTTTGATCTAGAATGATTCACATTCCTTCGGTTTACTAACTTGTTACGTCGGTTATTGTACAATTATTCGTCGAATATTATAAATTACTTTACGCTGGGGCATAGCCAGCTGTTAAGCTGGAAGCGGGTGGGGGGGGGAAGGTTAAATTTTTATAGAGCTACCATACTCAACCTGCGGCCCGCCAAGCTTTTATGTGTGGCCCTAAACTCTTTATGACATATTGAAGGTAGCATGCAGCAATTATAAACCCAATTTGCTAAAATTGTTGAAAATTTATCTTAATGTCAACAATCGCAGTTCTTCTTCTTCTTTCGTTTGGTGGGGGGTCAGAGGGGGACATCTAGGTCTGCGAGCCAGTCTAGGGCCTCAGGCGTTACCCTGTGGACCTCATCAATCCCGCCGGGGAATGAATGGAGCGGGCATTCGTTGACCACATGTTCGGTGGTCTGCACCGCACCGCATTCACACTTTACCGACTCTTTAAGGCCCCATCTAAGCATCATGTGAGCACAACGGCTATGGGAGCACCTTATCCTATTGATGGCAGTCCAGAGTTTGCGAGGCAATGAGAACCCAGGCTGTCTCTCAGTGGGGTCTTGCACGAGATCGGCGTTTTTGACGTTGGCTGATTGCCACTCAAGCTTCCACCTATCTTCTGGGGTAAGAGGTGTTCGAAGGAGTCTTTCTCCTTCCGTCCAGAAGGGTTTTCGAGAATTTAAGCGGCATGCCGGGTGAGAAACGACATCATCGTGCAAGGGTATTTCGCTTTCTTGTATTCCCTCAGTGTTGCAATCTCTCGCCTGATATTTGGCGGGGTTATATTTGCAAGTACGGGGAGCCAAGGAAGAGGAGTCGATTTTAAGGTTCCGCTGATGGTTCGCATTGTGGCATTAAGCTGAACGTCGACCATGGAAGTGTGGGCGCTTCTGGCCCATACTGGAGCACAGTATTCAGCTGCTGAGAAAACCAGGGCAATGGATGCCGTTCTGAGCGTGTTGGCGTCACATCCACAGCTAGTATCAGCCAGCTTATTGACTAAGTTTAGTCTTGTCCTGGTTTTTTTGCCCACTGTTTCCATGTGTTTCCGGTAATTCAGGCTCCTGTCCAAAGTTACTCCAAGATAGCGGGGATGGGGGTCATGGTAAATATTTTTTCCATCAAACTGAACACAGAGTTTTGCGTTTGCCTGCGAATTACTGAGATGGAAAGCTGTCACAACTGTTTTCGACCCATTTGGCTTTAGTCGCCAATTGAGGAAAAATTCTTCCATAGCCTTGAGGTCAGAATTAAGGATCTCTTCTGCTGCATTGAGGGTTTTGGCTTGGACTGTGATGGCGAAGTCATCTGCGTAAGCAAATTTTCTGCCTTCAGTGTGAGGAAGATCTCGAGTATAGATGTTGAAGAGTGATGGGGCCAGCACTGAGCCTTGGGCAAGGCTCAGTGCATTCAATTCAGGTGCATTTTTTTGCTTTTTAGCCCTCCTAGAAAAACCCTGAAAGTACGGCCAGTTAGTAGTTGCTCAATAAGTCGTACTGTATTGCCATCCTCTATGGTGTCGTAGAGCTTGACAAGGAGGCCTTTGTGCCACACCGTGTCGTAAGCCGCAGAGAGATCAATGAACGCTGCCGCAGTCTTAAGCCGTTTCTGGAATCCAGATTCGATGTGTGTTGTCAGGGCTAGCACCTGGTCACAGCAGTTATGGCCTGGTCTGAAGCCAGCTTGCTCTTGTGGAACCACTTTCTCCAGAATTGGGGTAAGTCTGCGGAGCACCACTCGAATAAAAGAAATCAATTATGAAAACAAGTGTTCTTTGTTAAATATTCCGCGACCAAAAAAAATTATACCACGGGTAAGCGTAATAATTTCCCAGTAATTTTCAGATCACGTCGGGGTCACCAATGAAGCGTTAAAATGGATAATTTAAAAATATTTTTTTATTTTATTTAAGCAAAAGCAAAGATATTGTATTTCTTAATCCTCCTTACTAGGGGTTCCTGTGCCGAGGCGGACTAAAATTGTTTAATTAATGTCGTTTTTAGTGGCTTCATTAGGGTATTTTCGTTGACCTCTTTCAGCCATGTTTTTATTCTTGATTTGTGCTCATTAAATTTTTTCATTGGTTTTATGTCTTGGGGAAGAATATTATGGTGTTTAGTTGCAAAATAAGTGTAGTTTCTTTTTCCGAATGTGGTTTTATAACTTGGAATGTTTTGTATGTCATTTTTATTCGATCTAGATCTAGATGGATCGATATGGTCTAGTATAGGATTCAGTATTTTGAATAGCTTCAATAATATATTTTTGGCATATATTCGTTGTACATTTAGTCATCAAAGCTATTGAAAATTTCAACCGAAGGCCTTCTAATGGGTAATTTCAGTGTGGTCTTTTTGATTCCTTTTTTAATTGTATTCAGTTGGTGTATGTATTTATGTGTAGTAGATCCCCATCCTATAATTCTATATTCAATTCGAGAATGAGATAACGCGTAGTAAACCTTTTTCAAATCCTTATTATTTACCACATTTCTTAGATTTTTGAAGAAATATATAAGACTTGTGAGTTTTTCAGTTATATTATGTAGGTCCCATCTAAGATTTTTATCAATTATTACTCCGAGATATTTTATGTTTTGAGTTTTATTATTTTTACATTTGACTGGAATGATATACGGAGACAGTACCATACGTAATGAAGGCTATACATAGGACGGAGACTTGAGCTTGATGTCCATGGCTACTAAGTTTTTCATTAGAATACGAATATTGACAGAAATTAAAAGAGTGGTGGATATTCTCTTTAATCGAAACATCTCAAGAAATACGATGATTAATGATCAGGAATGATTTACATTTCTTCGTTAGCTAACTTGATTGCGACTAATATCAAATAATTATTTGTCAAATATTAAGAGATAAGAGAGAAGGAACAGAGCCGTCTTGGGCCGTGAAGGAGTGCATAGACCACTTGTCATTCATCAATTAAAAATTTGTAGTATAAATTATTAACCCAAAATCTTTTTCATTTACAATAAAAACACAATTTTTTTATAGACCATATTATTCAGACTCTACCGGTTTAAGAAGAATCCTTCCGTCAACAGGAGAACATTAAAACGGTACAAAATGCGGTACAAAATTTTGACTGACTTGTATGAAAATTGTGAGGGCGAGATGAACAAAGGGGAAGGGGTGATTACGGGATTTCTGGCAAGAACAGAGCGTACTGGAAATATATCTAGAATAAGATAAAATCATAAATTAATTTGTTTATTCAATATACTAGAGTTATTATACTTCCCCACCTAACCTTTTCCCCATTTCCTTTTCCTTCCCACTTACATATAGCCTCACAGCATCCCCCAATTGGAGATGCCATAGCCTCACTGACCCCAGGCGATTGGGAGTATTTTGGACTCATATGCGATATTAATGAATTAGTAGTAGGTAGTTTCAAGGTAGTCCCCCTTCCTGAAAAACTAACAGAAAGTCGCTTACGGTGGTATGGTCATATAATGAGAAGAGACAAAGAACACGTGTGCCATAAAGCGCTAGCTATACCTGAAATAAAAAGAGGAAGAGGACGCCCCCCTCTGACATGGTGGACCAGCATGGCAAAAATAGCTCAAAATTTCCCCAATCCAACAACCCAAGACCGGTCGTCTTGGCGCAGATTGATTAGGAGAGCCGACCCCACTTAAAGTGGGAAGTGGCAAAGAAAAAGAAGAAGATGCGATATTAATGAATTATTTTGGGGATTTTCAATTTTCAAGTTCTTCAAAGTCATAATTAAAAAAATATTTTTGCTTTTATTATAACGGTGGAGAGTTTTAACCCCCGTGTCTTTATCAAACGTATGATCGGTGGAAATGACATGATTGGAAAACTCTGAAAAATTATGGTTAGTGAAACATCTTAAATATTCCTTGATTCTAATATTTATATTTCTAGTTGTCTTACCTATGTAGAACGAGGGACAACCATTGCAACATACTCGTAGGTAGTAAACGAGTGGCTTAACTTATTATTAGTTACAGGTGCACCAAATTAAAATGTATTAGTTGAAATGAGATAAGGTTTCTTATTCAGGATTTAATCAATTAAGTGTGTGGAGTCACCGTTATTTAGAGCAACGTCCTTAAGTTTTGATAGTTCAATTACTAAATTAGCAGATGATAGTCGGATTGTACTAGCCGGTGCACCATTGAATGATACGCATGGTTTGAGATGCTGTGTATAGTTAAATCTGCGGATGTCAATGTAAGATAAATGTTAAATTCAATTCTTTCATTTACTGAAGTCAGCCTTAGATCTAAAAAAATAATCGAAGTCGGGTCTTGAAGAGACCTATGTTCATTCAGACCCATTGGGGAAACACAGAGGCTGGCAAATCAGTTAGTTATAACAATGGAGAGGCGGGATTCCCCATTGAAAGGCCATTATGTTGTTTGTATAATTTATCATTAAAGGTAAAATAGTTTTGATTAATGCAAATTTCTAAGAGAGTGGACATTTCCTTTACAATGGTTCGAACTAAATGGGAATTATTTAAAATTAGGTTTTTACATTCTATAGCGGGAATGCTAGGAAAAAGATTAACAACGTCAAACGAAACTAATTTACTGTTGCTAGGTATGTCTAAATCTTTGATTTTATTGATTAACTCCAAACTGTTTTTAATCGAGCGATGTGGTGTGAATAAGTTATTGGATTTGAACAAAGATACAAATTTAGAACATATATTAAAATTGGGGCTAGAATAAGCAGGAACAACAGGTCTGATAGGTATATCTTGTTTATGAATTTTCGCCAAACCACACAGTTTAGGTGGCTGAGGATTGGTCAATACTAGAGTTTTATATTTAGGTTTTCCGCAAATTAAAGGACAGCTCTTGATTGTCTCCTTGACGTCTTCTTGAAACTTCTTTGTGGGGTCTTTTAGAAGGGTTGTAAAGTTATCACTCTTTAAAAAATCTTCAACTTTTTTAATATAGTCTGTTTTCTTTAAAATCATTATGGTATTGCCTTTGTCAGCTTTTGTTATAGTTAGATTATTTTCTTTTATGGTTTTTTTTATACTGTTTAAGGTTAGTTTTTCAATATTTTTGTGGTTATTAATGTAATTATTTTTAAAGCCTTTCTGGATTATTTCACTAGATTTGTGTTTAATGGATTCAGAGCATTTGAAGAGGGCTTGATCCATGTCAGCAGACAGTATTTCGATGTTTTGAATTTTATTGTCTTGAATATTATAATTTAGTCCTTTAGATAAAAAACACTTTTCTTTCACGGTTAATTCGTGGTCCGATAGATTTATTACTCTATCATTAAATTTATGATTAGAAAATGTAATATTTGGTAGAGAATTTTGACACTCATCTAGTTTTTTGGAGGCGAGAATAAGATTTTTTAGTTTTTTACGTAAGGTAATTTTCTTTTTGAATGCGACTTCACTGGCACGATTTCTGATTTTATCGTCGAACAAATCCCATTCCATGGGATGTAAACTGTTAACAAGTTCAGTATGTAAAACTTTTAACAAAACTTGTATGTTATCTCTGATGTAGAACCACGATTTTATTTCTTCTTTTAACCACATTTTCTTAGCAAAAAGAATTGATTTTGAAGCTGATGAACTGTTGTTTTTAGTTTTTATATTTATATACTTTGGGAACACTTTGTTTTTCACACACATTTGATTGAAATATATATTAAGAGACACAATTCTGTACTTGCACATAAGTTTTAAATAATATTTGCCTTGGTATGCTGTACTAGCGTTCACAATTTTTTGTATTTCTTGGGCATTAAATATGTAACAATTTCTAGACATTTTGTTTTTTGAAGAGTTTTATTAAATGTACATTTGTTACTTAAATTTAATTTTTCCGCGACCGGTTTCGATACAACCGTATCATTCCTCACTCACCGTATCATTCCTCACTCATTTTCAAAATCATTCCTCCCACTACTCCCACCTAATTAATCTTTGGTACTTGCATTTAATTTTTAAGTTAGTTTTAATTCTGCTCGTGAATGATACGGTTGTATCGAAACCGGTCGCGGAAAAATTAAATTTAAGTAACAAATGTACATTTAATAAAACTCTTCAAAAAACAAAATGTCTAGAAATTGTTACATGGTTAAAGCCCAAGAAATACAAAAAATTGACGAAATATTACTTTTAGGTTAAGATTTACGTTTCCAGTATGTGTTAAAGATTGACATGGTGATAAGACATGGTGATTATTTTTCATAAGTATGTAAATGGGTTCTTTTGAGGTTGTTTATCGATTTGGTTGGTATATATTTGATTTATATTTCATGAACAACCGATGTCTTTAATTTCATCGAGTACTAACTAGTACCTCAAAATATTATGTGGGACTGTATAAAATATTGATGGTTTATTATAAAAAGTGTTATCATCGCTAGAATTAGACACTTCTGTACAAAGATATCATTATTCAATAAACACCGATTATAACAAATTTATGTAACAATTATTATAAGCAATAATTATCAGCCTGATACACTCATCCACATTGAAAAATCTTCCGAGAAAAGATACATGACGCCAACGGGACTTGAACCCGTGTCCTCTCGATTGCCGGTCGAATGCTCTGACCACTGAGCTATGGCGGCTTATCTTGTACCCGCCAAATGATTCAATATATGCTAGTGTTTCATTCAACAATTACTGCTTATTATATTTTTTCCACCTGAAAACAACCAACTTTATTTTTGCGAGAGAAACATTGTTAGTGTTAAATCCCTCGCTAGGTGGCGTCGAGACAAATTATGTCTTCATTTATTCATTTATTCATTCAAATTATGTCACAAATTTATGTGTTGTTTATTGTAAATTATGATGAGCCACAAAGTTAATGCTTTTTACAAACACGTAATTTTTATTTATTTAAGAAAAGACCTACCGTGCCCTTATTGTGGTGCTAACAGAATAAAAAAATAGGAATAAAATAATTTAATAACAATAATAGCTAAAGTAAGTATAATAGCAGCCCCAACAATAAATAATAGTATAATTGTATAAGGGAACGTACCCAAACTACGTGACCAACTTTTTGTAATTTTTAACCCCCCCCCCCCCCCCCCCCCCCCGGTGACCAAAATCCTAAGCAATCTGCCGCTCATTTGTATGGAGCGTGACATTTTGAAGACCCCCCCCCCCCTAAAAGTGTCACGTAGTATGGGTACGTTCCCTAACTGTATTATAATTGTAACACTACGTGTTCGTTCCATTATTTGGGCAACTGACTGGTTATTATGACTCCAGATACTAATATCTACAGCCTGTATGTCGGACGAATATCTACAGCTCATATGTTGGACTAATATCTATGAACTTAAGAGTGAGGACTAATATCTACAGAGCTAAGGGCGGACGAATATCTATGACGGTCCCAGTGGTGACTAATATCTATAGAGCGTAGGTTGGACTAATATCTACAGAGGGCAGCTGAGCAAGAGGTTGTACGGAAAAGCATAAATTACTTCAATTACGTAATTACTAATTACGTAAAGGCTTAAACGTTTAAAGTACGTACATGAAGTTTTTGCATAAGTTTACGTATTTTGCTGTTTACGAGGACAATAATTTATTGAACAAACATGGAGGTCACAATACAAAGATATTTATTTATTTCGAAATACAACCTGACCTAACCTAACTGACATAGAAATGGTCATGGTAACAGACTAAATAATTTAGAAGCACTCGAAATAAAGAAAGCTGTTAAAACAAAAACCCAAATCCTTAACAATCAGCTATATGTGTCCAATAGTACGATATTAGTGATTTTTACATACATACATAAATTAAGTTTTTTAAACTCGTTTTAAATTCGACCCCACTTTGGTTCTCATACATATTAGTCCGATTTGTTCAGTTTTTGGAATTCCTGTAGATATCAGTAGACGCCTCCGTTATTGTTAGTGGCTGACGGATCTGGGTGCCGGGCTATTGGTAGGAAGACAGCCTCCTTCGCTTGTGATATGACAATAGGAATCACGGATTCTTAATTTCCCTTAGTGTAACTAATGGTTAAATTTCCATTAGATATTACATATTAAAAACGAGTTATTTCCAGCAACTTAATATATGAGCGATGCCCGTCTAATATTAGGATAGATGTGAAGATATTATTTTTTTTTTCAGGCTGTATTTTAATATGAATATTTTATGGGAAAAACTGATGAATGAAAAAAGAATAGAAGTGATGATATTTTGGGAAAACATTATTAAATTATTTCTTTTTGATTAATGAAAAAATTACAAAAACCTTAATCACAGTAGCAAAAATATACCAGAGACAGTGATTTCATTATTTTTATCAAATTATAATATTGAATTTTGCTCCTATTGTATTAATTAGTGAAAAACTACGCACATCCGTGAAAACCAAAAGATGTCGGTTTAAATTATTCCAACATATTAAAAAAAACGAAAAAAGTGTAATACAATCACACAAGATTTGTTACCAAACAAGAAGGTTTCCTCTAAGTTTTAAACCAACCATAATTATTTGCTCAAAAGGGTCGTCCATTAATCACGTGAGGCTCCAAAAGGGGGGGGGGTTCGGAAAAAATCACGAAATATCACAAAGGGGGGGGGGGGGGTTTAACGAGATATCACGCGTATTTATTTTTCGTGATAATGTTCCGAAAATTTCAACATACTTTGTACAAAAAAAAATACACGTGATTTTAGGTAGGGGGGGGAGTTAGTCTAAAACCTCACCACATATCACAACGGGCGGGGGGGGGGGGGGTATAAAAGTTGCTAAAAAAACATCACGTGTTTAATGGACCACCCCAAAGTGTAAATAAATCCCTACAGAGATGGACATAATATATTTATTATTATTTCGAATATATTTTTAATATCTAGAAGGAACTATAACTAAACATCCATAGGTACGTTTTACGCCTCCGGGTAATCACTCTGCGAAAACTGGTTCAAAATGACTGCATATGATATCAGAGAACCGAGCAACTAAAATAAACAGAAAAAAATCAATAAGCGAATGGTTTTTGAAAAAGGTATATAATAATATATGGTCCTTACATATGAAATTGGCGTTTTGCCGTACTGGCAACTTTGATCTCAAATATCTTCTCTTTGGTTAGGAATTGCAAATTCAAATTTATACAGCTATTTACTCATGTATTTGTGTTTCGAAAATTATAATTCATTTGTTTTTTCCTTAATTGTTTTTTTTTCTTTGCGCCTCTTAATTTACAAAATTAAAAACTTGAAATATCGCGTTATTTACGAGTACGAGTTCCACCGTACAGTGCTGCAGAAACGGCTCGAAGGATTAATGATGTGTATGGCGATGGTGCCGCAAAAGAAAACACAGTGCGTTTTTGGTTCCAACGTTTTCGTTCTGGAAATTTCGACCTGCAGAACAAGCCCCGTGGACGGCCGGAGACCAAATTTGATAATGAAGAATTGAAGGCTATTGTGGAAGCGGATCCATCGCAAACCAGCTCGAGCATCGAGTTAGCTGCAGGCTGCGGTGTTAGTGTTTTAATCCACTTGAAGCTAATTGGGAAGGTGAAAAAGCTTGAAAGGTGGGTACCTCACGAATTGAGTGAAGTAAATCAACAAACGCGCGTTAGAACGCTAGACCACACACTGCACAACAAACGGCTACCAAAGTAGAGGAGCTTCAATTGGAATGCCTAAGACATCCACCGTACTCTCCGGACCTTACCCCAACAGATTACGATTTTTTTCGAAATTTCGACTTCTTGCAAGGGAAAAAATTCAACTCCGATGGGGCAGTCCAAACCGCCTTCAAAGATTTTATTGATTCCCGTCCGAATGTTTTTTTTAGTAAAGTTATCGATGAACTACCTATGAGATGGCAAAAGTACATAGAAAGCAATGGTACATACTTTGATTAAATAAATATATTATATTAAAAAAAAATCGACTTTATGTTCCTCCCATACAAAACGCCAATTTCATATGTAAGGACCTAATATAATATGATTGCCATCTCTTCTTTATAAAAGCAATCCAACCGTGCATAAAAAAGGAAGCTCCAGAGAAACAAAGCCAAATAGCATAAACTTTGGCTTCCTGCAAGCCATTTGAATAGTCTTTAGATACATCTGGAAATAATTAAACCATCATTAAATTTTGGTTTGTAAATCTCTAAAAAAATTATAACCGACAATAATAATTATTTTTTTAAGAATTAGATTGTTAATACTTTACATAATCTCCGTTATCCTTCGAATATTCCTCTTCAGCCAAATACAATATCAAAAGAGATGCCTTTCGTTCCTGAAGGAAAAGTAGAAACAGTATTGATTAATTTTATAAAACCAAAATTTAACCACTGAATACTTAATACTCTTACTTCAAAAAATATTCAATTTACCTGATACAGACACTTTGTGCACCCAAGCGCCAAAACAAAAAGACACAAAGTGCAACCAATTGTATTTAAGCACATCGGGATATAGTCTTCAGGTTCAAAATATTTAATCTCTTTCGATACATCAGTGATGAGAATTAGAGAGAAGACCATCAAACTAAGAATTGAACCCACCACTTGAAACTGAAATGCGTTACAAATTATTCCAGGAAAAACAAAAAGCATGTCCAGAATTTCGCACAGATCCCTTATTTCATGAGCAAGAATTATCTTGAAGTAACTAGATGATTCAGAATAAAGGTTTTTAATGATTGATAACCTGTTATTTATCAATTTGAATCTGTAGTATAAAAGGTACACGGAAGAATAAGTCTGCATAAAGATAATATCCTTTACCTGAGCCATGAGAACAAAAATAACCGAATCATAATGACGTAAACAACAAACTTCAAATATATTGGCAAATATAATTACATATTCATAAACAACAATTATAACCAAGATCAAATATGAATGTGCATCATTCGGATTTATGTGCCGTTTCTTTAGTTTTCCGTCAATTTCGTTAAGACGATTAATGAAATTTGTGTAATGAAACTGTAGAATGTTGTTTGATAAATAAGTCACGATATAAGTCAACACGTGTATCCCAAGTGCAAGATTAAGAAACGACACTGGGTCTTCTTGAATTTCAACAAGAGTAGTAAAATCAGTTAGCGACCAAATGGATAGCGGAAAAGGATATATGAATGAAATGATTGATAGAAAGATGGAAAACTTGTATTCCTTTAACCCGTTCTCGTTTTTAGTTTCTGTATATGCAGACATTGCCATTATTAGTGTAAGGCTATATAGAGGACGGAGAATTTTGAAAATGTCCATGGCTGTTGAACTATTCGTTGGAATACGAATATTGACAGAAATTTGAAGAGTGATGGACATTCTATTTAATGAAACAGCTCAAGTTATACGGTGATTAATGATCTAGAATTATTTCCTCCTTAAGTTTACTAACTTGATTGGGTCAGTGATTATATTATTATATAACGAATAATTATGAATTACTTTAGGCTGGGGTTTAGCCAGCTGCCAAGCTGGAAGGGGCAGCTTAAATTTGTTTAGAGCACAGAGGGAGGGAACAAGCGAGTAGTCAGAATAAACAAGAAATATTTTCACAAAAGCTGACGAGTATCCGGCGTTGCTCAGGGTTATATACAGGGCCATCTTGATCCACGAAGGGGCCATGGGCACCCTATAATTCATCAATTTGAATCTGTAGTACAAAAGATAAACCGAATAATATTTTTTTATGATTTAAGGATAGACCCACGAAACCCGGCGAATGCCCTTATCGTAGTGCTAAAATATTAAAAATAGGAATAAAATACTATGATAACAATAATAGCAAAAGTGAATATAATGACAACAAAATCAAACAAAAATTAATAATAATAATGTTATAATATATATAATTATTTTAATGTTACAATATTTAAATAATAAAAAAAAAAAAAAAATTTTTAAAATAATAAGATATTTTTTTTAATAATATTTGTTTTTTAAATAAAAAGATATATATAAACATATATATTTTTTAAATAACCAGATTTTATTTGAGTCCCATTTGTAAAAATCGGAGTGTCACCCTAGTTGTTTTGAACTACCTTTGTTTCTTGGTGGGTATAGTAATTTATTAAGGATTTGTTTTATGGTCTATATTGTTACAAATTACCCATCTCGTCACCAATATAATATTGTTATTTCTTACTTTCCGCATATAATATTTTAGTGTTTTGGATGTAGTGTTTTGTATTTTAGTGATTTTTTTGTATTTTAGTGATTTGTGTGTAAATGCACCACTCAAATTTATGAATTTAACCTCAATACAGGCTGCTAGCCTAGTGAGGTTAATATTTTTGTGAAAAAAAATAAGAACACATGTATGGTGAGAAATTATAAATAAAAAAAATAAAAAATAAATTATTATTCTACGTCTCCAGCAACTGTCGCCTGACTTTTGTGGGGAAGACATCCGTCTTCGTTCATAAAATAAAAAATAGTAATCACGGATTTTTAATTTCCTTTAATATGACCAAACGATATTTTAATAAACATTTTTTAAATGCTAACGTTTTGATTAATCACATAAAACCACAGAATGAAATTACATTAAAAATATACCGGCATTAGTAAATTAATTATTTTAACGAAATTATGATGTACAACCGTGCTCCTGTCGGTGCCTTGGTATTAGTGCATGATCTTCTTGCCATTTATTTGCTGATGAATATATACCTATTTATCTGAGAAAACCAAAAGTTGTGGGTTTGGATTATTGCAATCTCTAAAAAAAGTTCGTAATCAGTTCGATACAATCGCCCTAGATTTGTGACTAAACAAAGAGTTTTAAGCCTAAGCTCCCAAACAATCATAATTATTTGCTGGAAGTGGAAATATACAGATGTACATAATATAATGCCTGTTTTGAATATTTTAATATCTAAAAGGAGCTGTAAGTAAACATCCTTTAGCACGTACTTACGCCTCCGGGTAATCTCTCTGCGAAAACTGGTTCAAAATGACTGCATATGTTATCAGAGAACCAAGCAACTAAAATCAGCAGAAAAAAATCAATAAACGGTTGTTTTTTGAAAAGGGTATATATAATATATGATAGCCATCTCTTCTTTTTTAAAGCAATACGTTCCTGAGTAGGTTAACACATTGCCCACCGTGCATAAAAAAGGAAGCTCCAGAGAAACAATGCCACATAGCATAAACCTTGGCTACCTGCAGGCCATTTGAATGGCTTTTAAGTACATCTGGAAATAATCAAGTGAAAGTTTTGTAAATTTCTAACAAAAAAATTTGTATTGGACAGTAATTAATTTTGTCGGAAACAATTTGATTCTTTATCTGAAGCTGGCATTGTAATTATTGCTTTTACATAATCTTTGTTGTCCTTCGAATACTCCTCTACAGCCAAATACGATACCAAAAGAGATGTATTTCGCTCCTGAAACAATGGTGAGTAATAATTAGGCCAACAAACTTTAACAAGTTACGTATGTAACCTAATCCTAATTCACATCTATGTTATTAAGTTATTTCAAAACATACAAAAAATCACCTGTTTAAGGCACTTAGTGCACACAAGCGCCAAAATGGAAAGATACAAATTGCAACCAATTGAACCAAGGCATACGGCTATATAGATATCACGGTCAAAATATTGCGTCTTTTTGGATGCTTCAGTGATGAGAAATAGAGAGAAGGCTGTCAAACCAAGAATTGAACCCACAACTTGAAACTGAAAGGCTTTACAAAAGATTCCACGGAGGACAAAAAGTACATCGTGAATTTCGCTCAGATCCCTAATTTCATTAGCAAGAATTATCTTGATATAACTGGATGATTCAGAATAAAGCTTTTTAATGATTGACAACCTGTTGTTTATCAGTTTTAATCTGTAGTATAAAAGGTACACAGAAGAATAAGTCTGTATAAAGATTATATCCTTTAGCTGACCCGTGAGAGTAGTAATAACTGAGTCGTATTGGCGCATATAAAAAAATGTAAATATATTTGCAAACAGAATCACATACTCATAAACAACAATTGTAACCAAGATCAAACATAAATGTGCATCATTCGGATTTATGTGCAGTTTCTTTAACTTTCCGTCAATTTCGTAAAGACGATTGATGAAATTTGTATAATGAAAATGCAGAATTTTATTCGATGAGTAAGTCACGATATAAGTCAATATATGTTGGCTATGTGGGAAATTATTCAGTACAGTTCTCGAGGCCCTCAACCTATGAGGGCCTCGAGAACTGTACTGAATAATTTCCCACATAGCCAACACAGGCCAGTCATGCTAAACATAGGTATACAGATTCCATTAATCTCCAGTAACCCGATGCCACGGTGGAATTTAAGACGGGCAAAATGGCGAGAGTTTTCGGAATATGTTGACAGGGTTGTGGATAACATACCATCAAAGCCGAATTTCTACGACCGATTTTCGAACCTTTTGTTTGTAGCTGCGAAGAAATTCATCCCTAGAGGTTACAGAAAAGTGTATATCCCAACATGGAGCTCAGAAAGCAAACGCCTTCTAGCTGAATACGAGAGGAATAACGACCCAGACACTGCTTCTGATCTTCTCCAGTCTCTGGATGACGGGCGCATGAACAGGTGGAACGAACTAATGGAAGAAATGAGTTTCGAACACTCGAGCAGAAAAGCGTGGCAAACACTCAGGCGACTCGGAGCTGCAAATCAGCCAATTAAGACAACCCCCAAAGTGTCCCCAAATGCTGTTGCTCACCAACTACTCCGCAGTTCAAAAACGACAACAAGGTCTAACATAAGCCACCAGATCAAAAAATCTCTGAAAGCGGCGCGGCTAAAATGGCCGGTGAACCCTAACGATGTGGTCGCCGTTACAGCTGATGATGTAGACATCGCCCTCACTTCAACAAAAGCTGGGAAAGCAGCTGGATGCGACGAAGTTCTTCCAGACTTTTTGAAACATGCTGGGCCACGGACAAAGTTATGGATCGCAAAACTGTTTACTGAAATTTTTAAAACTGGAGTAATTCCAAATATCTGGAAAAAAACTAAAGTTATTGCGATCCTCAAACCCAACAAGCCACCAGAAGATCCAAACAGCTATCGGCCCATCTCGCTTTTAAGTACCATGTATAAACTCCTAGAGCGAGTGGTGCTCCGCAGACTTACCCCAATTCTGGAGAAAGTGGTTCCACAAGAGCAAGCTGGCTTCAGACCAGGTCGTAACTGCTGTGACCAGGTGCTAGCTCTGACAACACACATCGAATCTGGATTCCAGAAACGGCTTAAGACTGCGGCAGCGTTCATTGATCTCTCTGCGGCTTACGACACGGTGTGGCACAAAGGCCTCCTTGTCAAGCTCTACGACACCATAGAGGATGGCAACACAGTACGACTTATTGAGCAACAATAATACTTCAAAGTGACAGCTGTCTGCTACATTTGCTCCCGAAAAAATAACAAAATAATAAGTTTTAAAAACTATTAACTTTTCAAATAAGTTGCTGTTTGTACAGGGACAGAATCCCTCCACCCTTCGTCATTTTCTGGTTGAAAATAAGCGAGTGCAAGTGCTATTTTTTCATAGTTTACACTCTGCAGCAAAAGTCAAATCGTAGTTCAAAAGTCTAATGCTACTTTAGTAGCAAGGCAGTGAAAGTGCATTACTCGGATTATAGATATAAGCTGACGAAATGGCATCTACCCGCAGCAACACGGATAAAACTAAGAAGTTCGCAGCTATCCCGGTTTCGCCCTCTCCTGACTCACACACAACGCAGCTGACTTTAGAAGATTTTAGAAAAGGCATGAATGAATTTGAAACTAATATTTACAAAAAACTAGAAAGGGAAAACTCAGAAACAAAGAAATCACTGGAGTTTATCAGTTCTAAATATGACGATCTTATCAAAAATATAGAGATGGTACTAACTAATAACAAGAAATTGGAAGATAAAATGAGTGTTCTCCAGGAGGAAAATGTTAACCTTAGACAAGAAATCGAATCACTCCGAGACGCTCAGGACGAAATGGAACAACGAAGCAGAGGGTGTAACATAGACATTCACGGCATACCCGAGGTCAAGGGTGAGAATCTGATGACCTTATTGGACAAAATGGGATCAACTGTCAATGTGCCGCTTCCGAGTAGCAGTATTGTGTCGTTGCACCGCGTCGCTCGCGGTCACTCTTCGCCCTCCAACCGACCACGCAACATCGTCGTGCAGCTCTCGACAAAGCGCCTCCGTGATGACGTCATCGCTGCAGTAAGGACTCGTCGCGGCCTCACCACGGAGCAACTAGGACTTGGTGTTCCCGCCACAAATTTCTATGTTAACGAGCACCTGACCTTAAAAAATAAAATACTTTTTGCAAAAACACGTGCCGCCGGAAAAGCTAACGGCTATAAGTACACATGGGTGAGGAACGGAAGTATCATGGCGAAGAAGGATGATCTCTCTAGGGTGTTTACCATTCGTCGTGAGGGAGATCTTCAAAAGATGTGACTACTACTATTACAAATCTGTTACTGGTCTTATCGATGCCCGCTTTCTCTCAACATTCTGTACCATATCCATTCACATCTTATATTGTTGATTTATTATTTACTAATTAATCTAATAAGTTATCTATGTTTCATATATAATTTTGATGCTTTGTATGTCCTACTTAAAGTACCGCTCCCGCGAATGTGGAATATATCGATATACACTATTACTCTATTGAAATGATCTCATCATCTATATCTGTTTATTACCAGAACTGTGGTGGTATTAGAACTAAAACTCAGAAACTACTTATGAATATTTTATCAAATAACTATGATGTTATAGTTCTAGTTGAAACATGGCTTGTAGCAAGTATAAATACGGCTGAATTAATAGATTCGCGCTACACGGTGTTCCGACGAGATAGGGACCGTACTCTTACTGGTAAGATGGACGGAGGCGGTGTACTGGTAGCAGTGCGCAAGGAGCTCGCAGCATCCCGGCTCGATGACTGGGAAACCAGCCAAATCGAACAAATCTTCGTATCTATTCCGGTAAGGTCTTCCAATCTCATCATATGTGCAGTATACATACCTCCTGTCTCGCCACCAACGTTTTATGATATTTTCTCCAAAAACCTAGAATCTGTATTTTCATCTGAACCAAATAATATGTTTTGTGTACTTGGAGATATGAATCAACCTACTCTTACTTGGTCTTTTTCCGAAGGCTGCAGTCAAGGTCTCGCCTCTTCAAACACGGCTGCACCGCAAACTTTGCTGCAAACAATGTCATTGATGAACTTGCTCCAATATAATTGCATACCTAACCATAATGAAAAATACTTAGACCTCATATTCTACAGTCGCGAAACAAATGTTACACGCAGCAATGACCCTCTGCTCTCAGAAGACAGACACCACCCAGCCCTTGAATTTGATATATCATCCGAAACTCAACCAAAAATCAAAAACAAAAAAGAGCGTAGGCGCAATTTCAGGAAAGCTGATTATACTCAGATTAATAATGACATTAATTGTATTGATTGGTTATCTGAAACCGCAAGTTTATCAGCCGAAGAAGCAGTAGATCGATTCTATTTAAAAATAAATAATATAATTGATAAGTCCATTCCATTTTTTTTTTTTTTTTTTTTTTTTTTTTACATGAGCTCCACGCAGGAGGCCCTGAGGAAAATAATTTCCCTCAGGGCCTATGTCATCTTTGAGGATGCTGTGTGGAGGGTTTTTTTAAGGAAAGGAAGGAGAGGAGAGTTCTGGGAAGGAAAAGGATTTAAGGGGTGGGTAGGAATCTGGGGTTCAGTATGTCCTGGTCATCCGCCTTCAAGACCGAGACAAACCTCACCCCATGAACCCGGGCACCCCTGCTAAATCACCAAACGTAGCGAACCACTTGGGGTGACCTATGGCAGAGGTGTTGGTTATCCAATAAAGGTTCCCGGGGCGGCGGTACCCATTCCCGCCTCCCAAATTGAATTATTGGCACGACGAAATGACAAATTTCCCATATGGTTTACTCCCGAACTTATTAGGTTATCACGGAAAAAAGATAAAGTCTGGCACAAATGGAAGACATATAAAGGTCTTTCTGACTATCGTGAATTTTCCTTCTTACGTGCTACATACAAAAGACTGGCTAGTGATTCTCGAAAGTTATTTTTCGACAACATCGAAAGTTCATTGCAAAATAATATTAAAAGTTTTTGGTCATACATATCCTCATTAAAATCGTCTGATGGATACCCTGCTACTATGTCCTTCGAAGGTCGCAAATCTAACGATGCCCAGGAAATTTGTAATATGTTCTCTGAATTCTTTAAATCAACGTTCGAACCCTCCTCTGTCAACGACATGATTAACATCGACCAACTTGAAGCCGTTTGCGACTCTGAACTTGCGCACATTCACACCATTGAATTAACGGAACAAGAAGTGCTCTCGAGTTTAATGTCGCTAGATATAAACAAGGGTGCAGGTCATGACGGAATACCGGCATTTTTCCTCAGATCTGCTGCTTCGTCACTATATGTTCCACTTACCATAATATTTAACAAATGCCTGAGTGACGGGATTTTCCCTGATAGGTGGAAGTTGGCCTATATTATACCGGTCCACAAGGGCGACTCACGGCAAAAAGTAGAAAACTATAGGCCAATATCCATTCTCTCGGCGATCCCTAAACTCTCGGAAAGACTTGTCCATGACCATATATATCCCCAGCTTGCCTCCATAATTACGGAACAACAACATGGGTTTGTAAAAGGCAAATCTACCATGAGTAATTTACTTCTTTACTCAAACTTCTTGTTCAACAGCATGGATCGAGGCCACCAGGTAGATGCAATATACTGCGATTTTAAAAAAGCTTTTGACAAGGTTGACCACCTTATTCTTATTAAAAAAATTATGTACAACGGAATTAGAGGAAATTTACTACGTTGGTTTGTCTCATATTTAACAAAAAGACAACAAGCCGTATCGTTGCGAGGACACACTTCTACATGGGAGCCAGTTACCTCTGGCGTGCCACAGGGGTCAATCCTGGGTCCGCTGTTGTTTATACTCTTTATTAACACTGTTACTAAATGTTTCTTGCATTGTTTATTTCTTTTGTACGCCGATGACATAAAAATATTTGCCATTGTTAGGAATTTAAACGATTGTCTGCTAATCCAAAGCGACTTAGTAAGGTTCGAAGCATTTTGCAATGAAAACAAAATTTACCTTAGTTACAACAAATGTAAACAAATAAGTTTTACTAAAAATCATAACGCCATCATACAGAATTATTGTATTGGTAACTATTTACTCGAGCGCGTTTACTGTATAAGAGATCTAGGCGTACTTTTTGATTCCAAACTCCATTTCGATGCGCATATTGATAATATTGTGAATAAAGCTTACTGCATGCTAGGATTTGTCATCAGAAACAGCCGTGAATTTCGAAAACCTGAAACATATCTTCTTCTTTACTACACGCTGGTCCGTTCTCAACTTGAATACTGCACCTCCATATGGAATCCACTTTACGGTATCTATAAAGAAAACATTGAAAGTATTCAAAAGAAATTTCTGCAGTGCCTCAATTACAGAATGAGCGCACCTAAACGCGGGTACATAAATATGCTTTCGAGTTATAACGTCTCCACGCTATCTAACCGACGAACGTACCTTGATCTCATGACTCTATATAAAATCTGTAACAACGTTATTGACTGTCCCGACTTACTGAAATTAATAAACTTTAAAGTACCACCCAGAGTAACAAGGCTTAACGACTTATTCCACATTAGCCGGACGCGTACAAATGCTGGTGTCAGGGACCCAATCAGAAGAATGTGCGAATCACTTAATCAGAATCAAAAGCTCAAGGATTCTGACTTATTTTTTGATACACGCAGTACTTTTAGTAGAAAAATGAAGGCTGTTTTCCTACAAAGTTCAAAGTAAACAACTTAGACATACATTCGTTTATATATATATATTTTTTTTAAATTTCTGTATAACATTGTTTATCTATATTTATATTTTTTTGTTTCAAAAATAATTTGTAAATTCTTACAAGGATATTGCGCATTTATTTCATATCTCTATTTGTAAAATAATATTCTTATGTACTTATATATTTTTTCCCCTATTTATAAGACAAAATATTTGTATATGTTTTTAACTGCTGTTTAAGTCAATTCGTGAGAAATAGTTTGGATGCAGGTGAATTCTCTAGTTGATGTTTTGTATATTCTTGCCAATTAATATCTGTATCTGTATTTTCTCCTAAATAAATAAAAAAAAAAAAAAAAAAACTACTAACTGGCCGTACTTTCAGGGTTTTTCTAGGAGGGCTAAAAAGCAAAAAAATGCACCTGAATAATGGCCTTGCCCAAGGCTCAGTGCTGGCCCCATCACTCTTCAATATCTATACCCGAGATCTTCCTCACACTGAAGGCAGAAAATTTGCTTACGCAGATGACTTCGCCATCACAGTCCAAGCCAAAACCCTCAATGCAGCAGAAGAGATCCTTAATTCTGACCTCAAGGCTATGGAAGAATTTTTCCTCAATTGGCGACTAAAGCCAAATGGGTCGAAAACAGTTGTGAGTGCTTTCCATCTCAGTAATTCACAGGCAAACGCAAAACTCTGTGTTCAGTTTGATGGAAAAAATATTTACCATGACCCCCATCCCCGCTATCTTGGAATAACTTTGGACAGGAGCCTGAATTACCGGAAACAAATGGAAACAGTGGGCAAAAAAACCAGGACAAGACTAAACTTAGTCAATAAGCTGGCTGGTACTAGCTGGGGATGCGACGCCAACACGCTCAGAACGGCATCCATTGCCCTGGTTTTCTCAGCAGCTGAATACTGTGCTCCAGTATGGGCCAGAAGCGCCCACACTTCCATGGTCGACGTTCAGCTTAATGCCACAATGCGAACCATTAGCGGAACCTTAAAATCGACTCCTCTTCCTTGGCTCCCCGTACTTGCAAATATAACCCCGCCAAATATCAGGCGAGAGATTGCAACACTGAGGGAATACAAGAAGGCGCTGCAAAAAAGCGAAATACCCTTGCACGATGATGTCGTTTCTCACCCGGCATGCCGCTTAAAGTCTCGAAAACCCTTCTGGACGGAAGGAGAAAGACTCCTTCGAACACCTCTCACCCCAGAAGATAGGTGGAAGCTTGAGTGGCAATCAGCCAACGTCAAAAACGCCGATCTCGTGCAAGACCCAACTGAGAGACAGCCTGGGTTCTCATTGCCTCGCAAACTCTGGACTGCCATCAATAGAATAAGGTGCTCCCATAGCCGTTGTGCGCAAATGATGCATAGATGGGGCCTTAAAGAGTCGGCGACGTGTGAATGCGGTGCGGTGCAGACCACCGAACATGTGGTCAACGAATGCCCGCTCCATTCATTCCCCGGCGGGATTTATGAGGTCCACAGGGCAACGCCTGAGGCCCTAGACTGGCTCGCAGACCTAGATGTCCCCCTCTGACCCCCACCATACGAAAGAAGAAGAAGTCAATATATGTATCCCAAATGCAAGACTAAAAAAAGTCATTGGGTCTTCTTGAACGTCAGTTGGAATAGAAAAACGAATAAGAATCCAAATGGGTAGCACTAAAGTATATATGAATGAAATAATTGATAGAAAGATGGAGAACTTGTATTTCTTTACTCCGTTCTTTTTTTTTGGTCTCTGTATACGGAGATAGTGCCATCAGTAGTGTAAGGCTGTATAGAGGACGGAGAATCTTGAAAATGTCCATGGCTGTTGAGTTTTACGTTAGAATACGAATTTTGGCAGATATTTGAAAAGTGTGTTATATTTACAGGAACACTTTAAGTAATTCGATGATTAATGATCGAGAATGATTTACATTAATTTGTAACTTTATTTACGTTGGTTATTATATTATTACTAGCTGGTTCCCGACATGCATTGCTATGCCATTCAAACAAATAAATTGTTTCTCCCTGCATGTCCATTCCTATGCGTCCCCGTTCCCCTCTGGCATCCCTTTCCCCTCCTGCGTTCCCCTTCCACCTTCCCATCCTTCCCCCTCCCTCGTCATCCTTCTCGCGAACCCCACCTCTTTCTTTACCCTCTACCTCCTGCCTTCCCTCCCTGCTGCTAAAATATATTAAATACACACATTAAATTCAGAATCTATTTTTTTATAAAAATTTCATAACGCTAGAGCTTACCATTATATATAGAAACACTCTTCTGCTAAAATGCAATGTTCTGCAAAAAATTTGAGTCAATCCGTAGATTACTTTCCGAGATTTGAGGACTCAAACGTACGGAACCTAAATTATTATTTTTTTTAATGCAAATTTCATAACGCCAGAGCTTACCATTATATATAAAAACACTCTTATGCTAAAATGCAAGATTCTGTAAAAATTTTGAGTCAATCCATCGATTAGGTAGTTTCCGAGATTTGCGAACGCAATCATACGGAACCTAAATTTTTATATATAGATTAGTCGAATATTATGAATTACTTTACATGCTTGATGAATCCTCGAACGAGGTAAAGATGGCATTATTTGTGGTGTGTGAATTTTCATTCAGTGGTAATAGTTTCTTCTGTTACAGAGGAGGTTTAGTAAAATATTACCCTACTTTCTGCATTAATTTAACACGTAAGAAGAACGTTTGCAAATAAAATATAATTTCACCTTAATATAATTAAATTACTCCTACATACATGCAAAACGTTTACGGTTATATTAAATAAAGTATTTAGATGTTACGAAAAATGGTATTAATTTGATTATTAAGGCGGGTATGGGTTCAACTGCCCCGGGAACAATTTATTGGATAACCAACACCTCTCTAATAGGTCACATAAAGTGGTTCACTATCAATAAGTGACTGATGACACAGGGATTCCCGGGTTCCTGGGGTGAGACTTGCCCGGGTCTAAGCGGCGAATGCGTCTGCCCACCAACTGCGTGGCAGGCCGGATAGGGAGAGACTGATTTAGAGATATCTTTTGACCTCTACAGTAGGACTCTCTCGGAAAATCGCCTTGCAACGCAGTGGAAGGTTTTCACATGACCGCCACTTCTGGATACATCCACTACACTCGTACCCACTCCACATACCTTTTTCCTTCCCAGAACTTCCAATCCATGCAGTATCCCCACAGATGAAATAGGCCCTGAGGGGTATTCTTTTCCTCAGGGCCTCCTGTGTGGAACTTATGTACAAATAAGTGATAAAATTTTTAATGAAATATTTTTTTGTGAAGAATGTTCCCACAAACCTACAAGTGCGACGTTAAAGTGATTTATAATTTTATTTGTTGTTGCATAAAAGAACTCGAATACTTGTGATGTTTAAAAACAAAATTTAAGTAAACCCACAGGCCCTTAATGAGATAGTTTTCCACTAGATAGTTATCGTTCCCACTAATTCTTCGACCAAGTATATCTAGACAAGGCGTGTAGGTCTTAAAAATAACACCGGAACCAAATATATTGGTTTACGAAAACATTTGTCAAAAAGAAAGTCCATTATCTCACAGTCAAAAGATCGCAAGAAGCATTGGTTTGTACCTTTAGTTGGTCTGCGTGGAGCTAATTTGTTTTCCAGCAAGTTCGCGGTAACGGAATTACTAGCTTTGTGTAGATCATTTTTAAAACACAAATTTCAGGCAGTTAGAAATATATTAGGTATGGGCTATCACGGACTTTATTATTAACAATTTAATCAGTTATATGAATGTTTAAAAAATATGTACATAAAATATGAATCCGAGGCAGCGTATCAAGAAAAGTAACATTTGATAAAAAATGTTTAATTTTATTGTTAATTGGCGGTAAATGCTGCAGAGCAAAGCCCACGCAGCCCTCGAAGGACCAGTCCCGAAACTACGTGAAAACGCTAAGTTATACGGGACGATTGAATAGTATACACTCGCAAAACCTGATGGATAGTCAGTCGATAGTTCAGATCTGTGCTTTTGGAAAATTAGATAAGCACACATTTTAATAAGGAAAATAGGACTCACCGTTGCAGATGGGGCCTCACTGAACTCCAGTTTTGGTGCACACTTCTCACTGTTTAAAATTCGCAATATTCTTATAACAAGAGGTTACGATACATGCGCCCTGTCTGAGATGTTATTTTGTTCTGAGCAGGAAAGCACACTGTCACCTCTCCAAAGTTGAGTATTTCTTGCAACAATTTTAGATTAGGTAGGTGGGATAAATTCAGGATTTTGACATATCTACCCACCAAGTCTGCGAATGCAATACCCAATCAATCCCATATAAAGATGCGCAAACATCTTCCTTGTAAAACAACTAAGTCACGCAAGAGATGCAACGGAATTCTATGGGTAGTTGTATTATGAAATTCCTCGTAGGTGGTGTCACTTTGGTCTTGGAATTGGGTATGGCAGAGCTAATCTATAGTTTATAGATGTACTAATTCTATAGAATTGTTTTACACTGTTATGTAAACATTTGTTGAATCTTTTCATTCGTCATTTTCTTGAAGTTAGTAAACTTAGCGCAAAAACGGCACCACATTGTAAAATAAAATATTCACATTCATTGTAATGATTTATTTGACCATCTTTCTCTATAGTGTACAGCATACAACATCAGTTATAGAAGTGAATCCAATACCGTGCCTTGAGGTACTACACCTAAGGAGATGAATAGACATCATAAGGAGGCCTTGAAATGAGAGTATGATTTATAGAATAATTTAGTCCTTTATTAATTTATTTATTAATTTTCGGGAAATCGACAGTTTACATTTATTTCAGTTTGTACATAGTATTAAATAGTCAAAATAAAACCAATTATGGATTTCCTCCTTGTGACTTTACTTCTACTGAGACAGCCATAATAAGAATAAGTAAATTAATTTTATAAAAAAGGAATATTAATCCAAAATTATATAAAATAAAAAAAATATATATATATACTCAAAACATTTTTTTTTAATATACTTAAAATGAAAAATTTCAAAACAAAAAATCTATCAATACATTGGTAGCCATGGAGAGAGGTTGTACATATAAATCAATTCATAACAGAAATATAAACATAACATTATTCATGAACTAAAACAATTTTTTTTTAATATAAAATGAAAAATTACAAAACAAAAAATCTATCAATACATTGATAGCCATGGGGGGAGTTTGTATATATAAATCAAATCATAACAGAAATATAAACAATAAAAACATAACATTATTCAAGAACCCTCAGATTTAAGGGCCAACTGTAAAAGACGTTCCATTGCTAATCTCCCAAGATTTTAAAAATTTGTTATGGAAATATATTTTTGATAAATGAGCCCTACAAATTTAATATATTTATTAGTCAGCTATTCAAATAATATATGAATTCAAATCATTAAATATCAAGATACAAATAAATATCTATTATCTAAACAAACATCACAACCCGTCATTTGATAAATGTTTTATCCGTTTTTCGAAATTAATGATTTGTTTCATTAAAAATAACGTTTTCTGGGGGAGGTGCGTGGGTTGTCGAATACTCTCCATGTCCAATGTTTACTGCAGATAAAAGATCGATTCGGTTAAGAAGGTATTTAATTTAAACATGTAAATATAATGAGAGAATAACTAGATTATGCCATTTATAAACCTGAATAAGTGTAATCTATGACAAAACACTGAAAGTCAATTTCTATGTCGGAAACCCGGTCGTTTATTTTAAAGCGATCTTTATTTTCGTGGTTTTCTTTACCCGCCTCTCTAGACAAAGTCTTTCCCGAGGTCAGCTTCTCAAAATGCTTAAATTATGTAGTTTAGAAATAATTATTTTTATTTTATTATTTTTTGTACATTAGCTCCACACAGGAGGCCCTGAGGAAAATAATTCCCCTCAGGGCCTATATCATCTTTGGGGATGCTGTGTGGAGGGTCTTTTCAGGGAAGAAGAGGAAGTTATGGGAAGGAAAAAGGTATGAGGGGTGGGTAGGAATCTGTGGTCAGCATGTCCAGAAATGACGGACGTATGAATCTATTCCTCCCACTGCAGTGCAATGTTCCGAGAGAGTCCTGCTGGCGAGGTCAAAAGATCTCCCTCAACCAGTCTCTCCCGATCCGGCCTGCCACGCAGTTGGTGGGCAGACGCATCCGCCGCCAAGATCCGGACAAACCTGACCCTATGAACCGGGGCACCCCTGCTAAGCCACCAAACACAGCGAACCACTTGGGATGACTTGATGTTCTGGGAGGGAGGTATAACCAACCTTGTGAAAATTGGTTTAAGATGACAGCGTACGTCACCAAGGTAGCGAGAATCTGAAAAAATAAAAACTCTTTAAAATTATTATTATTAACTAATTATTTTTTAAGGCTTCAATACCATCGTGTTTAAAAATGATAAAATAATACATAAATATAATTATTTTTTTTATTTGTTTATTTCACGAAAAAAAGGTATATTTTTTAGTATTATTTCACCCACCATGCTAAGATGTCCCTGTGTTATGGCAGGTAAGTTAATGGATTGGAATTATATATAATCCATATTATAAATATACATATTATAAACATATTTTTTTAATACCTTGCAGAGAAGGGGAAGTTCCAGTGAAAGAAATCCGCAGAGAATAAATTTGGGTTTTCTGCAAGCCATCTGAAGAGTTTTTAAATATATCTGGAAATTTAATATAGGTATATTTAAATACTAGTTGACCCGACAAACGTTGTTCTGCCATATAAATGATTTGTAGTGAATATTTTGGTTCTTAAATAGAAATAACGAATGTATTGTAAGTGTGTGGGGATTTCATCCATGACAGAAAGAGGAATGAGCGCTGTAGACGATGACCGCCTAAAGTAAGAAAATGAAAAAAAGAAAATCAATATGAATTTCGTAGAGCAATTGAGGGTACGATATTTTTTATCAGTCCGTCTTTAGCCAACACAAATAAGCTCGATGGTTTGCCCACGCGAGAACATGGTGCCGAATGAAATATCAAAATGACTGTGTGAATGTCTTGCACATGTGTGGATGAAAGTTCGATGAGGCGGACGTAGCACCATCTGTCATTCATTAACATAACAACGTTCTGTTTGAAATACGAAAGACGGTTCAATTTGTTCATACAAAAATACTAAAATCGGATTTAAAAAATCGGAGGGTGGGGGTAGGAGGGTTAAAATTTGGGGTTATAGATAATTTTAATGCCAAAAAAAAATAAAAAAAATTGACATTTTTTTCTGGATAGGGACATCCTAATCACCTAGCGGTATAAAATATACTTTAAAACCTATTCTCATGCCTACCAAATATACATAAAAAAATTTCATTAAAATCGGTCAAGCCGTTTCGGAGAAGTGCTAACACAAACACCGTGACACGAGATTTTTAAATATAATTGGCATATATTTTTGATTTAGTAGCCAAAAATAATAATTGATTGCTCATACGTAATCTCCGTTGTCCTTGGAAAACTCCTCTTCGGCCAAGTACGATATTAATAGAGATGTTTTTCGTTCCTGAAACAATATCAACGCCTGGAATTAATATTTAATGTATTTAGACAATGTTTTAAATGCAGTTAGGTACTAATATTATTAATTTATATTTTAAAGGAAAACAATCACTTTGTTTGTAACCACGATTTATTGATTTAATTTTTATTTACCGACCGGTTTCGCTTAATACAAGCATCTTCAGGGTATAAATTAAAACTGATGAAAAAATACATTGTGTGAGCTTATATATACATACAGACAGAGACAAAACATAATATAAAGTAAGAGTGAGAGAGGAGGGCATTACCAGAGAAAGCCGGAAATACGTCATTTTCAAAAAAGTTTTTAGACGTATTGACTCTTTTCCACAAAAAATTATAAATGGATTTCGAAAGACTGTTCTTTTATCTAGCAAAGTTATGTAATATTTTTTTAGAATTTTTTTTAATTTTTAGTATAATAAGGTTATTCCATAGGTCGTTGGCAGATTTGTTAAATTTTCAAAAAAGTTTTTGTATTATACCACACCCATTTCAAATAATGTAATCATGCAGTAAAATAAATCAATACATTATCTAGCAAAGTTATGTATTAGAATTTTAATTTTAGTTCCAATAAAATCATTAAAAAATATGTACGTACATGTGTTTCTTGACGAAAATTGGTCCATTTGTGTATTTATTTGCGCACTTACAAACTAATATATTGCAGATTTTTTTAACATTCTTATTAAATTTAGACATTATTGAAAAATGATAAATAATTATAATCAAAAAATAACTACAAAAAGTACACTATTTTAATAGTTTTATCATCACGCCTTTCAGCATTTTTGGATGAAGGTATAAATTAAAGCTAATTTGGATTGAAATAAATTCGATATTGAGTTATAATTTAAAAAAGCTGGTACGGAGAATAATCAATCTTTCTCATTGTAACCGCCCTGCACGATCGGAAGAACAACTTTCGACGAAATGTGGATTTTCGTCCGCTGGCTGGTTAAACGCTCTTAACATCCTACATAGTGATAGAGAGAAAGAGACGGGTATATCTAATGAATAATTACATTATATCTACCGGGACAAAACGTCATTTGAACAGGTGATAAGGGATTAAGTGGCTACGGGTTTTTTTAGTTTATGGGAAATATTCCTAATATCGACTGTTGGACACATTTAACTGATTATTAAGAGGGCATTACCAGAGAAAGCCGGAAATACGTCATTTTCAAAAAAGTTTTTAGACGTATTGACTCTTTTCCACAAAAAATTATAAATGGATTTCGAAAGATTGTTCTTTTATCTAGCATAGTTATGTAATAGATTTTTAGATTTTCGTTTAATTTTTAGTATAATAAGGTTATTCCATAGGTCGTTGGCAGATTTGTTAAATTTTCAAAAAAGTTTTTATATTATACCATACCCATTTCAAATAATGTAATCATGCAGTAAAATAAATCAATACATTATCTAGCAGAGTTATGTATTAGAATTTTAATTTTAGTTTCAATAAAATCATTAAAAAATATGTACGTACATGTGTTTCTTGACGAAAATTGGTCCATTTGTGTATTTATTTGCGCACTTACAAACTAATATATTTCAGATTTTTTTAACATTCTTATTAAAATTAGACATTATTGAAAAATGATAAATACTTAGAATCAAAAAATAACTCCAAAATGTACACTATTTTAATAGTTTTAGCATCACGCCTTTCAGCATTTTTGGATGAAGGTATAAATTAAAGCTAATTTGGATTGAAATAAATTCGATATTGAGTTATAATTTAAAAAAGCTGGTACGGAGAATAATCAATCTTTCTCATTGTAACCGCCCTGCACGATCGGAAGAACAACTTTCGACGAAATGTGAATTTTCGTCCGCTGGCTGGTTAAACGCTCTTAAGGATTTGGGTTTTTGTTTTAACGGCTTTCTTTATTTTGAGTGCTTCTAAATTATTAAGCCTGTTACCATGACCATTTCTGTGTAAAATCTTAACACCGGTGTTTTGATTGAAGGTATGATCTTTATCAATAAGGTGATTTATGAAAATCCATTATTATTTAAGCATCTAAGATGCTCTTTGATTCTAATATTGACATTACGCGTCGTTTTACCTCATAAAATGATGAACAATCATTACAATCTAATTTATATATTCCGGAATGACTTAGTTTTTCGTCCTTATCTTTCGAATTAATTAAAAACTTCCCTAAATTATTGTTTGTGTAAAATGCCGGTCTTATTTCGGGAGGTAGATTTTTTACACTGCAGGAAGAGAACTGATTAATGAATAAAATACGACGCCATTGGTAACAAAGATTATTATTATTATTTATATTATTATGATTAGTGAATAAGAAATTCTTTGGGCTATTTGTTTTTGTTTTTTATTTAAAATTGCATCAATGAGTTCGGCATTATAACCATTATTAACCGCGATTTTTTTAATTATTGCTAGTTCGTTGGAGAAATTAGTATTAGATAACGGTATTGTGACCAAACGATGAACCATTGAATGAAACGCGGAGTGTTTATGTGTAACAGGATGATTAGATGTGTTATGGATAACAACGTCGGTGTAGGTAGGCTTGCGAAAGATGTTAAAATTTATTTTATTATTTACGATAGATAAGGTGAGATCTAAAAAATTTAAAGTTGAATTAGTTCCCATAAACTAAAAAAACCCGTAGCCACTTTATTCCTTAATCACCTGTTCAAATGACGTTTTGTCCCGGTAGATATAATGTAATTATTCATTAGATATACCCGTCTCTTTCTCTCTATCACTATGTAGGATGTTAATTACACTCTCTCACTCTTACTTTATATTATGTTTTGTCTCTGTCTGTATGTATATATAAGCTCACACAATGTATTTTTTCATCAGTTTTAATTTATACCCTGAAGATGCTTGTATTAAGCGAAACCGATCGGTAAATAAAAATTAAATCAATAAATCGTGGTTACAAACAAAGTGATTGTTTTCCTTTAATTAATATGTCAAACCACAAAGTGACTGCTTTCTACCAAAAAAATAAATAATAATAATAATTTATATTTTACCTGTTTAAGACATTTGGTGCACGCAAGCGCCAAAATTAAAACACAAAAATTGGAACAAATCGCACCTAAGGAAAATATGTAGTAAAGATCCATGCCGAAAGAGGTGTAGTTTTTAGAAATCTCATTGATCATAACTAAGGAGAAGACCGTCATGGTCAAAATTGAACCCACCACTTGAATCTGAAAAGCTTTGCAAATAACGACAGAAAGAACACAAAGCCCATCGTGTATATTGCATAGACCCCTAATTTCATGAGCAAGGATCATTTTGAAATCATTTGAAGATTCAGAATAAAGGTTTTTGATTATGGACAACCTGACGTTAATCAATTTAAATCTGTAGTATAAAAGATAAACCGAAGAATAAATTTGTAGGAAGACAACGTCCTTCGTTTGTGAAATGAAAATAGGAATCAAGGATTCGTAATTTCCTTCATAACACATAGTTAAAAAACTTCCAATGGTCACTAGACATACGAAACCAGTCATTGCCAGCAACTTAAAATATGAACTTTTATCATTAGGATTGATGTGAAGGGTTTTTAAGTTATTATCGATTGACTTAAGATGGTTGATGAAATTGAAATAGTGGCAATACAGGATGTTATTTGACAAACAAATCACATTGTAACATACTGTTTGTATTGTAAATGCTAGGCATATAAACGTAATTGGATCTTCCAGAACTTTCATCTTGTATTTTAAATAATACAAAGACCAAGCGGTTGGAAAAAAAGAAAATACAATAGTCAACATGGAGTGGAAATAAGAAAAATTGTATTCTCGAAGGCCATTTTTGTTTATGATTTCTCTATACGAAGCCAGTGCCGTGAGCAAGGTCAGGACATGAAGTGGACGAAGGCCCTTGACAACATCCATATTTTTGGAACTTTTATTGGTCTATCGACCATATAACAATGATATTTGAATCCTACTTACACGTTGTTCTTAGAATACCTCATTTTATACATCCTAATTACCCTTTCTCATTGATGTTGTTTTTTTTATATTTGTGGATGTAATTAATCATCGTTTATTATTTATATTTTTTCTTTGATTAATGAACAAGGAGGCGGATGATATTGTTAATGGGTCCATCAGTGTATATTCATACATCATTGTAATGGTTAATCGAATACGATAAATTGACTTCTAGTAAAATGCTCTTTAAGAATCAGTGCTTTAAAATTTTACTTATTAGTTTTATGATGAACCCAATATGTTTGTTAACAACGGCTTTACTATAAAGTCAGTTAAGCTGGGGTCCACAATGGTTGAGTAATTATTATTGTTTTACAAAACTAACAGGAAAAATCTCTAAGATTACCGGTTTGATTAGAAATATGACCAAACAGATTGACATTTTCGATCTTTTTTAATTTATTAGAATAATTTGCAGAAGCCATAAGAAAGGTGCCCCCGCTTGTAATCATTAACGATCGCCGAAACTTTAGAAAGATGTTTAAATTAAATAATTTATTTCAATTTAGCTCATTTAATAAAAAATAGATAGTCGATTATGCTTTGTGATCCTGCCAATTACTATTATTAGTTAGTCATAAAATTTAATCATGTCTCCCCGAAGGCACAATTAGTCTAATCAATGTTGGACAGATGAAATCAACATTTTTTTTACATTTGCTCCACCCCGGAGGCCCTGAGGAAAATAATTCCCCTCAGGGCCTATGCCATCTTTGGGGATGCTGTGAGTAGGATATTTTTAGGAAATGAAGGAGAGGAAGTTCTAAGCAGGAAAATCTAGGGGTTCAGTGTGAGACTGAACTGCAGCGGGCGACCGATCGGCTGCTTATATATAGCCGCGGCGAGTAATTTCCCACACGGTAGGTAATACGCGCCGCTTCGGCAGTTGACGAGAATGTTCGGCGCCGTACAGATGTTGTACGGTGCTATCTCGAGACCTTTCTAGGCGGTGGCGAAATTATTATTTATCGAAACGGCAAGCGGCCGAAGTCCATCCTGCCGTCGTAGGTAGATAGGTACATATGTAGATGAGTAGCTTGCCAGCGCTGCGCGAATATCAGATGTTTCTCGATCGTTCTTTCTGATAGCGAAAGATAATGCGTCGCCATAAGTCAAAGGGACTCCCTCAACCACTCTCTCCCGATCCGGCCTGCCATGCCGCTGGTGGGCAGACGCATCCGCCGCCAAGACCCGGACTAACCTCACCAAACGTCACCAAACGTAGCGAACCACTTGGGGTGACCTATGGTAGAGGTGTCGGTTATCCAATAAATGGTTCTTGGGGCGGCGGTACCCGTACCCGCCTCCCTAATTTAATCACTGAAGACAATATTAGCGACTCTCGATCCAAAATTTGAAACAGAAACATCTGAAAAAGATAAGGTCACATCTAGGAATTGAACCCAGGACTTTAACCTTGCCGGGGTGCTGCTCTACTGCTGATCTAATGGGATCCTACCCCCTTCGGTCATTTTCGGTCACTAAGTGTTTAAATATTACAATTTGTTATATCTTATAAAGTTGTTATTTGTTTTGGCTTATAAAGTTAAAAAATAAAAAGATATAATCCTTTAAGTATTCATCAATCTTAGTTTTATTTTATTACGTAAAAACGTTAAGTAATTGCGATCGTAAATAATATATTTTTATAAATTGACAACATTAATTAAAAAGGTAATCAAGTAATATAAAACAAGGAAATCGAAATATCTAATAAGCGTCCATTGTAGTCACTCTCTTATCAACTGTACATAATAATATGTAAAGAACAAATTTAAATAAAAAAAACTCAGTAAACATGGGAATTATCAAAGTACTTCGTCCTCTGCATATTCTGACATTGTTCATGTCATTGGCTCCGTACAGGGAAACAAAAAACAAAAAAGGGCTCAAAGAATATAAGTTTTCTTATTTCCATTCCGGCTTAACTATTTTATTTTCCTTTATGCCAACCTCTTGGTCTTTCCTCGTTCTAAAATATCATTTGGAAGCTTTAGATTATCAAATGACATTCTTAACCCTGGCATTTACAATTCAAACGGTGTGTTATAACGTCATTTGTTTTTCAAATAAGATCCTGCACGGTCAATACTTCAAATTTATCAATGGTCTGAACTCAATTGACGATAAATTTAAAACCCTTCACATCAATCCTAATGATATACGTTCACAATTAATATTGCTGGCAATGACTTGTTTTGAGTGCTGGGTGGTCATTGGAAATTTCTTAACCGTGGGTTATTTAAAAGGAAATTTTCTTGACCTGATCCCAATTTTCATTGGACAGACAAAAGACGTTGTTTTCATACAATTTTATTCCGTGGTGTATCTCTTATATTATAGATCCAAATTAATAAACGACAGGTTGTCTATTATCAAAAACCTTTACCCTGAATCTTCAAGAGATTTGAAAATGTTCCAGGCTCGTGAGATAATAGATCTGTGCAATATTCATGGGGAGCTTTGTGTTCTTCGTATTGTCGTTTGCAAAGCCTTTCAAATTCAAGTGGTGGGATCAATTCTGACCTTGACGGTCTTCTCTCTGGTAATGTTCAATGAGACATCTAAAAACTTCAGCACGTTTGACTTGCATATTTACACAATGATGTCTTTTAATGCGATTTGTAGCAGTTTTTGCCTTTTCGTGTTGGCGCTTGCGTGCACCAAATGTCTTAATCAGGTAAAAACTAATTAACAGGAGATATTGTATACCTACTCTTGTACATTTTTTATTGAAAATGAGTCCGTTATGTGAAATCGTTTTTGTTATTTCAGGAACGAAAGACATCTTTATTGATATCGTATTTGGCTGATGAGGAGCATTCGAAAGACATCGGAGATTGTGTATAAGGAACCATATTACGATTTTATTTAATATGACAAAAATGTTAAAAATTATGTTTTTACAGTAAATAATTATTTTTTTATTCTTTCAGCTTTATTTAAGAGCCATTCAGATGGCTTGTAGAAAACCTACATTTTTATTGTGTGGCTTGTTTTCCCTGGAACTTCCCTTTCTTTGCAAGGTAGGTTATAAGTACGCACTCTATCATTTTATAATAATAATTTCATGAGAGAAGAAGCATCGTGTTGATTAAATTCCTGAATCTTTTATAGATAATTTCCACCTTGGTAACGTACGCGGTCATCTTAAACCAATTTTCACAAGGTTAGTAAAACCCTTTTAAATGAGTTAGGTAATCAACTGTACAAGGTAAACGTGTTTCTCCCACAACCAGAGTCGACATAAGCTCAGTACTCAAAAAGCTGCATTGAGAGCATACAATAGCATAGCATAGCATACAACCTTATTATTCAATTTAAAAATAAAATTCCAGTCAATTTTAATAAAAGTTCAAATTATACACAATTAAAAAAAAACAATGAGTAAAACTTTACGAAAATTAAGTTTCGAACAATGCCTAGAAAAACTTGTTTTGGATGCAATACAAAATACTTTTTCTCATTAACATATCCCACGGATATTACTGTCGGTGTACACAAATGTATCAATACACCGAATTCTTTAATATTATGTTATTTTATAATCTTTTATATTTCGTAGGTTATTGCACTGTATATAACACGGCAATTGAGCCTAGCATGGTTGTCGAAAAAATATCAAATTACGTAATAAACATTTCAAAGAATAAAGAAAACAAATTGAATAATTCATCAAGTTAATTTTTACGTTATTTTAAAAGTTGTATTCAAGTTCTGTGATTATTTCGGTTTTATGAAGCAATTTGCCTAATTATATAATAACAGAACTTTTCACAGAACGTGAAGATTAACTTAAAAATTTCTATGAATTGTTCTAATTCTTTAAAACAACCCGCTACATGTGTGTCCTTTGGGTCAACTCTAATCGCGTAACCTTTACGAACTTAACTCGATTGGTAGGTAGGTACAACTGGCTTTCAGTG
The DNA here is from genome assembly GCA_917880885.1 of Limnephilus marmoratus. Taxonomy (NCBI): domain Eukaryota; kingdom Metazoa; phylum Arthropoda; class Insecta; order Trichoptera; family Limnephilidae; genus Limnephilus; species Limnephilus marmoratus. The sequence goes on along the minus strand of OU862924.1, from coordinate 28,438,735 downwards.
CAACACCTTCATCAGGTTTTGTGTAGTATCGCATTATAACAATGCCGAAGTCAATGAAATATTCATATATAATATTTTAAGATCCAATTTAAAGCATGTTTTAAATTAATTGTGTTTTTCTCAACGGTAAAAATTGATTTTGAAAAAAAATCTACAACCCCCGTGCATCCGAATGATGATACATTTAATATAACCGTGAGCATATTACGATCATTATTTATCATAATAATTCTCTTCTTTCCACATCCTTCCAAATAGCGTAAAGTATTCGTGGATAACTGGTCTTTAAAACACTTGCTTTATTTCGAGCACTCGGCTACGCCGTCGTGCTCGAAAAATCGCGCAGACCTGTTTATCCACTTATATTTTAATATACTAATTATATAATCTTTTATGTTCTTTTACATTCTTTTATATTTCGAAGGTTTCTAGGCTCAATGCCCGTGTTTCGAAGAAACACGGGCATTGAGCCTAGCATGATTGTCGAAAAAATATCAAATTACGTAATAAACAATTCCAAAAAAATAAAGAAAAAAAAATTGAATAAGTCATCAAGTTAATATTTACATTCTTTTAAAAGTAGTATTCAAGTTCTGTGATTATTTCATATTTGTATATATTATTTCATATCATATTTGTATTACTCTCATACGTATAATTTTGAAGCCTTCCTAATTTTGATAAATAATTACGCCGTGAATTTTTTTACAGTAACTCCACACAGAAGGCTTTGAGGAAAATAATTTCACTCAGGACCTAAGTGATCTTTGGGAATGTTTTGCGGAGGGTCTTTTTAAGAGAAGGATATTCTGGGACGGAAAAGATATGATGGATGGGTAGGAATCTAGGTGTCAGTGGGTCCAGGAGTGATCAAACCATCTCTGCCGCTGCGGTGCAAGAGGGTGGATCAAGAGAGATCAGCTGGAGATGTCAAAGGGTTTTCCAAAACGCTCTCTCCTAATTCAAATATACCTTATAAAATATCTTAATCGTGTACCTTCTGTGTACGAAACCAATAAATAAATTAAATTCTTGTGCAAATAAGAAAATATTTTCTTTTATGAAAATATATTTTTAATTACTTCAAACTTTGCAAATATACTTTGTGGTGTCATTTTTAATTAAATAAAAACAATAACACAAAAAAATTAAAATTTAGGAATCACAGTAGGAAAATTTTTGACCTCTCCGTTGCTTTTACGTTCGTGGCGTGCTCTATTCGACCCCAGAAACATATATTTTTTTTATAAATGACACTCCATATATTTTTCTAAATACAACGATGCAATAAATGTTTCTTTTAGAAGTGAACAATATAAATGTGTTTAGAACCGGACATTCACAAAATTAAGAAAACTTTAAAACCCGAAATTTTATTGAAATACGAGTGTTTCACGCGGGCACACAACAAAACCGCCTGTTGGCAATATTACGAGATATGTGGGAAAGAAGTAGGGGCTATTACTTCGGTTGCTAATTACGAGTACTACTAATAATACAACGCAATTCACCCCACCTTGTTCTCTTCACCCCCGTCGACGGTACCTATTTATTGAGTTTGGTGCATAAATTAACTGTTATCATTATTATTGTAGCGTACGAAGCACCACCATATAAACAAATTACCATAAATACCCAATGCCTTGAGGAATTTATTTTTATTTTTATTTAAATTTATTCCGCAACATTTAACGATTCCTACAAAAGCTTAATTATGCATTCAATTTTTAAGATGACCAATATAACCTCATTTTGCACAAAAATGAAGTCACACATGTGTTAAATTAATTTGGGATGTGATGAAATCATAATTATTGTATTTAGTTACAGATTAGCACATTGAACTATGGGGAATATTAAATAATTTATTAGCAAATCATTGTTTTCCTAAAAATTGCAAAACCATTCTTGTCATCGTTTAATTATGAAGAAACATAAGCCCACATAAAATTAGAAGAACTCGGCAGAAAATACATTGTCTTTTAGTAGTAATGAATGAGATTTATGATTGTGTAGAGTGGATTGATATGTTTGTGTAAAGAATGACTGGCGAAGGACCTTGATTTTGTGTTACTATCACTGCTTGAAATGATAAAAATACATGTGGCATAGAAAGGAAAGGACTCACCGAAAAGGATAAAGAACTTGTAGGCTGGCAATGCCCTCGTCTGCTTTCTCTCCCATCCAACAGGCACAAACAGCAATAGGCGTGAGTTTCGTTTATTTAGATAATACACGGCGGAGTTATTTTAATGGGGATTAACCGATAGCGGAAGCACAATGGCTATATGTTGCGGCGGGCGTTTATTACAGACTAAGTAGGAATTGACGGATAGGCAATAGGGATAGGTAGGAAAGGAATTTGCAACAATATTAATTCCAATCCCAAGCAGTGACAGTATGTTTGCGTGCTATGTAGGTATGTGTATGTGTAGGTATGTGTATGGGCGTAACCAAGTAACATTAACTATTCGGATAATTTAAAATCCGGTACTTCTCTTATCACCCCGTGTAATGTTTAATAATGTAATAATTTTATTTACTCGCATGCTAAGAAAATGTGGGTTATCTGATAAATAAAATCAATTGCTCGAACTTTGTTTTTTGTTTAGACAATAATTATAAAATTACAGATGCTGTATCCAATTCATTTCAAAAATGCCTCTGATACAGTGGGATCGTTGTGCTAAAAACATTTCAACTCACTGTAGGTTTCGAGGAATAAGTCGAATTTTACGTCCACCGTGTGAGTGAGAATTTTACGCCCTATGAGATTTGTGTAACGTGATTAGGGTTACCAGATCCGAAAATTAGTTTTACTGCCTACATCTCTGGCTTTTCCTGACATTTATTATAATTTAATGAGATTTTGTCACCCGTGTTATATTGGTGGTAGGTACCCACTCGCGGGTGACAAAGCAGAGAAATAGACCATCCATAGCTTCTGTTAAGGCTCTACTGTTGACACAGTTCAATCTGAAGAACACATCATGTGAAGAGTTTCATAATATTGTTATGAAAGACCAGCAGTTGCTGATAGCAATGTCCAGCAATAAAAAGTACGAGCCGGTTCAGATGAATGAAACAATTTAATTACTAGATTTGATTCGTTTATTTTTTGTGATTAAATTGTTTAATAAACATTTAAATCATTCTACTTGTGTTTTTTTCGTTCTTTTTAAAAATTCCCGACAATTTTCAATTTTCCCTGTTTCCCTGACAGACAGCTAAAATTTCGGACATGTCAGGAAAATTCCTGTCATCTGGTAAGAGTGGTAAGCCTAAACTTGATCGACGATACAATACGTCGCGTCGTTTCGATGTTCTCGTTCCCCAACATCTGTGACTTTCTTGCACAAATATTTAGATCAGGCATGTGGCCGTCGATTAAGTGGAAAATATTAATATCTTCGAGATTCTAGTGAGTGATGGGTTATCATACCTGGAATAAAAAAGAGTACGTGTATTTTAGAAGGCGCAAAAAATTGCAAGAATTTTTTTTAGAATTCTTTCAATTTTCAAAGTGTAAGATGCTTCATACCTTCTCAGATAATACAGTTCGACTCCAATACACCTAGCACCCGTCAGTTGCTGAGGCGCACTAAAGCTTACGCCAGTTTGCGTTGGAGTCTATATCAATTTGCAGGAGGACGCAGTCGATGAGGCTTTTAATTATACGGTAGAGTTTTAGGTTATGCACAACAACAATAAACAATGCTTAAGAATAATGGGTGATGAAAGAGCCAATATAATTAATAAATAATAACAACAACAAAAATCGAGTGCAGTTTACAAGCGGTAGAAGCGATACATTACCAAAACAAACTCAACCAATACCTACTTCGGTATTGGTTGAGTTTGTTTCGGTCGTAATCAAAGCAACCAATGAGCGTAGACCAGCGTAATTTCCGTTACGTTTCATATCTAAACCAATAGGAGCCTTTAAAAGTGACGTCATAATGAAAGCAGTCAATGAGCGCAGTCGATATGTCGCAGGTGCAGTAAACGTCATTTCCGTTTCAAAAACGGCGGTCCTGGGATAGATCCTTGCGGGACTCCAGAATAATTTAGAATTCAGGTGAACAGGAACTCTTGTAAAATACATATTGTTTGCGTTTTTTGAAAAACGAAACAAAAAAGGATTGTGGAGAAACCAAGCGTTGCTAGTTTCTTTAATAAGACTTTGATATCAACCTTGTCAAAAGCCTTCTCAGGAAGAAAGCATTTAACATCTACTTGACTTACTTGGTCGGGAGGTCTTGACAGTAAGTCGAAATGCTTAGTGGATTACGATTCTCATCCTCTACAAAAAGTGCAGAGTAAATATTTGTCTTCGCTAAGCCCTGCACATAACGATGTGTTAATAATATCATCACTTTCAACATTCCGGCACGTCTGAACGGAGCAGATCGGGTATGACACACTTCGGGACTAATTTGAGAACATTAAACAATTATATAGGTTCTATTAACAAAGGAATAAACAAACAATATGGCTGAGCCTGTTGAGAAAAGTCATTGACATTTTCTGTGCCAGATACATCTTTATTAGATCCGTTAGTTAGTCAGCAGTATTATACAAAATAAACATATTTACATAAACTCTCCCATCTCGTGGATTCTGCAGATGTTATGTATATTATTTTTTAGAAACCCAAAATTATTGTAATTTCACTACCGATGTCGCGGGATAGAATGCTGGCGTGCGGTAGTAAATTACAAAAAAAATATATGTTTTATAAAATTTTTAACTTTTATGAGTGAAATCTCAAATTATAATATTTAATTAAATGGAGAAAATATTAGAGAAACTCAGTCAAAAATTTGGGGACAGAAAAATCAGAAAAAGATATTGGCTCCACTGGGACTCAAATCCAGGACCCTTTGCTCACATGACAAGTGCTCTACCAACTGAGCTACAGAATCTATATAAAATTCGGTCACTTTTAACTGAATAATACTTCAATTAAGAACTACCAACATTATCTTAATTTTCTTAACGCACATATTATTGGCTGCTATCTTTATTTACGATTGCAAGATTCAACTCGAACTAAATGCTATCTAGATAGCGTCTGGATAAATTTTTATCCGTTTTATTTTAATACGCGACATCTATTGACTTTTCTGCAAGTTTGGGATGAATATTTATTTTTAATTTTTATAAGTAAAATCTCAAATTATAATATTTAATTAAATGAAGTCAATATTAGCGAATCTCAGTCAAAAATCTGGAGACAGAAAAATCGAGCAATATTATTTCCGAATAATAATTATTATAATATACAAGGTTTACCAATCAAATCTATTATAAATATGATTAATTTAAATAAAACGAATTAATGTACATATATATGTTTTTCTACTATTACATGGATTTGAACAAATAATGTAATAATCAATATCAATCAATCAAGCATTTAGAAATTCATTTGAGCAAATGAAATCCTTGATGTGCAAAGAATTATTAATCAACGCCTAATGCACATTTGAAGATGCAATAGAAAATATTAAATTAATTGCATTACTGTGCAAAAAATAATAAACCTTGACATTTCTAAAAAGTTTCATTGAAAAAGTGAAGTGTTCGCTACCGCAGAAGGAAGACTGTGCGAGGCAGATGTGTTTAACCCTCTTTATACAAGAATTTACTAAAGTTATATAATTCTGGAAGTACCTTTACAAAACACTTTCAAATGCGTTGAAAGGGTGAAAAGATAAAGAGAGCTGGAAGAATTTAAAAACAGTGGATAATATTTGAAATGCGTAGATGAGATATATGGAACAATTTAGACCAATGTAGACTCTCCTAAGAATTACTCTTCAGAGAATTGAAGGTAAAAACAGAGAAAATATTCATTTTTAATATCGAACTATTTTAGTAACATATAAGAAAAAACAGATAAAAGTATCTCATCGTCCAGTTCGGTAACATATCAGAAGACGGTAATTATGAAAATGGGGAGCTTTTTTCATAACTCAGGAAACTTCAGGAAACCAAAACGTTTTATTGCTTTGTGCTTAGGTACTGCTGAAAACCAGCTGCTTTCCAGGAGTAGTTGAGCAGTGACCTTTTCATCAATAGAATCAATGATAAAAGACAAAAATATACTTATATTGTAAAAAAAATCTATTGATGAACAAACGTTTTTATTATTATTATTGTGCTAATAAAACAGGACAGGAACAGAACAGAACACTATTGAAACTTGTAATGTGAATATTATACGAAGGCGAAATAATAATAACATTATATTTATATAGCGCAGTTTTGTGATATTTCACTTCAAGTGCGCGAAAGACCTTTTTTATATAAATACCTTCATCTACACACAGTAAAAGGAAAAAGAGTAAAAACCGAATGGTCAGTCAAATTGCCTAAGCATAATTAAAAGGAAAACGACTCGAAAATTATTAATAAAAAAGATTATTTGACCATAATTAATGTATGCAGGTGGTGCTTAAATAAGATGAAATAATTCTGTTGTAATGTTTCACCTAATGAGCAATATCCTCCATTTAAGCAGATCAGTACCTACGTACCTACATATTATAAGAACGTATCATGGCGATTTCGAATCCAGTATGGAAACAAACCAACTATTTTATTCTATCCTTGACTGCGTAAAATAAAATATTGTTGCATTGTCAATACAATATGTTAAAAGGCAACAGTTTTATTACTTTGTCCTATTTCCTCGTTTTACTGTAGTATTACGACACATACAATGACTGTTCTGTAATAAGCCACAGCATAAAGACAAACACTTGGTGTGTATTTAATGCAACGAGCTTTTATGGTAGGGAGGCTGCTGATTTTGAACGACGCGCTCCGTCGTGTTTCAAATTAGAGTTGACGTAACATTTAATCAGATCCGTTGATTGCAATGACCTGTTAATTTGACCTGTTGGAATGATCTGACTGTAATGAATGTATGATGAAAAATTATGGATTACTTCACGGCGATGTCAATTAAAACGCTGGGTTTTTGCATTCATTATGACCAGTCAGTGGCAGAGTTGACCTCGCATTTGGGTCCCAACCGGGAGTCGCGTGTTCGATTCAGCAACATTTTCCGTTTACTGTGGTGGTAGTGGAATATTTTCAAATATTGTCAGGTTATTCGTAATCCGGGTATATTTGTCTTCTTTTTAAAAAGTAAATTAAAATATTCACGTATGACAAATAATAGTGGTGTAATTGACGTGTTCAACGATTTGTGATTTGGTCACAAAAAAAGATTCGAGCCTAAGGCGATGCTGAATGCAACCAGAAATTTCCATCTCCCAAAAATATGTTTGAATTAAATGTAAAAACTTTGTAATTGTTATATGTTAAATGTTTTTTCTAAATAAATAAGGCCCCAAGCCCTTTTCCACAGTTCACCAGGAACACTTGCCTCGTCAACAATTCTCTCTGCTTGTCCCCCCGACCTCGCTCTGACCCTACATCTATTCGCCTCGTTTTCTGCAGACCGTCGCTTCACCCTAGACCAAATACATAGATTGTTCAGCAGTAAAAAATAAGGCACCGATCGATCAAAGCTTTTTTTACATTATCTCCATACGGGTGACTGAGGAAAATAATTACCTTCAGGTTATCATCTTTGAAGATGCTGGAGGAAGGAGATGAAGGTCTGCGAAGGAAAAATCTGGGGGTCAGTGTCTCCAGGAGTGAAGGATGATGTATGTATGAATCCATCCCTCCCACTGTCGCAAGGCGATGTTCGGAGAGAGACCAGCTTGAGAGATCCAGCAAGATCCGGACAAATCTCACCCCATGATTTTGGGCACCCCTGCTAAGTCACAAAAAGTAGCAAATCGCTCGTGGTGACCCATGGCAGAGGTATTGGTTATCCAATTAACCCTTATCCGCCTCCATTATTTAAAATGTATCCAAAAACATCTATTGAGTTCAAATGAAACTCGAAAATATTTACAAAGATGTCATACACCAAATCCTTTAGTCTTTAAAATATTTTTAGCTACCTGGTGAAAATTCATGGAATTTCGGAATGCTTCAGAGATATTTTATCCTGTATATGTCTTATTTTTGAAGTTGTCGTAAAAAGAACTATTATGCATTTTAGAATCTAGATAAAATTATCATCGAAATGTTTGTATTTGAAATAAACATTGATATTTGAAAATAATACAGCATTAATTTCAAACATGAAAGTATGAAAAAAACTAATAAATCCCGCTAATTTGTATTCATACACTTTGACATTTTTTGCTTTTATCCATGTAATCAAATATAAATATTTGAGACAAACTTAAAAGAACCATTATTTCTTTTTCCAAGGACAATCAAATCACGTAAGGGGTTGTCCATTAATCACGTGAGGCGCGAAAGGGGGGGGGGGGGGTTCGGAAAAAATCACGAATATCACGAGGGGGGGGGGGGGGGTATAATGAGATATCACAAGTATTGTTTTTTCGTGAAAATATTCTGAAAATTTCAAAATTCTTTGTACTAAAAAAAATAGACGTGATTGTGGGGAGGGGTAGAGGGGGTTAGTCTTAAACCTCACCACATATCACCAGGGGGGGGGGGGGTTAAAAAGTTGCTAAAAAACATAACGTGATTAACGGACGACCCCGTATCTAAGCATTATAGACAAAAAGATAAAAAAAAGTATAATAACGTATAGACGCCCCGGTCAAATCTGAAATTCAGAGGCTCTAATGGATTTTGATATTTGTGGATAGTAATGTCCTTCCGAGGCTTGGGGGGTTAATAACAATCACAGAAAAAAGTTGATAATAAATATATTTTTAATTTATGCCAGAATATACTTTTTTTATTTATACCTGCTGAAAATAATTTTTTACATTACCTCTACAAAGTAAAAACCTGAGGAAAAAAATCCCCCATGGCCTAAGTCATTTTTGGGGATGCTGTGTGGAGAGTCTTTTCAAGTTAAGGAAGGAGAAGGAAAGGGGTAAGAGGGGTAGCTTAGAATCTGGGGTAAATGTGTTAAGGAGTGACAAATGTATGAAACCATCCCTCCCATCGTACCCATACCCGTCTTCCAAATTAAAACCGAACAAAAGGTACAAATCAGCACCAAAATTTTTAATTTGTGTTATTATGAAAAATTCGTAGATCCACATTTTTTCTAAAATCCGTGGTGTAATATGAGGTTGGACAATAATATGAGTGTTGCAATTGACCGAGAGGAGGTAAGTGTGCAATTTATTTTCCGTCTCGGCTATTAATGATATTACGATTACGGAATAGAAAGGAGCACTAAACTCAACAACTTAACGAGATGTGCCTTCGCCGCGAGGAGATCAGAGATGGGACACCATTTCAATAGCACAATGATTTTTTTAAATGATAATGTTGTCAAAATTTCAGAAGCAAAACCATTTATGAGAGGTTCATTGTTCCGATGACCGTCACTTTCCTATTCTATCCACTCCATCCAGTCTCACGACGCATCCCAATTGTGGTTACCATTGTGTCTCTTGCTCCGTATATCAGGAAGCAGTTTTACGTCCGGTAATCATACAAAAAATACATAAAACAGTATTTTAAAATTTTTTTTTGAAGAACAACTTTCTTTTATAAATTTTGAAGGTTATTCCCATCAATGTAATATATCATTTGAGGAGAAGACAACACTAATAAAAGCTAAACGAAAATATGAACGAGAAAAAAAAAGATAACGGTTGCAACTGGGACTCGAACCCAGAATCTCTCATCTAACCGAGACGGGCGCCTTTTACCAATTCGGCCTTTGTCACCTTCCATCAAACCGTCATATTTTTCAATCTCGTATTTAAAATTTTAGAATTAACAATATTATCTTCGACTAATTTTTCCATGTTACAGGCAACTACCTTTTGAATTGGAAACAATCGTTCTAAGAACTGGTTTGTGATAGCGTTTCGGATATCGTCCCAGTTGTGACCATTATCTTTTTATATTTTTTGGTATCTTGTTCTCTTTCATGTTTTCGTTTAGGTTATTAGTGTTATCTTCTTCTTCAATGACATAATATTGTATTTGTTATATAAGAAAGCACACAATTAAATACATAACACATTTTGGTAATAGTTGTGTAGCTGCGAATTACAGGTGAAAATGTACTGTGGACCCGAAGTAAGCATTTTTTTCTTACATTTTTTTATTATTTATTGAGTTAGTTTATACTGCAATCGTACATTAACTGGTATGCACAAGGTAACATTTCACTTTATAAATTTATATTTTAACAATAAGCATAACATCCCTTTTAAAGTACATTAATCCTTCAGACTTTCAGATATTTCATCATACATCTTTAGTCCTCTATAAATTAGACTGTAATTTTCTCAGGTGCGTCAACCTAACTCCATTTGTCTGATTTCGTAATTATGTATTTAGATCACTATTTAAATCAATTTCATCCTTAAAGTGTTTTGGCATTCGGTTTTTCATAACTTTAAGCTTAAAAATTAACTTTTTTTTTTGATTTTAACGAAAAGTCAAATAACTTTGTTCACATCACTTTTAACAAAGTTATTTGTCTTTTCATTAAAATAAATAATGCCATCACAAAGTGAAAACCTTTCCGAAGAAGTTTTCTTCGAAATATTAAAAATTAACACTAAATGGCACTTTTTTATTGGAATTCATTTAGCTCCTTTCTCATTTGAATAACCTTTGCGTACTTGCCTTTCCCCAGAATACATCTCGTAGCTCTGTTCTCTATAACTTCTAGCTATACTAGTTGTTTCTATTTGTTTTCTGTTGAAATCGATCGTATATTTTCTGATATAGTTTTTTTTTTGTACGGATAATCAATTTTATTTGTCTTTCTTTGGCTTAGGTCTTATGTAAACTGGCGACACCGGATTTCTTTCAAATCGCTGCATTAACTATTTATCTGTTTAGATGTCTCTATTGTAATAATGTGTGTGGACCATTGGTTGTTAACCACCTCGCGTTCACTTCAAAAGGTAGCTCACAGATTGAGGAAATTGCCGAAGTTTCCTTGGATCGTCTTGTTTTTATGTCGACTTAATTAGACACATGAAATTAAATTCAGTCGATCGGTCCTAATGATTACCAAATTGTGTAATGACTGGCTTTATTATTATTTGACGAGTAACAATGTGAGGATACGAGGTCAGTGTCTGTCCAAATAGTTTAATGATTATTTGGACATCAATGGACTACGAAGATCGATGATTTGATTAAGAACATAATTTTAATGGGATATTTTCACAAATTATGAACACTGTTGAAAATGAAACACTTAAAACATCATTAAAGAAGAAGATAATATGAATAAATCTAAAAGAAATATGAATAAATCTAAAAGAAATATGAAACAAAACAAAACAAATAAAAAGGAAACAAAAAGTCCGTGTCTCGGTAAGACAAAAGTTCCTTGATTCGTGTCCCCGTTGCAACCGTTTCCTTTTGAGTTTTCTGTACCTCGTTGTGCTTCGCGTTTCGTTTAGATATAATATGTATTTTATTTTTTTTTTTTTTTTAATTTAAATACATGTTACATAATTAGACATTTACATAGAATTGGATACATTGAATCACCATACTAGGCGGCTGCCTGTTTCATGGTGACAATGGAGGATATTTACTTTAAGTGAAGTCTATTGTTAACATATGGAACTATTAGTAATGTAATGATGTTGAAAATTGGTAAAGTTATAATAAAAAACTAGTAAAGAGAAAAAGAATTGGGTAAGGATAAGTTTGTGATTTTTATATTATATTCTTCATCAATGATATATTACATTATTGATGGGAATAATCTTCAAGCGTTATTAAAAAGGTTTTTCTACTAAAAATTGAAAGGTTTATAGTTTATTTTTATTGTATAAAAATTGGTAATTTTAACATTTTTCACATTCCGGATCCAAGTCGCTACAACGTTCCTATGGCGTAGAAAACGCTACTCGATGGTAAGACGGCTGCTATCGACGTTTTTTTTTTAAATTAATTAAAATAAAATTTATTAACAATATAATCAAGTTTTGTATTTTTATCAGAAGTTGATAAGAACCTATTATTATTAAATTTAATTTTAATTAAACTTAAAAAAAATAAATGGAGTTCTACGAATTAAACACAAAAACAATTAATAAAAAATAATGTGTGTTTTTGGCAACCAATCAAAAATGGCACATTTTTAATATTCGTCAACATAAAATAAAATAAATTGTCTTCGTTATCGTATTTTTTACTCAATTAATATTAAATATAAAAACTAGTGAAAATACTTGCCTAAAAAAACTAATAAATACCTATTCCAGTCTTTCGTGAACTTAATTAACCCTTGGAATGCCGTGCTGCCGCGACCTAGAAATCGTTAGTAGGGATAAAAAGGCGATCCTCCGCCTTACGCTGGCTGACATTATTATTATTATTTATTTTTTATTTATTTATTTTATACATTTTACAAATATAAGACAAAAAGTCATTAAAGATCTTATTATAGAGATTTAATAGTTACATTTTTACAGTTAAAGATATAAAATTAAATTTAATTTTTTTACAGAAATATACTTAGATACATTTTTACAATTATAGATATAAGATAAAATTAAATTTTTTACAGAAATATACTTAGATAAAAAAAAAAAATATGAAAACATGAATAACAATTTTAAAGTCTTTAGAATAAGTACATAATATGTTATTGTAAGCTAATACAAATGAATTCTTTCCGTAAGCCAAGTCTTCAGTAAGTTCGCCAATTGTTTGTTTTGGGTACAGTTTTTAATTTCAGCTGGAAGCATTTTTTTTTTTTTTTTACATGAGCTCCACACAGGAGGCCCTGAGGAAAACAATTTCCCTCAGGGCCTATGTCATCTTTGGGGATGCTGTGTGGAGGGTTTTTTTTAAGGAAAGGAAGGAGAGGAGAGTTCTGGGAAGGAAAAGGGTTTAAGGGGTGGGTAGGAATCTGGGGTTCAGTGTGTCTTGGTCATCTGCCTCCAAGACCTAGGCAAACCTCACCCCATGAACCCGGGCACCCCTGCTAAATCACCAAACGTAGCGAACCACTCGGGGTGACCTATGGCAGAGGTGTTGGTAATCCAATAAAGGTTCCCGGGGTGGCGGTACCCAGTACCCATTCCCGCCTCCCAAATTGCATATTTAAACAACTGGGAATCATGTAATTTAACGTTCTTTGTCCATATTTATTTGTATGTTTATTTACAATTTGTCCTTCATTAAAGTTAAAACGAGTATTATGGTTGTGTTCCAGCCTGTTTATATATAAAGGGTTATTTATGTGCTGAAATGTAATTTTGTACCACATAATTGCTTTCACTGAAAGAATTTTGAGACTTTGATAAAAGTATGGAATATTATGCCTTTCTTTGTATAAATTTTTTTCAGCTAATAATTTAAACAATGAATTTTATCGTAATATCTTTATTGTTTTTTGCATAATGATGTTTCTGAAAATTGTACCATCTTACAAGATAATAGATAAGCGTGTGTAGCTACATATACTCGTATTTACAGAAATATTGAATTCTCCCTTGTTATAAAAAATATAATTTAATGAAAGACATTGGTACAAAATGTTCGTGAGCTTTATTATATTTTTCAGCTAAATAAACATTCCTCAAAATAAACATGTGTCATGTATATGTTCCTGTGAATTTAGGAGGCGGCTGGTTTTCAGCAGTGCCTCTATGGATTAAAATATAATAAATATATAATTATTGCAACGTAAACGTATAAGAAGAGCTGATATTTTAAGGTCTGTTCGTATTTCAACTCTGATCGATGTTATTTCTCAAGAGCTGTACAGGAAGTATCTTCGATGCCACTTTAATGATTCAATATTTCACTGGACCGGCCACCCATTGTTGCTTATCTTTGTAATAGTTTGACAAGTATTATTTTCAATGTTGCTAAACCCGCCGTCAACTTCGAAGTACCTACCTACACAGGGTTATTACAATGAACGTATTTGACTTACTCCTATAATTACTTGGAGTAAATCCTATCATTAATTGGATTAAAAGATTTTGACGAAATTTTGGGCTCTGGTGAGTTTTTTGATGTATTTTATTAAACTATAACCATACAAAATTCGATAGGTATTGGACAGTTGGTGTCGGGGTGAGGGGTTGGACGATTACTCGGTTCATTGTCCAGTGGCGACAAGAAGAAAGAAAGATAAATAACATTTTTGCACTTTTTTATTAGCTCCACACAGGACCCCGAGGAAAATATTTTCCCTCATGGTCTACGACATCTTTGGGATGTTGAAGAGAAGGAAAAAGGTATGAAGGGTGGGTAGGAATCTAGAGGTTAGTGTTGCCAGGATTGACGGACGTATGAATCAATCCCTCTCACTGTGGTGCCCGGCGATGATCCGAGAGGGTCCTGCTGAAGATATCACAATGTCTTCCTCAACCTGTCTCTCTCGATCCGGCCTGCCACGATGTTGGTGGGCAGACGCATCTGACGCCAAGATCGGGTCAAACCTCGCCTAATGAATCCGGGCACCCCTGCTAACCAAACGTAGCGAACCACTTGGGGTGACTTGTGACAGAGGTGTTCTTTATCTAATATATGCCAGCCTCCCAAATTGAAAAAACTCAAAATAATGTCGGGAATCTCCGGTCAAGGTAAATCAAATCCCACGTCTCAAATTCAACAAAAAAACTAACTAACAGCCAAGAGTTTTTTAGGAAACTAAAAAGCTTTTTTCCTAGTCCTATTCGAGTTCTGTTATTATTCAAGTACTGTGAAACAACGCCACATGATGAAAGAATACCAGAACGAATGAAATTTTCACAGAACTCGAATTTTATGTTTGAAATTTTATGAATTGTTCAAATTCCATGAAACAACCCACCCTTAGATTCCAATTTGAATTTCCAAGACTTTTAAACGAGTGGGCCACGTATAGGTCAAAGTAATACTTGTACAAGAAATATTTTCGATGCGTGATAAATAAATTTCAGCAACACAAGATGTAATTGACGGTATTTCTGGCACACTGAAACGCCCATTAAACACTTCAATCAGTTTGACTCTTGAAAATTAAATCAATCAAAATTTCTCACGAAAAAAATAATGCAATATATATTCTAAATAAATTTTACACATAACAATATTATGCAACCGTTTCAATTAAATCTGTTAATAAATCAAAATTATGAAATAGTAATTAAATGAAATGGCTTGCATAATTCACTTGTTGAAAAGTTGCCTGAACAGTAAAAATAAGTGTGAACGCAAGTAATTAATACGTTTTATTTATTAAAATTGAAATTGAAACACCTTTTAACTTTTTTCCACTTATTTATTTCACCAGCACCGGTTTCATCCTATTATGGACCAGGCTGGCAAATACGTTTTATTTGTTTTATTCGAGGAATAACGATATCGCTTAATTTAGGGGGCGGGTATAAGTCACATCGCATAGGAAACCATTTATTGGATTACCAATACCTCTGCAATAGGTCGACCCATGTGGTTCGCAAGGTTGGAGGGTGTTCAAATATTACGTAACGCAATTTTTGAAGATTTTTGACCCCTCCTCCCCCCGTTTTTCCGTACCCCGTTTTTCCGTACCCTCCCCCCCCCCCTAAATGTTACGTAACGCCCAAGTGACAATTTTTACCTGAAAGTCACAATTAAGTTTCGCAAAGTACTGGAAAGTCGCTTAAATACCTTTTTTCTTTTTTAATCGCGTTTGCGGTATTAAATAAAACAAGAGATTTCGAAAAAGAAAAGCATTGCCAACTTGGAAAATTTTAATTCCCTAGTTTTTTATATAAATAAAGAAAAACATGTTACGTAACGCGTTGTTCGAAACCCCCCCCCCCCCTCCCCTCCCCCCTCGTAACGTACAGTAACGTTTCACCAGACCCCCCCCCAGTGAGTTACGTAATACTTGAACGGCCCCTTGGGAGGAGAAGGGGTGTTCGGATCTTGGCGGCGGATGCGTCTGAGGAGAGACTGGTCGAGGGAGAACTTTTGACCTTATCCAGCAGGATAGATTTACATGTCCGTCGCTCCTAGACACACCGACCCGGATTCTTACCTACCCCTTATATCTCTTCCTTCCAAGAACTTACTCTTCTTCCTTTCCTAAAAGGACCCTTCACACAGCATCTCAAAGGCGAAATAGGCCCTGAAGGGAATTATTTTCCTCGGGGCCTCCTATGTGGAGTTAATGCAAAAAAACTTTGTTTCTAAAGAAAGACAAAAATTCCCTGGTAAATATCTTGAAAATGTATAAAAAAAACTCCTTCTCAGGTATATCACACTAAGTACATCACATTAAAAAAAATTGAATACTGCACAAGATACCTAAAGGCCTAAAGATCCCCAAACGAGAATGAATTATGAGGCTGAAGGAAATAAGGGAGGTGAAGGAGATTGGAAAAGAAGATGGAACGTTTTGATTCTGAATGGTGCACTTTCACCAGGGCGGTACTCAGAGTATTGACCACTTTTATGTACGAACTAATGTCCTGATGCGCAATTTCAGAAGAAAAAATGAGCAATAAAAGTGAAATAGTGAGATTATTTTTTGTGTGTAAAGTGTGTATAAGGGGTGATGACCCCCCTTGTACACACTTTAAATTGATGTTTGTAATAGTCGATGACTTATTTTTTACATTGTAAAAATAATATAAATACTTCATTAATGAATGTATGCTTTTAACAAATACTGTTTGTGAAATGCCTTATTATTCACGGTGACCGAACAACTCAGAATGAAACCAACTCAGAAGCACTTAAGAAAGGTCATGATAAAAAATTGGTTAAATAGGTTAAGTTAGGTTAGGGGCTACCGGCTATTTTAAAATTATTTTTTCATAGCTTTTAATGACTTTTCTCAGGTGTTTCTGAGTTGGTTTCATTCTGAGTTGGGATGGAACATTCACACCACACCTCATGTTCGTACATATATGATACAAAACATTTACAAAGATTATCAATAAACAGCGCGGACCCGTGAAATATCATGGATCCTCTGAATTCTCACTAAATCAGTACCAATTGTGAAAATGACCATTAAATTAATATTCTGTTTAAAATGTTATCCATATCGTAAGTAGATACTTTAACAATTGTCTGAATTCTCCAAACAAACACTTGCAATTTCGAAAACGATGACCCAAATCAAATAGAGTTCATTGAACCGGAATTACGGACGGATAGTATTTTTAATATTGTCAGGCAATTCGCAGTTTTGAAATTATTAAATCTTCTTCAAAAATAAATTTATCTATTGTCTGTAAATCTTTAATGGTCCAAAATGACATCCTTGTGGGATGCCTAGGCCTACGTCAGACATCATAAAATGCATAACTTTTGCGGCAAAGTGGCGCAAGTTGTGTAATTGCCTCTCATTATATATGCAATACGAATAATATAATATAAGACCAGCCACATCGGAGAATGGACCGAGATGTTTGAATAGTGAATGTCCGGTAGACGATGCTTCCATTCACTTGGAGTAAGAAGAAGCGACGAACATTATCACTGACAGCGGGAGTAATAATTAAAAAATAGAAGGTGAAGTGATTTCTTTTTTAAATGGAGAAATAATTATGCGATTCAGTTTCAACTAAAGATTTGGAGAACTCTGTACCAACTCTTTGAATTGATAAGAACTTTGACTATTGCACAAACAACGGAACAAATTAAAAATTTAAAACATTGCTATTTTTACTGACTACAAAAATACGTAAATAGTAAACATATTACTAGGCCAGTGTATTCCACTTATTATGACTGACATACGGCTACGGCATAAAAATATAGGCTTATAGCATTAGGATGAAGAGACGCCAATTCACGTACAGTGCCTATGTCCCGTTCTGATGGAAACAAGACTCAGATACCTGAGAAGGCTTGTTGAGGAACCAGGAGACATAGCTAGATATCAAATAACAACCCCGGAGAACATTATTAAGGCGCCGCAACCGGGCTCAAAAAGAAGAATATGGAGAGATATGAAATTACTAATGTTAGAGGAGCGCGCT
Organism: Limnephilus marmoratus; assembly: GCA_917880885.1. Taxonomy (NCBI): domain Eukaryota; kingdom Metazoa; phylum Arthropoda; class Insecta; order Trichoptera; family Limnephilidae; genus Limnephilus; species Limnephilus marmoratus. Next base: position 28,420,751 of record OU862924.1, on the reverse strand, counting down.
AGTATTTAAAACGACAAAATTGATGCGAAAATTGTGAAAATGTTTAATAAAACACGACTCGTTTAAAATAGAGCAAAAATCTCGCTGGGGTTTTCTTAAACAGCATTTAAAGAAACACTGTGAATTTATTCATACATATAACTTGAAAAATACCTGAAACAAACGTGTTTATAATAATTTTTGTAGCATACTTTGCGATTTTTTTCTATCGAGGAAATTTTATATAATTTGCGTTTCGGCGCGGGGAATGTCTAGATATTATCTTCAAGAATAACATATATTTTTTGAAAGAGCTTTAAAACTTAACGTAGGTAAGGGAGATATGTAAGAAATCGGTAGAAATTCGGGTGGCGGAGTCTTAAATGGACCTGATTATTGTAGGAATGATATAAAATTGGTTGGTAGCACAATGGGCCTGTTGCCTAAGTGCTGATGGGAACTACACGTAAACCGTCTCCACTTCGTAATAATAATAAAACACTATCAATAAAATTACAATATAATGACATAGGCATGGCAAATACAAGCCATAAATAGTATTTCCGTGAGACATACTCGTACATTGCATTCATGTCCTAAACACAAATATATAGGATTGGATAGCGTAAGATTAAAGAACATGGCACAACTTTGAAATTGTAGATGCAATAGAAATTCTTTCAACAAATGCAGTCCCATTAAAGTTGTTGGGAAAATAAAGAATGTTAACAAGTGAAAAATTATGTTTATTATTAAGTTACAATGAAACTTTCCAGTATAATATAAACATATTCGTCCACGAGCAGAATGCTCAATTTTAAATCAGTAGATTTGCAAAACATTACATCGTATGACACTTTAGCGAAATGAGTAGTTTACATTCAAGCGCATGTTGGAATGTATTTTAATTTTAAAAGCAATTTACAGCTAAGCCGTGAATGTGTAATTAGATGTTTATTCCTTGATTGTATATCTTTACGTAAATGCCTTCCGTGAGCATAATACACTTTTTACGCATTACATGCCTGACTTCATGGGCAATATTCTGTAGGGCAGTATTAGTTTTCTTGGTGTTTGATGTGTTTCTGACTCCCAATAAGATTTTATTTCTTTTGGTGCTTGAAAACATACCTAAATATTGAAGCTGAATTATCAAAATCACATATTATTTTAATTTAGAAACTTGGTATTTTTTAACACCGCAAAACATTCGCACTTTAGGTTCAGTGTCGATAAATCTGCGTTGCTTGAAAATATATTTTTTAATTTTCATACAAAAACAACAATATTAACGGACACCTAAACTAATTTTCTATATAATTTGATTGTGTGCTTTACATTACCTACCCCACTAAGTGTAACCTGTTCTGAAGTAGGTGACAGTAAAAAAAATCATTGCTATGTTATTGAGAGATTAAGGAAGTGTTAAATTCAAATGGGACCAAGGAGACGAATTAATAAAGTATTAAGTGTGTAAAACGAGAAGATCAAGTGTACATTTTTAGACCTTCGGTTAGATAATATAATATTATATAAATATAAAACGAAAATTCAAAATAGCAGGTACTATTATTAATATTATATTATTTGTAAAAATAACTCATCATTATCATCTTCTTCCCCTTCTCCTATTCGGGTCGAGGATCCATTGCACCGACAAGGCTCCTCCATACGTCCCAGATTTGTGCTGATTGTTCGGTCTCCGTCAATGGTAGACCCATCCTCTCCTGGGGTTTTTGGAGTTGCCTCGCCCAACTATTGTGTCTGGGGCGGCCCACTGGACGTCTACCCTCTGGAATCGCACTCAGTATCTTCCTTGGAATTCGGTCATCAGACATTCTTAATACATGCCCAAGCCACCTCAGTTGCGATTTTTCTATGAAGAGTAGCAATGGTTCAATGTTTAGATCATCTCGGATCGTGGAGTTTCTTATATGATCCCATTTCGTAACCCCTGCCACTCCTCTCAAGTACCTCATTAAAAATAACTGAATACTGTATATTTTTAAATAATTGTGTATAATTAAAATCAACACAATTTTGCTTATTTATTTCAAAGGATACTACAAAAGAGTCCCGCTCCCTGGAGCCAGTGATGCTGTGGCACCTTTTAGTTCACCCCGTGCACCGAGGGAAAGCCAAAAATTAACACTATGCTCCTCCAAACCCCGGCTGGAGTGTATACTAAAGTGTGTACCTAATATTACAAAGAAAATAACTAATTTATGTAACCGGGGTAAACACAAATTATGCACGCGAGGCAAATTCATTGACAGAAAACCTGCACGAATAACGAATAAAATAAAGAAAGGGACCACTGAAAGTTTAGCGGGAACATCCGAACCGTGCCTCTGCTACTAATCTCACCTGAGCTGACCAGACCGGCTCGCGGAGTTCTCTATCCGTCGCGGCGGACATAGGAAGTCCCATTTGAATGGAATGCTCGTTAACTGGTAATGATTGATAGAAAGTTGACAAAGACGCACCGTGTTCCGCGCGCCAAGCCCCGCAAGCCGCGTGGGCTTACTTCACTTGCTGCTGTTGGATGTTTATGTGTTATGTTGGTTTTACCGGTATTTGAATTAAAGGTGTTTTGAAGGACTAGCGTGCGCCGTTGATCAACCGAGAAGATTGCATGGATTTTCTTCTTTCTGATCTGAATGTTTGAAAACTTGATTAAAAAAAAAACTTTAACTCTGAGTGAAATTGGCATTTCATTTGATAGATTTTTCTCTCTTAGCGGATGTGCTTTATTATACCTCGCTTTGTTTTTACTAGTATTTCAGTGGAGGGTGCTGTCAAGAATTGATCATTGATCATTTCGGCACCATTGGATGGGATATTGATGGAAGACCATCAAACTTCACTAAACTACATTGCATTCCCAAAGATGCTGGATGGATGCAAATGAGTCAATAAGCCGATAGTATCACCACTATTATACAGAAAAGGTCGTCATCCGAAAGTAAAAAAGAAGGAAAGGTTTAATGTCGGAAACGACCGGCTTTAAATCGGCCGCGCGACCTTTTTAATAAAAAACAGAAATTTCGATTTGAGGTCAAAACGCCAAACCAAATTGATAAAAAGAGTGTTTTTATTCCTAAGGTGTACCTAGCTAAGATCTCGTACGAAGATGTGGTATTTTATTTGTGTGATTTAAATTATAAATTACAGGCTAATTTGTTTATGTGAGCAATTCGATTTTCCATGATTTCAGAGACAATTTTGGCAAATTATCTGTGGGTTAATCATAATTACGATACTAAAAATAATAATTTAACGTTACAACTATATAAATATAATAAAAATATTCTTTGGTGGGCTTAAATTTAAAGTACAAATTAATTTAACTTTGACGCTAATTTGTCGCATATAAGTCACTCTCGTCCAGGCCGTGGCCCAATGGCAGGGCGCGCCTCTTCACCAAATATGGAGAATTTGTCTGAAGCCCCCGTAGTAGATATACGAGTACTAAATATGTGTATGCATATATATATATTTTTTTAAATCTTTTTTATATTATTTTATTTTTCTTTTTTATCTAGTAAATTCATTTTATGTAATGTATACTTTTATATGGCTGACAAGAGTATTGCACCCACCGCTCTGTTCGGCTAACAACTTATTATTATTATTATTAATTTCCTCCTAAAAACGCTTCTTTAAAAATGTTTTATTTTTTTTATTATTTATTTAAATAATTTGACAGAGTAGCTTGAGCCAGATTATTTTTTTGGTAATCATCATTCTAGAATCATGAAAAATCTAATTTTTCAATAGTTAAATCTCATAATTTCAATCACAAATAAATAAAATAGAACCCGTACTAGACATTTGCTATATACCTTTTGATTAAACAAAATAATTATTGTTATTATTGGATATGATTTCAGATTTTCACGGCCAAAAGTATTTTTGTTATTTGTTTTTGGGGTGTTATGCCGTGTTGCGCTACCTCCTCCTTTAGCCCACGTTTCGGACAGTTTTACAGTGTCCATCCATGTAAAAATGATGATGTTACACATCTGCCCTGATGATGGACACTGTAACGCTGACCGAAATGTTGGCTAAAGGAGGAGGTAGCGCAAAACGGCATAATACCCCAAAAACAAATACCAAAAATGTGGTATTATTGGTTGGGTATTTTGGCTCAAATCCAAATTTAAATTTTGTACGAAAAGACACACAGCTGTTCCTGTTAACCTTGTCAAAATTGTTTCCAATCAATTTTAATCATTACGAATGCTGAAAGATTCTTCCGTTTTGAGAATGAGCACGAACAATAATTATTTTTTATAAAGGGGTAAAATACGGTCTTGCACCCCAAATTTGTGAATTTAAAAAAAAATACTCAATTTCAAATATTAGTAAAAAATATATATGTATTGACTGCATTTTCACAAAAGCGATAGATTTAATAATAATAATGTATTTTTATAATGAACGAATACATTCAACTGAAGAATTTCTTCATTTTTATTGCAAAATTATGTGAAAACAACGAACGAAATGCTGCGGCTAATGGTTATTTTAATATACAGTTCAGTAGGTCGGAATGTGATTACGCATTTTTTAGTCTTACCTACATAATATTATTCTCATGTACACAATCATCTCAATCTCTACATCTATTTTACAACAAGGCTTTGTATATTATTTGCCCATTATAATGGGAAAAAATACTCTAACAAATAATATTTCTATATCCAATGGGATAGAATACACGAGATGGGTCCATCATCAGTTTTCAAACCGAATAACACTAACATTTATTTTGTTTACAATTAAGCCTTTTTTTGTCTCTTCTATTTGTATAACATAACGTAAACTGGGGTCAACGTACGTACCTCGGTTTTTTCAATCAAGAAAGACCATTCTTTTGAAATAATTTGTGTACCGCTGCGCCGTGGTGACCCGTGTGCGAGTGCTAAGTTATGTCAGAAACCGCCGACCAATCACTGGGCGTTTAAATATCTTACGATTTTAATCGTTTTGACACAATGATTTATTAATTATACACATAATTATATTATATAATAAAATTCATATATTCAGAATCAATTTCTCTAAGATCTTAATGCACATATATGTAAATATTTATTTTTTCAAGCCGTTATGTTTTTCACTGGAGTTCCTTATTAATTAGCTGTTAATTCCAGGCTTCGCCCAAGTTTGTCCACTTTTTTCAAGCAATTACAAGGAATCACATTAAGGAGTATTTTTGCCAGTTAAAATGCTCCATGAAAGTTCCGAGGTGGAAATGTCGTTGCATCTTGAAAGTAGTTATATAATCTAGACAGAAAAGCAGTGCAATTTTCTTGTCAGTTGTACCTCGTCATATCTCGGTCGCTTTGGGGGGAATTGTTTTTTTTTTTTTAATTTGTAATAACATTTTTTTTAAATAATGGGATTTAAAGTTTAACCGGAGCTGTTTTTTTTTTTTTTACAGTGAATACCGCACAAGAATCTCAACTGCTCCCGTCTGGAGCCAGTGAGACTATGGCATCCCCAATTGGGATATGTTGTGAGGCTGAAGGTAGTAGGGAGGGGAAGGAGGTGGGGAAGAGGAAGGTTGGAAAGTACCTGGCTATTCAGATCTGGTCACTAAACACGGCTAAAGCCATTTTCAAGCAACGTTTCAATTCTGAATGGTGGTCTTACACCAGGGCGATATAATAGTATCTTCCACTCTGGAACATGCCGCAAATATACTATATATTATTTTAAATGAATTAATTGTGAAATAACACAAATTAATCAAATAAAATTTATTTGCGCATGCCGGGTTCGAACCCGCGACCTCCGGAATGTGAGTCAAGAGTCTTAGCCACTGGACTACGGAGGTCGTCGTTTCCTATGAGTACAAAATTCCTATGAGTGGAAAACTTCCTATGAGGAAAAAAATTCCGCACCATAGTCTTAACTTCCCGAAGTCAGAAGGACGATGACGGCCCTTGGTGAGTGAGTGGAAAAGGGAAGGAGATGGGAACAGGAAAATGATTACCTAGCTATTCGGATCGGATCACCAAACATTGCTAGTACAATGCTAAAAAACTATGTACAATGCTAAAAAATCATCACTGCTAATATTCAAAGCAAATAAAGGACTTGTTATCATTCCACCTATACATCTCGGCGGAGCCAATCTCAAAATCTCCAGCGAAATAAAATATTTGGGGCATTTCAACACTGATGATGTGATGATCTAAATCTAAATGGTAAAAATGACAGAACGCCGAAAGACTACTGAGCGTGCAAGCCAACATGCTCGCCAGGAGATTCGACAGGTGCAGTCCTTCGGTGAAGTAGCAAATATTTATTTGTTTATTATATTTATTTATAAACAGAAACAAACAATACATTAGTTACGTTGGTGAAAATTTTTTACAATTAATAAGTAGATATATTTCATGGTGGGTACCTATTATGTGTTTCATTGTAATGTTTTATTTATGGTATGCGTATTAAGTAATCATATTCCAGACATGCTGTAAGAGCTTTTACACTAGCGAACTATGGACAAGGTACCTACATACAAGGCGTCATGAACACATAGTAGTGCTTTTACAAGCACAGTAGAAGTCGAAATTATACATAATGCAGAAATGCAATATTTATAACTACAGATAATATAATATAACAATAAAATTATACACTTAATTTCTTAAGAAAACGTGAACTTCTTCAACGGTTAATGGCAGCGTTGAGGTTAGAACGGGAACATGGTGCACAAGACGATGACGACGAAGAAGTGGATGACGGCGAAGCTGAAGACGATGAAGACGTTGAAGTTGGGGACCGAGACGATGCAGCCAACAACGACGACCCAGGGGCAGTCGCCCGTGTTAACGACGAAGAAGACGATCCTGAAACCCCCGTTATCAGACGAAACCGCAGAGCAGCAGAATAATTTTGGCGTTCGACTGGATAAGACGTGCCTTGTAATTTTCTTTGAATTTTAGGTGTCATTTTAATAAACCTAAATAAACTTATCTCCTGTTTTTACTCTAGAATTTATCCGATCTTACATTTGGGAGATTGGTAAAAGCGCACGCTCCAGTTAGACGAGAGGTTCTAGGTTCGAGTGCCAGTTGCAACCATTATCTTTTTCTATTTTTCTGTGCCTTGTCCTATTTCAAATTTTCATTTAGATTATTAGTGTATCCTTTTTCTTCAATGATATATTTCATTGATGTGAATAACCTTAAAAAGTTATAAAAAGAGAGTTGATCTTATAAAAAATTAAACATTATTATTAAAAGCAATGTTTCGATTCTACGTGTCTGTCGCCAGGGTGATAATGAGAGTACCTACAGAATTGTAAATTGTACCAATCGATATTCGAACCGTTCGCTTCAACAACATTAAAGTTAATTTTAAATGCTTACAAGGTACACAGAATAAAAGATTCGATTTCGTTGGAAATCAAAATAGTGCGTTTAGGCAGCAGTCTTCCTCATAACACTATGACACGCATTTAATTGATAAACACTTTCACGTGCATTCCGACACGTGTGGTGATCCGATGCGTCCACACTTACGATGGACGTCATCATTAAAATATTAATTCAAAAATTTCTATTCTTGGACATTCAATTTTTCAGATTGTAATATTATTGTAAGTAATACTTTAATATCTGAAAGTTCGTTCTAATATGATTATGTAATTGTGCGGCTGGCTTTAATTTAAAGAGGATTCAAACCGAGATAAGTTTTCTTGGGATTGCAATCAGTGTGTAATCCCTATTTCATTGCATGCATTGTCATTATACTCATTATTATACACAATTACTACGGTAATAATGAGAGGTATTTTAATCCATTTTTAATATTCTACCAGGATGACGGACTTAAGAATCAATGGAATGTTGGGTATCTATCAAGAAAGTTCCTAAAATAGATTGAAAAATTAGACAGAAATCTTCCCCATTAACGCTACCGAGAATATGACTTTCTAATACCGCATTAGAGTCAGTGGAAATGAGGCATGGAAATAAAGTATCCCTAATTTGAATATTTTGTTAAGCTAAGAGAGAGGTGGAGGAATGAAATGGGGAAGATGAAGGTTGAGAGGTACCTTGCTATTAAGATCTTGTCGCCAAACACGATTGCCATCTCAAGCAACGTTTCCATTCTCAATGGTGGTTTGCACCAGGGCGATACTGATAGCGCATACCACTCTGGGGCGTGCCGAAATTACAATGGATAGGTACCTAAATTGAACAATTAAAATTGTGAAGAAAATAAAGTATAAATTAAATTAACAACACACTCAGGTATTTGCACCTGTGATCACTTGATTCGTAACCGATGCTCATAACCATTTGACTAATGTCTTCGTGATACCACCGTAACTGAACAAACTAAATTTTAATATAAATTCATACGTGTCCCCAAGCTGGTTCATGCTCGATGGTTTTACGCTCGATCGTGAAGTCAACATGTTCGATAGGTACAAACCGTCGAGCATTAATGCATTTTCTTTTTTTAAATAAAGACAAATATTACCGGGTTACCTGAGTTACTTTTAGGTACGAACTTCGTCCGTTGTACCTCAGGGGTATCCAGTATCCATAGCATGTTGGATGAAAAATATTACAAACATTTATCTAATACTAGCGGGTTCCCGGCATGCGTTGCCATGCCATTTAATAAAGAAATTGTTTCTCCCTGCGTGTCCTTTCCCATTCGTCCCGTTCCCGTTCCCCTTCCTCCTCCCCTTCCTCTCCCGCGTCCTCTTCCCCTTTTGCGTTCACACTCCGTCTCCTCCACGTTTCCTCTCCCCACTCCACTCTCCCCTTACCCCGTCCCGCGAACGCCCCTCCCCCCACCCACCTCACGCATTTCATATATTCAATCTCGGTACATTGAGTTTTCAAACAGCTCGAGTGCAATGGGTGTAATTTTTTTAATATAAATTTCATAATGCCAGAGCTCACCAGTAGTTTTAAACAAACCTTGTCCTGACAATCACGAACACACAAAAAAATAATTATTCAATTTGGTGCAGTCGTTCGGAAGTTATGCGCGTACATATATTTCGGCGATTCACTTTTATTTATATATATATATAGAAGATAGATTGAAAAAAAAACATTATTAAAAAAAACATTATTAAAAAAAAACATTATTAAAAAAAAAAACTACATCGACATTCGTGCTTATTGTGCAGCAGCATAAAGGTACATAATAACTTCTATTGAAAGTAAAACACTGTCAAATCCTGTTATTTTCTCACAAAAATGATATTATGTATATTGCTGTTTCCTTTCCCACAATGAGAAATACCTGTCTCTTTCACCTTTAATCTTCGCATGTAAAGTATACCATACATTTAAGTATTTTACAGACGACAACTAGAAAGTTGTGGTCAAAATGTTGTAAATTATATGTGATTTTCAGTTAATTTGATTTGATTGATATATCCGAATGTAAAAATTGATTTTGTGGCCATGTCTCGAAAATTGATAGGTAACGTTATGTTGTAAAATAACTTGTTTATGGAATGCCTTAGGTAGGTACTTATATAGCACCCACCTCCTAGTTCGACAAAACTGGAACTATGACGAGTAATTATAGAAGAAAAAATTAGCAACTATTCGATTATGAATGGTAGTCGTTAACCGGGACAATATTTAGGGCCTTACTAGTAAGCGTGTTTTAAAACTATTAATGTATCTTAAGCCACGGCGTCCCACATTTCTACTGATTTATTACATATTTCCCTTAAATACTTTAAGTTTTAATGCTCTAAAAATATATATCTCTATTATTCTTGAAGATAATATCTATACATTCCTCACGCCGAAACTGCAATTATATGAAATTACGTCGATAGAAAAAAATCGCAAAGTATGCTCCGAAAATTATTATAAACATGTTTACATGCATGAAAAAGACGATCCCCGTGATATTTTTGCTCCAATTTAAACGAGTCGTGTTTTATTAAACATTTTCACAATTTTCGCTTAAATATCAGCGCGCTCTCTCTAACATTCTCTAATCTCATCTCCATCTTCTTTATTTTTGAGTAAGTATACGTAGTGGGTATGGTTGTTTATCGGGTATTTAAAATTTAAAACACGTTTTTTTACTAAGATTTTGAGGGTATGAAAAAAAACGAGCAAAAATTTATATTTTCTTGTAATCTTCTGAAAATATATACATATATTTTTACATTTACTCCATACAGAGGCCATGCGGAAAATAATTTCCCTCGGGCCTAAATCATCTGAGATGCTGTGTGGAGGGTCTTTTTGAGGAGAGGAAGGAATTAACATTGGTCTTGAAGACACCCATCCTATGTAGGAGGGAGGAAACACAAAGGCTGGCAAATCATTTGTGGAATGATTTGCCGCTGTATTTGAGCTGTTAAACTCAAAAACGAGTGTGTCAGGATTAGTAGTTGTGTAGGTAGGTACTATTAAAATATCTGCGGGTCCTGTACAATAAGCCCAGTTTCTGAGAAGCTAACTTGACTCTAACTTCGATGGAGCTCCCATACCTGAGCTGAGCACTTAGAGTTACACCAAACATGTTTGTTGCTTTACTTAAAGTTACCCCAGGGTTGCTTCCATAACATTCTTCCATAGGATAAAAAAGAACTCAAGAAATCCCTAACGAACGTGTTCCGTGATCCAAATATTTGGCCAACCGAACCCAATGACTAAATAATATACCCTAGGTGAGGACTTGGCATACCAATAAAATATTCAGTCTAAAAGATTATACAAAAATGGCGACCAAGATGGAACCAATATTTATTACTTATCATATTAAATGAATAATAACCATGAAAACCATTTGAATGTAACGCCATTTTTGTATAGATATTTTGTTTAGTTATTGGTCGGACCTTAAATTTTCAATACAAAAACTTTGTTTCATCATGATTTAGAAATTCACATAGGATGGAGACCTACAAAGGCAAGTGAGACAGGCTCGTGCTAAATGAGCTAAATGGAACATTTCTTTCCATATAAATGTGTATGAAAGTTTTATTATTTGACTTTTACCGATACATTCTATGATTCGTTCTATGATTCTACTGTACTTACTCATATATGATGAGAGAAATTTATTGTAAATCTTTTTTATTACAGTAAATGATTTTCAGCGCAATCCTGCGGGTAGGAGATCTTTGACCTTATATTTGTATATATGGCATTTACTTCAAATGAACGTTTTACCTCGGCTCCTGTTTTATTACGAAAAGTACAAGAGAAAACCAACATAAAGCATGAATACGGAGTTGATTCACGATGATAAAGAGCCAGCAACCCATTTTGGAGATTGTTTCCGCTTCACTTCTGGCATTTTGCACCCAACTAACACACCACTCCTAGAAAGACGCTGCAATAGTTGTGTGCAATCGTTACCTAATTTGGACATTCACTTGTTGGGGGCCGCTTGTGACCCGGTAAACACGCGAGTTATTTTAAGAAAAAATCACTTTTGAGATGCGATTTTGACCCTAATGTATAAAGAAAGTGTACGAAAAACTCGATTAGAATCGCTAGCTCTATTATCGCCCTTTACCATAGAAAAAGCTGCAATGCAGCCGGTCACTCCGAATAATTTATATGAATTATTTTCCGTCGGGCGGGATGTGCGCAGGTCTTGCGCATGCGCGAAAAAAATATATTTTGAACTACGATTTTTACCCTTCTATGTACAAAATTTGTATAAGAACACGGTCAGAAATGCTAGCGGCAACATTCCCTATGGTATGGGTAAAGATTTCATTCATTTTGTAGCCACAAAATATTTTAGAATAATTTTTATCTGTGGGCATCTCGAACTGTCATTGTGGCGGCCGCGTCACAAAATGCCGATGCGTGACCTCAAATAACATCATAAAACCTATCAATTTACGTAAATAACGCAAGTAATGTTATTTTGGTAAATAGTTTATTGTTGTAGAAATGTGTTTCAGTCAATAAAATATACGATAGGTAAAATTTAATCCACAAAACATTCAATTGAAGATCGTGAAATTTCCGTGTTGTTCTGACCAAAAGCCTGGCCCTCAACAAGTTCAAACATATTTATGGGTTGATTTATTTTCGTGCCAAGTACGCATTCCTCAAAATATCGAAAATGTAATTTTGTACATAATTTTGTTGTACATAGAAAGTATTAACATAATTAATCAAATAAAAAATGGAGATAAATCAAGTTCTATTAAAAGAGAAAAGCTGTAAAGATATATTATTGATATCCATCTCAAGTTTAATGTACCTAAACCTGGAAAATATTTTATAAAACACCTTTTCTAGATTTAATTAAGATGCACTATTCCAGAACTGTTTATATTAGGTATATCTACTCGTATTGTTGTGTATTTTTTTCTATTAAGGTCTTAAATTTCAATGTCGTTATTTTATTGGTCAGTGACATAAATGTTTGAATTTATAAAGACTGTTTATAACGCTAATAATTAAAATAAGTTTTTAATATGATCCACAAAATTCACTAAGTTAAACTTGTTAGTTAACAAAAAAATCAATCAGCATCACATGCATGTTTAAGGGCCCGCAACCCTGATTTGTACCAATTTATTACATATTTCCCTTAAACACGGTAAGTTTTAAAGCTCTTAAAAAAATATATGTTATTCTTGAAGGTAATATCTAGAGTATCTAGACTTTGCCCGCGCCGAAACGCAAATTATATAAAATTCCCTCGATAGAAAACAATCGCAAAGTATGCTCCAAAAATTATTATTAACACGTCAGTTATTTTACAAGTTATTTGTATGAAAAAATTCATTGTTTCTTTAAATGCAGTTTAAGATAATGCCCGCGAGATTTTTGTTCTATTTTAAACGAGTCGTGTTTTATTAAACATTTTCGCAATTTTCGCATCGATTTTGTCGCTGTAAATGTTAGCGCTCTCCTCTAACATTCGTAATTTCGTATCTCTCCATCTTCTTCTTTTCGGGCCCGGTTGCAGAGCCTTAAGGAAATTCTTTTTGCCAGTATTAAAAAGGTGCAGAATTCACTTATTTCTATTAGAACATCTCGAATTAATGAGAAACTTTGATACACTTGTTTTTGAGAAATTTTTGAATAAATGAAATAAACCTCTAAAATTTATTTGAATTTTATTAACAGCGATTTTAATACAAGTGTCGAAAAACATAAAAACTCTCAAAAAAAATTTTAAGTTACTTTTAAACCATTTTCCGTTGCTTGAACCCATTAATCATCGCGTTCCACATTCCACTATAAAAACAGCGATCTTTTGTATTCGAACTTACTTTTTTACAGGCAATAATGGCAATTTGCGATCAGGTGTGGTTACCTTGTTGAAACCGTTCCACATGGATGCATATTTTTAATGTGCTAAAGTGCAATGGGTAATAGGTAGACATTGGTATATAAATATATGTAGGCATAATTTGAAGTGCCCTGGGCAGTTCAACTTTCTACGCCGGGCCTGCTCTGCTCCGAGTCCCACTCGTCATCAACCGCTTCCAGTCGGTCTGCCCGGACCACGGCCCTCTAATGTGAGGGCCGTATTGACAACCATCTGCAAATATTTCGTAATTAAAAATATTGTCTGAAATTACGTACTGTTCTCAAAACTTTTTAAAGTATCTATTTAAAATTTAAATTGATAAAGTGCCATTCATTTTTAGTTTTAATCCTACGCAACTCTGTAGTACAAAAAATACCACAATCTAACCAAATCCAGGTAATCGTAGGTTAAAAATAAAGGTTATAATCAAAACTGTCTCAATTTATGTTGCTTGTTTCTAAAATGCCAAAGTCAGTTTTTCAAATTTCACGAAGCCTTTGTGAAAGGATTAGGTATTTAGTGTAACGTTGGCCACCAATCGAAAAATCGTTTCTCAAAATCGAAAGATCTTTTTAGAATTCGGAAGATATCCCAATTTTAAGGCGAAACACAAAAAATATATTTATCGAAAAACTGAAATTGGATCTTTTATAAGCAATCCGCAGAATTCACCATGAAATGCATTTTCATGATTAATTAAAAAAAATTATTGAAATATTAATTAGAAACGTGTGTGAATTGCCGACTAACAAATGAACGAGGAAGCCAAAATGAGTAGGAGTATTAACAACAATAAAATTATATTTTACGTACACTGGTAATCTCCGTACACAATATCAACTCCTCGAATAAATAATTTTCATGCCCCTGATCCACTAGATATATTTAGTTCATGTCCTCTCTGCAAAATATTGATACTTAGTTATATTTTGTGTAAAACGACTGCTTAGTATGTATAGGTATGCCGAAGAGGGGGGGGGGGGGACAACTGTATTGGTATCAGACATACATGTTTTTACATGTTACATAGTGTTTTTATTGTGTTTATTAATTATTACTATGTTTCAGCAAATTTCTGTCACATTCAATTGGAGTTGTGATTAGGGGCTATTCATTTATTACGTAAGACGATTTAGAGGGGGAGAGGGGTCGACCGTGTCTTATTTTTTTCTTACAAGGGGGTGGGAGGGAGTCTCGATAGTTCTTACGTAAGATCACAAAAATGCGCAAAGTTAGTACAAATAAACATTTCTAAACTTGGTTACTTTGAAAAATAAACATTAAAACAAACCAAACTTGTATTAATTTTTTTCTTTAGATTCTTACGTAATAAATATTAAACAGGGGGGGAGGGGGTCGGCCTATTCTTATTTTTTCTTATGATAGGGGGGGAGGGGGTCGAAAACTAGCAAAATTGGTCTGCGTAATAAATGAATGGTCCCTTATCTGAGAAAAAAAAATATGATTAGTATTAAACTTAATTAAAAAACTTAGTAAGACAACATAATATTCCCATACTTGTGCTATTTGAAGTTTTAGCATATTTTTTAACAACAATTCAAAAAGTATAATTTGTTGTTCAAGAAATCACCTAACTATCATATGCGGTCCTGTACAGCTATTACGTATTTTGCAGAGAAATCATTGTGGCGTTGCATCGTTATCAGAACTTCGCCGGCGCATGCGCTGTGCACTCACACCCAGATATCTCACAGCTTCTCAAACAACTCTCACACCAAAACTCATCTTATTAAAAGAAAAAGAAAAACACAAATACAATTATTGACTAATCGTAGCGAAGTCAACCGTTTTGCATTTCGCCTATCTGTAAATTTTGTGTGCATTCCGTTTCAGATTCAAGATAGTGGTTGTCCGCCAGATGAAAGTGTAAAAAAAAGAATTTTCATTGAGATAGTGATGTTTCTTTTTAAAAAATGTAATATTGTTTATTTAAAATATTTTTTTTTACAAAAAAATGTCTGGTTTAAACAAAGAAATATGCATTTTGGTACGCGAGGTTAACCGTTCACAGAAATATATGTATTATACCCAACACCTTTGGCGATATTTCGATTTTTTTTTCATCGGTTTGTAATGTTTTAAAGGCTTTTATTTACATTATTATTTTTTGTTACCATTACCTTATGATATACATAGATTCTAGAAACGTTGTTAATGCGTAACGGAAAAAAAAATTAACAAAGAAAAACAAAAAAATACGTGTACGAAAAATCCCACAAATTAAGAATACCAGTTCGTGGGTACGACTAATTGGGATTACTTATTAGTACGTAATATTGGTTAGATTTTAAAAGGTTTTGATATCTGCGGCAGCATAAAAATGTACGTTTTTTTTAAATAAAAGCAAACACGTAGTCCAGTGGGTAAGACTCTTGACTCACAATCCCTTGGAACCCGGCATGCGCAAATAAATTTTATTTGATTAATTTGTGTTATTTCACAAATAATTCATTTAAAATAATATATAGTATATTTGCGGCATGTTCCGAAGTGGAAGATACTATCAGTATCGCCCTGGTGTAAGACCACCATTCAGAATTGAAACGTTGCTTGAAAATGGCTTTAGCCGTGTTTAGTGACCAGATCTGAATAACCAGGTACTTCCCAACCTTCCTCTTCCCCACCTCCTTCCCTTCCCCACTACCTTCAGCCTCACAACATACCCCAATTGGGGATGCCATAGTCTCACTGGCTCCAGACGGGAGCAGTTGAGATTATTGTGAGGTATTCACTTAAAAAAAAAAAAAAACGTTCTCAGAAAACGAATGCGCTGATAATAATGTTTGAATTCCTCTTACTACCATCCTTACGAGCGGAAAATGTTACGCAGTAGCGAAGACTGAACTAGAGCAGGATTGTCCTTGCAACAACGCCTCAATGGGAACCCGGCCATTTGGACCAATCGGCTACTAGATTACTAACATACGGATTTTGCAAATAAATCATTCATTTGAATTTGACCAAATGGGATATTTGTTTGGAAGTGCTATTTTTTATGATCTATGATTGCAAGATATCGCAAATGATTTCAAAGCTTTCGTATGATAGAGAAATAAGATGATAAATGATTATGTAAAACAGTTAAATACACCATAAATTTTAACACAATGGTGGCACTTTGTTTCTCAGGCAATTCAAATACATTATCTTTGTTGATTCTTGGTATGAAATTATAAAAACTTATAAAAACCTATAAAATCCAGACTTCTGCCCAGAAACACCAAGATATTAGTGTACAAAACACCTATCAGACCAGTACTCACGTACGCAGCTGAGACTTGTATACTAACGAAGAGGAATCAGCGAGCACTGGATATTTTTGAAAAGAAAATTTTGAGGCGTATCTTTGGATCGGTTTCAAAAAATGGATTTTGGCGCAGACGTTATAACAATGAGCTCTATACTTTGTTTAAGGATCTAAACAGCACTATATTTATAAAACTTGGAAGACTTCGGTGAAGAATGACCGAGCATCAAGCACCAAAGTCGCTGCTGAACTCAAGACCGACAGGGCGAAAAAGCCTGGGAAGACCAAATTTAAGATGGAGCGACAACGTCCTCAAAGATATATCCATCTTGGAGATTGTAAACTGGAGAGAGCTGGCACAAAACCGTGATGAGTGGAGGAAGACTCTTGAGGAGGCCAAGACCTATCAAGGGTTGTAAAGCCAATTGTGATGATAATGATGGTATGAAATTGTGCAAAATATGACTGAAACTCCATTTAATATAGGAAGGTATCATAAGTAAGAGATGACTTAATGAAAGACCGTATCGAAATAATTGTCGCAGGCTCTTAGCTCTCACCGTTATATAACAACAAGAAAAATAAAACAGCCATTCTCCTATAACTTAATTCTTTCACCTTTGTCATAAAAAAAACCTCTGACTCTCATAAAAAAACTAGATTGAATCAAAGACGACCTTCTAAATAAGTAATTTAATAATAAAACTTAACATTTAAGGTTTGTTATTCTCTAAACGCTTAATTTATGTTAAGTAATTTTTAATGCATTTAATGAGCAAAAAGCGGTGAAAATTAGTTGGTAATTACTATTATTATTTTGCGTCAATTTGAGTTCCTCTAATTGCGTACTTGTTACTCGAAATTGTTTTTTGATACTCAGCTTGGGGCCAAATCGTGTTCGGCAGGTGAAATTTACTCCAATGAAGAAATACTACTTAATCGTGGGTTTAGTTCTGTCTGATGAATCATGCATGTGTTTATGCTAAGTACTGGTGAATTACTCTACGATGTGTTTACGGCCGAAATGTTCAAATAATGTACGTGGCTTAATCTCCACCGCAGCATCTTCCATCTAAGTTGAACAAACGATCGGTCCAGACCGTGTTTCGCAATGATTATTGATTATTACCGACAAGTAAAGCCTCCGAGGAGCTCAGCTGGCTATTACCACTTCCTTATTGGAAGAAATCATTATTTAATGTTCACGTTCGTACCCACTTTTCATCAAAACATGTATCTTGAAAGTGATACTACACAAAGAATATATCTTAGTAACCTACATATCTACGAGTATGTATATGTATTTTAAAACCTGGAAAAGGGAAAGTCCATTTTATGACCATGCTATTCTTTTTTTGTTTTAATTTAAAAAAATGTTCATAGGCTCTTTTTTAATTGCCGGTGGAAAACTATGGTGTCCCCATTTAGGGAGAACTATGGTGTCCCCATTATATTATTAATTAGATAGATAGTAAGAGGTGGGGGGAAGGGAAATTGAGCTTTGTGGATATTCAGACCCAATTACCAAACATAGCAGAAACCGATTCTGATTATAGTGGTTCTTTACCAGGGGTAAACTAAGATTGTCTACTACTCTGAAGTATGGTTCACGTGTAATATACCTGTAAATATTTTTTAAATCTATATGCCTAAAACTAGTGTCCGACCGAAACAGGAATTTCTACCGAAACCGAAATTTTTTTAGACACGTTAAAAATCTATTCTTTACTGAAATTTGGGTCATTTTTTACACTTAAATAGACAGTTCACACGTGTTAAATGAATAAAAAACAATAATTGAAGTATGTAATTTTGTTTTACATTACTGCTATAAAACAAACCAAAATTATAAAAACTACTTCTTGGAACACAAAATTGTCAATAATCAACACTAACAATATAAAGGAAGGACCTCATTAATTTAGTATTTTAATTTTAATTGCGTTAAAACTTTCTTAATATTAAATTTAACATTTATTGAGATCTTTTAATTGCAGTTAGTAATGTATTTAATAACTAGTAATTAATTATCAGTGTCAACAAAGAAATAAAAGAAAAGCAAACACCGTTCTGATGATATTTAAAGTAATCAGTCTCAACAAAGTTACCATGATTAGTTTGTACGACAATGAAGTAGATACGTTTTAAGATTTTCACGGCCAAAAGCATTTTCGTTATTTGTTTTTGGGGTGTTATGCCGTGTTGCGCTACCTCCTTCTTTAGCCAACGTTTCGGACTTCGTTGCAGTGTCCATCATCAGGGCAGATCCGGCAGATCACATAATAATAATAATAATCATAACACCTCAAAAACAAATAACTAAAAAAAGACAATTAAGTATATAAAAAATCAGTTCTTAAAGAAATTTCTGATCAACTTTAGTATTCGTAATTAAAAAGTCTAATCTTGTACACTAAAAAAAGCAGTTTTTCTACATTTTCATGGTTTCGGTGCGGCCGAAGGTTCGGCAGATTTTCTGCCGAAACCGAAACTGATGCCGAAACTAGATTTTTTGCCGAACCTTGCCGAAACCGAAACCGAAACCGAACCTTCGGTCGGTCACTACCTAAAACCATAAACATAATATTTTGTAATCACATTTATCATGTTTTCATCAAATTTTAGCACTCGGCAACTAAATAAAATCTTAAAGTATGTTTGGTTTTAGGCAGATATAAAATCTAGATGAAGAACACACTAAGGCTAGAGAAAAGCCATGCATTGAACAATTATTATGTCTAACGTATTTACATAGTATCTGAATATTAATTTCACACATTTAGTATGTTTTTAACGGTCCCATCAAGAGATTTATTTTGGATGAATTGATTCGTCATGTAAAATACCTGTGGTATAGATGGTCTACCTTGTGGTACTCCCGAAAGTTCTTGTGTGGCATACCAAAAACCACCTTGCTTGTGGATTGCAAATTACAGCGTTACATGCCTCCTTTCCAGTGCAGATTTTAACATAATGACCAGATTGTCCAGTCATGGTGGTTTTTCGCCACATACTTAAAAGCGTCTC
Organism: Limnephilus marmoratus; assembly: GCA_917880885.1. NCBI lineage: Eukaryota > Metazoa > Arthropoda > Insecta > Trichoptera > Limnephilidae > Limnephilus > Limnephilus marmoratus. The sequence continues at coordinate 28,401,175 of OU862924.1, read as the reverse complement.
GCCACACATGAAGATACCGAAGCCGCAAGACAGTGGGTAAATCTTCTCATTTTGTTCGTGATAAAATTATGTATTTCAGTTTGTACATACATTTTTAAAATAATGGGGATTTTGCGTTTCTTTTCAAAAGGCAGTACTTAGTTATTTATGAAAATTTGTAGACATAAAATAATAACATTCTCAAATTAAAGGTCATTAACATAACATGATTATGTGAATCAAATACCTACGTACCAAAATATATTAAAATTGTGTCATTTTTCAACGTAACTTGTTTGCGTTTTTACCATAATAGCGTTTTTTCATTACAAAAAGTAAAAATTTTGTAAAAAAATATCCCTTAATGAAATTGAACAATAAAGCAACCCTCAAATTTTTATTCTGGAAAACCGCATCGATCGACCAAAACGACAAAAGCATTTGTACAAACAATGGCATTTGATAGTTTATTAATGAACATATAGAACGATAATGTGAACCATGTTCCACTGTTTCCAATGGACGAAATTTTATTTTTTCCAACCTGATTTTAGAAAACCAAAAACGGTTCAAATTTTTATGAGAATTCTGAAATATTATTTACTTCTACATACATATTACTAACTCCTTCATTACGAAATGAGAGATACCAGAAAAGCAACCGTTATATGCAATAATTATTAATCGGGCCATATTTAATTTTTGTTGCAACAGCAATTTTGGATGGAATCTGTTAATTCTAAAAAGAACCCAATTCCATGCAACGTGCAATACTTCGTACAAATCTCCGAATAAATGTCAGATGGAATCTCGAAAATACAGAAATGAATTATGACACTTTTTTTTCGGTATCACTTTATTGCCAACGTTAGAAGTTAAGTGCTTACCTACGTGCCAAATATGTCTGTGTTGCCCACATGAATATTTCATAAGAGTTCAAACGACTGGCGGTAGGTACTGAAAGCTTTTGTCTACGTTGTTCTCGTTCCATTCTGTATTTGAAATCATTCAAATTCAAATTTGAAATTAGTAAAATAGGTGTTTACACAATGTTAAGCGTTCACAATAATCAGTGGACGTGTTTTCTTTAACCAATTTCTTTGAGTGTTGAGTGAAGAAATAATAAATTATTTAAAATTTACTAGTTGCGCTCGTACCTATCTAACGTTCATTTTTTTGCATTGTAATATTCTACCCGAACATAATTTATATTAATTAACACTGTATTTGCAATTAGTACATTGATGAGTTTCTTCTTACGGTTTGTTCTGGGCATTGAATTTCATCTAGTTCCGGTCATATTTGTGTTAGGAAATTATTACATAAGTGATGATTAAAGCTTTTCTTCGTGTTTTTTTTTGTATTGCACCAGTCCATTGAAACTACCTGAAGAAATACTGAGAACCCGAATCTGGGGTAGGCTGTTGTAAGGCTGGAATAAGTCTGGATAGGAAAGGAGAAGGGAAATACGAAGCCATTGAAGACCTTGGCTCAAATGAATTGATACCTTAAAGAACATGGCTACAACCATTAAATGCAACTGTTCAAAATTATAAATCTGTATTTTTTTTAAATATAAGTGAAAATTGACAAATAGGGAGCGATTTATATCACGTTGGAAAGAAGAAGAAAAAAATTGGGATGTATCTGGTCATTCAGATATAGTCGCTTTGCCTAGTTAGAGCTATTTAACAAGAAACGAGATCCAAATACATATATATATATATATATACATTAGAAGCCCGCCGAAAAATATTTTTAGGAAAACATTTTTTTAAGATAATCTCTGGAACTATACATAATCCACCTATTTTGAAAGAAATTAACTTATATGTCCCAGACAAGTATACTCGTGGAAGGTCCCATACCCTTTTTTATGCTCCAAAAGCGAGGACTTCTGCCTATCAGAACGCGCCAGTCAACAGAGCGACTGAACTGCTCAACGAGTCTGCATTGACCATTGACATTTTTAATGTAACCTACAGGCAGTTTAACAATTATCTTTTGACGTATGTCACAAAGTAGTGAAACTGACCCTTTTATGTGTTTTGCTATACTTTTTGTCTAATTTGTAATCTTCTCCATAATGTATTGGTGAATAACCGTTTTACGGAGAACATGAAAAATAAATAAATAAATAAATAAATAATAAATAAATAAATAAATATAAAAATTTAAAAATTTAATGAAATCACATGAGCACAAATAAATAAATATATTTAAGTATGCTGTATAAAATCAAGTTCAAATGTTAAAAAAAATAATATAATGGGTACAGTTATAGAATTTTATAAATTTATTGTAGTTATTAAATTATTTATTTATTATTATTTTTTTATCGTTTTTATTTCTTGCTAGAGCAATCCCGATGAGTTAAAGAACTCATTTTAGGACAGGAGGAACAAACAAATCATGGGTGGGAGGAAATAGTTAAAATTTTACATATGAATTTAGATATTAAAAATATAAGTTTCACATACAATATAGACGAAAAAATGAAAGACAGGTTGAGTAGAAGAAACAACAATAGAAAACAATTAAAGAAAAAAGGAACAAGGTTATACAGATATGCATGATTACTACTAAATGGAAAAGAAAAGAAGAGAAAAAAACAAGACAATTGAACATGACAAGAAAATTACAAAGTTTCATCCTGAAACATATTTAAAAAATATTTTTTTAAAGCATTTTGCTGGATTCCCTTGTACATATCTGGTAGCGAATTATACTAGTACTGTATTAAAATATAACTAGCCGTTGGAAACAATAGTTATATTGCTTCAACGTCCAACGCTGTTGAAAATAATTAGCGCTAACAGTTGAAATATAATACCTTCATGCGAATATTATTCAACGCAGTCAACGATTCAACTGCCTAATAAATAAAAAAGGGTTAAGAGTTTGTACTTCGTGAACAACATTACTCGATATTTTAAATGGTCTTTTGGAAATGTACGTAACTACTGCACTTTTTATTTTATTTTCCCATCCAATACGGCCGATACGCAGCGCCAGGGGACAATCAAATTTATCAACGACAAGCAAAAAATAACCTATTGATAATTGTCAATGTCGGTCGCCTAACAACTAAGTTTTGTACCTATGGTTTTCAACGGTGTTGGAATGATATAATCAAAAGGGTCAAGAGATCACACTTCGTGAACGATATTATGCCCAATTACACAAGGTCTTTTGGTAATGTACGTACCTACTGCACGATTTTTTTTTTATTTTCCCGTCCAATACGGCCGATCCGTAGCGCCAAGCAACAAGAGAATTTATCAGTGACTAGAAGATTATATCTTCAACGTCTTAATATTTCAACAGGGTAATATTTTCAACACCGAAACCAACGTCTTCCAACAGTTTCAACTTTTAACGTTATTATAGGATTATTATTACGTGTGTGGGGCGTGGGGCACAGAGACAATAATAATTAATAATACATCAATGATTGGGGAACCACTCGTTAAAAGGGATTCCTTAATACTATTTTGAAATATTTTTTGTATGTTTTTTTGTTAGAATCGTGTCGATCTCCTATTATAGTTGCGTCAATGTCGACGTTATTTTCAACAGCTATTTTCAACAGTTGAAAATTGCCAACAATAACGACGTTGGCGTTGGATAGAATTATCGTCAACGCCCAGTACTATTATACAGTGTTATTATAAATGAAACAATGTTACTTTGTTTTAACCATTTGTATATTTGTTTACAGCCGACCGGTTTCGGAACGACCGTTCCTTCCTCAGGGCAAACGTATACTGATTTGACAATTACAAAATAGTGGGTGGGAACAATGTATTATTACTAAAGATTGTGGTAGGGGTGGGAGCGTTGCTAGGGATTAATGAAGAGTGGGTGGAGGATCATATCCATGATTGGGCTGCAAGATAATATTTTTTATTGGTTGATAATAGATTCATTATTTTTAAGGGATTTTTTTATTTCTACCTACCACAATCCTTAGTAATAATATATTTTTCCCACCCACTATTTTGTAATCGTCAAATCAGTATACATTTGCCCTGAGGAAGGAATGGTCGTTTCGAAACCGGTCGGCTTTAAACAAATCGCCTCGGAAAAGACTCGGATAAAAGAAAATCATGTACCTACCTAATACCTACACAAATCAAAATAAAATAAACGCCCGGGTTGTCGGCAATCAAACCTTAATTGTTTTAATTGCCCTCGTTGTGTTAAGAACATAACCCCAAACTTAAGAGTCAAAGAGCTTATTTTTCTAAAGTGGATGTTGATATTATGATATGCAATGCATATTTACACATACAAATAATTATCTTCAAATAGATTGAGAGTTAAGTTTGTTACAAACGCAATCGCGACTATCATAAAAATCTTTTAAATATATTGCAACTTTTTAATTAGTGAATAAAATGTACATTTAATTGAAAAATTGCATGTTATGGAATTGATAGCGCAATGATAAGTCTAATAGATAGGTGGGTTCACTTTGTGAGAAAGGACCTCTGTTTCCCCACGAGCAATGCAACCTGAAGTGTTACACTTATAAATTCTTATGGGAACAAGAGAATAGGCTATTTTTTAGATTGGATTCATACAGCCGTTGTCGAAATTGCCATCTTCGAGCCAAAAGAATTGTTTGGAAATTTCTCGTATTGCGTACTGCAGGGGTCACCAAGTGTTGGTAAGTGTTATCACTACCTACGGATATGTTCATTGTTCAGTGGTGCACGAACCATTTCTCAGTGGCGCGCGAGCACAAGATATAAAATCTTGTGTGTTGTAGATGCGTCCGTATGCCCAAAGTAGGCTCAATTTTTTTTTAACCATTGAAACTTATTCTTCAGAAAACTCAAATTCATTGGTCTATCCGAGGCCTAGGAGTTCATAGGTCTAAACGTAAGGTCGATTTTAACTAGCAACATCAGTTTTCTTTCCAATCGGTATAGATTTTTTTAACATGAGCTCCACCAGGAAGCCCTGAGGAAAATAATTTCCCTCTGGGCCAGGTTTTTTTTAAGTAAAGGAAGGAGAGGAGATTTCTGGGAAGGGAAGGGGTTTAAAGGGTGGGTAGGAATCTGGGGTTCAGTTTCAGTGTGTCCTGGTCATCCGCCTCCTAGACCTAGACAAACCTCCGCCTATGAACCCGGGCACCGCTACTAAATCACCAAACGTAGCGAACCACTTAGGATGACCTATAGCAGAGGTGTTGGTTATCGGCGGTACCCTTTTCCGCCTCCCAAATTGAGAAAATCACACTGTGTTCAGTTTTGTGGAGCTACATAGGTAGGTACTTTAAAACAGCAACGATTTTAATTTTGGTGGTAATTTTTGTTAATTGTGAGCGTAACAGCTGTTTCGCCTTTCATGGTTTTTTTAAATAAAACAAAATAAAAATAATGTAATAATAATAACGTTACATTTGTGTAGCACAGTTTTGGGTGTATATGTGTATGTTTATGTGTGTACATGTGCCTACATATACGCATATATTTTTATATTATTTTTTTTAATCTTTTTTTTTATACATATCTACTTTGATACATACATTTTTTAAATAATATAATATGTTATTTGCCCACCTTGGAACAGACTTTATCTAGTGAGGTGGGTAAAATAAATCTATGCACATATAAGAAAAAAAAAAATAAACGCCCGTGTTGCCGGCACTAAAACTGAACTGAATCTAATAATTATTAATTATTAACATTTTTCATTTGTTGCAGACCTCTGGAACGGTGCAAAAACAAAGAGAATCACATAAAACTGCAACATTGGCGTGAATTGATCGTGATTTGTTTCATTACAGGCAAATCATTGGTCCGCGGTGATCGTATCGTGTACATCTTGCAATTTGGGTGGGTTAATAGAGTGATTGTTTTGGATCTAAATGTGGGAACTAGAATAATCATATTTGTAACCGAAGATTAAACTATGGATAAATAAACTAACGTAGAATTAAAAAGGAATTATATCGGAATGACTCTGTTATTAACGGCAAGGAGGGGGCAACAATTTTCATATTACAGCAGAAGATGGATGTTGAAGCAGTTCGAAAATCAACTGTTTTTTAAAAGTGGTTCTCAGCGTTTTGTATAATTCACGGAATTAAAACACAGCCGTCAATCTTTATTTCAATGGATGTCTCTGACAAAAATCATTACTACTACGGGAACAATTCATCTCAATAATAATTACTTTTATCGAGAATTGCGTAAGTTACAAAAAGAATTAAATCAAAGATTAGCTGTAACAAATTATGATTAACATGAGGTTTTTTACATTAACTCGAGAGGAAGGAATGAACATAGGTCTTGAAGAGACCCATGTTGTAGGAAGGAGGAAACACAGAGGCCGGCAAATCATTCCACAGACGAGTTGTTGAACACAACAACGAGTCGAAGAAACGTCCCGTTCTCATGTGACAAATGTCAACCGTGTACAAATGTTGGGCACGCGTTTGGTGTGTTTCTCCACTATGCACCGGTGCCGAAGCGATCAATGATGCTAGTTCCTCGGAGTATCTTCCATTGTAATACTCGTAGAACAAGGATGGCATTCCCACCCGACGCCTGTGCTCTAAAGATTGCAATCCATCTGTTAAGATGGGAGAATCTATCAAACGAACCGCCCGTTTTTGCACAGAGCCGAGGGTATTTTTCAGGTATTTTGGAGCTCCAGACCAGAGGTGGCTGTCAAATTCAACCGTGGGGCGCACTTGTGATTTGTACAGGGTTAGCAGTTGTGTACTATTAAAGTATCTGCGGGCCCTGTACAGTACCTACGCCCAGTTTCTGGGAGACAACTACTCAATTTACAGCATCTATGTAGGTAGGTACTGTTTTGTCAATAATAATTTAATCATTTGGTGAAAAGTTAACACATTTTTTAAAAATTTACTACACACAGGAGGTCCTTGGAAAAATTATTTCCCTCAGGTCTTATGTCATCTTTGGGGATGTTTTGTGGAAGATCTTTTGGGAGAGGAATGAGTAAACAAGGTCTTAAAAGTACCCTTATTGTAGGAGGGAGAAAACACAAATCATCTCGAGAAACGACAAAAAATGTCAACCGTTTACAAACATTGGGCATGCGTTCTGGGGTGTTTCCAGACCACGCACCAGTGCCGAAGAGATCAGATGCCGCCAGTTCCGCGGAGAATCTTCCATTGAAATGCCGGTAGAACTAGGAAACATTCCCACTTAACTCCCATGCCTTATAGATTGCAAATCCGTTTGTTAAGATGGGGTAATTTATCAAACGGACCACCTGTTTCTGCTCAGAGTATTGGGGGTTCCAACCAAAGTTGGCTGCCAAATTCAACAAATTAACTAACTCGCGGGTCTCTTAATAAAAATAAAATAAATTTTATAAATATACGTTTTATTCAGCCACAATTTTTTAAATATCACCATATATTGGTATCTGAGCACTATGCTGGAAAGGCATGCATGGAAAACTAAATTTCAAATGAAAAAAAAACTACTAATATCTTACTTCTCACTTACAGATGTAAAGAAAATATATTACCTTTCTTCCTTTCTAATGACCCCAGTCCTACTCTCTGCACTTCGATATGATTAATATGACGTACACTTTAAAGTAAATTGAAATAGGGTTTCATTTCACATTCCATTGCATTTGATAGCAGCTGCGGAACGAATAATTGTAATCATTTTGTGAAATTGAAAGTTGTAGGGCTTCAAGTCATCAACAAACAATTCTAGTTTGACAGATTGAATTCTTTGTAACTTGATTAGACCGCTGTGATGCGTTTCTTTCACTTCTCTTACTCGGACAATAACCTTGCCTTATGTGGACGAGTGGTGCGATAATATGCTCCTTGGTACATATATGTGAGAGATCATAACTCAGAAACTAAGTATTCAGTTCTCGAAATAGCTTTGGCAATGATTAGAGATATTTTTTAGTGTACTTTCACATGGAAGGCCCTGAGGAAAATAATGTATTTCAAGGTCTATGAAATCTTTTGGATGCTGACGAAAAGAAAAAGGAAAAAGGAACGAGATGTGGGCAGGGTTTAGAGGGCAGTGTGTTAAGTGACAGGCATCACAGACAGAGTGGAAGATACTATCAGTATCGCCCTGGTGTAAGACCACCATTCAGAATTGAAACGTTGCTTGAAAATGGCTTTAGCCGTGTTTGGTGACCAGATCTGAATAGCCAGGTAGTTCCCAACCTTCGTCATCCCCACCTCCTTCCCCTCCCCACTACCTTCAGCCTCACAACATACCCCAATTGGGGATGCCATAGTCTCACTGGCTCCAGACGGGAGCAGTTGAGATTCTTGTGCAGTATTCACTGTAAAAAAAAAATTTGAATTCGTCCCTCTCACTGCGGTGCATGTATGGCTGGAGATGTGAAAGGTTCTCCTCCAACCGACCTCTCCTAATTCGGCCCGCTATGTAGCTGGTGGGCAGATGCAACTGCTATCATGATCTGGACAAAACTTCCTGGAAAAAACCTGGGTACTCCACCAAAGTCACCACCATACGTAGCAAACCATTTGAAGTTTCCTTTGTAGAGGTGTTGGAAATCCAATAAATGGCTCTCGGGGTGGCAGTACCCATATCTCGCCTACCAAATGATTGACCAAGATTGGCGATAATAAAGTAATATGAAAAGACAGATAGGTTAGATATATACCTATGATAGAATTTTCACGTTGTTTTTTTTATTATTTGACTACCACAGACGAGTCCCAATCGCTCGGAGCCAAAAGAACAATGACATCCCTTTTTGGAGCGTATTTTGAGATTGAAGGGTATGAAGAGAGGAGAGGAAGGAGAAGAGGAAAAAGAAGGACCTGGAAAAGTATCTGTCTTTTCAGATCCGGTCTCTAAATAAAGCTTCCATTTTAAGCAATGTATCGATTCTTAATTATTCTGTATTAAATATTTTTGTTCAAATCTTGCTTGTTCATTGCATAAATTTTTTTTTTTTTTTTTTTTATTTATTTATCTATAAAAGGTATGTTTACATAACATTATTCGATGCCTGTCTCACTAGGGAATACCTGTGTTGAGACAGGCGTAGGTACATAAATGAGTATCATACATAAGAATATTTAATTACAACATGAGAATATTTAAGGTAAGATACATACTGATTTATACAATTCAAACAGAAAGATGATTAAGATAATAATTAATTAAATAATTCATATGCAGGTGTAATTTAAAAATCATTGGTGAATTTTTTTTCTTAAAAAATATGCATATGTTTCGATAACAACGTCTGTTAAGACCTCACGGTAGAAAGAACATCACAATGTTTATTTTGAAGTTTAGACATTGTCTCCTGCGCCAACAAAATGCTCGGATTTGTTCTTCGTAATGCGAGATCATTTACTAATGGAATTGCAATACGAAGAACATATAAAGCACTTATCCGAAGCATACTGGAATACAGCTCCATTATTTGGCCCCCCTCTGAACAAAACCATATCCTAGAGATAGAAAGAGTACAAAAAAGGTTTATGCGTTACCTAAATATAAGGAAATATACAATAATATACATACTACCCATTCCTGTATCCATCGTTATTCTTAACAGGAATGCTCGATCTTAATACCTTAGAAGCCCGCCGAAAAATATTTTTGGGGAAACATTTTTTTAAGCTGATCTCCGGTACTGTACTGAATCCACCTATATTGAAGGAGATTAACCTATATGTCCCTAACGCGTATACTCGTGGGAGATCCCACGCATTTTTTTATGCTCCGAAAGCGAGAACTTCTTCCTTTCAGAATGCCCCATTAAACAGAGCAATTCAATTGCTTAACGATTCTGCATTGAGCATTGACATCTTCAATGTTACCTATAGAGAGTTCAGTAACTATCTTTTGACATACGTCTCAACATAGTGAAACTGCCCCCCCTTGGACTTTTTTTTTCTCTTAAATTTCGTAATCTTCTCCGTAATAATGTGGTGTATAACTGTTTTATGGAGAACCTGAAAAAATAAATAAATTTATTGTAAATTTGAATCAAGCCTTTAAAGTGAAGTAAAAAATGATGGGTACATTAAAATCTCAATACTTTTCGTTTAACGTGTTCTACCGCCAGGAACCTTAAGACACGGAAAATAAATAAGCTCATCGTGATTTGATATTTTCGGATCTCATAACGAGTCCTGACCTTGTACAAGAAGAGGCACGAAGCGTCGTTCCCCTGGATAATTTATTACCAACTACCAACGGCCATTAGCCATTAGTGCTGGTAGTCATGGGAAATAAAACATTTGTTGTAAGTTTAAGAGATGTTGAGACCATGACTAACAAGCACGCCGATTAAAGTCGCACATAAATTTCAGTTTGATCTAGTAATGCAGCATTCTTTAGACCATCTATTTTGGTACAGACAACTAAGTATATATTGATCAAATTTAAATTGAAAGCTTGTAAACCTTTAATTTAGATTCTGAACATTACATAGTGATAAGTAGTTACGTTTTGATTACATAATATTATGTCATTGTGTATGTAAATACAACATTTTGGAACGGACTCTTCGTTATCTTGTAGATAAATAATATTGTTAAGAAGATACAATTTAACTTGCCAATGATCGTGCCAGTCGGGAGAGCAGTCTTGTTGCTAAATAGAATCACTTCGAATATCTATATGTATAACATCAATGAAGCACAATTTAGACGACAACCTTTGTTGTAGTTTAAATCTGCTTATCTAATCTCAAAATTAAATTAAATTAAATGAAGACAATATTAGCGAAACTCAATCGTAAATCTGGAAACAGAAAAATCAGAAAAAGATATTGGCTCCATTAGGACACGAACCCAGGACCCTTTGCTTACATGACAAGTGTTCTACCAACTGAGCTACGGAGCCTATATCCAATTCGGTCACTTTTAACTGTATTATAACTTCGACTAAGAACTACCAAAATTATCTTCATTTTCTTAACGCGCATATTATTGGCTGCTATCTTTATATATGACTGCAAGATTCAACTCGAACTAAATGCTATCTAGATAGTGTCTGGATAATTTTTTATCAATTTAATTTTTAACACGCGACATCTATTGACTTTTCTGCAAGTCTAGGACGAATATTTATTTTTAATTTTTAATTTTATGAGTGTAATTGTAATATTTAATTAAATGAAGACAATATTATCGAAACTCAATCGAAAATCCGGAGACAGAAAAATCAGAAAAATATATTGGCTCCACTGGGACTCGAACCTCGAAACCAGGACCCTTTGCTTACATAGCAGGTGCTCTACCAACTGAGCTACGGAACCTATATCCAATTCGAGTCCCAGTGGAGCCAATATTTTTTTCTGATTTTTCTGTCTCCAAATTTTCGAATGAGTTTCCCTAATATTGTCCTAATTTAATTAAATATTTTAATTTGACATTTTACTCATAAAGATAAAAATAAAAAAAAATAAAAATTGAATTGAATACAATATTTGTTCTCCTTAAAATAATCCCTTGAGGATATTTGAATTTGTTTATAGCTTTGAGATGGTAGCTTTAGAAGATGCAATATATGACACCAAAAATATAGGCTATTTAGTGCATTTTACTTAACTCATTTTTAACCAAAACTGTTTATAAAATATTTTAACCTAACGTACAGAATATTAGGTTCATCTAAAAAAAACTGTTGCTTTCATTACGTGTGCTTCCAATAATTAAACACAACCTTAGACAAGATGCACGGATGTAAATCAACAGCAAATTCGTGAACGGAAACGCATTTTACGGTAGCGCATTGTTTTACGTAAGCTTCGTGCGGTATTCATTCTTCCAGAGCGTAGTTTCGTGAGAAAGACTTTCTGGGAGACTGCGCCGGACGGTGAAGAGGGAAACCCAAAACCGAGGTATGTGAGATTACATCGACGAGATTATTATGTTGTTATCCATCATGCATTATGTTAGCCTGGTAGATGAGGTATTTTATAAGAAAGTTGTTTTCTTTTGTTGTTCAGCTAGGTTGTAATAAATGGCAATAGACTAACGATTTGTCAATGTTTGTGGCTGAGCGGTGAGATTCAGGCTGAGGTTTGCGGAGGTCGAGGGTTCAAGACCTAAAACGTGGTTAATATTTTATCGATGTAATAGCATTTTTGTTTCTTTCCGACGTTAAACAGCAGAGGAATTGCATTAGTGGTGGCACTTCCTAAAAAGCTAATGATGTCGTGATGATTTATTTATTTTTTCATAATGTGGTAAATTTAAAAAAAACACATACCTAATTAACAAAGAATACGTACCTACCAACCGTCCTAAAACGATGAACAATAATATTATGTAAGAAAAACAATTAGTGTGTAAAACAACAGTAACAACGAAAACAAGACAGAATGAAGCTTAGGTCAAGTGAAGTTAAGTGTTTCGTGGTTAAGAGATTTGAGAAATTTTGTACCTATAATTCTGGAGGCTATCGATAAAGATGTCCGGAATCTTGCCTTAAGAGTGTTTAACCAGCCAACGGACGAAAATCCACATTTCGTCGAAAGTTGTTCTTACGATCGTGCAGGGCGGTTACAATGAGAAAGATTAATTATTCTCCGTACCAGCTTTTTTAAATTATAACTCAATATCGAATTGATTTCAATCCAAATTAGCTTTAATTTATACCTTCATCCAAAAATGCTGAAAGGCGTGATGATAAAACTATTAAAATAATGTACTTTTTGTAGTTATTTTTTGATTATAAGTATTTATCATTTTTCAATAATGTCTAAATTTAATAAGAATGTTAAAAAAATCTGACATATATTAGTTTGTAAGTGCGCAAATAAATACACAAATGGACCAATTTTCGTCAAGAAACACATGTACGTACATATTTTTTAATGATTTTATTTAAGCTAAAATTCTAAAACATGCGTTTGCTAGATAATGTATTGATTTATTTTACTGCATGATTATATTATTTGAAATGGGTGTCGTATAATACAAAATCTTTTTTGAAAATTTAACAAATCTGCCAACGACCTATGGAATAACCTTATTATACTAAAAATTAAAAAAATTTCTCAAGATTTATTACATGCGAATGCTAGATAAAAGAACAATCTTTCGAAATCCATTTATAGTTTTTTGTGGAAAAGAGTCAATACGTCTAAAATGCGATTTGACAATGACATCTTTCTGGTTTTCTCTGGTAATGCCCTCTTAATCTACGTTCAATAGATGTTATACAGGCGACACATTCGCCTACGAGTCTGGAAAATGGTTAAATTGGTGCTCCGGAAAGGAATATGGAAAGTTTCGGGGTTTCTTTCTTAGAAGATGATACAATAGATGATAAAATACGTCTACTCCATTTTTGTATTTCTTTGGACACTACACACTAATTGTGTTACGCAGTTAAACGTAACAATTTATAAACATTTTGTAAATAATAAAACTTTTCATTTACAAAAATAGACGTAGATGCCTACTCCATCGGGTGATTCTTTATCGGAATTTATTGAAAAAAATTATATAATTCTAATTACTAGCTAACCATCATGTCATTTATCCTGAGGGGTAGATAGAGAGGATGGAGCGCTACTACACGTCCATACACACTCTTCTGTTATTCCCACTCTTCAATAGGTAGGTAGGCACTTCAATATAAATATTTTCTTCTTGTAAAAACTCTTTTACCACTTGGAAGTAGGCCTCGAAGGGTACAATTTTTCAATTGCTTTGTGAGAAGATTATGTATAATGAACCCACTGAATGTAGTTGAAATTACACAGGAGATGGATTATTTGTGGTGAGGTTTTACGAAAATTTATGTGTTGCGGTTTTGTTTGGAAAGCATCGAACCTTAGTAAATTCGAACCCACTCAGTAAATCAGGTAAATTTTCTGTGAAGATTATCAATTTTCAGGTTCAATTCAAATTATCGATAATGTGCCGTATTAAGGAGCGTTTTCACAAAGAGAAATATCTCCTCGAAACGGTTCATTTGTATTTTTATTATTTTTATACAGGTACATCTGTATACGAGTAGAGTGTATAGTTGTTTATGAAATGGTTAACTCAAATTTTCAAAAATCAGTATATTTAACTGCTTTTTTGCAAAACAAACAGTAAATAATTACAAAGAAGAAAACAGTTACAAAGTTATAGAAGTTAATACAATACTTTGACCGGTCAGTGGTTGAGTGGGCATAGCGCTTGGGTCCCACCCGAGCGTCGCGTGTTCGATTCCTCGGCTGGCTAAGTCCTCCATCACAACACAAGCAACATTTTCGGCTTTCTGTGGTGGTAGTAGGAGATTTTCAAATATTGTTGGGTTATTCGTAACCCGGGAATGTTTGTCTTTCTTTGAAAAAAAAATAAAAAAAATAAAATAAAAAATTGGTACCTATGACGTATCGCTGTTATATGTATATATGTGTTTAAGTGATACTCGTATATTACACATTTTACCTAAATTAAGTTAGTTAGTATATTATGGAAGAAGAGAGAGGTGTCTTTGAGTGTTTGTGTGTGTAAGGGTGCGTGTGTGTGTGGATGTGTGTGTGTTGTGTGTGCGAATTCAGTGTGCTAGAATTTTTTTTCTTAAATAGAGGGGTTCAGAGCAAAGGATCTTACTGCTCTACTGAGGTCTTCGTGGAATTAAAGTACCAAAGGAACAATAAGCAAGGGGCAAAATATATAAAGATCATTATTGCGGTGATTTATTCTGTTTGTCTAATCTTTGAAGTTTCAGTATTTTTCTCACAATGTGAAAATAAAACGCCCTTGAGGTGATTTTTCAAAACGGCGAAATAAAAATCAGTCAAATATTACTATTATTATTTAAGAAGGTCCACATAAAATAAGAAGCAGAAACCACAAAATAGGTTTATACTTTTTTATAGTACGATTACGTTACGAATACATTTATTCTTAGTGTAAATTATCTGGTTGCGTTAATTAAGATGTCAGTGTAGCCTTTATTCCCAAAACGTGCAACTACCAAAAAGATAGCCCATTCGATAAACTACCTGCATTTCTAATATTGAACAACTCACGCAAAGCATTTCACTATCATTAAGAGGGCATTACCAGAGAAAGCCGGGAATACGTCATTTTCAAAAAAGTTTTTAGACGTATTGACTCTTTTCCACGAAAAATTATAAATGGATTTCGAAAGATTGTTCTTTTATCTAGTGAAGTTATGTAATAAATTTTTAGAATTTTTTTTAATTTTTAGTATAATAAGGTTATTCCATAGGTCGTTGGCAGATTTGTTAAATTTTCAAAAAAGTTTTTGTATTATACCACACCCATTTCAAATAATGTAATCATGCAGTAAAATAAATCAATACATTATCTAGCAGAGTTATGTATTAGAATTTTAATTTTAGTTTCAATAAAATCATTAAAAAATATGTACGTACATGTGTTTCTTGACGAAAATCGGTCCATTTGTGTATTTATTTGCGCACTTACAAACTAATATATTTCAGATATTTTTAACATTCTTATTAAATTTAGACATTATTGAAAAATGATAAATACTTATAATCAAAAAATAACTACAAAAAGTACACTATTTTAATAGTTTTATCATCACGCCTTTCAGCATTTTTGGATGAAGGTATAAATTAAAGCTAATTTGGATTGAAATAAATTCGATATTGAGTTATAATTTAAAAAAGCTGGTACGGAGAATAATTAATCTTTCTCATTGTAACCGCCCTGCACGATCGGAAGAACAACTTTCCACGAAATGTGGATTTTCGTCCGCTGGCTGGTTAAACGCTCTTAAGCAGGCAGTTGATTTGTTTGGCTGTAGAAGGTAGGGCGGTGAAGCCATTATAAATAAATTAAGAAAATTGCTCTATATTTAGAGAAGAAAACTATCTACTTAACTCGAACTTCTTTGGAATAAATCTCTATGAATTATTGTTAGGAGGAACGTTTGCGTTGCCTTTTTCATACAAAACTTATATATGAATTTGAGGGCAAAGTAGGTAGGTACTTAATCAAACGAAAAAATATTTTTTTAATCAAAAGGTTTAGCTAAAATCTAGTGCGGATATTACATGCTTTTTTTATTTATTAGTGTTTTAAATTATAAAATTAAGGCCATTAAAAATTCATGATTTTAGAGGCAACTTTGGCAATTATTTGATAATTAAGTAAAAAATATGTTTTGCACTAGATCTGTGCAGATATTATGATATCATAGAAAAAACGGATGATTTTTATCAACCTTAACATTATCATGTATCGAAATTTAAGTTTATTTTAAAAAGGCCGCGCAGCCGTTCCCTTTAAAAGAAAACCGGGCGACGTTTCGTCTCATTTATTCTATTGTATTACAGACTTTCTAAGAAGAATTAACTTTTAGTTTTTTTTAAATTTATTTCATGTTAAGTGCGCAAATTTCCTACATATTTGAATTTTTTGTACATTTGTACGTACGTACAAATTCTTGTCTAAATTGACTTTAAATTTTTACTTTAATAAATGAAACCCAAGTAAAAAATGTGTTTTTTTCCGATTAAAATATTGCATACTATAATCCGCACGCCTCGATAATTCGGAAAGGGTCTTGTTTTTCCCTATCCGGGTTGGGTATTTACAATCCCTACCGCGTTTCAGTCGCTTTAAATTTTCAATATCAAAATTTAAATATTTAGAAATAAAATTATTAATTTCTAATATACACATTGGAAAGATTATTTTATCTAGATTTTAGAACAATTTTTGTTTTTGCAAAGTGATAAAAAATTATCAATATAGAGGTGTATTTACAATATATGGGAATAATACTAAAATTTAAATATTTAGAAATGAAATTATTAATTTCTAATATACACATCAGAAAGATTATTTTATCCAGATTTTAGAACAATTTTTGTTTTTGCAATGTGATAAAAAATAACCAATAAAGAGGTATATTTAAAATGTAAATTGTCATTACCGCGACTGAATCGGTATAGGTTTTGTAAATACGCATCCGGGTTAGCGAGGCCCTACTGTATATACATATACCTGAAAAAGTGGAAGTAGTTTCAAGTGGAAATACAGTGAGACCCTCTTAAGAAGTTTTCCAAGGGACCGGAAAAACAAACTTCATAAGCAGGAAAACCTTATATGGGAAAAATTGGGCCAATTTTGGGCTGAGGGACCGAAAAACCAAACTTCTTAAGCCACTAAAATTCTTAACTCCGACCCGTAAGCGTGTTTATACGACAATATAACAATAACAGTCAAGTACAACAATGTGTTTTCACGCTAAATCGTATGTTCCCACACAAATCGTTATAATTCTGTTATTGTTCTAGTGACAACCCTAAAACAACAAGAAGAAGATCCATATTAAATCAAGCTTCACATTTCTATTCAAAGTTGTCCACAGAAGTACATAAAAAAGACATATTTTGTAGAAACAGTTTTCACTTCCCTTAATTTTTTATTAAATATTCTTTTATGAAATGGTAAAAAAGTGAGGTGACAAAATTGTTTATTATACATTTATACAATAGAAAAAGTGAAGATTAGATTTTGATACCACTGCTAATATTTTTTAAGATAATATTGACCACTAGCGTATCGGTACATTTTGCATTTTTGATAAGGTACTTCTTATGGAAGTGAGGACCCTCCAAAATCGTTCAAATTGCCTGATTTGAACTCCATCAATA
This sequence comes from Limnephilus marmoratus, assembly GCA_917880885.1. NCBI lineage: Eukaryota > Metazoa > Arthropoda > Insecta > Trichoptera > Limnephilidae > Limnephilus > Limnephilus marmoratus. Next base: position 28,383,574 of record OU862924.1, on the reverse strand, counting down.
GACGTTCAGTATATAAATAAGACAATATAATTTTTTAAAAAGCAAAACATATAGGCATGGAGTATTTTTTCTAATACAGTTAACAAACAAAAAAAATTAAATCGGTCGTGTTTTGGAAGAAAAAAAAATGGAGAATATAAAATCTCGATTTTGATGATTTTATTTAGGTATTATCAGCCTGAGATACAGTTGTCTCTTTTGGTAGTTATAGTTTGGTAAAATACCTATTATATGCTAATATGACCGGGTATTCTCTTAAGTTTCGGCAGTACCAATGTCGTTTTTTTTCACCATCGCGATACTGAGAGTATCTACTGCCCTGGATCGTTAATAATTTTATTCCGTGTTATTTGTAATTTCTTTACATTATTTGTATTCATAAGTTTCAAAGAAATCATCGGTCGATCGTCGAGCGTTGAGAAGATCCGTTGACAATATCGAACCGTTTAAACTCGAATACCGCTCTTGAATACCTACCTACACCGGCTTGTTTATAACAAATTGTTACCTCTTCCATTATTTACAAAGGAATACGGTAATAAAAAAGCAATTTTGAAAAGGTCAATAAATAAAATGCCTCGCCCGGAGTCGATCACTAAACCGAGTGATAAATAAGAGGTTGGCTTAGTTTCTAAACCGGTTCCCAGAGCGTGAAGAGTGGCTGCTGGGGAAGAAGAAAGGTTCGGTTATGCAAAGCGTTTATCTAACATGATATCAAACGATTCATTTTATCTTGTAACAGCGGATAATAAAGCACCTTTTAAAGTCGTGTACCTGTCTAGAGAAATGTTTTATTGTGTCTTGCTCAATGGCGATTCGTGGCGTATCTCGTAGGGAGTTCAATCGGAGATTAGATTAAAAAGGGAGAAAGAAATTTCCTCAGAAATATGAAAAAATCCTTTGTTAGTCTTTTCCATCTTATATATAATACTAGCTTTTCCCGCGGCTTCGCTCGCATGGTATTAGGGGTTTCCCACTCCGCCTCCTCCACCTTCCCTCTCCCCACTCCACCACCCTCATCAACCCCCCTCCCCCTCCACCCACCCCGCCCCCCATTCCACTCCCCCCTTCAACCACCCTCCCCCTTCCCCCTCCCCTCACCCCTCCCCAAACTCCTCCACCCTCCACCTTTCCTCTCCCCACTCCACTCATCCATCAACCCCCCTCTCCCTCAATCTCCTTCTCCACCGACCCCTCCCCCACCCCATACCCCTCCCACTCCACCTCCCCCCACCTTCCTCCACCCCTCCCCCTTCCACTTCTCTCCCTCCAACCTCTCCCACCCCACTCCGCCTCCTCCACCTTCCCTCTCTCCACTCCCATCAACCCACTCCCCCTATACCTCCACCTACCCCTCCCCTCACCCCTACCCCTTACTTCCCTCCGACCTCTCCCACCCCACTCCGCCTCCTCCACCTTCCCTCTCCCCACACCACTCCCCCATCAACCCCCTTCCACCCATCCCCTACTCCTCCCCACACCCTCCTCCATCCTTTCCCCTTCCTTCCCTCCCGCCTGTCCCTCCCCTAACCCCCTCCCCACTCCCCCCTCTCACCTCTCGCATTCCACACATTCATTCCCGAGACATTCAGTTTTCAAACTGCTCGCGTGCAACCTATTATAATTTTTTATACAAATTTCATAATGCCAGAACTCAACGGTAGTTTTATACAAAATAACGAACAAAAAAAAAAGAATAGTCCAATTTGGTGCAGTCGTTCGGATTTATGCGCATACATACATTTCGGCGATTCATTTTTAGAGATAGTTATTAAGTACGACGCCACCAAAGCAATCTTTTTAGGGTGAATTGCCAAATTAAAAAAAAAAAAAAACATCGTTTCCAAGGTGACATTTGGTTTGTTTTTTCTGACGTTTGCAATAAATCGATTTTGTTACCGACAGAAAATGTATGAAAAATGAAATTATTTTTCATAACGCCCGAGCTCTAAGCTATAGCCAGTAGACTATTCTGATGTATGAGCTATATTATTGTAAAGTTTCATTCAAATCCATTCAGTAGTTTTCGCGTGAAAGAGTAACAAACATACATCCATACAAACTTTCCCCTTTATAATATTAGTAGGATAAAAATCTCGTGTCACGGTGTTTTTGATCGCACTCCTCCGAATTGGCTTGACCGATTTTTATGAAATTTTTTATGTATATTTGGTAGGTATGAGAATAGGTTTTAAAGTATATTTCATACCGCTAGGTGATTAGGGTGTCCTTATCCAGAAAAAAAAAATTTTTGACAATAGTTTTTATTTGACATCAAAAAATACATATTACCCCAAATTTTAACCCACCCACCTCCACCCTCCCATTTTTCAATCACGATTTTAGTATTTTGTATGAACAAATTTAACCGTCTTTCGTATTTCAAACAGAACGAAATTAATTGTGTTGTTGAATGACAGATGGCGCTACGTCCACCTCATCGAATTTTCATCCACACATGCGCAACCCATTCACGAGAAGCGTTGCGTCATTTTGTTATTTCATTCGGCATTATGTTTTCGCGTGGGCAAACCATCGAGCTTAATTGTGTTGGCTAAAGACGGACTGACAAAAAATATCGTACACTCAATTGCTCTTCGAAATTCGTATTGATTTTTTTTTAATATCATTTTCTTACATTAGTTGGTGTTTTTTTGTTTTTATTGGCGGTCATCTACAGCGCTCCATTCCTCTTTCTGTCATAGATCCCATCCCCACACACTTACAACACATTCGTTATTTTTTTATTTAACAACCAAAATTTTGACTAGATATAATTTATATGGCAGTACATGTCACATGTCGGGTCAGCTAGTAGTATATATATATTTTCCCCGAATATAAAGGAATTTCATCACATCACTACATTAGAGATCTGCGACCTAGCACAATACACAATTTAAAATATTTATTCTTCAAAACTAAATTTATTTGAATGTGCGAGAATCAGAATACATTTTGCAAAACATTGTGGACGTACTTATTATATTAGGCAATCTAAATTTGAGACTAAAAATTTTAAGCCAAAGGTAAATTACTAAGCCCCGGTGTATCAGTTTTTTTTTTTTTTTTTTTTTTTACAGTGAATACCGCACAAGAATCTCAACTGCTCCCGTCTGGAGCCAGTGAGACTATGGCATCCCCAATTGGGGTATGTTGTGAGGCTGAAGGTAGCGGGGAGGGGAAGGAGGTGGGGAAGAGGCAGGTTGGGAAGTACCTGGCTATTCAGATCTGGTCACTAAACACGGCTAAAGCCATTTTCAAGCAACGTTTCAATTCTGAATGGTGGTCTTACACCAGGGCGATACTAATAGTATCTTCCACTCTGGAACATGCCGCAAATATACTATATATTATTTTAAATGAATTAATTGTGAAATAACACAAATTAATCAAATAAAATTTATTTGCGCATGCCGGGTTCGAACCCGCGACCTCCGGAATGTGAGTCAAGAGTCTTAGCCACTGGACTACGGAGGTTATGTTGGAATGTTGAGCTTAGCACGGCTTGGAACACAATCCGTATAAAGGTCGAAAGCCTGGATATCACCAATATTACACGTAAAAGAATGTGTTTCATTTTTTTTTGAAAAACAAAATTTCTAGGTATCTACACGAGTGGTATATATATATACAATATACATATATATATGCTCTCTACTTTCATCGTCATTAGAATATATACGTCTCTCTCTCTGGTTTCAATCCTGGGATTGGTTTGCAGTAATTTCCTTTATTTTTCTCTTACATTCTTCCCTGTTATGTATATACGTAACTAAAAGATATTACGATCGCGATCTTTAAAAAACGACAGCACTTTATTTTTAGACGGGCTTTATTTATGAGTTTAATTTTGATAAAGTTCCCTAATCCAATCAGTATGGTGCTATATGCATGCGATCATACTAATTTTAAAATGAATTTTTGCTGGAGTAAGTGCACAATTCACGAAATTATAACTAACTGAATTTATGAAATTAAAACAAACTGTCTTGATCTTGAAACTGAAAATCCCTTACCAGACTATTTTAAATTGATTCTCAATTTACAACTTCGACATTCCTAACCGCTTGATAAATGTATCGAATAGTATAAACCTACTGATAAAATTATACACTTTACGTAAATATCGGTTAGATGCAATTACTTACGTAACCTTGAAGTTTGGTATGTGACTGCTAGCACCTGTCTAAAAAGGGAACTATTCTGAGACCTATCAAGGCTTAAGCAGCCGATTTAGCCCGCTAAAATTTGGGCGGGGAATGTCGTACATAGCAAGGATACGGACTAGCTTACATACCTGCCTACTTAATTATAAACCATATTTATTTATTTATTTATTGATTTACGCCCTTTTTCGGGGCTTTTACATTACATATGAATAATAAGAAAATACAAAGCATTCAATGTACATAACTGAACTGTCTCAGTAACAATATTTTATATTTGTTTAAACATAAATTGAAGATGTCCACTGACTTGGTATAATTGTTTCCCTCCATTAGTATTCTGGGCAAAGAAGAATACATATGGTAGTTAGTTCCAGAATTTCTACACTGAAATAAATCTTGACTTCTAGTATTACGTAGTGGAATCTAACCATGTAACATTAATTTAATTTTAAATAAGGAATTATGCAATGCGTCTAAAGAAACGTCACTACCTCAGTGACAATTATTTTTTCACACTTTCTTCAGGTAGGTGCAATAAAAGCTAGTTCAAAGTAAGCCATCTGGTCAAAGTTAACCATTGAGTTAATGTAACTCTTGCTTGAATAATTAAGTGGATGCAATAAATTTTCGAAAACGGAAAAAATGTACAAAATTATTTACAGACAGATGATTCCAAGGGGTCGAGTTAAAACACGACTAAGTTAAGTTAACTGTTCGGCGTTAATTTATAACTAAATGGTAAGTAACAAATATAATTTAATAAATTCATAACTTACGCTAACCGCACACGTACATTTTTTTTAATTACATGTGTTTTAATATATTTAGTAGTTGGGTCTGTAAAAACGTAATAAAAAAACTTTGCAAATCTCTATTTACGGCCTCTATGTTTCCTCCTTCCTACAACATGGGTCACTTCAAGACCAATTCATTCCTTCCTCTCCTCAAAAAGACCCTCCACACAGCATCCCAGATGACATAGGCCCTGAGGGAAATTATTTTCCTCTGGGCCTCCTGTGTGGAATTAATGCAAAAAAAAATTAACAATTAACTAAAAGAACCATAAAACTGTACCGTATAAACCAAAAACCATTACCGTATTTTTGAATAGCTAACCGAAGTAATCGTACGAACACTTTTTATAAATGTGTATAGCCACAGTCAGTAAGCGCCGTTACAGAGACAATGCTAAAACTGCTTTCAAGTTTGCAATGATAATGATTTGAATCTATCATTAGTAGCAATAAAGACTATTGTTCATATAGAAAATGCTATAAACCAGATGTAAGGCTTTGAGTTATTGAGTAGAGATTGATATGGTTAACTTTATAGGTTGTATAAGTAGGAACTGACGAAATGTATGAATTTTATGAAATCCATACATTTTTGTTCCACCAAATCTACCTCATAATATAGTATAAGAGTTAAGTTACTATGAATCTTGAAGTATTATTTTCATAAGATGATTTTGTTAGTTCTCTTTTTATCAGGTTGTTACTTCGAAGGATTTTTGAACAGGTAAAGATAGACCTTAGACACAATCAAAATAATTAAGGTAGGTTCATATACAGAACCTCGCCTGTCGAAGTTGAGCCTTAATATGGCAGGGTTGTAAGTTGTAAGAACCTACCATGAAGTTTTTTTTAAACAAAAAGTTGTGCTTTCTTACCCAACAAACGTATTACATGAAAAATGCTGAGTGCTCAACTAAAAGGATATTTTTTCTAACCGTCAGAAGCCAAAATTGCTAGAAATGTGAAAGTGCATTCCTAATTTGGATATTTTGTTATATACATAGATACTAAATTCAATTAAAATAGCATATACCTATGCATATATACAATTTTTACACGTCATGTGTTAAAAATTACATAATGTAATACATGTAAAAGTTACATAATATTTAAGTTAAAACTAAACGCAATATATAAAAATTACCAATTACAAAAATTACATCTAACACGTTTCGTCACCTTTTTCCTAAATTTTAATACGTTTTTCTCTTATGTATTGGTCGGCATTTTTTGGAATATATTTAAAGCTCTATTTAGAAATTAGGTCTACAATTTTGATTTCTTTCGAAAAGAAAGCCGTATTTAATTTTTTTATCTTGTAGAATGATTATGTTCGTGTTGATGCATATTAAATTTTTTTGGCAGTTAAACAAATAAAAGCATTAAATACAATTTGTTTAAAATTCAATATGTTTAGATCCCATAATATATTTTTAACCTTCGCCCAAAGGCTGTTTTTTTAGATGAAAGATGTGTGTTTTGAAATATCACGAACAGCAACCGGTTGGTAGCGTAGTTGTTATTAGTTCCCACTTGGACGTTGCGGGTTCGATCATCTACTACTTTAGTCATACATCATTGCAGAAGCCACATTATATTCACAAATGGAAGAGGATGGATTTTAAATATTCTAAGATTATTTTTAATCCCTTCTAAATTAAAAAAAAAAAATTATAATGATGTTATCAAAACTATTCTTAATATATTTCCTCATTTCTTCGTGGGCGAGAGAATTTCATACGCGAGAAAGATGTTTTCTGTCATAGTTTGTATTATATATGGGTATGTATGTTTTTGTAAATAACTTATTTGCAATTGCGATACACTGATCTGGAATTTCTTTATTTAAACTATTTATATCTAGTCTTGACAAACCACAACAAAAAATTTCTGCCGGAAAAAACCGAAACTAAATTCTACACTTTCAAAATAAGTATCGCTGTGGATTATTAACATCAACACCCTCCACATAGGTATATTTTACATTTAAATTAATTATTTTTCGTACTTACATAATTTTATTATGTCATAATATGGAGACATCCCTAGCAAGTGGGGAAAAAAATACAAATAATCTATATTTTACTTTTTATTGCATGAAATAAAATAATAAATTTCAAAAGGGTTAGTTATCGGAAGTTTACCAAAATAATGTAAACATTTATTTAATAATTAGGTTTTTGTGGTTAGAACCATGTCATTGTAACCTCGCGTGAGACATGAAGGTACAATCTCTTCCATGTGTGCATGCTGTGATAGTTCCTCATTCGGTTTTTATAGACTCACCTCTGATCTTCGTAGTTCTTAGTCGATTTTTTTTAAATATTTTATTCGCGCAGTAAGAAACCAATATAATATATTGATTTGTAAGGTGCCTTGTTGCATGCCTCTACATTTTTAATATGCATTTTTTTATTTTTATTTTTTATTTTTTTTTTTTATTTCATATAATTTGAAAGTACACTTTTATGTTTTTTTCTTGATTACTATACTAGGCTAATGCCCGTGTTAAGGTAATCATACATGATATAAGTTATGCAGTGTGAAAACTAGAACAAAATATAGGTTTGAAATAGAAATTATAAGATTTTTGAAACAAGAGAAAGAAAAAAGATAAAATATTTAAGGTAAAATATAACAAGATATATGTATACGTAAGCACATACACATACATATGCATATACATGCACAAATACATACAAATATATATATATATATATATATATATATATATATATACACATATAAATACATATAAATACATACAAACACACATATACATATACATATATATATACATACATGTATATAAAGGATTATAAAGAAGAAGATTTTTTAAAGAAGTTAAAAATAAAATACTATAAAATATAAAATACTAAGAAGTAAGATTTAAATATGTTATTTTTTTTATTTATATGGTATTTTTTTATGAAAGCTAAAATTTTTACTGGAGATTTGTCAAGGTAGGTAAATAATCGTCTAGAAGAGTATATATTTAGTAGGTTAGATAAGATTTCAGTGAAGTCAGTTTGGAAAAAGATGTGAAGTATGATATTTTATTTAGTTAATTTAATTATTTTCTTTTCTTTTATAATGGTTAGGAAGTCATATATTCTTTAAAGAAATCTCGTCCCCTTTCGAATATCCAATTTTGAACACGAGTAGTAAAAAGAGGTATGGTAATATTTGATTTTATATCGGTGCTCAATGCATTGTATATTTTGGGGGCAATGAACCAAAATTGTCGGTGAGCGAATGTGGTTCTAGTTTTTGGGACCACGCATCCCAGGTTTGAAGAAAAGCGGGTTTGGGCTTGATGTTGTGGAGACACCAGTAGGTTATTTTTCCGTATGTAGGACAGGCTTGTCTTGGTGAATAGTTGGCGAATATCTAAGACCCTGAATTTAGTAAATAGCACATTAGAGGGGTGGGTAGGTTGGCATTTAAATATGATTCTCAGTATTAGTTTTTGAACTGTAATTATTGGATTAATGACGGATTCTGTGCAACCACCCCATCCCAAAATACCGTATGTTGCAATGGATTGAAAAAGGGCAAAATATACGCTTCTAAGGGTTTTTAGGTCTAAGATGGATCTAAGAGAGCAGAATATATGGCAGAGCTTACGGAGTCTTTTCACTGTGTCACTTATGTGTGCTTGCCAACGTAGTTGGTCATCTATGATTATGCCCAGATATTTAACTTCCTTAGATGATTTAAGGGTAGGACACGTGCAATTTTTAATAGATGGGGTTCCGGGTGGGCATATACAACTAATAAAGTATTCACAGCACCAGTTCCATTACTCAATTCGATTAATTAATTTTTGTGATGAGGAAAATCTTAACATTTGTTATGAAACTAAAGGGTTGATCAAGAGGTTAATATACCGTTTCAGGATAGGTAGGCAGATAGGAGAGACCGCCTAAAAACGATGTCTTTACTTCGTACTTCGTTGGCATTCTGCATTGTCTCAAAAACTCTTCAAACTGTTCTTTTATTTTTTTCTTCATTCATTGCATTGTTAATTACATAAGTGAGAATTTTTCGACCACCATGCTAGGCACATGCCCGTGTTATGGACTACTCTTACGTGACCCGTTTGATTCACTTGTCTTCCTTAGGCGTCCTCGGTTTTTCTTCCATTCACTTTCATTAGTAATTATTAGGAAACTGAAAGTTTCGCCTTATTTTGTCGCAATGCAATTGTTATTTTTTGGTAAAATTCACGTCATTTTTTGTGGATTTTTTGGGAAAAGCAGTGATATCATAAAGTGTAAACTTATAGGTATTTTGCAGCTTTTTAAGCCAGTACCTACGGCTATTGGATTTCAAGTACGTCAAAAACTCAGATCATCTACGATCTGAGATCAAAACCATAGAATGCGTAATATTACTTCCTTATTTCAAAAGAAAAACTCGCGTTATGGCTAACTTCAAATCTTCAGGTGTCTTAGTAAATGATTAGTTCCATTAAAATTATTTTTTGTCATAGTAAGAGATACAGGTCGACACTAAAGTTTGGCGCTTATTATACATCGGTTAACATTCGTTTAAATTTGGCTACAAAGAAAGGCAAAATTAATCTAGGGTTTCTTCAAAAACTATACATACTTAACTAAATAAAAACGACGTCATCTTCACTCGGGGATAGGCGTAGACCCGTAGGCAGTGGAACGTCACACCGCTGTGACCTGGCACAAACTTATTTCTTCATCCACAATACATTCATATAAATATTCGGTGAAATCCGTTTATAATGACATCGAAGGGAAATGACAAACACCTCATACTAAGCGGACGTCGTACAAAGCATTTTGTAGAAAATAAACAACCTCCTGTTTTGGTTAGGTATATTGAGATTGTCGAATGACCAACACCAATTTCCTTTGCGAGAAATAAGTTTCATTCTCCATTTTCTAATCTGCATATTATTGCACCTTTCTCCTCAATCGTAAATGCTTTACGACGACATTGAGATGTCATTTTTTTCACAAATTACTAACGAACAAAAGGGAGGGTCGTCGGGCGTCACATGACCCTCCCGAACACTGCCGAAGGTTTTAGGAATCATGTCGGTCACTCTAATCGGACATAATGTCACTATACGCGAAGTCATTATATCCGGCTTTATTAAAAAAGAATTTTATATGAAAACCAAACTTCGCTGTGTAAACTTCATATTAAGCGGTTTGTCAATACAGGCAGAGTCATAAGAAACGGATTCTACTGAGTACTCAAAAGCTAATGCGACTATTGAGACGACCCGATTCAAGTATTTGATTCACTTGATCATGTCATTTTTTCTTGCTTCTTCGTCCATCCACTTCCGCGTCAATTTAAATGCATTATTTATTATTTGTTGAGAACTGAAAGTTTGCATAACAATTTATTCATTCATAATTCAAAGTTGATTGACACTCCACTCCAATGGATCACTTTCCTTTCAATTTACTTGCAAATAAAGCATTACACACAAAGAAAACCAAGCTTTGATGGAATATAAATGATATTAATTTTATTATAAGACCTAAACATGCGATATTTTTTCAGTAAGATATTATGTAAAGTGAACATTGCTATAAATCGAATTCTTACATAATACTTGAAAAAATTTACAGTAGATACCAGTAATCACTTTATTTGCCTATATTTTTACGATTTCTTTGAGGAAATATATATATTTATTTTTTTGAGGAAACTGGGCCGTGTTTTGTCCATACAAGCGTTTTCCCCGATTTACTCTCTAGATTTTGACTTTAGTAAAAATATTTTTGAAAATAACATAGATATTGACCACTGGCGAGTCGGTAAATTTTGCTTTTTTTTGAAAAGTTACTTCTTATGGGAGTCAGGACGCTTCAAAAATACTTCAAAATATGTAATTTTTTTTATCTCACAAACTTACTAAGCAATACTTTTAAAAATATTTTCTATTGTTATATATTTAATATAACACCTATAATCTGTATTCCTTTTTCTTAACAAATATCATACCTGTAAGGGAAAACGAAGACTGTCGTAGCTGTAACATTATCGTCTTCGATTTCCCCATCGAAGTCTATATACTTATAATTAACGGTATAATATTAATACGACATTATACGGTGTAATTAACACTCCATAGAATTTTTGAAGGAAATTACAGGTACCTACCTACTAAATCTTGTTAATAAAAGTGAATTTTTAAGTGGATGTATGGCGAGCGTGAGAGTGGGTTTGATTTTAATTCAAATTTACAGTTTTATTTTAAGATTTATGAAATTTTGCACACTTGACCTTCAAAATAAGAGGAATGTCACTGTTTACGTGACATTTCCAGAACCTACATCTATTTCCCCTTTTCCCACCTCTTAAAGCAGAATTTTAATACTTCTTAGTGAAATTTCATACAAATGACTATTAAAATAAGAGGATACTTATTATATCGTTTAAAAAAAAAAAAAAATAATAATTATAATCTAAACGAAAATATGAACGAGAACAAGACACGGAAAAAGATAATGGTCGCAACTGGGACTCGAACCCAGAACCTCTCATCTATCCGGGTCGTGCGTTTACCAATTCGCCATTATCTTCAACTAATTTATTTTCCATATCATAGGCAACTACCCTTTTTATTGGAAATAATCATTCTAAGAATTGGTTTATAACCTGGATAGTGTCACGGATAAATATATCCGATTTTTTTATTAATATGGAACTATTGACTTTTTATAAAAGTCTAAATGAATATTCAATTTTTTATAAAAATTGGATACGTATTGTCCACATATGATTTTAAAAATTGCGTATTTTTTATTTCAAATAAAAAACTGTTAATGGCTTTGTTTTATTTTTCAACTGCATTGTGGTGTAAAACACTTTATAATAATGAAGATATCCGATGAAAGGTGAAACAAGTTCCGTAAAAAAAAAGATGGTAGAAGTTACGTCGATACCTAATGCTTTTAACTCATGTAGAATGCCGGTTCTTTTGACATCAAGTTGCTCCTTAAGACAGTATAATGAACCTGCACACTCACAGTTCTACAGAAAAGAACTTTCTTTAATCCAAAAATTATCATAATCAAAAGTAGGTTCAAGACGAATTTAAACGGATAATGATTTAAACCTTTGATAATCAATACTTAAAGAGATATAATGATCTCCATCACGACCACTTTTCAAGCGTCGGCAATGAGCGATCTGCCTCTCTATAATATCTCTATAAAAAATACATATTGTATTAAAAAGTATTTTAACAAAAAAGCCGCTCAGTTTAAAAAACAACTTTAACACAGAAGGCTATACCACAACTTTCGGAGAGATGGTATTCCCAACCATCCCAAAACCACGTAAAGTAAACGAACAAGAACAAAAAAGCACAGATTAATCAGTATTAAATCAGACAAAATTGTTGAATTATGTTGTGGAGTGGTCATGTTTTGATTGGTCTTGGTTTTGTTTTCTACCCAGGTCGACAATTGGAGAAGATTATAGGCGGGAGAAGATACCTGCCTCAGGTTTTCCATGCATTTGGATTCTTCAGTCAGTTCTTTACTAGTGAGCGGGACGGACCGAATTGGACAGTTTGAATTCAAACTTCGAACGAACCGAGATTAAAAAATCATATTCGAATATGGAACGGTGATACGGGGTGGTACCTTCCGCAAATAAAAAAAATAAAATACACACTGATGTGTTTTTTGTACTCGAATAAAAAGTTTAGATCGTGCAGAGATAAAATTGAACCGTGGAGTTTTTTGTAGTCGTCATCTCTTTTTTTTTTTTTAATCTCGTCGGCGCAGTAGAAAGGTGTTCTGCTGGGCGTTTTAAGGACGTTAAAGTTAATGACATTCGGACAAAAAGTTTAAGAGTGCTAGCAGAGATGAATTTCGTGTTTAACAATTGAGAAATTTAGTGACTGACTTAATCGACAGTTTATTTTTTACCCTTGGATAAATTGAAGGAAAAAACAACGAAAATGCGATCGCTTTTATGGGTAAGCATTTTATTTTATATTTATGATTAATCTTATTTTTAGATTGGCTAATTACTGTTAAAAAAATTATGTCAAATAAAACCTCGAGTTTTGTTATTGCTGTTACACATATTTTATGCCGGGCTATTTGAAAACATTTTGAAAAATTTCATAAATTCGTGAAAAGTGATGAAAAAACTAGATTAACTAGGTAGGTTAGGTTAGGAAGGTTTTTAGGCTAGATTTTGTCACTTTTAATGACTTTATTATATCACTTATGCAACCAAATAAACGTGTTATTACTTTAAGATTTAAGATTTATTTTGAGAATCTCGGTTCTTCTAAAATTTGTTTGTGATTCTTTTTACATGAATACCGCACAAGAGTCCCAACTGCTCCCGTTTGGAGCCAGTGGGACTATGGCATCCCCAATTGGGGTATGTTGTGAGGTTGAAGGTAGTGAGGAGGGGAAGGAGATAGGGAAGAGGAAGGTGGGAAGTACCTGGCTATTCATATCTGGTCACCAAACACGGCTGAAGCCATTTCAATTCTGAATGGTGGTCTTACACCAGGGCGATACTGAGAGTATCTTCCACTCTGGAACGTGCCGCAAATATACTATATATTATTTTAAATGAATAAATTGTGAAAAAACACAAATTAATCAAAGAAAATTCTGTCAGTCACTCCGGTTCAATGAAGTTCTCCTAGAACTTCATTGGTTCATGGGGTGAGGTTTATCTAGGTCTTGGAGGCGGATGACCAGGACACACTTAACCCCTGATTCCTACCCACCCCTTAAACCATTTTCCTTCGCAGAACTCTCCTCTCCTTCCTTTCCTTAAAAAAACCCTCCACACAGCATCCCCAAAGATGGCATAGGCCCTGAGGGAAATTATTTTCCTCAGGCCTCCTGTGTGGAGCTCATGTAAAACAAAAAAACCGGAGTGTGTTTGCTTTGAATTTAAGTGTAATATTCAAAATTAAACCTGACCGTGGGAACAATTCAGAAGACCGGTAAATTAGATTAAAATATAAGAGTAAATAATAAGACTGTGTTTGAAACATGAATTTGTTTTTTTGTAATCTATGTTAGATGTCGTAATATTTCAAGTTTACTAATGGTGTTCATTCGAAAGGTAAATTTCTATTTTTGTTTCTGAAAGGCAAAAGGAAATCTTGGTCATTTTTTTTTTAAATTCTTTCAACTACACAAATCTTGCAATCATTATATCCTTTAATGTCTTCACGGTATCCAATAAAAGCCTACTTTATGAAATTTTCACAAATTATTGATAAAAGAATTGCGAAGGGTCAAATGCTTGATTCAAATACAAGCCGATCACGTAAAATAAATGGGCATAATAAGTATTATATTAATGATGTAATTTTTAATAAAATACATTCGAAAGCTACCAACTTTGGTGTGGGTGTTGATCTGCATTCAGCTTTCTCCTCCTTCTTGCTACAACGTTTCAGGCAACCTTGCCATGTGCATCATCAAGGCAGATATAGATAGCTTTACTATGTATTTGGTATTAGTTGGCGAATGCTTCTGTGACACAATTTATAAGGAAATTCCCCCGTTAAACCCGGTTAGCAAGATTTTTTATCATTGGGTTATACAAAATTTTATAAAAATGGGTTTTTACTGTAAAACAAAGTGTTGCGGAAAAGAGGTTAGATAATATTGTAAATGTTAACATTATTGTAGGCAAAAGATCGTATTTTATAATATCATAACGGAAGTCGGAAATGTTCCGGAAGGACGTAACGAAGAATTCATCAAATATTAATCGAATATTTGATTTCTGCTTAATCCTGTGTTTAAAAATAAGATGTTTTTACATTTAGTTTGAATTTTAAAAAAATATTGTTCATCAAATGAATCATCCATTTACAGTACAAGATTTCTTATTTAAATATTCTTAAAACACGGAAAAACAGATAAACCAAAAATATTTAAAGGATATTTATGGTAAGTAAATAAATATATTATCTACTAGAAATTTCTTTCAACATCTGTTATGCCATGTGGTATCTTGATTAAGTCGTGGTGAGGACAATGGCTTATATTTGGTATATTTTTATGTGAATACCTCACAACAATCCCAGATGCTCCAGTCTGAAGCCAGTGAGACTAAGGCAGCCCCAATTGGGATATGTTGTAAGTGTATGGAGATGAAGAGAGGAAGGTTGTGAAGTATCTGTGTTTCAGATCTAGTCAAAAGCCATTTCAAGCAACGTTTCAATTTTTATATCAGGGCGATACTGAGAGTATCTTCCACTCAGGCAAATATACCGTATATTGAATTAATTTGTGAAATAACACAAATTAATCAATAAGATTTATTTGCGTACGCCGATCGATCGAGCGACCTTCGAATTGCGAGTCAATAGCCTTACCCCTCGACACGGCGGTTGTCGATTTTATTTATTTTTATAATAATTAATCAAATTGCATATTTTTTACGATCCTACTATTAATTTTATCAGAACTGAGTCATTCACATGCTCGCTTGCACCTAGATTGTTTAGATTTTGAGTGTAGCCGGACTCCTGCTAGAACTAAGCAACAGCATCCTAGTGGTCAGTGCTAAGTTAACAAACCAGTCGAGAGAACCCTCTGGGTCCTCCTTGGGTTGCGCACTTGAAGTGAAATGACACAAAACTGCGCCATGTAAATATAACGTTATTATTATATTATTGCGTGATATATAACTCAGGTAACACATTCGCAAAGGTAGCGGACGTACTTGATGGTTCAGAAAAGCTATAATAGCATTCAGTGATTAAGTAATTATGAACGCGACGTACGGATTAATCGGCTTAACAAATCTAGAAAAATACTTCCACATAATTGTTCTTGTTACCTTATCATTTTTCTCCGTTCTTTTTGTTTACTTAAATTACTATACTAGTCAGTTAAAATTTACGACATGTTATTTGATAGTCCTATCGGATAATATACATTTTTATATGCTCGTACTGTTTAATTTACAATAAACTTTATTTTTATTTTTTTTCTACCATTTTCTCCAAACATCTAGTAGGCGCATATACGAATCAGGTTAACATAACAAAATAAGTAACAGATTTGCAGAAAGGTAACTTACTAACCACCATAGAAATTCCCCGGAATATAGGCAAATAGGATAGACCGATACATAATTGTATAAACCTTACTAACCACCATAGAAATTCCCCGGAATATAGGCAAATAGGATAGACCGATACATAATTGGTATTGGCATATACTCCTGGCTTTATTCACATGTATCATGACCCCACTCCAGTATTTGTATTTAGTATTTGATTCACTTACTAGTGCCATAATGTCTTCCTCGGGCACCCGCGACTTCTTGTTTGTAATGGTAACATCATCCTGGCATTCTTTCTTGAGGACTTAACACAAGGGATCCCAACAGGTCGATCGCGGAGCAAAATTTAGTCGATTTGATGGATGAAAAAAATGTCCAGGAAAATTTATTTATTTATTTTGAATTTCACGCCCAGCTGGGCTTTTATTTGTTATTTTTTATTAGAAAGAACATCATCTAAATAAGCACAAAATCAAAAACAACTTCTAAAACAAAAACAATGTCAAAAAGCAAAATACTCCACCTTGCAAGATGGAAAAATAGTATACTACGAAAAGTACAATACATTGGTGAGATAAGTCGAAGCAGAGCTACGTAGTTTGTTTAGTTAAATTAAATTAAAATAGTTGTTCTTCTTTCCGACATATGTTAATTGGGTTATGACTTGTTTATATTTGGTGAATGGTGTGTTGAATATGTCAACAACAATTTTTTTGCAAAAGGTAGCACCTAATCTAGAAACCTTTGAAAAACCCACAGAAAAACTTTTTCGCATCAGGATAATTAGTTGTCATAGGCCCTGAGGGAAATTATTTTCCTCAAGGCCTCCTGCGTGGAGTTAACGTAAAAAAAAAAAAAAGTTGTCAGTTAAATATTTTTTTATTACACCCCTCTGCGTATATTGGTTCTATCCTTATTATTTTTATTGTATTATTTTTGTCCCATTTTTTGTTAGGTTAGTTTAGGTTGGGTTTTAGTAGATATTTTATTAGGGGATGTTTTATCAGTAGGATATTTTGTCACGTGATGAAAAGTCGTAGAACCGACCTAAGCACTCTTGAGTTAGGATGGGTTGTTTAAAAAAATTTGAAGGATTCAACAAACATTTTAAGTTAGTTTTCACGATCTGTGAAAGTCCTATTGAAGTTATGTGATTATTTCAGTTTTATGTAGCAACTGGCCTATAATTATATAATAACAGAACTTAAATAAAACTTACGCAGAACGTGAAAATTAACATCAAATAATTGATGATTTTTTCAATTTTTTTGAAACAACCCGCCCTTAATATTTAACAAAAATTGCTCGATTAAAATTAGGCAAGTATTTTAATAATCTGTACATCTAAGCCTCTAAACGTCTCTTGGCATGTTTCTTAGGTTGTAGGCGAATAAGTTTAAGTAGGTAGTAAGCGATTGGTAATCAGTTAGTCAGCAGTTAGTTAAGTGTGTCACCGTCAGCATAATCTCGGCGTTGCCCACTGACCCGGATGTCTCGGGCCAAGATGCCGAAGGATTCGTATGGGAAACCGATAATAATAATACGGACACACGTCGGCTGAGCCTGGTTCAAAAGTGAAACTCGAACGCTGCTCACGACCGAACGTATTAGGTATTCTGACTGAATTGGCATCACGCCTCACTTCATTGGAAGCAGGAGGTTTACCTGTATTATTATAAATTATGCGTTTGAATGTGTTCAAAATAGCGTGTAAAGGCGGTATATAAAGTGTAAAGATATACTATTTGTCTTAACCCCTTAGAATAATTTGTTCGCTTTTGAGAACAGCTCACGTAGGTCTCATAGAAATCGTTGTATCTCTTTTACTGTCATGGTGACAGTAAGATCTAATCGAACCCAGAAGTTAACCACAGAAAAATTAAAATGTGTTCCTCTATGAATCCAATATCCAAAATTTTCTGAGGGAAACTATTTTCCTCAACGCCTCCTGTGTGGAACTTTTTTTGCATTAGTTCCCTGAGATCCCTGAGGCGTATGTGTGGTAAAACCATGTACGATCATGTGAGAAATGTGGAGATCCGCGAAGAATGCAAGGCTGATGTAAGCGTGATGAGTAAGATTAAGAAAGGGACGCTCAGATGGTTTGGGCATGTAGAGCGAATGAACGAGAAAAATAGTGTAAGGAGAATATATGACGCAAATGTGAATGGAAGAAGTCGGGGATGCCCGAGGAAGACATGGCACGGCCAAGTGAATCAGATACTTGAGTCGGGCCATGTGAAGAGTCGGAATAATAGAAGAGCATGTATGAGACGATGTATGAATGTGAACGAGGCAAGGAGTGTGTGCCAAGATCGAGTTGTTTGGCGGTCCGTCCTCTCTGCCTACCCCTGCGGAGAAACAGCGTGATGGTTAGTTAGTTTGTTAGTTCGTTTCCACACAGGAGGCCCTGAGGAAAATGATTTCCCTCAGGACCTACGTCATCTTTGGAGATGCTGTATAGAGGGTCTTTTTAAGGAAGGAAAGGATAGGATGTTCTGAGATGAAAAAAGTTATGAGGGGTGGGTAGGAATCTGAGGGTCAGTGTGTCCAGGAGTGACGGACGTATGAATCAATCCTTTCAACTGTGGTGCAATCGATGGCTCGAGAGAGTCCGCCTGGAAACGTCAAAAGGCCTCCCTTAACAAGTCCCTCTCGATCCGGCCCGCCTCCAAGTTCGCCGGCAGACGCACCCGCTGCCAAGACCCGGACAAACCTTCAATATTTGTATGAAGATATTCTGAAATGCGGATGCATCCCCAAACTGAAAGAATCCTGAAAATCTTCATACAAAATAATGAAATTTAAAAAAAAAACATTTTCAGCTACAACATCAATAACGTCGTATTTTTCAATCTTAGCACTCTAGCTGACTGAAAACTCACAGACCGCTACTGCCGGGCACCCCAGCCAAGTTACCAAACATAGCGAACCACTTGGGTGACCTGTGGCAGGGGTATTGGTTATCCAATAAATGGTTCCCGTGGCAGCGGTACCCATACCCGCCTCCCAAATTAAATGTAAAAAATGTTTTTAAAAAAAGGTATAAACGAGCTAATAAAAAAAATATTTCAAAGATGTCGCTGATTGCAAAAAAACCTTAGCGTTATTGAGTTGAGAAGAATGATAAGAATTGAAAATTAATGGATTTTGGAGTTCGTCAAATTTTTTCAAATATTTTGACTTAGGTTCAAGTTCTACTCTAATTCTTATACTTAAACAAATCAAACTTGTCAAAATTAGTATTTTCAATACATCAAGAAATAAATATTATATGTATACAGCATATGATAATTGTTCATCTTATACCGACCCATACTTCTACTTAAATTTATGACGATCGATTGAGTTCAACGCGCGGTGACTTGTCATTAGCGAGATGAGGCGGTATTTCTGCTGGTCCATATTATATGCAAATATTATGGGTGTAAATTACTGTAACAGATTAACAGCGAATGTAAACCAGTTCTCGTCATGATTACAAAATGGCATCTGCAACACTTTGATCTTGTATAACGGTTTTATCTGTTTACGTGAAGATTCTGCTCACACGCTATGAACTTTCAATCAATAAACGCGTAATAAAAATATCGACACAACTGCCTGGTGCCAATGAGACTAACTAACTAACCATTACGCCGTTTCCCCGCAGGGGTAGGCAGAGAGGACGGACCGCCAAACAACTCGGTCTTGGCACACAGTCTTTGCCTCACTCACATTCATACATCGTCTCATACATACTCTTCTATTATTCTGACTTTTGACATGGCCCGACTCAAGTATCTGATTCACTTGATCGTGCCATGTCTTCCTCAGGCGTCCCCGACTTTTTCTTCCATTCACATTTGCGTCATATATTCTTCTCACACTATTTTCTTCTTTCATTCGCTCTACATTCCCAAATCATCTGAGGGTCTCTTTCTTAATCTTACTCATTATGCTTACGTCAGCCTTACATTCTTTGCGGATATCCACATTTCTCACACGATCATACATGGTTTTACACAAATGCGCCTCAAGGATCTCATTTCAACAGCATTCAATTTAAGAGGAATATAAACGCTTGAAATATTTCGAATCTCGTGCCTGCAAAATTTTAAAATCGAGCGTCTTTTTGCACGAGGCTAGTAAGCGAAAAAGTGGTTTTTATTTATTTTGTGCATAATTTTATAAGAACCAAAAAAAGTTAGAACATGGAAAACCTCAAAAATCGTCTTAGCCATAAAGGGTATTTTTTAAAAAATTGTTTCTTGTTTCTTCATAGTTAAGTCATAAAAAAACTTTTTTCTTTGTGGTTTACGCTTATATTTTTTGTTACGTAAATAATAATTTTATTGTAATTCCAATACATAGAAAAGCTAGTAAAAGCATCGATATATCCGTAGCATATTTTTTGATGTTCATACTGTAAGCCGATTCGTCGTAAAGATTAATCAAAATAGTATCTAAATAGGATTTCACGTTTATATTCATCTTAATTTCATCCTTCCTCTGCCAGTTCCATGGGTCACTGCCATTCATCAGGGTAGGTACCAGGACTCCATTGTGGACTGCTAGCTTCGCTTAAAAAAAATGAGACTATGGTACCTACCCCTTAATTGGATGCAGATACTCTTCTTCTTCTTCTCTTGCCCTGTTCATTCAATGGACGTTGGCTATGCGAACTTTGCTTACTGCGACCCGGAACAGCTCTGTAGTAGCTAAACCAACGTCTCAGGTCTTTCAGCCATGAGGTTCTCCTTCTTCCAGGCCCCGTCTTCCGGCAATCTTTCCTTGCATTATGAGATGCAAGATCTCGTACTTTTCTGGATGTGTCATCACATGTCATAGATATTGAGGTTTTCGGACATTTATTGTTTTAATAACTTCTTTTTCTTTATTCATCCGAACCATAACATCTTCATTCGCAAATATGTCCATCCAACTTATTTAGAGTATTCTTCCGTAGATCCACATCTCGAATGCCTCAAGTCGCCTTGAGTAAGCGTTCAGTAAGCGTTCATGCTTCCATTACATAAAATAATATTGAAAATATGTAGCTTCTTACCATTCGCATTTATAACTTACGGTTAAGATCATGACTGTGGTCATGCAGATATTGGGAAGGTGTGAAAGAAGAAAGAATGTTGAAAAGTCCTGCTATTATGGATTGGTGACAAAACACGGCTAAAGCCATTTAAAGAAACACATTTCGATTCTGAATGGATGGTCTTTCACCAGAGCGATAATGAGGGTCTAAAACTGAGGTTATTATAAAATTATTTTTCTTGGGGAAGTTAGGTAGATAGTATCAATAAAGTTATTGATATTTTTTAATGTTGTAATTTATTAAACATACTAAATACTAATATCGGTTTTCGGTGCTTGCTTGCGTGATGTGAAATATTCCTGTGTAAAGCGTAAAATTATTCGAGTTCAATTTATTTATTTAATACATGAATTATCGAAAGTACATATAGTTTTTTTGTGATATTTCACCCTCCATGCTAGGGATGACCCTGTGTTATGGCGGGTGAAGTTTACAGTTTGTGGATATACATTGTTACGTTACAAAAGATAAAGAATAGAGTCCCTTATTCCTGTTGCGAGGAGTTAGTGAATTGGGTCCCAGTGCACAGCTCGCCGCACCGCCCCCCTCTCCGCCCCCCTCTCCGCCCCCCTCTCCGCACGCGGAGGTCCGTGGCCCCAGTGCCGATCGGCACCCGGCATTCATTCAACCGCTTGCCCCTGGCGCGACAACAGTGTCCAAGTAATTGCGCTATGGCGCTCTCCGAAATTCTAGACTCGTGATTGTTTCTATAATGTGTATTGTGCACGAGAAGGCTCCAGCCCACCAGTAGCCTGTCTGACGACTACCTCATTTCCTGCTTTGTGAGTAAAATGAATCTTTGCCCCCTCTTGTGTGCTACATCCCGCGTTTAAATTCACTAACACGTGTGGAGAGTTGAGAGAGAGAAGTTCCCCGCCATGTTAGAATACTAGTCCTAGCAAGTACCCATGTGTAGTTTGCCGAGGCTGGCAATTGTAAAACCCTGTCTCCTTCTAAATGAATAAACCCTTTACGTGCAAAACTGTGTTCTGATTGAGGAAAGAGACCTGGAGATTGTGAGGAAAGGAGGAGGAGGAATTCACAAGCGAACCACAACACTCGCCTTGGTTTTAAGAGGAACCTTGCTTGCGCCGGCTTCCTGAGCTAGTTCTGTTGGCCTATTTATTGCGGGTCCTTTCCAGGTTTGGTTTAGCAAAAGGCCGTAAGTATGCGGCAATGCTAACAACATTCATTAGTATAGGTTGAAATTTTTCACTGTTTGATACTATGCACACAAATTCTTCTACAGTAAGAGAGTTTATGTAGTTATATTGGATTACAAGAATAAGTGAAGAAGTTAAAGAATATTGGAAAAGATAAGTTATTATTAGTATATTAACGAATTATTGATATAGTACACAGTGACCACAACAATGAACTTTTAGGATTTAAAATTGGAACTCAGATAAGCGATAAACTTAAAATCTTCGGACGGGTTACTTCACAGAATTCTGTGAAAGTTTTGTGAACATTCTATTCAAGTTCTGTTATTGTATCAGTTTTGTGAAGCAAATTGCCTGTAATGATATAAAAAAGAACTTTAACAGAACTTTCATAGGACTTGAAAATAAACTTAGAAATTGGATGAATTGTTCCAATTCTGTGAAACAACTGGTAGGGATTAAAATAAATTAAAAAGGGATTTTAAGATCACGATCTTTCAATAACGAGGGGATTGTTTTAAACTAGGTTCTGTTTTTACATTAGCTCCTCGCAGGAGGCCCTGAGGAAAATAATTTCCCTCAGGGCCTATAACATTTTAGGGGATGCCGGGTAGAGGGTTTTTTAAGGAAAGGAATGACAGGAAGTTCTGGGAAGGAAATAGGTATGAGGGGTGTGTAGGAATCTGGGGGTCAGTGTGTCCAGGAGTGACGGATATATGAAACCATCACTTCAACTGCGGTGCAAGGCGATGGGTCGAGGGATTCTGGCTGGAGAGGTCAAAACACCTTCTCAACTAGTCTCTCTCGATCCGGCCCACCACGCAGCAGATGGGCAGACATATCGCTACGAAGATCTTGATAAACCTCACCCCATGAACCCTCATTATCATGAATTATCGATCGTTAAGTCACCAAATGTAGCGAACCCTTGGGGTGACCTATGGCAGAGGTGTTGGTTATCCAATAAATGGTTCCAAGGGCGGTGGTAACCATACCCACCTCCTAAAATGATCGTACCTACGCCATTGTGACAAAAACTACCGCCAGGGTCGTCACCATGACTTGCTCTGTATTCCACACGGCAGAACAGACGTTCAGACCCATCAGATTTGGTTCTGCTAAATGATATCTTCAGGTCTCTTGACATTTACTTGGCCTTGAAGGTTTCAGAGTCATTTTAAGCAAGAATTCGAAAAAATATATTAAAGTAAAATTTTTGCTTTAAAGTTGTAACAGAATTATATTAATGGATAATGTTGTTGTTGTTATTAAAATTAAAATACATCTTTTAATAGAAATAACGCCATGTAATATTACTATTGATTGATTGCTTATTGTGTTACTATGTTAAATATCAATTATTCTTATAAGTGTCCGATTTTTTCACACGAACTTTCATATAAATACATTAATCAAAGTTTCAAGTCATTTTAATAAATTTATTGAACATTGGATATACCTACCTACCAAGTAATGAATCATAACGATAAAAGTCATAAATATTTAATTTAATTATAAACACACTAAAACTTTCTTCGAGGTTTAATCTGTATATTCTCTTTATTTTTTGCACTTCGCCGACCTGTACCTTTTTTCTGTGAATACCGCACAAGAGTTCCAACTGCTTCCAGTTATCTGGATTAGTATGACTATAGCATCCCCAATTGGGCTTTCGTGTCGCTGAAAGGAGTGGAGAAGAAAAGGAGAGAGGGAAGAGTAAGGTTGAACAGTATCTGACCATTCCGATCTGGTCACCGAACACGGTGTCACTTAATAAATAAATTGTTTCTCCCTGCATGTCCTTTCCCACTCGTCTCGTTCCCCTTCCGCCTCCTCTTCCTCTTCCGCGACCCCTCCCTCCTCCCGCATTCCACACATTCAGTCCTGGTACATTCAGTTTTCAATCAGCTCGCATGCCACCTATTGCAATTTTTTATTTGCAAATTTCAAAAATTCATAATGCCAGAGCTCACCAGTATACATGTATGGAAATTCTTCGCGGGCGTACTCACAACAACTCGTCAAAGATTCATCGTAATCAGATGAATAGTTTAGGAAATGATTTCATAACGCCAGAGCTCACCAGTATACATAGAAACCATCAATGAATGGTATGGCATAAGAACCAACATACATACATAAACGCAAGCAAGCAAATATACATTGATATTTATATATATAGATTTATTTTATAGCATGTATAATATTACCTACCAATTTGGAAATTGGAGTTGAAGAAGTGGCAACTCATTCAACCCACTATTATCAACTAGATACTTGTTTTATTTTAATGAATTTAATTAAGAATCTAATTGATGAGTCATCGGCAACATATTCAATCTAGTTTATAGGATACATAACAGGTGTTTGTGTTAATTTATTTAATTACCTGTTTAGCCTCGCATTCTGGTTTAAAATAACGATTTGGGACTAGGTTAAACTGTTTCCCGATTTATATTTAAAATTTCACATTGTATAGGTAGATTCTGTAATAAATACGAGAAGGCAATCGTAAAATATTAGAGGTAGGTAATAAAACTAATAAACAATAAATTTTTTAAGCTTATAAAAATACTCCTTTATTAGATGAATGCTAAAAAAAATTTAATTTAAACAAACATTTATTTTAAACAAACATTTATTTTAAACAAACATTTATTGTAGTCAAAATTGAGCGTGTATATAAGAGCGTAAGTGGAAGATACTTCCAGAGTGGAAGATACTCTCATTATCGCCCTGGTGTAAGACTACCATTCAAAATTGAAAAGTTGCTTGAAATGGCTTTAGCCGTGTTTGGTGACCAGATATGAATAACCAGGTACTTCCACACATTCCTCTTCCCCACCTCCTTCCCGTCCCCACTACCTTCAGCCTCACAACATACCCCAATTGGGAATGCCATAGTCTCACAGACTCCAGACGGAAGTAGCTGAGACTCTTGTGAGGTATTCACATAAAAAAGTAAGTACAAAAAATCGACACTGTTAACATTTGGTAAATATAATCATTCGATATCCATATCAACTAATTATAAATATAATCATTCGATATCCATATCAACTAATTATAAATATAATCATTCGATATCCATATCAACTAATTATAAATATAATCATTCGATATCCATATCAACTAATTATAAAAGGTATTTTTGAGGACTATTTTATGTTTGAAATAGGTAAAACATACAGCCTTACTAAAAAACCTAGTGAAAATTTTATTCAATTGACAAACGGCCGCGGATGTGAAAACATTACTAATTAAAAATTTGTTCATTGAAAGAAATACACGTGGTTTCCACGGCCTGAGAGGGTAGTTTATCTCTGTTTTAACCTTTAATGTCCGAACGATATTTGTATTTTTTCCGTAGTATTTTGAATGTTCTATATATTTCTTATTTTTGAAGGTGTCGTAAAAACAAATACCATTTATGAAAACTAGATAAAATTACCTTTTAGATTTGTATATTTGAAATACAGTTTAGTTTTCAAAAACTGACATATTTTAAGATTCAAACTCGGAAATAAATGGAAAAAAATTTCTTACCAAAGTTTTTTTGACCAAAACGTAGAGAAATTAAGAAAAAAACAAAATTTCAAAAACACAGTCCTTTTATGTAATAAATTTGGAAGGAAACTATCACCTCACTTTTTCCTCGGGCATACAATAAAAAAATAATAAAAAATTTCAAAGTTTTTTTTATTGCTAAAAAACTAACCTATAAATTATACCGTCTTTTAAATCAGATTTCTTGCATCTCTAAAGACGTTAATTACTTTGATGCATTTACCCACACATGTATTAGATAATATTATTTAAAAAAAAACACCACTGTCATAGAATTATCATAAAATAAAACCTTTAAATGTAAATTTGAATTCTCATGTATCATAAAAAAAAGTTTTTGACACTTCAATTTTCAAAGTACAATTATTGTTTTATAACTTGACTAAAACTTATGAAAAACCACACAACACACGGTAAATATATCAATGATATAAATATAAGAGTAAATTATTCATATTAATAGAAATTAACCATCACATAAGTAATATTGGACACACAGAAATCATTTCGCGCTTCCAGCGTCTTTTTCGACCGCGAACACGAATGCGCAGGCGCCGCGCCGCCGCGCAACCTAGCGGTTATGAAGGAAAACAAACAATTTAGTACTTAAATATGCGTGGTTGCCGGATTTACAGTACGTTTTAAGACCAAATCTTATTGGTAATGTTATCGTGTTTTAGTGTATTTTTGTTTTATTCATGTTGCTGCAGCAACACGGGTAATCGGGCGTGCTGTGTTTTTTTTTTAGTAAGGCTGTTAAGTTTTTAAGCTCTTTAAAAAATATATGTTATTTTTGAAGATAATATCTATACATTCCCCAAGCGGAAAAAAAATTATATGAAGTTCCCTCGATAGAAAAAATCGCAAAAGTATGCTCCGAAAATTATTATTTTCACGTCTGGTTCAGTTATTTGACAAGTTATATGTACGAAAAAATTCACAGTGTTTCGTTAAATGCTGTTTTAGACAGCCCCCAAGAGATTTTTGCTCTATTTTAAACGAGACGTGTTTTATTAAACATTTTCGCAATTTTTGCTTCAATGTTACCGTTTTAAATATTAGCGCACTCTCTCCAACATTCGTAATTACCTAAATATCTATCCATCTTCTTCTTTTTGAGCGAGGATACGGCGCCTTAACTGTGTTCATCAACCATCCCACTAGTACACAGAGAACTAACGTTTTTTGGGCTTTAAAAAATTCTTCAATCATTATTTTTGAATGCGTTTTTTTATTACATTTAAATAAAGGTTGAAGTATAATTTTCATCTTAAATTTTCACCTGTCCCTGAAGATTGAAAGAATTGATTGGAATTTTTTATCACGTTTAAAATCATCATGAAACGCGGTGAGATGTAAAAAATGCCAACCATGTCAAGATTGTAGTTTACAGTGCGGCGTACAAATGTCCGAACGTTTCCGTTTACGTTGCGGTGAAACGAACAAAAACGCACCGACATAATTGAAAGTGATCAAACGGAGATGTGAAAAGAAATGTGTGTTTAGATTAATTAATCGCTGGTTGGAAGGTCGCTTTACCGTGGGAACCTTTTCTATGACCGTGGGTAATATAGGCTTCGTTGGTCATTCAGCCAGCACTATGTAACTTGCGTAGCGTAATATAACTGTATTAAAAGTGAAATCAAAAACAATGAAAAGAAAAGAAAAGTTTGAAAACCTAACCTAATTAAACGATTATTCGCAGGGTTCGAGGGCACAATCATTCTTCTTGCTTCAATCATTCGTACATTTTAAGTGCAATATAGTTGTGAATGATGAATACTTGGAGCAGGTGAATGAGTTTGTGAATCTGGGTAGTATGTTTACGAGAGATGGGAATACAGGTAACTCCGTTAATGGAGGACTGAATGCCGTTAGCGCTAATAAAGTAGTGAGGCATGGAACTGGCAGAGGAAGGATGAAAGTAGACTGAATGTTGTTGAAATGAGATCCCTGAGGCATACGTGTGGTAAAATCATGAACAATCATGTGAAAAATGTGGAGATCCGCAAGTCGATCGATCCGTACACGTAATGAGTGAGATTAAGAAACGAACCCTCAGATGATTTGGGCATGTAGAGCAAATGAACAAAGAAAGTAGTGTAAGAAGAATATATGACGCAAATGTGAATGGTAGAAGAAGTCGGGAACGCCCGAGGAAGACATGGCACGATTAAGTGAATCAGATACGAGTCGGGCCATGTCAAGAGTCAGAATAATAGAAGAGACGATGTATGAGTGTGAATAAGGCATAGAGTGTGTGCCAAGACTGAGTTGTTTGGTAGTCTGTCCTCTCTGCCTTCCTCTGTCGAGAAACGGCATGATGGTTAGTTAGTTAATTTTTTGTTAACATTTACATCCCGGGAGGCACCGAGGAAAATCATTTTCCTCAAAATCCAAGGCATCTGTGGGGATATTGTGTGGAGGGTCTTTTTGGGGAGAGTAAAGAGTGAACATGCTTTTCGTCAAGGGAGGAAACACAGAGGCCAGCAAATCTTTCCACAGCCGATCTGACAAAAGTCAACTGTGTATAAATGTTGGGCGCGCATTTGCTGTGTTTCCCGACTATGCACCGGTGCCGAAGGGATCAATGACGCTAGTTTCTCCATTGAAAAGCCCTCAAAACAAGGACGGCATTCCTACCTAACGTCTGTGCTCTAAAAATTGCAATTCGTCTCTTAAGATAGTAACATTGTCCCACGGCGTTTTGCACTATGCATTTTTTCGTCCAGTTTCCACGTGCACAGGTCGTCTATTCATATGGATTCGAAATGAAAAAAAAGGACGGGTTCGTACAGTTTAAGATGGTGGACATTATTTCACATTCTGTCATCTGTCATTGTGTAAAACATTCATAAGAGAAGTACAGAAATACTGCAGTTACCTTAGAACATTATTACAAATAACACATCATGAGAAATATGCAAACGTCAATAGATATAAGAAGTAACTGTAACTTGGCATCGAAATTAATATTTCTTCAGTCAAAATAATGACCACCCGTCAGTCTGTTTGACGAGCCTCTGATCCCATTTCTAATCTATCCATTTCTAGTTGTCATGTCACTCTTTCTTTTTTTCCAAACGATTGTTGAATTATTACAGCCTTCTTCTTCTGACACGTGATTGTAATTGCCGCTCCTTTCAAAATAAATAATGTTTAGTCTTATTGTGTCGAAACAATAGTACAGACTGTAGAACAAACAGTATAACAAATAACAGAACAAAAGTATAATTATTTTGTACTACTATTGATAGAAATACAAATGCAGGCTTATAACAATATTACTGAGTTTCTGTAGCCGAGTTTGATTATTTGTATCAATGTATGTATCAATTTATAGTGTTTCGGAGTGATAGAATACTCTGAATATCGCCCAGGTGAAAGAAGAGCACCACTAATCGTCGGTTGAAAGAGCATTAGCTGCGTTAGATGACCAGACCTGAAATTCGAGGTGCTTCCCAACTTTCCTATGTCACTTCTCCTTTATTGTCCCGTTTGATAAAAAAAATGATATGTTCTCTTATTGGAAGTTGGCTTTCATCATTAAATTGTGCGGACTGAATCCTGGAACTTAATTGGAATAGTATTGCACTCATGTGATGAATCATTCTTTCTTCGGTGGTTGGCTTATATCTTTACAATTTTCAACCTGAAAACTGCAGTTTGTAACAGTATTGTGGAATTGCATTCATTTTAGTCTCACCTTCAAGTTTCTTCTCTTGTCGGAGGTTGGATATCGTTAATGCTCAGCATTGACTAATACTATTTTCGGGAATTTTTAATGAAATTAAATTATATAGTTACATAAAACTAAAATATTAATTATTAGCTTACTGTATGTATGAGGTATGTCGGTTCTTTTAGTAAAAAATTGAAAGCAACCGAAACATCGATGTCCTTTGTTTTAATATTGTGTACTTTCCTCATATTTCTGTGCACCACTAGTTTTTTAATATTTCTCCCATTATTTTTTTTTTAATGTTTTTAAAGTTTTGTTTATCTGCTTCAACTTCAATTAAACAAATTTATGCACTCTTTAACATTTTTGATTTTTTATTCTTGATTATAATTTTCTAAAACGTTTTTGTATGATGACTGATGACAGTAATGACTAATCATCACACCGTTTCTCCGCAGGGACGAACCGCCAAACAACTCGGTGTTGGCACACACTTCTTGCCTCTTTCATATTCGTACATCATGCCACACAAAATCTTCTTTTATTCTGACTCTTTACACGGCCCAAGTCAAGTATAGGTTCACTTGATCGTAACATGTCTTTCTCTAGCGTCCCTGACTTCTGCCATTCTTATTCGCGTCATGTATTTATTATTTATCTGCAACCCATCATCTGAATCTGGGAGAAATATTTAAGTTAAAGACTAATTCTCCAGTTGTAAACAATTATACAGGGTAAAGTGCATCAACTTCGGGAGGTGATTCTACATGATGGTAGGAGTAAAAAAGATTATCAGCTTTTTCCGAAATTCCAACATTTTTTTTTCCCATACAAAAAGTCGTACCTACTAAAAATCCTTAGTGCGAGGTACGATCTTACTTGCCGAGAGTTTACCTGGCGCCCGACTCGTTTGTGATTGGCCCGTATCGTAACAGCGGAAAATAATAAATCTGACCGCACACGCCGGACAAATTTTTTATTTTACCTCAAAACTACCCCTAAAAGTTGTATTTACGAAAAAAGTTATTTATCTTTTTTACTTGTACTATCATGTAGAATCACTTCCCGAAGTTAATGCACATGCCCCGGAAACCCTGTATATTTTGTTGATAATGATTTCTGGGATTGCTCATGTTTTCTCTTTAATTTATTTTAAATATATTTTTGGGAACAACTGGTTTAGACTGCTTTAAAATCAATGGTGGACTTTATTTAAAAAAAAAAAAATGCGTTTGCGCAACAGTAATAATAATATACAATTCAACTCGTGATTAGCAAAAAAAAGGAGCTTAAATATTGCGAAAATTTCTTTAAAGTGGTAGCGAATTTAATGTATAGCATAGTCCCATTATTTGCTAAACACCAGTTCAACTATAACCGCCGTTAAAATGCAAAGCAATTCTATAGGGTAACCTAAGTTTGAATGTAAACCTCCGCGGGAGCTCAGATAACTGCACAATGACCTTATTTCTGTTGAAATTATCTTGTTTGGCAATATGCACTCTGGGTTAAAACGTTGAAACTCACTCGT
The DNA here is from genome assembly GCA_917880885.1 of Limnephilus marmoratus. NCBI lineage: Eukaryota > Metazoa > Arthropoda > Insecta > Trichoptera > Limnephilidae > Limnephilus > Limnephilus marmoratus. The sequence continues at coordinate 28,352,512 of OU862924.1, read as the reverse complement.
TGTGAGTTTTGAATGCATTAGTCATTTAAAAAAGTGTTCACGAATGCTAACTTATTACGTTACCTTTTTTTTACGAAAGTGTAAAATGTTGCAAACATTCAAATTATTGCAGGTGGGTTGTTGAAAAAAGATTAACACCTGGAAAATTGAAAGTAACGACTTTTGGAGGGGGTTGATTATGCAAACTTGACTAACATTATTTACTCTGCGTATGTAAGTACCTCATATGGGAGTTCAATCAGATATTAAAAAAGGGTGAAATAAATCCCTCATGATGGTTTCCAATAATATCTAATTATTTCCGCCGCCGCGTCTCTCTGTATGTTCGCGATAAACTCGAAAAATACTGAACGGATTTTCATGCGGTTTTCACCAATATATAGAATAATTCATGAGGAAGGTTTAGGTAAGTATATAATTTGTCAAGATTCTGTGTAAATTGATGGAAATATATAATTAAAGGAGAATGTCTGTATGTGGTGGACGAGCGGGCTGGCAAGCGGGCGGTGTGGATTTGATTTGTATGCAAATTACCGGTGGCGGTATGAGTTAAAAGATTGGGTAACATCCTGTAGGTGGCGTTGTGTTTCGTAAGCCATAGCAACGCGTTTCCGGGTCAGTTAGTATATTGTTTTATTTTCTTTATTAGGTACATCTAAAGGAATTTCGCAACACCACTGCATCAGAATTTGGTGACCTATCGAGATACAATTTGGCTAGTCATTAAGGCGTAAATAATGTCGTAGGATATAAAAACATTTTGAAATTACGAAAATTCCAATTTATGCAAGAAACAGTCAGTTTTTTATATGAAAAAGAGTAGAATCTTCAGTAATTAACTTATCGGTATACTCATACTAATACGTGAAGCAAAAATTTTGTACCCCTTTTTACGAAAATTGCGCGGACGGAGGAGCACACTTGTAATTTATGTAGAGAAGGTGTGCAAAATTCTAATATTTTTTTAAAATTATGCATAAAAAATCATTAAAAAAACACATTACGCCCACTATATGGTTCAAATTAATTATGGTCGAATTTCGACCTTTGGGCGACCACTAGTTTTAATAACTACGTAAAACACGGTTATCACGGAAAATTCACTTGATTCTGGCAAAATATATAAATAAACTATTCCGTTCAATTTTGGTGTTAACAAATAATATCATAGTCGCTGCGCACCCGGGTATTTAACAGATTCCTAAGGTTTCCACACATGTTTTAAACGAACTATTTCTTAGAACAGAAAAGCCCATAGTAGTTGAATTCATAACGCATGTATGGACTTCATTTCGGACTCGCTCTAGGGCAGTATTAATACAGGCTGGAGGATTATTTAGTACATAATTTGAAGTGTGGTAAAATAATAAAACCTGTCAGTTTTTCTTTTATATGAGTTTACTGCAAAAAAAAAACACTTTAGGGAAAACCGCCACTGCTTAGGCATTGAAGGTAAACAAAAGGATAATGGCAGGAGCGGAGGTATTTCCTAGAGGCATCCAGGATTCTCCTAATAGAGTTTGTAAAGCAGGTGGTGATGATGACGAAGATGTTTGTTTGGATAGACGAAATCTCTAATTAAAATTAGCTTATATCAATTATTACGTACTTATTGATTGATAGCTGGATTACGAAACGTTGATATGTAATGAAGTAATTATTTCAATATTTCAACTTTGTAAACCAGGCCATTGCTGCTTAGCCCATAGATTACTATTTTTTATGCACAATGTTGTTCATTTTTAAACGTGAGGTATTAAGAAATATACTAATTATTATTTATTCAAGCACGAAAAAGGATTAAAAATATACTTTATCGAATTAGATGTGATGTGGCTGTGATGTAACGAATATCAAGATATAGCATATCAACATCAAACACCAAACAATAATACAAACCACGGATCAAAAAAAGAGAAATGAATGATTCTTTAGACAAGTTTCACACAACGGTTATAAGTTAGGGACAAAGATATTGTAGAAGCTTTGGTTTTATGCACTGTTCGTTTTATACACAAAAACCTTTCTTTTAAAAATTTGCAACGCTTAACAAATATAAAATCAAATACTTGGGTTTTATTTTTGACAATAATTTAAAGTGGAAAGAACATAATTATTACTATAGCAAACAAACTTCGAAAATCTATATATCTTTTTAGACAAACTCGCAACTTTCAACTTTAACCAACTCAAAACAATTTACTATGCACTATGTCAATCTCTAATCGAGTATGGTATCATAGCCTGGGGAGGAGCAAACGCTGCCGCCGTTGATCCGATCTCTAAAGCCCAGAAACTAATTATAAAGATTATTCTAAAACTACCGATCACAAGCAGTTCGGATAAAATCTTTAGGGGAATCGGTGTTTTGGACATTAGTCAACTTTATGCCAAAAATATACTAATTTATCTATTCAAACATAGAACTGTTTTTGACAATATCCAAACTGTTCGTGATACGAGAACCAAAGGGCAAAATCTCTTACATATCCCTTTCGCCAAAACAACGCTTGGTCAAAGAAACTTCAGATCCTTTGCAACAAAACTTTATAATACTTTTCCACTGACCATTAGACAGCACACTAATCACGTAAAATACAAAACTGTTTTGGATCACTACCAAAGACAGATCATATATCAACAATATTTTTAGAACCTCCTAATGCATGCTAACGCATTGATACGATGCTGATTGTCCTTGTACTTTCAATGTATATAACATTGTTGTTGTTATCCTTTATAAACTATTTTTAAACTATTTATGTTAAAATGCGCCTGCTCTCAACACAGGAACTCCTAGTGAGACAGGCACAGCACAATTACCTATGTAACATATCGATATCGAAACGCTTTTTCTATAAATTTATCCATCATTCTACAACTCACTTTCTGTAACTTTCTAAACTGTAGTACAATATGTTTTCTGTTTATTTTATTTTTTTATAATAACTTAAAAAAAAAAATTGAAATTAGTATGTTTTTCTCCATATTTTTATTTTATTTTTATAATAGCTGAAACAAAACCTTTTTCATTTATTCTACGTATGTAATACTAAATTTTTATACTAACTTTATATTTTATATGTTTTTAAAGTTTTTTTTATACTTTGGGTACTTAGAAATATAGTATTTTGTATTAATATTACCCACACTCAGGCAGTGCCTTAGTGGGTTTTCATTTCTTATTCATATTATTTGTTATTATATTTTATGTTATTTTATACTATTTGCTATTATACATTATATCTATGTACAAAGAAATGGAAATAAATAAAGTTAAAAAAAAAAAAAAAAAAAACATAAAAAATAAAGATTATAATAAAAAAAATAAAAAATTTAAAAAACTGTTGTTTTCAAACTGAAAGCAGGGTGCTGTGTCTTACTAACACTGTGTAGAACATCACAAAAACACTCTTTATGGGTGTTGACGTCTCGGAGAAATATCTCCCAAAACTACTCTAGTAAATACATATTTTCATAATATTTTGATCAATGCATGCATACAAAGATTAGTGTTGATTGGTTTGGATGTCCCAACGTTTAACGGCCTGTGAAATTTAATAACTATACAAAAAAAACCTTGCCGTGTTAAAAAATTATAATATTAAGTGGTGTTTAAATCATAATTGTATTAATTGTTTAAATCATAATTGTAATGAAACTCCACATTCAGTTTGCTTCATATGAACATTTCGTTATTGGTTCGTAGAATAGAATGTCTTTATTTTGACAGCTGAATAATATATTCAAAAACAAAGTTATATCTCAGGTTCGACGCAACAAACGAAAGGCTTTTGATTCATTATGCAACTCCAGTGACATCAGATCTGAAGAGAAATTCACTATTGAATAAGAAAGTTCAAATAATAATAGATCACTGGCAAAGCCAACCTCTCGGGATACTTCAAAAGATATGCATATTGCTTACTATTGCACTCAAATTAAGTAAATCAATGACGGAAATTCTAATAACTAATTACTAATAATTGCAGATACCAGAAGATTAATATCTTGCATCTCTTATAGCGGAAAGATGTGACATATAGAAATGTTTGTTCAATTCATCGTAGTTTTGCAATATTTGAATACGCTTTTGAGTCCAACAAAGTAATATATAATGGTTGTAAAGAAACAATCCAATAATAACACTAAATTACGTTTGTTCTGTGGGAGACCTAGCTTAACCTCATCTAACATATAACCTAGTCCAACACCTAATGTGATTCGCAAAACGCAATTTCAAAAACGCTTTATTTAGGAACTGTGGTTTTTCATATATGCTGTAATTATTAAATTTTTTTTATTGTAATTTTAATTCTGTATCTCGACGGATTAGAATCTTGGCCTGAAGCCAGGAAAAGTCTCACGTTATCAATATTTTCTATTTAACGCTGCCTGACAACGAATTTTCAAAATGCTCAAGAAGTGATATCACAATACATCAACTAACTAAACTGTTCTTTTTTAACCTGCCAAATCAAATAGACTCGTGCTGACAGATGACCCTCTTTAAAAAATTACCTTTCATTTGGTAATTTTGATTAAGTTTCGATAAAAGTTACGTCACTGCATTCTCCTACTGGCATCTTGGCGTGGATAACTTTAGGTGAATGTATTCTGTATTCTGCAGAGAAAGTGGTTTTATACATCTGAAATTCGGTGGGAAAAGTCAATATTATACAATTTTACATAACCAATTTGAGAATATCCTACGCCGAATTCAATATATTCATTTAAGGCTGTCATACCAGCAAATCATAATTTCGATTCCGACTGCACCGCTCACACATCAGCCGTTGCAAGCGGACGTTTTTGGAACTAGATTTCGTTCCGCTAGAAGCCGGGTTTCACGTACCTATAGTTCACGCGAAGCTGGACCTACAGTATGGTTCAGATAAAGATGTTGAATTCTCGCTTCCAGAATTTTAATAAGTAGTAGTTATTTGTAATTTGTGTATTGAAGTGCGTAGACATAAATAGATACATAAACACAGTAGGTATAAAGTAGATACCTACACAAAAAAACAATTTGTTATATTTTTTTAATATTTTGGTTTTTGTTTTTTCATTTTATTTTACGGCCATTAGAGTGGAAGAATTGAAACGTTACTTGAAATGGCTTTAGCCGTGTTTAGTGACCAGATCTGAAAAGTCAGGTACTTCCCCACCTCCATCTTCCCTAACTCCTTCCCCTCCCCCACTACCTTCAGCCTCACAACATACCCCAATTGGGGGTGATAGTCCCACTGGCTCCAGACGGGAGCAGTTGGGACTCTTGTGCGGTATTCATGAAAAAAAGAGTACCTAATATTCAGTTGGATTGTAAAAAATATCTCATTTTGAAATATTTATTCGTGTGCATAATTTTTAATTTTATATTTATGTGAATACCGCACAAGAGACCCAAATGCTCCCGTCTGGAGCCAGTGAGACTATGACATGACTATGGGGTATAGTATGAGGCAGAAGGTGGTGGGGAAGGGCAGGAGATGGGGAAGAGGAAGCGAAGAATTACTTGGCTATTCAGATCTGGTCACCAAACACGGCCAAAGTAATTTTTAGCAACGTTTCAATTCTGAATGGTGGTCTTACACCAGGGCGATACTAAAGTATCTTCCACTCTGGAACGTGACGCAAAAATATTATTTTTATATGAAATAACCCAAATTAGTCAAACAAAATTTATTTGCCCACGCCGGGATTCGATCCCACGACCTTCGGATTGCGAGTCAAGAGCCTTACCTCTTGACCACGCCGGCCGTCAATAAATAGTATCAGTAATTTGGAAGGCGGGTATGGGTACCGCCGTCCCGGGAACCATGTATTGGATTATCAACACCGTACGGGTAGCCCGGGTTCATGGGGCGAGGTTTGTCAGGATCTCGGCGGCGGTGGAATCTGCCCCACCAACTACGTAGAAGGCCGGATCGGGAGAGACCTTTTTTTACAATCGCTCGACACATTGCCTATCTCTTCTTTGGGGATGCTGTGTGAAGGTTCGTTTCAGGGAAAGGGAGGAGAGGATCTTCTGAGAAGGAAAGGGTATTAGGGGTGGGTAGAAATGTGGGGGTCAGCGTGTCCAGGAGAGCGGATGTATGAATCCATCCCTCCCACTGCGGTGCAAAGCGATGTTCCGAGAGAGTAAGGCTGGAGAAGTCAAAGGGACTCCCTCAACCACTTTCTCAAATCCAACCTGCCATGCAGCTGGTGCGCAGACGCATCCGCCGCCAAGACCTGAAAAAACCTCACCCCATGAACCCAGGCACCCCTGCTAGTCACCAAACGTTGCCAACCACTAAGGATGACCTACGGCAGACGTGTTGGTTATCAAAAAAATGGTTCCCGGGGCGGTGGTACCCATACCCGATTCTCACGTTTGTTATTTTTGTAATACGAAAAATGGATATAAAAAAGCCTACCCCCTATCCCTCTCAACCCCCTCCCCCTCTCACCCCACAACCTCTAACCACCCTCCACCCCCCCGCCTCTTTTACCCCCCCCCCCCCCTATATAAAAATCAATTGCTGTTTGTTAGTTTCACTAAAACTCGAGAACGGCTGGGCCGATTTAGCTGATTTTGGTTTTGAAATGTTTGTCGTAGTTCAGGAAAGGTTTAAACGTTGAGAAAATATGGAAAAGTTGCGAGGAAGATAGTAAAATCAACAATTTAATTATCCCATATAAACTGTTCTACATACTTTCCTGTGAATTGCTAACCGTTCATCCGATTGCGATGAAACTTTGGTGAGTTGTTGTGAGCACGCCCGCAAAGTAGTCCAGTCAATAAATGCTCCAAAAGGAGGTGTAGAGTGCGTGAGCAGGGACCTAAGCGATTCCTCCAGAAACTTGTTTAGGGTGCTTAGGGTGTGAACATACTAAAAGTCCTGACGTCTTGGTTGTGAGCTAGGGGGAAGGGGGGGAGGGGGAGGTCCCAATTTTCGGGTTTCCGCTTATATCTCAAAAACGGTGCGTCACACATGAAAATTTCCTAAGGATAAGTAAAAAAAGCTCATAAAATTATCTACAACTTTTATTCTTTACGTAATTTTCGAAATCACGTCCATTTTTGACTTACACGCTCCACAAATGTAGATATTTTTGAAAAAAATTATTTTACCTCACATTTTTCATCAAACATTCCTTCATATCGTCTAAAATATTCATCAAAGAAAGAAATTTATTTATTAGAAGTTGTAATAAATTTAATTCCCTTTTAGAATATATATACATATGCAAATAAGTCTCCAACCAGTAAATATTTACAGCAATTTTAAGGTTTTGCGTAAAATGTCGTCATTTTCAGAAAAAGCTGTTTTTATCTTATTACTGACACACCGACGTGCAACGACGATTATGCGACGCTCTTTTAGTAAGGCGTATGATCAGATATGACCATGGAAACCACATTGATGCTATCATTCAAAAGCCGAGAAGGCATAACAGGAGGCAGAGGTATTTTGCACAATGTACTAGAAGTGGTTAGTTGGTATGAGCGCAACTCATGAGATCTGCACTTCCCTTGAAGAGTATTGTGGAGTGTTCACGTCCAGTAACAACACAAGGACCTCGGACAAGCCCACCGAAGTAAAGATGCAGCAGACATTTTCAAACTCAGTCAGTGGTTTGATGCACATCCTCCCTTCCCACAAGCCAATGAAATAATGTCAATTCCCAATGTCTTCTGTCAGCTCGTCGATAAAAAATCACGATGAAAAGGTTGCAGTTGACCCAACATTTCTGTTTCACCGGATGTGTATAAGCAAACGATCAGATGAGGATTTGAAGAAATTCTTTGAGTATGAGTTGGCCCCATTTCCCTTGGCACTGTTCAATGAAGGTGGGATGTGGAAGACAACTAAATCTGTCCTGTACAGCTTATTCGAGCCTACCAAAAAACTGGTCTACTGTCTCAGGTGAACATAGTTGTGGACGGAAAATTTCTACTACACAGAGTAATTTGGCAAAAAGATGCCTTCCTTGTCACAATTTGTGATCGTTACATCAACTACGTCAACCACCACTATCCTGGATGACTCACACTGTGGTATTTGATTGGTACCCAAACCCAGCCAACGGTACAAAATCACAATAACAGATGCGATGATACAGACTGAGAAGGTCAGCTGACATCAATTTGACTTGGAACACTTCAATACCCGTTAAAAAGGAAGATTTGTTATCCAATCCTACCAACAAAAGTAACTTCATCTCTTTACTACAGACGAAGCTTCGGGAGAATGGGATACAGACTCTTCAGGACATGATGCTGACTTCCTTGTTGTGAAGATTGCTGTGGAACATTCCTCTCACAGTTTTGTGAGAAGCTTTCACTTCCTTTTGATTGCTTCCACTCCTCCCACCCAAGATATTCTGCTGCTGACAACGGACGAGGGAAAACCAAAACAATGCCACTGTCCATCCAAAAGATGCAGCACCGTGCATTTGAACACATCCTGTTCTTACATTCATTTACCGGCTGCGACACAACATCTGCAACTTTCAGGAGAAGCAAGGTGGGCTTCTCAAAATTGTACTTGGAGTCAGAATTCATCAAGCAAGCGGCAATGATCTTTATAACCCCTCCTCTACTCACGGCGAGGTTGAAGAGGCTGGAAATAAATGTTTCCTGAAATGGTATGCGGCGCCAAAAAGACAGACCTTCCTTAACCAGTACCGCTTTTAGTCGTTCACAGGGTTGGTGGCAAATATGAAGCCTGACATCAGCTCCCTCCCTCCAACAGAGAACGCAGTTAAACAGCATTCCCAGTGCACCGATTGAGCTGCCCCCTGAATAATGGGGGTGGAAACATGAAGGAGAGACCCTGATGCCAAATACAACAAAAGATCCACCAGCGCCGGAGGTCCTTCTAAATATGATATTTTGCCGCTGCACCAGGGATTGTGCAATTGGCAAATGTGGATGCCGAAAAGCAATGCTGACCTGTTCTGCAGCGTGTCTCCGAGTCTCCTGCCAAGGGAGATGCCTCAATAGCGTGCCTGTTGCCGAGGACGACGATGACGACGACATAGAGCCCATTCAGCAAGAACCATCCAATACTGAGGATGAAGATGCCATGGATGAACAACGCTTGCGAGGACCCCCACGTCCAAGGAGGATGAGAATGTAACATGATGTTATTGAGAACAGTGATAACAATGAGATCTATAATTTTATGTGCTTAATGTAACGAAATAGAATAAACATTATGATTATAAAATACAATTATGTATTTTTCAAGTAATATGATTTTTACCTATTTTATTTAATAACTGGTTTTAAAGTGTGGTCACACATATTATTAGGCGAACGAACAAGTGTTGTGTGTCAGTAATAAGATAAAAACAGCTCTTTCTGAAAATGACAACATTTTACGAAAAAACTTCAAATTGCTGTAAATGTTGAACGGTTGAAGATAAATTTACATATGTCTATATATTCTAAAAGAAAATTAAATTCTTTACAACTTCTTTCGAATAATTTTTTTTCTTTGATGAATATTTTAGACGATATGAAGGAATGTTTGATGAAAAATGTGAGGTAAAATGATTTTTTTCGAAAATATCTACATTTGTGGAGCGAATAACTCGAAAATGGCTGGGATTTCGAAAATTACGTATAGAATAAAAGTTGTAGATAATTTTATCAGCTTTTACTTATTATCAAAAAATTTTCCTCTGCGGCGCACCGTTTTTGAGATATAAGCGGAAACCCGAAAATTGGGACCTCCCCCTCCCCCTCCCCCCCCTAGCTCACCACCTAGACGTCAGGATTTTTAGTATGTTCACATCCTAAGCACCCTAAACAAGTTTCTGAAGGAATCGCTTAGGTCCCTGCTCACGCACTCTACACCCCCTTCCTTGACTGGACTAAAGGTTTCTGTATATACTGGTGAGCTCTGGCATTATGAAATTTGTATATAAAATTGCAATTGGTGCCACGCAAACTGTTTGAAAACTGAATGTACCGGGAGTGAATGTATGGAATGCGGGAGGAGGTGGCGGATGGGAGAGGGGTGAAGGATGAGGGAGGGAAGGGGAGGGGGACAAGGGAGGGGAACTCGGGAGAGGGGGCCCACGGGATGGGTTGGGGAGGGGAACCCGGGAGGTGGGAGGGGAACTCGGGAGGGGGGAGAGGAAAACGGGTGGGGGTTTAAGGGATAGGGGAAGCGGGCGAGGGGAGTGAGGAGAGGGGAAGGGGACGTTGGAGAGGAAGGGGAGGCAGAAGGGGAACGGGACGAATGGGAAAGGACACGAGCTCTGGCATCATGAAATTTGTATAATAAAATTGCAATAAGTGGCACACGAGCTGTATGAGAACTGAATGTATCGGGAATGAATGTATGGAATGCAGGAGGGGGGAGGGGAACCCGGGAGGGTGGAGGGGAACTCGGGAGGGGAGAGGGGAATTCGAGAGGGGGATCCGCGGGAGGGAGGAGGTGATTATGGGAGGGGGGAGGGGAACTCGGGAGGGGGGATCGCGGGACGGAAAAGGGGGGGAGTAGAGTGAGGAGAAGGAAGGTGGAGGAGGAGTGGGAACGCGAAAGGGGAAGGGGACGCGGGAGAGGAAGGGGAGGTGGAAGGTGAACGGGACGAATGGGAAAGGACGCGCAGGGAGAAACAATTTCGTTATTAAATGGCAAAGGTTGGTACCCGGCATATATATAAATGCTAATAAATGAAAATGAATCGCCGAAATGTATGTACGCGCATAACTTCCGAACGACTACACCAAATTGGATAATTCTTTTTTTGTTGTGTTTGTTATTGCCAGGACAAGGTTTGTATATAACTACTGGTGAGCTCTGGCATTATAAAATGTGTATACTAAAAATTCAATGGGTGGCACGTGAGCTGTTTGAAAACTAAATGTACCAGAACTGAATGTATGGAATGCGGGAGGGGGGATAGGAACTTGGGTATTGGTGCCGCGGGTGGAAAGGGACGGGAACCAGGGAGGGGGAGGGGAACCTGGGAGGGGAGAAGGGAATTCGTGAGGGGAGTTGGCGGGACGGGGGAAGAGGAGTGGAGTGGGGAGTCGGAAGGTGGAGGAGGCGGAGTGGGAACGTTTGAGGGGAAGGGGACGCGGGAGAGGAAGGGGAAGCGGAAGGTGAACGGGACGAATGGGAAAGGACACGCAGGGAGAAACAATTTTTTGTTGAACGGCATAGCAACGCATGCCGGGCACCAGCTAGTATATAAATGAAAATGAATCGCCGAAATGTATGTACGCGCATAACTTCCGAACCCATGCATGCCGGGTACCCGCTGTATATAATTTATTTATTTATTTATTTACGGACAAATAGTCCATTAACAATATAACAATAACACGAATAACAAGCGAGCCTAAAGGCCCGACCCGCCTAGCAATTGATCACTGTTCGCATCGATTACCGTTCGCATGTCATTTTTTGTAACCAGCACCACTTTTCGTAACAATCACCACTTTTCGTAACGATTCACCAGTTAACCCCATGTGTCGAGCATGCGTAAAGAAGTTTTACTTTAAAAAAATGGGGCATTTGGGACTCTTGTTTTTTGTATCGTATAATAAGGGACAAATAAAAACATTTATTTTTAAATATAAAACTTTTTGCATAAAAATATTCAATGAAAATGAAATTCGGTCAACCCTGTAGATTTTACGAACGTGAAACAAGGAATTCGTATGTATACATTTCGTTTCCAAAATATTATTTCAAACTGTTGTAATTCAGAGCGACGCGGACACGTCCTCGTCTGGCCACGTTTCGGACCGTAATGAACTGCGAAATTTTGTGTTTCGGCGCTATGATAAAATCGTCAAATGCGAAGCTGTTAATTAATTAAAATTAAATGCTTCCCAAAATTATTTTTCGGTCAAACTTATTTATGATTTGTCAATAATGTCTTAGCACAATAAGTATGTAAAAAATATGAAATATATTAGTTTATAAGTGCGCAAATAAATACACAAATGGACCAATTTTCGTCAAGAAACACATGTACGTACATATTTTTTAATGATTTTATTGAAACTAAAATTAAAATTCTAATACATAACTTTGCTAGATAATGTATTGATTTATTTCACTGCATGATTACATTATTTGAAATGGGTGTGGTATAATACAAAAACTTTTTTGAAAATTTAACAAATCTGCCAACGACCTATGGAATAACCTTATTATACTAAAAATTAAAAAAAATTCTAAAAATTTATTACATAACTATGCTAGATAAAAGAACAATCTTTCGAAATCCATTTATAATTTTTTGTGGAAAAGAGTCAATACGTCTAAAAACTTTTTTGAAAATGACATATTTCTGGGTTTCTCTACCTATGTCCTCTTAAGGTGTTCTGTGATTTAGGTGTGCAATAAAAATAATACTGATTATCAGCACGCAGTATCGTGATCGACACTATTAAAAATTAAACTTAAACAAACGACGATAAAATGCTGTTGATGACCCATCACAATATTGATGGACAAATTTAACGCTTTTTAGGCGTGTGAAAAAATCGAATTTCGTGAATAATTCCGAATCATATTCTACTAGATCCTAAGATAATTTTATATCCTTATTTATAAATCACTAAACAGAACTTTTCTAGAATATAGCTTGAATATTTCGTGATCCAAATCTAACCCTTGATCTTTTCTTGTAATAAATTAAACAAAAATGTTCGTGATTTCACCGAATGTAAAGTAGTAAAAATACATATTTAAAAATTCTGTGAATGTAACTCCTTTAAAAATGAAATTTATTTTGCATTGATCACAACTCAATCTAATCGATTTTTACGCAAATATGTAGGTTTCCCATTTTTATTTTTAAAACTGTCTTACACTGTGACATACGGGACATAAAGTAAAACAGCATTTCTACTAAATAGGTACAAAACTGCTATACCAAAATTACGCAATTATTTTTTATCTTTGCCAATAATTGTAATGTTGAAGTGAAATAATAACAGATCCTAAAAGGTTCTTAGGCCGTAGAAGACTCGAAGACCTTACGCACTCTGCCTAATTAAAGTGTTGACAATTTCAAAAAGGTTTGTTGGGTATGTATTTAGAAACCTAATCGGCCTTGATAGATGCCCTTATTGGTCTGCAAACAGTAAAACGCGGATGGAATTGACAGTAAAAATAGGAAAGTTTATTTCGGGACAAACGAGAGTTCTCTGTTTACTTTGGAATTATCGAATTTCTAATGGTCGCTGGTGTGAATGGGCTGTGTGGAGGTATTTACGACTTGCACTATGTATTTTGAATTTTTATGATGCGGTAGAAACTTAAAATTGAAAATCTTGCCACGCCTGCGTTTCAAATTTCATAGGAGAATGTGTCCGTATCGGCATTGAGCTAAGAAGAAAGTGTTGCATGGATGAATCGCAGCGATCAAAATTCTAACTGGAAATTCACTTTTTTACAATAATCAGAAGGATTTCGGGGGCAAATGCTTTTGAGTTAATATTTCACGGTGACAAAAAATATAATTGTAAAAAGAGTTAAGTCGTACTTCTTGTTTTCTAGCTATTCTATTCGGCTTCGCCAAATATAACAACATATTGAACCAGAAATATGACATTTTGCCTTGTTTTTGCACGGCTGTACAGAGTTGAACGAAACTGTTGCGTTGACCTAGAAATTTCATACTGAAAGGCAGCACCGATTTTATGACGAATATGCTCAAAATCCTAGAGTTTTTGGTAATTCAGCTGAAAATATTTGATTTAAGGAGAACGTATGCGCAACCCATTCGGCTGGTTTCGTACAAATCTGAGATTTGGATTTGAGATCAAAGTACCAAACCAAACTGAAAAATTATTTTTGTAATCAAAAGGTATATCCAACATCTAGTACGGATGTGAGCTACTTTATTTATTTTTGCTTTTAATTATAAGATGTAGGCCATTAAACATTTTAGTGTTTCATGATTTTAGGGAGGCAACTTAGGCAATTATATAAAATGTTGACAAAAAGTAGAAAAATGTTGCTTGCGCTGTGAAGGAGGACTTATGTAGCAAGAAGAGGATTAAAATCGAGACGCTTGGTTCATCATCATTTATTAATCAGTAGGTAGAGACCTGAAAATTTCAATATGTTCGCCTTATTTTTGGGATAAGCGTTGTCATTATCCAACAAAAGTGTTTTTATTTTGCAACAAAATGTTGTTAGTCTGTTTGTTTTGCATAAAAAACGTTTAATTTTATTTTTTTGAAAAATCGGAATTAGAATTTCGCTTGTTTTCGTAAAATTGATAAAATTTGCATTTTTCGTGTAAAAATTCGCGGTATCACAAACGGTGACTTTTTCAGATCACTGTTAATCAGTGTAACTTCTTTTCGTATGGTGACTGTAACACCTTCACCTTTAATAATAAAAATTGCTTCAGAATGTGACTTTTGCAAAATCTGAGTGCCTTTTTGCTTATGGCTCACTTACTATTCGCACAAATGGTAAAATCGCACCATGCATCATACCGATAAACTGCGTTGAACAACGTGCGACCACACGAATAGCGCTAAACTGCGGTGATGCTCTTCATCAAAGACTGGAGAAAGTAATACTTAGTGGAGTGAGTATAGCGGATATGGTCGGTAACAAACAGCCAAGGTGTGAGGTTTACTTGTGTTGCACCTGCTGACCATAACGCAGACGACGGGTAGTTTAGGTATCAAGGTTTGGCCATATTATTATAGCCCGAGGTCATCACGAAACATGAAAAAATAAATAATAATTGTTTACAAGTCGTGCCTCATCAGTTTTCTTAATTATTTACATAGAAATGGTTGCTTTTGAGATGATATACCTACATATGTGTGGAAATTAACGTCGTTTTAAGTAAAAGTTTTAAGATAATTGTAATTAGTAAGGTAAACAGTTTTAGGCAAAGGCTTGTTCTTTTTGACGGTTGATTGAGGTCAGTCGGACTCAGAAATTGTCATCAAACAGGAAACACATCGTTTCACAAAATGTAGGTAGATATTTATATTTATTTCAATAAATTCGGCGATTTTCGTGGTACACAATAGTGTTCTGGACTCAGAAATGGCTCAAATCTTAGAAAAATTGCAGAAAACTAATTCTTCAAAATGTTATGTATCTTTATTTGGTAAATTTTTGAGATCGCAGGCAATGGTTAATACGCACTTTTTTTGAAAAATCTTTTGATTCACCTTGATTACATTAAAAGACAACTATTTGCATTGGGGGAAGTGGAAAATATTTCATTCTAAATTTCGATTACGTAAAATTAAAATTAGCTTTCATTCTGTGAAACGAGACCGTCCATTTTCAAACATTATTTTCAAATGTCATTTTGTTATGTTGGTATTCTTGTTACTGTACGAAAAGATGCTAGAGCAAAGCGTAGCAAACTTCAAGGGAATTCTAGGTTTGTGTAACATGGTTTATGATACAAAAGAAAGTGCCCCTTTATAACGCCTACTCGCGTCAAGGCAAGAAAAACATCCCAGTTTTCAAGTAGTTTAGCGGCTACGCTAGGTTTGTGTAACATGGTTTGTGATTCAAAAGAAAGTGCCCCGTACCTTCAAAATCTTCTAGCCGTTCGTTATACATTCAAGTGTATCAGGAATACCAACATACCAAAGTGACAGCGAATGAGCTAATAGCTAATGGCGTATAATCTCACAAGACGAAAGCTAATTTTAATTTTACGTTATCGAAATTTAGAATGAAATATTTTCCACTTCCCCCAATGCAAATAGTTGCCTTATAATGCAATTAAGGTGAATCAAAAGGTTTTTTCAAAAAAAAAGTGCATATTAACCGTTGTCAGCGATCTCAAAAAATTAATTTTTATATAAGTTGGTGAACAGATTGGGAGTTGTGATTGGTTTGTTTTAAGCTGTTGTTAAATAGGTTTTCAAGAAAATAAACACGTTTTACGTAGAAAATTGTTTGCAAATCAAAGTGAAAGAAAGACACGGAGATAAATGTTGAGTCTTTTCGAACGTTGTGAAATACTACCATTCATAATTTTTTTTTTTTTTTTTTTACAGTGAATACCGCACAAGGATCTCAACTGCTCCCGTCTGGAGCCAGTGAGACTATGGCATCCCCAAGTGGGGTATGTTGTGAGGCTGAAGGTAGTGGGGAGGGGAAGGAGGTGGGGAAGAGGAAAGTTGGGAAGTACCTGGCTATTCAGATCTGGTCACTAAACACGGCTAAAGCCATTTTTAAGCAACGTTTCAATTCTGAATGGTGGTCTTACACCAGGGCGATACTAATAGTATCTTCCACTCTGGAACATGCCGCAAATATACTATAATTATTTTTTAAATGAATTAATTGTGAAATAACACAAATTAATCAAATAAAATTTATTTGCGCATGCCGGATTCGAACCCGCGACCTCCGGAATGTGAGTCAAGAGTCTTAGCCACTGGACTACGGAGGTCGTCGAAATTGAAACTTTGTTCGAAATGACTTCTTGCCAACTTCACAGATACTTCCCAACCTTCGTTTTTCTAATCCCCACCCTTACCAGCAGCCTTTCAGCCTTACAACATACCCCAATATATGGGGATGTCATCTGGGAGCAGTTACTGTTCACATTGGCATTCACATCAAAAAGGTGTTTCCAAATATTAGCCAATTATTTCCAACCTTTAGCTTCTCCTTTCCTCTCTCTCATTCCCCGATTCCTATCCCTCACAACTTTCCCCAAGGCAGAACTGATACAGGTACCTACTGTTACAAAAAAACTGTGCCTGAGTTAAATGCATTACCTGCTCCACAAATGTTTTGCAATTTTCACCATGCATCATCATATAACAATTATGCGACCGGAAAAGGCTCAAGATCAACCCATTCTTTGAAGCGCAAAAACTCAGTCTTGGAGCCAATTCACTATTCACACAATCAACAATGCATATATTTCAATCTACAGCCTTTATATTGTTCTATATAAAACAAGAACTGTAGCACAGTTTTACATGTCAGAAATGTTGTAAATGTGGCCTTTGTCTGCCGCAAAAATATCTGGAAACGATTTTTGCGGAATTGCTTTTTACAATTTCTTTTTTTATAATATGATGTCATCTGATCCAACTTTGGTTGTAGCAATTTTATTATAATAATTTTTCATTTTCATTTTAAAGACAGACGAACGTGCCCGGGTTAATTTACAATTTTAGAATCATTTTTGTTATAAAATATTACTTGTGAAATGAAAAAAAATTTCGGGATCTTAGCTAGCAGAGAATTGAACCCACGAAGCCTGGATGGGAACACGACGATTGTTTGTCTTCGCTTCTAACTGGTCTTCAATTGGAGACATTTAAACTTGATGAAGGTATATTGAAAGTATACACATTTCCAGCGAGGCAGTTAATTAACCTAGTACGTCTAAGCAGGAGCATTGGTGAGTTACCTGGGAAGAATCAGAAGTCTATCTTAGCGGCCTCGCGTGAAATTAGTTCCATGCCAACTCAGAATGAAACTAACTCAGAATCACCTCAGAAAGGTCATTAAAAGCAATGAAAAAATAATATTAAACTAGCCGGTAACCCTAACCTAACATAACCTATTTAAAATTTTTTTATCACCACCCTTAAGATGAATATATATGTGAAATCCTATTTAGATACTATTTTGTTTAATCTTTACGGCGAATCGGCTTACAGTATGAACATCAAAAAATATGCTCCGGATAAATCGAAGTTTTTATTAGCTTTTCTATGTATTGGAATTACAATAAAATTGTTATTTACGTAACAAAAAATATAAGCGTAAACCACCAAAAAAAATGTTTTTTCATGACTTAACTATGAAGTAATACAAGAAACAATTTAAAAAAAAATACCCCTTTATGGCTAAGACTATTTTTGAGATTTTCCATGTTCTAACTTTTTTTTCGTTCTTATAAACTTATGCACAAAATAAATAAAAACCACTTTTTCGCTTACTAGCCTCATGCAAAAAGACGATCGATTTTAAAATTTTGCAGGCATTTGCTTCGAAATATTTCTAGCGTTTATATTCCTCTTAATGACATTTCTTAGGTGGTTCTGAGTTGGTATCTTTCCGAATTGGCCGTTCACCGAAATTATGGTATTATATTATGTATTGGTGATTAAGTTCAATATTGTTTTTGTATACCTTTCTTGAAATAATAGAGTTTTTATACGGACAAAACTATTTATTCATATTCGTATCTACACCGTGAGTAGGAACACCCGCCAATAAGCATAAACTGCAAAATGTGTGTTTTTTTCTTTCTAAAATATTTTAATTAGCGCCATCTATGATTGCGAATATAACTTGTGTATTCGGCGGTCTTACAGAAAACCTAACCTAGATTTTTAAAAGTTTATTTTATTTATATCATTTGACTTGCTTTGAACTCTTTTAGATAATAAGGTTCTAATTGAGTGCTACTTTCTATGGTCCAGCAAGATAAAATCTACTAGAAGTGATGATGAAGCACTTTATTTTATGTATGTCATGGGCAATTAACTGTGCACCTGCTTTAACGTTCGTAATGTTTTTCAAGGTGGAAACCTTTTATGTTGTCCATTTCTTTATATATTATAATATTTATGTACCAACAGAATAGTAATATTTACTAAACAGATAGAAGCGTTGCAACGTGTGCGTGTGTAGGACTCCAGATACTAATATCTATAGCTTATATGTTGGACTCATATGTTGAACTAATATTTACGAACTTCAGAGTGTTGACTAATATCTACAGAGCTAAGGTCGGACGAATATCTATGACAGTCCCAGTGTTGACTAATATCTACAGAGCGTAGGTTGAACTAATATCTACAGAGCGTAGGTTGGACTAATCCGCTAAATGTGTCCAATAGTCCGATATTAGGGATTTTTACATACATTCTTACATAAATTAAGTTTTTTAAACTGCATACGCAATATTACGTTATTCCAATACGCTATACATAATTGCAAATCCAACCTCTGCCAGTGCTTTAGATATTCGTGAACACTTTGGTTCTCGTAAATATTAGTCAGCAGTTTGAGCTGTAGATATTCGTCAACACTTTGGTTCTCATAGATATTAGTCAACAGTTTGAGCTGTAGATATTCGTCAATACTTTGGTTCTCATAGATATTAGTTCGATTTTTTGAGTTTTTGGAATTCCTGTAGATATTAGTAGACGCCTCCGTGTGTAGCACTTTTTTCCATGTGAAATTGTTTTCATCTATCATTTTTTCTGGATCAAATAATTAACTTCATTGACTATGAATTGCAAATCTGGATTTCCTCAAGCTCAAGATACGGATTTTCGATTTTTAAGGAAATCCGAATTTACAAATCCTAAAGTGGGACTATGATTTGGGGTATGACGTCAGGTTAAAGTAAGAGCGTAGGGGAAGAAGATGGGGAAGTGGGGAAGTGGAGAAGTGGAGAAGTACGAAGTCATTTTAAGCAACTAAATGGTGGTCTTTCACCAGGGCGATATTGAGAGTATTTAGCACTCTGGAATGTGCCATAAATATTAAACACATTCATTTCGATTATCGGTGCGTGGGTGCATGCCAGAAATGATGTAAAATATTCCTGCCTAGTGCGCAAAATTATTCAATTTCAAAGAACTTTTATCATTAAAAATTGGAACTCGAGTTTCCTAATATTCGAAGGGTAAATTTCTGTTTTTGAGAGATAATGATTCTGAACAAATTAATTTATAAATTCTTCCAGTTTCACAAATACAACAATTATTATAAAATCCGTCTGTGCTAGTACCTACTATTATAATTGTTGTTATATTAATAATAATAATATTAAATAACAAAATAATTTGAACCCGTGACCTGTAGATCCTACGATCAACCTCTCAGGCTTCGCTTTAGTCGCTTTAGGGAGCGGTTCACACAGGTCTCGTAGAAATCATTCCGTCTTCCTTACTGACATGGTGCGAAATATGATATAAACGGTGTAAGAAAGAGAAAACATCACGCTTTACATTGGAATCTAGAAGTTTACCACAGAAAAATCAAAATGCAATTCTATGAAACCTATGTTTCCAGCAGCAATTTGGCAAAAATTTATGCAACTTTGTGATTTTTTTATTGATTTTTTTTTATAAAATGCCAAACTGTGATGTTACGAAAACATTTATAATGCATTTTTATAATAAAATGTATGTTTTTTTATTTCTTTTCTTATCAGTAATTTTGGTTAAAAAAACGCATGGTTAGCCATATTAATAAATAACACATCAAAGCGTATTTTTTCATCTTTCGAATACAGTTTTTAGTTTTCGGAAATATTCAGTAGTATTCAATTTACTTGGACTTTGTTGCAAAGCGGAAGTTTTCTTAACTTCTGCCTGAATATGCCCGAGGCCTGAGGATTTAACTGCTCTGCCACGCAACACATCGAGTTCATTGATGGGCAAGGTAGTTTCACAATTACCAACTTAACAAGCAATAAACAAAATGCACAATATGAAGTGCGTTAATTCAACCGTCTCGAACAAAATAATATATGTTTTGATTTAGCGGTATTCGGTGATACATTACAAAGTGACGTGAATTTCCAAATTACCGCGTGAAAGGCGAAGCGGTATCAATGCGAAGACGGTCTCGTTATACCGCCCTGCCGGTCGCACAGGTGGGACGCCGCATCTGTGCGTCCCTCTTGCACGGCACGGACACGACACGAGTGACCTCGGTCACGGACTTCCTGACTTTCACCGCGGATTTTGCGAATCGCGATATAGTGGCACGTGTGCGAGGACCTTTACTTTTTTGACATTTTGTTGCGAATATTGACTTTCACCAATCTAATTAATTACATTAATTATAATTCTTTTCAAATTAATTTTAAACTGTTTTAACACAACTGATCACGTGTGGGTAAATATGTACCTACCTTACCGATTATGGAAATAACACTTATTGTTTTTTTTTTTTAAATATATGTATAGTAGTTTTTTAATTCCTGCATCATAATCCTAGTGAGCCATTACCCGTTACACACAAGCGACGTGAAATAATAGCGTACAACTAACTACCTCACTTTCAGAATATTACGTAGAAATTAATTTGGTTAGAACAATCGGCAATAAAAATATTCGCAGCATGTTACACCGAGTGGACGGGAGTCCGCAGCTCGGAAGGTGAATAAAAATGGACGGTTTCAAACATAACAGAAACAAGCGAGATGGGCTTTGACCATCAGTTGTATGGTAAAGCGCGCATCCCAACGTAATTTTGCAGTAATTTTGCAGTCTGTCAATCTGTTATTGAGTATGGTATCATAGCATGGGGAGGCGGTACTGCATCAGCACTAGATCCAATCATAAAGGCACAAAAAATGATTATAAAAATAATTCTTAGACTACCCCTAATTACGGACTCGAACTTTATCTTTAATATTATGAATGTGTTTGACGTTCGTCAGATATATGCAAAAACAATCCTCACTCATTTATACACAAACATACATAAATACTATGAAAAAAGACTAAATTCTCGCTGTACTCGAAACAATAACAAAGATTTACTACAAATTCCCATAACTCATACTACTTTTGGTCAACGAAGCTTCAGATACCTTGCAACAAGACTTTACAACATTCTTCCAATTAGTGTAAAAAAATGTGATTCACAAAAAAATTAAAAAAAAAACATAAATATTTGGATAAAAAATAATGATAGAGCATTTACCGGTGCACTCACCCAAATTCGAAATTAGTAATGAACCAATGCTGTTATTAATGTTATTGTTATTGTTAATGCAACCAATTTATTATGTGATTACATTCTAATATAAGTGTAGGTATGTCCACAGCATTATAAATTGATGTAAAATAACTGCCTCAACACAGGCTAGCCTAGTGAGGCAGGTTACGAGAAACCTAAATGTATAATTACAAATCTCTACTCTCTAAGTACCTACTGTTTATATGTATATTGTTTTTTGTTATTAACTTTTGTACTAATGTTACTTTTAAAATATTGTAAGATGTACTTTTTTCTTGTAGTTATAAATCTTCAAATTTTTGTTTAATAAAGATATATTATTATTATTATTATTATTATTATTAATTCACCATACTGCAGAAAATCGCATAAGTCCCATTACTTTAATTGCACAGGGCCTGTGTAACCGTATTTCTCAGTAATGGTATCACTAGTCTTACCAGCGAACAACTTGACACAAATCTCTTTCATAACGAGCATAAAACCAATTGATAGTTACGGGCCCACAGTCGTTTTGATAGTTCCTACAGTTTCATAGTTTCACAACATGGGAGGCGGGTATTCATTAGGTGGGTCACCCAAGGGGCTCGCTACGTTTGGTAATTTAGCAGGGGTGCCCGGGATTATGGGGTGAAGTTTGTCTAGGTCTTGGCGGCGAAAGAGTTTTACCATGTACAGCGTGGCGGGCCGATTCGGGAGAGACTGGTTGAGGAAGACTTTTTGACCTCTCCAGCAGGCCTCTCTCGGAAAATCGCTTTCTACTCAGTGGCAGGGATAGATTCGTAATACGTCTGTTACTCTTGAACACTTTGACCTCAGATTCCTACACCCCTCATACCTTTTTCCTTCCCAGAACTTCCTCTCCCTCCTTTACCTAAAAAAGACCCTCCACACAGCATCTCCAAAGATGGCAAAGGCCCTAAAGGATTTTTTGTCCTCGTGGCCTCCTGTGTGGAGCCAATGTTAAAAAAAAAACAAATAATAAAAATTATTATAAGTAATAATTTTTAGTTTGAAACACTCATCTACATTAAATATATCTTCCGATAAAATATACATGCCGCCGACGGGACTCGAACCCGCGTCCTTCTGATTTCCGGTCAACTGCTCTTATCCACGGAGCTTCGTCGGCTTTTCTCCTGCCCGCCAAATAATTCATTATATACTAGTGTTTCATTCAACAATTACTACTTATTACATTTTTCCACCTGCAAACAACCAACTTTATTTTATATGAGAAAGGCATTGTAAGTGCTAAATCTCCCACTACTTGGCGTCGAGACAAATTATGTATGTCTACATTTTTTGGTGAAATACTTTAACTCGTCAAAAATTAATTATTATTTTTTAATTGATGAACTAATGTTTAAGACAAGATTTTTATGCATAGCACAAATGGTAACAATTATTATAAGCACCTAGTTCGAGTCCCGTCGGCGCGGCGGCACGTATCTTTTTTCGGGAGATTTTTTCAATGTAGATTAGTGTTTCAGGCTAATAATTATTACTTATAATAATTGTTACCCTTTGTGCTTTGCATAAAAATCTTCTCTTAAACATTAGTTTGTCAATTAAAAAATAATAAAAATATTACCACATTGACCAATAAAATTGCAGTGCCTTATAAAAAAGTGATAGTATTTAGCGACCGCGCGTTATTCTCAACTCCGGACTTTAGAGATTCGTTTTTATGACGCAAGATAAAGCGGACGATTATAAAATTAATGAATTGGAATTAGACAACAGAGAAAGCACAGCTTCTACCTTTCTTCTGCACTTGTCATGTTCCGCTCACACCCGAATTCCTCAGTGAAAACGAGAACTTCAACTTTTTACACGATATGAGAAAAACTATAACTCGTATAAAACTATAACTATAACTCGATAACTCGTTTTTTATATAATTATTTTTGTGAAGGTGAAGTGCCTTAGAAACTTTAAAGAATTTCTGTCTCCTAATGAATGCGTTCTTTTTATACGCAGTGAGATGTTTTAAATAGTAGGTTCCCAGGCACTACTTGCGTAATATGAAAGGTCAATCTGCTTTCTTTAATGAAAGATGATTGGTTTTATAATACTTGTAGAAAACATTTAATTACTATCAGTTAAAAACCCGCTCCGCAAGTTTTTGCTGCTAGGCCCTGTGGGCGGCTTATAGTTCGGCTTCGCCCAGTTTGAGTGTGGGTGGCCATTTTATAAATCCGATAGGAACTAATCAGCAAGTCACCGGGACAAAGTAACAGCGACCGGCAACGACGTCACATGTAATATACAGCCGCATGAAACTATTATTAACAACTATGAGTATTATCGTCAATCTTTCCATATCCAGAGAGATACTCAATTTATATAAATCCGTAGTATTACCTTTTATTTTCTGGATATACTCGTATATTATGAATCACCGGCTGAAATATTTCTAAGCTCCAAATGCGCTCTCCACTAACGTTTGTCAACAATGCTGTTTAATATTAAACAGAAAAGTTCTTTAAAAAGAGGGTTTGATGATTTGAGGAATTTCTACTTCCTGAATATTATATTATCCTGTACAAATATTTCTAAAGTGCTCAAACTAAGTAGGTACCTACCTACCTACTTAGTTTAACTGGCTATGTTTTTTATTGCAACGCTCCATAGTTGTCAAACATATTTTTATGTCAGTGTTTTCACACAAACGAAGTATTGAAATCTGTAAGTCTATGCTTTAGCTTTAGGGTGCACACTTTACACCCGCGCTGTGCAGGCGGGTTCCCTACAGATCATCGGACCATATTTGATGTAAAAAAAACACACATATTTTAGGTTGGATTAATTTTTTTAATGTATCTAAGTTACCCTTTCAAACCCGCATCACGTGCAAATATCTTATGCTGGGACAATTTGCGAACCGAAACGCTTGCCGAACACGAATTGCGGGAAAGCAACGAAACTTCGCTTCGTTCCTTTCCCATAATTCGTGGCTCGGCTCGCGGTAATACCTACCTGTTGAAACGCAGCATAAAAAGATGCACATGTTATAAGCACTGCTTTGAGTTACCAAGTCAATAAGCAGGTAGACAACATAGTAATTTAAGAACCCAAACCATTAATTTAATAAATAAAAAAGAAAGTTTTATGACGAATAGCTTCTAAAATGTACATGAAAAAGTGCATTAATATATCCTACATTTTTATGGGTTTAAAAGTGACATGAAAATATATAAAACATCGGTAATTTACTCATAATTCATTTGACGTTCATTATTCCATTACAATCACCGTACTTAATTTTCCCATCCTATGTTTTAACTCCAAAACAAAAAGATGGTTAGATTATAAGATATACTGAATTATAATGCTACACTGCCTTTCTGCCTTTTCGTTTGGTACTCTTATTATTTTATTTTTTCGTTTCAATTCTGACGTTGTTAAGAAAGTTCGCACAACACTCTCCTTGTAGCGAATCTTGTCTGAGATAATTGGTAGAGGATTATAATCGACTGATTGATGATCATATGGCTGCTATAAAATGATATTTGGCTGTTAAGAAAAATGAATACTCAAACAAGATATAGAAATAACACTGACTGGTTCAGTGGTCAGTGAATGAATTTATTAAATATTCCAACCAGAATGTAGGTATGTTACTTGAAAGAGAGGGTACAAGTGAAAAGAACTAGGCAATTTTTGAAGAGTTTTAACCTGCTCCTGGATATTACATATTATATTACATTTTATGAACCTGAAATGGCTGAACCACGTACGTTAAAATAAATTTGTTTATTTAATAAAGGTACAGGTTGTTAAGGGACGAACTTGACTCGTATGATTCCTGACATTCTTTGGAGTCAAAAATTTAAATGAAATTTTGGTCTGCGGTGACTTTTTGGGTGTCTTTTTTGAAATTATTTTTTTAAAAATCAAACAAAAAAAAATTCTTCAAAAAGTGTTGTCACTGGCCGTTCAGCCGAGTAACCGGCCAACCCTACGCCCCGTCCGTAATTGTCCAATACCTGTTTATTTATGTTTTTGGTTGAACAAAAAAAACATCGAAAATGTCACCCGGAGATCAAAATTTCATTGAAATTGTTTACTCCCAAAAATGTCAGAAATTACTGGTTAAAGTAGAGAGGTATATGTCTTAACATCCTGCATATTATTTATTTTTTTTGTGTTTACTTATCCATATAGTACGGCATATATAAGTAATGCATTATTATATGTAAATATAATTTTATGTTAATGGCACGTTTTGGGCCGTATGTGGTAAAATAAATAAATTATTGAATTAAACCAGCAACACAATCGTCTGCTTTTAAATACAGCCTTACAGTTAGCATAATTCGACAAAAAGACCCTCCACACAGAATCACAAAGGATGTCAGAGGCCCTGTGGGAAATTATTGTTCTCAAGGCCTCATGTGCGGAGTTAAAAAAAAGATTTGTCATTAAAAAACCAGTACATAGTAAATATCGCAAACACAAGGAAGGGATGTAAAGAAATAATTCATAGCGCGCCAATATCTTGGAGTAAACTACATATTGTTTACCAAAATGAAAATGATAAAGAATATTAATAACTTAACTATTATAGTCTTTACTAACATATATATTATAGGTACGTACTTCGTCCAGAAAACGCCATGGAATTGTGTACAATTATTGGCGTGCAGGTGTCCTCTCAAATTTGCGTATTAACGTTTATTGACTTTTGTATTTATATGTTTATTCAAAGTCTATCCATTATACATATGTTTGTATTGGAGACAACTTTTTTTTACTAAAAACGGTGTTATATCTATATCTCACAGTCTATGGAATGTACTTATTTATCTATAATATTATACTGACCGCAATACATTATTTATTCGGTCATTGGCTTCTTCACTTCAAGAATTTATTTAAATACCAAAATTAGTTTTTTTACACAGGTAGGTTTTAATGATTTGCGAATTAGATATACATGAACAAAAATATGTAACATAGCCTGTATATTTTGTTCCCTCTCTTTCCGTGGGATTTCGAAGTATAAATAAATATTTAGGTAATGTGATGTCTTGTTTAGTTTTTAGTAAGTCCCGTTTTCTTCTTTTTGAATTTGGATTTTTTTAATGAATGAAATGGAATTTTGGAAGTGGAAATTAACCCACTCCTCGACCTCCGATGACTCCAGACTCCAGGTATTAAGATTCAATCCTCAGTCAAACCAAACTCTTTTTTTTAGAAATTGGCTACTGGCCGGTCCAAGAGATGGCGCAACTAACACGAAAATTAAAAATAGATGTATTATTGTTAAAAAAATTATTTGGGGTTTATTTTTTTTTAAAGTCTGTAAACACAACAATCAAAAATACAGAAGCGAACAATTTACATTAAAAAATCATAAAATTTTAGTTAAAAAAACTACCAAAATATTTAGTAATCCTTCTAACCACTTATATCCTGATATGATTTTTAGATTTACTACTTATATCCTATTTTGTTACAATATATCATATCAACACAAATGTTGAAATGTGTTTAAATTAATATAAGCGACTGAATCACATACGAGACTGCACAAATTAATATAGGTACACGAGGTTCAACAGTCGATAAAGCTAAAATATGTTGTTATACAATGTTTGCAAGCGATATCCTCTAAATTTCATCAGAAATATTTGATTTTGTTTACCAAAGGCATAAACGTTTTGAAGAAGAGAAACAATATTTGACTGTAATTAATTGTATCCAACGAGTTTGATATTTTTTGATACGGCAATTAATAACCTGAAATAATATGACAATTAAAACCTATCTTTCGGTCATATGGGTTTTATATGTAATAAAAGATGTTACTATGGAGCTAAAAATGGTAGGTCTGTATAGTGATTGCTTACAACAAAAAAGCTAATTGATTGGTTACGTTAGCCACACTGATCCCAACACTTCGGCAACTCAAATATATTTTGTTTCAATATCGGACTGAAAAAAGCCCCGCCTGAAGGCATAGCAATGGTTGATTGATGATTCAAAAGATTAACTTCCTACGACCCAAAGAAAATACTTAACTCTTGTCAGTTAGTATATCACCAGAACAAATAATAATCTCATTAGATTGATAATTAATCATTTTAAAATACTGCGTAGATATCTAAACAATTAGGATAAAAGTAAGTCATCTACTAACAAACAAGTAATTAAGTACTTTCTCTAATTTGTTTTAATTATATTATTTTACAAGGAGATCTTATCCGCCTGAGTTTTAACATTCGTCATCTTTGCTTAGTAAGTAATTACAAAATATGGAACAAGCAACGTGGCATCTTGTCGTTTTTTTTACTGTAAATTAGATATTCCACGCTCCTAAGACGAATTTATGTTTAGCAACTAGTTGCATGCATGTTCCAAATAATTGCATGATAACAAAAATATGGTGTAAGTTGCGTGCATTTATAGTCGCGCAACATTCAGCATCACAGCAACCATGGCACCATCAACAACAAAACTTTTTTCAGCAATGTGGAATGTTGTTGTACACAATTCTCACGCAGTTACAAGAAACACACGCGCTGAAATGGATTCGAGACACTAGTTGTATAACGTTTTTAGACTTCGAAATTAGTTTCATACCACTAGTGACATAGACGTATTGTTATTTTTTCAATGCAATTCAATTTTTTAATTTTAAAACATTACAAAATTAAAATTTGAAAGCGTTTTTAAAAGCGAGAAAACATTAAGATTAGATAAGCAGATTTAAACATATCATAAAATTTAAACATCAATGAAGCACAACAGCAACAAAGCTTGCCGTCTAAATTGTGATACATTAATGTTAAACTTATCGATATTCGAAGTGATTCAATTTAACAACAAGACAGCTCTCCCGAATGTCATGACCATTGGCATAGTTGCATACACGCGAAACTAGCAGTGCTACTAATGTCATGAAAGAACTTGTGCGCAACTAGTTGCGTAATATAAATTCAGGTTTATGGAAATGACGTTAATGACTGAAAGTAGTTGGGCTAACCTAGAAATTTCACGCTGCAAGGAATCACAATGTTTCCACATATTTTATGTTTAACGCCCATTTGCGAATAGGCCACTTGCATCACATTTAAAAAAAAAATCCGGTTTAGGCAAATATTCTAAGACATTCTGTATTTTTTTTTAATCGTATTTTTGAAACCCTGGGGATTTTTAAAATTTCAATCCGAAAAATCAGACCATTTTTTATAAACCGGAAAGGCGGAACATAATTTTATAGGTGTGAAAAAACGATAATTACATAGCCGAACATCATTTTTAAAAAAAAGAACGTTTTCCACACGAATGGCACAGGAGAATAACGAGGCATACCAAAAATTTTACATCTCATAAATATTTTTTTCCTTGATCCATCTTATTGATCATAAATCATTATAATATACAGCGTGTACATTACTAAATTCAATGTAATATACTTGTACTTGTAAATTATGCTAATAATAAGAATATTATAAAATTTTATTTTGTTAAAATCAGCACCATAATCATTATACCTCTAAAACACGTACCGACATCATCTTCACGTTCTGAAGAGAACCCCGTACATCATTAAATGTACGGGGTTCTCTTCAGAACATCTGTCAAAAAGTGAAACCAAATGATAAGTTCGCAGAGAACAAACAATAAATCTAGTGAACGAATTCAAAAATTCGCCTGAAATCAAAGTGATGCCATATAAAAAAATAAATCAGTGTGGAATTTTACAAAATTTATAGGAACATTTTCGGAGACGGGACATTTTCATGTAGTGACGTCATAAGCCCAAATAATGGATTTATTTATTTAAAAATAAAAAATAAAACTGAACAATTCTAAACAATTTTACTAACATTTTCTTAATCTTAGTAAAAAGATCTATCCACATGATTTTTTCCAAGTCGTTATGAAATCCATGCAAGTGGCCTATTGTGTGGTTTCTAAGGATTAAAATCCAATGCACCATAATGTTGTGGCTAAATACTAATATTTATAAAAAGAGTCAATGAAGTATAATTTTAATAAGGTAGGTAGGTACCTCGAATTTGCATAAAATAATAAACTCATTTATCTAATTGTAAATGGGTATCTGTATAGTATAAATGCTAAATTGATTAAACATCTCTTCTGTGGAACAAAATCACAATTCAATGGTTTTTTAACACGTTTCAGAAAAAACATGTTCGACATGAACAGTTCGCTCGTAACGGAGGATATATTTAAATTTGACGACATAAATCTAAAGGTGTAAATCCTCATATCATCGTTTATAAGGAAATATTATTAGAGGTTAAATAAATAATACGAAATGGTCACGAATTCTCATACAAGTCTCAATGCAGTAAGTAGGTAAGTAGGCTATGTTTTGAATGGGAAATGTTATTTTATTTCTTTCTGAAAACACGAATTAATTAAAATTCTTACATCCATATAGGTATTGAATGGGAATGGGATTACGTGTTATTTGACATTTAAAAATGACAATGGGAGATATTTTGGAAATTATTGGGTACACCAGGTTAAATGTATAATAAATTGAAATTCGCAAGACGATTTGAATAAATTTAAATAAATTCTTTAAATACCTCACTTTCCGGTAGTGGCAGTGATCATTAGAATATTTGACCGGTCAGTGGTTGAATGTGCATAGCGCTTGTGTCCCACCTGGGCGTCGCGTGTTCGATTCCTAGGCTGGCTAATTCCTCTATCAGAACACAAGCAACATTTTCGGCTTTCTGTGGTGGTAGTAGGAGATTTTCAAACATTGTTGGGTTATTCGTAACCCGGGAATGTTTGATTTCTTAAAAAAAAATGATAATAACATTTCAAAAATACAAATAAAAGTGCCTTTAGCGCATTTGACTTGGAATTGGAAGCAGGAATTTTCGTATGAAACCTTTTCTCGAAATTGAAAGGATTAAAATCAGATAAATGAATTTGTGATTTTTTTCTGTCGTCAATGTATACATGAATCTTTAAATTTTAGGTCCCGGATAGGCTTGTTGAAAAAGTATCGATATATCGATGTGTCGATATTTTTAATTCAATACATCGATGTTTTTAGCCGATATATTTTGATCCGATATATCGATACAAAATATCCATTATCGAAAATTTTATCAAAAACGATATTTTTTTATTTATGTAACTAAAGTCACTAGAATCCAAAACCGTATAGGAACGAACGGAAAGTAACTGTATTGGGTCATGACATCTGGCGGTTGAAATTTTAACTATTAATAGCTTACAAATCTATTGTCTAAATCTATTGATAGTATTAGTATTTGTGATCACTAATACTATCTCATATGAGTAGGTACATACATAGAAATGTATGCTATTTTCGCCTATTTTTTCTAAACCACTCCTACGTTTTGGTTCCCAATTGTTTATGATTATTGACTATACCTTGTTCCAAACACGAAGTCCTTTTTGACAGATTAATACGCCAATGGAATGATACCGAGACGCATACAAACTATGTAAGCGTCTCAGTTTACATATAAGTTAGAAGACAGCTTTTTAGTTTTTGATATTTTTGTAATTATTACCTAATAAAAATGAATACTGATAAAAATACCTTAATTTTTAATGAGATTTTTCTACATTAAAATAATGCACATTGTATATAAAAATTACTAATGATAATATTGAGCTGAATACACTATTATTTTAAAAACGCAAAATCTTTTGAAAATTTGACCGATACATCGATATTTTTTCTTCGTATCGATGTCGATATTGATATTTTAATAAATATCGATACATCGATTTTTTTTTCACTTTCGATATCTCTAGTCCCGGAGAGGCCAATGAAATTGATTTATTCTCAAGTTTGATGAATTTAACAAAAAAAATAATTTTTAATCTTCTTCTTCTATCGAATTATCTCTTCAGTGAGATAGGAATCTACAAGTATGTACCGTACATCAAGTGCATCATGAATATACTGGTGGATCTTTGAAAAGTAGACTTCGCGTCCAAAAAAAGTATGTTTCTAATTTCCTTTTATTTAATAAATCAAAAACAACATTTCTTCTGAAGTCATGAGGTTTAAGTAGGTTCTTAAAAATCTACCTAATTAATTATAAACCATGCATCTATTTCATGTAACATTTTTTTCATAGAAACGTCACAATCTCAAAGACAATTCTTTTTTAAAACTTTCTTCAGGTAGTTAGTGTAGGTACCCTAACATTAAAAAAATGAGATTAAGGATGCCCATAATAACAAACGTTTTCACATTTGAAAAAAAATATCTTTATAGAACCATTTAAATGGCCACCATGTTGAAAAAGAAGCGGAACGTACAAACAAATTTACAGTTAGACGAAATTTAAAACAACGCGCAGTCAAATATATTTATTCATTTCTGTCAGTTAGCTTTCAAAAAAGGTTTTTTACCATATTTTACAAAGGTTGTTTTTGGTAATTGGTGATATCTTTTATACATATATATAAATCTCGCGTCACGATGTTTGTTCGAGGTAAACTCCGAAAGTACTTAACTGATTTCGATTAAATTTGGCTTACTCTGTGTAGTTTGGTCCAACTTAAAAGATAGGATAGTTTTTATCTAGATTATTGACCTCAATATTTATTATCGCGAATTAAATGTTTGTTATAGGACAATGCTTTGTAATTATTTGTAAGTTTATCGACAAAACACTTGATTATCTAGGTTGGGTAACCATCCAGTAGATGGCGTTGTGTTTCGTTAGCCACAGCAAAGCGTGGTAGGGTCAGCTAGTACATATATATATACATACATTGGTAATTGGTGATATCGAATATTATACAAAAATAATACTTGTTAATTAGGTACTTACACTAAAATTTCTATCTGCAATTTGTTCACGACAAGCGTGCGGTACACCTGCCGTACTAGTTATCTTTGTTTCGTGTACTCGTATTTAGAATACGTTCCTAGCACAGGTACTTACTTTCATCAATACGTGTATGTACGTAGGCGATATGTAAGTACCTTCTCATGACCTTGAGCACGCTAGGTCACCACCTTGACCTCAAACCACGAGTTGACCTATTGCAGACAAGTGAGTCGTATTGACCAGGACACGTAAATATTTCCATCTCGAGTCATGATACTGATATTTGTTAGTGAGAATAATAATTATGAATACATACATCTAACTTGTCCGTTAGTCGTGTAAATACGTACGTACTTCAGACCTCTATTTTTGTGAAAAGCAGAACTAATTGTCGCTGGTGAGAGTGATTTGCAATCATTAATCAGAATAATCTTTAGTAAAATTAATTATTTTACTTCTTATTTATTTATTTTATTTATTTATTTAAACGCCCATATGGCTTTTACATAGAATGCAGTACATTTTTTTTAATTACAGGGAAAAGAGTGGGTTTACAAAATACAATACACAATACAAGTAACATAATATTTGTTAAAACAAAATAAAGGTTACATAAAATATAAGGGTTAAAAAAAATTACAAATTTAGGTTACATAAAATATAAGCGTTAACAAAATACAGGTAACATAAAATATAAGAAACAAAATATAGTCCATAAAATATAAGAGTTGACATAAAGTAGGTAATGTTTAAAATTGTCGTTCTCATTAGTTTATGGGATAGGTAGAAATAAATAGTTGGCACATATGGCGTTTGAAGTTTGCTAAGTTCAAATTATTGTCAAATACATCCATATTGTTTAAGTATTTGTTACCAAGACTATGCAAACGTTGTATGGGAGAATATAAATCATAGTTCGAATGAGATGTACGTATATAAAATGTTAATGTTTGACTAGTTGTTCGTGTAGGTACATGTAGATTTATTAATTGCAGGAGTTCACAACTGTTGAATTTAGAGTTTAATAATTTTAATAAAAAGGTTAGGTCGTTTATTTTTCGTCTGTTTTCTAATGTTGGAATATTTAAAGTATTCATTAACGACGGGTAATTTATGTGTTCTAAAGGGATGTTAAGTTTAAAATTTACAAAACGTAGAAATTTTCTTTGAATTCTTTCAATAGTATGAATATGAATTTTGTAGAAGGACGACCAGACTATGGAGTTATATTCTATTAGGCTTCTAACAAGGGATGTGTACAGTAGTTTAATGATTTGTAACGATTCAAAGTTTTAAATTGTTCTTAATACAAATCCTAATGTTTTCATACGCTTATTTGCAGTTTGTTGAATGTGAACCGTGAAGTCTAGTTTCTCATCCATTGTTATGCCAAGATCCCGCATTTCCGATACTCTTTCTAAATTTATTTTATTTATTGAATAGTCGAAAAACAGTGATGTTTTTTTTTGGAAAAGGTCATTTTCTTGTATCATTTACTACCAAAGGTTGTCTTTCATACCATTTGTAATGTACCTACCCTTTGGTTTGGACGCAGAACAATAGGGCAGAATCTACGGCTGTCTGAAGTTATTGAACGTGCTAAGTAAAATGTGTAGACGGAAAACAATAGAAAAATTGTAGCCAAAAAATAAAACCTTTACTAACCTTTTTGTTCTACTAATTTCCCTCAGGGCCTGTTAGTGAAAATAATTATCTAATTTGTCCATTAGTCATGTAAATACGGGCCTGTGTCATCCGAGATGCTGTGTGGAGGGTCTTTTTGAAATCCATGTTGTAGGAAGGGGGAAATAGAGAGGCCGGCAAATCGTTCCACAGCCGAGCTATTAAACTCAAGAACGAGGCGAAGAAGCGACCCGTTTTCGTGTGACAAATGTCAACCGTGTACAGTGTACACATGTAGGAGCAATTGACGTGTTTGCCGACTGTTCACCGGTGCGGAAGGGATCAATGACGCTAGTTCCTCGGTGCATCTTCCATTGAATTACCGGTAGAACACGGATGTGCTCTAAAGATTGCAATCCGTTCGTTAAGGTAGGAGAATCTATCAAACCGACCGCCCGTTTCTGCACAGAGTCGAAGGTTTTTTTCGGGTATTTTGGAGCTCCAGACTAGAGGAGACTGCCAAATTCAACCATATATAGATGATGTTCGAACTATAGAGTTGTTGCACTTTTTTAGCCTTCTGGAGACCAATATCTCATAATTAATACAAAATTAGTACCTAATCGAGCGGACAAATTTGTGACGCAGGCGCAGGTTCGATGCTTTGCTATCTACCAATGCTCCATCATTGTAAAAGTAATATTCCCCGTTTATCAAGATCAGGGAAGGAATTCAAATAATGTCAGCTTAATGTTTATCTTTCTTTGACGCGGTTCTATGAACATCGTTAAAGCGCTGCAATAACGGGGGAGCACAAATAATATTCGATATGTGTTATTAAGCGTCGATGACACGGAGCGAGTTTACAAGCTACTATCTGGGAAATTCACTATCTGTTAGTAAACTCGCTCAGTGTCATCGTGTTACTTGCTAACTGGCAGATTGTTGACAATCTACGTAAAAAGTTGAAAGGTCGTCAACTTTACTCGCTACACGCTTGCTCGTGATTGGTTTATTTATGTTTTTCAAGATGGCTGCCAATAAACAGCTGATTTCGACTGTCAAACATCATAGAATTAGTTCACGCAGGCGTCGTTATTCTTGTTACTGGCGCTAGCAGCGACCTCAGTTTCCTACGCTACTGAGCGAGTGGGCAGTTTTGTGTGTCATCATGACAATCTCACTCGCCGATTTACCCGCTTTTAAACTTAGTAGATAGAAGATTGTAAACTCGCTCTGTGTCATCGAGCTTTTACGGTGCAATCGAAGTTCGCTTGTATTTAGCTTGTATGTACATTATATTCGTGCTCTTACAGAAATTAAGAAATTATTTTTTTCGCAACACATCGATAGAATCGACAAGAGAACATGATTGCACGAATGTTTTTCAATTCTCGAATACGTTTAAAAAATCGAAGCACGAATGATGATTTTTTTTTATTTATTTTGTTTGTTTATCATCACAGGTGGTCTGAAGCTTTGTGTAGGAAATAATCATTCTTTTATTTACTTTTATTATATTGTCTGTAAATGGGGCAGTCGATATTGCAAGTTCATTAACTCGAACAGAACAAACTGTCTTACGTGGGCTGGTTATAACGTATTGGCGACCTGAGGCCATATTGTGATTTTCTCTGAATACAATGGAATATGGTAACCATTCTTCAACTTGGATGTTTTAATGTAATAAAGTATTAAAAATTAATAATTTTTTTTAATTTGTTTGAAATGTCTATTAGTGATAATTTACGAAACAAAACAAAAAACTGAAAAACAGCAAAATTTGCAAGATTTAAATGAATAAATAAAAAAGGTGGAATATGATATATCAAGCACTGGAGCGGCAGAAAACCCTTGAACGGTGAGTTCGCAATGTAAGTGCGTAATGACATTAGCGCATCTTTGCAATCCAAAAGCAGGTGTTTTTAGTTTAAAAATGTGATGTCTTTAATTAAATACTGCGGTGTATTAATTAAATACTACGAGGACAATACATCTTGGCCTTTGCTATAATAGAGTTTTTTTTGTGGACAGTGTGCGACCTAGTTGTGAATGATGAATACTTGGAGCAGGTGGATGAGTTTGTTTATCTGGGTAGTATGTTTACAAGAGATGGGAAGGCTGATAGAGATATTGAAAGAAGGGTAAATGCCGGTAACTCCATTAATGGAGGACTGAATGCCGTTGGCGCTAATAAAAAACTGTCAAAAAAAGCGAAGCTAGCAGTCCACAATGGAGTCCTGGTACCTACCCTGATGTATGGCAGTGAGGCATGGAACTGGCAGAGGAAGGATGAAAGTAAACTGAATGCTGTTGAAATGAGGTCCCTGAGACGTATGTGTGGTAAAACAATGTATGATCGTGTTAGAAATGTGGATATCCGCAAAGAATGTAAGGCTGATGTAAGTATAATGAGCAAAATTAAGAAAGGGACCCTCAGATGGTTTGGGCACGTAGAGCGAATGAGCGAAGAAAGTAGTGTAAAAAGAATATATGATGCAAATGTGAATGGTAGAAGAAGTCGGGGACGCCCGAGGAAGACATGGCACGATCAAGTGAATCAGATACTTGAGACGGGCCATGTCAAAAGTCAGAATAATAGAAGAGTATGTATGAGACGATGTATGAATGTGAGTGAGGCAAAGAGTGTGTGCCAAGACCGAGTTGTTTGGCGGTCCGTCCACTCTGCCTACCCCTGCGGGTAAACGGCGTGATGGTTAGTTAGTTAGTTAGTTAGAGTTTTTTTTAAAAGCCTAGAAAAAATATTGAATCAGGCTTATAAAATATGCTTTGAAGTGTGAAATCACCTAGTTGCGAACCCCTTTTCGGATATGGTTTTATTATGTACCGTACGGAAATCATTTTAATATTTGTGTCTGAACTTTACAAATTAAAATAATGCATGTATTTTGGCGATATTTTTTGCGTATAAATCAAAACAGGCAATATTATCGCCATCTGCGTAAGGAGTGCGTGATTTTGTAGGAATTTTATAAATTAGATCCATTTTACGATCATACAGAACAACGTAGTAACTTAATTTTCACCATGAGCTAGAGAGCTTTGAAATTTTTATTTCACTATCTGTTTAGAAGGCGTTTCAGTGTTGTGCTGTAAATGCCTTAGGGGCGTACAACCCCCCCCCCCCCAAACGTTAAGTAACGCCTAAGTGACAATTTTTACCTGAAAGTTACAATTAAGTCGCGCAAAGTACTGAAAAGTCGTTTAAATACCTTTTTTTCTTGTTTTAATCGCGTTTGTGGTAATAAAAATAAAACAAGAGAATTCGAAAACGAGAAGGATTGCCAACTTGGAAGATTTTAATT
The DNA here is from genome assembly GCA_917880885.1 of Limnephilus marmoratus. NCBI lineage: Eukaryota > Metazoa > Arthropoda > Insecta > Trichoptera > Limnephilidae > Limnephilus > Limnephilus marmoratus. Next base: position 28,315,057 of record OU862924.1, on the reverse strand, counting down.
CCCTAGTTTTTTTTTTCTAAATAAAGAAAAAGATGTTACGTAATGCGTTGTTCGAACCCCCCCCCCCTTCCCCCCCCCCCCCCTCGTAACGCACATTAACGTTTCACAAAGCCCCCCCCTCCACTCCCCCCCACTCCCCCCCCCACTCCCCCCCCAAGTGCGTTACGTAATACTTGAACGGCCCCATTCACAAAGAGACTAATTTGACGCATGTATTTATCGCCACCATCTCGCAGGGGTTCCCGAACTTTTTTTGACCAGGGCCAGGGAACACCATGATATTTATTTTTTCGGGTGAAATGCAGATCCGGGCACCGTCTGGAAATTTAATAAAAAGGCACTTTCTAGATGAGAAAAGTGTGGAGAAGATGAATAAAAAATAAATTAAGGCGCGCTCGGCAAAATTAAGGGAGATACAACCGTTCAAAGTATTTAAAAATTCACTTCGCGAACTGATATTGACAGTTCGTTCGCCATGTTTTCATTGCTTATGTTGGATCCCAGACCTAATACAGAATTAATAGTACGCCAAAATCACAAACCATATTACACAAACCTAGCGTAGCCGCTAAACCACTTGAAAACTGGGATGTTTTTTTGCCGTGACGCGAGCAGGCGCTACGAAGGGGGCACTTTCTTTTCTATCACAAACCATGTTTAGCGTATTAGGTTATAAAAAAATGGCGGGCGGACGCGGGCGAACTGTCAATATCACTTTGTAAAGTGAAATTTTAAATACTTTGAACGGTTGTATCTCCCTCAATTTTGCCGAGCGCGCCTTAATTTTTGTTTTATTCTGCTTTTCCACACTTTTCTCATCTAGAAAGTGCCTTTTTATTAAATTTCCAGACGGTGCCCGGATCTGCATTCCTCCCATTTTTTCTCACAGGGACCACAAGGTACCAGAATAAGCTCTTCTTGGACTTCGTCAGCTACCTCTTCAACGCTAATACCAAAAGGGTTTCGAATCAGCTTTTTCAGCCTTTGGACGCTTTTCGATTTGGTTTTGTAGTAAAATGAACGAATGTTTCGCTGACCACATTTTAAATCTCTGTTAACTGGGAATCACTAACTGTTAGTGTATGGTATGGAAACTGATTACACATAAAATGGTCATTTATCAAAATGTCGAGCGTTTCAAAGCATCTGGTTCCGCCCAGTCGTCGCAGTCCAATCCTCATTTTGGCTTATTATAATGCTAGTAGGAAGAAACCAAATTTCGTTATTTACAAACATGTTACATTTAAATTAATGGTGTAATTTTCGTTATTGCATTTTAGTCATCCATCTTCACTAATTCTATATTAAACATTTTTCACTTTTTGGTCACCCTTAAAGTCATTATGTATTCAATGAACTCTCTGATCTTAATCTGATCAATTTATTCACAACGGTACACGAGTGGCTGAAGGCTGAACGTCTCAGGTATAACTCAAAGGAACCGCCCGGCACCTTTCACACTAACTTCACGGAACCAATTCTTTCTCTGGCCTTCTCTTTCCGCTCTTCCCTTCCGCCTCCTACTCGCCTACCGACAAATGATAATAACAGTGATAATGATGAACAAGATTACTATCTTTGATACAGTCTCGCTCGGTGATCGCTTAACTAGAGACTAGAGAGGGTGTGATTTGATCACGAGGAAGAGGTAAGAACGATTATTGCAGAGAATCACGGTTTAAAAATAATGTTACAGGGCCGTTTTCAGTTTTTCAGGCGGTCCTCCTGTCATGAATCTCTGATATCTAAGACAATCTATGGAATATAGACTGTCGTCTCGTTTATCTGATATCTACGACAATCTATGGAATATAGACTGTCGTCTCGTTTATCTGATATCTACAACAATCTATGGAATATAGACTGTCGTCTCATTTATCTGATGTGTACGATAATCTATGGAATATAGACTGTCGACTGATTTCGATTCGTTTGTTTACCACTTTTACAGATTGAGAGTTAATTTCTGCTCAAAAGTAAAATGAAAAATAATAAAAAAAGAATACAGAACTATCTGACAATCATTTCTGACAAATGTATATATTTTACATTAGCTCCACGTAGAAGGCCCTGAGGAAAATAATTCCCCTCAGGGCCTATGCCATCCTTGGGGATGCTGTGTAAAGGGTATTTTTAAGACAGGAAGAAGAGGAAGTTCTGGGAAGGAAGAGGGTATTAGGGGTCTGGGGATAAGTGTGTCCAGGAGTGACATACGTATAAATCGATCCCTCCCACTGCAGTGCAAGGCGATGTTCCGAGAAAGTACGGCTGGAGAAGTTAAAGGGACTCCCTCAACCATTCTCTCCCGATCCGGCCTGCCATGCAGCTGGTGGGCAGACGCATCCGCCGGCAAGACCCGGGCAAACCTCACACCGTGAATCCGGGCACCCCTGCTAAGTCAACAAACGCAGCGAACCACTTGGGCTGACCTATGGCAGAGGTGTTGGTTACCCGTCTCCCAAATTTTACGGCGAAACGAAATATTGACAGACGAGTTCCCAATGAAAACTTTATTGTGCATTCTAGTAAAATGTCGCTAATATCCTTGTCATATACAAGCGTTGGGTTAAACTAAGTTAGTGCTCTACTATTTTCCACTTTTATTGACGGTAGATAGTGGGAGAAAATCAAATATTGTCAGGTTAACCGAAATCAAATGGTGTTTTACTATTATTAAAAAAAACTCAAATTGTAGGGATCCTTTGAGAGATGTAAGTGATCTGGGAACGCATGTTATGTTATGAACTATTGTAGCGCGCGGTATTTGGTCCGAATACTTTCTCCCTCACACGCATAGCGCCGTCTCGCTCGGCGACTTTCGGCTCACCAGCCGGGCAAGAAGACACCCCATTGGCCGAGCTACCCCCACCCCTCCGTCATCGACCGGCACTACCCCGCCCCAAAGGGTATATAACACCGTGCAGGCCTATATGGAGCGAGAGTATCCATTCTCCCCTCCCCAGTACCAAGTCGATAGAGCCCTCTTGGGAATTTAAGTAACAGCGCCCTCGGGGACATTACTTGTAGGGAAACCTTAACCTTCCCCAATCCTCTCCAGTACCAAGTCGAGAGAGTCCTCTGGGCCCTCCTCGGGAATTCAAGTAACAGCGCCCTCGGGGACATTACTTGTCGGGAAAACCTTAACCCAACTAAGAGACGGGAGGCGGGAATAGATACCGCCGCCCCGGGAACCTTTATTGGATAACCGACACCTCTGCCATAGGTCACCCCAAGTGGTTCGCTACGTTTGGTGATTTAGCAGGGGTGCCCGGGTTCATGGGGTGAGGTTTGTCTAGGTCTTGGAGGTGGATGACCAGGACATACTGAACCCCAGATTCCTACCCACCCCTTAAACCCCTTTCCTTCCCAGAACTCTCCTCTCCTTCCTTTCCTTTAAAAAAACCCTCCACACAGCATCCCCAAAGATGACATAGGCCCTGAGGGAAATTATTTTCCTCAGGGCCTCCTATGTGGAGCTCATGTAAAAAAAAAAAAGACCACGGGTCCTCTGTTGAGGTTATTACGCTAAGTGTTTAGCGGGAACGTTAGTGAACATTGTTTAAACTCTAAGCGATTTTACTTTGTGCTACAACTTTCCGTACTATTTTTCACTATAAGCTGTGAACCCTGCATGTAAGAGAAATAAACTGACCAACGCTAAAAGATTATTTTCTTATAAATGCCCTGACACACTATTTATTAACCGAATAGCAGTGCGTGGGGACTGGACTCCATAGTTGACGATCGTTCGGCTTTTAAACGTTTTTATATGAATATGCATTTATTCAAAATTGTGTTTCAACTTTATTTATAGAGTAAACAATAAAATTACGTATAAGATTAAAAAAAACGATTTTTTGTTCGTTATGTCGTATTTTCTGTACTTCAGATATCTATGTACTTTTAAGTTCACGCTTTAATTAGTCGGAAAGTCACGCTGCGTCGGCATTAAATTATAATGTTAATGAACCTCTGCAATGAAAGGTTCTTTGTGCACGATTGTACCGAGGCCGAGGTAAATATTAACATCAGGTATTGTGGCTGGGAGGCAATTCTGCAAAACAATCTGCAACGAAATATAAGTCACGTAATAAAAATAAAGGGAATCTTATTTAGATCACAATAGAGAACTCCAGTCCATTTTTTAATTTTTTTTTAATGAATAATGACGACCTTCTAACTTCAATAACTGCATTTTTATTTTTATTTTTAGAGTAAGTTTTAATAGTTAAAATTATTGTCAAAGTTTTAATTTTTCAAAGCCCCCCCGAAAACCACAGTATGTTTGGTGAATCGTGTGACGTCATCACTCCTGAAAATTAGTATAGGATCGGGCAATCAGCTGATCTACTGCCGCCATTTTGAATTCCGTTGTTCGAAGTATTCTCCCTAAAAATAGCATTACTATTTTTTTTGCAGTAGTTTTTGAATATTTTCCATAATGGAGATAAACTAATAAGAGATACCTTTATTTTTGAAACATTATTTAGGCCTACATTCCCATACACTTCCCATACAATGACTTTACAGTGACGTCACGATACGAGAAACAGTGACGTCATCTCGACGGCATGTTTTTACGACCAGATTAAAAATGGACTTTTTAATATTTAAAAAAAAAATCTGCGTTTAATATTATTAAAAAAAAACTTACCTATTCAGAATCAGCGTTTATTGGTCTATATTATATATAAACATATTTTTTTAAAGCCAAAATATTTTTCACTGGAGTTCCTTATTATGAATTTAAATTAAGCCCACACATAAGGCACTGGAGAAAATAATAATAACCCTTTTTATGCCCCGTATATCATCTTTGGGAATGCTGTGTGGGGGGTCTTTTTAGGTAAATGAAGGAGAGAAAGTTCTGGGAAGGAAAAATGAATGAGGGGTGGGTAGGAATCTTGGGTCAGTATGTCCAGGTGTGACGGACGTATGAATATATCCCTCCCACTGCGGTGCAAGGTAATATTCCTAGTGAATCCTGCTGGAGAGGTCAAACTTTTTTTATTTTACATTAGCTCCACACAGGTGGCTCTGAGGAAAAAAAAATACCTCACGGCCTATGTCATCTTTGGGGATGGTGTATGGAGGGTCTTTTTAGGGAAGGGAAGGAGAAGAAGTTCTGTGAAGAAACAAGGTATGAGTGGTGGGTGGGAATCTGGGGGTCAGTGTGTCCAGGTGTGACGGACGTATGAGTCTATCCCTCCCATTGCGGTGCAAGGCAATATTCTTAGAGAGTCCTGTTGAAGAGGTTAAAAGATCTCCCTTAACCAGTCTCTCCCGATCCAGCCTGCCACGCAATTGGTGGGCAGACGCATCCAGCTCCGAGATCCGGACAAATCTCACCCCATGAACCCGGGAACCCCTGCTAAGTCAACAAACGTGGTGATCTATGGTAGGGATGTTGGTTTTCCAATAAATAATTCCCGGGGCGGCGCGCGGTACACATAATTAGTTCTTCCATCAACTTCAGTATTTGGCTGAGGTGTCCCATTCGGCAGGGTATTTACCTAATTTGGAACCATGGGCTCCAAGCAGCTCCGGGGCTCCAAACTTTGAGAAATTGTATTTGGATCGTGTCAAGAATACCAGAAAAGCGATGAAGGGTTGTTTCACAGAACTTGAACAACTCATCAAATCTCAAAGTTAAAATTGAAGTTCTGCGAAAGTCAATTATTTATTTCGTCATTGGCTGATTGCTTCACAACACTAGGATATTCTTTTTCGTTGTTTGTTTTTGGGGTGTTGTGTTATGTTCAATATTTAATATGAAATTTTATAAAATATTGAAGTTCTGTGAAACAACCGTTCCTAAGAATGAGACGATGTATACGTGTGAACCAAGCAAGGAATGGAAGCAAGAAATTTAGGATTGAATCTCATGTTTTATTTGATTGATAACGTATTATACTTGCTTGAAAGAATTGAGTTTTTGTATGAACAGAACATACGTTTTTTTTACAAAATAAATTATTTGAGGTTTTACTTTAAAAAATAAAAATAAATATTCATCCTTGACTTGCAGAAAAGTAAATACTAAAAATAAAATGCATGGTAAATTTATCAAGACACTATCTAGATAAAATTTAGTTCGGGTTTGTATCTTGCAATCATACATAAAGATAGTAGCCAATAAAATATGCGTTAAGTAAAATGAAGAGAGTATTGATGGTTCTCAATGGAAGTATGATACAGTTAAAAATGACCGAATTAGATGGGGACACCTTAGCCCAGTTGGAAGCGCAGCGGCCCGGAAAGCCGAAGGTCCTGGGTTCCTGTCCCAGAGGTACCAATATATTTTTCTGGTTTTTCGGTTTCAAGATTTTCGATTGAGTTTAGGTAAAAAGTAATTAAATTACCGTCATCTATGAAGGAGCTGAATGGTAATAAATTGAAGTTTTTCATCCTAACTTAAAGCAAAATGATTATTCCCTCCTTTGTGCCCATGCATTTTTTTGTTTATCTGAGAAAAATTTTCTACTTGCCTAATGAGGTGGTTTCCTATTGCGATAATTTAATTTTATGCTTAGTTGAGATGAGATAACCACACTCGGCTCGGTATAAATTTATCGCAGCTAACGAATTGGCGCTAGAATTGCCTCAAGCTAGAATGCGACCGTGAATGTAGGCGAAAAGGCTAAATAATAATGAATCTACGTCTACGTTATTTGCAGACAAAGTGCTTATTATCTGCCAGTATTACACGAGTTGTACCGTAGTTCAATTGGACAACCGTATCGAATCTATTGAACTGTTAAATTCCACTCGTCGCGAAAAACGGGTTTATTTTTACATGAAATAGATTTTATGTAAGTTACGAGTATTGACGATGTGGAGCGAATTTTTTGCTAGATATGCAGCAGTATTATGTCAAAAGTGCTTTTAGCCTCGTTTTCTAAATTCACACAAATAACGGAAGAGAGGAGTTGGAATGTTTTTTTAAGGTTAATGTTAAAATTCACGGCTCTTCGATTTTTTTTATTTGTTTTGATCGGACACAATATATTCCATTCTTATTCAAGTTCTCATTTTATATGGGTCCCAAATGCTACAGGGAGCTTGTTTTTTTCTTTTCTTATTTATTACAGATAAAGAAACATATTATATCGCTTCTTATCTAACTGCATAATTGAAATATAAATAAAATATTAATACAATAACAATAATATATAATATCATATAATAAAAATTATTCTACATTGACCCATCAGAAAGCACGCCAAATTTTGTCAGAAGGTCAAAATATTTCCGCTTTGCAATAAAACTCAAATAGGTAGATATATTAAATATTTCTGAACATATCCGAAAACTAAAACTTTTTTTTAAAGGTGATGAAACACGCTTTCAATTTTTTACAATTCGAAATAAACGTACAATTTTTGAAATATAAAAATTTTGAAAGCAAACATAAAGTTTCAAAAATTGCTCACATTGCATTACATCCCGACTTCTTCTGGGATGCATGCACCAACACTTAAAATTTGACATAGCTAATCAACTCAATACAAGCAAAAGCCAAAAATCACAGGATTAATAAAATACTTTTCATTATAATCCACAAATCTGATTATGGATAGATTACCTACTGCAAGGTTATTTGAAACGTTGACCACGGGGGGGGGAGGAGGGGGAGGGAAGCACAGCATAATGTCAAAAAAATCAATCACGATACCGTTGATAACGAAATAAGATGACAAAACATATAAATAAAACAGTAAAAATTGGATTCTCTCCTAGGTTCATCGAAACGTAAAAAAAAAACTGAAGGCTTGCTACAAACACTAAACAGGTTTGTCCACCGTGCGTAGGTAGGTACTTACGTATGGAATAATGTTATTGGGTCACCAGTGCTTATTTACGGCCGGTTTAATTCGGTTCGTTAGAATTTGTTGTCGGTCTGTTCAGAATTCAGTGTCAAGGCTCTTCCTCCCGAAGCTCGGAGCTCAAAGCCAGAAGATCGAAGCTCGAAGGTCTGACCTACAATTCCGCCGGTGTGGCTGGCTGCGTAACACGATGATAACAAGTTATTTGAAACTCAAAACTGGTTGCTTTCTTTATTGTGTCGAGTGGTTTTTGTGCGGCGGTTGGGATTTTAGAATACTGTGGACAGGATATAAATTTATATACGCAGGTAGATGTAGGGCAAGTCTGGTTTAAACCTGGTCGATTTATAAGAGGGCTATTGCTAAAAGTACTACATAGAAATATTAACAAGAATCAAACTCATTTGTTTTGTTACGATTATATGTATATTATGTTGATTTTTCTTGGTTTTGAACTATCGAAGCATGAGATTGGTACTTTACACGCACGGGTAAAAAGCCATAAATCTTGCGCTTAAGATCGGCGTCTGAAAATTTTCAATGTCGGAAATCTTGTAGGTAATTCCACTACATCCAAGTGAGCTTCAGTCTTATCTGTTTTAAAAAAGGCTTGTAATGATAATGATAAAATGAAAAGACTTAAGTCAGAACAGGTCGACTGTCGTGAGCCTAGTTTAATAGTCGTTAGTGCCTAAAAACGTGTAAGTGTATCATGTACAAAAAATGGGTAACGGGAAAACTAAGTGGCACTTCTACACTCCTTTGAAAAGTGATATAAAGTCTCAAGAAATGATGAAAAAAAACTAGATTAAATAGGTTATGTTAGGTTAGGTTAAGGGCTATTGTTTTTACTTTTAATCACTTTTCAGTGCCAATTTGTTAGGTTGTCATGTCAAATATTTTAAAAACAATTTCGCAGAGATTCTGATGAATTGACCGAGCAAATTGGACTATTAAATAAAATTTACGTCTGACTATTGTAAAAACGATTAGGAACTATAAATAATTATAAAAACTAAGTAACTAACTAACTAACCATCACGCCGTTTCCCCGCAGGGGTAGGCAGAGAGGACGGACCGCCAAACAACTCGGTTTTGGCACTCCTCGCCTCGTTCACATTCATACATCGTCTCATACATGCTCTTCTATTATTCTGACTCTTGACATGGCCCGACTCAAGTATCTGATTCACTTGGTCGTGCCATGTCGGAGCGTTCCTTTCTTGATCTTACTCATTACGCTTATTTCAGCCTTGCATTCTTTGCGGATCTCCACATTTCTCACACGATCATACATGGTTTTACCACACATACGCCTCAGGGATCTCATTAAAATAATTATGTAACGCACGGAAATTACAATTTACAGTGATTGGTTTTTCATTTTTAATAACCTTCTTGCTGATGCAAATTTTTTCATGCACGGGTTCTTCTGCTATAGATTTTAGGAATGTGAGTTGTACTATTTTCATATAATTAGGTATGTATTATCTTCGTTAGCTTCAGTGCTAGTTGATTATTGAAAAGTTAGTGGTAGGCATTAAAAACATTACAATTTGGAGAAAATTTGATTTGTTTTGTGGAGTTTCTATGTACTACCGTAAATAGGATTTCTCGTTACATATTGGCCGATGGTAGATACCCAGAAGCAGGGTCTTGGGGTTGACTTCTAATGGCCACGCAGTTAATAAGCATGTAATAGCAATAACACCGCTACGCGGATCTTAATTGAATCAATTTGCTGTATTTTAACTGTAGATAACAGAAACCGTGGAAAGAGTCGGGAGAAACTGCAAAAAGCTGCTGCTTAAGACCGGTAGAGAAGATATCCGCGGAGATATTACCAACCGGAAGACGAGAAGCGAAGGTCCATACAAGGTGCGACCAGTCCATAACAAGATTAGCCCAGCCATTTCTTCCAGCGTTCATAACTTTCTTTTATAACAAACATTATGTGTATAACCAGCGTATAATGAAGGTCATCAGAACACTTATTAGGGCATTACGTCAACTTATAAATGAAGTCATTTGAATTCCTCAACTCATGTTCGTTTCTTGTATTGTTTCAGGTGGTGGCTCTTTGCGCTGTCACCGCTAGCGTGACAGGAATCGAGAACAAGCAGCCAGTCTCCCAGAAGACGATCAAGGAACTCGGAGAAGAGATTCGGGACAGAAGAAACCTGGAGTATTCACTCAATCTACCGCATTCCCGCGTCGCGTCTTTCCGCTCGCTGGAGAGGAGAATATCCAACTCTCCGCCCGCGTACGTGGAACCTTCCAGAAACTTCGGAGCTCTCTACCAAGGAAGGCCAGCTTATGGACCAGTCGTCAGTAAAACCAGACAATCACTGCCTGCTCCGTCGTACGCCGTACAGATGGAACCCATGGTGCAATATTCCCAGAAAGACCCTCTGTACGATGGCAACGCCGACCATTTGGAAGAAGTTATCAACCGCAATGAAATCCAGGCCCAGCCTAAAATTTTGTCCATCGGAAATTCTGGAGATCAACTCGCTGAAAACGATTATCAAGAACATGAATACGCATCTGCTCACGGAAGTCCGTTTGCTTCCCACGGACCACCGTACGGACCAGTGCAAATACCCTATTATGAACATCCTGAACCAATTATTGAAATCATCATAAGAGAATCAAATGAGTCTCTTCCCGCACCCCCGGTGCAGCCCATTTTAAGGCCGAGGAAGAAAGAACCCATCCAAGTCTTCTACGTGAAATATGAGAAGAATCCCCATGGAGATGGCAAGGATGTAATCTACGACACCCCTATTCCAGCTATCACTCCTGCATCTAACATTGAATCGGATTATCAGGATGAATACAGCACTATCGCTCCCCTTGAAAGCCTGACTCACTCTCCACCTCCGTCGACTACCTTAAGGGCAATTATTAAACCTGATTCCGAAGATTACCACAGCGACAGCGGCATTCGGATATCTTTTGGTTCTGAGGGAAAGCAGCATCGTTATCATGAGCATTCTCTCGATGGCAGTGAAGAGACAGCACCCCAGATTGCAGTGGCCTTACCTCAGCAGCAGCCTCCAAAGAAAAATAATTTTCCTCCTCAGTTCCAGCAACGACAACAATTACCTTCACGCGAGCAGCAGCAGTTCCAAACTCAGCGTTTCCAGCAAAGTGGTCAACAAGCACAGCAAAGAATCCAATTTCAACAACAATCTCAACAGCCTTTCCCACAGACTTATCAACAGTTACCACTTGTCAACACCCCGAATCAGCCATTCAGGGCACCACAAAATCAGTTTGGTAATCGACCCACTTCTCCAGTTTTCAGTAATCCACCAACAATATCGCAGAACCCCCCACAGCACGTTCATCGTGGTCCCCCACAGGGTCCACCACGTAATCCTCTTCAAGGTCCTTCATTTGGCCCGATCCAAGGAGCGGGACACAGGCAACCTCCTCCAAATTTCTCCACCCAAGGAGTACAATTCAACAATCCCAGACCACCCCCACAATTCCAGCAACGTCCAGATTTTCCTCAGAGCGGATCAACATCGCAAAGAGGACCATTCCCCCCCGGCCCTCAACGACCCATTCACCAAGGACCACCACAGCAGCAATATGTTTTCAACGAGCATGAATACTTGCAGAAGAATTACCACACAATAACAACGGAGCAGCTTGAACCTCAACAAACTCAACAACAATTGCCCAGAGAGCAGCAACTCCCTATTAAAGCACCACAAAACTTCAGAGAGTCTCCTAGAAAACCAATTCTTCCACCCGTTCCTATTTCTCAGGAAGAATACAATCAAAGGTATTACGAGCAAGTCCGACTTCTCCAGCAACAAGAACAGCGCAATCGGCCAAGACCACCGCAAAGCCTCGCACCACAACCCCCACAGAGCGTTAAGTATCAGCAGCAACCGATTCAACCCCAAAGTAAGCCCGTCACGGTGCAAATCAATCACAGCCAACCTCCCCCACAAAACTCTTTCTCTCAGGAACAAAATCTGAATGTTAAAGCAAACATTCAACAACAACAACAGCAACAGCAACAACAACATCAACAGCAACAGCAACAAATACAGCAACAACAACAACAACAACATCAACAACACCAGCAACAACAACTACAGCAACAACAAAAACAACAACAACAACAGCAACAACAGTTCCACCAACAAAATCTTAGACCACAACCACCTTTGCCACAACAACCCCCTCAGTTCCAACAAGATGTTATTGGATCTCAATTTGTTCCACCTGGTGGGGAATTAATTTCTTCAATTCCAAAATACGAGCAGCATTTGTTAATAAATCCCAACGGACAACCTAGTCAAATCCAGTACCAAAATGCACAGCAATCTCAATCCCAATCCCAATCCCAAACACAAGTTCAAATCCAGAAACTCCCTCAACACAGTGAGTTAACACAGCAACTAACTCAGCAAAGCATTCAACAACAATATTCCGTAGATAATAACCAACAATCTTCAGCGTCTGCTGAACTGATTTCAGCATATGAACAGAACCAACAAGAGATCTATAAGCTCCAGGAAAAGCTGCGTAAGAGCGAAGAAGGACAACATAATTTGCTGTCATTTAACAGTCAACCATCGAAGGAGGAATCACAGTCAGTACAAAATTTTGGACAGCAAGTTAATATTTACAACGAGCAGTATTATGCATTGAAGAATCAGAACAAAGGTCCTGAACAGAATAAAAATCAAGCGACAGACACCCAAGGAAGAACCCCGCAAATTCAAACACAATACGTCTCACACAATACAAACAAACCTCCACTTTTCCAATCGTCAACATTCCTTCCTAAGGCACCCTCTACCTCTCGTTTTGTGTCATCAACTCCCAACAGCATCAATACGGAGGCACCAAAGATAGAAAAGAAAGAGAAAAACAAGAAACCTATTGACTTTGAACTGCCTGATGAAGTTCCCGATGAGCTGAGGCAACAACTTCTCTCTTCGGGAATCTTGGAAAACGCACAAATTAGCATTCTCGATTACGATAAAGTTGGAGATATTCCACTGGAATCTTTGCCCCCAGATCAGCTGGCTAACTTTTACGGAGCTGGAGGAGGTCTACAAGTTGCTGGCAGCGAGCGAGTATCAGCTGTGGTAAAAAAAACTGGAGAAAAAGTCACTAAGAGTGTTGACAAAGATCTCGATGTAGAAGGAGCAAGTTCAGAACGCTTTGAAAGCTATGCTGATGTCAATGGTAAAAGTAAAGATGTAGAGATGAAGGTGGTCCATTTCGATCCCAATACCATCAAAGGACAACAAGTTGCAGGAAAGTATGTCCAAGATGATGCCAAGCGCGTTGATCCGGTTTCTTTGAATGATCAAAAGTACAATCGTTATCTTCCCTTGAAAGTTAACGGAGCGCACTTCCCACTGCCCGATGTGCCAGAACTGAAAGGTCGCAAAGTGACATCTGTGGTGGTTCTGGCACCAGTCGATTATGACTTTGCCAAAGCAGATAAAGACGTTGGACGCTCTGAAAGAGCTGCGCCGAACAAGGGTAAAGGAGTCAACTTTGTTACCGGAGATGCACTTAAAAGGCTGGTGAAGACACCCACCGTAGAGAACTACAAGAAGTGGCTGGAAAAAGAAAAGAGCACCACTCCGGCCCTGCAGTCAGTCGTCCTCCTTGTAACTGGGTATGTGCAAACAAAATTTTATGCTAGAATTTTGAGTTTTTCAAACTGCAATACATTATTGAAAATAATACAACATTTCATACTTCAAAACTATTATTTTAACTGATTAAAACATTAAACACAAAACATACCTACCTACGTCAGAAATAATGAAATCAGAAAAGTTATACAGGCGTTGAATAAAAAAAATAGGTTCCATGACAACTCAGGCAGGACAGTGACAAATCAATTCATTAAAAAATAGGTGATAAAACTAGTTTTAACCTTTTTCGTTATTTGTTTTTGGGGTGTTATGCCGTGTTGCTCTACCTCCTTCTTTAGGAGGTAGCGTTCTATTCTTTTCTTACACATCTACGGATCTGCCGGGTCTGCCGGATCTGCCGGATCTGCCCTGATGATGGACACTGCAACGCTGTCCGAAACGTTGGCTAAAGAAGAAGGTAGCGCAACACGGCATAACACCCTAAAAACAAATATCGAAAATACTTTTGGCCGTGAAAGTCTTAAAACATATCTAGTTTTAAGCTAGTTATTTTATCACTTTTCATGACTATGTATCATTTTTCAAAAGTGTGCTGAATTGTCGTTGTCGTGAGTTATCTGGTTATCAACTTTTCCTTGTGTTCATTATAAAGGTTTTCAAAGATACTTTATCGTGTCTCACATTTTTTTTATTGTTTTCAGATCTGAAGACGGCGATGAAAATAACAGGGAAATCTTCATGTACGACGTGGCCACTCAAACAGTCAGCAAGCTCGACGGCGCACTCTCCTCTTCATTCGTGGATGTAGCAGAGACCAACGCACACAGCAAAGACTTCGATCAACTAGCAGTAGCAGATGCAGGCGTAGTGGAATCTTCCATTAAACTAGTACCAGCACCCGAAGCACCAGTCAAACCAACTCAGAAACCAGCCCAGAAAGAAACAAAGCACACTAACCACAAGGCAATATTCGCAGATGTGGACGCGAAGAAACAAACAGCAGAAAAGAAAGAACAGAAAATAAAGACAGAAAGCACAGAACAAAACACAGAAGTCAAGAGAATTTCCGACCCTTCAATAACAAGGGAAAGTGGGGAACAAAAGGGTAACCAGGTTCTCATCAGCTCGGGTTACAGCAGAATGAAGCTTGGAAGAAACCTCCGGAGAGGAGAATGAACAAACTAATTTAAAAGATTTTATTTAAAAGCCTTAGTGTAAGCAATTGTACATAAATCGGTGGTAAGAGTAATAAGATATGACTGAAATTTTAAATCACGACGCCATCATCAACGGGGAATATGGTTTGAAAGCGTCACCTTGTAAAATATTTTCGGTATGAATGGGTGTGTGAATTTAAAACATTATAATAATTTTATTGAAAAATAAACTAGCCATTTTGATACTGAAGAGGTTGGTTTTATTATTATTGTAACCCCAAATTATTTACTGTTTATTTCAGCGGGTGGGTATTTAGTATTTATCTACGAGTACTTTTGTGTGCTCTTGAATTTAAAACTTGGAAGACATCTGTAATAACTCCTATCCCGAAAATTGATAACCCAAAAAAATTTGACGACTATAGGCCGATCAATTGTTTACCCAAATATGAACAAATACTGGAACACATTGTAAAGGAGCAATTAACTGAATTTATTGAGGCCAAGCAGATATTAGTTCCACAACAATCTGGTTTTAGAAATAAATGTTCGTGTGAAACCGCTATTAACTATGTAGTAGATGAGTGGAAAAATTTTAGAGATTAAAAAAGTAAAATTATTGCAGTATTTCTATTAATTATTATTTTTAATTGTAAAACTAACGTTTTTAAGACAAGATTTTTTATGCATAGCACAAAGGGTAACAATTATTATAAGCAATAATTATCAGCCTGAAACACTCATCCACATTGAAAAATCTTCCGAGAAAAGATACATGACGCCAACGGGACTTGAACCCGTGTCCTCTCGATTGCCGGTCGATTGCTCTGACCACTGAGCTATGGCGGCTTATCTCGTACCCGCCAAATGATTCAATATATGCTAGTGTTTCATTCAACAATTACTGCTTATTATATTTTTTTCCACCTGAAAACAACCAACTTTTATTTTTGCGAGAGAAACATTGTAAGTGTTAAATCCCTCGCTAGGTGGCGTCGAGACAAATTATATCTTCATTTATTGGGGAAATACTTAAACTTGTCAAATATTAATTATTATTTTTAATTGTAAAACTAACGTTTTTAAGACAAGATTTTTTATGCATAGCACAAAGGGTAACAATTATTATAAGCAATAATTATCAGCCTGAAACACTCATCCACATTGAAAAATCTTCCGAGAAAAGATACATGACGCCAACGGGACTTGAACCCGTGTCCTCTCGATTGCCGGTCGATTGCTCTGACCACTGAGCTATGGCGGCTTATCTCGTACCCGCCAAATGATTCAATATATGCTAGTGTTTCATTCAACAATTACTGCTTATTATATTTTTTTCCACCTGAAAACAACCAACTTTTATTTTATTTGACATATTTGACAAGTTTAAGTATTTCCCCAATAAATGAAGACATAATTTGTCTCGACGCCACCTAGCGAGGGATTTAACACTTACAATGTTTCTCTCGCAAAAATAAAAGTTGGTTGTTTTCAGGTGGAAAAAAATATAATAAGCAGTAATTGTTGAATGAAACACTAGCATATATTGAATCATTTGGCGGGTACGAGATAAGCCGCCATAGCTCAGTGGTCAGAGCAATCGACCGGCAATCGAGAGGACACGGGTTCAAGTCCCGTTGGCGTCATGTATCTTTTCTCGGAAGATTTTTCAATGTGGATGAGTGTTTCAGGCTGATAATTATTGCTTATAATAATTGTTACCCTTTGTGCTATGCATAAAAAATCTTGTCTTAAAAACGTTAGTTTTACAATTAAAAATAATAATTAATATTTGACAAGTTTAAGTATTTCCCCAATAAATGAAGACATAATTTGTCTCGACGCCACCTAGCGAGGGATTTAACACTTACAATGTTTCTCTCGCAAAAATAAAAGTTGGTTGTTTTCAGGTGGAAAAAAATATAATAAGCAGTAATTGTTGAATGAAACACTAGCATATATTGAATCATTTGGCGGGTACGAGATAAGCCGCCATAGCTCAGTGGTCAGAGCAATCGACCGGCAATCGAGAGGACACGGGTTCAAGTCCCGTTGGCGTCATGTATCTTTTCTCGGAAGATTTTTCAATGTGGATGAGTGTTTCAGGCTGATAATTATTGCTTATAATAATTGTTGCAGTATTTCTAGACTTAAAGCGGGCATTTGAAACAATCGACAGAGATAGATTAATCAAAAAATTAAGTAACATTGGAATTAATGGTAAAGAAAGTAAGTGGTTTGCAGATTACCTATCAGAAAGAACACAAATAACAAAATATGGTGGTATAACATCTGAACCACATAGTACTAATAAAGGCGTTCCGCAGGGTTCTGTCTTAGGTCCATTGTTGTTCATTATATACATGAATGATATTATCAAAGTGTTAAAGCATTGTTCAATTAAACTATTTGCTGATGATACGTTGTTATACATAGCCAGTAAAAATTTACAGGACGCCATTGAAAAAATACAAATTGATTTAAATTATGTAGCGTTTTGGCTTCACCAAAACAAACTGAAACTGAATGTAGCGAAAACAAAGTTTTTAATTGTGGATAGCCTAGGTGGAAACGAGCAGGCAATACTAAAAATTGATAACGAAAGCATAGAAAGGGTTAACAGTATTAAATATCTGGGTGTAATATTGGATGATAAATTGAAATTCGACGAACATTTAGAATACATAACAAAGAAAATTGCTAAAAAAGTTGGATTCCTAAAAAGGATCAGAAATAACTTGGATCTGAAGACAGCGCGCCTTGTTTATAATTCTATTGTAACTCCGCATTTAAATTATTGTTCTAGTGTTTTATTCTTATGTAACGAAGCCCAAAATAATAAACTACAGGTTGTACAAAATAGGGGGATGAGGATGATTTTAAAATGCAACATTTTTACTAGAGTTAAAATTATGTTACAAAATTTAAATATGATGACTACAAAACAACATATAATATATAATACATTAACAATGATTTACAAACTTAAAAATAATATGCTCCCAATTTATCTGCAGAATACTATTGTGTTTCAAGAAAATGTTCACAATTATCCTACGAGAAGACGCGGAGACTTTAGGCTTCCCAAAACTAAACTTTCGTGCACACAAAATAGCGCATTTTATAAAGGGCAAAAACTATATAACAGTCTGCCAAATGTTGTAAAGGAAGCCTCAAGTCTCAGCACTTTTCGAAGGATATGTGCATTATATGTAAAAAATAGTTTTTGATTATTTACCAATGTTATTCTCATATCTTATTCTTTTATAATGTATTTTTGTCTAGCTATCTTTTTTATTTAGTATTCTTTTTTAAAATGTATTTGTAAATGTTACTGTACATACTTGTTAATTGTATTTTTTTATATTTTCCCACTAGATGTATGAAAATATTTACGTACATCTAAATAAAAATTTCAAAAACAAAAAAAAACAAATAAATAATTTATCTAAATGGAATTCTAAAAATTATACTTTAAAAATAAATCATTTCAATTTTATTGAAATGTACGTCTGTCAAATAAGAGTAGAAAATATAGGAGGGCGCCACTGTCGTTCAAATGGCAATACCAAAAATATAATCATGGTGTTAATCCAAAGCTGTGTAACCTACATTTTAATTAAAAAGGCATAAAAGTGAAAAAAATATTTTTTCATTCCACTGATCTCAAATTAGAATTGCATATACATAGGTGTATTATTATTAGATATACCTTTACAATTTTATGTTAACATAATGAAGAATAACGATATTGTAATAAAATATAAAGCACACTTTAGAAATTGCTCACATTTATTTAATATAAGCTTAAGTAGGTACCTACCAGCGTTGTACAGGCTTTAGATCATGTTTCTAACTTTAGATCTGAATATATTTAACTCATTCAGATCTAAAAGTAGTGTAACTAAAAACACCATTAATTATTCTTCCTTTCTACCTACTGTTAAATTCAAATTTGTGTTAAATTAAATGGAAGCCAATCACTTTATAGAACAAAATTTAATCAAATTTATGTCATTGAGTAGGTAGGTACCTTAACAATGGTGATTCCTCGATTTAATTTTTTTTTGGAACAAAAAATTGTACATTTGAATGTTTATATGGTGTTCTGCATTTTTAGTGTGATTGCTCTTCAAAAGAATATTTGACAGATAAATTGGTGTTGCTAGCCTACAAATTTTGTAGTTCAATTTTTTTACATTTTCTACTCTTATTTGACAGACTCTAATAATTTTCAAAGTTATTACCCATCAATGAAATGTATCAATGAAGAAGATCTAATAAATATCTAATATTTGTGTAAATATCTGATAAATCTAAACGAAATATGAAAAAGAAGAAGACACAAAAAAATAAAAAGCTAACGGTCGCAACTGCGAGCCCAACCCAGGATCTTATGTCTTAGCGGGACAAAAAAGTATGTTCATATCATTGTTAAGACAAAATAAAGATCCTTTGTTCGATTCTCAGTTGCGATCCCCTAGGTACCTATTTATTTCACTATGTCTTGTACTTTTTCGTATTTCGTTTAGATTCTATGGTAAGGAGTATAATGGTTGGCACTTTAAGGAAAACTTCAAACTTGTTACCTGATTTTGTGTTACTATTGCAAGTTTTTAAAATTATATTTATTACAGTTGATTTGTTCAACAATTGAGTGCACATTTTCAATGTTGCCTGTCTTTAATTTTGCTTATGTTTCTAACTATAGTGAATCAACTCGAAAACATATGAAAAGTACAATCATTGGCACCCACATTACATTAATTGGCATTGCAAAAAGTATAATCATTGGCACTTCGTGTTATATATTATTTTTTAAAAGAAAACACTTTTTTCAGTTAACTTTATTGAAAGAGGATACAATTCACAAAGGTGTTCACATTATTTTACCAAAAATTAATATTTTACAAACATTAAAAAAAAACTGAGGTAGGTAGGTAGTAATTTCAATCTTCTTTTAGCAAGGCTTCAATAATTTCGCTTTCCGAAAGATTTTTCGTGTCATCTGGTAGAATTTGAATATTATTGTCATTATCGGAAACAGGTTTTTTAACTATAATTTGAAATGGTTTTTTGAGTGTCACGCATGAAATGATTTTTATTTTAGGTTCAACAGATTTATGTACGCTTGCACTGTTGGTTTGGAAAATGTTATTTGATGTTGATGGTTCATTTTCCTTTCCAATTGATTTCTCGTTTTCAGGAAGAGTAATTATTTTTAAGTTTGTAGGTTTTTGCACGAGGTTACAAGAAGTTTTGGAATAAAATTGTGTTGAAGTCGAACCATTCTTGATTATCTTTGGTGGAAGAGTATCTTCAGAATTCAAACATTCATTTGGCTTTTGAACGGACAACTTTTCAATCGCTCTGTTCTTATTCCTTTTTTGTGGTATTTTTCTTGATTTGTTAATCAGTTTTGAACTTTCAGCTTTAACTTTGGAATTTTGTTCTCTTTGAGTTTTTCTAGCCGCCTTTTCTAACAGCAATTTATTTTTTGCATTCATTTTTGCCTCCTCAATATCAAGCCACTCTTTACTAGTCAAAACAAAAGTTTTTTTCATCGTCATATTTTTGGTTTTCCTCTCTGGCGTCTTTGGCCAATCCAGGATATCATTTAATGAAGTATTATGCTTTGTGGGAGTCACGCGCTGGTTTTGTACAAAATCGTTATTTATTATTTTCATCTGTGTGGACTTTTGTGAATAATTGTATGCACTGCTACCAGAAGGGATGCTATCTGCTAACTCCAATTGAGGCGATTCTTCATCTGGAATGTCATTTGACAAAAAGTGGCTGTCATTCGTTCGTTTTTGCAAATCGTTCGCAATTATTGTGTTCAAAGGTACTTCATCTTCCGAATCAAAGCATAAGATCAAATCATCCGATATTCCGGCAAATTCTTCAGCTTCTTCGTTAGCCGAAATTAGTGAATGTTGATCGTTTAATTTTTGAAAAATCGTAAACAGTGCTAAAAAATCTGATGATTCATTTTCAAATTGGTGTTTCTCAAATATTTTAATTTTTTCATCACCAACAATCCTTTTAAAGTCCTCATAGTTCAATACATTTGTGTTTTCTTGTGGTTTTTGTGATGGTGAGGTTAATCTCGTGAGAGGATGGTTAGATTTCCCTAAACATTTGGAATAGTCCAATGCATTTGGATTCCAAGGGAAAAGTCCACAAGCTTTAAAACCATTTACTACAACAGTCTTGTTAATAAATTTTTCCAAAACAATCTTAAGGATCGGACCGAAGTCAGTTTTAGTAAGAACTTTTGAAACGTTAGTTCTTCTCCATTCCAAAACGGCCCTTTTCCATGCATTTTTCATAGGTTTAAATGCAGACACATCAGCAGGCTGCAGAATACGGGTTGCATTTGGATATAAAGCAATTAATATTATACCTAATTCTTGACACAGCTGACTTAATTCCAAAGTTGTGTGACTCTTGTGACCATCGAGAAACAAAATTACAGGAAATTTAACGTGTGATCTGCACAGATGCGGATGAAGGACATTTTTTATGTATGAAATGAAGATGTCCCCTTTCATCCATCCATTTTCAGATAATCCTATACCCCATTCGCTTGGTATAGATCGAATGATTTCTTGTCGCAATCTTTTAAGAGGAAAAATGACCATTGGTGGAGTTATCTCACCATAAGCTGACAAAGTAAACATAACTGTTAGACATGATTTACTTGGGGCGTGTTCTACTTCGTAAACATTCCTTGAACCCTTCATAGCCAGAACCTTGGAATTTTTGGGACATAACTGGAAATTAGTTTCGTCGCCGTTAAATATACGTGTTGGATCATTTAATATTTCAGTTAAATCGTTTTCATGTAAGTAGTCGTAAATTTGTTGAAACCAGCGCCTTATGTTTGTTTCTGAAACAACCGAGCTCGCTGAAGTTACTGCCTCAGCAGTTCGGATACAAATTTCAGGATGTCTCCGTAAAAATAATTTATACCATCCTTCCCCAGGGTTGTTGTTGATAAATGCATTTGGTCGAGGATTTTTACTGAGAAAATATCGCACGCTCTCCAGAATATCTTCTTTTCTTCGTGGGAAACCCTTCTGACTACTTGTGCTAATCCACCGAACGAGGATAGACTCTTCTTCTTCTGTTAAAACTGTTGGTGGTCCGGGTCTTGTCTTAACATATTTTTCACTTAATCTAAACTGAATAGTAGACCGTGGAATATTGAATTGTTTAGAAGCGGCTTTTTTCGACATGCCACTTTTCACAGCATCTAAAGCCTTCTGAATATCGTTCTCCGCGTATTTCTTAAAATACTTTAAATCAGCCGGAACTTTAGGCATTTTAATTTGATATCTGTAAAAAACACAAACAAAACTATCATTAATAAATAATTTAAAATCAATTAATAGTGTAAACTTTAGAGTGTGTATCATTGGCAGTGTAAATATTGGCACACCTATCAGTACAATGATTGGCATGTGCAGGTCATAGTGATTGGCACTGCCAAAAATAATACTTTAATTAAATAAATGTATATTCTAATTGTACTGCTGAATTTAAGCAAAACTACACATTAATTGTCTAAAGAAACACAATTTATCAATTATTATTTGAAAGTACAGTGATTGGCATGCATGCCAATGAATAGACCTCCATACAAATGTTACACACAATCATTGGCACCTGGCAATTACCTTAGCCAGGCGCATAAACTAAGTTAGGATCGCAAAGAAACTCACCTTTGGCCTGTATTTACAACACAAAACTCTAAAATATATCAATATCTTGTAAAAACTTGAAATAATTACCAATATAATGGAAGACTTACCTTACGAAAACAATAAGAAATTTTGATAAAACGTAATGAGCTCTGCCCGCGTCCACGGATCAGTTGACAGTTGAAAAATGTTGCCCTATGTATGAAATAAATTATGCCCATCTAAAAATAGGATAGTGTGGGAATACAATACGTCTAAAATTGGGATATATTTCTCACCGTAGCCACTAATATTACTGTTTCAATTCAGGAGTGCCAATCAATGGGGGGGTGCCAGAGATAGTACCGCTTATCTTCTTCTTCAGCAACAAAAAAAAGTTGTTAGAAAATAATGTTCTTGAAAATAAGGATTGTTTATAGATGATAATAATCTTACATTTGGCTTTTTGTTGATATAAAAGTCTACAATAAAAAAATACAAAAATGGTAATGCAGAGATTAATCTGTAATTTTTAAAAAGTACATAACTAGTTAACACAATTTTGTTCAGTGACACATAAATGAAAAATAATTCGATAATAGAATCTCATCATATCTGTAAAAATATCCAAAATAGCTTAATACCATAAAAACTAACTGAATAATGAGAAAATAAAAACAAACAAGTAACATGAAAGAAAAATATAAGTAGGTAAGTGACATCAAAAAGGGAATAACTGATTTTCATTCTTTTCTTACAACTACTAAATTACTTATTAAAAATTACAGTATTTACTCAACATAAAACCTATAGAGGGCATACAATAATTAAGTGAGCTCAAAAGGGGGGGGGGTCCAGCAAAATCTCAAGTTACTTGAAAAGAATGTGACCCAAATTTAACTCACCAAGGGAGGGGGGGAGGGGTCTAGATTGGAAGAAAAATTGTAATAATTAAAAAAATCAGGCTGATATAATAATTACTGAAATCGTTGAGTTGAGTTGCGCCATGAATTGAGTTGCCAACCAGTTTTTAGTTTCTCCATGAGCTGAATGAACTTCTCTCTGTAATTTACCTTCATAATAATTCATAATTATAACAAAAGTAGTAATCACTCAATAATCAGTAATAAGTTTCTGTTAAATTCACAATACTAGCACAGACCAGTGAAAAATCATGGAATATTATAATTCCAGTTTTCGGACAATCATAATAATAATTTTATTACGGAACAACCTGCAAACAAAATACATTTCAAAGAAAATTTTATTGTGAAAGGACATTCACAAACATAACACAAGGAGAGTGCAATGAAAAAATCAAGACTCCCAATGAAGGACAAAACCAACATGCAAAACAGTTTTACTAAAAATACAAAGGCTGTCACAATAATTTATTGGTAAGTAAATCTAATGAATGATTGTAGGATTCACATCATTGAACAAGATAGTGTAATACAAAATATATAAGTTCAATAAATTAGTAATTATTATTTGAAACTACAAAATTAATAAATAAAATAATTAAATTCTAGGTAGGCCTAAAGATTTATTGCCTTATTATGTTCAAATTTTGAAAATGATAATTAAATTCAAAGTAATTCTAGGTTCTAGAGTTCATTTAACCAGCGTTACAGACAAACACACAACTGAAATTATCATGTTTGATGTCGCCGATGTCGACGACTATAAATTTAATCTACGATAGTGACTCTTCGATAATACTAGCATATCGGTAATATGTGTGATGGCCATCTAGGGTTAAATTGTTAAAACATAATAAAACTCGAAGCGTTTGCTGTTTCACCAACAATTTTTAATTACTGCCATCTATTGGGGAAAATTGAAAACATTTATCGTTGATACCACCGCCATCTTTGTAATGACAGTCGTTTGTTTTGCTCTGAGCCATCCGAAGAAAGGTGCAAAAGAGCAGCTGATTGGATGAAATGTGAAAAATTGAGAAAACAGAAGTCTCCATGAGTGACCGTGAGCGGTTGCCAGATCAAAAATGCAAACTCCATAGATATTAAAAAAATCCCTTGGAAGTGCCAAAAAAGTGAAAATCCCGACAGATTTTAGACAAATAATAATATATTTATCAATAATGTTAATTTAAACGACATAAAATGGCTTTAAGATTAAAGCGATATATGAGATTATAAGTATACAGTATTATAAGAATGTAAGTATAATAAAAAAATAATGTTTGGCTAATTTACATAGCGCCGTTTTTGTGAAAAATCGCCTCAAAGGCGCTGAAATCATTTCAAGTATGCTGATAATCATCTCGGGAATTGGCTAAAACTTTTCAATTCGGATAACTGATAGGTAACTTTACACATTCAGTTTCAAATGATGTCATTTATTTGATTAGCGAAGCGCACTTGGGGTGAAATACAACGATATTTTATTTATATCTTATTTGTAGGAGTGGCGGTTGCAAAGTAGCTACGTTCCGAACCGAATTCTCAAAAGGTTTTTTCGATGACACCAGAAACACTCAGTTTCTCCCTAGATCTGGGGATTTCTCCCTCGACATGGCAAGGCTGCTCGTTGTTTGCAATGGCCGCCGGGCCGCAGCTGCGTGCTAGTCGGGGTAGTTAGATGGGTGAAATATTAAACGTTATTTTGTGAAAAATGGCCGTAATGGAGGGATCCCTGAGTAAATGGACCAATGTGATGAAGGGGTGGCAATATCGGTGGTTTGTTCTGGATGACAATGCTGGACTACTCTCCTATTATACGGTAAGTGATCGCCTTTTTGCTCCGCCTAAAAACACGTACGATTTTGACAGCTAACCTGGCACTCGTCTTTAGGAAATCTTTTGTTTTTTTTCTTTTATTTAAATCTGAATTCGCACAATATTTCCATGTTATAATTTAGCTACATAATACTTAAAGCATCATTTAATTATTTTGTGGTTGTAATCCAACTGCTTCTTATTGTTTATGTCTACGAAAACATGACGTTTATGCATGAGTTTTTAGGCAGGTAATTTGGTTATCCTGTGTTTTGCCCTTAGATAAAATAGTACTACATAATTTGTCATTATTTGTTTCTAAGAATCGGTCTTATTATTCGGACAACAAGAATATCTTTCTAATTTCTCGGCACGTTCATAAGATTGTGTAGTATTTTATCAAATAATAGTGACAACTCTCACTGTAAACTAAAGTTATCCCCATTGTTTACCTATGCTATTATTTATTCCTTTAATATGAAAGTACTCACTATCAATGACATAATGAATATACAAGTCACGTTATATTCATATTAATCGTACAAAAAATGTAGCACCGCTTATGAAAAGGATATTCATTCAAAGAATATGTGTGCTCGAATGAAATAGCTATACTTAGACGCGTCTTTTATATGTGTTCCACTTCATCGTCGGGAGTTAGGTGTGAGGAGGGGACTATTTTGTTCGGATCAGTTCGGCAGCACCACAAAAGTTTGTAGCACCACACCAGCACAATAAGAACATCACCAAAACATGTCTTCTTCGGTGTTAGGTGCTATGCGTTATGACAGTTATAATATAGGTATTATTTTTTTTTTTAATTTATTTTGCAAACATTATTTTCGCAAAGAAAAAGGCTTAGGGCGGTACACAACCCTAACAATTTTTGTTTGCTCAAAACTCACATTTTAATAATTTCCGGCGAATTCCTAAATATAATAACTTTTTTATTTCCATGTCGCACAAGGAATGCGAGTTATTTATATTTTAGATTAATAAAAACAGTACCTTACCATTAATATATTTTACGTAAGCGTAATTAATATATTTTACGTTTCTGGTAAGCACCAGATTTTATTTTTCTAGACGATAAATTAATAACTTTGTGAGGACAATTGGAGACACATTTTAAATATTTGTAACACATTCTTCAGAATTAATTAAAATGAACGCGGCAGAAAGGTCGAATCTCCAGGCCTGCTGGGGTGAATTTGACTGTACGTTCGTACAATAGGCCGTGCCGCCGCATATATTTGTTTTCACGCTTTATTCACTTACGTCGTTAAGATTCCTACATTATTCGTCTTCTTTTCTTTGATAGGGCAAATTCGACAGTAGGTCCATCCAATACACGGGTCGCGAGTTGCAATTTGTATCCATGGCTTCTTTACTTACGTCGTTAAGATTCTGAATATATTTTAGGATATATTAGTTATTTTAATGATCTAAAAACCATCTTTCTCAGGGAAAGTTACTCCGTCTGTTTTACCAAACTTTTTAGGAATGTTTTAACAATCACTTTACCAAACTTTTTAGGAATGTTTTTAACAATCACTTTACCAAACTTTTTTGGAATGTTTTTAACAATCACTTTACCAAACTTTTTAGAAATTTTTTGTTTTTGGTTTTTGGTTTTAGCAGTGTATCAACATTTTAAGGCAGATTTTTTTTTGGCTAGCAATATATCATGCGTCGATAACCAACTATTTGAGCCAGCGAAATGGAGGTGTCCATTTCTCACTTCGAGTGCTAGTGTCGTATCTAAATATGTAATACATCTATGTCGATTTACTATATTTTGTCAAGCAAAATAAGAATGTTCATGTTATATGTATTATTGTAAAGCTTTTAGAATCGTTTCCATTACGCTTACACTTTATTTACGTAACGGAAAGGCATGAACTATAGATTACATGTTGAAATAAGATTCTTCATTTCTCTTCCTAGTTATTACATAAAGATCTACGGTAAATTTTTGGGATTAGTGTCCATGGCTATTACGAATAATTTTTAGAAAAAAACTTTAGATTCGCCTTAATCACTATAAAAGGAAACTTTTTGCATCACGGCCGGCGGAAAATAATGCATTTTAATTTTCAATTTCGTTAAATAAAATTTCACTTCGCGAACCGATACTACGACAGCCCGCCCGCCATTTTGTCACTGTTATGTTGGTATCCCTGACCTGATACAAACAACAGCTAGATACGATTGTAGCTTCGTGGGATACGACTTCGTGGGATAAATGATGAGGCGCGTAATTATGAAATTTTTATAGCGGGCTTGTGTATGTTATCTTTACTTTAAAAAACAGCCTACGTTTTTAAATGGTTTGTCTGGCAAAGCAAGGTTTGTCTAGCGGGATTGTGTATATTATCTTTATTTTAAAAAACATCCCAGGATTTGAATGGTTTGTCTCCATTCCAGTGCCTGATTATAGGTTCGTTTAAATTATATTATTAATTCTGTTTTTCATAATTACGCGCCTCATCATGTATCCCACGAAGTCGGCTACAATCCTATCTAGCTCTTGTTTGTATCAGGTCAGGGATACCAACATAACAGTGACAAAATGGCGGGCGGGCTGTCGTAGTATCGGTTTGCGAAGTGAAATTTTATAACGATATTGAAAATTAAAATGCATTATTTTCCGCCAGCCGTGATGCAAAAAGTTTCCTTTTATAGTGATTAAGGCGAATCTAAAGTTTTTTTCTAAAAATTATTCGTAATAGCCATGGACACTAATCCCAAAAAATTACCAAATCTACTAATGGTCATGATTAAAAATTCAAAAGATATTTTTGATCAAGAACTAACAACAATACGAGAGAGTTCCTTGTTACCCTCAGCAGTTTCCAACAGTGTCCTTATTTCTAGACGGGATAGGTACCATACTACTACTTATTATATATAAACTTCTGAAAGGCGTCCAATCAGTACGTGATATCCTGGTTGAAATATGATTCTATATCCTGGATAATTTCGTGCTCGCAGCCAAAACTTGTCTTCTGATACTTCCTAAGTGCAGAACCAACTTACCAATATCTGAGAAAGATTTCAACTTACCAACGACTGGGAAGATTTACTAGGTTAGCTTAGTCTTACCTGGGATGATATACATACCTGGTTAGTTAACTGCCACGGAGGAAATATACATATTTTCCACACGACCTGAGGTAAGTTCAAGTATAAAGTATCAATTAAATTTTAAATATGTTAGTAATTTAATGTTTCTTGCTATTATTATTGAATTTACTATGTATTGGTTTAATAAAAATTGTTTTTGTAAATAAATAAATAAAATAGCTACATATTTATTAGCATTTCATAGAGAGAATATCTGTAAGCCAGCCAGTTGCGATTCACGGTCATTCTAAATCGGGGGTTCAATCAAAGTTTAGAGAGAAAAAATTAAAGCACTTAAATCTCCGTTCACATAAAAATCTATTAAATTTGCACTAAATTTGCAAATTTTTTAAATATTTTTAGTAGGAAAAGTTATAATAACCCCAATGATATTTTTTTTATGAAACAATAAGAATCAAAAAAATATTTTTGATTTTGTTTGATTCTCATCCGAGACGCATACTGATAAACTCATTTTTCAAAAGTGACATCTGACGAATTTTATAAAAGCTCAGAAGTCTCGTGGACAATGTATGGTAAATGTTAAATGTAGAGGTGCGCTGCCACAAAATATGAATGTTTTGGCCCTGGATCGTTTGAAAATATTCCATAGGAATTATCTGTGTGCGTTCTGGATTCCACTCCTATTAACGGATTTTCACACTGGCGGGCGAATTTATCAGTAAAGTGTTTGTGGCGCGCTGTTCAAAATATAGTAATGGTATGATTATTCATGTTTGACTTTTTCATCTTTGATACTGTGAAGGAGTTTGCTGCGTACACACTCCTCTAAGAAAACCGCCACTGAACCCAGCTAATGATTACTTCTTTAGATTCATAGTAATCTACTATTATTTTGGTTTATTTACAAGGTAGGCAAGATAGGAGAAGACACAGTCAATTGTTTCTTTTTTCT
Source organism: Limnephilus marmoratus (assembly GCA_917880885.1). Lineage (NCBI taxonomy): Eukaryota > Metazoa > Arthropoda > Insecta > Trichoptera > Limnephilidae > Limnephilus > Limnephilus marmoratus. The sequence goes on along the minus strand of OU862924.1, from coordinate 28,285,964 downwards.
TTTGGTTCCCTCTCATGTCAGAGGTGGTGGGGGCGCTTCCCCCAACGTTTCATACATCCTTGCATTGTTCATCATCAGGTCAGATGTTTAGAGTGTAATCAGAAAAGTTAATTTCTTTAGAGTTTAGAGTGATGAAACTTTTCATTATCACAGCACTAAATCCCATTGTGGGATTTGACCTCCCCAACAAGTGCTTTCCACTGGCTACCGTCCCTTGCCATCAGCCTCGTAACCCTGCTCCATTCTTCTTCTATCCACATCTTCTTCGGTCTTCCTCAGGGTCACTTCCACATATGGTTTAGTTTTGTTAAAGCAGTTTCCTGATATTAATTCTTGTGTCCAATGCCTCCAAAGATGCGACGACCAATTGGAACTAACTTAGGCCTGTCTGAATATTGTTATTACTTATTTTTTATTATTTTTCCAAGTTCTGACCTTTTTCTCAACATCGAGCTTAGGACTGGTACCCGTGCCTTGGTCAGCATTCATCCTTGGTTTGGCATTCAATAATCATTACAGTAACATACTTTCAGCCTATAAATGTCTTCCTGCAAACAACGGCATAATGCACGTCTGACGCACTCATAATTTAATTACTATCAGTGCTAAATAAAACATTCACCTTTCTACTTATTAATAATTCTTGTATATTTAACAATAATATTCCATTTAATGTATTGATTGTTTGTTTTTAAGCCAACTTGATGACTCGTGGATTCAGCCAACTGTAAAACAATATTTAATCACCTGTATTGATTGAAATACTAAACATTTATGGCTCTGTAATAATCTAGTATTGTTATTCTATGACAGTACAGTTGAATTATAATCATATGTATTTTGGCTGTGATTTTTCAGTTGATTGCGAAGCATGAATAGATGATAATCTCATTAATATATTTTCAGTTAAGCTTTGATTTTTTATTATTTTACTTTTGTCAATCAGAACGGTATACTGATAAGATTTTTGTGGGTGGTCTAATCACTTATGACAGTACTTATTGAACAAACTTAAACGTAAACTTTATATTCATCATTCATAGATGCCGGATTTTCCTAAAATAATTAAACCAGCGCTATCTGTAGAGTATGTATGTATAGGGTGTCCCAAAAGAAAGTATATATTTAGTGGATCGAATTAAAAAAAAGTAAAGGTCGAAAAAATGTTTGTTAAATACTATAATACACAATTTGGGAATTTATTTCTTAAAAGTAATATCGTCCAAATGTAAACCCTCGCGTTCGCGGCATTAATTTAATCGAAGAGTAAAATTTATCTTGACGGCTCGGCAGCTAGGCTTCGTGATGGCTGCCATTTCGTGACAGATATTTTATTTTAATTGCATCAGGAAGTCGGATTTTTGGCGTACACTTTAGATTTGAGATAACCCCACAGGAAAAAGTCCATAGGGGTTAAGTCAGGACCACGAGGAGGCCAATTTATGTCACCTCTCCTGGAGATCAATTTGCCAGGGAAAATTTCACGAACTTGTGGCAGAGACGTGTTGGACGTATGTAATGTTGCTCCGTCTTGCTGGAACCATGTTCTTTGGTTATAGCCAGTAAGTTTGTAGGGGTGCAGCATTAGGTCTTTGTGCAAAATGCTGTGTAACGATGATCTATGCACATCTAAAGCACTTGCACGCTTCCGAAGCGAAAGTTTGAGTCGTCACGAAAAGACTGATACACACTCTCTACGTTTTCTACCGTTCTCAATGACCTTGGTCGCCCGGATTTTGGTTTTGCCAGCGTTGTACCGATCTCTTCAAACTTTTTGACCCATTTTCGAATGTGAGGAATGCTTGACGCATCATTGAATTGACGAAAACCTCAAATTTGCAGAATCTTCTACGCGCTACAGTCGCCGAATCACCATTTTTGTAAAACTCACGCACGCACAACGCGCGGTCGCTCCCAAGAAATGCTTCATAGCGACTAAATTCCCAAGAGCCAGACTACTGATTTACATACCCCCCGTGCTCCTCGGAAAAGTTGCGTTTACACAGAAAGCAAAATAAGTATATACTTTCTTTTGGGACACCTGTATAAGCAGATTTTGAAGTCTGTTAAGTATACACAGGGAGTCTTTGAAGTATACATAGGGACGCTCGTACGGAAAATGGTTAGGACTTGTAGAGCGGGTGGACATAGAAAAGCAGTGTCAGAAGAATACACGACGCGCAAGTGATCTGTTATTCCTTTTTGTTTTTTATTTTATTTTCTTATAAGTCTTTTGACATTCCACTGTTTTCAGCTGAATTGTGCTGTGTTTTGTGCCTCTCCTTAAAATATCAGTTCACATATTTTGACACTATCAGTTTTCATACTACTTTTGTTTTTTTTAAAGAGCAACGATAACATGGCTTATCATTTAAAATATTTTTTGCTCATTGTTGACTTTCATTCCGCTATCAGAATGTTAAGGTTATTCCATAAAACTATGTGCATTTTCTTTGCTTTTATTAAAACAATCAAATGTTAAATAGTTTATATATTTTCTATTGAAATATCTTTTCAGTACCTTGTAAATTGTACCTCAAAACCTTGGAACTTTCCCAGTTTTTAATTGCATTTTTTTTTAAGTAAACAAACTTCTTTAGCACCGTTGTGATTTGAAACTCAATGAAAAGGAATTGAGCTACATCTATACGTTTTAGCCTGCATGAGAATGAGATAGCAATAAAATATTTATTTATAAATCCACGGTGCCATGCAAGTCTCCTTTGGTATAGTGGTGTAAAGCGCCTGACGAACCTTAGTGGCCAAGCATTCAGCGGACCAAGGATCGAATCCTAAGAAAAAATAATAATTTTTGTAAAATCAGTACCTATCCAATCTTCAAACCACTCCCAAATGAACAGACAACGAAAATACAAAGAAGAAGAAAACACAAATACTAACTAATATGATGACCAAATGTATAGGAAAATGTTCTCTGAAATTCGAAGACAAAAATGGAAAAAAATCATCCTAGACATTGATAAAAAAGTGCTTCTTCGTCTTCCCACTCTTGCCTACTTTAGTTTTCTGAAGGTTTCACTTCTACCGTGTGTGAATTGCACACTCTGATATTTTTTGTTTTTTCTTTGCCCAGATTATAGAATGTAAGGAATTATTATTATTTTTTATGTGAATACCTCACAAGTCTCCGTCTGGAGCCAGTGAGACTAAGGCATAACAAATTGGGGTATATTGTACGGCTGAAGGTAGTGGGGAGGGTAAGGAGATTGGGAAGAAGAAGGTGGAGGAGTACTTGGCTGTGCAGACCTGGTCACCAAACACGGCTAAAGCCATTTCAAGCAACCAACGTTTCAATTTTCAATGGTGGTCTTACACCAGGGCGATACTGAGAGTATCTTCCACTGATCGTGCCGCAAATATACTATATATTATTTTAAATGAATTAATTGTGAAATAACCCAAATTAATCAAAATAAAATTTATTTGCCCATGCCGGGATTCGATCTCGCAACCTTCAGATTGCGAGTCAATAGTTTTACCCCTAGACTTCAGAGGAAGTCAAGAATAAAATAATATAAAAAATTACATTTGTAAAGAAGGTTTGCGTTTTTTAGATGTCTTCCTAATTTTTTTTTTCTGTTGACTGCCTTATGCAATTAAATTTCAAATTAGTACCTAGGTACTTGCATTGTGAATGATGTCATAAAAAATAATGTTGAGAAACTTATGCAAAAAAATGTTTTTTAGATACAGACGGAATCACTTATTTCCACGTGTTTTTTAAAAATTTTTTTATTTCTTAGCTTTTAGTGAGAGAAGACCTTCGTAGCATAACGGTCCAAGTATTTGGTTTTTAGTTGCTGAGAACTTACCGGCTCGTCTCCTTTTGAGCTCAAATATATGTATTTTTATTAACCCCCCAGGCCTCGGGTTTATTTTGTCGGTAACTCAAAATATTTCCGCTGTGCAATAAAATCCAAAAAAATGAATATTTCTGAATGCCTCCGAAAGCTATAAATGGTTTTTGAAAGGTGATGAAATACCCTTTCAAATTTTATAATTCAAAATAAACACGCAATTTGAACGCAAGCGTAAAAATGGCCCAACTTACGTTTTTCCTAACTCTAATTACTAATAATAAAAATAAAATGAAAACACCCATATATATTTTATCAGGCAAGTGCATTATAAGTTATCGTTTTTATATCTCACTTTTTTGTCGTTTCATGTAAAAATAATTAATAAAAATTCCCAAAGTTTCTTAATTTTTTTTCAAATTGCAGTTTTGACTTTGCTTTCATAAAATTTAATTGTTTTGTTGTTAACTTTTAGATCTGAATATAAACCGTGGTGTTTTCTCTCTCTAACACCGTTTAGATCAGTGTTTCTTAACCCTATTACCACAGTAAAATTATCCAGTGCCCCTCCCCCCCGAAACGAAAATTAAAAAGCACACATTTTAGTAGGCAGTCCATTTATTATTATTACAGTGACATTGAGTATTAAACCATTAAGTGTTAAAATTTTGTGGAATGAGTTATTTTCTATATTGACACAATGCCCACTCGAACGATAGGAAATAGGAACTGGTTCCAAGAATAGCCGGTTCCTCGGTAAAATAGACTCAGGCGATCCAGTTAGACACCGTGACAAAGTAACCGCGACAGGCAATGACATCATATATATATATATATATAGACGCGTAGTATTATTATTCACATATTCACAACTGCCAGTTACGATAATAATCATATTACCATCAATCTCTCCGTACTAGGGATGGACGATATACATCGATGTATTGTAAACACTCGATGTATTGTACCGATGCATCGTATTGAAGCGATGTATTGTTAATACTTCAACATCGAATATATATCGATGTTTTTTATTCGATGCATCGAATAGGCAAACTTTTTGTTTTTTGGCTTTTCTTTATTCATTGAATTTTTTTTATTACATACATCTATCTTCTATATAAATAAAAATGAATCGCCGAAATGTATGTACGCGCATAACTTCTGAACGACAGCACCAAATTGGATAATTCTTTTTTTATTGTGTTCGTTATTATCAGGACAAGGTTTGTATAAAATTACCGGTGAGCTCTGGCGTTATGAAATTTGTATAAAAAATGCAATAGATGGCACGCGAGCTGTTTGAAAACTGAATGTACCGACTGAATGGTATGTGGGAGGGGGGTGGGGAACACGGGAAGAAGGTTCGCGGGAGGGGGGGAGGGGAATCCGGGTAGGGGGTTCGCGGGACGGGGGAAGGGGGGAGTGGAGTGGGAAGGCGAGAGGGGAAGGGGAAGGGGACGTGGGAGAGGATGGGGATGCGGAAGGGGAACGGGACAAATGGAAAAGACACGCAGGGGGAAACAATATCTTTATTAAATGGCATAGCAACGCTTGCCGGGTACCAGCTAGTTATTACAATACTATGAGATGAGTGTCTATGAATGACTATAAATAAACCAATCCCAGTAAGACCAACACTACGACTGCAGTGACTTTCACGTCGTTTCGTAATCAGTTCGACCAATACAATAAAACCAAAATAACAATATGGCCGATCGAGTTTGTATTATATTATAGTATTTGCTTCGATTTATGAACAGGTATGTGTATTAAATAGAATAATTTATTTAGTGTTATTGGTTTTGAAAGATTACTAGTAATACTGCCATATTGTTTTGTTGTTATATATTTATATTATATGAATGATTCACGCTGTAAACCAAATTCAAAGTTCGACAGCCCCCCCCCCCCCCCCCCCCCCCCCGACGCGGGTTGATTTGTATCACCGAAATATAGGAAATTTCACATCAGAAATATATCGATGTATTGGAAACATCGATGTATTTCTCAATTAGAGATGCATGAAAAGTAATCATTCGGTACTGAAGTAATCGGTACTCACCAAGTAATCAAAGTACCGACTACTAGAAACGAAGAGTATCCGTTACTTTTGATATGATTACTTTCATTGATACTTTGAAATGATTACTTTCGATGCGGATACTTCAGTACCGATTACTTGGTTGTTATTTGTGCCGCAAGAGGCGCTCCACGCTATACCAGCTGTTCATAAATAAACCACACTTTGTACCGATTATTTGGTCGTTTCTATTTGTGCCGCTGGGGCGCTTCACACCAGCGACGTTTAAGTACGGTATTGCCAGAGACAAAAAATACTGTTTACATGGGTAAAAAACGTTTTCAGTTGATATTTATGTTTGTGTACCTTGCTATGATATATCTATATTGCTACCAATTTGTACTAAGTATGCAAGTTTTTTGACGGTAGGTATCTACTACAATTTTCGAACGGTGTAAAAAATATGATAATTAGATATTATTACGACTATAAAAAGTTTTCACAGTAATAATTTTAACACCTCTTTTATTCTATCACATATTTTAAGATTTAAATTTCTGTGGAGTTTACAAAAAAAAAAATAATAATACAATATGCGCTTCATTTTTAATTTTATGATTATAAAGATGAATTTGGTTTGTAGAAATTTCCGCCAAGTAATAAGCCCGCCTAAAACATCTATCATCATAGGTATAATATGACATTATCTGAGATTAAATAAATAATAAATAAAATGTATAAAAAATTACCACCAGCCTATAATAGTGTTTTATTAACTTATCTCAAAGCTAGAAAAACAAAAATCAAAACACGCATGTAAAATTACGTTTCGAATTTCAAAGGAAAATGACACGTCAATCCAGTGTGTTAATATTATGTAATTTACGATTAAAGATAATGTAAAAAAATCTAAACACACAAACTCTTCAAAATATTCGAAGTACCTATAAATAACTAACATAGAATCCTAATAATTCATAACCAAAGTACACGCTATCCGCGCTAACGAAATACACAAACGTCAAAATGTAACCAGTAACGATTTGTATCTATCCGGCGGTATCCGGAACCGAAAGTAGTCAAATGTAATCAAAGCATTCAGTAACGAATTGATACTAGTAGTCGGTACTACCCGAAAGTAATCAAAGCATTCAGTAACGATTTGATACTTGCAGTAGTTACTACCCGAAAGTAATCAGTAACGATTACATAGTAACGATTACTTTTTGTGAAAGTAACGGATACCGACGGGTAGTAAAAGTACCGATATTGAACACTACTATTCTCAATACATCGTAATAACATCGATGCAACTGTTCGATGCATTACATCGGAAAAAACATCGATGTATTTTTTGAATGTCCATCCCTACTCCGTACCCGTACCCGAAGAGATTCACGAAATTACGAATCGAATGGTACTTACGCCTGCCAGCCGATGCTCCTCAAGCTAGCTGTTAACGTAAGTGGCGCCATCTTTTGGTATTATGTTGTTTAATTCGGTCCTATACCGTACAATCGCTAGGCTATTAATAACGTCAGATTTTATTTGATATATTCGGCTCACATCTTTGGAATGAACTGGATCATCCATGATTACCTATACTAGTATTGACTAGAATTTAGACGACCTACTTGGTCAAGCGGTTATGCTGGACTACGCACCCAGAGTTCGTTTGTTCGAATCCCGCCGAGCGCGATCAAATTCCAGGCGCGAGGCACATGCCAGATTGGTTGGTACTCTCAGTATCACCCGGTGAACAGAAAGCAGAAACAATTGCTTGAAATGACTTTAACCGTTTGGCGACCAGAACTAATTATCATTCATTACTCCACCCCCCCGCCTCCTCCAGCCCGTAACAATCTTAAACTGGATATGCCGTAGTTCCACTGGTTTAGAGCGGTTGTAACTATTGCACTAAAAAAGTAAACTTTTTTTCTTATTATTGTATATAGGGTGTCACAGCACGTATCCGAAGGATTTTAACCAACAATTCTTTATGCATATTTGGAATAAAAAAAATGCAGATGTCATTTTTCTGTCCAATGGTAGGTATTCTTTTTTCAATTAAAAAAAATATATTTTTCCATCTCATGTCGCCACCGAGTAGTATATCTTAGCGGGCCACGTGATATGCACTCCGTCTCGTCCCAGCATCACGGTAACGTGTAGGAGTGTGATCAGTGGCGACGTGTGATTGAAAAAAATTGTCTTTTATGAAAAAAAAATATCATCGCACATTATCTTTACTGATTATAGAGAGAACATTCACCTCAAGAAGTAAATGATTATTTTGTGTTTTTTATATACTTAACCTAACTCCATACGGCTATGTTAATGTTTTTATCCCATTTTGACTAATTTACCTTTGCTAGAGAGAGAAATAAGTGTAAAGAGAATATATTATGACGTTGTATTTTTAATAATATATTAAAGTGCTACTTTTCAGTAGTTTGTCTATATTTGCATTTTAAGTTGAATGTTTACTTATACTAGTGGACATCGAGGAAGACACGGCACGATCAAGTAAATTTATTACTTCAGTAGGTCATGTCGAGAGTTACAATAACTAATTGTAATATATAAAAAATAGATAGAAAAGATAAATAAGTTTAAGGAAAAAATCAAAACATGGGTGAAAGAAATTAATGCAGACATACTAGAGAATGTATTAAAAACATCATAGAAACTAAATAACGGAAAATCAAAGAAATCTACCAGTCCGCCTCAGCACAGGACCACCTAGTGAGGAGGACTAAGAACAAACAGATGAAATATTTATATACATTATCATATCTTGTAATTCTCATCAAACCTGTAATTAAATAGCCACTAATAAAAAATAAAAAAATAACGGAAGATTATGTATGAGACCATATCATATGAATGTGATTAAAGCAAGAAGTGGGTGCCAAGACAGAGTTGTATGGCGGCCAGTTTTATTTGTCTACCCTCGTTCACCCTAAGTAAAAATATATTTTTTAAACATTTCCTTTTCTCCACTCCTTTCCGCCCAAAGAAAAGGAAAATAAAATATTGAGAAAAAAATTAAAAAGTAAAACATTTTACCATTCAAATCGTTAAATGTTGAAACGTTTCCCGTGTTAAAATCTGATAAAAAAAGTTATACTAAAAGTATATTAAAATTTATAAAAAAAATTAGATACATTAGCTTCTGTAGTTAGTATTTTTACCGCGGAGGTAGGCGCTATCTCTCTGCATTATATTCATTTATTTTTGTTATCATCTCTACTAACAGAATGACAGACGCGTTCGCCACATTATCAATGTTTGTTTACATGGTGGATACTAGATAGCAATCTGTTTTTGGAAGTAGTCTTATCAAAAAATGTTTCTATGGGAGAAATTGAAAATTATTGCGAATGATTTTTTAAAAATAATTTTGTGAGAATTTTTTAGTGTAATGAGAACGCCATACAGAATAAAAGCGTTGCAATGGTTATGCTGGAATCAGATGGTTTAGTTCATGTTTGTCTTTCATTCCGCCTCTTTCACTCGGAGTGAAACGTCTGCACAAGAAATGAAACAAAAGTGCCGAATGAATTAATTAGTGAACCGATCCCACAATGTTGGATACTGGCATTCGGCATCTTTCACTCGCGCGCGGAATGAAAGCAAAATGAAATGTCTGAACACGGGGTGAACACTCGGATCATTCCGTCTCGCGTCCTGTACTGAAAGGACGTCATTACGTCGCATGCGAAACGTCAAAACGGTATTCTTTGGGCTGTTTGTTTGAGAACGCGTCTCATAGAAAAATATTCGTGGAAAAATAGAAAACGTTACATCTCCCTTACTACCATTGTGAGAAATATGATCTAAACCGTAGGTTCTCAAAGTGGGCGATAACGCCCCCTTGTAGGCGTTTGAGACTGTAAGGGGGCGGTGGAAGACCCAGAGAAAATTAGGGAGCGTTGAGACTGTCGGGGGGTGGTAGAAGACCCAGTTTAAATTAGGGGGCGTTAAGGTGGCACAGTACAGGTGTGGGCAGGTAAAAAAATATGGTCTAAAAAAGACAAAAAAACACGCTTATCACATACTAATAAAGCAAAATAAGCTTTAATATTGGATAATTTTTGTTATTGTATGTATTGTAATAATTTTCATCATGTGTGCGAAAATTCACATATTTCGGTAGTTCGGGAAGTGGATGAAATTTGAACTGAAAATTCCATTACATTTAGATCTACATTAAATTAGTTGGTATGAATTTTTTATTTTTTATTATGTAATATTTTCATCTTATGTGTATTATTATTATTAAGAATTGACACTATCTATCACACTACACGAATCTATCATGAATACACGAAGGAAGGAGGTAGTAGCCCAGTACTTAAAATTCGAAATAATTGAATTATTGATTCCGTGACAGTCAAGCCACCCCCCCCCCCCTTCCCCCCCGTAAGAAAAAAAATATGGCCGCAGAAAAAAATAATCTCATAGTGGGCGGTTGGCAAAATAAGGTTAAGAACCTATGATCTTAACGGTATTGAAAAGAGAAAGCAACACGCTGTATGTTCATAACTAAAAATTAATCTTCAAATAATTAAAATTTACACATTTTATGAAACCAATGTTTCCGACAGCAAGTTGAAAAAAAATTATGGATCTTTGTGATTTTTTTATGAATTGTTTTACCATGAAAAGCGGGCGATGATAACGTTTATAATTAATTTGCCTAGTAAAATATATGCGTTTTAAATTTTTTTTATTTTCGGTAATTCTAGTTACAAAAACGTAAGGTGAGCCATTTTGAAGTTAGCATATTTTTTTTTTTCATTTAAATAATTACGTGTGTATTTCTAATAATAAAATTTGTTTCATAAATTATTTCATCGCCTTTCAAAAACAGTTTTTAGTTTTCGGATGCATTCTCAAATATTCCATTTATTTGGATTTTATTGCAAAGCGGAAATATTCTGATCTACTGACAGAATATGGTAGAGGCCTGATGGGTTATTTATGCGTGATGTGAACATGAAGGGTTCGAACATGATTTTTATAGTTAAAAATATTTATGTATATGTATACATATATGTAAGATTTATTAATCTGTAGGTAAAGGTTCCTAATAAAATTGTGGTGTTGTGAGATAAAAAATAAAAACGTTCAAATAACGAACATATACTTTTTTATTTAATCATGTCAGCAAAATTGCTTTAAAATCAATGCATCTGAAGCAACACAACAATTTTCTTCTTAACATTCATGGCGGGACCCACCACCGTCGGCGTTTTCGTCAATTCTTCGATCAAATCAAACTTAATGAACGAGTAAACGTTCATTCCTATAGCGCCATCTGAACACGGAATGAGACAATTATAAACATTCACTCGAGCGAACATTCACCCGGGTGAAGGTATTTATTCCGGCATTAGCTGACGTTTCATAATCCGCTCCGAATAACCAGATACCTTCTTCCAGTTCCGTTTCCTCGTCCATTCTTCTTCCCACTTCATTTAACACTTCTAACATCGTAACCCAAATGGAGTGCTCTGGCTCCAGTCAGCTGGGAGCAGTTATTCGGTATTCACGTAAAAAAGCGGTATTCAATTTTCCCTGGTAATAGCTTCGAAATCAACAAAAAATACATTTTTTCTTAATTCATTTATATTGCCGAGAAATTGTTACTTGGACAAGGTTCTAACTTACTAAAGAAAAAAAAATTGGAAATTCTAAAATCAATCTATTTGCATGATTAGGTGGGCTCTAAAAGTACTTATATATTTTACTTTAAAATGTGTTCAATTAAAATACTTTACACAAGATTGTACATCAAAATCAGAAATTAGATTATGAGAAATCTCTTTGCAAACTTACACGTGTGTCGTTCATTGTAAAAGTGGTGTAACTTCATATTTTTAAAACCCCTTTTTTGGCTTAATGGTATCACATTTATTCATATCAAGTTACTAGAAATTATTTTATCTATGATTTTTATTAAACAATAAGAATAGAAAACATTGAATCAATGCTTGTATTTTTTTTCCTACACTTTTAAAACGCAAAAAGTTGGTTATTTAAAAATTGAGTTAAAAGGAGGCTTCACTTTTACAATGAACGACACATCATATCTCAGGACCAGGTAAAGCGAAGTTAGAACCCTACCCAAATGAGGTGACGAAATGTGTATATTCGTCCGATGCTCTATTTTACAAATTCAATCATTTTGTTAATGAGCTTTCTCGCAGAGAAAAATGCATTTATAAAGTAAAATGAAAAAACGCGAAAAGGAATTTCATTGTTGCATAATTTGTTCTCCGTAGCTCACGCTGGAAAAGCAAACGAGAATTGATGGTTTTCTTTCATTTAAATTTACAACGGCGGAACATTCCGTATGAATAAATCAGTTTATGCGGAGGTTCGCGGGACTACTGGAGAACTTTCCAGGATTGTTCCGTCCCTCCCTCTTTCCAGGATTTTCCAGTTTTCTACCCTTTCCAAACATTTCAGGCTTCCAGTTTTTCCGCCCCTTGACCTTCTATCTCTAAATTGGAGACACGTGTTCGCTTTTAATACAAAAGGTGGATTTTGGGTGAATAGGTATCTACGTACTAAGTTTTCAGTAAGGGGGGTTTTTGTTTTAATTTTCAACGCATTTTTATATTTAAGTCTCATTTGTCAAAATGGGATTGATGAGGTCCACAGGGCAACGCCTGAGGCCCTAGACTGGCTCGCAGACCTAGATGTCCCTCTCTGACCCCCACCATACGAAAGAAGAAGAAGAATTTGTCAAAATATGTTATGCTTCTTCAATTTATTGGTTTGGTTTAGTTCACAATATTGGTCGATTAAAAGCTGCTGTAATGCTCGCAATCTTTGAAACACTTGTTTCTTTTTGTGTTTGTTCTACCGGTATTGATATGTAAGGTGCTCCGTAGAACTCGCGTAAATTATCACTTATGCTCCGGTATTTTGTATGTTGACATTTTTTTCCGCAGGAGGTCGTAGTAACATGCTGTCCATATCGCCATGGTGTAATACCCCCTTTCATATTACCAGGGCCGTATTGGGCCCCGACATGTTTAATATGGCCCTGGCAGGGCCGTATTGTCCGTAAGGCAGTGTAGGCCACTGCCTAGGGGCCACGCATCGGCAGGGGCCTCTATGGTAAAGGTGCCCCGAGACGTGCATTGCCTGCAGGCCCCGACATGTTTAATTCGGCCCTGCATATTACTCATTCCTCTTCTCATTTCAGTCTCACAACATACCCCAATGGGAGACGCCATTTACCAACTGACTCCGGAATGTTAGGAGCAGTTTGAATCTTGTGCACATAAAAAAAAATCATCAAACTAATTTTGGTTGTCTGTGATAGGTATGCATTATCTATTCCTGCGTAAAATCTGATTCCATGAACACAAATTTGCTGTAAATTTAATTGTAATTTTCAAAATATGTACTGATTGTTTGAAGAATTCAGAAAAGCGTCAAAGTACCTACAAGGTAATATAGTATTTTGAACAGAACATTATTTTAATTTCCATTTTCAAAATTGGAATCGAATCGTAGAGAATTCAGATTATCCCGTCATTTACCACGGGTCTGCGCTGGTTATTATAAAAAAGATACAATTTATTTTAGATAATTTTATACCAATGCTCCCGTACTGCCGAAATAATAATAATAATAATTGGATCATTTGTAGAGCACCGTTTTTGTGAAAAATCACCTGCCTTGCGTAGACAAACACTTTTTATTTGAACGATTTCAGGGGAAAATTCAAGCTTTTTAGTCCATTGACTTCCCGTTATTATCTTTCCTTGGAAAGCTTGTGTTATTCTTCTTTCTTCGTGTTTTACTTTAATTTCAATTTCGTTTTATATTATTTACAGAGCATTGGAAGATACCTGAAGGTTTCATAAGCTGGTTTCACTTGGCACAATTTTTTTATAGTCTTCCGCACGCGATTCTTTATTACCTTTTTATGTTTCAGTTTATCTTGGAATTTACGTTGCCCGTAATATTGAAGTTATGTTAATATAAGTTTCGATATAATAAAAGCTACCGAATAATGATACTGTCATATTCGCACCCATTTAGCAAAGCTATGAAACTTGGTGTGCGGTACTTTTAATGTAGTAATAAATGGGACGCGGGTATGAGTATGTCCGCCCCGGTAACCATTTATTGGGTAGTATACAACTTGGGAGGCGGGTATGGGTACCGCCGCCCCGGGAACCATTTATTGGATAACCAACACCTCTGCCATAGGTCACCCCAAGTGGCTCGCTACGTTTGGCGACTTAGCCGAGTTCTTGGGGTGAGGTTTGTCCGGATCATGGCAGCGGATGCGTCTGCCCATCAGCTACATGGCAGGCCGGATCGGGAGAGAATGGTTGAGGGAGTCCCTTTGACTTCTCCAGCCGTACTCTCTCGGAACATCGCCTTGCACAGCAGTGGTAGGGGAGGATTCACTCCTGGACACACTGACCCCCAGATTCTTACCCACCTCTAACACCCTTTTCCTTCCCAGAACTTCCTCTCCTTCCTTTCACAAAAAAGACCCTCCACACAGCGTCCCCAAAGATGACATAGGCCCTGAGGGGAATTATTTTGATATTTTGATAAAAATGTGTGGAGGTAATGTAAAAAAAATACGTCACTCCTAAATGGTTCTCTACCTTTGGTGATTTAGCAGAGGTGCTCGAGTTCATGTGGTATTGTTTGTCTAAGTCTTGGCGGCCTACAGCGTGGCGGACCGGATCCAGAGAGACTGGTCGAGGGAGGCCTTTTGACATCTGCAGTCGTACTCTTTCGACTTATTACCTTGCACCGCAGTTGGGGGATGGTTTTATACGTCTGTCACTCCCGGACACACTTACCCTCAGATTCCTAACCTCGTTCCCTTTTCCTTCCCAGAACTTCCTCTCCTTCATTTCCGTTAAAAAGGCTTCACACGACATCCCCCAAGGGACAAAGACCGAGCTAATGTAAAAAAAAAAGTTCCTTGCGCTAGCTATGAAACATATTTGACAACACAAAGTGTCTACGTCGCACTTGCAGTCGATTTGTGGTATAACTTTTTTTGATTTGGAGTAGTAAATCGAGTTTGAAGTTGCAATTTGTTATTTTATTTTGTTTGGGAGATCAACAATTTACATTAATAACCGAACATAATAGTATGAGAGTCACAATAATTGGACCATTTACAGGTTTTCACGAGGGTATTATGTATATGTACATAAGTGAAGTGATTTGAGAGACGATAATGAAAAATTATATTACAAAAAAAAACGAGTTATTTAGGTGGGATTAGGAGGGGGTAGGATAGGGGGATCGGTTTAGTTGAGGTATAATGATAAATATGCTAAACAAAAAAAAAACAATAAAAGAAAGTACATAGGGTGGTGGTTGCATTAGGTGATTATAAATATTTAATGCATTACCTGAAAATATTAAAAACGAGACATCATATTCAAAAATCAAAACTAAATTTAGATCATTCTACTTCAATAGAACATGAAAACTAAAATATTGTATAAAAATACCTAAATCTATGAAAAACAAATAATATTGTGAACGAGTACCTTGATCTTTTAACCATTGTTCAAAATAAAATTAATGTTATAATAAGCATTATAATAATTAGTTATGTATTTTAATATTAAGTATTATATTATTAAATAATTACTAGAAATGTATTAAGCACCAAAATATCAAACATTTTATATGTTGTAAGTAAATAAATAAAAAAAGAGATTTTTTACAATCAAACTGATTGATCAGTTTTGTAAAATTTAAGTAAGAGAAATTATTGTACAATTAATAACTAAACATATTTAAAAAAAAAAAAAATCTATATTTATCGAGAGACCGATTGTGTGATTTTAAGGAGTGTGGTACAGAGCTAAAAATGTCAAATTGTGTGTAGTGTATTGAAAGTGTGTGAAATTTGAAAATAAATCGGTCGCTAGAGGATTAATAATATAAGCTATTTAATGCCTTTTAAAATCAGCAGAAGCATAGACCCGGCTTCTAAAATTTTTTAACAATTAAACGCTTTAATTGTTAAAAAATAAAAGAAAAAAGTTCGGAATACTATGTTCTAAATAAAATGTTATTTTGGCTTCTCTGTGTGATGTAGATTCCCCTGTTTACCGGTTGTCGTTCTTAGAAAATAGTCTCAATTGAACATCGTAATTTTTGTTTGCCTTTTTAAGTTTTACCGATAGTTTTTACTTGGTATCTAGCTCGTTTTAGCCATGTTGTACTTTTGGACACCGTTTTTACATGTCGTCTATTTTTTTTCATTAGACCTTCCCTTTCCATTACCCACTGAAAATGTCAAAGTTAGGGCCGGTATTTCATCGTACCCGGGATGTTATTAGTCGGCTTATCAACATAACATATTTATAATTCTTTTAGTAACTTCATATTATTTTAGCAATTAAATTTTAATATTTAAATGAAATCCTCAGTCAGATCCCAGTGAAGGTATTATCTCTACTATAACCAAAAAAGGAAGATAATAAAACATTTATTATTTTTGGATGTCTTATCATTTATTATTTATTAATCTTGTCATAGTTAGTTCCTACAAGAAAGCAAAGAACGTAAACATTGTCTATTGAGGCAAGCTTAAGGGCCATTAACCAGTCAGCGGCCGAGAATTCATATTATTTAGTCGAAAGATGTTGCTACGATCGTACAGGGCGGTTCCAATGAGAAAGATTAATTATTCTCCGTACCAGCTTTTTTAAATAATAAGAGCGTGTTAGCACACAGCTATAATATTCGTGGAGGCATATCGCTCGCCGTACATTCCCAATTGGAATATAGGGAGAGCGATATGCTGAAAAACGCAATCCCACGCATATTATAGCTGTGTGTGAACACACTCTAACTCAATACCGATTTTATTTCATTCAAAATGTACTTTAATTTATATCTACATTCAAAAATGCTGAAAGGCGTGATAAAACTATTATAATTATTTAATTTTTGTAATTATTTTATGATCATAAGTATTTATAAATTCAATTATGTCTAAAAAAGAAGCGAATAAGAATGTAAAAAAAAACTTTAATATATTAGTTTGTAAGACCGTCACAAAACACGTGTGCGGATCTTTTTTAAAATGGTTTTATTTAAACTAAAATTAAAATTCTGAAACATAGCTTTCCCAGATAATTTATTGATTTATTTTACTGCATGATTATATTATTTGAAATGTGTGTTGTTTAATACAAAAAGTTTGTTTGAAAATTTAACAAATTTGCCAACGACCTACGGTAAAACCTTATTGTACTAAAAATAAACATATTTTCTCAAAATTTAAAACATAGCTTTACTAGATAAAATAACAGTATTTAGAAATCAATTTATAATTTTTTGTGGAAATACATCTAAATTTTGATTTAAAAATCACATATTTCCGGTTTTGTCTGGTTATTCCCTCTTAAGGCCCGGTAGTAAAGAAGAAGAACGATGGATATGTAAATACGAATGTAAGAGGGAGCGCGCTAATATTAATAATGATAATTATTCATGTAAAAATGGTGAATATATTTAATAAAACATGGCTCGTTTAAAATAAGGCAGAAAACTCGTGGGAAATGTCATAAATAGCATTTAATGAAACACAATTTTTTTTTCATGCATTTTTCTATTGAGGATTTCAGGTTTTTTCCTCAATTATCGTTTCGGCATGGCAAATGTATATAGATATAATATTCAGAATAACATATTTTTTTAAGAGCTCAAAAACTTACAGTCTTACTAAAAAAACCACAGCACGACCGATAACCTGTGTTGCTGCCGCAACATGAATAAAACAGAAATACACTAAAACACGAAAGATTACTAATAAGGTTTGTTCTTAAAATGTATTTTAAATCTGGCAACAATATAATTTTTTTATAGTGTAAGTACTAAATTGTTTGTTTTCCTTCATAACCGCTAGGTGGCGGCGCCTGCGCATCGGTCGTTCGCGCTCATAAATGAACTTTCGCGCTGAACCGGCAAAAAAAATTTCGCTTCGCGGATGTGCGTGTAATATTATTTAATGTGATGGTAATTTCTATTAATATGACTAATTCACCCTTATATTTATATAAGTGATATATTTACCGTGTTTTTGTGGTTTTTCATAAGTTTTAGTCAAGTTATAATAACAACAATCGTGCTTTGAAAATTGAAATGTAAAGAACTATTTTATATGATACATGAAAATTCAAATTTACATTTAAAGGATTTTACTTTATGAGAATTTCATAAAGGTGGTGTTTTTTATAAATATTAATAGCTAATACATGTGTTACTAAACGTATCAAAGAAATTAATATCTTTGGAGATCTATTATAAAAGTCAGTATTATTTTGAGGTTAGTTTTTTTGGCAATAAAAAAAACTTTAAAATTTTTATAATTTTTTTATTGTATGCACGAGGAAAAAGTGAGGTGACAGTTTCGTTCCAAATTCATTATATAAAAGGACTGTATTTTTTAAATTTTATTTTTTTATAAATCTCTCTACACTTTCATCAAAAATGTTTTGATACACAAATCTAAAAGGTAATTTTATCTAGTTTTCATAAATGGTATTTGTTTTTACAACACCTTCAAAAATAAGAAATATATAGAACATTCAAAATACTTTAGAAAGATTCAAAATTTCGTACAAACATCATTAATAAAACAGAGATAAACTACCCTCTCACGCTGTGTAAACAATGTGTATTTTTTTCCATGAACAGTTTTTTAATTAGTAATGTTTTCACATCCGCGGCCGTTTGTCAATTGAATAAAATTTTCACTGGGTTTTTTAGTAAGGCTGTTAGTGTTTAAGGAAAGGGTTTTTTAGTAAGGCTGTTAGTGTTTATTTTATAAATTGGTGGAAATTCGGGATGCCGAGTCTTAAAAAGCAACTGAAATTAGACTTTATCTAACTGGAGTGCTGAAATCAATTTGTTTTTGAATATTAATTTGTAGATAAAGTAATGATTTTAACCCACAAAAAAAACTATGCGGACGTAACTTGGACAGTTCAATTCGTAGTTGAGGGTATCCATGTAAATTGTAAATGATTGTCTGGCTGCGCTGCCTTTTCAATTCGTAGTTGAGGGTATCCATGTAAATTGTAAATGATTGTCTGGCTGCGCTGCCTTTTTCGTACAAAAAATTGGATCTCAAGGTCAAATTACCCAACCAATCTTAATAATTATTGCTTCAATCAAAAGTATAACAAATATCTATTAAGGTTATGTGCCACTTTATTTATTTATGTTTTAAATTATGATATTCATGCCTTTGAAGATAATGTGCGAATATTATGCCTAGGGGTATTAGTGACACCGAAATTGGTGCATATTAGCATCATCACCTATGTTTCAGAGGTTTATTTTTGGTAGATGGTTTTTTTTCAATAGTTCTTCATACCAAAAGCTAGCATTATTACCGTCGCACCACGCAGTTCTAACTAGCTTTGAAAATACTTTCATCTCCGCTTTTGATACTGCTCACATTTCGCACTAGATATATGTCGCTCTATCCAATCTTGGGACTTGGAACACGGCCAAAGCGTAGCTCTCTGTATCAGGAGCGCAGAGACGAGAAGATCAACACTCTTGAGGCTGCCTCCTAGGGAACTAATGAAAAAGTGGCCTTCTACGCCTACCTCCTACCTCTATAATATAATATATACAGTATACAGTTATACAGTATACAGTTATACAGTATAGCTGGTATCCACTCAGTGGGCGCACTTTGTACATAGGCCTTTTCTCTTCGGTGGGAAAGGGGGGGACCACTCTCTCGTAGGAAAACAGAAGTCTTCAAGTACTTTGTAGTTTCCTTTGTATCTTTAAGTAAATTGACAACCATGTAGGTACATATTTACCTACATATTTAATCACGTTCGAGGTACGTAGTTTTAACGAATTACGTATTTTATGATGGTCTCCTTGGTCGAGGGGCAAGATCCTACGACTACGAATCAAATCCCGGCGTGGGCAAATAATTTTAAAATTGAATTATTTTATACATTTGATTTAAATATAACATCGTTTGACGATACTCTTCGTATCGCCCTGAAAAGACCAATTCAAAATCAAAACGCTGTTTGAAGTAGCTTTTTAGCCATATTAGTGTTTTTCGACTACATAGTCACTAACACATCTTCTGTGCTTGATTTCATGATCTGTTCCTGTAAACAATTCACAAGATCTTGCGCCTTTGAGGTGATTTTCCACGAAAACTTTACTTACTTTCAAAATACTATACTTCTCATACGTTCGCAGTATCCTTGAATATGCATCTCAAGTGTGGAATCCAGGCTACGAAATACACAAAAATAGAATTGAAAGTGTTCAAAATAGATTTTTAAGGTACCTTAACTTCCGCTCTTTTCGATCTCATGTTAGTAATGAAGACTCTGCGCAAAGTTCTTTAATATACATACGTTAACTTGCCGAAGAAATATGGCAGATTCGGTAATGTTATTTTAAATTACACATAACTTAATCGATAGTCCTGATCTTCTTCAACGCCTCCAATTCATTCCATGTTCCAAATCGCAACAGCAGACAGTCGCTTACTTTTAATCTCTCTCTTTGCAAAACCATCTCCAAACAGAACTCATTTGTCTACAGATCCACACGCTCATTTAACTCAAATTATTAGCACTTTGACATTTTTAACTCGACTTCACGTGACATAAAATGAAAACTCACTAAGCAACATGACTCAAACTAGAAAGTTTAATCCCTATATATTCCCGTCCTTTGCCTCTTAACATATATTGTAACAAAAAAATTAATTAAGAAAACACCCTTACAATGTCACACTTTATCATTCATTCACTATCATCAGTGGAAAGTTCATAATTGGCATAATTAACTATCTTACCATTGTATTTTGACAGATTTGCTGTCAAATTTCCCTAAAATAAAAACAAAAAAATAAGCCATTTGTTTGAATGTTTTATTCATGTTTGGTGGCCAGATCTGAATGGCCAAGTACTACCTCACCTTCCTCTCCATCAGTGGCGGTCTGTGAGTCAGCTAGAGTGCTAAGATTGAAAAATACGACGTTATCGATGTTGTTGCAGCTGAAAATTATTATTTTTTTTTTTTTCAAAATTTCTATATTTTGTGTGAAGATTTTCAGTATTCTTTCTATTTGGGGATGCGCGGCATCCACATTTCAGTATGTCTTCGTACAAAAAGTTGAAATTTTGAAAAAAAAAATCGTTTTCAGCTTTAAGAGGACATAGGTAGAGAAACCCAGAAATATGTCATTTTCAAAAAAGTTTTTAGACGTATTGACTCTTTTCCACAAAAAATTATAAATGGATTTCGAAAGATTGTTCTTTTATCTAGCATAGTTATGTAATAAATTTTTAGATTTTTTTTTAATTTTTAGTATAATAAGGTTATTCCATAGGTCGTTGGCAGATTTGTTAAATTTTCAAAAAAGTTTTTGTATTATACCACACCCATTTCAAATAATGTAATCATGCAGTGAAATAAATCAATACATTATCTAGCAAAGTTATGTATTAGAATTTTAATTTTAGTTTCAATAAAATCATTAAAAAATATGTACGTACATGTGTTTCTTGACGAAAATTGGTCCATTTGTGTATTTATTTGCGCACTTATAAACTAATATATTTCATATTTTTTTACATACTTATTGTGCTAAGACATTATTGACAAATCATAAATAAGTTTGACCGAAAAATAATTTTGGGAAGCATTTAATTTTAATTAATTAACAGCTTCGCATTTGACGATTTTATCATAGCGCCGAAACACAAAATTTCGCAGTTCATTACGGTCCGAAACGTGGCCAGACGAGGACGTGTCCGCGTCGCTCTGAATTACAACAGTTTGAAATAATATTTTGGAAACGAAATGTAAATACATACGAATTCCTTGTTTCACGTTCGTAAAATCTACAGGGTTGACCGAATTTCATTTTCATTGAATATTTTTATGCAAAAAGTTTTATATTTAAAAATAAATGTTTTTATTTGTCCCTTATTATACGATACAAAAAACAAGAGTCCCAAATGCCCCATTTTTTTAAAGTAAAACTTCTTTACGCATGCTCGACACATGGGGTTAACTGGTGAATCGTTACGAAAAGTGGTGATTGTTACGAAAAGTGGTGCTGGTTACAAAAAATGACATGCGAACGGTAATCGATGCGAACAGTGATCAATTGCTAGGCGGGTCAGGCCTTTAGGCTCGCTTGTTATTCGTGTTATTGTTATATTGTTAATGGACTATTTGTCCGTAAATAAATAAATAAATAAATTATAAACAGCGGGTACCCGGCATGCATGGGTTCGGAAGTTATGCGCGTACATACATTTCGGCGATTCATTTTCATTTATATACTAGCTGGTGCCCGGCATGCGTTGCTATGCCGTTCAACAAAAAAATGTTTCTCCCTGCGTGTCCTTTCCCATTCGTCCCGTTCACCTTCCGCTTCCCCTTCCTCTCCCGCGTCCCCTTCCCCTCAAACGTTCCCACTCCGCCTCCTCCACCTTCCGACTCCCCACTCCACTCCTCTTCCCCCGTCCCGCCAACTCCCCTCACGAATTCCCTTCCCCCCTCCCAGGTTCCCCTCCCCCTCCCTGGTTCCCGTCCCTTTCCACCCGCGGCACCAATACCCAAGTTCCTATCCCCCCTCCCGCATTCCATACATTCAGTTCTGGTACATTTAGTTTTCAAACAGCTCACGTGCCACCCATTGAATTTTTAGTATACACATTTTATAATGCCAGAGCTCACCAGTAGTTATATACAAACCTTGTCCTGGCAATAACAAACACAACAAAAAAAGAATTATCCAATTTGGTGTAGTCGTTCGGAAGTTATGCGCGTACATACATTTCGGCGATTTATTTTCATTTATTAGCATTTATATATATGCCGGGTACCAACCTTTGCCATTTAATAACGAAATTGTTTCTCCCTGCGCGTCCTTTCCCATTCGTCCCGTTCACCTTCCACCTCCCCTTCCTCTCCCGCGTCCCCTTCCCCTTTCGCGTTCCCACTCCTCCTCCACCTTCCTTCTCCTCACTCTACTCCCCCCCTTTTCCGTCCCGCGATCCCCCCTCCCGAGTTCCCCTCCCCCCTCCCATAATCACCTCCTCCCTCCCGCGGATCCCCCTCTCGAATTCCCCTCTCCCCTCCCGAGTTCCCCTCCACCCTCCCGGGTTCCCCTCCCCCATCCTGCATTCCATACATTCATTCCCGATACATTCAGTTCTCATACAGCTCGTGTGCCACTTATTGCAATTTTATTATACAAATTTCATGATGCCAGAGCTCGTGTCCTTTCCCATTCGTCCCGTTCCCCTTCTGCCTCCCCTTCCTCTCCAACGTCCCCTTCCCCTCTCCTCACTCCCCTCGCCCGCTTCCCCTATCCCTTAAACCCCCACCCGTTTTCCTCTCCCCCCTCCCGAGTTCCCCTCCCACCTCCCGGGTTCCCCTCCCCAACCCATCCCGCGGGCCCCCTCTCCCGAGTTCCCCTCCCTTGTCCCCCTCCCCTTCCCTCCCTCATCCTTCACCCCTCTCCCATCCGCCACCTCCTCCCGCATTCCATACATTCACTCCCGGTACATTCAGTTTTCAAACAGTTTGCGTGGCACCAATTGCAATTTTATATACAAATTTCATAATGCCAGAGCTCACCAGTATATACAGAAACCTTTAGTCCAGTCAAGGAAGGGGGTGTAGAGTGCGTGAGCAGGGACCTAAGCGATTCCTTCAGAAACTTGTTTAGGGTGCTTAGGATGTGAACATACTAAAAATCCTGACGTCTAGGTGGTGAGCTAGGGGGGGGAGGGGGAGGGGGAGGTCCCAATTTTCGGGTTTCCGCTTATATCTCAAAAACGGTGCGCCGCAGAGGAAAATTTTTTGATAATAAGTAAAAGCTGATAAAATTATCTACAACTTTTATTCTATACGTAATTTTCGAAATCCCAGCCATTTTCGAGTTATTCGCTCCACAAATGTAGATATTTTCGAAAAAAATCATTTTACCTCACATTTTTCATCAAACATTCCTTCATATCGTCTAAAATATTCATCAAAGAAAAAAATTTATTCGAAAGAAGTTGTAAAGAATTTAATTTTCTTTTAGAATATATAGACTTATGTAAATTTATCTTCAACCGTTCAACATTTACAGCAATTTGAAGTTTTTTCGTAAAATGTTGTCATTTTCAGAAAGAGCTGTTTTTATCTTATTACTGACACACAACACTTGTTCGTTCGCCTAATAATATGTGTGACCACACTTTAAAACCAGTTATTAAATAAAATAGGTAAAAATCATATTACTTGAAAAATACATAATTGTATTTTATAATCATAATGTTTATTCTATTTCGTTACATTAAGCACATAAAATTATAGATCTCATTGTTATCACTGTTCTCAATAACATCATGTTACATTCTCATCCTCCTTGGACGTGGGGGTCCTCGCAAGCGTTGTTCATCCATGGCATCTTCATCCTCAGTATTGGATGGTTCTTGCTGAATGGGCTCTATGTCGTCGTCATCGTCGTCCTCGGCAACAGGCACGCTATTGAGGCATCTCCCTTGGCAGGAGACTCGGAGACACGCTGCAGAACAGGTCAGCATTGCTTTTCGGCATCCACATTTGCCAATTGCACAATCCCTGGTGCAGCGGCAAAATATCATATTTAGAAGGACCTCCGGCGCTGGTGGATCTTTTGTTGTATTTGGCATCAGGGTCTCTCCTTCATGTTTCCACCCCCATTATTCAGGGGGCAGTTCAATCGGTGCACTGGGAATGCTGTTTAACTGCGTTCTCTGTTGGAGGGAGGGAGCTGATGTCAGGCTTCATATTTGCTACCAACCCTGTGAACGACTAAAAGCGGTACTGGTTAAGGAAGGTCTGTCTTTTTGGCGCCGCATACCATTTCAGGAAACATTTATTTCCAGCCTCTTCAACCTCGCCGTGAGTAGAGGAGGGGTTATAAAGATCATTGCCGCTTGCTTGATGAATTCTGACTCCAAGTACAATTTTGAGAAGCCCACCTTGCTTCTCCTGAAAGTTGCAGATGTTGTGTCGCAGCCGGTAAATGAATGTAAGAACAGGATGTGTTCAAATGCACGGTGCTGCATCTTTTGGATGGACAGTGGCATTGTTTTGGTTTTCCCTCGTCCGTTGTCAGCAGCAGAATATCTTGGGTGGGAGGAGTGGAAGCAATCAAAAGGAAGTGAAAGCTTCTCACAAAACTGTGAGAGGAATGTTCCACAGCAATCTTCACAACAAGGAAGTCAGCATCATGTCCTGAAGAGTCTGTATCCCATTCTCCCGAAGCTTCGTCTGTAGTAAAGAGATGAAGTTACTTTTGTTGGTAGGATTGGATAACAAATCTTCCTTTTTAACGGGTATTGAAGTGTTCCAAGTCAAATTGATGTCAGCTGACCTTCTCAGTCTGTATCATCGCATCTGTTATTGTGATTTTGTACTGTTGGCTGGGTTTGGGTACCAATCAAATACCACAGTGTGAGTCATCCAGGATAGTGGTGGTTGACGTAGTTGATGTAACGATCACAAATTGTGACAAGGAAGGCATCTTTTTGCCAAATTACTCTGTGTAGTAGAAATTTTCCGTCCACAACTATGTTCACCTGAGACAGTAGACCAGTTTTTTGGTAGGCTCGAATAAGCTGTACAGGACAGATTTAGTTGTCTTCCACATCCCACCTTCATTGAACAGTGCCAAGGGAAATGGGGCCAACTCATACTCAAAGAATTTCTTCAAATCCTCATCTGATCGTTTGCTTATACACATCCGGTGAAACAGAAATGTTGGGTCAACTGCAACCTTTTCATCGTGATTTTTTATCGACGAGCTGACAGAAGACATTGGGAATTGACATTATTTCATTGGCTTGTGGGAAGGGAGGATGTGCATCAAACCACTGACTGAGTTTGAAAATGTCTGCTGCATCTTTACTTCGGTGGGCTTGTCCGAGGTCCTTGTGTTGTTACTGGACGTGAAGACTCCACAATACTCTTCAAGGGAAGTGCAGATCTCATGAGTTGCGCTCATACCAACTAACCACTTCTAGTACATTGTGCAAAATACCTCTGCCTCCTGTTATGCCTTCTCGGCTTTTGAATGATAGCATCAATGTGGTTTCCATGGTCATATCTGATCATACGCCTTACTAAAAGAGCGTCGCATAATCGTCGTTGCACGTCGGTGTGTCAGTAATAAGATAAAAACAGCTTTTTCTGAAAATGACGACATTTTACGCAAAATCTTAAAATTGCTGTAAATATTTACTGGTTGGAGACTTATTTGCATATGTATATATATTCTAAAAGGGAATTAAATTTATTACAACTTCTTATAAATAAATTTCTTTCTTTGATGAATATTTTAGACGATATGAAGGAATGTTTGATGAAAATTGTGAGGTAAAATAATTTTTTTCAAAAATATCTACATTTGTGGAGCGTGTAAGTCAAAAATGGACGTGATTTCGAAAATTACGTAAAGAATAAAAGTTGTAGATAATTTTATGAGCTTTTTTTACTTATCCTTAGGAAATTTTCATGTGTGACGCACCGTTTTTGAGATATAAGCGGAAACCCGAAAATTGGGACCTCCCCCTCCCCCCCTTCCCTCTAGCTCACAACCAAGACGTCAGGACTTTTAGTATGTTCACACCCTAAGCACCCTAAACAAGTTTCTGGAGGAATCGCTTAGGTCCCTGCTCACGCACTCTACACCTCCTTTTGGAGCATTTATTGACTGGACTACTTTGCGGGCGTGCTCACAACAACTCACCAAAGTTTCATCGCAATCGGATGAACGGTTAGCAATTCACAGGAAAGTATGTAGAACAGTTTATATGGGAGAATTAAATTGTTGATTTTACTATCTTCCTCGCAACTTTTCCATATTTTCTCAACGTTTAAACCTTTCCTGGACTACGACAAACATTTCAAAACCAAAATCAGCTAAATCGGCCCAGCCGTTCTCGAGTTTTAGTGAAACTAACAAACAGCAATTGATTTTTATATAGGGGGGGGGGGTAAAAGAGGCGGGGGGGTGGAGGGTGGTTAGAGGTTGTGGGGTGAGAGGGGGAGGGGGTTGAGAGGGATGGGGGGTAGGCTTTTTTATATCCATTTTTCGTATTACAAAAATAACAAACATGAGAATCGGGTATGGGTACCACCGCCCCGGGAACCATTTTTTTGATAACCAACACGTCTGCCGTAGGTCATCCTTAGTGGTTCGCAACGTTTGGTGACTAGCAGGGGTGCCTGGGTTCATGGGGTGAGGTTTTTTCAGGTCTTGGCGGCGGATGCGTCTGCGCACCAGCTGCATGGCAGGTTGGATCTAGAGAAAGTGGTTGAGGGAGTCCCTTTGACTTCTCCAGCCTTACTCTCTCGGAACATCGCTTTGCACCGCAGTGGGAGGGATGGATTCATACATCCGCTGTCCTGGACACGCTGACCCCCACATTTCTACCCACCCCTAATACCCTTTCCTTCTCAGAAGATCCTCTCCTCCCTTTCCCTGAAACGAACCTTCACACAGCATCCCCAAAGAAGAGATAGGCAATGTGTCGAGCGATTGTAAAAAAAGGTCTCTCCCGATCCGGCCTTCTACGTAGTTGGTGGGGCAGATTCCACCGCCGCCGAGATCCTGACAAACCTCGCCCCATGAACCCGGGCTACCCGTACGGTGTTGATAATCCAATACATGGTTCCCGGGACGGCGGTACCCATACCCGCCTTCCAAATTACTGATACTATTTAATGACGGCCGGCGTGGTCAAGAGGTAAGGCTCTTGACTCGCAATCCGAAGGTCGTGGGATCGAATCCCGGCGTGGGCAAATAAATTTTGTTTGACTAATTTGGGTTATTTCATATAAAAATAATATATTTGCGTCACGTTCCAGAGTGGAAGATACTTTAGTATCGCCCTGGTGTAAGACCACCATTCAGAATTGAAACGTTGCTAAAAATTACTTTGGCCGTGTTTGGTGACCAGATCTGAATAGCCAAGTAATTCTTCGCTTCCTCTTCCCCATCTCCTGCCCTTCCCCACCACCTTCTGCCTCATACTATACCCCATAGTCATGTCATAGTCTCACTGGCTCCAGACGGGAGCATTTGGGTCTCTTGTGCGGTATTCACATAAATATAAAATTAAAAATTATGCACACGAATAAATATTTCAAAATGAGATATTTTTTACAATCCAACTGAATATTAGGTACTCTTTTTTTCATGAATACCGCACAAGAGTCCCAACTGCTCCCGTCTGGAGCCAGTGGGACTATCACCCCCAATTGGGGTATGTTGTGAGGCTGAAGGTAGTGGGGGAGGGGAAGGAGTTAGGGAAGATGGAGGTGGGGAAGTACCTGACTTTTCAGATCTGGTCACTAAACACGGCTAAAGCCATTTCAAGTAACGTTTCAATTCTTCCACTCTAATGGCCGTAAAATAAAATGAAAAAACAAAAACCAAAATATTAAAAAAATATAACAAATTGTTTTTTTGTGTAGGTATCTACTTTATACCTACTGTGTTTATGTATCTATTTATGTCTACGCACTTCAATACACAAATTACAAATAACTACTACTTATTAAAATTCTGGAAGCGAGAATTCAACATCTTTATCTGAACCATACTGTAGGTCCAGCTTCGCGTGAACTATAGGTACGTGAAACCCGGCTTCTAGCGGAACGAAATCTAGTTCCAAAAACGTCCGCTTGCAACGGCTGATGTGTGAGCGGTGCAGTCGGAATCGAAATTATGATTTGCTGGTATGACAGCCTTAACAACATCATTAAGGTCGTTTTTTCCATCTTAGCACTCTACCTCACTAAAAACTTAGGAACCGCAATTGCTCCCGATCTCAATCCCCTACCGATGCCCCTCATCCTCACGATATTCTCCAACAATTGGGGATGCCACAGTACCACTAGTTCTTGACGACCTGGAGCAGTTGTGTTGCAGAGGGAGAGTCTTGCGCATTTAAGATATTACCAATAAATCTGAACGAAACATGAAAAAAAAACAAGAGACAAACACAATAAAAAGGTAACGGCCTAGGATCTTCCCGGGTTCGATTCCCAGATGCGACCATTACTTTTATTGTTATGTATCGTGTTGTTTTTCATATTTCGTTTATTTATTGGTATTATCTACTTCTTCAATGATCGTCATTTGTTTGTTTAAAAATAAATAATTTGTGTTGTACCATTTATATAATCGATCCAATTTATTTTTCGAAACAAGACAGTCCATTAAATTTGTTATACTTTTTCGTCGGCGAACAATAGGAAATGGTTTCAAATGTAGAAATTATGTCATTGATAAATAACAAAAAAAGAATCGAACCTAAATGAGAACCTTGCGGCACCCCACTTGAAGCTTTAAATTCATGTTCATGAGATATATGGTTAGATATTTTTACGTATAACTAACTATACATAAAAAATATCTAACCATATAGCTAGAGACCGTTTTAACATCTAGAAAACTTTCTAGATGTTAAAAGTTTTGTCTTTCTAGACCGTTTTAACATCTAGAAAACTTTCTAGATGTTAAAACGGTCTCTAGCCATTTTAGTAGATTTTTTAACTAGATGTGAATATCCAGCTATATTGTAAACCTCGTACCTTCGTCATACCCCTCCATTCGGGGATGCTATAGTTCTACTGACTCCGGATAGCAGAACGGTAGGTTTCACTCACCCAGAACACTGCACAGAAAGTGAATAATCCTCTAAACTCTAAATGGTGATCTTTACCGACTTTTTTTTATTTTTTTTTTTATTTATTTATTTACGGACAATTAGTCCAATTAACAATATATCAATAACACGAATAGAAAAAAAAGAGAAATCACAATGAAAGGAGATTACATATAGATGAAGAGCATTGACAAAATACATATAATATAAAAGTACACAGAGAAGATAACTACAAGTAGCTTGAAGATGGATTTAAAAAGACTTTAAAAAACCACATTGCGTAACGACTGCCGAAAGTCATTTAGGCTTACACCAAAAAATTCAATGGTTTGATTTGTGTTGACTAGTCTCGACATTCTGGATAAAGGAGAATGCTATCCATAATTAGTAGAATGTTGATTGAGGAACAGCAATTCATTATTTCGGAGTCTACGGGAAGGAATGTTGAACTGGATGAGTTGTAACAACTTGAATAAATTAACGACGCACATACATAGATTTTAATGATTTAGGCGGCCAAAATTATTTTTGGGGTTATTTTAGTTCTAAGTTCAATTACAATAAAGAAAAGGTATATATTTATAAAAACATACATATATTTGTCACGTTATAAAGAACAGTAATATATAACAGAGCTATTTTCACTAAAAAATACAAATGAATGGAAACAAAATTTAACAAGTTTTCTTTAAATATAAAATTACATTAAAAAATGGGTTTCTTAGGTCCAGATGTCTCTACTGACTCTGTGTTTGGGTCAGCAGGTAATAAAAGTTTAACCGTTTCAGGTAGAGCCGTGTTCTGGGCTTCTGCAGCTTCTTCCGATAGCTGTCCAGTTGGAAGGAGCCCCGAACTTTTTATGATTTGGCTTCCATGTACCAATATCTTCAGCGTAATAGGCATCATTGGGGGCTAACCATACTGTTCTACGTACAATTTTGCTGTGTCGTACGCATACTTATCATATTTTTCAGCATCAATTTTATGGCCACTAGAAATAGTTTCTAAAATAACCTTGAATCTGTAAATCAGTTCAAAGTTAATACCTGTGATGTCTGAAGCCAATTCGGGGATTTCAAAAAACCTCCGGCTTGTGT
Source organism: Limnephilus marmoratus (assembly GCA_917880885.1). Lineage (NCBI taxonomy): Eukaryota > Metazoa > Arthropoda > Insecta > Trichoptera > Limnephilidae > Limnephilus > Limnephilus marmoratus. Next base: position 28,255,285 of record OU862924.1, on the reverse strand, counting down.
TGCCATCATTGGTGTTGCCAAAGTTGGCCTTTGGCATGTCAATGAGCAAACCGGTTTCATTTCGAAACCTCTCCTGAATTTCCAACTTCTTTTGGGCTTCTAATGCCTTGTCTTCTTTAGTTTTTCTTTCCCTGTATTTTTTTACTGGCAGTTTATACAAAAGGTGTATAATGCTTTCGAAAATGCGGATCCGGGCGTGTAATACTGACAAGCCGAATTCCAAAGCTTGAGGGTTTACACTATTTTTCTTCGATAGATCATTAAAGGTTCTCGAAGTAGCTCCATAGATGTAACACTGACTTTGAGTCTGTGGCTTCGTTGCACACCTTTCCGTCAATCATAGTCATTTTGAGTTGGTGCCAGAACGAAAACTCCTCTTCATTCAACGTAACAACTGTTTTGTTTAGTTGCTTAATGGACTCCTGTACATATTTTATCTCTCCTTTAGTTTATTTCTCTTTCTTATTTTCTCTTAGTTTATTTCTTTATCTCTCCGTTTCTTTTACAAATCAATAACTTCATCACCTACGGAGGCCCTTATTTCTTCCGTTTTTCTTCTTTTACTACGCTCACTTAGTTCTCCAAAAGACTTGGGGGGTCGACCTTGCGAGGAGGCTGATTCAATGGGAATCTCGAATGTTCCCTCTAACCATGATTGGTTTATTTTCAGGAAAACATCTTGGTGTTTATTTGCCTTTGCCCATCGTTGCTGAATTTGTGAATTTACATAAGAATTTTTTTTTAAGTCTTCTTTAGCCTCTTTGTTGTGCCCATAGCGCATAAGGAGAAAATTCTCATAATAGTCAAGTTTTTCATTTAAAGTTGGTAAATTTTGACTCTGTAGTTGGTCAAATGTGTATTCACGAGTCACTTCTTTAGTACCCGAGGTAGTAAGTAGACCTGAAACAAATAAAAAACAATTTTAATACAAAATATCGCACACTCAATATTTCCTATATTTGATAAAGAGCCTTTCAAAAGGGCTTAGCTAAAAAAAGCGCGATTTTGCGCGGCTATTTCTTATGGAATTAGTTAGTTACATATGTGAACTATATAGTTTAATGAAAATTAATACAGGGACAGACTCATAAGTACATTAAAAAGCCACTCGAATTTAAATATATCTAAAAAAATAAATTTTGGACTGAGTGATGTTTGTCGTGTTAAAAATGAATGACACAGAATGTTAATTAATTTTTTCTGTAACGAAAACAAATTGTTCTTACCTGTATTATCGCAATCCATCACAGTTAAAACGGAAATATTAGCTTGAAATGAATAATGCACTTTGGAAAGTTATAAGTTTAGGAGAGCGCCGAGACACGACATGTACACACTTGTTCACTATCGAATTCCGACTGATAAAAGTCGACTCCCGCGCTTCAAAGGCGGGGAGAGGGTTTGTTTATTGTACATAGAACTGTTGACTCACCAATTGTACAGATACCTTACTATTATATTGATTTTAAAAAATATACTTTTGGCCGTCTAAATCATTAAAATCTATGTATGTGCGACGTCGCTTAAACTTTACATAATACCTTTCTTCGAAGATATTGACTGCCTTGTCAGGCCAGTGAAATTGGTTTTGAATTCGAAAAATAATTTCAATATTTAAAAATGTCTGATCAGTTTCACAAATAGTGAAGAAAAATGAGATTTTTTCGGGCACGTGGACACGCCAACAATACACTTCTATCGGTTGATCTCTCCAGTATCCTAGAAGATGAGCCGAGCGTTCTTTAGCAGGCTTTGAGGCATCTCTAAGTTTTGAAACTTTGGTCTGATCCGCATACTATCACGCCTTCGTAAGTCTCGCCTTTAAACCTTCGCTGATATCTGATAAATATTCATGCTGCCGAAATTTTGGGAGGGAAACCACTCACTTTCTGTGTTGCTCACGTCCTCAATCCCGGACATGACCACAACAGCCGAGATCCCTCTATCCTTTGGCATTTCGATGGTTTGAGACTGTACTAGGGCTGTCCGTAAAATAAGGTCTCGAAGGTGCTGCAATCGAAAAACGATTTTACGCGCAATCTTTTAACACTGGCGTGTAGCCTGGTTTCCCCTTGCCTAATCCCCACCACGATGCACCCTCTGTGACGCTTTGTCTTTGGTGTGGTAGCCGTTCGCGATGGAGCTTCCACTCGTCGCACCCGCCAGGTGTGAGTTACGCTCTGTTATTCGTTTTTAAACTTTGCTTCGGCGAATCTTAATAAAGCCACTGGGATTGTTCCTTTGTGTATGGTGTCATGTAGTGTATCCAGGTCTCGTCCCCAGTCCCAATTGAGTCTAAGAATTCTACGCCAACGATGTCGTAGCACTCAAGGAATTCGCGGGCTGCTTCAACCCGTTGTTTTTTGTGATCTTCGGTGAGCATTTTGGGACCCACCTTGGGCAGACTTTGTGGTCTCCCAAATATTCTGTCAAAATCTTGTCAATAGTGGTCTTACTGACATCAGGAATCATATCACAGAACTCCTGAACCGTCACCCGTCGATCTGCAATCATTGTTTTTTTCACTTCGGCAATTTTTTCGTCTGAAACCGATGGCCATACGACACGCTTTTAAATATGTACCATTTGTGCACGTTTTTGCACTCATACACTTTTTTCCATACACTTCAAGTAGCTGAGGATGAATTTCTACCAGGGTTTTTTTTCACTAAAAAACTAATTATAGAGCGTAATTCACCCCTGGCGGGTGCGGCGAGCGTAAGCTCCATCGCGAACGGCTGCCACGCCGAGACTAAGCGTCACAGAGGGTACATCGTGGTGGGGATTTGGCAAAGGGAAACCAGGCTACACGCCAGTAAAAGATTGCGCGTAAAATATTTTTTCGCGACTGTATCTCTTTAGAGACCTTATTTTACGGACAGCCCTCGTATGGGGAGCCCAAGAGCAATACCGATCAAATGAATTTGGGCGTTTCTTTAATTGTTGCTGTCTTTAATTCCAGTGTGATAGATTAGATACCTTCAATACCGAACTAGACGATAGACCACCATTCAATTGGCTTTAGCCATGTATAGTTATCAGATCTGAATAGCCAAGTACTTCCCCAACCTTACTTTTCCCCATTACCTTATCCTTCCCACTACGTTACGCTTCATACCTAAAATTTGGGGATTTTTTTAAACTTGCCCAAATACCATGCACATCATTGTCAACTATTGGTTTATATATCCTTAGTTTTCTGGCAGGTCTCTTAAATCACGCATTTTTTGTTTACTTTTTCCAACAATGCAAGACATTTGAACCTTAAAACAATCCTGATAAAGAGAGAGATAAATAGCTGACGTATCGTCACGGGACTTCGGGTATTTACCGAACTCCCGATGGTTGCCGAAATAGATAATGCATCGTGTATTTACGAACATGTCCCTAGGCGTCCTGGCATGAATGCCTTAAAACTGTCAACATTGAAATGATAAATATTTTTATCAATAAACTTCGTGTAATTTCCCTTTTACGCGATCCATCTCTTTTCGGTTTTACGCGAATCATTGCTTGGCAAATCTAAATATGGCTGAGGAGTATGAAGTATTGAGCATATACTAAACTAGCCTACTGCGAGCTGGCTGGTATATATTTTACCTACTCTATTTCCAAGTGTGCTCATGGCTTAGGGTGACGACATTGTGTCAAATTTAATTAAATGCTTATAAGTCATTACCAAAACCCTTGCCGTAGGTCACACAAAGTGGTTCTCCACGTTTGGTGACTTGATAGGGGTGCTCGGGTTCATGTGGTAAGGTTTGTCTAGGTCTTGAAGGCGGAAGATTTTTCCCACCTATTGTGACTAGCCGGATCGGGAAAGACTGGTAGAGGGAGGCCTTTTGACCTCTCCAGGCAGACTTTCTTGGATGGGTTTGTACGTATGTCACTCCTGAACACATTGACCCTCAGATTCTTACTCACCCCTCATATTTATTGGTCCCCAGAACTTCCTCTTCTGAAATTAAAAACATCAATAAAAATATTTGACTCCTTAAGAGTCAAAAGGACTTATCCTTTTATAGAACCGGAATCGCCTCTCTCACGGCTTATAAGACCTTTCGACTCCAGACAGTGCAATGAAATTGTTTATCTGCTCGAGAAAGAATTTCTATATTCGAATACGTTTGATCAATTTCTGCAGAAGTGAGGAAAAATTGCCTTACTTGTGCAATCATGCCCATAAAACTTTTTTGTCAGTTTATTTCTTCACTGCGTGATTCTACTAATTCGTGGATTGAGTGTATGGTCAGATGTAGTACACATTCATCTAATTTTAAAATACCCGATTTTGTTATACCTACTTAAAAATTCGAATTTGAAATACTCGATGCTCCCACCTAACCCCGAATTACGTAAGCAAAAGGAAACATTTTTTCATTTTCGTGCACTTAAGACGCCGCTACCCGAATTTCTACCGATTCCTTGCAAACCTCCCTTAAACATTTGACGTTTTTAAGCTCTTAAAAAATATATGTTATTTTTTAAGATAATATCTAGACATTCATCGCGCCGAAATGCAAATTATTTGAAATTCCCTCGATAGAAAAAAATCGCAAAGTATTATTATAAACACGTTTGTTTCAGTTATTTTACAAGTTATGTGTATGAAAAAATTCAGTGTTTCTTTAAATGCTGTTTAAGACAACCCTCGCGAGATTTTTGCTCTATTTTAAACGAGTCGTGTTTTATTAAACATTTTCGCAATTTTCGCCTCGATTTTGTCGCTTTTAATAGCGCTCTCCTCTAACATTCGTAATTTCATATCTCTCCATCTTCTTCTTTTTGTGCGCGGTTGCGGGGCCTTATTATTGGGGAACTTTTTGTCTTAAACCTAAACAAAATATTGCTTTATTTTCTTTCATAGATTACAAAGTATTTTCACTGTTTTCTCAACTGATTTCACTCCCACGAATTTCTCTAAAGTGAAGGAAAAGGGTTTACCTACACGCCCCCAAAACCCTTGTAGATTGACTTCACAATCCTGAGTGAAATAATATAATACAAATATTGACACTAAAACTATTTGTTCCATTTTATAAAACAACCAAGTCCGGTGGCAAAGCGGATTTGTACGGTCACCCTTACACTCTACTACTATACTTGATACTTCCCGGGCTTTGTAAATCGTGTCAAGTGGCCGTGGATGTGCGGCTTCCTCGGGGAATCCCGTTGAAATGCTGGGAAAAGAAGGTCACCCTGTAATAATACTTGTGCCTACCTTGGTGAACTGTGAACTTAGTACGTACTTGCTTTACCTCTGCGCTAATCTGTGCGCCTGGTATTAAAGTTTCTAATGTTTTATTTTTAGCTTGTGCAGCTTTACGACGGTTTATTCAGCGAATGTTATTTATATGGTTATATCACTTCTCTGAGAATTTAATACTTCTTCGTGATTCGCAGTAGGCTGGAGAGTTCGGATGTCTGGAATCCTCATGAGGTGGGGTGCACCCTCATGTTCAGGGTTCAAAAATAATTTTCTGCGATCTCTACATAATGGAGTGTGACCGCTGTCCGTGGCTTTACCCGGCGAACTTTCTTCTGGGCGTGCTGGGACTTCATAACCTGCAGCTCTGATAAAGGGGTATACCGTCACCCACTTATGCATACTGCTGCTAGGCTATATTGACAATTCGGCTACTTTGATGCGTTTGGGTCTCCGTATTCCATATGACTATCTTAGACAGCGTCATCATAGATTATTCTATCTTCCTGCCTATAGGACCAACCTGCCAATGGTTCTTCCGGTGGGAAGGAGTATATTGCTCCTGAATAGAATCTCTTCCGAGATCGATATATTTAGCATCAGCGAAGAGAGATTCAAGAGGGAAATTCTTCCAATTCTTGAAAGGATCTCTCATTGACGAGATCTTCATCATTGCCTAATTTTTTCTTCTTGAAATTGTTGTATTCTTTTTAACATTTGTTAATTTCCTATTTTGGCAAATATTGTATTGTGTATTTTCTTATATATTTTACCAAAATCTGTAATTGTATAAGCAATTTAATTAAAAAAATATGTATTATTATAAACGCAATGATTCAGGAACAATCATTTTAAAGCAGATAGAAAAGGGATTTCCGCCTAGTTAGTGGAACTATGATAATGGCAAAAGACCTTTGCCGACGGCTGGCCGGCCCAGGTAGGTACTAAATGAAGTCATTGCATCAAAAAGTCTCGGCCTTAACTACCGTCCTTTTCTTAGTCAAGCATATTGTTCGATTCCTTCCCACCCGTTTTTTTCAATATACCATAGATAAAAGACTGCGCAAACCAGTCCCCTGTAGCGGCCTTTCACTTGAAACTAGTTCTGGGGCGATCGTTCATTTTACACCATCCGGGTTGATCACGACCCATTGGTGAAGTGATCGGGTATTTTACAGGTAGACAAAATGCCATGGATAGACCGACTTAAATGAAATAGACGCCCGCGCATAGATGTTTATAAATTGTGTACACCGGGCGTCTAGTTAATCTGAAATGGACTCTCAGTGCGGTTCCAGGTTCCAATTACAGGAGACATATATATGGATTACATGGAACTTATTCTTTACTTTACGGTGGTGGTGGGAATGTTTATTGGTGTGCTAATGCTAAAATGAACCGGTTTGAATACTAGGTACACACTTTCCATCTATATTTATTTGTCGCCGGAATGAGATTCGAGTCTACAAAACTTCGACTCCCGGTCTACAAATCGTATACACATGTAACGTACACATATACACCCATCCGTGGTGCATGAGTGTACAACCGTTTGACGGAAATTATTAAATGAATATTTATTTACACAACACGGAGAAAATTACAAAGAGATCTATGGTCACTCACCACACCCATCACGTTCAGCTCATCGATTAAATGATCAAATCTTTATTTTTAAAGTACCCGATCGATCATTTGTTCGTGATCGGTTATTTCGCGATCGACCCACGATTACTAAGGCGTTCTCTGTTGTGGAAAGGTTATAAAGCTCGGTTAATACTTTATCCTCCCAATGGCATCCTCTCCTATGGGGTCGTCCATTAATCACGTGATGTTTTTTTAGCAACTTTTTAACCCCCCCCCCCCCCCTGGTGATATGTGGTGAGGTTTTGGACTAACCCCCCCCCCGAAATCACGTGTATTTTTTTAATGCAAAGATTTTTGAAATTTTCATAATATTATCACGAAAAATAAATACACGTGATATCTCATTATACCCCCCCCCCCCCCGTCGTAATATTTCGTGATTTTTTCCGAACCCCCCCTCCCCCTTTCGAGCATCACGTGATTAATGGACGATCCCTATCGGGAGTTGGATATCACAAAGGAAATATTCACCCTATGGGTTGCAGTCCAAAACTACTAGGCTAGTATGTTTTAATTATAATGTGCTAGTATTTCTGTGAACAGCAGACTTCGCCTAATGTTGATTATTCCGATTTGACAGCTCGTAACACATTGGCGATCTCTGTCCGAGTAAAAAGATACCTACTATCCAACACTGCTACCATCTTTACAGGATTGACTTGGAACACTTAAACAAATTTGCAAACGAGATGCAAAGCTTTGACCAAAAACAGACGAAACGCAAAGCTCTCGAATTAAAATAGAACTTCGGTACACTCAGTCAATTACACACCTAGTTGAAATTCAAATACCTACATTGTTCATTGCTGGAAAATCGGCTCTAAAAATGTAATTTTATTATAGCGATGATAAATGTTTGAAAAAAAAATTGGCTTAGACTATTGTAAGGGAAATGCTGACTCCTAGAATTGTGACTGTCTAACACGTTTCGGTATGTACATGTTGCCGTAGGTATATAAATATATATTTTAATGATTCGGCCTATCGATAGGTTTGATAGTTCAAAATCAACGGATATTTGGATGGTCGGTAAGTTAGCTCTACACTAAAGAGTACGATGTGAAAAATCTCATACCTACATTAATTTATTGAACCCGTGACCTGCGGATCAAATCCATGACGAGATTTGAAGTTACCGATATTATCGACAAAACCTTTATCGATCTGCTTGTGCCAGGGGGCCAAATTTGTTCAGTAAACATAAATAAACAGTGAAAATTATTAACATTATTTTTTGTTTCAATTGGATTGCGGTGCACGAATTATATGCATTAGTGAATGAAATATGTAGTGAGTATTAAGAATGTTTTGTTGACAAGGATGATACCATGCTGGACGACCCCGATAGCCTGTATGTACAGATAAAACGGTTATGTACAGACAATACGTATACGGTAGCATCTTATCAGTAGGTCACGAGCTTTTCTCCCGACCAATACAAAAATTACCTATTAATACTGATTTTTTATTGTATTTTGAGTCTTATCAATTTAACAATGCTAGATACTATTCCAATTTTTCTAATCGTTTTTTTATTTATTTTTAATAATTGTTATTTTTACTACTAGAGTTTTACACTTTGGATTTGTCCTTATAAATTGTATATTTTTAACGTTTTGCCTTATTTTTTTTTTTTGCCTTTTAATGAATTTTCCAAACCTCTGTAACTCGCGATGAATAATAATATGTGTAATCGCTCTCGCCTTCAATTTCTGGTCTTTTCTGTAAGCAGAATAAAATTACCAAAAATCATCACCTCTCGCCGAAAACGGTTGGTTGGTGAAGAAAAATCACTTCACAGGTTCGTACTGTACAGGTGTCAAGAGATTGACCTGACCTTTTTTTATCATTGCTTTGAATGGTTACATCATTTGTGGATTTTTCGACCACCATGCTAGGCTCATGCCCGTGTTATGGTTGTGGTCGATAAAATAACTGTCTTTAACAGTGATTCCTTAAGAGCGTTTAACCAGCCAGCGGACGAAAATCCACATTTCGTCGAAAGTTGTTCTTACGATCGTGCAGGGCGGTTACAATGAGAAAGATTAATTATTCTCCGTACCAACTTTTTAAAATTATAACTCAATATCGAATTTATTTCAATCCAAATTAGCTTTAATTTATACCTTCATCCAAAATTGCTGAAAGGCGTGATGATAAAACTATTAAAATAATGTACTTTTTGTAATTATTTTTTGATTATAAGTATTTATCATTTTTCAATGATGTCTAAATTTAATAAGAATGTTAAGAAAATCTGAAATATATTAGTTTGTAAGTGCGCAAATAAATACACAAATGGACCAATTTTCGTCAAGAAACACATGTATCTACGTACATATTTTTTTATGATTTTACTGAAACTAAAATTAAAATTCTAATACATAACTTTGCTAGATAATGTATTGATTTATTTTACTGCATGATTACATTATTTGAAATGGGTGTGGTATAATACAAAAACTTTTTTGAAAATTTAACAAATCTGTCAACGACCTATGGAATAACCTTATTATACTAAAAATTAAAAAAAATTCTAAAAATTTATTACATAACTATGCTAGATAAAAGAACAATCTTTCGAAATCCATTTATAATTTTTTGTGGAAAAGAGTCAATACGTCTAAAAACTTTTTTGAAAATGACGTATTTCCGGCTTTCTCTGGTAACGCCCTCTTAAGTTGATTTTTGATAAAAAATGTGGACGGCGTTTTGTTCTCGGGTGATTTTTTTTCAACAAAAATCGTAAAAAAATCAGTGGGTAGTGGGTATTGGACACTTAGGGTCAGAAATAATTTTTTATTGTTTTAATAAAACAAAAATTAAGTACATACATATGAAAAAACACCTTTTAAAAATAGTTCAGTCCACAATGCCTACATCAAAATAATTGGATACGCATCCTCCAACAAAAACCAACAAAGTGCATGTTTGATAAAGCGTTGTGCCCAGGCTGCAAAGTGCAATCTGGCCGGCATCTAATTTCTGTTCGATAATACGAGTACATCCAGTTTTGTGGAGACTGATTCGCGATCTTCTCATTTTATATTTTATATTTTTATCTTATTTGTTTATTATTTTTATTTATTTCCAACGATCTGATCGAAATTTGATGCATGTTGTGGGGCTAATAACGTAAAAACTGCTAAAACGCTTTCAAGTAAAGTACTATACAAGATATCATCTTTTGACGCGATTTCTTTGATGCTGAAAATTTTATCGCTCTCGTTAATTAGTTTTCCATTCAATTTCTTTCATTTTTGCTATACAATTATTTCGTTAAAATGAATGTTTGACATTTGCTGTCAAATTAAATCATGAAAACTTCTATCGTTTTGCTGTGAAATTATTCCATGTGAACATTTTTCTGTTTGCTATAAAGTTATTTCATGAAAACGTTTTTCTTTTTATCTTTCTTTTCCATGAATAAACAGAACAGTGAAAACAGAACACTTTTGAAATGTTATATAAATTCATGAAAACTGATGACAACTAATCTAACCTTACCTAAAGTGTGCCAAATTTCATCAGTTTCGAAATAAACTGTCGATTTGTACAGCAAACAAATGTATGCCGCCCTCCAAAGACACACCGTTGTTGTTTATTATCTGATTTCTTTTTAAAAAATAGATACATGAAATTAAACATTGTAATTTATTTCTTACCAGCGACTACCCGGGATGGGTTGCAATGCCGTTCAAAGAAATAAAGTTTTTGTGTTTTAATTCTGTTTATTGAAGTGTTTTTGGAACCATTCCCTTCCTAAGTCCCCCCTCCCGCGTTCTCGTCCACCTTTCCCGCCTTCCCCACTCCTTCGTCACTCCTCCCGCGTACCCTCCATTCCATTCTTTCTCCTCCCCCCTCCCTCATCCCGGATTCCCCTCCATCTTCAGCCTTCCCTCCCTACCGGAGCTCACCATCATATTATGTAGATCTGATGATTGATATGGGTAATAATTTCAATCTGATGATTGATATGGGAAATAATTTCATAACGCCAGAGCTCACCATTACATATAGTGCGCACAACAAATCACCAAGGTCTCATCGCAATCTGTTGGTTTATTTAGGAACGCATAAGGGACAAAAAGAGAAACGATCATTTTTATATTTTAATACTCCCGCGTTGCTGTGACAACACAATGCCATCTACTGGATGATTACCCAACCTATACGACAGATTGTTCTGTCGATAAATTATCTCGCACCGCCATGTGTTAGAAACTTATGGGACAAATAATTACAAAGCATTTCTCAATAACAAAAATTTAATTCGCAATAAAAACTATCCTATCTTTTAAGCTGGATCAAATTACACACAGTAGGTAAACCAAATTTTATCAAAATCGTTTAAGTAGTTTTGGAGTTTATCTCGAATAAACATCGTGACGCGAGATTTTTGTATATATAAAGATTATATTTTAGAACAATAAGTTATGGAATCGGCTCTGTCGGTCTCCCTTGGCGATCGTTACTATAGGCCGCTCTTATCTGTTGAACATGATGGCTATTGGCTCTGTTATTAGTTGTTCAATCACCGAATATTTAGTTATTTTATGATACTCGCGGCTCGTGTCGTCGACTAGCGTAGCAATTTCTGTCATACGATGTCAAATATTTTATGTAAATTATTTATCAGTGCCTTGGTGCGATATAAAAAATGTGAATGTGATGAATTTGTGTAAAAATATTATTGGTTTTGTTATCCTACCTCATTTAAATTATTAATATCTTCTATCGTTTAGTGATTCAATTTATTGTTTTGTTTTTATTCTTCCTTGCGATCTTGGCCGTAATACTTTCCATAACCGTGCAAATTTGGGAGGCAAGAATGGGTACCGTCGCCCCGGGAACCTTTATTGGATAACCAACACCTCTGCCATAGGTCACCCCAAGTGGGTCGCTACGTTTGGTGATTTAGCAGGGGTGCCCGGGTTCATGGGGTGAGGTTTGTCTAGGTCATGGAGGCGGATGACCAAGACACACTGAACCCCAGATTCCTACCCACCCCTTAAACCCTTTTCCTTCCCAGAACGCTCCTCTCCTTCCTTTCCTTAAAAAAAACCCTCCACACAGCATCCCCAAAGATGACATAGGCCCTGAGGGAAAATATTTTCCTCAGGGTCTCCTGTGTGGAGCTCATGTAAAAAAAAAATCGTAGCTTTACGAATAGAGCTAGTCAGAATCTTAGAAAGAATCTCTTGCCAACTGTTAAAAAACTGTCTGAAAGTAATTAGACTATGGCGTTCCCAGTATATTGTGAGGCTAAAGGTAGTGGGCAGGGAAGATGATCTGGTCACCAAACATGGCTAAAGCCATTTCAAGTAACTTTTTCATTTTGGATGGTGGTATTTCATTAGGACGGTAGTTATAAATATCTACAATTCTGGAACGTGCCGCAAATGGTGACCGGCCGACTCAAAATAAAATCAACCCAGAAGCCCCTCAGAAAGGTCATTAAGAGTGATGATAAAAAATATTTAAAAAATGGTCAAATAGGTTAGGGTTACCGGCTATTTTAAAATAATTTTTTCATAGCTTTTAATGACCTTTCTGAGGTGTTTCTGAGTTGGTTTCATTCTGAGTTGGCAATGAAACGGCGCACATATACTAAGATATATTATTTTAAATGTGTAAATTGTGAAATAACACAAATTAGTAATCTAGTGGGAGATTTTCAAATATTGTCGCGTTATTCAAAACCTGGAAATGGTTTGTCTTTCTTTAAAAAAAATATTTAACAAATACTTGTGCACTCCTGGATTTGAACCCGCGACCTACGGATTCGTAGCCAAGGATCGTAACCACTCAACCGCGGAGACTGTCAAGTATTTCAAAAAGTCATTTCGGTCGGCTTTAAAACTATTTTCTGATATGTTTGTTTTTCTGTCAAATTAATTTTATTTTTACGTCTGTCATATTGCTTTTAAATAAATTCATGAAAAGTTTATTCGTTTGAACCTGCGTCTAATATTATTTCAACGCGATAGAATCATCTATTTCGTCCATGTCGACAAGTTCATGCGTATATCATTACTGCATACGGCAACGAAAATAATATGAGCCATTTTGTATGAAAAAAATATCAAACATTGTAATGAAAATCAATTTTAAACTCTACAATCTGTTGGTGACCTGTTTTTGAGAGTCGGCGATAGAGGTGCGTCACAATAATAATTATTCTGTTAATACGAAGTTATTATTATGTATATGTCAGAGTTTTTTTTTCCTATTTGACATTTTTCGTGTATCAATTTTCATTAAGAGGGAATAACCAGACAGAGCCGCAAATATGTCATTTTTAAATCAAATTCTAGACGTATCGACTGTTTTCCTCAAAAAAATATAAACTGATTTCGAATGATTTGTTATTGATTACTTATTGAAAATTTATGTTTTAAAAATTGATAAAAGAAAACTATTATTATAAGGTAATACCGTTGGTCGTTGGCAGATTTGTTAAATTTTCAAACAAAATGTTGTTCGACCGGTCAGTGGTTGAGTGGGCATCGCGTTTGGGTCCCACCCAGGCGTTCCGTGTTCAATTCCCCGGCTGCTAGGTCCTCCATCACTACTCAAGCAACATTTGCGGCTTACTGTGGTGGTAGTAGGAGATTTTCAAATATTGTCGGGTTATTCGTAACCCGGGAATGTTTGTCTTTCTTTTAAAAAAATGTATACTTATAACAAACATTTCAAACCTTATATGCGTTAAAATAAATCAATAAATTATGTCTAGAGGAGCTAGTTTTCAGAATTTCAATTATAGTTCAAATAAAATCATTAAAAAAATCCGAGCAAGTGTTCCGTGACGAAAATACTTCGGTTTGTTTATTTATTTAAGGTCTTAGAAACTAAAATATTTCAGATTTTTTACTCACTTATTTTGCTTAGATATTATTGAAAAATTATAATTACAAAAAGTACATCATTTTAATAATGTTGACTTCACGCGTTTGAGCATTTCTATTGCTTACTTTAATACAGCAAATTGTGAATGAAATAAATCGATATCGAGTTATTAGTTAAAAACGCTGGTACGGATAATAATAATTGATCTTTCTCATCGGAACCGCCCTGTACAGTTGCAAGGGTACGATCGCAAGACCGCCTTTCGACGAAATTTGAATCATCGGCCGCTGGTTAATGGGCCTGTGGGCAATGGCCACTCCGTCAACGGAAATCGTACAAACGAATTTTTTTTCCATTAGTCGACTCCAAAGACATTTGACGTCAAATTATTATTTTACGGCAATCGGCGACGCTTCGACCTTGACTTACTGTTTTTTTTTTTTACCTTTGCAGTAGACCATTTAAAATATTAATACGTATATAATATTAATTTATTATTACAAAACTTAGCTGGAAATGTTGACTGACGTGTTCAGTTGTCGTCTATGCCAGTGGTTCTTAACCTGGGTTCGATCGAACCCCAGGGATTCGGTGAGTCAGTCTCGTGGGTTCGGCGGAGGTCAAGACAAATTCCCGACTCGTATGATTCTGTTCGATTTCCAATTAAGAAAGTTTCGGTGAATGCGCATATGAAACTGGTGGGGGTCAGTTCCTCCAACAAGGTTAAGAACCACTGGTCTATGCTGTTTCGCCGTCTTGATTGATTTTATATCGCCGTCTTGCAGTATTTTTTGGTGAAGACGTTTAAAAACTATCTTTTGTAGACATATTCTTCTTCTCATGGTGCGATCTTCTGTCGGAGAATGGTTATCAGGGAAATCTTCACTCTGTACCCCTGGAACACCCCAAAGTGGTGAAAGATCACATTCAGAATTGAAACTATCCTGGAAATGGATTTATCCGTATTTGGTAAACATATTTGAGTAGCCAGATGCGTCCAACGGTAAATATGCAGTATTCAGACTCTAAGGCCTAAATATCTGTACCTTTTTCTTACCATATCTGTTGAGTGTAATTTAGAGGTGCGCTTGCATTTTTTCAATTTGCATTTTGAATTCACTTTTAAGTTCGCGAGTGGAAAAGTTCTAAACTTTAATAAATTTATAACGTAATTAAATAATCAACAGAATTTAAATAGGCTTCTATTTTCATTTAATTAATTGAAGACAATATTAGCGAAACTCAATCGAAAATCTGGAGACAGAAAAATCAGAAAAGATATTGGCTCCGCTGGGACTCGAACCCAGGACCCTTTGCTTATATGGCAAGAGCTCTATCGATTGATCTACGGAACCCAGTGCTTGGTTTAGTGTCAGAGTCATATTGAATAAATAGTGGAACATTCCGATTCTTTACAAAATTTTTAAGATACTTTGTAAAATGATTTTTATTGGTACTTTGTGGTTGGTTGCATTACGATCTTGAAATTATGTTATGTTATATGTTAGTTAGTAATATTTTTAGTTAATTTCTTTTAAAACTTCTCCGTGGTCCCATAAACATTCTGACTGAATCCGGTTGCGGTTTCAAAAACCTGTGGCGTGCCCTGAATTCTCTAGTTTTCAAGGTTCCACTTGAAACCTCAAGGTTCCACTTGAAACCCCAAGGCTCCCCTTGAAACATCAAGGTTATTAGATCATAGAATGTGTGGTGTAATTTGAAAGAAGCACCTTCCCCAATAAAAAGACTCCATTGAAGTGCTTGGAGTAAGTACACATATCAGACCGTCTCAAGTATCGGGGCTCCATAGAAGCCCGAGTAAACTTGCTTCCAAGAAACGGGCCGCCTTGTACAGGGTTAGCAATTTTTTTAATAGTGAGCAGCTGCTGACCCTGCAATAATGACCCCCTTAAATGTTCTGTTAATTCAACTTCCCCATTTTGGGGGTGAGTTAGACCTCGCTCCTGCATACACTGGCGTAATTTTTTTTGTTCGGAATGGAATCCTCACAACTCATCTGCGCCTCCCCCAGCGACATGTGCAGGCCTGAGGTTTGGCTGGGCGAACTCGGCGTCCTTCCGCCCTGCCTCCGGCAACTCGATGCTTCCATCCTTAGAGTCTTCGGGTACGTTACCCTACTTCCCAATCACTATCGTCAAGGCACAACCGAGAAACCGGCTAAAGGGCGCGGACGTTGTGATTCATTCACGGCAGACCGACCACCATACACATTCTGGCTGCTACTGCCAGATGACGAGAGAGGTATCCCACTCGACACAAACGTTCATGAAATCACAATACTTGTTTTCATTATCTTTTCTTGCAGATGCTTGCAGCATACGCAAGATGCCATTACCCTGCGAGCAGCCGCCTTTTATGTTTATCTGTTATCTTTTTTAACTAGTTTATCCCTGACATGCTTTATATTATTCGCATTTTGTATATTATGTAAGTCCTTGCATACTGCCTCATAACACCGTATGCAGGGACACTGGAGGTCTAGATTCGTTCAAACTTAAATGTAGTCGTTCTTTTTAAAAAAATAGAGTACTTGCGAGAGCCTTGAAGGAGTAACCGTCTTTTACTTATAGTCTCCTACAGCCTCAATCTTATCCCGCCATTTTTTTTTTATCCATCTATTTATCTGTTGCAATTTCGATTAACCATAGCAAATCTTAGGTTATCGGGCCTTCGTCCGGGCACGACTATACAAGGAGTTGGCGTGTCGTTATATGTCATTAAAATATACACATACCTGTAAAGTGTTGCCAATACATTTACAAAAAAGTATATTTTAAAACTTTATTTTTTTTAGGGCGCCCGTGTTTTTAGTAGATATTATTACCACATTAAAATTGAAGGTTTTCCGCTGAACAACGTTTTACATATTTTTCAACAGTACAGGCAATACTTCATTTTTATCAGACGTCTGTGAAATGTATTGGGTATTGAATTAGATGTAGATTACCGCGCTGGTGTTATCGGATATAAAATCGATGGTCGTGAATATTTCAAAGGAAAATTCTTTCCGCAGTCATACATGTGTTTACGCTGGGTATGTAATCAATCTTTTTATCTTCTTTCACTTTTCAACGATTCGATAGGACGCTTTCTGGCAATGCAAACCCTATCACTGGTTTGCATAATATTAAGGGTCGACCGAGACCGAGAATAAATTAAATTCTCGGCCGAGACCGAGAATAGATAAATTAAGAAAAAAAATTAAAATGCGCTGTTTTTGCATTATCTATTATATAAAAATGAATCGCTAAATGTGTTGGTAAGCGCAAATCTCGAGATCAGCTGAACCGATTTCGCTAATTCTTTTTTTAGAATATTCCTTGAAGTACGAGGATGGTTCTTACGGAGAGAAAAATTAACAAAATTGCGCAGAAAATTAGATAATAACAGAAAACATCGCACGTTTGACAGTTTGCGTGTTAGAGAATGACATTTTGCAAAACAATGAATGATTGTTCAATCAGGATTCTATTTTTGAAAAGTTGAAAAATTTATTTAAAGTAGGTAGTCCCCTAATATTTTGAATCGAATCAAGAATTTAGATATTTTAAATACGTACCTATGTTAGGTACCAAATTTAATATACATGAAAAATGGAAATTTGAATAAAAATTGAAAAAGGTGGCACGCGGGCTGTTTAAAAACTGTATGTACTGGGATTGAATATATGGAACGCGGGTGGAGGGTTGACGGGACGAGGGAGCGGGAAAGGGAAGAGGGAAGGCGGGGAAGGTAGTAGGGAAACGCAGGAGGGGGGAGGGGGACCTGGGAGGGGGAGGGGAACTCGGGAGGGGGGTTCGCGGTACGGGGGAAGGGGGGGATTGGAGTGGGGAGAGGGAAGGTGGAGGTGACGGATTGGGAACGCGAGAGGGGAAGAGGACGCAGGAGAAGAAGGGGAGGCGGAAGTGGAACGTGACGAATAGGAAAAGACACTCAGGGAGAAACAATTTCTTTATTAAATGGCAAACAATTTCTTTATATAACGCAGGAGGAAGGTTGGCAGGAAGGCAGGGAGAGGGAAAGGGAAGAGGGAAGAGGGAAGGCGGAGAAGGTGGAAGGGGAACGCGGGAGGGGGACCTGAGTGGGGGGAGGGGAACTCGGGAGGGGGGAAGGGGGGGGGGGGAGTGGAGTGGGGAGAGGGAAGGTGGAAGTGACGGAGTGGAAACGCAAGAGGGGAAGAGGACGCAGGAGAAGAAGGGGAGGCGGAAGGGGAACGGGACGAATGGGAAAGGACACTCAGGGAGAAACAATTTCTTTATTAAATGGCATAACAACGCATGCCGGGACCAGCTAGTATAGTATATTTAAGAATGTAATAATAATTTGTTTTAAGGCGCCGAATTCGCGCTCAAAAAGAAGAAGATGGAGAGATATGTAATTACGAAGAATGTTAAAGGAGCGCGCTAATATTTAAAGCGATAAAATCGATGCGAAAATATTTAATAAAACACGACTCGTTTAAAATAGAGCAAAAATCTCTTAGAAGGTATCTTAAGTATCATTTAAAGAAACATTGTGATTTTTTTCACAACTGTAACTTGTAAAATAACTGAAATAAACGTGTTTACAATAATTTCGGAGCATACTTTGCGATTTTTTTCTATCGAGGGAATTGTAAATAATTTGCGTTTCGACGTGGAACGCGTCTAGATATTATCTTAAAAAATAACATATATTTTTTTAAGAGCTTATAACTTTAAATGTTTAAGGGAGATATGTGAGAAATCGGTAGAAATTCAGGTAGCGGCGGCTTAAATAGTTTTAATAATCAAAATTGTACAACATGATGTTGTAGCGCATAAAAAGCAATTTTTCTGCGTTTTCACCAATTGTTTGTTGCAAAATTAGTGAAATGAACGAACGGCGCGGCGCAGCGGCGGCAGCAGCGGTAATTAAAACCCGCCTCGCTGCCAGTCTCGACCAATCACAACCGACAGCTCTCTCACGCACTGACACCAAGTGACGAATGTGGACGCGCGCGGTGATTTGAATCCCATTATCCTATACCGTACGTACTTACAACGGTCTCGGTTATGGCCGAGAATCTCGGCGATTTATCGCCGAGAACCGAGACAGAGTTCTCGGTAGAATTTGTAGCCGAGAATGCCGAGACCGAGATCTCGGTCGACCCTTACATAATATATTCTCCATATCGTCCTGGTGAAAGGACACCATTCCGAATCGAGAATTTGTTTGAGTGACTCTAATCGTGTTTCTTGACCAGATCTGCCACTCCCTTTAACCCCTCAGAATACCCTAATTGAGGATGCCATATGCCATAGTCTCAATGGCTCTAAGCCTTTTAGGCTCACACACCTCTTGTACGGTATTCACTTCATCACGCAAAGTTCTTCAATATACAAAGCCGAAGAAATATAGCAGATTCGGTAATATTATTTAAAATTACACTTAACTTAATCGATAGTCCTGATCTTCTTCAACGCCTCCAATTCATTCCGTGTTCCAAATCGCAACAGCAGACAGACGCTTACTTTTAATCTCCCTCTTTGCAAAACCATCTGCAAGCAGAACTCATTTATCTACAGATCCACACATTCATTTGACATTTTTATCTCGACTTTAAGTGACATAGAGTCTTTCAAATAAGAGTAGAAAATATAAAAAAATGGAACTACAAAATTTTGTAGGCTGGCAACACCGATTTACCTGTCAAATATTCTTTTAAAGTGCAATGACACTGAAAATACAGAACACTGTATACACATTTAATACAACATTTTTTGTTATAAAAAAAATTAAATCGCAGAAGCACTGTTGGTAAGTTAACTTCTTAATGACATAAATTTGAATAAATTTTTTAATTTAACAATAGGTGGAAAGGAAGAATCATTAATGGTGAGTTTAGTTACACTACTTTTAGATTTGAGTGAGTTAAATATATTAACAAGATCTAAAGCCTGGACAACGCTAGTAGATACTTAAGCTAATATTAAATAAATGTGAGCAATCTAAAGTGTGCTTTATATTTTATTACATTATCGTTATTGTTCATTATGTTAACACGAAATTGCAAAGATATAATAATAATATACCTATATGCAATTCTAATTTTGAGATCAGTGGAATGAAATTTTTTTTTTTCACTTTTATGCCTTTTTAATTTTTAATAAAAATGTAGGTTACACAGCTTTAGATTACCACCATGATTATATAGTATTGCCGTTTGAACAAAAGTGGCCCTCCTATATTTTCTACTATTATTTGACAAACTGTAAAACGAAAACTAACTAAGCAACAGGACTCAAACTAAAAATTTCAATCCCTTTGTATTCCCGTCCTATGCCTATTAATCCTAATCCTATGTTCCTTTTCCCCCCTTCCTTCTCATATATTGTAACTAAAAAAAATAATTAAGAGAACACCCTTACAATGTCACCCTTTATCGTTTACTATCATCGGTGGAAAGTTCGTAATTGTCATGATTAACTATATAATTATTGTATTATTGTGCAATCTCAGATTTGCTGGTTTAAAATATAATGGTTTCCCTAAAATAAATAAAATAAAATACAAATTACCCTGTAAAACTTCAGTGGCTGAGTGGGCATAACATTTGGGTCCCAACCGGGCGTTGCGTGTCCGATTCCTCGGCTGGCTAAGTCCTCCATCACGACACATGCAACATTTTCCGCTTGGTGTGGTGGCAGTAGGAGATTTTCAAACATTGTTGTGTTATTCGTAACCCGGGAATATTTGTCTTTCATTAAAAAAAAAATATATATATACACATTCACCTTGTATAGGTACTGCAGTCCAGAACAGCTCAGCAGAACTGCGCTGTGCCAGTCACGCAAGTTTCGAAGCTAGGTGTGACTTCTTTATCTGCCTCGTTTTTCATCAATCCCTGGATTTTCAATTTGGGAACCTTGCGTTTGATTCCCATTATAATAATAAACGCCCTGTATTTTATATGAATACACATTTCTAAAGCTGCTGTAAAATTATATTAAAATAATCCTCGATTTTTTTATGAGTTTTATGAAATGACCATATATTATTCTTACTTAATATTTTTAACGATATTTACATAGCTGCAAGTTTATCTTTCTTTGATGTGAAAGTTTTATCTGATCAAATATTTGTCAATATTTGCAAATTACTTAAATAACACTTATAAAGTTGGTTATGTGTATTTCAAATAGCTTAATAATTTAATTAGATTAAAATGAACAGTCGTCGTGACTACTTTTCTGCTGTGAAGTGCTCCGTCCTCCGTGACTTTGCAATTTAGATTTTGGTTTTTAGTTTTCCTGGTATCATAATTTAAATAACAATACTTGTTCTTTTATGTGAAAAATCATTTTTGATTCTGGTTCTAGTTCAATAACAACAATTTCGGTTTAAGCGTATTTATTTTGAAAACACTGAAACATTTTGGATACAAGCAAAAAGTGATTGATGTCTAATAGCAGTTGCAAGAACATGAATAATAAAAGGTTCAGTTACAATAAAAATAAATTATGTGATAATGCTCTACTGGTGGTGTATTCAATCAAATTACAAATTTAGTGGTATTTAATAACAATAAATTTGATTGTAACAAAAGTGTACATAAGTTTTTGTTGATGATATTTCGTAGTTGATGGGGATCGCTGAAAGCTTTTACCAGCTTAACCATGTTACTCTAAAACAACTAGATCAGTCGGATTAGGAAACTCGGTTATGCTTATCCATCTAGATTTTGAAAAACTTGGATTTCACACATTTGGAACAGTTGGTATTGACAGGTTAACCTTTTTTAACTCGGTCAGCTAGATTTGGAAACGCTGACACATGTAATCTGGATTAACTTAAATTAGTAAAACTAGAGCAGCTGGACTTGAAGACAGCTAAAATTGGTACGGCTTGATTAAAACCATGTATTACTGATTTAACTGGTTGTAGAATCACTGAGAAAGTTTAACGCAGTGAAACTGAAATAACTTAACCTTGTAAAAATAAAGCAGCTAGACTAAACATTCATGTGATTTGGAAATTGCAAAGAATGAAATTTGGTAAACCTGCCAAAACTGGATCATATAAACTCGGTAAAACCAAACCTGCCAAACATAATAAAACTGTAACAGGTGAATTTGGAAACAGTTGATCTTAGCATAACCAGATTCGATTAACTTAATAAAACTGCATCACTTGGACTTGCAAACATTTAAGCAGTTACAACTTGGATAAACTGGACCAGCTTAACCTACAATTTGGAATTGACGCTGTTGAAATGTAGACTGCAGATTGGTTACTTCTTCAGCTTCTTGGGATTGGACTGATAGCTCTTCTTGAAGAAGTCGTAAAAGAGGTAGTAGACAACCAGCACGTTGGGGATGAAGATCCAGACGATGAGGAGCGGAGCGTCGCACGAGGGCAATAACGCCTGAGCGCTGTGCATCAGCACGATGGTGAACTGCGCCTGCGGATGGGCCAAGAGTGTCAGTACAGTTTGAATTTTGTTTATTATATCTCTTATCATTGATTATGTAATCTTCCTCCACTCATGGAAAAACAAAAGAAACCAATTCTCAATGCAATTGCGCAATCAACCTCCATAACAAAATCGATATTTTTCTGATTGAAACTCCACTGCCGCGGCGACCAGCAGTGCTGATTTTTCAGTTGCATTGCTGACAGATTGCCTTGGTATCGGCTCACGAACTGTCAAGTTTTGACATATCAGATCAGAAAAATATCGATTTTGTTAAGGAGGCTGGTTGCAATTGCGTTGAGAACTGGTTTCTATTCGGTTTCTCCATGAGCGGAGGCCCTTATTTCAAAATATGAGTACATAAGACAATTTAAAATTTTCGAATGTCCTTGTAAATCGAGCAATAAAAAGATTCACTGGTTTGTTTGGCTCGGTGGACTAATTGTGCATGGGACTGGGTTAACATAGTCGTAGCAAATGACGTCATAAAAATAAATGAAATACTTGTCGCCAATTACCATTTTGCACTTGTCATAATATACTGAAGAACGCATGATTGTAATCGAGATTTTGGTTTCAATTAAGTAAAGTATGAGATTGAGAGAAATACACAAAGGTGTATAATATTTTATCATAATTCCCGATCTTGTTAAATTAATAATTGTTTTTGCACAACAATATAAATATCTACATAAGTATAACAACTTGTATTTACATTGTCTTTTACGGAATCTATTAGTTGGTTTTGTAAAGATTCCCTTTAGGTGAACACTAGTAAACATAAGGGCTAAATAGGTCGCCAAAAATCCTTGAATATTTTCTGTGTCAAGACTGTCGTAGTCAAAATTGTTTTCACCGAATCGTATAAACTAATGATATTTGAGTTTGTAAGGTTCAAAATGAATACTTGACATGAATAGACAACATCTATTCAAATTGTTAATCGAACGTAGATTTGATTCAAGGTGATCAAATTATGCTTATGCCCCCAAATGAATGGTTTGAATAATTTGATAAATCGGTTAAGTTTCACACCACTAAATCTTAACACCCCCTTTTCTTACTCTTCCTTTGAAAATACTCATTGATATAATTTTGGCTTACTAGGCCGAGTATAGATATATTTATATTTTCCATTATCGATTATTATTTTAAGACACATAAAATTAACAGCTTGCGCCCGTTTGGTTGTGTTATGGTCCAGTAAAGATGTATGCTTACAGCTTTAAACTAGGCATGTGTCTAATAATATTAAAATATCCTTGAAATGGTCATGCCGCTGAAAGCTACGCTAAAAGATATTCTTTTGTTAGGTATATGCGCCATTTATTCTGAGTTACAGTGAGCTATTAGTGGTTTGCCTATAATACGAAAAGTATTATATTTTCAAATATCATATATTAAATATTCATGTACATAAGGTGTTTCTACTAAATTATAATTTTGGTCTAAGGGTCAGTTAATTTTAGAGTTTTGTTATTATTACACTGTGGGTCAGTTGTTTCACAGAACTTGAATCTTGATTTTGAAATTTGTTGAATTGTTCAAGCTATGTGAAACAACTTGCTGTAAGTAAGTTTGGTCGATTACTCTAATAGAAGCGATTTTTTTATCGTACTTTTCATCTAACTGACCCCCTCATCTGAAATAAACTGTCCTTAATTCTTTAGTATCTAAATTTTTGCTGACTTTAAGCTCTGAAAACAAATTTATTTACAAAACCTGTTATTCTTTTCAAATTCTCTAATAATGCACATTTTAAAGCTTGGGGTCGCCCATTAATCACGTGAGGCTCGAAAAGGGGGAGGGGGTTCGGAAAAAATCACGAAATATCACCAGGGGGGGAGGGGTATAATGAGATATCACGTGTATTTATTTTTCGTGATAATATTCTGAAAATTTCAAAGCTTTTGAGGGGGGGGGGGGGGGTTAGTCTTAAACCTCACCACATATCACCACGGGGGGGGGGTTAAAGTTGCTAAAAAACATCACGTGATTAATGGAGGACCCCCTTCCATGAATTGTGATTATTTTTGTGCATAAATTTAAACATTTAAAATTGTTTTTTTTTTATTTATTTTTGTTGTTCCTTTATCACGCGCTTTCGTTTATTTGTTCTATTTTAATTTTCATCTCCTTGCTTTGTAACCTTTAATACGTATGTACCTACTTTTTCGCTCCACGTAATATGCACCGCGTTGCAAAAGTAATACCAATGGCTTAGAGTTAAAATATATTATATCTTCAAGTTTGTTTTGAAAATGAGTTCAGTGTTGAAATTTACTAATAAAGCTCTCCTAAACCTACCCTCCCAAAGATATAAACATATTAAAATATATTGCGTCTCCTTGTAATTTATACTTACCCTAAACGAAAATTCATGCCAAAATATTGTATTTACATGAGTTACGGACACAAAAAATGGAACTAAAACTTTTCGTTGTTTGTTTTTGGGATGTTACGCCGTGTTTCGCTAGGTACCTCCTTCTTTAGGCAACGTTTCGGACAGCATTACAGTGTCCATCATCAGAGCAGATGTGAAAAGTAACATATAACGAAAATACTTTTGGCCGTGAAAATCTAAAAACGTATCGAATTATAAGTCATAATCTAATTTTCAAAGGTTTGCAAGCTTGCTATTTCAGTGTTATCAATACATATTTTGATTTATGGTGATTTATTAATTTATCTCAAAGCTATTAAAATATTTTTTTGTATGGTATTCTTTCATTATTATGTTAGGTTTGTCTTTGAAATCTTTTTAAAGTGCACTTGAGCTAGACAATTCGCTTATAAATTGAGCGGGTTGCGTTGGTTCGAATGTGGCGTGCGTTTGTCGTATCAAGCCCCGATCTAATAGTGCTGTAGAAATCGTCGCACAACATTACTTTCAATCGATTTGACAAATCGTGGGCTTGTTGAACAACGATGATTGAGGGGATGGGCGAAGCCGGCTTGATAGATGGATTTTGCGACCTTCGCTTTTTTCTGCTTCGGTTTTACTATCGTGCAAACAATGTGTTTTGAAATAATATGATTTTGTGATTTTCATGGTCGATACTATTATCGAGACTATGCCTTGCGTATTGAGCTTCCCCCTTCTTTAACCAATGTTTCGGACAGCGTTACAGTGTCGATCATCAGGGCAAATGTGCAGGTTATGGTGAAGTGTGTACTAACACCTTATCATTTAAATTAAGTATTAACTTCATCGCTTTATTTTAATGTACAAAATAATTAATGGCCATACACCTACCTGAATTTCTTAGAAAAATTGAATACCTGCAGCACAAGTATGCGCATGAAACGCGGAAAAGAAATCAATTTCGACTTCCCTTTAAATAAAAATATCTGTTTGGAAAACCTGTAAACAAGGATCTTTGACGAATTACCGGAGAAAATTCAGTTAAAAGAAGGGGCCATCCATAAATGACGTCACACGAATTTAATGATTTTTTGACCCCCCCCCCCCGTCCCTGTCACACATCGTCACATTTGTAAGACTCCCTTCCCCCTAGTGTGACGTCAACGTCATATATTTTGCAATTTTACATCTAAAAATAATTTTTCGTTTACATTTAAGTTGTGCGTTTTAATAATTTATATTTTTACATGTGACGTCACAGAGCAGATGCCCCCCCCCCATACCTCCTTGTCACACTTCTCTACTCCCCTCCTCCCCCCTTTAAGGTGGACGTAATTTATGGATGGCACCTTACGTGATTAATTAATAGATTCTAAAAAAATGACAATGTATTTAACAGGGTGGCCACAGACCTGGAATACCTGGAAAACCTGGAATTATCAGGGAATTTTACCGAACCTGGAATTTTCAGGGAAATGTCAGGGAATTTCGAAAAAATTTTATAATATCAGGGAATTCCAAAAATAAAACTAAATTCGTTATTTTGCAATTTGTGAAACCCCAAAGCTGTGTTTTATTACTTTTACTTATGACTTGTGTAACAAAAGATATGCCGACAAAGACAAACTAGATAGGTATTTTTTTATTATTATTTTCGTTAATGCCCTTGCAACACAATCCATGTCATCTAGTTGATGTGTGTGTGTGTGTTTAGGTATTTTAACATTTAAATCAAGGTTTTTGGTATTTATAAAATTACATTGCATCACTATTTATACCATAGCTTTGTGTAAATACATAAAAAACCTCTTTCTAAACTTTAGTTGAATGCTTATGGTTCAGTTTTCTCTATTACCATATTTTTCTTTGTATTATTTAATGTCCTAATTGCTTACCCAAAGGGTATATTGTTTTAATTATTATTATTCTATATCTAAACTGTTCGCTAGTATTGTTGTTTGTTTCGTGTGATTTTTTTTGTATCTCTTCTAATGTTAATGTTTTTTTGTTTATTTTTCTATTTTTGTACGGTCTTTTCATTTCTTCACAAATTGTCTTCAGGCGAAATATCATAAATTTGTAACAAGTGTATTTTGTGTTTAATAGATTATTGTAATGCAAAGAAATAATAAATGCTATAGATGAAGGAATTCCCTTTATTATTTATTTAACAAAGATATCCCCTTATATCAAATTAAACATATCAGGGAAAAATGTAGAAACTGCCCTGGAAAACCTGGAATTATCAGGGAATTTTGAAATCAGTTTTTTGTGGCCACCCTGTTTAAGGATTGTCTATATATTTGTACTATTTAAAAATATTGTAAATAAATTAATGCATAGATATTTAAGATTTTCACGGCCAAAAGAATTATCATGATTTGTTTTTGGGGTTATGACATGTTGCGTCTCCTTCTTTAGCCAACGTTTAGGACATCAAAGAGAGCATCACAATTCCAGTCGCCAGATGTGTGCTGAGCAATATTCAGTTTAATATAAAAATAGACGATAGTTTCTAATTTCAATCTAAACAAAAATATTAAGCCGATATAGGCAGTAGCTATGATATAAAGTAAGCAAAAACTGGATTATTATTTGATTGTACTGAAGAATTATTCGTATACCTACAAGAGAATTGTAACCATATTTTTCTTAGTAAAGCCCAAAATTTAATTTATTGGGGACGAACGGGGAGTTAGAAATGTTAATATGTACCTAACTTTTTACAAAGTTGATAATATTGAATAAATAATATGATTTACAGCAATGCAGATAGTGACATAAAAATATTTTTGTCTTCTATCCAGTTCGAATAAAATCACCAGCCATCATTGCTAACAATTCCATTTGTTCCGAATCCTGTGTTGAATGACTGTATAGACTCATAGAGTGATAAGAAGCCATTACCCCGGATAAAAATGAAATTAAAACGTACGTCTGTACGGCGGTACACGCCATAAAGGCATGTGACCTATATTATCCATGCGCTAAAGCAATATCGCAGACCTGCTGCTGTTTTTTTAACTTTACAAATGCTCCATTTAATGCTTTGTACCAATTTATTAATTTTATGTTTTAGTCCTACTCTTTAATATTTTCGCGTTATTCTGCCTCTGTCATATGTTTTTTTTTTACATTAGCATTAGGAGGCCTGAGGAAAATACCTATTCCCTCTCGGAGCCTATGACATCTTTGAATATGTTGTGTGGAAGTTCTTTTTAAAATAATTAAGAAAAGCAGAGTTCTGGGAAGGAAAAGGGAATGAGAGGTGGTGGAAATCTGGGGGTCAGTGTGTCCAGGAGTAACGGACGTATGTATGCAACCCTCCCACTGCGGTGCAATTCCATATCCCGAGAGAGTCCTGCTGGAGAGATCGAAAGGTCTCCTTCAACCGGTCTCTCCCGTTCCTGCTTGCCACGCGGTTTGGGCAGACGCATCCGCCGCCAAGACACCCCTGCTAAGTCAAAAATGTGTGTCAAATGTATCAAAGATATATTGTAATTTATTAAAAAAAAAAATTGTTTTGAGTATTTTGGTTTTGCCTTATTATCCGAGCTTCAGTAGGTTTAATATTATATAAATCTAGTCACATTGACCTATTTGTTTATTTATTAGTTATTAGTTAGTCTCACGATTTTTACGATTCAGTATTTCTTCCAACCCTTATTGGTGTGGGTTGGGGTATTGCCTGTCGCTTTTGGAACATTTTCTTTCCTTATTTTTACATTAATATGTCAAATATAGAAATACTACACCTACGTTGAAATGTGATGTAATATAAATTTTATTTGGTTTGTTTTGATATAAACTGATAACTAAAGTACCTGCCTTCAAAGTTTGACATAATAATCTTTAAAGTTGTTGTGTGTGACATTTCAAAGAATATAATATGGTTATTTGTCTCAATACGTAAGCCACTTTACAGTATTATGTTTTCAACGTGAAACTCTATCTGGTATCGAGAGAACGTATCTAGTATTGTGATAATACAGGATGTTAATATACTCGTACGTATCTGACTTATCTTACTTAATTAGTGATTCATGACCTTATCTGAAAATCACAAGAAATGTCAGTTCTGAATATGTCAAATGTCAATTTTGCGTAAATCCGAACTGAATGTTTAAAATCCCGAATTTGAAATCACTGACATTTTTTGTTAATACTTTTTCATAATTAGATATAAAAGTATATATTTGACCACTTTCGCTCGGACGCTCATGCTTCTTGCCTGCCACTCAAGTCTTGGCACTTTTCGTAGGATATGTGCATTATATGTAAAACTAATATTTTTTGATTTGTAACACCCTTACTAATATTATTTTAGTCACATAGTTATCTGTTTTTTTTTTAAACGTATTTTTGTATAGTTATCTTTTTTTTTCTTAAATTATATTTGTAAAAATGTAACTGCATCTGTAAATTATATGTTTTTAATATTTTCTTACTAGATATATGAAAATAAATTGCGTACATCTAAATAAATATACAAAAACAAAAACAAATAAATAAATCTCCGTTTTTTTTTACATGAGCTCCACACAGGAGGCCCTGAGGAAAATAATTTCCCTCAGGGCCTATGTCGTCTTTGGGGATGCTGCGTGAAAGGTTTTTTTTAGGAAAGGAAGGAGAGGAGAGTTCTGGGGAGAGAAAAGGTTTTAGGTGTGGTTAGGAATTTGGGGTTCAGTGTGTCCTGGTCATCCGCCTCCAAGACCTAGACAAACCTCACCCCATCAACCCGTGCATCCCTGCGATCAACAACCGATGGTTGTTGCTAAATCATACCAATTTTCGGGTTTGAAGTTGAATCTTGTGTAAACTATTTTAATTGAATGTATTTTAATAGAACATTGTGCAACAAGGCATAATAATTCATTTCACAAGGTTCTAATTACATTTTCCTATTGCAATTCCTAGCTAGGGGCACGTCCTTTTTAAATATGATAAACTAAAAGACTTTAACTAAAACTGTTAAATAGATTACGAAAATTCTTAAGAAACTTAAAAAGCTTAGAAAACGGTAAGGCGTAGTTAGAACCCTATCCAAATGAAGTGAAGAACCATAATGCGCCTCGTATTTACGATCAACCGTCAGATACAAACAAAATAGAGAGCGTAAGTGATGATAGAACCTTGTGAAAAGAATGATAATTGAAAATGATTGGTGTTAGAATGGTCATGTCACTTAAAAATTATTTTGGGTATAGAAATCAGCAAAAGAGATGCTTTTGCATTCAAAGGTCATATTTCATAAAAAATAGCAGTTAGAAGTTAGAACCCTATCCAAATGAAGTGACGAAATGGTGTTGGTAATTGCACCGTTTTGTTGTTGCTGTTGTTTTTTTAGCAAGTACGAAAAAAATAAAAAATAAACTTAAAGAATAAACTTGTATGATTTTGAAGTTCACAAAAAACCACTCGCTTATTGTTTATAAGTACTTTTTGCTGTGTTTACATAAGAGAGCCCATGCTTAGCCCGACCAAACGTTTCGTTATGAACGGGACTGTCCCGTTTTCCGATATTGTCCGGCGGTTTTTGCCTACACACGATCTAATTTGCAGAACCGTTTTGCATACCATATCGTGTGTAGACCCTATATGCGTTCACTTTGTGACCGAGACCGGAGACCAGAGACAGGAGACGGCGACGCAAGGTAGGTCACCGCATGATCGCATCTGCCCCGGACAAGTGGTGTCTTGGTCTTCGGTCTCTGACGTTAGGGTAACCGCCACCTTAAATTTTAATTACTACAAGGTGAATAATTAAAAAAAATATGCCAAGAATTTCACTACGACATAAAATCATCACCCGATTGAAGGTGATGATTTTAAGTACTAGTGAAATTCTTGGATTCATTGAAGAAAATTTGTTCTTCAGACAAAAACATATAGAAACAAAGTAACGTCACCCAACTCGACACGTGCGCTTTGTTTTTACCTACTTATCTTTTTGAATAAAATGTGTGATGTTTTCAAAAAAATCACCCTCCCTCCCCGGCCATTTCTCCCGGATCGTTTTGAGGGTTGTCACGTTGACATACTTGACTTATTTTAACCAGTGATTTCTGACATTATTTGGAGTAAAAACGTTAATGAAATTTTAGTCCCCGGTGACTTTTTCTGGGACATTTCTTAGTCATAGTCACATGTGATTTGATGTTTCAATCTGTAAGCCCATGTTATATGTGTAGGTTTTTCTTACCATTTGCACAATTGTCAGCCACTTCTTGTACTTGTTGAGTACCGCCCTGAAGGCCGGTCCGGCCTCTGCCGACATCAGGTAATAAGAGTACATAATCACGTGGATGAAGGTGTTGATCATGGGCGCGAATGTCGCCATACCACCTGGGGGAAAACAATATTAACATTTCATTATTTTTTAAATACCTATGATACCTCCGTCTTCAAAGACCTCCCCTATGTCTTCAAACTATGTGGAACTCACTGCAACATTCAACTATAGACTTCTCAATTAGATTTGACGCCAACAATTTAGAATGAGGTTTTGTCCTACAACGGAATTTCTTGCCAGCTACAAATCTATCTTTTATTTCGATTTGAGTTTTATGTAAGTCTGCAGTTTCATTCCGAGGTTGATCAAAATTTGCATACTTGACCTTCAAAACGAGAGAAAGATCATTGTCTACATAAGATTTCGAAAAACCCCTATCCCCTTTTCCCGTCCCTTGAAGAAGAGTGTTGATACTTCTTGGTGAAATTTTGCACACTTCATGTTCAAAGTAACTGGAAAATTACTGTCTTTATCTGATTTCGGAAAACTCTGCGTAAAGCCCAGAAAGTGCCGAGGAATTCATCTATTATTTTATAAAGAACTTTCGCCGCGTCCAATCAATGTGAATAATATGTTTGTTATATTTAATCATTGAAGACAATATTAGCGACTCTCAAACTAAAATTTGAAACAGAACCCAGATTTGACTTGTAGACAATTCAATAGATGTCGCATATTAAAATAAAAATGGATATATTTGTAGAGACACTATCCAGATTGCATTTAGTTCGGGTAGAATCTTGCAATCACACATAAAGATAGTAGCTAATAAAAGAAATTGAAGATATTGTTGATACTGTCGAAGCACGGTATAGTTAAATATGACCGGAGGGGGGATTGAGTCGAATTAGTTCATTGATAGACCAAGGCTTAGGTCCTGGGTTCATTTTCTAGATGCGACCGAATCTTTTTCTGATTTTAGTTTGAGAGTCCAGTCGAGAGTCTAATATTGTCTTTAATGAATTACAATTTGATGTTTTACTCATTAAGTTATTTTAAAAAACTATGTAAATTGAATGTGTGATGGAGGTTATTCGCTGCTTGCCCTGCTGGTGGCTGGTAGCGCCCGATTAGGAACAAAGCCCGGAAATTATAATTTAATATACAGACAAGCGCTTAATTGATTAACAGACTGGTGGACAGTGAGTGGATACACATAATCAGAGAGCGGGTCATTAACTCTGAAGAAGCAACCATTTAAACAACGCAGACAATAATTCGCATTTTGATACATACTCGTAGATATGTTATATTGAGATCTGATGTGAGTCTCAGTCACATGGCTCTGATAGACGCCTAGACCTGGTGTTTAAAGAAACCATTACAGCCTGTTCCGAGCTGAGGGCAGAGAGATTTTAAGACTACGAGATAAAGGCCATTTTTCTTCTGGCTTCTAGGTCAAGTGAGTCAAATTTCATCAATCTCTGAATAAAGCTGTTTGTATAAAAAAGAAGCGACGCCACCACAGACACTCTTCTTTTTATAAAATATCGATGAAGATGAAAATTATTTGTTCTAAAGTGTAATATAATCTTTCATGTACAGTGGTTCTTAAGTTATACTGCTTACACATGCAAGAACATGAACGCGAGCCTACCCATGAATTATGGGAAATGAACGAACAACGGCAAACGGCGCAAAACGCCGCGTGCGGTAGATTCATTCCTTTCCCGTAACTTGTGGTTTGGTTCGCGGAAATATGGGTTTATACGCAGCATTAGGTATCTTTTTACTTTCTCCTCCCTTGCTATCAGCCTCTACCAATTGAACCCCATAAGTCTTGCATTATAATAATATTTTTATTATGTTATTAAACAATCCTGTATTTCCAAAAAATGTACTCCAGTATTATATTATTTCAATGACAAATCGGTTTTTGTAGGCTTACGTTAACTGTGCCACTCGGAACATTAAGTTAGAAGTAGAGCAATAAGTACAGGGTGGCGCAGATGGATCGGGTGGTTTTGAAGTGGACTGTACGTCTGAAGTGGGGTAGCCAGGTGTTCGGCGGTCTTCGTGCTGTGGTGGGGGGGGCGGGAAGTTTCAGTTGCAGACTGGCAGTCAGTCGCGATGGCTACGTGGTCCGTTGAGCATCGTGGTTTCGCAGTGGAAGAGTTTATACGCAATAACGAGTCAATTGTTGCTGTGCGCGTGCCTTTCGCCGGCGTTTCTAAGCCAGTGTTCCTAAGCGAGACACAATATTGAGTTGGGTGCATAATTTCCGCACTACTGGTTCATGTGCTCCAAAATGGACGTCTAGACCTCGAACAATAAGAACGCCTGAGAACGTGGAGCGTGTGAGACGCGATGTCATTACGAGCCCACGTCGATCAACGAGACATCGTGCTCAAGCTCTTGGAATGTCACGTCGGAGCCTTCAAAGGATTCTTAACAAAGAACTGACATTCCACCCCTATAAAATCATGGTGGTCCAGAAGATTCTCCCGATTTCAGAAGATTCTCCTAATTCTCCAGAAGATTCTCCAAAAGATTCTCCTGACTCCAAGAATGCGTCGCTCGAGAAGGAGGGCATTTGATGGATGTAATTTTTAAAAACTAACTTTACAATTTTTTTGTTAATAAACTTCCATTGTAACTACACGTTTTTCACTTTATTTCAATCCAATACCTTTAAAATTAACAGTTTGACTAGTATTTTAAAACCACCCGATCCATCTGCGCCACCCTGTATAACTAATAACTTTGGGTGGGTTCGGTGGGTTGTTTCTGTTGTTGAATGAAATACACACTTTGTTAGTTTACGACGTAAAAAATAAAAGTATTATTGATCGTTTCGTAACCGAAGATAGATGGATTTTTGAATTCTTTGTTGAATGAAAATTGGTTTCTCAAATTTTAAATGTCGACTTCCTATTACATCCGTCGTTTAACCACTCGGGCCAAGGCCATATTTTGTCGGAGGGTCAAAATATTTCCGCTTTGCTATAAAATTCAATTAAATCGATTTTTTTCTGAACGTATCCGAAAACTGTTTCTGAAAGGTGATAAAAAAAGCTTTCAAATTTTATATATCAAAATAAACGTACAACTTTTAAAATATAAAATTTTTGCATACAAGCATAAAAAAGTTTTTAAAAATGGCTCACCTTACTTTTTTTCTAACTAAAATTACCGATAACGAAACAAAAAACACGTTCATATTTTATTTGGTTTCATAAAGGTGTACCTTTTCCGTCTTTCGTGGTTAATTTTTACATTAGAATGTGTATAAAGCGTTTTATCTTTCTAACACCGTTTATTATTATCTCATTATGATGATAGTAAGGAAGACACAAAGATTTCTATGAGACCTAAAGTTGTTGTAGAGTTGTTCCGAAAAGCGAACAAATTAGCCGACTGTTCGAGAAAGTAAACAAGGGGAGATGTTCCACGGAAATATTTGCGAAATGATTTCCATTTAATTTTTGTCACTCTTTAACTAACAGTTCCAGTGAAGTTTTCTGACGGGCTAAAACAACTGTTCACTTTTTATCACATTCTATCATTTGGTTCACCTTGGAATAGTTCACCTAGATAGTAGATAGTTCTGGTGAACACCATAATCACACACAACTAAAGCAAGTGTACTAAGTGTCTGTGAAGCTTTGCGTGCTTATTTGTCGTTAGTAGGAATTTCATTGTCGAGGGTAGTGGAATAGAGTACAATAGATGAACCCTTGTAATTGGAGAGCTTCCAGGTAAAAATAAAATAGCTGAAAATACTACATATTTTATGAAATTAACGATCAAATAAATAAACACTGAACAGAAAATTCCAAAATGTGTGGTTTATATCGCTAAAAGGATACCACCATTCAGAGTTTTAAAAATTAATTGAAGTAATATTTTTAGTTATGCGAGTTGACCTGCTCTGAATAACCAACCTTCCTCTCTCCCTTCTCCTTTCTCTGCCTCTTCTTTCCTCTTTCTCATTTCTACCTCACCTCTTTTCCCAAATTGAGATGCCATAGTCCAACTGGCTCAGTTAGTGGCTGTCTATCGTTATGCGGTATATAGAAAAGCTTGCCATCGTGTCATAGCTTTATTGCATTATTATTGACTTGTACTATTTAATTTATTGAAATATTTCTGCGGGTTAATGCTAGAAGTGTCTGTCAGTTTTGGTAATTTGATTTAGGTATCAGAAAGTAATCTAAATTGTTCCTTATTTGAATACTATGAAAGTATGAATATCTATTTCGGATGCTCTAGTCTAGATTGATAAAATTGTGGTATATGTAACGAAGAAGAAGAAGTCAAAATTTTAATTCAGCGTTTTACGCCAAGAAATTTATAAACAAATCCCTGCGCGATTGAGACATTTGACATGAACACTTCTAGCATTAAGCCCCATATATACTTTTCCATAAGTTTCGATTCTTCTTCTTGGTGTGCCCTATCAGGTCCCCCCGACGTTGGCGATCACTCTGGAAAATGTCTCTCGTCTTGCGCTGCCCGGAATAGCTCCTCCACATTTCTGATGCCGGTCCACTCTCGTACATTTCGCAGCCAAGACATTTGTCTCCTACCAGGCCCTCGGCGACCCTCTATCTTGCCTTTCAATACAAATTGGAGCAAGTGATACTTTTCCCCTCGAAGTATATGACCCAGATATGAAATTTTCCTGACTTTTCCTGAAGTTTCGATTAAGTGGGTATTAATAATTCATTTGATTGAATTTCCAGCATTTCGGTTGTAGAAATCCTCAAATTATGTAATTAATAATTAAATGAATAAAGAAAAAAAAACTGCCACTCATGAAGGTTGGATAATTTTTTTTCGTTTACGGCTGTGGCAAATTTGTGTTTTTGTTTACCGGGCTTTTGCTACCGCGCATTCCTAGTGAAATTGTTCTTGTTGGATGTCATGAAACAATTCTCTATTTGTGAAATTAAGTAGACAAAGTTTTCAGGTAACCGTGTCCCTCTTTTTAGTTTAAGCACAATGAAAAGGTTTGCATTTGATTGATTAACTTAATGGACTCTTGATTCATCGTCATTGCTTTTATTTGGGATGTTTTCGCTCTAATCTCTGAGCTATTATCACAAAACAATACGTGTAGCCGGTTAATAATGTTTTCTTTCCTATTATTTCGTCAAGGTGTCCTTATTACAAAATTTTGTCATTATTACAAAACAATACATGTAGCCGGTTAATAATGGTTTCTTTCCTATTATTTCGTCAAGGTGTCCTCAAGTCCAAGTGTCATTATCTTACTCAACTTCGTTAGCCTCAGTATATTGCTGGTTCAGGCCAACTTCTGCCTCTGCATTAGAAAACGTTGACCATATAACGTATCTGGGTCTAAAAATTGACCGAAACTTAAAATGGAGCGAACACATTACCTATTTAAATAATAAAATAAAAAAAACTAAGTTATTTTTTCAAAACTATCAGGAATGTCCTCATTAAAATAGACTTAATCAAGATTTACATGGCTCTCTGCCAATCACTCTTAGAATACGGTATTATCGGATGGGGCAGTGCAAATCAAAACATACTAAATCCACTAATTAAAATACAAAAAGCCATAATGAAAATTATACTGAAAGTTCCTGTAAGAACTAGCACTGACGAAATCTTCAACAATCTTAACATCATGTCAATTAAACAACTATATTCTTAAACTATACTCATTTACATCCATAAGTACAAAACCCAAGAAATAACAACTAACACGTACATTAGAAACACTAGATCTCATGGTCAAAAACATATCCAACAAGTAACTTACTAACACAACATTTGGGTAAAAAAGCTTCTTATATTATGGCATTAAACTCTTCAATAAAATACCACTGTCACTCAAAAACCTCAACATTATAACATTTAAATTTCAAATAAAAAGCTGGATACTAAATATAGGGAGATCAGAAATAGAAAATATACTGATATCGATTACAGACTAAAACCATATCTAGTGAACTGAATTATAAAAAAAACACTATCTTATTTACTTTATAATTACTTAAAAAAAATACTGCATGATATATGTTATGTCTAATTCATATTAATTTCTCATAATTAAATTATTATATGTAAATGAAATCCTCATCACGGGAGATCCCAGTGAGGATATCATTTTCTCTACTTGTTACTAAGAAATGAAGACAATAAATCATTATTATTATTTCTCCCAGCTTTCTACGAGTTAACATCGCCATGTCTCGGGGTTAATAATTTGTAAGAGATTAAATATATTCAACTTCATTTAGAAATGTTTTCGTTTTGTATGTTGCGTTGAGCGATGGTGTGATGGTGAAATTCTAACCAAATCTGGGAACGCTTAGCGTCAATTTACTAAAATTGTTAGCTAATCTGGGAACGCTTTTCCGTCAATTTACCTAAATGCTCACCGTTATCATTTACTACAATGTTCACCCTATCTGAGAATGCTCAGTCATTTAACTAAAATTGTCAGCCATTCCTGGAACGATTAGCGTCAATTTGCAAAAATTGTCGGCTAATCTGGGAACGCTTAGAGGTCGTCCATTAATCACGTGATGTTTTTTAGCAACTTTTTAATCCCCCCCCCCCTCTCCCCTGATATGTGGTGAGGTTTTAGACTACCCCCCCTCCGAACCCAAAATCACGTGTATCTTTTTAGTATAAAGTGTATTAAAATTTTCAGAATATTATCTTTAAATACAGTCTGATTAAATTTTGGAAAATTAAGCATCGTGATAAAAATTTCCAGAGTGACATTAAGGTTGCAGGTTGTTTTTTACTGGCATTTGGTTTGGAAATCGTGCGTTCAACAAAAACTAAATACACGTGATATCTCATTATATCCCCCTCCTACTTGTGATATTTCGTGATTTTTTTTCCGAACCCCCCCCTCCCCTTTCGAGCCTCACGTGATTAATGGACGACCCCTTAGCATCAATTTACTAAAATCATTGTCAGCCAATCTGAGAACGCTCAACGTCAATTTGCTAAAATTGTCAGCTAATCTAAGAACACTTAGCGTCAATTTACTAAAATCATTGTCGCCAATCTGAGAAAAACCAACATATCGTCGTATCAGTACCTCCACCCAAAAAGGGATATTTGAAGTGGGAGCGAGCCTACTGTCGACCAAACTGCGTAATGGTTGATGGCTCTTCTCCCTTGTTTCTATTATATGCGTTATCGATTAAATGATTGCATAATTTTCTCACCTCCTGCAAACTTGACTCCAATCCACACGATCAACGGCGTGCTGAAGTGGTGGTAGACATGCAGGAACGACACCTGGTTGTTCTTCTTCCTTAGCACGAAGAAGACGGTCTCTATCAGCTCCACCACCTTCAGGGCCATGGTCCACCAGAACCACGTTAGCATGGAGTAGGGCTCAGGCTCGTAGCTGAACTCTGGCATCTCACAGCCCAGCGTCAGGTGCGTAGTCCATCCTGATGTCACAATCTGGAATCATCGGTAACGTACACACATTCTGTCATGGATGTGCTGAGGTCCTGAGGAATAAACATTTCCTAAGGGCCTATGTCATCTTTGGAGATGATTTGTGGAGGGTCTTTTTAGAGAAAGGAAGGAGAGAAAATTATGGGAAGTAAAAAGGTACGAGGATGGTAGGAATCTGGAGTTCAATATGTCCAGGAGTCGCGGGGAAACGTATCAATCCATCCCTCCCACTGCAAGGCGATGGTTCGGGAGAATCCGGCTGGAGAGTTTTATTTTATTTTTTTATTTTTATTTTTTATTATTATTGTACAACAGAATAATTCCAATTACAGTACAATTTAGTTACCCTATCAGCATTTGGCAAGTGCCTCTTCAATAATGTTTTTAAGGCATATAAAGAACAGTCACCTACATCCAAAAGGTTTGCAATTTCATTTAGCAGCACCACTCCCCTCGTCATTCTATGCTTTGCCAAGACGTCTGTTCTGCCGTTCGGTACTTTGAATAAGTCATGATGTCGACTTCGGCTGTAGTGAAATGTCTCAATCAACCAGTCAGTTCCGACCCGTGGATAAACGAAGTAGGTGGATAAACGCATCCGGCGTGAATATCTACACAAACCTCACCCTATTAATCCGGGCACCCCTACTTAGTCACCGAAAGTACCAAACCACTTGGGGCGACCTACGGCAGAGGTATAGGTTATCCAATAAATGGTTTCCGGGGCGGCGGTACCCATAACCGCCTCCCAAATCGAAGATGTACACGTATTTGAAAAAAAAAATAGTAACTTTTGAATCAAATTTCAGAAACATGGGTAAATCGGAACACGAATTTTCAGGTAAATTTTATTTTGGAATCTGTTTTCATTTGCCATCCTGTCTTAGTACACATTTGGCAAAATCCAATTACTGTATTATTATTTCGATACAAAGCATCACGGGATTAACAGAGTTGTAATTGAGTAAGGAAAATAAACACTTGTAGTTCGCGTCAATGCAGCGGGAAGTCTGTCAAACAGTGTTGCAGATCGAACAGATTGTCGATTAGATTACATAAATACTGTCAATTCATTAACCCTTCGAATAATAAGAAAATAATTTTCTGTCAAATTTTGCCTGTCAAAGTTTGCGCGCAAAATTCCTGGTTCTTCCCGTGCATTTTAAATGTTCCTATTTATTAGTTTTTTTTAACGCTTTTGCAAAAATAAAAATTGTTCTAAAGTTTAGATAAAATAATCTTTCCGGTATGTTTATTAGAAATCAACATTTTTGTTTATAAATATTAAAATTTTAATATTGGAAATGTAAATTGGCTAAAAAATGCATACCTGCGAATATTTGAATTAAAGTAAGTAAAGTATAATAAACTTCAAATTTTAAATGCAGATTCCTTTTCTAAACAAAATTTGTAATAAAACTGTCACCTCGCTTTTTATCACTTTCATACAATTTTATTTTAAAATTAAATGTGGGCTACGTCACAAATAGGCGCAAAATCAAACCGTCACTTTTGATCAGGTTTGTAAAATATCTGAACAACCTAGCTCATATAATTCTAAGACAATGAAAACCATTATTTCTTTCCGTTTCTAACATAAAAGAAATCACAAATATTCGCATTACAGA
This sequence comes from Limnephilus marmoratus, assembly GCA_917880885.1. NCBI lineage: Eukaryota > Metazoa > Arthropoda > Insecta > Trichoptera > Limnephilidae > Limnephilus > Limnephilus marmoratus. The sequence goes on along the minus strand of OU862924.1, from coordinate 28,215,439 downwards.
AAGAGAGATATCTAACTTTTAATAATGCACAGTCGCTCTGGGACAATCTCGGTCTCCTGTTATTATAACGGCATATGATGTTTTGGGACAACTTGGGTCTCCTGTGATTAAACGGGTTAAACCAGACCTAATACGGTCAGAACAGAGTTTTCTTAACACTTTTAATCTAGCAAATTTTTAATAATAATGTTTGGTTCTAATTGCAAAGTAGGTTCTTACTACGTCATGAACCTATAGGTAGATATTGTTAATTACTGATAAATTACTGCAATGATGTACAACCGTCTTCCGACCACAAGCAAACGCTTTTAGTGGTGAAAACCTATTTTGTATGTAGGTAGAAAATCTTAAATTTCTTTAATGAAAAAAAAATATGCTTGCGTAAATGCGGGCACATCTACAAACTATGAATTTTGAATAGGAAATATATTCCTGGTTAACCGTGAACATTCGACACGTACGTAATAGACGTTTGTTCTGTGAATGAACGCTTTTATTATTACCGTGACGATCCACAATTACGGTACCGTGACAGCGTAAAAGAGGCAATAAACATGCGTTACTTATCACATTAATGCTGCAGCTCTTTCAAAAGATGAGATACACAAGGAGGCGTCTACTAATATCTACAGGAATTCCAAAAACTGAAAAAATCGAACTAATATCTATGACAACCAAAGTGTTGACGAATATCTACAGCACTGGCAGAGGTTGGATTTGCAATTATGTATAGCATATTGGAATAACGTAATATTACGTATGCAGTTTAAAAAACTTAATTTATGTAAGTATGTATGTAAAAATCCCTAATATCGGACTATTGGATATATTTAGCTGATTAGTCCAACCTACGCTCTGTAGATATTAGTCAACACTCTGAAGTTCGTAGATATTAGTTCAACATATGAGCTGTAGATATTCGTCCGACATACAGGCTGTAGATATTAGTATCTGGAGTCATACACAATATACGTAGATCTGTTTCCTCCAAAGGAAAAGTAATCATTTTCTTGCATCTCTCTCACATACCGCACCGTGACGTCTCCGTATGATCCCTTCAATACTAATAATTTTGAAAGTATGGAATATGGTTGTTCAAGGATCATATTGAAGTGTGAGTCTTAAAAGAATAATGCTGCAGCTCTTTCTTACACACTAAATAACAATAGTCGAAAATGAGACAAATGGTGAACGTATGTCTGAACCCCCCCAAAGGAAACATACAATCATTATCATACATTTCCCTTATACGTATAAAGAAAATGATACGCCATCCCGTCGCCGTCGCTGAGCCGTAATAAGATATGTCTGTTTCCTCTAAAGAAAAAAGTAGTATGTACTTTGGAGGAAACAGACGCACGTTCATTGTGTGACTCGTTTTTTGTCATTATTTAATGTGTAAGAAAGAGATGCAGCATTATTAGGATAAATAACGTACGTTTTACGCGTTTTAGTGCCGTCACGGTACGTAGTCGTGGATCGTCACGGTAATATTAAAAGCGCTCATTAGGGTATTTTCACGGTATTTTTATACTCGAAAATAGTAAGAAAAATTAAGAGTTGAAGAATAAATTTTAGCCAGTTGTAACCGGTAATGCGCGTTTTCATCCTGCGACAAAATGTCCCCGACCAAATATCCCCGACAAAATGTCTTACGGGCAAAACATCCTCCAACAAAATATCTACTAAAACCTAACCTAACCTTGGATACTTTTAAGATTTTCACGGCCAAAAGCATTTTCGTTATTTGCTTTTGGGGTGTTATGCCGTGTTGCGCTACCTCCTTCTTTAGCCAACGTTTCGGACATCGTTGCAGTGTCCATCATCAGGGCAGATCCGTTAGATGTGTCTGATCTAACGGATCTGCCGGATCTGCCCTAATGATGTCCGAAACGTTGGCTAAAGAAGGAGGTAGCGCAACACGGCATAACACCCCAAAAACAAATAACGATTTTTTTTTTTTTTTTTACATTAACTCCACACAGGAGGCCCTGAGGAAAATAACTTCCCTCAGGGTCTTTTTGAGGAAAGGAAGGAGTGAACACGGGTCTTGAAGAGACCCATGTTGAAGGAGGGAGGAAACACAGAGGCCGGCAAATCGTTCCACAGCCGAGCCGTTGAACTCAAGAACGAGTCATAGAAACGACCCGTTCTCATGTGACTAGTGTCAACCGTGTACAAATGTTGGGCGCGTGTTTGGCGTGTATACTATACCTAACCTAACCTTATTTTACATTTTACTATTTGAAACAATAATTTATTGTCTTTACAGGATGTCTGTATTATTTTGGTCTCATTTTACTATTTTTGAACAATAATTGTCTTTGCAGGATGTCTGTATTATTTTTGTCCCATTTTACTATTTTTGAACAATAATTAAGTCTTTGTAGGATGTCTGTATTATTTTTGTCTCATTTTACTATTTTTGAACAATAATTAATTGTCTTTACATATGTCTGTATTATTTTTGTCCCATTTTACTATTTTTGAACAATAATTAATTGTCTTTGTAGGATGTCTGTATTATTTTTGTCCCATTTTACTATTTTTGAACAATAATTGTCTTTATAGGATGTATCTATTATTTTTGTCCCATTTTTGTTAGGTTAGGTTTTAGTAGATATTTTATTGGGGGATGTTTTGTCCAAGATATTTTGTCGGGGATATTTTATCGCGGGTTGGAAGGTCTCTGAACCGTTGGAACCGTTTCGGAATTAGCGGTGTTAGATCATTTTTAAAATCAATAATTATATTATGAATGATACCTAATATTAAAATTACACATTTTTAGTACGACGCGATCAGAATCTAATTTGAACGGTAATCATCCCATTCTTTATTTTAATTCTTCGTAGTGTGATTGTTGATAGTTACCTTATAGCAGACTATCGAGTTGGCCACCACCTGGAAGACGTTGTACCACCTGATGATGGTCTTGAGACTGTAGGCTGGCCTGTCCTTCATGTAGGCGGGGAGGGCCACCTTGACGGCGTACAGATAGAAGAAGAGGATGGATAGCATGCCGACCGGTCCGCCCATGAGGGTCCAGTCCTTGACTCTGTCATCTGAAACGCAAAATTAAAAAGCATCTTATTTTTTGTCCGCTGAGTGCATGCTTCAACCCTCCGTAGCTCACAATGGAGTGAGTTGACCTTTCATGCTAAAAAATGTTCATTTTTCAAAGTTGGAGATCTTCAGTCGTGAAATAATATTTAAAAGCTTCGTAGAAAACAGAACCGTTGACCTATAAATTGCACACAAAAAGCTCTGTGCTAAATTCTAGAATCCAGAATTCACCGTTGAGGAGAATTAACTTCGGCATTTTTTTTTTTACTTATTTTACGCCCTTCTACATAAATATAGGTACCTAATATAACTTTTAACAGGATTAATGAATGTGAATGAGGCGAAGAGGGTGTGCCAAGACCGAGTTGTTTGGCGGTCCGTCCTCTCTGCCTACCCCTTCGGAGAAACGGCGTGATGGTTAGTTAGTTTGTTAGTTAAGAGGGAATAACCAGATACAACCGGAAATATGTCATTTTTAAATAAAATTTTAGGCGTTTTGACTTTTTTCCATAAAATGTATAAATCGATTTCGAGAGATTGTTATTTTATCTAGTAAATATCCGATTATGTTTTAAATTTTGAGAAAAAATGTTTATTTTTAGTATAATAAGGTTATACCGCGTATAATACAAAACAAAATGTTGTATTATATAGGTAACACACATTTCAATTTAAACAAATACAATAAAATAAATCAATAAATTATCTAGGAAAGCCATGAGTAATTTTCGGAATTTTAATTTTAGTTTTTTTCTACGACCTCCGTAGTCCAGTGGCTAAGACTCTTGACTCACATTCCGGAGGTCGCGGGTTCGAACCCGGCATGCGCAAATAAATTTTATTTGATTAATTTGTGTTATTTCACAATTAATTCATTTAAAATAATATATAGTATATTTGCGGCATGTTCCAGAGTGGAAGATACTATTAGTATCGCCCTGGTGTAAGACCACCATTCAGAATTGAAACGTTGCTTGAAAATGGCTTTAGCCGTGTTTAGTGACCAGATCTGAATAGCCAGGTACTTCCCAACCTTCCTCTTCCCCACCTCCTTTCCCTCCCCACTACCTTCAGCCTCACAACATACCCCAATTGCAATTGGGGATGCCATAGTCTCACTGACTCCAGACGGGAGCAGTTGAGATTCTTGTGCGGTATTCACTGTAAAAAAAAAAAAAAAAGTTCAAAAAAAATCTTAAAAAAAAAAAGATCCGAAAACGTGTTTTGTGACGAAAATACTCGTCTATTTATTTACGGTCTTACAAACAAACATATCATTTTTTTACATTCTTATGTTGCTTAGACGTTATTTAAAAACTATAAATACTCAAAAAATAATTCCAAAAAGTACATACTCGTAATTTTAATAGTTTTATCATCACGCGTTTGAGCATTCTTGAATATAGGTTTATATCAAAGCAATTTCTTATTGAAATAAAATCGATATTAAGTTATTATTTTAAAATGCTGGTACGGAGAATAATTAATCTTACTCATCGGGATCGCCCTTTACATTTGCAAGGGTACAATCGCAAGACCGTCTTTCGACGAAATTTGATTTCTCGGCCGCTGGTTAATCGCCCTTAAGTAAAAATAAAATTACAAAGGTATGAGGGGTGTGTAGGAATCTGAGGGTCAGTGTGACCAGGAGTAACGGAAGTATGAATTCAACCCTCCCACTGCGGTGTAAGGTGATGTTCCGAGAGATTTCTGCTATAGAGATTAATAGGTCTCCCTGAACCAGTCTACCGATCCGGCCTGACGCCTGGGCAGACGCGTCCGCTGCTAATACCCGTCAAACCTTATCCCATGAACCCGGGCACCTATGCTAAATCACCAAAAGTCAGGAACCTGGGGGTTAATAATACTTGAGGTGACCCGTGGCAGAGGTGTTTGTTATCTAATCAATGGTCCCCGGGGCCGCGGTACCCATTAGGGAACGTACCCATACTACGTGACCAACTTTTTGCAATTTTTAACCCCCCCCCCCTCCCCCCGGTGACCAAAATCCTAAGCAACCCGCCGCTCATTTGTATGGAGCGTGACATTTTGAAGACCCCCCTCCCCTAAACGTGTCACGTAGTATGGGTACGTTCCCTTACCATCTCTCAAACCTTTCCACGATTATAGTGGAAAATGCATCTTTTGTAGTGTGTTGGAGGACTTGGCTAGCAGAGGGTTGAACCCGCGTTTTTGGCTACTCGACTACCACAATTTGGAAGACGGGTATGGGTACCGCCGCCCCGGGAACCATTTATTGGATAACCGACACCTCTGCCATAGGTCACCCCAAGTAGTTCGCTACGTTTGGGTTTGGTGACTTAGCACGAATTCATGGGGTGAGGTTTGTCCAGGTCTTGGCGGCGAATGCGTCTGTCTGCTTGCCGCGTGGTGTGCAGGATCGAGAGAGACTGGTTGAGGGAGGTCTTTTATCCTTTTCAGCCGGAACCCATCGCCTTGCACCGCGGTTGGAGGGGAGTTACGCCTATTACGCCTGGACGCACTGACACACAGGTTCCTACCCACCCTTCATACTTATTTCCTTCCCAGAACTTCATATCTTTACTTTTCTTAAAAAACCTCCTCACAGCATCCCCTAAGATGACATAGGCCCTGAGGGAAATTGTTTTCCTCGGGGCCTCCTGTGTGGAGCTAATGTATTTAAAAAATACAAGGTTTTTTAGACACAATCAGTTCTCTACTATGGAAATACTGTTTATCCCCAACATCTAATTAATATTTTACGTCTAACTTTATGAACAGCTCGTTAAAATCTCTGATAATAACATTTCAATTATGAAGTTTAATTTATTTATTACTGCCCGCTCATCGTGGCTGGTTGGCCTGGTGGTGTGGGCTGTTGCTTTAAGTGCTGGATGTTATGATTGAACGTCCGTATAACGTTTTTAGAGTACTTAACTAGTAAACCTAGTCTCTCTCTATCGTCTTCTTGTATGGTCATTATCGCCTCGGTGGCGCCCGCGGTTAGTAAAGCCTTGATCCACTTAGTACAATATGCAATGTACAATGTTATCAGGTTGACGACATTACTGGAAAATCAGGAAAACTTAGATTTTTTTAAAATCAGTATTCAGGATTCTCTGTCTGAAATCGGTTTGCACGATAAATAATTATTTTATTTATTAGAATCACGATATGTAGTTTGTCATTTTCTAGATCTACCGGCGTCTGTTTTCTCCCTTCGTACAATCCTAGCCCTTTCAAGACCTATACTAAAAATCCCTTCCTGTAACCTATACTTTAATCCGCCTCATAACGATACCCAACTCGGTGGTGATATAGTGCCAAAGATTTCCGAATGAATATGTATTTATAATTCATTAAATATTAATTAATTAAAATATTTTATAATTTTTGACAATACTGAAATAAATTACATGTTTCAAAATAAAGTGGTGTTTGCAAAGACGTCATATTTTTCTCAGTTGTAGATTGCGTCGCCTTGATTTCTTCAATCGGCTGTTTTTTTTATTTTTTTTTTCAACTTTCTTGGTTTCTATTTTATTCTATTCATTGTCTATGGCCCTTGAGGTGATTTTCTACAGAAACGATCCAATTGAAATAATTCTATTATTATTTATCAGTTAATTATAATATTTATGTACTTTTAAGATTTTGAGAATCTATGTTTTTATGTTAACCCACACTATTATAGAGATTTAACAAATTTCACCACAATAAAATCAATGTTCCTCTGCTTGATGCTTACAATTCGAGGTGGAATTCCTTCATTAAAGCAGTTTAAAACTTTTTTTCCAAATAATTGGAAATAAAGTCCTGAAAAACGACATAACACATGGGCGTACTGTACAGGGCCCGCAGATACTTTAATAGTACACAACTGCTAACCCTGTACAAATCGCAAGTGCGCCCCACGGTTGAATTTGGCAGCCACCTCTGGTCTGGAGCTCCAAAAACCTGAAAAATACCCTCGACTCTGTGCAGAAACGGGCGGTCCGTTTAACAGATGGATTGCAATCTTTAGAGCACAGGCGTCGGGTGGGAATGCTATCCTTGTTCTACCGGTATTACAATGAAAGATGCTCCGAGGAACTAGCATCATTGATCCCTTCGGCACCGGTGCATAGTCGGGAAACACGCTAAACGCGTGCCCAACATTTATACACAGTTGACATTTGTCACATGAGAACGGGTCGTTTCTTCGACTCGTTCTTGTGTTCAACAGCTCGGCTGTGGAATGATTTGCCGGCCTCTGTGTGTCCTCCTTCCTACAACATGGGTCTCTTCAAGACCAATGTTCATTCCTTCCTCTCCTCAAAAAGACCCTCCACACAGCATCCCAGATGACATGGGCCCTGAGGGAAATTATTTTCCTCAGGGCCTCCTGTGTGGAGTTAATGTAAAAAAAAAAAAAATAACATAAAAACCCTTGAGAAATTAGGCGTATTTTTCAGATGGTCAAAATATTTCCGCTTAACAATAAAATGCAAATAAATGGAATATTTCTGAACACATCTTAAAACTAAAAACTTGTTAAAAAGTGATAAATTACGCTTTCAAATCTTATAATTTTAAATTAAACATGCAATTTTTGAAATATATAAATTTTGCATGCAAACATAAAAAAATTTGAAAATGGCTCACCTCACATTTTTTCTAACTAAAATTATTGATAACAAAAAATAAATTAAAAAAATACATTATTTTATTAGACAAATGTATTATAAACGTTATTGTCACCTCACTTTTTTTCTTTTCATATAAAAAAAATAATAAAAAAATTCAAAATTGATTTTTTTTTTCAAGTTGCGATTCTAAACTTTGGTATCATAAATGTGTACATTTTTCTTTTTTGATGGTTATTTTTTAGATTCGACTATAAAGCATGGAGTTTTGCCTTACTAAAACCGTTTAGATCATATTTTTCACTCCGATTGTAAGGGAGTTACAGCGATTTATATGAGACGTTGTGAGCTGGGACAAATATAGTCTTCTGCCATTTTTAAGATGGGAAATTTTATATAATTTTAATAAAATCATTGCATGTCGACCGGCAGGGATGCAATGATTTTGAGGAGGTTCCCCTTCCCCATATGTTGTGTAAAAAAGCAAAGTTTAAGGAATAATAATTGTACCTGTATGAAGATGGCCTTACTAGACTGAAACCGGTAACGGACAAATAGAATACAAGTGGAGAAAAGTTTAACCCATCTAATCACAGCAGACCCAAGTTGTCCCAAAACATCATATGCCGTTACAATAACGGGAGACCCAGATTGTCCCAGAGCGACAGTGCATTATTAAAAGTTAGATATCTCTCTTCCTATCATGCGAATATTTGTGATTTCTTTTATGTTAGAAACGGAATGAAATAATGCTTCTCATTGTCTTAGAATTATATGAGCTAGGTTTTTCAGATATTTTACAAACCTGATCAAAAGTGACGGTTTAATTTTTCGCCAATTTGTGAAGTATCATACATTTAATTTTAAAATAAAATTGTATGAAAGTGATAAAAAGTGAGGTGACAGTTTTATTACAAATTTTATTTAGAAAAGGAGTCTGTATTTTAAATTTTAAGTTTATTCTATTTTAATTACTTTAATTCGAATATTCGCAGGTCTGCATTTTTTAGCCCATTTAAATTTTCAATATTAAAATTTTAATATTTAGAAACAAAAATGTTGATTTCTAATAAACACACCGGAAAGATTATTTTATCTAGATTTTAGAACAATTTTTGTTGTTGCAAAAGCTTTAAAAAACACCAATAAATAGGAACATTTAAAATGCATGGGAAGAACCAGGAATTTTGCGCACAAACCTTGATAGGCAAAATTTGACAGAAAATTATTTTCTTATTATTCGAAGGGTTAAAACTCTTTTACTATGCTATAATAAAATCAATATTTCTAAGAAAGCGAAAATTTCAGTTTACTGGGAATATTTGTTGATGGTTCTACAAAATCTGAGTTGTAAACAGTTCAAAGTATTGATTTCTAAAAGCATCTCTCGAGTTCGACCACTAGCACTGTAAATAATTAGCGATTACTTGTAGACTTCAATGGGTGTGTCAGTTAAATGGCAGAGCTCTCTCTCTCGAAAGGCTCGGACCCCATTAAACCGCATCCGATGCAGTTACAACCGCGTGTTATACAGCTTCGATGCATAAAAAGGGCTTTAAGAGGGAATAACCAGTCACAATCGGAAATATGTCATTTTTAAATCAAATTCTAGACGCATCGACCCTTTTCCACAAAAAATATTGACGTGGAAAGATTGTTATTTTATCTAGTAAAGTGATATTTAAAATTTAAAACAATATATTTTTTATTTTTATTGTAATAAGATTATACCGTTGGTCGTTCGCAAATTTGATAAATTTTCAAACCAAATATTATATTAAACAACATACTTTCAAATCATATAATCATGCAGTAAAAAAACCAAAAAAATATCCAGGAAAACTAATTTAAAAATTTAAATTTAATTTTTATATAAAATCATATAAAAGAACATCCGCGCACGTGTTTTACGACAAAAACACTCTAATTAGTCTATTATTTATTTACGGTCTCTCAAACTAATGTATTTCAGATTTTTTTCAAACTTATTTTGCTTAGACATTATTGAAAACTTATAAACTTATTATATATTTTATTTGATCAAAAAATAATTACAAAAGGTACATACTTCACGCGTTTGAGCATTTTTATTGCTAACTTGAATGTAGATTAAAGCAAGTTTTGAATGAAATAAAATCGATATTGAGTTTTTAGTTAAAAATGCTGGCTCGGAATAATTAATATTTCTTATCGGAACCGCCCTGTACAGTTGCAATAATTTTAATTCTCGGCCTCTGGTTAATTCGCCATTGTGTGAATGTGAGCAAACTGCAGAGCACGTTGTTGAATTATTTTCTACTCCAACAACTCCTTGGGGCATGTTTGAATGGCACGAAGCGACTCCCGGTGCTATCTTACGTTTGCAAAATTTTAACCATCCAAATTTCTCCTGTTCTTTGCTTTTCACAGATAATCTGTTTTCTTCTGGACTGTATGTGCAAAGCAGTATATTTTTGTAAACGAGTCTCCGCGGGACTAGGTTTATTTAACTAGGTAACTAACTAACCATCCTGCATTTCTCCGCTGGGATAGGCATGCATGCTCTATGCTAAGTTATTCCGACCTAATTAAATAACTTACCATCACGCCGTTTCAGACAAGTAAACAGAAAACTATGTAACTTTAAGGAAAACTTTTATAGTTCCCAAGACTCAAAACTTTACTCTAAATCATTTAAAACGCAGAGGAAGTATGTGGAAACAACTCTCCAGTGGAAAAAATAACATGTTCGATCGGTAAGTTATCTCGAAACTGGGTGTCTTCTTTTTGCGTGTGGATAAGATTTTATCTGGCCATTTCTAACATTTCCGGCTGCTCGACTTGCGTTTCATTTCCACCCAGCTCCACGAATAAAATCCATCCATTCTGTATTTGCGAAGAAATCATACATAATATAAATATAATACGAAATACTATTCCATTCTCTTTGCCGTCCATTGATTGTGAATTGCGAATATCACACTATCAGTCTTTATGCATAATAGATCTGTAATGATTCTTTTTTCCCCTTGTTGCCATCGATTTTTGTGTGAATATTAACACGCTTGGAATTGCTGCATAAGTAGATTGACATTGTCTTTCGATCTGCAGTAGGGTGGAATCTTTGGATATATCGTGTTGTGTTCGCGTTGTCCAACGTTGTGTTTATGGGCATTAAAGTTTGTATGTATTTTTATGCATTCCATTTATTTTAGGTTCCACTTATAAGTTTCCACCAATATAGTTCCGGAATGGAAAACGGATTCTAATACAGAAGTGTTAAACGTGATTTTTAAAAATTTATTTGTTAACCTTGACGTCGTGGTCTAAGTTTATTTTCTATACATAGCTTAAATAATGTAATGTACGCTGTTTAAGATATCACAAATTTAATCGTACACCCCGTAAATTAACGTGTACGATAGAAAAACAGCCTTCCTTTTGATATAATCTAAATAATTGATTAATACATATTCCTGGTAAACATGTGTATATTTCTAAAGTTGTATTTTAACACCGAAAAATCTACCAAAATCGTGGGACATACCCAAACGCAATTTACAAACGTTGACGAAAATGCCCATATTAATGTTTATTTCCAAGTAATTTAAATTTGAAAACTTAATTTTAAATTTGTTTGATATGTAATAACAATTGTGAAACATTTTTCTGTTCTTAAATCTACCTTATAGAGTGCTTGTGATTCGATTATTCCATTCTTATTAACTGCTGGTATAACATATAGAGTTATTTCACCGCTAAAAGGAGCCAAGTAAAATCGACCCGTTATTGGAAACCGTAGGGGTTGAAATGCCACACAATTGTTGGCGCTTGCTATCGGATACTACTTACACTCCAGATATTTGATAAACTTGTTCGAATCATGTTATACTGCCACCGCCTTCTGATTACACCCAGTCGCTGTCCAAACTCCTGGGACCCTTTCCTCCGTTCAACCGCTTTCTGTCAATAACGTCCCTTTCTTAACCTTGTTTATTACGCTTACACCAAACTTTAAAACAAAGTTTTCCCCAATAAAAAGGTCGTTCATGGTCCTCTAACGCTTCTACTGCATTGCTTCGATCATTTATTAAGAAAATTAATTTTATAAACATTTTAATAGACCGTTAGATTTAGCCTACCGCATTAATAAAGACGAATGCATTTTTGTGCATACATTTTTTTCTTTTAGATAGATAATACATATAATTAATAACATTAATATGGCCGCAATTTTCGCTTTTAATGAGGTTTCTTTTTTTCTCAAAGCAACCATTGAAAGATATTATTGGACTCTTTTACACAACTAAACAATGTTTTCATGGGGCTTTCATTTAACCAGGCTTCCATCCTACCCTTTTCCTGGAACGGGTGTTTAATGCTTGCATCATGGTTTTCAAAAAGGTATGTTATTGATTGTTTGTGCGCTTCAGCTCTTCACCTGCAGCTTATATGTTTACTGTTGTAATTTTTGTTCAATTATTTGATGATTGAATGTTTTTATTATATTCATTTGTATTGGTTTTACTTTCATCGTGGCTTTTATTGGTTGTTATCACATTCTTATAGCAATTACCTATGAATGATGTTGTTAGTGATAAAAATCTTGTAAAGTCTTACCTGCGCAGTCATTGAACAGCCACAAGTATTTGTCGTGTAAGCTCGTCATTGTGTCGATTTGATCTGAAAACATTTTTTAAGATTATTTCGTGTGGCATATTATTTATTTACTTTTTTATGCGCCATGGGGCTTTTACATTGGGCACATGAAATGTTTACAACTTTTTACTTAAGCATTGGTAAGAAACAATGGTTGCATAGAATAATTACAATTACAATTGGTTTATAATCGACAAAATAAACATTGAATTTGTTAAGTTAAAAATGTCAATTTCAACTGTATACTCGTATATTCGTTAACTAAACCATGTACCTAGGCTGTAGGCGATGAATTGTGCGAATTTGTTTCATAATTTGATTGTGAACGGTGGCATTGGAGGTACTTAAGGCCTAGTGTATCCATTCGTGTAGGTAATCTTATGTTTACTAGACACGGAAGTTCGCGACAGTCAGGCTCCGAATTTATAACTTTAAAAAAATAAGCGTTCTTCGCTTATCCTTCCTCGATCCTCGAGTTTATGTATTTTTGGTTCCACAACAACTCAAACAAAGTGGCATTTAATTAAAAGTGATGTTACATATTCCATAACCTAACCTAAACTAAACTATTTGGCCAAGTTTTTTTCACGTTTTTAATGACTTTTCAAAGGGGTGACGAATTTGTACAATGTTGAGTTGTCCTGTCACCGTAGGTAAGGTAAGGAAGGGATTTAGTAAAACAAAGTGTGGTCTATTTGTATGTTAAAATTTAAGAAATCGAATTCTTTAAATGCTTTTCTTCTGAATTGTGTGGTGGGGTGACCAACGACGGAATTATACTCCCATTGGCTACTAACTATAAACAAATTAAAACAACATCTCAATTGCTGTTAATCTTATTGTCAAATCAGATAACAGCGCACCAGCAGAATGCTGCTTGCTCGTTAAATAATAATAATCTTAATATATAAAAATGAATGTTTCTTTGTTTGTCCCTTTTGCGTTCCTAAACCATTCAACCGATTGCGATGAAATTTTGGTGATTTGTTGTACACATGCCCTAGAATAATATACGAGATAATGGTGAGCTCTGGCCTTATGAAATAATTTCCTACACCGTTCATCCGATTGCGATGAAACTTTGGCGATTTGTTATGAGCGCACGCCCGCGAAGATTTATATATGTACCTATTGTCGAAATCTGGCGTTATGAAATTTGCATTAAAAATATCAATAGGTAGCGCGCGAGTTGTTTGAAAATGTGTATTTCATATACTTTAGCGGCAGATAGTGAAGGAGGGAGGGAAAGGAGATCAAGGAGGGTGGAGGGGGGGGGACGAACTAGGGTGAGCTCGCGGAAGGGGGAAGGCAGGGAAGGTGGAAGAGGAACGAGTGATGGAAACGCAGGGAAGAGTGGGAGTTCGCCGATTGGGAGACTCGAAGAAGATGAAAGGCGGGAGGAAAACGGGTCTTGGGAGGGGGGGGGGGAACGGAGACGCATGGGAAAGGATACGCAGGGAGGAATACCTTTCTTTATGTTTACTTATTAATAATAAACATTGCAAACTGTATATTAACCGAGTATATTGCGCTAGTCAAACACTCTAAGTAATATATTTTCTAATGCAACTATTGACTCTGCAATTAATAAAAATTTATCTCGAGTTCTATTAATTTCTCACTGGGTCACCCATATATCATATTAAACCATGTGTAATATTATACTAGGCCATAACAGCATTAATCACTCGCATGTCGCAACGGTGAACCGAGAAATTGTAGTAAAACGTCTCGTATGGTACTTTATTCGCCCGAGAAGTAAACCTACATTTTCGCAAACACTCATGACGGAACGCCTATAAAACGCAACTTACTGAGTAAAGTTTAGATTAAAATCCCCAGTAATACGCCATTAAGTTCATAGAATTATGTTTCTGCCGCAAAAATATCGTATGCGGGGCCGGAATAAAAACATTTTGCGCCCTAAAATCAATTTAAAATATTTTTTCCTCATTCATAGCGCATCGTAGAGCCCTGCGCCGTTAGTTGTTTTTTTGTTGATACCCGACATTAATCAACACAAATATTTTATGAATTTCTTAATTTGTGCCTTTCGTAAATTTTCGCCCTGGTTCCCATTCTATTTGCAGTTTTCCGCCTATGTTAGTTCCGGCGCTGACTGAATCCCACCTCGAACAGAATCCGAAAGTAAAAGGAAAATTATTTCCGTTTTCCCCCTTCGTTTTCCCTTTCGGTTCGGTTTCGATTCTCCTCGCGTGGATTCCAAGTGATCATAAAAAACTTTTGTATTGCCGGGTTTTGTACGGAACTAATGCCAAATTGGTCTGTTCGTACTATTTTATACAGTTTAGTTATTCTGTGCTGAAATTTATGACAATGCCCAAATATTGAAAGATTTTGATATTCAGGCACGCTACTTTCCAAGATTTTTTTCAAGTAAAACTTCTTGACGCACGCTTGACTTGGGGAGTAAGCTACACAATGAAAATAAAATAAACGCCCGGGTTACCGGCACTGAAACTGAACTGAAGCTGGTGAATGCGTGACGAGAGCGTTACGAAAACTGTGATCGGGCGAAGCGAACGGTCGGGCCTTTACGCACGCTGGACTTGGGAGTAAGCTGGTGAATGCGTGACGAGAGCGTTATGAAAAGTGTGATCGGGCGAGGCGAACGGCTGGGCGAGGCGAACGGTCGGGCGAGGCGAACGGGAAGGGAGATATAAGTTAGTGAAGATTTACTTCAGTCGTGTGGTCTAAAGCACACTCGTTTTTTTTTAAATAAAGTATCGTAAAGAAGCGAAGCTAGCAGTCCACAATGAAGGGCTGGTACCTACCCTGATGTATGGCAGTGAGGCATGGAACTGACAGAGGAATGATGAAAGTAGGCTGAATGCTGTAGAAATAAGATCCCTGGGGCGTTTGTGTGATAAAACCGTGTTTGTGTGATCGTGTGAGAAATGTGAATATCTGCAAAGATTGCAAGGACCTTAGATGGTTTGGGCATGTCGAGCGAATGAAGGAATAAAGGAGCTTAAAAGAAGACATGACGCAAATGTGAATGGTAGAAGAAGTCGGGGACGCCCGAGGAAGACATGGCACGATCACGATACTTGAGTCGGGCCAAGAGTCGGAATATAATATGTATGAGACGATGTATACATGAGATTGAGGCAAAGAGTGTATGCCAAAACCGAGTTGTTTGGCGGTCCGTCCTCTCTGCTTACCCCTGCGTGGAAACCGCGTGACTGTTAGTTTAGTATAGTTTTTTAGGTAAATTTCTTTAAACTATTCGGTCTATTTGGCTTGTTCCTATTTTTCTTTCTTGACATTTTATCCTACAAACCTTAACATTTTCACAATCTTAACTTATCTCTAAACGTAGAAATGTTCGTTTGTTACTAGTTTAATTTATGAGAATTTGGTAATTTTATTTTTACTTTTGGTAATTTACATAATTTTCATAACCGTATTGTGAAGTTTTTAGAGCTCTATAAGGAACCCTTTTGGTGATGTTCTTTATAAATAAAACAACAAAATAAATTAAATAACAAATAGAGCTATAAAAATGCTTTATATGCAGAACAGCAAGTGATTTTAAGTCACTAGAATGTTTGAAAATATTGTACACTTCTTTAGTAAGAAGCCAGGTAGAGTATAATTCGCCCATTTGGTCCCCATTGTATAAAGCACATTCCGACAATATAGAAAGGGTACAGCACAAATTTCTAAGATTTATTAACTTTAAGCTGAATATTCCAATTCAAAATATTAACTATGTCCGTTTGATGAAACAACTCAACTTAATTACGCTGTCAGATAGGCGGATCATCTCTGACCTTGTCCTATTAAGTAAAATCATTAATAAAATTGCATTGACAACCCTGAAATTCTCGTCAAAATAAAATTACAAGTTTTAAAGTAAGTTTTTAACGAGACAAAATGTCGGAAAAGGTTTGCTTTGTAATAGAGTGTATTTCATTTTGCTGACGGTAGATATTATTTTACATTGTTCTATTAGCGCTACATGACACGTATTTGCATCAAATTCACGTGTCATGCCACACGTCACCCAGCTCGAGCATTTGTATTCTATACAAGGTCGGGAAATCTTATTTATTGGATTATCACACTACTCTGATATTATAATACCGTGAAATAGGTAATAGATAATGGTTCTGATGCCCAATGAAAGACCTTCTGCGACCAGCGGTCACATTTAACTGTATCATACTTCAACTAACTACTACCAACATTTTAACGCATAAAATATGCGTCAAGCAAATGAAGATAATGTTGGTAATTCTTAGAAGAAGTATTATATGACATGAAGATCGTAGTTCAATATGACCGAATTAAATTAATTAAATATTAGCTCAGTTGGTAGATTTTCGGTGGAGTTTCGCTAAGGGGGCATGCATTAATTACGTGAGCATTTTTTTCTATTTAGACTCCTCCCCCCTCCCTCATTAATGATATTAAGAGGGTATTACCAGAGAAAACCAGAAATATGTCATTTTTTAATCAGATTTTAGACGTATTGACTCTTTTTCACAAAAAATTATAAATTGATTTCCAAAGATTGTTTTTTTTATCTAGCATTCGCATGTTTTAAATTTTGAGAATCTTTTTTTATTTTTAGTATAATAAGGTTATAACCATAGGTCGTTGGCAGATTTGTTAAATTTTCAAAAAAGATTTTGTATTATACCACACCCATTTCAAATTATATAATCATGCAGTAAAATAAATCAATACATTATCTGGGTATCGCATGTTTTAAAATTTTAATTTTAGTTTAAATAAAATCATTAAATATATACGTACATGCGTTTCTTGACGAAAGTTGGTCCGTTTGTGTATTTATTTGCGCACCTACAAACTAACATATTTCAGATTTTTTTTACATTCTTATTTAACTTAGACATTATTGAAAAATTATAAATTCTTATAATCAAAAAATATTTACAAAAAGTACATTATTTTAATAGTTTTATCATCACGCCTTTTAGCATTTTTGGATGTAGGTATAAATTAAAGCAAATTTGGAATGAAATAAAATCGATATTGAGTTATAATTTTAAAAAGCTGGTACGGAGAATAATTAATGTTTCTCATTAACCTCTCAGTAACTGCCCTGCACGATCGTAAGAACAACTTTCGACGAAATGTGGATTTTCGGCCGCTGGCTGGTTAATTCTCCTCAAAGTTGTCAAAGGACCAAATTTTCGAAATAAATGTTTTTTCACAATAGCCATTAGATTTCTTCAGCGGGCAAAATGGGACACTTTCAAAAGAAATGAAACAATTTAATCATTTATCTCTATAATAATATATGTTCTTTTAAAGTTGAGGTGAAATTTTTATTGACTCCCCCCCCTCAGTTTAAATGAGGTTTGATGAGATTTTACTAAATTCCCCCTCATTTTGTGCTGACGTAATTATAGTCATAATATTTTCCCTATGTTTTTTTTTTCTATAACTATAGTTCCTTATTACGAAATAATACTCGTCTTATGCAAACGACGTGCTTAACTTAATTATTCAGTCTTAGTAATAAACAATATATTTAGTTCTTTATGCAATCGATGTTGTGTTCTTACAAAAACTATGTCTTCTATGTATCACGCTCTGTAGACACGAAGAACAATGTCAATGTAGTGTCGTGGGATTCATTATCTTGGAGCCCGAGTGAAAAAAATAAATTATTTGTACCGTCGCCGATACCTACACCATTTTATGTTAGTTGCTAGAATTTCTATATTTTGCGACGTATTTCTCAAATGCAGATTGCGAGGGAAACGATTCTCGATTCCAGAAAAATCGATGTTTTTGAACATATTTCTGAATTTATTTATTAGTTTATTTACGCCCTTTTTCGGGGCTTTTACAAACATTACATATGACTAATAAGAAATATACAGCATTCATTTTACATAACTGAACTGTCTCAGTAACAATATTTTATATTTATTTAAACATAAATTGAAGATGTCCACTGACTTGGTATAATTGTTTCCCTCCATTAGTATTCTTGGCAAAGAGGAATACATATCTTCTAGTATTATGTAGTGGAATCCTGACTTCTAGTATTATGTAGTGGAATCCGGAAGCTTATCAATTCTAGCAATACCGGACTATCCACTAAATCATTTAGAATTTTATATATAGAAATACCAAGTCAGTGAAAATTATTCTGTCGAACAATTTGAGCATATTCATATCATTTAAAATAGTGTTGTAGTTCAACGTAATTGCTGGAATACCCATTTTAAAATTTAGAAAACGTAAGAATTTGTTTTGTATTCCTTCAACAGCTTGTATATGTATACTATAATGTGGATTCCAGACGGGAGAATTGTACTCAAGTTGACTTCTAACATTGGCAAAATATAACAGTTTAATACACTTTATATTGTTAAAATTTCTAGTTAGCCTAGTTATAAATCCCAACATTTTTAAGCCCTTATTAGAGATTTCTGTTATACGGTTAATAAATGAAAGATTTGATTGGAAAGTGATGCCTAATAAATAAAATACTGTTGTTGAAAGCAGATTAAAGACTTTAAGAAATCAACCTATGTAATTAAAAATATTATGATTTTGAACGCAAACATAAATCGCATTTCCCGTGGAAAAGTGTCGTAAGTCAAAAAAATTAATTTTACATTAGAGCGAAAACAAATTATGATTGATGAAACAAGCGGTTCCGTTCAAAAGAAACACCGGCGACATCTCGTAGACAAACAAGGAGATAAGATTTCCCCATTTTGTGTCCGAGTACACATATTTATATTCTTTATATGTTTTTTTTACATGTATATAATGGTTGGTACCCTTACAAAGAGATTGGTGTACAATATTCATACGAAAATATTTGACAGCAATGCTCTTCCAGGCATTCAAGTAGAACCGGCGTAAAAGGTAGAACAACCCTTCTCGCCTAAAGTGTGTTCATATCGAATTCTTTGTCCTATATTTTATAATTTTAAACACAAATATATAAAATTGCTCCCAAGCGTACCTACTAGATATTTAGTAAGATTTTGTTCGGTATGTTCGCTTCAAATCCAAAATTGAGTTTTTCATAAAAAAGTTAAGATACGGCTGCGCCCTTTTTCATACATACCAAAATGTCTTTAAAAGAGTGTAGTTTGAAAACCAGGGATAGCATTTTCGAACTAAAAAATCAGTACATACTATCTTATGTATAAAAATGAATCGCTGAATGTGTTGCTAAGCGCAAATATCGAGACCAGCTGAACCGATTTCGCTAATTCTTTTTTTAGAATATTCCTTGAAGTACGAGGATGGTTCTTACGGAGAGAAAAATTAAGAAAATTGCGCAGAAAATTGGATAATTTCAGAATATCTAACGACTGTCGCACGTTTGACAGTTCGCGTGTTTGAGAATGACATTTTGCAAAACAATGATTGTTAAATTAGGATTCTATTTTTGAAAATCTTTAAATTGATAAATTTATTTAAAGTAGGTACTCTCCTAATAGTTTGAATCGAATCAAGAATTTTAGATATTTTAAATAGGTACCTATGTTAGGTACCAAATTTAATATGCATGAAAAATGGAAATTTGAATAAAAATTGTAAAAGGTGGCACGCGGGCTGTTTAAAAATCGAATGTACTGGGATTGAATATATGGTAAGCGGGAGGGAGGGAGAGATGGTGGAGAGGGGAGGGGGATGAAGGGGGCGGGAACCCCCCTTACACCATGCGAGCGAAGCCGCGGGAAAAAGCTGGTTTCATATATATATAAAAAAGATTACGGTCTAAGAACTTTTTTCGTTGGAAATATCATATATATTTTCTTACTACTCTTATAGAGTTTGTAGATAAATCGTTTAGTTGCGTTGGTTCAGCAATTTCCGTTCATTGCGGGTGCAATAAAAACAATTATATTTACGAGTAGTTGCCTATTAATGCAGGGGGGGCAACAAAAGGACAAGGGAAATGGAAAAAGGAATGGGAAACACCACAGACTTACCTTGGTTCGCTGCTTACTTCTCAATGTCTTTCTTCGGGTGGTCACAGCACGCATATGAAAACAATTGTCTCTCAAACACATAATATGATAATACAATAATAACACAGGTTAACTGCGGCGGGGATTCACGATACTCGAGATCGTATTGCGAGTTTTTCCAACTAGGCGAGCGTTCAACGGCTTTCAGCGTTCAAGAACTGAGCGTGGGTTTTGTTCGACGAATATTCGAACACTTGGTGGCGTTCAACTGACCCAAAAACACTGAGGTCACTGAGACTTGTCTGTGGTAGACTTGTTGAAAAAGTATTGATATGTTTAATTCAATACATCAATATTTTTAGCCGATATATTTTGATCCGATATATCGATACAAAATATCCAATATCGAAAATTGTATCAAAAACGATATTTTTATTTTTTTATGTAACTAAAGTCAACTAGAATCCAAAACCGTATAGGAGAACGGAAAAAAGTAACTGTATTGGGTCATGACATCTGGCGGTTGAAATTTTAACTATTAATAGCTTACAAATCTATTGTCTTTGCATTAGTATTTGTGATCACTAATACTATCTCATATGTGTAGGTACATACATAGATATGTACGCTATTTTTCGCCATTTTTTCTGAGCCACTCCTATGTGTTGATTCCCAATGAAGACAGCTTTTTAATTTTTAATATTTTTGTAATTATTACCTAATAAAAATTAATATCTACTGATAAAAATACCTTCTTTTTTATTGAGATTTTTGTACATTAAAAAAAGCCCATTGTTTATAAAAATTACTCTTGATAATATTGAGCTGAATACACTACTATTTTTAATACACAAAATCTTCTGAAAATTTGACCGATATATCGATGTATCGATATTTTTTCCTCGATATATAGACGTCGATATTGATATTTTAATAAATATCGATATATCGATATTTTTTTCACTTTCGACATCACTAGTCTGTGGTTCACTTTATAGGAATTTAGGGAATTGAAATTGGAAGGAGCAGGAACAGGTCATCTATAATTTTATCAAACCAATAAATTTATATTTTAATTATCAAACTATCGCAAACATCATTCGTGGTATTTCTTTCAATAGCAGACACTAAACAATATATATATTTTAGTGCTGACCGTCAAAAACATTGTCAAAAATTATAAATTTTTTTTTTTTTTCAATCTAAACCAGCAGTTTTCAACCTGGGGTATGCGAAGCGAAAATTTTGGGTACGAGTAAAGATATGCTGAAATGTGGATGCGGCGCATCTATATTTCAGTAGAATACTGAAAATCATTTTCAGCTACAACATCAATAACGTCGTATTTTACATTCTTAGCACTCTAGCTCACTGAAAACTCACGGACCGCCCCTGGAATGTAGGTTTTAAAATCCAACTCAAGTTAACATTGTATGATTGATTATACAGGATGTAATAGGAAATCGGGCTTTTATCTTAACTACTGATACTTTGAGGTTAAAAAAAATCATTCTTTCAATACAAGGAAATGTATTGACACGTCGAAATAAAAAGACGCGTATCAATATTTGTTTAAATTCTCATGTAGAATCACCGGTTGAAAATGTCCGAAGTCGTGTTACTACACTCAAAATTGGGTTTTTATTTGCGTGACTTGATTGTGAAATTCATGTACTAATGGGAGTATTACAAAATTACAAATGAAACATGTCTTTCATTACACGTGTACAAAAGATAGACAGAGGGTACGTGTCACGTGGCACAACAAATTTGTAGTAAGAGTCAAGGGGTATGCAGGCTCATAAAGGTTAACAACCGCTGATCTAGACAATCGAAGTTAGTTTCGACGAGTTTCACTTCTTTACGTGTGCGTTATAAAGATTGCACTTCTCCTTACGTATATCGTTTGTCTCGTTTTCAACAGCTTTCCTAACCACTGTTATATATTGTGTAAGAAAGAGCTGCAGCATTATTGTTATGAAGAATATAAATATGTTTTATGTTGTTTTGCTCGATTGCCGTAACTTAGCCGTAGGAATTATAAAAGGGCCTTTGTACCTACCTACCTATAATATATATTTTGCCAAAAGATTATTTTTGTTCTAAATTTGAATTATTTAATTTTTGTTGGCTGGCAAATTTTTCCTCTCCCGTGATTTTTCACTACGGCATTCTAGAGAATAGTGTGGATTAAGTTTTTTTTTTTCATTCCGTAGGAACTAATTTCTCATTTTTCAACTTGGCATGTCAAGTTACATTGCGTGATTTTCATGGGCAAGCAACTAGTGTTCTAATATTGTAATTTTTCCTAACATTTAATATAAAATATTTTTAATTGACATCCGATTGTAGACTTACATACTATCTTTATTGTAGATATATATATAATACATATAGTATAATATAAATAATATATGAGTTACAGTTTGTCAAATAAGAGTAGAAAACATAGGAGAGCGCCACTGTGGTTCAAATGGCAATACTAAACATATAACTCGTGGTGTTGATGTAAAGCTGTGTAACCTACATTTTTATAAAAAATTAAAAAGGCATAAAAGTGAAAAAAAATCATTACAATACCCACTGATCTAAAAATTAGAATTGCTTATAGGTATATTATTATTATTATACCTTCGCAATTTTGTGTTAACATAATGAAGAAAAACGATAATGTAATAAAGTATAAAGCACAGTTTAGAAATTGCTCACATTTATTTAATACTAGCTTAAGTACCTAGCGTTGCCTGGGCTTTAGATCGTATCTCTAATTTTAGATCTGGATATATTTAACTCATTCAGATCTGAAAGTAGTATGACTAAACTCACAGAGTGATTCTTCCTTTCTATCTACTGTTAAATTAAAATTTATGTTAAATTAAATGGAAGGAAATCGCTTGAACAGATGAACAATTTTTTTTTCATTCAGTGACTTGAAAGCTGAACCTGAAACCTGAGCCTACAAATTTTGTAATTGAATTTTTTATATTTTCTACTCTTATTTGACAGACTATACACCAGATCATCAATGAGTTAGCCTTAATAAGTTATTATTGCTCCTGTTGGTCATGTCAAATAGTCAAACATTAATTTATTACCCACTTATCTAGCTGTTTATTCATTACCTATTCAAAATAACTCATTGTTTTTACAAAAAGTCTAAAATGATAAGTACTAAATGGAAAATTGTATGGATGCATAATTCATTACCCGATTAGCATAAAGCCTCAATGACCTGACCTTTACTAAATTTGATTAATTTATTGGTCGACCAAGTACCTGGTAATAATAAATTATTTCGGGAACTTTCTTTTATGGCTGGTTTTTTAAGGATATTTTCGTATTATTTTTCCACGAAATCTGACTTCACCTTTCAAGATTAACCCTAAGAAGTTTGTTTAAGGCTATGCAACCGGGCCCGAAAAGAAGAAGATGGAGAGGTACGAAATTACGAATGTTAGAGGAGAGCGCTAACATTTACAGCGACAAAATCAATGCGAAAATATTTAATAAAACACGACTCGTTTAAAATAGAGCAAAAATCTTGCGGGCATTATCTTAAAAAGCATTTAAAGAAACACTGTGAATCTTTTCATACATATAACTTGTAAAATAACTGAAACAAACGTGTTAATAATAATTTTTGGAGCATACTTTGCGATTTTTTTCTATCGAAGGAATTTTATATAATTTGCGTTTCGGCGCGGGCAAAGTTTAGATATTATCTTCAAGAATAACGTATATATATATATATTTTTAAGAGCTTTAAAACTTACCGTGTTTAAGGGGAATATGTAATAAATCGGTACAAATCCGGGTTGCGGGCCCTTAAGCAAAAGAAAAATAGAATTCAGTTAAAATAATTTTCTGGTAAAAAATGTATATATTATAGGTTGGTTCTTTGACGCTTCGCTGAATTTTTGACCCATCAGTACCAATTTTGAAAATGGCAATTAAAATAATTATTTTATTAAAATATTATATTGTATGTAGGTACTCGTAATAATGACACATAAATCTTTTAAAAAATGTGACTACATTGGACCAGCAATACAATCGCAGACAGACCCACAACTGAATTTATTGTTTTTGAAATTTTTATTCTTTCATTATTTTGTTTTATATTGAAATTTATTACAGTATGATGGTATGTATGAGTAAATAGTTTTTTTCTGGGTGTAGTTATTCTCGTGTAAAGTTTTGTATTCCACCATTTTGATAATTGTATTCAAATTCAAGAGACTTGCTCGAACGTTGCAACTTATCCAATTTCGCAAAAAAACCTCATAATAATTTCATTCTCAAGTGATTTGAAATAATTCCTCAACTTTCTAGAAGCCCAACTAAAGGATGCCAACTCGGCCTTTCAAGATTTATGTAAGAATGGGTTTTTAAAAATCCTCAGTTCCCTCCTACCCTTTTAAAATGAAGTTTTTGGCTCCCCTGACTTTCCAAATTTGGGCATTGATGTGAAATCATAAAATTTTAGCAAATACTATTATTGAATGAAGCATTGGCTGTTTTTCTACCAAGCTATCTAAGTTGCCATTTGCATGTCTGCTTAATTTTAATTAAATTAATGCAATGAACATATTTTAATCAACATAAAAATATAACGTCGCCTTCCCTTTTTTCCTATTTTGAATCGAACACCAAGAACACCCTTGAGAGGTGGAAGCCAAATTTAATATCACGATAAAAATATACATCTAATCAAAAGGCGATACGAAATGTTACTACTTACTGCTGGCAATAATTTCCCGTTACGATTTTCATCTTTTTGGCCAAACTTTTTTGGATGTAAAGCCAACGACCTTTAATATAAGTAATAAAATGTTGCACTCACTCTAGCTCCCCACTGCGAAATTTCCGAAAATGTTAATAGTAGTTGCACTATCTTCTTTCTGTGCACTAAATCCTCACTTTTTATAAATTATAACTCTTCCTTCTGCTTCTATAGTGTTTTCTCTCAATTCTAGTTTCTTCGATTTCAAACCATCTTCACCATGTTTTTATTCTGATTTGCTCCAATCTTCATCCAGTTTTCTTTCGCGGTTTCTTTTATGCGATTTTACCCCTTTTCGGTTGTCTTGGCTATTCTTTTATTTCCTCTTTCTTCTGCAATAGTTTTGCCAGTGCGTGTGGGAGGAATACGAAGATCAGCATTAGAAATATGAGGGTGGGCCAAGAGTTGTCCAACTGGTCTCCCTGGTGATCCTTGGTGTACACCTGCGGTTGCGATTCCTCCAGTACCTTCTCGCACATCTGTCTATCGCGAACCAGCAGTGACTGAATGTCACGTTCGATGTTAAACTTTCAGGTGTTAAACCAGAACGCCTTAATTTGCATTGAATACCGTAAACTTTGACCCCGACACGCGCATTAAAGCTGCGGTGTGCGGTGGCTCAAATTCTAATAATTTTTATTTTATAATACTTTAGTGTCGATGGCTTTTAGTAATTGTGTTTTTATATTACGTATTTGTATTTTGTGATAAATAAATTTATGTAAGTACTCCTGCGGATATAATTGCGTGGAACAACTCGCCGTTCTAGGGCGGTATCCTGCAATGATTTCAACAATCGTCATGCTATTCTTAAAAAAAACCTTTAATTAGATGTTGCGTAAAACTGATTTGACTTTCAGATTAATAATAAATTCATGTAATAATTATGCGGTCAACTTGTGTCTTGGTTTAATTGTTTACTGGAAGAACCGACGATATTAACATTCAGTGGATATTTGCAGGGGTATTCTAGTCTAGTCTAGAAGCGTGAATTGTAGGTATTTTTTCCGGTGCAATTAAAAAATAACATTTTTAGTAGGCATTATTTTATCAAATATTAATTAAACATTATAAAAAAAATCAAACCAAATAATTAAAAATTCAAAAAGTTATGGAGTGTTGAAGTGGGGGGGGGGGGGGTTAAAAAAATGACACGATTGCAACCCTCCTAGAAATCAGAAAAAAACTCTTAATCCAAACGAATGGCCCGTTCCACGGAAAAGTAAAAAAAAATGTTTCGCAAAATGGCGGCTGTCTGAAATAAAATGGAATTAGATAGATGCATTTTTTATCGGCTTTTTTTCCGAATTTTTTAAAAATAGTGAAAATTGAAATTATGTTATAGTGCTGGTAGGGACGATAGAGTAATGTATAGAGGCTCACACCAAATTTCAAGTAAGTTGGTTTAGTAGACTTGAGATATCGTGTCAACCGTCTCGAAAAAAGTAGTTTCGAGAAAAATGCGTTAAAAGTTTTGGTCTATTTATATTCTAGTTAGATTACGTCTAAACCGCGACACTAAAATGGTTATAACTTTTTAAACAATTCTAATTTCGAAAAATCCTTTTAACGTTATATTTTTGAATATCTAATCTGTAGAAATATGAAGAAAACAAGTATATATTTTTTTTCTAGACTAGAATACCCCTTAAACTAAATTTTACTAAACCAAATTTTAAGTCTTTGAGAAATATTATTAAGGGGGTCATCCCGTGTGAGGGCTATTTTTTCGCTTTTTTGAATTTTTTTTACATACTTATGAACGTAGGTACAACTGCAAACTTTTCACCACAAATTTATTAATATTTTGAGCACACTTTACAATTTTTTCAGCCCGAAATCGTTCTCATTGCTGAAGAACACGGCAACTTAGATATTCATCTTCAAAATTGCGGTGACCACGATTGCGGGCGTCCTGTTTACCTGAAACCAAAAAATCGAACGACTTTTTAATCTGTGAAGTATGAACCAGTTTTTGAACCAGTATTATTAAAAAAATATTGAAATGTTAATTTTTGGCATATTGAACACAGGTAAGAACGCCCGCAATCGTGGTCAACGCAATTTTGAATGGCTAAGTTGCCGTGTACTTCAGCAATGAGCAAAGATTTCTGACTGAAAAAATTTAGTGTGCTTAAAATTTGAATAAATATGACGTGAAAAGTTCGCATTTTTGTGTATTTGGTTCGCCAAAACAATTTCCCAAAAAAAGCGAAAAAAGAGCCTTCATCCAGGATGAACACCTTATGTTAAAAAAAAATTACGGCCGTAATTTTTCCGTATTATTTCTTTTACTGCCCATATAACAGGTTATATTATTTTTACACCGTTCTTTGTTCTTTTTATGGCTAATTTTATTAAATAATGTTTACATTTGTGTAATGAAATGAAAATGTAATTAAAAGTAAGCCACATTGTTTTTTTTTTATTCGACAAACATTTTGTTCGATTTTTTTCTTCCCTTTTTTCTGCAGGGTTTCCCCTACTAACCTTTTAATTTTTTTTTTATAAACTGTCACTTCTCTTTTGTCCCTTGTTCCGTATTCACCACTTGGTTATTTAATGGAACACCAATTCTACTTTTTTAAATTTTTTTACATTAGCTTCACACAGGGGGCCATTGTGGTGACCCTATGGCGAGGGTGTTGGTTATCCAGTAAATGTTTCTCGGGGAGGCGGTACACATACCCGCTTCCCAAATTCAAATATTTTATTTATAGTTCTAAATGACTGCAGTCGGTAACATTTATATTCTTGTTTATTTTAATACTTGTGTCAGACCTGCCCCTTTTCCTTTTTTTTAATAGTAGTAATAGTAAGTAGTAAACTTTATAATACGTTACAATATTATGTCCTTTGATTTTTTTCATCGGTATGTGGTACTATTTTGTTATAATATGTTTCAGAGTGTGATTATTTTTTATTGCAAAACAAACAGTTCTTTAGTACGTTTACATGTTGGTCGTTTACTGGATTACATAAACCATTGAAGTTTCCATTAGTTTAATCTCAGTATCGCCTTGGTGAGATATCACCAAAAAACATCGAAATATTGTAGAATGTCACTGATTCTGCACCGTAATTTGAAGCAAAAAACATATTATTTCTATTTTGCTGTCGGATTATTTGTACAACCCTTCATTCGCTTGACTGTCCCCCACTAGGTTACGTTCTTCCGCCTTCCAGCATTCTGCCGCCCTTCATTCACTCGACTTCTCATACTAATTTTGATTTACCTCCTTCTAGTTTTCTACCACTATTCACGTGACTTTCCCCCACTAATAGAGAACTCCAGTCCAATTTTTTAATGATTAATGACCGTCTAACTAAATAACTGCTTTTTTATTTTTATTTTTAGAGTTAGTTTTAATAGTTAAAATAATTGTTTGTAATTGTAAGTTTTAATTTTTCAAGACCCCCCGAAAACCACCGTATGTATGGTGAATCGTGTGACGTCATCACCCCTGAAAAATTAGTATAGGATCGGGCAATCAGCTGATCTACTGCCGCCATTTTGAATTCCGTTATTCAAAGTATTCTCCCTAGAAATAGCTAAACTATTTTTTTGTGCAGTAGTTTTTGAATATTTTCAATAATAGAGATAAACTAATAAGAGATACCTTTATTTTTGAAACATTATTTAGGCCTGAATAATGTTTCAATAAACACAACAACTAAATCTCTATAAAAAAGTATGTAAATAGACGAATAAATTAATACGATGGCTCGTGCCATTTCACACATTCCCATACAATGACTTTACGGTGACGTTACTACACGTCGAACAGTGACGTCACCTTGACGGCGTGTTTTTACGACCCGATTAAAAATGGATTTTTTATAAACTTATATATTTAGAATCAGCGTTTATTGGTCTATATGAACAGATTTTTTTAAAGCCAGAATATTTTTCACTATTCCAGTTTTCTTTCTTGCATTCTTTTCACTTTCCCCCACTATATCGATAGAGGAAAATTGAAATGCTGGAAAAGACAATACATCCAAAAATGAGTCATTTTTCTCCGTTTTTTATTCTCTTTCAATCTGCTTCGTCGAAATATTTCTAGGAAATAATTTTACGACGTGCATTTTATGAGGATTGTTTTCTGAAAAATTAAATAATACCTACTGTTATTAAAAAAAATTAAATATTCTGAAAGATCTATTCAATGTTATTTTATAATGAAAAATCAAATTTATAGGTCTACAAAACAGGCGATATGATTTTATGATATGTAAAATAAAAAACTTTCTTTACGCTCTCCTGAACTGTTTTATCCTTTACAGCATTTCAAGTTTCCATGATCGATATGTTAATCTTTAACCTTTCAGTCTTCTGCCGCCCTTGGTGACTTGATATTTATGTCATATTATTTATTCCTTTAATTTCTTTGAATTTTCTCTACTGAGGACGGGTTGTTTCACATAATTTTAACTATTAAGAGCTATGCCGGTCATTTAAAAATATCGTCGATAGGTATTGTAACCAATGTCTTCTGTTCCACTCCGTGCTCCCCTCAGGGGAACTGAGCGAAAGGGACAACTGCATATCGGGCCGAAAATACCTAAATAAAATCGTCAAAATCGATGTTTTGTATTCCCCATTTTTCTTCTCCAAAACTGGACCGATTTAAATTTATTTTTTTCACTATCTGTATTAGAAGAAAATATTCTATGTCGGTACGTTTTGTTTTTTTTTCAAAATACATTGTTTAGTTTGTATACTGAACGTCTTTTGACGGCGTTTAAACTAGGCAATTTTATTCATTTTTGGAAGGTCCTAACTTCTATAAGAAGTAAATTATAAAAAAAAGCAAAACGTACCGACACGCTAATGGTCAATATCTATATTATGTAAAAAAAATTTTGCTCTGGGGTCAAAATCCAGAGAGATAAATGGGGAATACGTTTGTATGGAAAAAACGCCGCTGGTATTTCCTCTTAAGAGCGTTTAACCAGCCAGCGGCCGAAAATCCACATTTCGTCGAAAGTTGTTCTTACGATCGTGCAGGGCGGTTACAATGAATAAGATTAATTATTCTCCGTACAAGCTTTTTAAAATTATAACTCAATATCGATTTTATTTCTTTCCAAATTTGCTTTAATTTATACCTACATCCAAAAATGCTGAAAGGCGTGATGATAAAACTATTAAAATAATGTACTTTTGTAATTATTTTTTGATTACAATTATTTATCATTTTTTAATAATGTCTAAGTTAAATAAGAATGTAAAAAAAATTGAAATATATTAGTTTGTAAGTGCGCAAATAAATACACAAACGGACCAATTTTCGTCAAGAAACACATGTACGTATACCTATGTGTTTTAATGATTTTATTGAAACTAAAATTACTATTCTAAAACATGCGATACCCAAAAAATGTATTGATTTATTTTACTGCATGATTAAATGATTTGAAATGGGTGTGGTATATAATACATTTTTTTTTGTAAATTTAACAAATCTGCCAACGACCTATGGTATAACCTTATTATTAAAGACCGGATTATATGCAACAAAAACAGCCCAAAATATGCATGCAAATATGCAATAAAAATAGCTAAAATATGCACGAGAATCCATAAAAGGGGCCAAAATATGCAACATGAAATAATACAGGAAGTCGTATTTTTAAATATTGTTTATTTTAGTAAGCTATTAGTTCTCAACGATAACAATCGTATTTTCGAAAATATCAATTACAAAATGTATTTAGCAATGAAATTTACAATTTACCTTTAAAAACGTATATGACTAAGTACTGTTTTAAATGTTTTGTAGACAAATTGTGTCTACGATCGCTTAACATAATATTGTAAGCGGAAAAGGAGCGTTCTACTACGAATTTAAATTTGCGTGCGATTTTTGAACTTGTGCCGTGCAAAATTTCACCTGCCCCGTTGAGGAAGCTATCAATTTGGCACAAGGGTTCAAACCCTGGGTTATTGTTCAGTAAGTTTTCAAACTTTTCTTTGAGTTTACTCGGGAATAGTTTTGGCGACGAGGAAGGCGAATAAGGCGAATTTTCTTCATAATCTAAATAGATTCATTCAACGCCAATCCATGAGTTTCAAGCGTTTTTATATTAAGGCGAAGAGGAGGCGGGCTCCGGCCGCCGTGCCGGAGCGATCAGTTCGCTAGCCGTGTGGTTAGATATCTGACTTTTATAGTGTCACTATGTGAGGCATCTGATCGATGAACGAGATCGAGCGTAAATATGCAAGATCTCAAATTTTTTGCTAAAATATGCAACTACCGCTGAAAAGGGTCTAAATATGCAATTGCATATGCAAATATGCATTTGCATATAATCCGGTCTTTACTTATTATACTAAAAATAAACATTTTTTCTCAAAATTTAAAACATGCGAATACTAGATAAAAGAACAATCTTTCGAAATCCATTTATAATTTTTTGTAGAAAAGAGTCAATATGATGAGTCTAAAATCTGATTTAAAAATGACTTATTTCTAGTTTTCTCTGGTAATACTCTCTTAATCAAATTTCCTCACGCACTAAAACACGAACTTTCACGGAACTTGAAAATTGACTTTTAATTTGTTGAATCGTGAATTGAAACAACCCTTCCTTTGTAGAGTAAATTCTAATGTTTTTCCTCCTTCTTCTGGTACTCTTCCGCTCTTCATTCACTTATCTTTAACATTATAGTATTCCCTCCTTCCAGTTTTCTGCTGCCCTTCATTCAGTTGACTTTCCTGTACCTATATTAATTTTCCAATATTTGTTCTTTCTCCTTTTTTTGTCCAATCCCTTCATTCATTTAAATTTCGCATACTAATAGTAATAGTTTTGTGTTTCCAGTCCAAGGAGAAGATGATGCGGGGGGTGCGGCGGGGATGCGTGCGGCTGCGCGCCGCAGTCATCGGCATCGACGACGAGGATGACTCCACCTTCACCATCACCGTGGACCACAAGACCTTCCACTTCCAGGTTAACAGAGCCGTAATAAGTTTTTCATTCGTTACATTCATCCATCCAGCTATTTCATTCATCTCGTACTGACACTGCAGAAATTCAAATGTAACATTGTCATCAGATTGGCATTCAAAATTTTTTTAAAGTGAAAATTCTTCAGCACCGTTGTGATTTAAATTTCTGCACCTGCGACGCATCAACTGCGCTCATGGATTATGATGTCACTTTTGAAGGCTTCTATTGGTTGAGATATGAAACGGAAATTACGCTAGGTCTGCGCTCATTGGCAGCTTTGATTATGACCTCACTTTTCAAGTATTGGTTGAGATTGTTTTGGTAAAGTTTCGCTTCTACCGCGTGTAAATTGCACTCGATTTTTTTAAAGTGAAAACTTATTTAGCACCGTTGAGATTTGAAACTCGATGAAACGAAAAAGCAACACTATAAAGACACAAACACACACATCTATAGAATTTAGCCTGCGAGAGAATGAGATAGAAGAATCGGTCTCCTCTTTGTGCTGTGCTTCGTAGCCTATCGGTCTTCACTTTGTGTAGTGCTTCGTAGCCTCCCCACTCATATCTACTTTTGTTTTCAGAAGGTTTCACTTCCACCGCGTGTGCACTGTACAGTTGTAATATTTTTTTCTTCCCCTTAAATGCCGATTCTAAGTCCGTTTCGGCATTTGAACAAATTCTGATTAGCAGAAGAGGACAACTATCATGTTGTTAAGCTTGTCAGCTTATTACGATTTGATATAAAGGTAAAACGCATCTAGGAATGGTACGGGTACCTTCCAAATGTCACAGAAATAGTGCTGAATGACCATTTGATGACTGTGTTACATTTGAATTTCTGGGAAACAACTAAGCCTACATGATGCTAAAAATCCAACAAAAAAAATAATGAATACATGATTTAAAATTATTTTTGGCTCATTGTAAATACACCGATGGATTTTACGATCAACAAACTAGGCGCTTGAGCGTATTAAGCCTCGATGACACACGGCGAGTTACAAGCTACTATCTACTAAGTTTTAAAAGCGGGTAAATCGGCGAGTGAGATTGTCATGATGACACACAAAACTGTCCACTCGCTCAGAAGCGTAGGAAACTGAGGCCGCTGCTAGCGCCAGTAGCAAGAATAACGACGCTTGCGTGAACTAATTCTTCAGATATTTGTCAGTCGAAATCAGCTGTTTATCGGAAGCCATGTTGGAAACATAAATAAACCAATCACGAGCAAGCGGAGCAAGCGTGTAGGCGAGTAAAGTTGACGACCTTTCAACTTTCGACCTTTCGTAGATTGTCAACAATCTGCTAGTCGCTGCTAGTTAGCAAGTGACACGATGACACTGGGCGAGTTTTTTTACAGATAGTGAATTTCCCAGATAGTAGCTTGTAAACTCGCCGTGTGTCATCGAGACTTTAATGGTAGGTATCTGTGCACATTCATTCACAAAATGTTTTGAACACATTTGATATATTTTTGCTATTTTGATTTTGAATAAATTCTGACAGGTGACATTCTTTCTGTTCAAAATTTGTGATTGGAAATATTCATTTGACACCACACATTTATTGTGACTTATTTATTCAGAACTAGCTGGTTCCCGGCATGCGTTGCAATGCCATATTCAAAGAAATAATTGTTTCTCCCTGCACGTCCTTTCCGGTGCGTCCCGGTTCCCCTCCCGAATCCCCTTCCCCTCCCGCGTTCCCCTTCCACCTTCCACGCTTATCCTCTCCCTCTCGCGTTACATATATTCAGTCTCAGTACATTCAGTTTTCAAACAGCTCGCGTGCCACCTATTACAATTTTTTTATTTCATATATTACAAATATATATTTTTGTATATTATAAAAACAATCAATCTTATTTGGTACCTATAGGTACCTATTTAAAATATCTATAATTTTAAAAATCCATAGACAATTCTTTTGTTAGGTACAAAAAAAAACAGCTGCCTGCTAAATTCACATTCATCGAACGCGCGAACTGTCGAACGTGCGAAGTTAAAATAGTCGTTAAGTTTTCTGAAATTATCCAATTTTCTGCACAATTTTCTTAATTTTTCTCTCCGTTAAGAACCTTCTACAAAGTATTAGAAAACTTAAAAAAAAAGATGAATGAAATAGGTAAAGTCGTTCTGAAGTTATGGCGTGACCAAGGGAAACAGGGATTCATTTATATATACATATATATATATATTATATACTAGCTGGTACCCGGCATGCGTTGTCATGCCATTTAATAAATAAATTGTTTCTCCCTGCGTGTCCTTTCCCATTCATCCCGTTCCCCTTCCACCTCCCCTTCCTCTCCCGCGTTCCCTTCCCCACTCGCGTTACCACTCCGCTTCCTCCACCTTCCCTATCCCTACTCCACTCCCCCCCTTCTTTCGTCCCGCGAACCCCCCTCCAGAGTTACCCTCCCCCCTCCACGAACCTCCTACCCGACTTCCCCTCCTCCCTCCCCCTCAGGCATTCCATACATTCAGTCTCGGTACATTCAGGTTTCAATCCTGTTTTTTATACAAATTTCATTATGCCAGTGCTCACCGCTTCTTTTATACAAACCTTGTCCTGACAATAACAAACACAACAAAAAAAGATTTATCCAATTTGGTGTTGTCGTTGGCAAGTTATGCGCGTACATACATTTCGGCGATTCATTTTTATTTATACACGGTGTCCGGAAACTCGTAGTACAAGCGGGAAACTGGTAAATCTACATCACATTCTGAGTCGATTTGTGATAGAACTTTTTTGATTTGAGCTTTCGTTTTAAGTTGGAATTTTATTGCTTAAATTTGATAAAATTTTTCACTATAGGGTTGATTTCAGCTGTGTAATGTCTTATAAAATGCATTGAAGGGTAAACCGGGCTCAAAATTTTTTTTAACCTTTTAGTTGCCGAAAAAATGGAAAAATAGAAAAAAAATAATATTTAAATCGAAATGCTCAGATCGAAAAAAATAAGTTTTTTGGGTTCTCTAAGTGATGTAGTTTCACCAGTTTCCTGCTTGTACTACGAGTTTCCGGACACGTTGTATAGATAGATATATATAGATATTTTTGTTCCTTTGCTGGTATGTTGATACCTTAAATTAATTACTTACGTGGATTCAAAAGTTGGATCTTGAAAAAAAGTTATGGTTTACTAAAATGTCAACTTTTTTTACACTTCAGGCCTCAAATGAACTTCCCCAACTCCTTTTCTGCTGTTTGTCAATGCATTGATAACTTTGTGAACTTGAGCCTCCTCTTAATAAATTTACACCCACCCCTGCACTGTGCCTTCAAGTAAAGGGGTTATAATCAGAGTGATTCATATTTAATTACTCACCATTTAAACCAATTGAGCCTAGGTGGCCTATACATCCGTGGAAAGGAAACAGTAGACCTTGCCAAATTTGGATGCAAGCACGTTGTACTTATCCAGTTGAAATTACTAACCTGTTAATTTATCATTGTTCATCGCTTAATTTAACACCACCAGTACTAACTAACCTAACCTATACTAGTTTTGAATGTATGTAGATTGTAGGTATTTGTGTTTTTCTTACCCACACTTGTGACCAGCAACATATCTATTTATGCCAATTTATTCTTTATTTTATTTTATTTTATTAGGAACATTTACAGGTTAATAACATTACATGCATTAAACAAACAATAAATTATAATAATTCGGTTACAACCCAATAACAAATGTTCACATCATGCCCAAATAATGAATAAAAAGTCAATAATTATTAACTTTTTTTGCCTAATATTACAGAGATAGGAACTAGATAAATAATCTAAACACAGTCTATATATTGTCTGATACATAAAAGATACAGATAAGATAAGATAAAAAACAATGAAAGTAGAAAAAATAAATATATAAAAATAATTATGAAAACTGAAAAACACTAGATGTAGGATCGAGAAATAATATGTACATTAATAAAAAAAAAACAAGTGAAATTCTAATTAATAAGTCTTTTTTTGCCTGTAAAAATCATGATTCTGCTCCCGAAATTCAATCCACAATCTCTATTAATTTGTCAATTATTAGCGGAGTGTTGAAACTTTTAATGTTATATATTTTTATATACAGGGTGTTAAGGTTAAACGTCACGTACGTTATAATCTACGCATTCACAGATGGCGCCAATAAAATTATTTTAATTTTTTTTTTTTAATTTATAAACTAACGCTTAGACAAGATTTTTATGTACAGCACAAAGGGTAACAATAATTATAAGCAATAATTGTCAGCCTGAAACACTCATTTACATTGAAAAATCTTCCGAGAAAAGATACTTGCCGCCAACGGGACATGAACCCGTGTCCTTCTGATTGCCGGTCGGATGCTCTGACCACTGAGCTATGGCGGCTTATCAAATTCCCGTTGGCGGCAAGTATCTTTTCTCGGAAGATTTTTCAACGTAAATGAGTGTTTCAGGCTGACAATTATTGCTTATAATAAAAATTATTTTAGGTTTTTAATACTTTTTGCATGTTACTCTTTAAAATATTAAGGTAAATTAATTGTTTGCACCCGTACATATTTAATATGAATATAAATAAATAGTTTTGTCCGTAAACAAACCCAAATCTTTCAAGAAAGGCTGAAAAATACAATATTGGATTGAGTCACCGATACAAAATTGAATTTTTCAGCCTTTCTTGGAAGATTTGGGTTTGTTTATGGACAAAACTATTTATTTATATTCATATTAAATATGTACGGGCGCAAACAATTAATTTAATTTAATATTTTAAAGCATAACGTGCAAAAAGTATTAAAAACCTAAAATAATTTTATTGGCGCCATCTGTGAATGTGTAGATTATAATGTCCGTGATGTTTAACCTTAAGGGACGTACTTCATGTACTTTAAGCAGTGATTACCAACATTATTTGGAGTAAAAAATGTTAATGAAATTTTGGTGTTTTTTTTTTAAATTTTCATATAAGTCTTAAATTTGCATAAAGTATGTGCGCGACAAATGGACGAATAACTCAATATCACACCAACCGATTTCAATGATTCTTTTTTTATTATTGGAAAGGATATACTTCAAGGATAGTTTGATGAGAGTTTAGTTTGGTTCTGATTATCGGATCCATGACAAAGTAACGGAAATCTTCAATTATTAGGAGCAAATTAACGAAACTCGGCCGAATCTCTTAATTTGACCCTAACATCGTTATGGTCAAATTATGTCTGTCTCATATGAGCAGCACGTTTAGTAGGTCCACCCATATTTAGACAAATTAGTGTACTTCAGATTCACTAAAAATCAAAAAATAAACAAAAATTTTAACAAAACAAAAAAACGACTTCAAAAAATGCACTAAAAAGTAAAAAAATAATTTCGTATTCTTCTACAACTTCATAATCAACTTACTTTTTCTACTCATCAATATGTTGGTACGATTGTTATTTTTGGAGTCGGTGTCAGCAAAGGTACCCCTCCCGCCGCGGCTCCGCTCTCGCCTCGTCAAGTCGCTTGTGCGACACAAGCACATGTCACCTATAACTGTGCATGTAGTTACAAACCTACCTTGACTGACACCGATTACAAAAATAACAATCGTACCTACATATTGATGAGTAGAAAAAGTAAGTTGATTATGAAGTTGTAGAAGAATACGAAATTATTTTTTTACTTTTTAGTGCATTTTTTGAAGTCGTTTTTTTGTTTTGTTAAAATTTTTGTTTATTTTTTGATTTTTAGTGAATCTGAAGTACACTAACTAATTCGATTAAGATTCGGCCGAGTATCGTAAATTTGTTCTTCAGAATTGGAGAGTTCCGTTACTTTGTCATGGATCCCATAATCAGAACCTAACCAAACTCTCATCAAACTACCCTTGAAGTACATCCTTTCCAATAAAAAAAGAATCATCGAAATCGGTTGGCGTGATATTGAGTTATTCGTCCATATGTCGCGCACATACTTGATGCAAATTTAAGACTTATATGATTTTCTCATGGATGCCATTGTCAGAACTAGACCAAATTAAAATGGGACCACACGGGAAGCACCAGCTTTCAAATAAAAAAAGAATCATCAATATCGGTTCACCCAGTCGAAAGTTCTGAGGTAACAAACATAAAAAAAATAAATAAAATACAGTCGAATTGAGAACCTCCTCCTTTTCGAAGTCGTTTAAAAAACATAAAAAATCAGTAGGTATTGGACATTTAGGATCATGGTGAGGGGTTGGTTGGTCACTCGGCTGAGTGACCAGTGACGACGTGTAGAAGTTTTTTGGTTGTGTTTTTAAAAAACTTTTTATAAAAAGTCTCCTAAAAAGTCACCTGAAATCAAAATTTCCATTTTTTACGCCAAATAACACCAGGATTCACTGATAAAAGTAAGTCAAGTACGTTCCTTAACATACTGTAGAACGTACGTTAGCTAGTAATTTCTGACATTATTTGGAGTAAAAAAATTAAATGAAATTTTGTTTTCCGGTACTTTTCGAATTTTTTTTTAATTAAATTTTATTCTTCAAAATCAAACAAAAAAATTCTTCCATGTCGTGACTGGTCACTCTGCCGAGTAAACGCTCAACCCCTCTCCCGAACCATAACTGTACAATACATACTTCTGATTTTTTATGTTTTAAGTTGAAAAAAAATTAAAGTCAAAAATGTACGTCCTGTAACATAGATATATTGGTTCTGTCAGTTTTTCAGGATTTTGTGATAAAAGTACCTGGTAGAAAATAATTCTAATTTCAGCCAGTGATGTAAAATTTATTTATAAATAAACAACTTTGTTTATGTTTGGGTGTTTCAAACATTCCTCAAAATTTATTTTTTAATTTTATTTATGTTCTGTGTCTTACTCGTTATTCGTTCCAAAAAGCGATTTTATATATTTAGTCACAAGAAAATAGTTAATCGTAACATTCATGTAGTCGCGTAGTTTCTCCTTTTAAAAATGTACAAAATATACAAAATAAAATTCTCCCACGGTTTCTTCACAAGTAAGGTCCGAACCTTGAGAAATAATATGTCTTTGGCTCGTTTTATATGAATACATTATTTTACAAATTTGGAAGAAAATGTTTATTATTTTTAAATTGCTTTATTTTTAAGTCGGTAATTGTACTAGTCCTGGGTCGGTCGTGAATAACCCGCTCATTGAAACCCGCTCACGGACCACCAAAGAGCGAGCGGGTCATTCTATCGTCAGCACCCGGGTCTCGCGACCCACTTCTCGCAACCACTCTACTACGCAACCTGGGTTTCGGGTGCGCATGTGGGGGCGAGCGACTATAGATAGATGTATGAGAGAGCGAGCGGTTTGTCAACACCCGGGTTTCGCCACCCGCTCTCTCGACTCAGGTAGTAGAAAGTAGCTGGGTGAAGCGTAATCGAGTTTCATATTTTGTGTCACGAAAAAAGCGGGTCTTCGCGACCCGCTCGTGATGCTAGTGTGTCGTGAGCGACCCGGGTTGTGTAAAACGATCGATCGACCCAGGACTAAATTGTACATTTCAAATAGGACCCCTAAATACGAGTAGAGCCTATAAATGTTTATGGCAGCCACCAACCTGAAGTGTTTGCTGGTGACAATTTTACCTAATAATAGGAACCTCTCTGATAATAATAAAATTTGCAATATTTGTTTGTCCCTTACTGTGATGCAGTTTTATTGAAGTGGCCCTTTTGGCCGACTTTTAAAGTAATGGTTTTATTGTTTTCTGTATGTTGGATTTTAAAATCCGAGTTGTGGGAACTTCTTAAAAATTCTATTCCCATCATCTTTCCATGTACTGATTTTGTTTGTTTTATTTAAATATAGTGAGTGACATTGATAATATAGAACATTGATAATGAGGAACTGGAAGGTACATGTGTGTGTACCTTCAGTTGATTGTTTAAAAACTGACGGTAGAGATAGAGGGAAATTAAACCTTCGATCTTTGTCAGTGTGGTGTGATCGTGGAGATCACCCGTGCAAATGGAAAATAGACGCTTTGCATTTATATTTTATTGTGAGTATTGTAGTTGCGCTAGAGTTGTACACGTACGTGTACCTACCTGCAGTTTAGTACTTTAAAGAACTGAAGGAAGAGACTGAGGGAAATTTGACCTTCATCTCTATCAGTGTGGCGTGATCGTTGAGATCACAAAAGAAAGGGAAAATAGACCCTTTGCATTATTTGTATTTAATAAATTGTGCTGAAGAAGAAGAAGTGTTTTCCTGCAACTTCCATCCAGTGGTGTTCTCGTTCCACGATAGTCAGAAACACTCATCATACTCATCAAAGTCAAAAATCCAACAAGGCATTAAAAAATACTTGTCAAAATAAAAAATCCAAAATGGCACTAAAAATGTAAACAACCATTTAATGGCCGAATGTTTGAAACAACCCAGCCTTAGGACGGGTTTTTTTTTTAAGAATTTGAACAATTCATCAAATTTCAAAGTTAATTTTCAAGTTCTGCGAAACCCTTATTCAAGTTCAGTTATTATCCTAGTACTGTGAAACAACCGGCCCATGATGAAATAATAACCGAACTTTCACAGAACTTGAGATTTGATAAATTGTTCAATTTTCAGTTTTTAGTTTTTATTTGATTATAGGCCAGTTGCTTCATAAAACTGAAATAATAACAAAACTTGAATATAGAACTATCACAGAACTTGAAAATTAACTTCGAAATTTGCTGAATTGTTAAAATTATCTGAAACAAATGGCCCTTATTGTCCTTTATTGTTTTAAAAAGAATGTAATATTTGTTCTCAGAATAGAATTTCATGAAAACTAACCCATCAATTTATTGAATATTAGCGCATACTTTAAAAATATCACAGATAGTCTGAATTCTGGACGAACACTTCCAATTTTGAAAATGACACTTAAATTCAAAGAAAATCCTGGTTCTAGTTTTCATTGAACCGGAATTATATACAGACAGATGAAATCACAACTGAAATTAGTTTTTTAAAGGTTTTTATTTAAAATATTATTTTTATATTTCCAGGCACGAGACGGAGAAGAGCGTGAGCGCTGGGTGCGCGCTCTCGAGGACACGATCGCGCGCCACCACCGCGCTGGCAAGAACGGGGCCCCGGCTGCCGGGGGGACCGTGCTCGGGGGGGCGCCGGGTCCCGTGGGCGCCGCGGGTGCCCGGCCGAGGGACTTCGAGCGCCGCGTGGCGGAGGCGGACGCGTACCTGCAGATTATGATTGAACAAGTCAAGGTGAGGACTAAAAGCGAAGACGGAGCATGTCTCTTGTGAACGGTCTCGATTTTGTAGCAGTGTGATCAGTGGTGACATGTATTAGAATTTTTTTTTTGTTTTGTAACATATCTATTTCGCGAGTAGGTACTGCTTAAAGCAGGTACTGTTTATTGTCTATTAATTTTTTATTTTTTTATTTAACTTTGTTGGTTGGCGAAACTGCAACGACACCGGAAACGGGGTTCGGGGGAAAGATGGCGGAAGACATAACGTAGTTTTGTGTGGGGGAGCAGATTTTCGGGGCGATGGGGATTATGTTGTGATTTACGAAGGCGATGTAGCCTAGAAAGTTTGTTTTTACACGTCACGTGAGTGTGTGACAACTCTAATGGCACTGTAGCCGATTTATTTTGTTAAATCCCCCGCCGGATGCCGCGAGATAATGTTGTCCGCGTGCTGATGTTTTTTTTTACACCAAATTCATCGGGTGATGAACTGCCCGCAAGGATTCTTTGCTGGTGAATCCTCTGGCCGATGAGGTTCCCTCATGCCGCTTGATGGGTGAGGACCTTCCGTGCTCGTTTTGTTGGGTGAATTCCCTTTACTGATGAAGCGGCTCCTAGACTCTGTTGGACCCGCCAAATATCCTTTGTTGTACCTTTGGGCCGGTGAGATTCCCCATGCCGCCTGATGGATGGAGGCTCAACCGAGCTTTTTGTGTTGGGAGGTCTCCCTTTAACCAAACGCCCCATGACGTGTGGAACGGCGTTTTGGAGTTTGCTGTTGAAGGCGCCCCACGTTGGGCGCCAATGTAATACCAAGTAATGTAGGTTACCCACCTTTGTCATCCGACAGCCTCCCAGAGCATAAAGAACTTCCATCTCAGGATGGTGGAAATAGGGATCAGAGATCATGCATATAAATAAATGAAAGTATTTTCTAGTGAAATGTAAAAAAAACGGCTTTATTGCACTTTGCAAATGACATCAAAGAAATGTAAAAAAAAGAAACACAAATACATTTGGCATCTATCAGAATTGGAGAGAGAGAGTTATGTTAAAATTACGGTTGGTTATTAGAAGCGCGTACGTCCCGTCGCGTCGTCGTGATTCTCTTCCAGTCGTGTAGAGCAATCCTCAACAGCGATCGTCAACAGCAAAC
The DNA here is from genome assembly GCA_917880885.1 of Limnephilus marmoratus. Classification (NCBI taxonomy): domain Eukaryota; kingdom Metazoa; phylum Arthropoda; class Insecta; order Trichoptera; family Limnephilidae; genus Limnephilus; species Limnephilus marmoratus. Next base: position 28,173,095 of record OU862924.1, on the reverse strand, counting down.
TCCAAAACGCCGTTCCACACGTCATGGGGCGTTTGGTTAAAGGGAGACCTCCCAACACAAAAAGCTCGGTTGAGCCTCCATCCATCAGGCGGCATGGGGAATCTCACCGGCCCAAAGGTACAACAAAGGATATTTGGCGGGTCCAACAGAGTCTAGGAGCCGCTTCATCAGTAAAGGGAATTCACCCAACAAAACGAGCACGGAAGGTCCTCACCCATCAAGCGGCATGAGGGAACCTCATCGGCCAGAGGATTCACCAGCAAAGAATCCTTGCGGGCAGTTCATCACCCGATGAATTTGGTGTAAAAAAAAACATCAGCACGCGGACAACATTATCTCGCGGCATCCGGCGGGGGATTTAACAAAATAAATCGGCTACAGTGCCATTAGAGTTGTCACACACTCACGTGACGTGTAAAAACAAACTTTCTAGGCTACATCGCCTTCGTAAATCACAACATAATCCCCATCGCCCCGAAAATCTGCTCCCCCACACAAAACTACGTTATGTCTTCCGCCATCTTTCCCCCGAACCCCGTTTCCGGTGTCGTTGCAGTTTCGCCAACCAACAAAGTTAAATAAAAAAAATAAAAAATTAATAGACAATAAACAGTACCTGCTTTAAGCAGTACCTACTCGCGAAATAGATATGTTACAGTTTTTAATTGAAAAAAAAATGTCATTGGACAGTATGCTCAAGATTCACAGCTTTAAATTCTTTGGGATAACCTCACCACATATCACCAGGGGGGGAGGGGGGGGGGGGGGTTAAAAGTTGCTAAAAAACATCACATGATTAATGGACGACTCCTTACTGATAATAAAAAAAAATAATGACACACATTTAATTTTATTGTAACAAGTAAAGATAATTCATAAAAAATTCCTGAAGTTTCATATTTTTTTTTTTTTAAATTGAGGTCAGAAATTTTGGTTTTATAATGGTGTACATTTTTAATTATTTTGCGGTTAACTTTTAGATTCGAATATAAAGCGTGGTGTTTTCTTTTTCTAACGCCGTCTAGATCATATTTCTAACCATGATAGTAAGAGAGACACAATGATTTCTAAGAGACCTATATATGAGTTGTTCCGAAAACTAGACGTGGGCTAAATTGAATGACCAAATTAAATGAATAAATTCAATATTGTGACACACTCGATCTAATTCTCAATTGGGGTCGTCCATTAATCACGTGATGTTTTTTTAGCAACTTTTTAACCCCTCCCCCCCTGGTGATATGTGGTGAGGTTTTAGACTAACCCCCCCCCCCCCCCAAAATCACATGTATTTTTTTTAGTACAAAGTATTTTGAAATTTTGAGAATATTATCACTAAAATAAATACACGTGATTTCTCATTTTACCCCCCCCCCCCCGTCGTGATATTTCGTGATTTTTTCCGAACCCCCCCCCCCCCCCCCTTTCGAGCCTCACGTGATTAATGGACGACCCCATTTCAAAAGGAATTGATTCTTCATTCCTTACCTTTGTTCCTTGCATCCTACGATTTTAACGATACCATACATTTTTAATTTCCATTTATTTTACTGTTAAATTATTTCAATGAATAATGTGTTCCGCGTAAACAATTTAAATATTATATTGTTTCATAGGTATTTAAATATTATTAAACGGGCGCAGGCGGCGCGCCGCGAAGTGGTCGACGGACGGTATTGTGAACGACTCGCCTATTATGATTGTATCCCGCTACCCGCGCCGCCATTCTATAAACACCCAAACATCATCAAAATCCATGTCTCAAAACGCGGCCGCGATTCAGCCAAGTTGCCCGAGTATCTCTTTCACGCAAGGAATTAATCATTTGTCCTAATCAATAGTCCTGAGATTGTCCTAAGATCCCCGCCGTCCCTGGTCCGTGTTCAATGTCTGCGTCCCAGGTATCTATTCTGTCGGAATCCAGATTGTCCGAAGCGCTTTATTCTGGAAATAAAACAAAAGTCTTTTTCACTTGTGACGTCATCGTCTTTTATAAATCTCAGACCCAGAAATGACGGCAGACGTCATCGTCAATCTCTCTGTCCCAAACGCATCCCAGTCCTAGGACCGCAGCTCGCGAGTAAATCAAGTCACTGCGAGTTAAGACACAAAACACTAGTCAAAAGTTGCTAATTCATTCCTCAGTGCCAGCCCTTAATCTGTCCGTGCGGTTCATTTATTCCCCCGCGCGCCAAGCTGTCAATTTCATTACATAGTTAGTCGAAAATGATGCTTATCGGTTTTTTGGTACGTACGAAAGATATCGGAATACAAGTACCTACCTACTTTTAGACGTAGTTCTTGGGTAGATGTAATATGTAAATTTGCAGATATCATAAGGCCAATTAGCTGTAGTTAGCTGTCATAAAATACTCATCTTAATGTTAAAATGTATGTTTATATTAGATCACGTGAAATGGAACATTTATAAGTATAATAAATAAAATAAAATTAATAAAATTTTAAGGGTGAAACGAAAACCTGTATAATTTAAAGATATAATTGCTAGAAATAAATATATTTTACATATGAAAAATTACGACACTACAAAAATACAAACACATACATCTATAGGATTTAGCCTGCGAGATAATGAGATAGAATAATCAGTCTCCTCTTTGTGCGGTGCTTAGTAGCCTATCAATCTCCTCTTTTGCGGTACTCCGTAGCCTCCCGGTCTCCTGTGCGGTGTTAGCCTCCCCATTCATTTAATTATTTTTTTTTTTTGGGATTTAATTGAATTAAAGGAATGAATCAATTCAAAAGGCCATGGGAATCAGACTGAATCGATTCACTCCTGAGAATCATTCTGCCCATGTCTACCGAAAACCAAACAAGTAAACCTGAGAGGTTGAAGAAATATATTTAAAAAATTGATTTTTTGTGACTTTTTACGTGAGTGTCACACAAGATTATGTGCCAATCGACCAGTAAGTAGATAAATGGATAAATGCGTTAGGTTCTCATCCAGGCACCGCGGGTTCATTTAGTGCTATCTGCATTGTATTAAATATTGGCCATATGAAAGCGTTGACACAGAATATTAATATTGAATATCATTGTGCCGCTGTTTATTGAAGCCCTTGACATTAAGGTGATACGCACAAAAACAAAACACTTGACACAATGCACAAACCACAAATTTTATTTTCAATCATTAATAAACAATTATGGATCAAGACCTGTTATATTATTTCCTGCAATCACAAATTAAGCTTCGGATTGTTGCTAAGTGTGAATACATTATTATTTCGATTTATCGATTAACAATTGAAAGCATGTTAATAAGTCATTTGGATTATCAAGTTTATTGCAGATTAGTATGTTAGGCTCAATTTTGGCCTATATTTCCACACAAAATTTTGTTTTGCCATGGTTACGAAGTTCAAATGGGATGGTGATATACAATTTCAGGCAGGTATAAGAGAGACAGACCCAGTGGCGGTTCTTCACAGGGGGACAATGGGGACAGTCCCCACCAGTTACACTCAAAACCTACTAAAGAAAATAACAGTGGATGCTTTCTCTTCACCAAAATGTATGAATTCTTAACATAAAAGTAATTAACATTTGCAGAAATAAACAGTCCCTTGGCGCGTACAGCGATGTACGAAACGTACGGCGCATGAGAGCAGCGGGTCTATTTCTCAGTGCCCAGAATCTATTGTGCACTTGGGGGACAATCTGAGCTATCCCCAAACGTTCCTTGCGTTGTTTCGCGATTGTATGCAACCGCGCACGCGCACTCGTATGTGAATTCAAATATCATGGGGACTATTCTTTGGATCCCCACTGAACCATTTGTTTGCGAAGTTACGGGCGGAAATCGCTCGCATTCAAATTAAGTTCGATAATAATTTTGCAAGGTAAAGCTTTATTTTTATTATTCTGTATTGTAAATTGCCCATCACCAAAGAAGTGCTCGAGCCGCCACTGGACAGACCGCATGCTAAATGGTCTAGATCCAAAAGTGGCATTCAAATTTGTACGGAAGGCACTTCTAGTGTCATAATATTTATTCTGCGATAATAAATAATTGATTATATCATTGTTAGGCATGCAATACTGCGTAAGCGACGTAAACAAAAAATTGTGTAGAAAAAACGCATGACACATACGCAGTATTGCCCTTGGTAATCACTTTTTATTTTTACATTAGCTCCACACAGGAGGCCCTGAGGAAAATAATATCCCTCAGGGTCTATGTCATTTTTGTGGATGCTGTATGGAGGCTCTTTTTTAGAAAAGGAAGTAGAGGAAGTTCTGGGAAAGAAAAGGTACGAGGGATGGTTAGACATTTGGGGGTCATTGTGTCCAGGAGTGACGGACATATGAATCCATTCCACCCACTGCGGTGCAAAGTGATAGGTCGAGAGAGTCCGGCTGGAGAGGTCAAAAGGTCTCCCTCGACCAGTCTCTCCCGAGCAGTAGGTGGGCAAACGCTGCCAAGACAAACAAACCTCACCCCATGAACCCGGACACCCCTGCTAAGTCACCAAATGTGGCAAACCACTTGGGGTGACTTATGGCAGAGGTGTTAGTTATTCAATAAATGGTTCCCAGGGCAGCGTTACTCATACCCACCTCCCAACCAAAGCAGTGTGCAATTTGGGAGGCGGGTACAGGTACCGCCGTCCCGGGAATCATTTATTGGATGACACCGCAATTTATTTTGTATATTAACAGCGGTTAGTTAATAGTTTTAACGAAGAGTTGTTCGTATTTATTATAATGCCATCCAATTTCAGAGAAATATGCGTGTTTGTGAATGCCACCAAAATTTGATAGAATAATTGTCATCATCAACAAGTGTTTCAGTTCGATCATATGTCAGGAAGTGGGTTAATTTCTGCTTCCCAAATTTGCAGGCATTTATTCACTAAAACAAAATCGGAAATCAAATACATTTATGTATTTAAAAAAACCGCATGGAAGGGTAAACATGCGAACTAATCAAATCTCCAACTATTTTAAGAATGGTGGCATAATTTCATTATAATATTTATTTAACCCCTCCGAATTTATGCGAATATTCGCTTGAGATGTCTCAAACAAAATGACATTTTACGAAAACTTTGTGTTATTACCGCTTCACTATTAAAGCTCTATAAACAAAACATTTCTGAACGTAGCCGTATAGTAAAAACTGTTTTAGAAAGGTTATAAAATAAGCTTTCGAATTATTGTATTACAAATAAATATTAACTTTTGTAAATATTAAAATTTAGAATGCAAACATTAAAAAAATGTAAAAATGACTCACTTGATATTTTTATATGAAAACGGTACTAAAATCACAGATTATGTAAAGAACAATAATTATTCTATTGTATGAATGTATAATAAACACTTTTGTCACCTCACTCTTTCATCATTTCATATAAAAATATTTAATAAAAATTAACAATGTCGAGCCGCCGGTCCTAAATTTGGCGGGAAAAATTATGTGTCAGATTGCGCGAATGACAGAATATTCTTGTTATGTATTTCTATGGATAACTTGAATAGGGATGTATAGCTTGTTCCACTATCGACCTTTTACTTTTTGTTTTAGGGATGTCACTAAAAGAATAACGGAGTTATAACGGTTTCTATGGAGACACACGCGTTGACGTATAAACACGTTTATTGTACTTGACTGCTGTCGTATTTCTAATGCATATATCTGCTTAAGTTGGTGACCGGTTAAGTAGAATTATATATTTTTTAATAAGATTTTGGTTTTTGTATTTTAGAATGCTACATGTTTAATGTTAACTCAAAATATTTTATTGTTTAATATCAACAACATTATACACTAGCGCAGATCCATGATTTTTTTTTAACAGTTTTTCGATCGCATGATGAAGAAATTCGGTTTTTTAGAGGCCAAGAAGTCTCCAAACCAATCTTGAAGAGCAGCTAGGAGATTCCTTGGATTAAAAGCAGAAAATGTGAACTTCATTTATCATATAAGTAAATTTTCTTTTTCTTTTCTTTCTAGAAACTGGAAGAGCGAATAGAAGAAATATCAGATCCAGAGAGCAAGATTAAATGCCAAGGAGTGCATGACCAAGCTAATGTAAGCGTTCAAATTATTTTTTCACTTGCAGAAATACATAAAATAATACATATTATGTATATACATACTAAATCTAGTCACCTTTAATTGAAGCAATCTTCGGAACAAGCCCTCCATTGATATGCTTTGTGTAATTCTAAGTGACCAGCTCAGGTACGGGGGCTCCATCGAAGCCAGAGTTAAGTCAGCTTCTCAAAAACTAGGTGTACTGTACAGGGCCCGCAGATACTTTAATAGTTCATATCTGCGAACCCTGTATAAATTGCAAGTACGCCCAGGGTAGAATTTGGCAGCCACTTCTGATTTGGAGCCTCAAAATACCTGCAAAAAATCCTCGTCTGTGCAGAAACGGGCTGCCCGTTTGATTAATTCTCCCAAACATTAACAAACGGTTTGCAATCATTAGAGTTCTTGTTCTCCGGGTATTTCAATGGAAGATGCTCCAAGGAATTAATAATTCATCCCCTCGGCACCGGTGCATAGTCGGGAAACATGCCAAATATGCCCTCAACATATGTACACGGTTGACATTTGTCTCATGAGAACGGGTCGCTTCTACGACGCATTCTTGAGTTCAACAGCTCGGCTGTGGAACGATTTGCCGACCTCTGTGTTTCCTCCTTCCTATAAATCTTGAAGAGACATGTTCACTCCTTCCTCTCCTCAAAAAAACCCTCCGCACAGCTTCTTCAAAGATGATATAGGCCCTGATGAGGGAAATTACTTTCATCAGGGCCTCCTGTGTGGATTTAATGTAAAAAAAAAATATATATATATATACATGGTGTCCGGGGGTAAAGTGCATTAATTTCGGGAGGTGATTCTACATGATATTATAAGTAAAAAAGATAAATAACTTTTTTCGAAATTCCAACTTTTAGGGGTAGTTTTGTGGTAAAAAGATAAAATCGGATCGGCGTGTGGAGCCAGCTTTATTATTTTCCGCTGCTACGATACGGTCCAATCACAACCATGCAATGTTGCCCCAATCGTGCCCGGCAGGCTCTCAGCAAGTAGGATCGTACCTCACACTTAGGATTTTTAGTAGGTACGTCTTTTTGGGTTCCATGCCAACTCAGAATGAAACCAACTCAAAAACACCTCAGAACGGACATTAAAAGCTATGAAAAAATAATTTGAAAATAGCCGGTAACCCTAACCTAACTTAACCTATTTAACCATTTTTTTTATCATCACTTTTAATGACCTTTCTGAGGTGCTTCTGAGTTGGTTTCATTCGGAGTTGTCGTGTCACCGTCTTTTTGTATGGGAAAAAAATGTTGGAATTTTGGAAAAAGTTGTTAATCTTTTTTTACTCCTACTATCATATAGAATCACCTCCCGAAGCTAACTCACCTCAACTAAGTTGATGCACTTTACCCCCGGACGCCCTATATATTAATAAATTGAAAATAATGACAATATTAATAAATCAGTAAATTCACATAATATTGTGAATTCTTGTCTTCTAAAATAACAAAAAAATTGCTAGGAGTGCAAACAATCAAGATATCCAACTTTTTCTTTGATTTTTCTTCCTAAAATTTACCTTAAAAATTTGTTGGTTTAATTGTGTATTTTTTTATTATTTTTACAGGCCATGTTGGAGAACATAAAGCACTCAATAGTTCTACTTCAAATTGCTAAGGTGAGTTTCATTTTATATTATATTTTAATATTGTTTATCCGGTCAAAGGCCGGAGCCCCGAAACTGCGGGCCTCATATGCGCATGCGCGAGAAAATAATTCAAATATTTGAATAATATTGTCGATGAAAAACTTTTGGTCTGCGATTTTGACCCTTATATGTATAGAATTTGTATGAAGAACAGTGTCAAAATCGCTTGCGCCATCATTACTCTAGGTGGTGTTAAAAGTTTCATTCACCTTGTCACCCTGGAATATTTTTAAAACAATTTTTTCCATGACAATGCGCTGTCATAATTTGCCGCGAATTTTACGGTCGCAATAATTGCGTGTATCGCGAATAAAACGTCGTAAAACCTATTAATTTACGTAATAAATGCAAGTAATGTGGTTTTAGTAGATAGTTTATTGTGTTGTGAACGTGTTTCAGTCAATAAAATATACAATAGCTCAAAATTTATCAACCAAACAGTGTTTTTTCGCGAATTTCCGTGAAAAGGCCTGGCCTTTGAGGGGTTAAGCATGCATTTATAAATATGTGGCTAAGTTTGGCCCCAAAACACCAAATTGTTTAACTAAAAAATTTAAAGTTTTCATAACATATTTTTTTATGCTGAAAGGTAAAGTTTATTATTTTTAGCCTAGACTCAAACCTAATCTTGTTCCGCTTAGTAGGAATCTTCTCATTGGTTCTTATTTTTTACTTTAGTAATTATTTTCCTTTCCTCGACAAACATAATATTTATATTATAATATATTATAAATTTTTGATGATGACTTGCTCAGTATTCTTACAAGGAATTATGTTTATGACAGCTGTTATATTATGACTGATGCAATAAAATTTTATTTATTTATTTAAAAATTGTTTAATGAGCAGTTTTACATTATAGTAAATGAAAAATATAAACATACAAAATAAACGACACCACAGTTCAGATATGATTTGAGATTTTGACAGCCAAAATTATTGATGTGATTATTTTTGGGTTATTATGCCATGTTGTGTTACCTCCTTCTTTGGTCAATGTTTCAGACAGCATAAAAAAATAGTCAGACATGATAAAAGCGAGAAGAAAAGACCTGAATGTAGAAATCATAAATATAAAAGAATACAAGGAATTTTTATTTAAGTTTTTTCCCTAAGTAAATAAATAGATTATTTTTATGAGCGTAATTACTGCTGTTACCAATTGGGTGTTGCAACGAATGCCTTAGACCTTTAGCAACTTATTTTAAACTCTACAATACCTGAAAAATAATAGTACAGACTCAATACTCAGCTACAACACGGGCTTAGCCTAGTGTGGTAGCCAAAAAAAACCCAAATATCTGTTACTAATAAAAAATATATGAAATAAAAAAAAAAAATAAAAAAAAAAAAATAAATAAAACACAGTGAAACTGCTCGCAGGACACATCAATGTAATATTATGTGTGTTATTTCCAAAATTAAATAAACCTTTTAGCAAACCATTGTAAATTTACCTTCATCCTCCAGTAATTTTCATATATGTAATTAGAAATTGATTGTAGCGAAAAATAACATACTTAGTAGTAACTAAGTGTGAAATTCCAATTAGATAATAATAATATCTTTTACTGTAAGAAATTTGCAACTGCATTTGTATACAGTGTGGAGTACATAAAGTTAACAACAGAAAATAATACTCATACTTATAAACAGTATGTAATATGAGTCGTTCAATTTCTATCGCCGCCCCGGGAACCTTTATTGGATAACCAACACCTCTGCCATAGGTCACCCCAAGTGGTTCGCTACGTTTGGTGATTTAGCAGGGGTGCCCGGGTTCATGGGGTGAGGTTTGTCTAGGTCTTGGAGGCGGATGACCAGGACATACTGAACCCCAGATTCCTACCCACCCCTTAAACCCTTTTCCTTCCCAGAACTCTCCTCTCCTTCCTTTCATTAAAAAAAAAACCCTCCACACAGCATCCCCAAAGATGACATAGGCCCTGAGGGAAATTATTTTCCTCAGGGCCTCCTGTGTGGAGCTCATGTACAAAAAAAAAAAAAAAAAATATCAACTTTCACTGATTTGGAGAAAATCGCAAAAAACTGTCACATCTTTATATAATGAATTGGAGTAATTTACTTTCGAAAAGGGTTCATTTTTCAATGTACGTCTAGAAATATTTAAGTAATTTGGATAAATAAAATGGATATAGCGAATTTTGAGTCTCCCTTCGTAATTTATATGGAATATAGAGGCTTTTGAAACTCAACTGACCTGTGGGGTGTGTCTACACCCACCATCTTGGCAAAATAACTGCTCGTGATTGGTTGAATTCCGATATAGCGGGTTTTGAAAGTAACTTCTTGAATGATATAGCGGGTTTTGTTTCTCACTCGCAGTTTTAACATGGTTTTCGGTCGTGATATGGGAGGTTTTGAAACTCAGTTTTAGGTTAGTCTTGTTCCCAGCAAAAATGTGAACAAGATGTCATACTCAGATCATTTTGTTCGGGTATTGAAATTATATGACTCATATGTAAAGAATAAAAATGTATGGTTATAAGTAGAAGTGTCTCATAACCCGCCTCACTAGGCAAGACTGTGTTGATGCAGTAGTTAATGAAATATTCACCAACCATTAGCATTTCATAAACGCATTCATTCAAAATCATCAAAAAATACCGCGTCGCGAGACCCGGGTGCTGTTGAAAAATAAACCTCTCGCTCTTTGGTGACTCGTGCGCTGGTTTCAATGTGTGTTGTTTTCAATGAATATTCATGATCGACCCAGGACTACTAAAAAAGAACAGAAATTACAATATTTTCATAAATCAAACTTGGTTCTTTTTAAAAGAAGCGAATAGTAGAAAATTGTGGGTCGAAAGGAGGCAATTTATTGTATAAAATCAATAAATTAGTGATTATGTTTGATGATGTATTTTGCCTTTGCTTTAATGTTCAACCATTGCTTATTTTTTGCCTTTGCTTTAATGTTCAACCATTGCTTATTACTTGTTTGCACTTGTCTATCTACATTTTACACACACCTCATCCGTCTGGACCACAGACAAGAGAAATAAGGGAGATGGGCTTGAACCATCATACCCGCACCTACAATATGTGTCACCAAAATTGTTCATCCAGACTTGCAAATCTACACACAGCAGCCTCCCTTGCTTTTTATCTGTACACCAAGTTCATATCTTTCATTGTGTAGCAACTTTGATAGTCTGTGTAATTTGGTTATAGCTTGGCGACATTTCTCATCTCTCTTCGGTCAGGACGAAGCTAACGACAGTTCGAAAAACCCTTTAGGTGTGATTTGACTCTTGACTCCCTAGTCTATGTGTAGAAAAGGCAGTCTGTTTGATTGATTCCCCAATCATAACAAACGAATTGCAATCTTTATCGCTCAGACTTCAGGTGGGAATACTGTCCTATTAGTACTGGTTTTTTAATGGAAGATGCTCCGAGGACGTCGTTGATCCCTTCGGCAAGTGTCGGGGAACCCGACAAAATGCGCACCTAATTTATCTACCGCCAAGTTTTTATTTTTGTTTTTGCCTTTTCTTATAGAACACAGTGAATCCTGTAAATGGCATATACCAGGGTCCAGCATCCGTCATCACCACTGCACAGATGATTCCCACAGCTTCCCCAGCCGATGGTAAGTTAACCTTTAAATTAAAATTAAATTCATTTGTCATTCATTTCCCAGTTATTTATTATTCATTGCTGAAATGGTCACACCTTTTTAGCTTAGTTGTAGTCGGGAGTTCATCAATCATGTTATATCCAAAATGCTTTTAACTATAAATTGTTGAATCATGTGAAGAACAAATTTCAAAGACAAAGTGAGTAATTGGTGTTGCCAAAGTATTGAAATTTTAGTACCAATTGAATAAATTTCTAGAATATTATGCCAAGTTATACTTACATAACTCTCAGGGTTATTGTAACTATTGAAGCATATGGTCAACTCAACTTCAATTTATTTTCTTTAATTTAATTAGCTTTTTCATCTTTTTCTATAATTAGTCTGAAGACTTAAATTAGTCCTGACTATTTTATATTTATTTTGACCAAGTGATGATGATATCAAGTTGAATTGTTTTTCTGGTATGATTTTTTTAAATAAATTAACCCCTTGAATGCCAGCGAATCCATAGCGGATATATGTAGCTCTACGCATTTGCCTCAATTTTCTTTTAAAAAAATACATAAATTTACCTCTTGAAAATCAACCTACCCATAGTGGGAGCTCACTGCATGCTTCGATTTTATGATATAAATTATTAATATTCTATTTTTTATAAGAACGAATCTCTTTTTATATCTTCTGAAGGTTATTCCCATTAATGTAATATATTATTGAAGAAGAAGACTAATAATCTAAACAAAAATATGAAAGAGAACAAGACACAGAAAAAAAGATAAAGATAATGGTCGCAACTGGGACTCGAACCCAGAACCTCTCGTCTAACCGGGACGTTCTCATCTCTCAATCTCATATTTTCAAATTTTAGAATTAACAACATTATCTTTGACTAATTTTTCCATGTCATAGGCAACTACCTTTCTCATTGACAACAATCGTGAAATGGTTTGTAACCTAGATAGTGTCTCGGACGAATATATCCGATTTTATTTACATGGAAGGTGTCGACGGTCCCGAAGAACAATGTCGGATGTGCGATTTTGTTGTTTTGCAATAAGGTTTTTTAAAGTTACGTTTCTGCATTTTTACTATTTTTGAGATCAAGAAATATAGCATACAAGAAATGAAAATTCCGAAAATACAGTCTTTAAAATTAATTAATTATATATATCCCTTAATTATATACAATTCTTAGTGTTCTCAAAAGTTGTCTCGACAGAAGCAAATTCCCGTGATATCTTGAACGAAACTATTTCTTTGTTAAGAATATTATGAACTAAATATACAATTTGGCTGTCCTGAAACGGGTATTCTGCCCAGTTGGACAGACAAATGATCACATTGTAAAGTATTGTAATATTTATGCATATGTAAATAAAATAAAATAAATAAAATCATCAAAAGGAAGTTAAAATAATCTAGCAAGACGATTTTCAATTTTTATCAGATTATTTATTTTTTATTTATATAATACATGTTACATAATTGTGGCATTTACATAAAGTATGTATATACTCGTATATTAAATCACCATACTACGCAACTGCCTGTTTCATGGTGACCAACATGGTGATCCGACATTGTCCTTCGGGACCATCGATATATTGACCATTTGATAAAAGTCTGAATGAATATTCAATTTTTACGAGTAAGTTATTACGAAAATAGTATCAGCCGGTGGACGGCTGGCTGCTCGGCATTTAAGCTTGGCATTCCAAGAGTTAAATAAAACATTATTTCCAATCTCTAGGCTACTTCATTGTGATGACCTTTGTGGCTTGTTTGTTTGGTGTGATTGGTGGTGGTGTACGAGTGGCCCCCGTGGTCAATGTGTAATACTGTCTGCTTTAGGTATTTTGGGTGCGTCCATTATAGCGGGTATTGAGGAGGGCGCCGAGTGCTTGGAGCGACGCCATCCTAGCATACAACACTCGCTGACGGGTGAGTTCCATACTTAGCCCTTTTTTTGTGTGGACATCTTTTTTTACGCACTTTTCTTTTTAAAAAAGCATGTTTTAATATGTGTGCTTTACTTGAATTTTGCAGGGCATCGATGCTTAACCTCTTTTTTTATACTTTTGTTTTTACGCACTTCTCATTTTGAAAGAGCATGTTTAAGTGTGTGCTTTACTTGAGTTTTGCAGGACTTCAAATTAGAGTGTTCTTCTCGCTATGTATTGCTTTGACTAACAAACAATCACACAATTTCACTGCAGGAGAGAATAGATTGCCACAAGCTTTCTTTAATGCACATTTTTATTTATTTTTAATTATAAATTATTGTTCAACATTTCAAACAAACATTTTCAGTACAAACTTTAACATTCTTTGGTAGGATAGGTATGCAAAAAGTTTTTTAGGTTATTTAAAGAGTAATTAAATGATGTTTTGGAAATGTTATTCAATGGCACCATTTCCCTTGTCATGATGTGCTGTGATAGAATACTGTTCTGCCGTGTGGTATCTTGAACAAGTCGTACATACTCTTCTATTATTTCAACTCTTGACATTGCCTGACTCGAGTAATTGGTTCTCTCAGTTGTCTCACATCTTTGTGGGTTCTTCGGGTGAGGACTTCTATCGTAATTTGCTTATCACCCCCTTCTCTACGTAATTACTCTAAAGGTTTGTTCTGACGAGGCTAGAGTAACTCGCCACTTGACTTACCAAAGAGCCTTTGCATTACAGTCAAGTAGAGTACATTTCGTGAGTGGCGCATTGGAAGACAAACGGGCTGCAATGCACAAAGTAAATAGGTTAATTAAGTTAAATTTAATGGATATTTTATAAGAGGCGGAAGAAGAAATTAGTGAGATAAAAGCAACGGTAGCGCTTCTGACTCCAGATCAGAAGGTTGTGTGTTCATATCGGTGACCAGACAACTCAGAAAGAAACAAACTCAGAAGCATCTCAGAAAGGTCATTAAGAGTGATGATAAAAAATATTAAAAAAAATGGTTAAATAGGTTAAGTTAGGTTAGGGTTACCGGCTATTTTTAAATTATTTTTTTCATAGCTTTTAATGACCTTTCTTAGGTGTTTCTGAGTTGGTTTTATTCTGAGTTGGCATGGAACCGTTCATATCATGTCGGGGTCACCAATTATAGGGTGATGTGTGTAAAGGGTGTGGTAAATCAAATAAGTAAGATGTCGGTACATTACTTACAGGTTTATTAACAATTTACAACTTACCATAATTCCTCTATATTTAAATATTAACCCGGCTACTTGGTTCAATATTTTGGCACCTCACAATCCGGAAACCTCAGTTTCGTGCGTAAATTCTGAAATCGTCACTTTGGATCGAAATATCTATGCAAGATAGCCTTTATATTTCACAGAAAATAAGAAGCATTATTTCATTCTCTTTCTGGTTAAAAGAAAAATACATATGTTTGCATGAGAGGAAGAGAGATATATAGCTTTTAAAATGTAAGGTCGCTCGGGACGTTTTTGGTCTTATGAAAGTATAACGCGATTACGTGTTTTGGGATGTATTTATTCCTAAACAAGCAGCAATAATAATAATGTGAAGGGCGAACAAACACGATATCCAAGTGAGTCTTGACCGGTAGTTTAAGACAGAATGATCGGCAGGTTTTTGATGCGGCGCGGAGAAAGTTCTTGGGACTTGAAAATGAATTCGATTGGCTGCTTGGGGACCAATCGAATAGCCAGCCGACTGCAATTCAGTGTCCTTTATTCGACCTCCACAAATCCATGGATACCAAAATGGATTGGTTAACAAATTTTAGAGTAGTATCTTCGCTCCAAAGAGACGACATTTATGCAGCTACTAATGAACTATTCCAAAACAATGGGTTCGGACCTGTTTAGTGGTTGAGCCAGTGAGGCACATTGTTGGGGGGCCTACTCGCCCGTAAAACTAAAACAAAATGGAATAACTCTTCTAAACCACTGACTAAACTACTCTACTAAATTTGTGGTGTTCGGACACGTTTAGTTACTAAATTACTAGCTAGTTTACTAAATTACTAGCTTAGTCTGAACGGCTCTTTTGCTTGCATTGGTACAATCACAATCACAATTCCCTTGAAAGCCTTAAAAGGCAGATGTACACCCTGCGCAACTCAATTTTGACATTTTTAATTTATTGTGGTTTTTTTTCACATGTCTGGATGGAGAAATTTCTTCAATATTGATGGAAAAATATTTTTTGTTTTTAATTGAAAAAAAATTTTGCCAATTGCTATCTACGTAATCACGCTCAAGAATCGCTGGTTAAAATTCTTCAGTAACTTGCTGATGCTTCACTAACGATGCACCCTGTATTTATATGTTTATACACCCTTACCAATTGGTTAACTGCACATTTGTCATTATTTTACCGCACTCAACTCTATGCCTTATGTGAATCCCAAATGCTCCTATGTCAATGCCACTTTTATATATTATGAAAACTATCTTGAGAGATGCATTGCAAATGTTGTTCTAGCTGTATATTTAAATAAAATTGCATATAACTCAGTGTTTTATGTACTTTATCATCGTTATTACTATATGGCTGATTGCCACAGTGTAGATTGTAACCTCTTTGTCTTTCGCATAAACAGTCCATGTGACAGAAAGGTAGTTTGCCATAACTTCTCTGCTGCAGGACCATATTCAGACCAGAACGTCCGGTCAGTGGCTGAGTTGGCATCGTGTTCGGATCCCACCCAGGCTTTATGTGTTAAATTCCTCAGCTGGCTAAGTCCTCTGTCATAACACAAGCAACATATTCCATTGTGGTGATGGTAGGAGATTTCAAATATTGTCAGGTTATTCGTAACCCAGGAATGTTTGTCTTTGTTTAAAAAATATGTACATGAAAAATGTTACGTGTTTTCAAAAAATTCACTTTTTGGCCAAAAAACACAAACAAAAACAAAAAGCAAGATTGGGCAAAAAGTACATTAAAGTTCGATTCTTAAGCTTCAAAATCATATATTTATTTTTCAACATAGTGCGCATTTCTCCCAAAGTATAACAAGTTTTTTCATTACGTAACTGAAAAATTCTTCCGACATTTCTCGAATCCAGGACTTGACAGCTGCCTTCACCTCATTGTCCGAGGTGTAATGATTACCCTTGAGGTGTCTCTTGAGTAGAGGAAAAAAATAAAAATCGTAAGGCAAAAGATCGGGGGAGTGAGAAGGGTGGGGAATCAGTTCACATTTTAGGTTCTGCAGAGGCTCTAATCAATGCTGTTTGTTCACATCTGTGACACGGCGTGGCACCTTCGTCCACAGATTTTATGGTATCCTAATTGTTCAACAATGAAGCCGACACGTTCCTTGGATATTCCAAAATGATTTGTGATACGCTTTTGAGTGACTTGCCTGTCATTTTGAATCAAATCGTAAACGTGTTTGGATTGTTTATTGTTGGTATCAATTATCGGACTTCCGTTGCGTGTTTCATCAACAATTATTGCTTTTCCTGGTTCACAATCATCAAATTTTATTACCCATAGATTTACAGTAGACCTATCAACATCATTGTCACCATAAACATCCTTTAAACGACGATGAATCTCAGCAGGAGTCACTTTTACAGCAGTTAAAAATTATAACAGCCTGCTGTTTACCTTGCTTTGACAAAACACTAAAACACATCTCCATACTGCCGCTTCTCAATATACACTAGATGAATTCAACGATCACAAACTTGTATGTACGTATAGAATAGGAATGTCACTTCCATATTCCACCCGGCGCGCTTCTGTTCACGCTGTACAAGCATGTGTGCATTAATTTTCAGCCTACTCTCGTACTTTATTTTAAAATATAGTTTTAATATTGTCCTGGTGATGGAATGGTACTTCCGAAATCGGTCCATCGAAATGTTAAAATAAAGTGGATAAAACCAAATTTATATGATTATATTATAAAATTGTAAAGACTGTTTACATTTTAATTTTGCATTTTATTTATTATGCTTAAGGCGCCGGGCTCAAAAAGAAGTAGATGGAGAAATATGAAATTACGAATGTTAGAAGAGCGCGCTAAAATTAAAAGCGACAAAATCGATGCGAAAATTGCGAAAATATTTAATATAACACGACTCTTAAAATAGAGCAAAAATCTCTTGGAACGTATCTTAAGTGTCATTTAAAGAGACATTGCGAATTTTTTCACAACTACAACTTGTAAAATAACTGAAACAAACGTGTTTATAATAATTTTCGGAGCATACTTTGCGATTTTTTTCTATTGAGGGAATTTTATATAATTTGCGTTTCGGCATGGGACGCGTCTAGATATTATTTTAAAAAATAACGTATATTTTTTTAAGAGCTAAAAAACTTCAAATGTTTGGGAGATATGTAAGAAATCGGTAGAAAGTCGGGTAACGGCATCTTGAATTAATAGATACTTTCGGTGTCACCTTCGTGAAAGACCACCGATCAGAATAGAAATGTTGCTTGAAATGGTTTTAGCTGTGTTCGCTGGTCAGATCTGAAAACCTGTATACTCTCCAGCCTTCCTTTCCCTTGTCAACCTCACAACATTCTATAAATTGATACCTATTCCCAGTGGCTCCAGGCAGTTGAAACTCTTGCACGATAAAATAGCATTATAAAATAATTGTTAAAAATGACATTCATGTTGAAAGATATACTGTTATATTGAATATTCTCATCGCACTTAACATTTTGTACGCTATACCATCGATAAGTACTATTCCACAAGTTTCAATTCCCACATTCTTCCAAAGCACTAAGTACACTTATTCTAAGTATGCCACCGCATTTTACAAAAGTGACACGTTTACTTGACAATGACCCCCGAGCGTCACAGAATTGCATTGCATGTCTCAAGCGCATTAAGTGGAACTTTGTACCATGCACTGGGGCTGACATTACCCCAACTTCCCCTATTACCTTGAATTGCCACTAAGGGTACAAAATGTATTACTTATTCACTGGAACCCGACCTTCCCCTCGCATATTGATCCAGACTGTTTGATTACTCATGTGTCTGGCTTTGGTAATGAACAAAAAAATTGTCTTGTGCAGTTATAGTAAGAGGGTGGTAGTCAATATGTACTTCCCTGGTGACAGACCACTATTCCAGGTAACCTAATCTAACCTTCCTTTACCCCATCCCTTCTCTTCCTCATTTCATTTAGCTTTTTTACATTAACTAGCCTATTGTTTACCCCACCTACTCGGTAACGTACAAAAATGCAACATGCTTTGTGTAGCATAAATTTGTAGAAGTGTAACTTTGCTTTTGTAAAAACAATAATTATTGTCCAGAGGGTAGTCAAGTTTACTTTTCTGTGAAGGGTTGCTGGTTACCAATTTTGTCGATTTGGTAACAATGCTGACCCAGTGGGACGACCAGCTATGATTGTCAAAAATAATTCCAACAATTCAATTAGCATCTTTCCAGAAATACAACAGTAATCTCTTTTCACAGGTGGGTACAAAATGGCTAGGTGTCATTAATTACTACAATAGGTACTGAGTGCTCAATGCCCTACATACAAAGTTGTCAGATGATTGTAATCATTTATTTTATTAGTGGACAGATGACCACAATGAATAATGACTGATGATTACAAAGTAGCATATGTATTTTTATTTTTAAAATGAACTTGACCTACTCAAAAAATATTTAAAATATAAGTACAGGAAATTACTAAATATTATTAAAAGCAAATTACACTGACATCTGACGGCCTCCGTGGTTAAGGGGTAAAGCTCTCGACTAGTAATTCGAAGGTCATGGGTTCAAATAGCGTTAGCAAATAAATTTTATTTAATTAATTTGTGTCATTTCAAATATAATTAATTTAAAATCTATATATATATAAATCTCATGTCACGGTATTTGTGGTCGCACTCCTCGAAACAACTTGACCTATTTTTATGAAGTTTTTTATGTATATTTGGTAGGTATGAGAATAGGTCTTAAGGAAATTTCATACCGATAGGTGATTAGGGTGTCCCTATCCATAATTTTTTTTCTATTTTTTTGACAATTTTTTTTTTAGTATTTTTTTTGGCATCAAAAAATATCTATTACCCCAAATTTTCACCCTTCTACCCCCCTACCCTTCCATTTTTTAATCGCGATTTTTGTATTTTTGTATGAACCAATTTAACCGTCGGTTTGTATTTCAAACAGAACGAAATTATTTATGTTGTTAAATGACAGATGGCGCTACGGCCGCCTCATCTAACTTTCATCCACCCATAGAAATAATTTATATGGCAGCACAACGTTTGCCAGGTCAGTTATGATATATTTGTGGCACATACCAGAGTGGAAGATGGTCTCAGTATCGCCCTGGTGAAAGACTACCATTCAGAATTAAAACATTGCTTGATATGAATTTAGAAAAGTTTGGTGACCAGATCTGAATAGCCAGGTACTTCCCCACCTTCTTCTTCCCCACCTTCCTCTTCCCCTCTCATTTTCCTCACCACTACCTTCAACCTCACGACATATCCAATTGGGGATGCCATAGTGTCACTGGCTTCAGACGGGAACAGTTGGCAGAGGTAGGTGGCCTCAGCACTCCTAGGTTCCCAAAAGGCCCCTAGTTTTCGAATTACCACGAGTTACCAGGTAAATACAGAAGTGTCACGAATGGTGCCTCCGAGAAACAAGGTCGCATCTCGGAGTATTTAAACCTTATTCCAGCAATCGGGGCTCTGCTGGAGTGGACCTTCTATTACCCTAGTAACTCGTGGGACAAAAAATTGGACCATTCGAAAACTAGGGGCCTTTGGAAACCTAGAAGTGCTGAGGTCACCTCTATGGACTTCCTTCCTGGGGCCAGTAGGAGGAACCAAGAGGAGAAACCGTGGAGAGGTGAGCTGAGGCCACCTTCATGAAATCTTCCCTTGTGGGGCCTTCAGGGAACCAAGGGGAAGGGCACTCTTCCAGCGTAGGGCCTTTGTGGGAACCAAGGAGGAGTGGAGTGGAGAGATGATGTCCTCTTGCCATGTGGGGCCTTCAGGGAACCATGTAGGAGTGAAGAGGAGAAATGAGGCCATCTAAGACCTCATCAGACCTTACTCCAGCACTCGGGGCTCTGCCGGAGTGGATCTTCTATTACCCTGGTAACTCGTGGGACAAAAAAAATTGGACCATTTGAAAACTAGGGGCCTTGTTCCGCAAGGAGGTGTGAAGAGGGAAATGAGACCTGGGAAGACACATTGTCGAACCAGAAGACATAGCTTCATTTCCAATGACAATCCTGGTGGACTTTATAAATGGGACTGGATTTCTGTCAAAGGAATGAGGTAAAATAGGAGGTAGTACAATGGGTCTATGGCCGTGCTCACGGGAACTATATGTATGTAAACCGTCTTCGCACTTAAATCTTAACTACGATTTGCAGCGCAGCCATTGCGGAACTTTTCTGCGCAGGGTCCTTGGTTTTTGTCAATTCCGTACCAATGCTTACACAGTGGGGTGACGGGCTTTGTATGATAATTTAATGAGCTTTAAGCATCGATAATATTATCTACATAAATGAAATTGTAATGATTTTGTAAATCGTTATACTAGAAATTTTCGATGTCGGTTAGACGAAATGTATACCTGGTCATTAACTAACCAGTATTTCTGTGAGCAGTTGACCTTGAGTAATGTTGGAATATTCTGTTTGACAGCTCATCACACTCTTGAGAACTCTAGCGGAGTAAAAAGGTGCTTTCCAACATGGCTATCATCTTGAAAGTATTGACCGATCACAGAACACATAAACAAATTTGCAGACAAAAGAAATGCAAAGGGCTCGAGTTAAAACAGGACTTAGCTAAGCTCAGTCAATAAAATTGTAGAAGGGAAATTCCCAATGATAAAGGAAAATAAAGTTGTGGAAGGAATCTTACACTAAAATTAATGTAAATTTATTGAAGGAAATTCTCAGTAAAATTATTGTGAAAGAAAATTTCCAATGAAATGAAAATAAAATTGAGGAAGAAAATTCACATTTAAATTATGAAAGGAAATTTCGGATGAAATGAAAGTAAAATAGTTGAAGGAAATTCTAAATGACATGATAATCCAAACTAAATTGAAAGTAAAGTAAATTTGTAAAAAGAATTTCTCATAAAAATGAAGTACATTGTGGAAGGAAATCCCTGTTAAAATGAAGTAATGTTGTGGAAGAAACTTTATATTAAAATGAAGTCAAATTGTAGAAGAAAATTCCCATAAAAATAAATGTAAAATTATGGAAGGAAATTCCCATTAAAACTAATTAAAATTGTGCAAGGAAATTCCCATTAATATGATGTAAAATTGTGGAAGGATATTCCCATAAAATAAAAAGTAAAATTGTGGAAAGAAATTCTCATTAAAATAAATGTAAAATTATGGAAGGAAATTCCCATTAAAATTATGCGAGGAAATTCCCATTAAAATAAAAGTAAAATTGTGGAAAGAAATTCCCATTGAAAGAAATGTAAAATTATCAAAAGAAATTTTCATTGAAATTTTACAAGTTACATTTATTAGTTTACATTCCCATTAAAATTATGTTAAATTGTGGAAAGAAGTTCCCAATAAGTGGGTCACCCTTGTGACCATTTTCTTTACGCTTTTTTTGCAATTTTTTTTTTGGCGAATTTTAATAAACATACAACTGCGAACTTTTCACTACATATTTATTAATATTTTCAGCTTACCTCCCATAAAAGCGAAAAAAAGCTTTCACACGGGATGACCCCCCCTTAAAATGAATTAAAATTGTGGAAGGAAATTCACAATAAAATTATGAAAAAATGTGGAAGTAAATTTTCATTAAAATGAAAGCGAAATTGTAGAAGAAATTTCCCTTTCAGAATAAGTAAATTGTGGAAGGAAATTCCCGTTGAGATTAATGAAAGTAAAATTGTGAATTGATTTAGTAATATTGTTGAAGGAAATTCTCAATAATAGTCTGGGGGAATTCATGATAAAACTTTTCATAATCGTAAAATGCATTAACAAAAACGAAATATATTTAAAAACCCTTGTTAGTTTGTCAGATTACAACTCTCACACTATTCACGATTTTTTTTCAAGACACCAATATTATTTTCAAACTAGCGCAGACCCGTGGCTTAGCAGGGGTGCCCCTGTTCATGGGGTGAGGTTTGTCCGGGTATTGGCGGTGGATGCATCTGCTCACCAGCTGCGTGGCATGCCGGATCGGAAGATTCTGGTTGAGGGATAGCTTTTGACGTCTCCAGCTGAACTGTCGGAACATCATATTTTCCTTCTCAGATCTTCCTCTCCTTCCTCTACTCTAAAGACCCTCCACACAACATCTCTAAAGAAAATAGGCTCCGAGGTAAATTATTTCCTCAGAGCCACGTGAAAAATCACGGGCTATTATAGTTGCGAGATGTGAGAAACTGAAAGTGTTTATAAAATAATTGTATTGTTGAAAACATTGTCTACCAAAAACATAATTAGATAGATGTTCAGGAATTTCGCTTTCAAATGAAAACCTTTTTTTAAAAAACTGTAAAATTAAAAATCTATAGTTATTTCGATTTAGAGCTGACAAAAATTTAAAACATAGGAATACACGTTTAAAATGTAGAATTATCTCTACATATATTATAAATTAATGTACCCCGCGTCGTCTGTCTGTCTGTTCGCGATAAACTCGAAAACTACTGAACGGATTTTCATGCGGTTTTCACTAATAGATAGTGTTTCGTGAGGAAGGTTTAGGTGTGTAATTTGTCAAGGATTTGTGTAAATAGATTGAAACATCTCTACATATTATAAATTAAAGTCCCCCGCGTCGTCTGTCTGTCTGTGTGTCTGGCTGTCTGTTCGCGATAAACTCGAAAACTACTGAACGGATTTTCATGTGGTTTTCACTAATAGATAGAGTGTTTCGTGAGGAAGGTTTAGGTATGTAATTTGTAAAGGATTTGTGTAAATTGGTTGAAACAACGATAATTGTTAGAAGTGTCGGAAAAAGTTCAACTGCCTGGTAGCTTACATCGAAAACGCTGCTTAATCCTTTTGGGGTATAACAAAACAATGCATGGTGGGATATTCCTCTTTTATAGATCTACAAAAAAGTCGACGAAAGCATTTGTCTATCTTTTACGGATAGTTTACTATACTCATTCTATCTTCTAAAAAAATGGTTACGTACATTGCGGTAATTGAAAAGTTATTTAGACGGATACGGTATTAATCCTTATTAACTTAAATACGTTAGTTACCCCAAGCATTTCATGCAAATTATTATAATCTTTTACACCATCTCTACGTATTATAAATTAAAGTCCTCCGCGGCATCTTTCTGTCTCTTCGCGATAAACTCAAAGACGGCGGTGGTTATAAAGGTTGGATAACCATCCAGTAGATGACTTTGTGTTTTATTAACCACAGCAACACGTGTCCGGGTCAGCTAGTTATTAAATAAAATAATTTTGATACCTGCTTCTTCGGTTGTTTCCCACAGTTTCAATTTTAAAAATTGAAATTATATTTACCGTGAATAATTTTATGCATTACATACATAATATTTCACATCACGCACATCATCACGTGTAACCATAATTAGATAGTATGTTAATGATATTTCTTTTTAAATTATTCATCATAGCATTTAAGTAGATAGGTAAATACCGAAAAAACTATATTACCAGCCAATTAACTAAACTATCTTACCGTTACTCTAACTAAACTCAAGCCACCGCTGTATTTTTACGGGATTTCTTTTTCCTTAGGTATCTGTTAAAACTAACTAGTGTCATAATAATTTGACAGCTCCGCGACCCAGGTGACATTTCCTTTATCCCTTTGTGTTTGAAAGCTATTAGCTGTGAAGCCCTAATGAGCCATTATTTGTTAAGTAGGTTAAATACTTAATTAGTTTGTTCACCTTTTTCTCGTCTGACTGACAATAAAATTATATGGTTTAACTTCCTGGCGATAATTACATGTACCTACTTCTGATTTCTGTTTGAGATTGCAGCTAGATTCGTTTGAAATTTTTTAAAACCTGGCTTTGTCAAACATATCTTTGTGAAAAGTATGGGCGTTGAAAATGACATATTTTCTTATTAGATATTCCTGGCGATAATTACATGGACTTCTGGTTTTTGTTTGAGATTGCGGCTAGATTCGTTTGAAATTTTTAAAAATCTGGCTTGTCAAACATATCTTTGTGAAAAGTATGGGCGTTGAAAATGACATATTTTCTTATTAGATATTCCTGGCGATAATTACATGGACTTCTGGTTTTTGTTTGAGATTGCGGCTAGATTCGTTTGAAATTTTTAAAAATCTGGCTTGTCAAACATATCTTTGTGAAAAGTATGGGCGTTGAAAATGACGTATTTTTTTATTAGATAACCATGTATCACGGTTTGATATTGCACTCGGAAGGCGAAACAGCTTTAACAGTTACGCGCAAACCTAGCAGATCTTTAAAAATCGTGTGTGGATGGTATCTCGGAGCAAATGTGAATGGATCAAAGAAATTAAATAATTAAGTACCTATTACGGTACACGATTACGGTACCGTGGCAGCATAAAAATGCAATAAACAATATAAACATACGTTCCTTATCACAATAATGCTGCACTATGACAGAGGTGTTGGTTATTCCTAAATTGAGACACAGAAATAGAAAAAATGTGAATAATTATAAATTATCTGGTAATCACTTCTTCAAACTTCGCAAAATTACTTTGTGGCATCATTTTTCATATAATGAATAACTGATTACTTTGTATAAAACCACTATTTTTAAAACAATATCAACATGTTTCGACAACAATGTTGTCTTCATCAGGATATGTTACTATAATTATAGTAACATATCCTTTTATCGAATCCTGTTTTTAAATGATTACCAGATATAATGAATAACTGATTACTGATGATTATTATTGATGTTGATATTGTTGTAAAAATAGTGGTTTTATACAAAGTAATCAGTTATTCATTATATCTGGCAATAAAATATTACGCGTTTCCTTATAACTTACCTAATATTTATTTATTTATTTGGTAGTGCAATTAATTCTTGACCGATGATTTTTAAACAGATAAAGAAATAATAAAAATAAAATTAGATAAAAAATGCACACAATTTACAAAAATATAAAAAAAAACAAAAATACGGCGATTTGATAAGTTTACAAAAATACAGATATGTTTAGGAATAGTTTTGCAATACATTTTTTACGAGATCCACAAAATTCGCCAAGTTGTTGTTAAATATGCCAACATCACCTAAGCACTGATTCTTGATGTACTGATACTTGATGATATTACGTAGGTTTAACATCAGGAGCTCTATAGCATGGTGAAATCGATTTTTTTATTATTTTTATTTTTATCTTTTATTTTAGCATATAAAATATAATGTACATTTAGATGATGTAATATTTTGCGTACATGTTCATGTTCAAATATCTTAATTAATACCACTCTTCCATGGAAGCATATTAGCTTGTGTCTGGAAGAGTAGTGTACATTTTTTAAATGCTATATTATATCATAAGTTCTTAAATTACAATGTGAATGTAAAAAAAAAAAAAACAATAAGTTGTAAGTTCGGTGTTGTGTAATTATAAGTATTTATCAACTATCAAACAATTTTATTATTTGGATAATGTATCTAGAATTACTGTAATTAGTTGTTAAAAACAAAACAAAATTTAACTTATTTGCAAGAATGGAGTATTACTAGGAAACTGAGTTATAAGTTATTCTTGAGAATTAGTCGGAAACTTTTTTTTTTTTTTTGAGATTATCTTTAAAATATTTTTTAACAGTGTTTATTAATTGGATTTTATCATTAATTTTTCTAATTTCATCCGGTAGTCGGTTGAAAATAAATCTTCCTTGATAAGTATAAAAATTTTGTGCGAAGGAAGTGTTTAATTTTGGGCATGAAAAAATATATTTATGTCTTGTACGGTTTTCAGTTATAAATTGATACTTTTCTTTTTCTTTTATAATTTGAATCAATGCATTTCTATTGTACAGATCTTTGAATGAAGGTACTTGGAATTCCTTAAATAATTGATCGATAACTTTAATTGATAACTTTACAATATCGAGGATTTTATATCCTAATCCCTAGCACAGTTTCACCGTTGATAGCAAAATCGATTGCGTCTTGGATTTTTATTTTTTTTATTTTTTATTTCATTTTTTATTTTATTTTTTTAAGTTTCTTTATTCTTTAAATGGTTCGTTACATAAATTGGGGATTTTTCGACCACCATACTAGGCACATGCCCGTGTTGTGGTGGTCGATTATTATTTATTTATTTATTCATTATTTTAGTATTACATTTAATTACAGTAATGACGTATTGCCCATCTCTAGGTGTGAAACGCCTGTGTTGAGATGGCAATTTACAGAAGAGGGAATAACCAGACTAAACCGGAAATATGTCATTTTTAAATCAAATTTTAGACGTATTGACACTCTTCCATAAAAAATTATAAATTGATTTCGAAAGACTGTTCTTTTGTCTAGTAAAGCTATGTTTTAAATTTTGAGAAAATATGTTTATTTTTAGTACAATAAGGTTTTACCGTAGGTCGTTGGCAGATAAGTTAAATTTTCAATCAAAATGTATTATACAACACACATTTCAAATCATATAATCATGCAGTAAAATAAATCAATACATTTTCTGGGAAGCTGTGTTTCAGAATTTTAATTTTAGTTTAAATAAAATTATTTAAAAAAAGATCCCACACTTGTTTTGCGACGAAAATACTTCAGTGCGTCTATTTATTTACGGTTTTACAAACTAATACATTTAAGACTTTTTTTACATTCTTATTTTGCTTAGAAGACATTATTGGAAAATTATAAATACCTATGATAAAAAAAATAATTACAAAAAGTACATAATTTTAATAGTTTTATCATCACGCCTTTCAGCATTTTTTAATGTAGGTATAAATTAAAGCAAATTTTGAATGAAATAAAATCGATATTGAGTTATTATTTAAAAAAACTGGTACGGAGAATAATTAATCTTTCTCATTGGAACATCTTTCGACGAAATATGAATTTTCGGCCACTGGCTGGTTAATGGCCCTTGTTGCATTATTTGTATCTACGAATCGCTTACACGTCATCTTTCGTTTCTAAAAGCTTCGTTAGTTTAATGCGTTCATTAAATAAGCATGTAATTTTGCATAAAAAACGATATAATTCAAAGAAATGCCTATGTTGACAGTTAACCGAAACTTACCTGATACTATAGACTATAGAGTCCGGGCGAAAATTTA
Source organism: Limnephilus marmoratus (assembly GCA_917880885.1). Lineage (NCBI taxonomy): Eukaryota > Metazoa > Arthropoda > Insecta > Trichoptera > Limnephilidae > Limnephilus > Limnephilus marmoratus. The sequence goes on along the minus strand of OU862924.1, from coordinate 28,145,508 downwards.
TCAATCGTTGGTATCTCTTACCTAAACTCCGAAACTACTTAACCGATTTTGATGAAATTTGGCCTTCTGTGTGTAATTTGGTCCAACTTAAAAAATAGAATCGTTTTTATCTCGATTATTGGTCTCAATTTTTATTATTGCAAATTAAATGTTTGTTATATGATCATGCTTTGTAATTATTTGTAAGTTCCATAAATTTCTAACAGATGGCGGTGTGAGTTAATTTATCGTCACAACACTTGGTTATCTAGGTTGGGTAACCATCCAGTAGATGGCGTTGTGTTTCGTTATCCACAGCATCGCGTGGCCGGGTCAGCTAGTTTATTATAATTCGCACCCTCTTTCCACCCAATATTTCATTTAAAATGTAGTCTCTTCCATTGCTTTTAATTATGTGTAATTTATTCTACAAGCAAAAAACCATCCGCGACCGTGAAAATCTTAACAGAATCGATCTATTTTTTTAGGTCGTGTTTCCCATATCTCGCGGGATCGTACCTAACGAAAAGGCGCAAACTCAGCCTGCCTTCCCGCCCCTATGAGAATTTTATATGTGTAACTTCTCCTGCCCCTAAATTTTTCATATTTGCTGGGAATTCTATTTCCGTAACTCCGCCTATATCGTCATATTTCATACCCTCCAACTTGCGCGATCAATCTGAGATGACAGCCTCCCGAAAGAGTATAAAAAAACGGTGTCAAGACGAAAATACACGTCAGTACTAGGGATTTCAATTCCCGGAATTTTTTTCAAAACCGGGAATACGGTGCTAGCATTTTTCAATCCCGGGATCTCGGTGGCGTATTTCCAAAACCTATACCGGTTCAGTCGCTTTTCATTTACAATATCAAAATTTAAATATTTATAAATTAAATTATTAATTTCTAATATACACATTGTGAAGATTATTTTATCTAGATTTTAGAACAATTTTTGTTTTTGCAAAGTGATAAAAAATTATCAATATAGAGGTGTATTTACAATATATGGGAATAATATTAAAATTTTAATATTTTGAAATTAAATGATTAATTTCTAATATACACATTAGTGATGTAACGAATGTCATTTTTTGAGCATGCGAACGCGAATATCTGCTACCGACATTCGCGAATGCGAATATTGAGTTTTTTTTTTTAATTTGGCACCAATTACGTATGGCTTAGCGGCTCAAGTTTGCATCTTGTTCCGAGAATTTCCGAGTTGATCCGAAAAAAGCCGATCGGTTGTTTTATTTCATTTGTCGTCTGCTCATAAACAAAAACAAGTGAATTTTAAGGTTAGAGTGTGATTGGTTAGTGATTAACATGAGTAAATCAAATTCTAGTGATATTTGAACGAGCTAAATACAAGCTGTGTAACAAGGAATATTCCAGAAACAGAAGAACTACAACGGATGTGTGAAATCATTTGAAGGCAATGAATAAAACAAAGTTTTCCGAATTAGAAAAGTGTGACAAACGAAAACAGGATGCATCTAAAACACTTGAAGTGGCATCATCTTCCCATCAAAGTACCAAATCATATATGAAACAGATATCGCTTCAAGAATGTGTCGATAAAACGAAACAGTGGGAAAATAAATCTATGAAGTCATTGGCCGTTGATAATTCAATAAGTGAAATAGTTGCCTTGGAAGATTTGCCATTTAGTTTCGTGGAAAATGTTGGATTCTTAAGACTTATCTTATGAAGCATTGTCCATCCTATAATTTAAAGTCTCGTCTCTTTTTTCTGATGTTCATATTCGCAAAACATTCGCTCGAACTTTGCGAATGCGAATATTCGTTACATCACTAATACACATCAGAAAGATTATTTTATCTAGACTTTGGAACAATTTTTGTTTTTGCAATGTGATAAAAAATAACCAATATAGAGGTATATTTAAAATGTAAATTGTCGCTACCGCGACTGAATCGGTATAGGTTTTGGAAATACGCTTCCCGGTGCTGGCATCGGGAATTTAAATGTTTAAATTGTTATAAAAAATAGGAGGCGCAACAAAAGTAATATTTTACTTTTTCTGGTATTATATGCATATTACGTAAGTTTGATTATTAACTCAATTTGGGAGGCGGGTATGGGTACCGCCGCCCCGGGAAACCAGTTTTTGGACAATCAACACGTCTGCCATAATCACCTAAGGTGGTTCGCTACGTTTGGTGACTGAGCAGGGGCGCCCGGGTTCATGGAGTGAGGTTTGTCCGGGTCTTGGCGGCAGATGCGTCTGCCCAATGCTGATGAGCAGCATGGCGGGGCGCCGGATCGAGAAATAATGGTTGAGGAAAGCCTTTTGACTTCTCCAGCCGTACTCTTTCAACCCATCGCATTGCAGCGCAGTTAAGGGGATGGATTCATACGTCTTTCACCCATTTTCCTACCCATCCCTCCTACCTTTTTCCTTCCCAGAACTTCCTCTTCTTCCTTTTCTTAAAAGGACCCTCCACACAGCACCCTCTAAGATGAAATAGGCCCTAAGGGAAATTAGTTTCCTCGGGGCCTCCTACGTGGAGCCGACGTAAAAAAAACTAAATTTCAATAATATGAAAATAGCTTTACAAAAGAACAAAAATCAAAAATAGGAAAGATACATGATGCAAAAATAAAACTGATTTAATATTTTGCAACTTAAAATGCTCCCTTAATAAGATCAAAGTATCCAAGGTTTCATCATTTAGTGACGACCTTATTTTCGTCGCCATTTTTCCGCTATTTAATTATTTTAGTCGCTATTTTCCCAGATCCCGAAAAAAGCCGTTCGTATTCCATCATTGTTGGTGGTATTGATTTTATTAATGTATCTATTTATTGGCGCCCTATTGGGCTTTTACGAGTACATATTAAATACAAATTTCATTTATAACCACACATAAGAAAAGATTATAAAATATACAAATAAAGCATAAACCACTATAATGTATAACTTTAGAGAACTCGTAGGTACAATTCATATACTTACGAGCAACTAATACATAAAAAAAAAATCAAAACACTTTAATTTTTACTTAATAACTCGTTGTATGCATTTAGAATACGAATATTAGGAAAAAAAACAACAAACTTAAGAAAATCGACATGAAGTAAAATGATTTCTCATTCATTATTTACATCTAAAAAATGGTGGACTAATTTGGCTTTAAATGTATCGAAGTTTAAATTAAATATGTCAGCAATATCAGTTAGATCATTGCCCAATAGGCCACTTGCATCACATTTTTTTAAATTTTTTTCCGGTTTAGGCAAATATTCTAAGACATTCTGTATTTTTTTTTTTTTTTTTTAATCGTATTTTTGAAACCCTGGGGATTTTTTGAAAATTTCAATACGAAAAATCAGACCATTTTTTATAAACCGGAAAGACGGGACATAATTTTATAGGTGTGAAAAAACGATAATTACATAGCCGAAAATCATTTTAAAAAAAAAGAACGTTTTCCACACGAATGGCACAGGAGAATAACGAGGCATACCAAAAATATTACATCTCATAAATATTTTTTTCCTTGATCCATCTTATTGATCATAAATCATTATAATGTACAGCGTCTATTTTACTAAATTCAATGTAATATACTTGAACTTGTAAATTGTAATAATAATAAGAATATTATAAAATTTTATTTTGTTAAAATCAGCACCATAATCATTATACCTCTAAAACATGTACCGACATCCTCTTCATGTTCTGAAGAGAACCCCGTACCCATTAATTGTACGGGGTTCTCTTCAGAACATCTGTCAAAAAATCAAACCAAATGATAAGTTCGCAGAGAACAAACAATAAATCTAGTGAACGAATTCAAAAATTCGCCTGAAATCAAAGTGATGCCATATATAAAAATAAATCAGTGTGGAATTTTATAAAATTAATAGGAACATTTTCGGCGACGGGACATTTTCATGTAGTGACGTCACGAGCCCAAATAATGGATTTATTTATTTAAAAATAAAAAAAACTGTACATTTCTAAAACTTTTTACTGACATTTTCGTAATCTTAGTAAAAAAACTCTATCCACACGATTTTTTCCAAGTCGTTATGAAGTCCATGCAAGTGACCTATTAATGTATTCGTTCATAACGGAGTTATTGTTGTAAAATAAAATATTCCGCCTAGTATATTTTGGAGGTATATGTAAGGATAACAAGTTTATAGCATTAGGACAGTCCAACCTTGAATGAACAATTTTATAATATAATAGGAGGAGATCAAATATTTTTCGCCTTTCAGATAATTTAGATAAGTTAAGTTTACTGCGCAATTGACATAATTGATTTCAATAATAATTGTATTCAACCTGAATTCTAATCAAAGACGTGTATAGTAATTTTAATGTTTTTATGTTATTAAAGAACCTCTACAATAGAGAACTCCAGTCCAATTTTTTTATTTTTTTTTATGAATACTGACCTCCTAACTTAAATAACTGCATTTTTATTTTTATTTTTAGAGTTAGTTTTAATAGATAAAATAATTGTCAAAGTTTTAATTTTTCGAGACCCCCCGAAAACCATCGAATCGTGTGACGTCATCACTCCTGAAAAATTAGTATAGGATATAGCCCAGTCAGTGGGGGATAAAAAATTCCTTTAGCTCGCAAAAGGTCATGTAGTAGCGATGTTGATACATGTTGTTAAGATTGGGACTCTAAAGGAAAAAAAAAGTTTTCGACCTCGGGAGGGTCGAGCTCGATCCGCCATCTTGGATTGAAGGTCCCAAAATTCGGTTTTTTCAAAATAATTATGAAATGGTTAATTTTACAACCAAGTTGTTCAAGGTGAACTAGAAGAAAACTAAATTACGTACATTTTATGAACAAAGTTTTTTTTTGTAAGTCTAATAGATAACGAGTTACAGTGGCGGAAATGTGAATATTTTTCTAAAAAATGATGAAATTCCCAATTTGTGTTATTTTTTCGGTTTATTCATTACATAACTAGCTGTTAAAAACCCGCTCCGTCGGGTTTTACTGCTAGGCCCTGTAGGCAGCTTTTGGTTTGGCTTCGCCCAGTTAGTGTTGGTGACCATTTTATACATAATTATATTATATAATATATTTTTTATCATATAATTATAATAATTAACTCATTTTTGTTAACTCATTTCCACACCACCATGAGGTAGAGAACATGGCGCATTTTTTTTTGTGGTATCCCCTGTAGGTCTACTCCACAGATATACCAGCGATGGTAGATTTCGAAATTATTTTATATATTGGCTATTGCGTAATGATATTTTTTTGTTGATGCCGGTTGGTTGATACCGACATCTTAATAACAGTGTTCATCAATGTCATCATCTAATTCATTGCCTGTGGTACTGAGATTCTGGGCTTCCATTGACAAAATCTCTTCATCTTCTTCCTCGACATCGATATGAACCTCTGGCGAATTTCGGCATGTTTGACCATTACAGCACCCACACACAATAGAACAATTCAATCCAGCTTTCCTGCAGCCACATGCAACGCCGCATCCTTTTTTATAATTACATGAAATAAATTTCAATAAAGTCTCGGGTGCTGGTTTCTTTGTCATTCTTACTGGAACAAGCCCGTTGGTGCCACGTTTCCAGCCCCAGTTTTCTGGATTTTTTTGGATTCCGTACCATTTTTGGACTTGGTGGTACGTCCTAAATGCATGGCACCGTGCAGCGTCGTTCGTTGGTGGCAAAGAGGCAAGATTGAATTTGCTTTTTGTTGTTGACTTTGCGAAACGTTGGTAGCGGACTTCTTCCAAGGTTTCCTTATCCATGTCACCCCCGTACAAAGCAACAAGAAAGCGTGTTCCTGCATCTGCTATGTCTTCTGGTTTTGCATCATGTTGTTTGAAGATTCCTATCATGGCACTGAGTCTTGTGTCGTTCTGTACAAGTTGAACAAAGTTTTGTTTTTCCTTGGCTGAAGAAGGACGATGTTGTATCGCAGCCACTAAAGGCATGGAGAAACAGAATATTCTCAGCCGCTTCTTTGTATTTCACACTATTCGCGGAATACAGTATTTCAAAAGTTTTGCCTCTCCCGGATTTGCGAAGATATATACTACTTTCGGGTGGTGCCAATGTTGTTAGCAGAACTAGGAGATCAACGTCTTCGCCAATAACGAATACAGCGTCAAATGATGAACACAAGGAAATCGCAGTATTGACAATCAACTCATCAGCATCTTCTTCAGCCTGCTTAACTGTAAAATCAGCCTGTATAAATTGCTTTGTAAGCATCGAAATCAGACGGACTTTGTTATTTTCATTGGCTAAAAAACGTTCTTGTGAAACTTGAACTGGCATTGTTTCATCGAAAAGAACATCTGCAGACATATGCTTCTTCGATCGGCGAAGTCTTTCTGCGGTTTTTGTATTTTTTTCACCATCATCTAGCGGATATCCATCGAAAACAACAACTGCATGTGATCCATAGTGATGTCTTACATAGTGGACGTACTTCTCGCAAATTGACCCAAAAAATCATTACGATTCCATACAACTTTATGTAAAAGGTATCCTCCATCCACAAAATTAATTTTGCTACCTTCAAGTTGCACGCCTTCTGGAAGTTGTTCAAAAACACCATAAAATGATGATTTCGTACATTTGCGCATTCCTTCTTCAGAGAAAAGCGACAAAGGAAATGGGGCGAGTTCGAATTTAAGGTAATCCTTCAATTCTTCGTCGGATTTCTTCAAAATACACATTCTCTGGAACAACATTAGCGGGTTGATGGAAATAGTTGTTTTGCCGATCTTGATGCTGCTGTTGACTGCTACTAATGGAATAACTTTGTCCTTACGTTTGAATTTAATAGATTCAAAATTTGTATACCTGGTAACCATGTTCGACATCCTCTCGGTACCTATTTCTCTGGATAAATGACAATTAATTTTTTCATCCCCGACAATTCCAGTACTGATAGAAAGAAGTGAATTAATTCCAAGTCAGCTATAGACTAGGAGCCCACTATAACAACGTCAATCAACGTCATCGAGCACACGGATGATGCTGTATAAGTATATTGTTTGTGGGAATACGTTAAAATGATATTTTGTAATATGTTCTTACAAAAATTTATCAAGAAAACTTAAGTTTTACAATTTTCTGTCAAAATTGTCTTCTTTCTTCCGCTGTAACTCGTTACCTATTAGACTTACAAAAAAAAACATTGCACATAAAATGTACGTAATTTAGTTTTCTTTAAGTCCGCCTTGAACAACTTGGTTGTAAAATCAACCATTTCATAATTATTTTGAAAAAACCAAATTTTGGGACCTTCAATCCAAGATGGCGGATCGAGCTCGACCCTCCCGAGGTCGAAAACTTTTTTTTTTCTTTAGAGTCCCAATCTTAACAACATATATCAAAATCGCTACTACATGACCTTTTGCAAGGTAAAACTACGGAATGACTGGGCTAATAGGGCAATCAGCTGATCTACTGCGGCCATTTTGAATCCCGTTGTTCGAAGTATTCTCCCTAGAAATAGCATTACTAATCAAAGTTTCAATACAATGACTGGTGACGCGTGACGTCAGCATTAACCATTTTCAGTAATACCAACTTTACAGTGTGTTTTCACGAGAGGTTTAAAAATGCGCTTTTTAATAATTTTTTAAGAACTCTACGTTTAATATTATGAAATAAAACTTATATATTCGGAATCAGCGTTCATTGGTCTATATGAACATATTTTTTTAAAGCCATAATATTTTTCACTGGAGTTCCTTATTGTCACACTATCTGCCCAGGATCAGGAAACTAGTAGTGCAAGCTTAAAAGTGCTGAATCTCCTTTATAGACACAGAGAATCCAAAAGCTTTATTTCTTATTTATATGTATTTCTTGGGCTACCGCTTTTTTTAACAGATAAATTAAAATTTAAGTAACAAATGTACATGGAAAGTAAAACTCTTCAAAACCAAATTCCTGTTTTCAATCTGAGCATTTCGTTTTTTTTTAACTTTTTTCGGCAACTAAAGGGTTATAAAAAAACTTTTTGGAGCCCGGTATAAATGTATTCCCCAACCAAAGAAAATTAAACTTTGATCAGACATTGATATATTTAAAATTCCTTTCAAGTACATTAATTATTCTTGTTATGACGTTTGGCATCCGTGTTATGTTTGCAACTGCAGACATTCCGAGAATTGTTTAATAAACTCAATTTTCTGATGAAAAATATGGTATCAACACTGGTAAAAGTAGCTACATCACATCGTTGAATTAGAAGCAAGGAAGCTTTCAACGATGGTTGTAAATAAAATATAGGTGAGTCCATGCTTAGATAAATAATTCGCTTTTACCCGGGTTTTCCGCATCCCCAGTAGTAAGTGGCAACCTACTCCAGGGGCGGATTTATAAAATATCATATTTTTTTGTAAAACGTTTTAAATCCCAACTAATTCCACTTTTTATTTTCCTTTACATAATCTTACGTTTCTGTTGTATGCTTTTGTTGGTGACCCGACAACATAACAAAGCGGTACTTCATCACTCATTTGAAAGGTCATTAAAAGTGATGAGAAAAAACTAGGTTTATTAGGTACGTCAGGTTAGGTTATGTTTTTTTTTTCATCTCATTTGATGACTTTTCAAAGGGGTTGTCGTTTTTGTTGAGTTGTTATGAAACCGGCAGGGATGGGCTTGGATTTATAAATGGAATTTCGCATTTCGAGATGTTTTCTGTTGTAAACTTTATCTGTAGTCTTGTTCTCCACAAATTCCGTCAAGATTTAACTAAAATTCGATATGTTTAACATCAATTAAGCAAAATTCTAACGGCAAGCTTTGTTGCTGTTAGTCGAAATCAGTTTATCTCATCTAAAATATGATTTTCTTTTAAAAACGCCTTATGTTGTAATTTTGTAATGTTTTTAAAATAAATAAACTAAATTGAATTAAACACAAGCGGTTGATGACAATTCAACAAAGTTCACAGTTCCATTACAAACACCCATTTGAAAATTGATGAAAAAAAATATGGCCCATAACCCAAACTGACCTTAATTTTTTGTCACTTTTAATTACTTTTCAAGGGAGAATTCGTGTAGAATAGAAATTTGATAGTCTGAAACAGAAAAGCTCCCGAACTGCGATATTCCAAATATCGTAGAAACATTAATAAATATATCAATTCCAAGCACATCCCTGCCATTCAATGTATGTACACAGCACAGACATGAATGGCTTAGGTAGGGTAGACAGTGAGTTCTGACGTCTGGCCTTTTTGTGTCCCTATCCTAACCCAAATTCTTTCCCAACGCACCTCGCTTTCAGCTCGCAAAGTCATTTTCATGATTAGCTACGGATTTTAAAAACATCCATTTGAGCATCAAAAAATTGCCCTTAATATATTTTTTTCCATGATTTTCAATAGGCCACTTGCATCACATTAAAAAAAATCCGGTTTAGGCAAATATTCTAAGACATTCCGTATTTTTTATCGTATTTTTAAAACCCTGAAAATTTCAATTTAAAAATATTACATTTCATAAATATTTTTTTCCTTGATCCATATTATTGATTATTAATCATTATAATGTTTAACGTCTATATGTGACTAAATCCAATGTAATTTACTTGTACTTGTAGATTATAATAATAATAAGAAAATTATAAAATTTGATTTTGTTAAAATCAGCACCATTACCATTACACTTCTAAAACAGAAGGCATAAAATGTACGGGGTTCTCTTCGTAACATCTGTCAAAACGTCAAACCAAATGATAAGTTCGCAGAGAACAAACAATAAATCTATTGAATGTTACATGTCAAATTCAAAAATTCGCCTGAAATCAGAGTGTTGCCATATAAAAAATAAATCAGTGTAGAATTTTATAAAATGAATAGAACATTATCGGAGACGGGACATTTTCATGTAGTGACATCACGAGCCCCAATAATGGATTTATTTATTAAAAAAAAAAAACTGTACATTTCTAAAATTTTTAACATTTTCGTAATCTTGGTAAAATAAACTCTATCCACACGATTTTTTCTAAGTCGTTATGAAATCCATGCATTGTTCAATTTATTTTAAGAAAGTTTTCGAATAAAGTGTAAAGTGTTAAAACTCGGATGGAGCGAGGTTTTAAAATTACCTCCATTAAAAAATAGGCGGCGCGTAGGGTCGGAATAGTCACTATTATTACCTACATATTATCACTGCTTAGGTGTAGCTAAACCTAGACCTAAACTATCTATGAAAGGGCACACAAGATTCTAATAAGTGAGTTGGTTAAAGTATCTGTAAATAATAATACGCACTAATACATAGATCAATAATTGCGTCACGTTTTTTTTATTATTGTTTTTTTAATGTGTGACATATTTGAAAATTTGAATAGGCCAATACGTCATTCATCATTCAAACATTGGCACTGCGTAATGAATGGTATTGTTTCTCGTGCAATAATTCACAATACCTTTGGTATTCAAATGTTATATTATAGATGCGCGTCGAGTATGGGACATTTTATCGGTGTTTTTAATTTCTCCATTGATTAATGTTAATCAATATCTCGTCATCAATCTGTTCTTGATTTGCCTCTTGGCAAATGATTCCTTATTATGGTCGGAAACAAAACAAAAAACATAGCTGCAATTAAAAAAAATTAGGGTGTGTAAATCACATGCGATAAAAGTGAAACTAGAAAGTCGCTTTCTTTTGCCTGTTTATTTTAAAGTGGTTTGAAGATTGCATATTGATTTACAAAAACAATTTTTTTTATTTTTTTTGATGCTTCGCAGGTGCCGTAGTGCTTCATTTCCGTTTCATCCGAATTTCAAATCACTCTAACGGGGCTAAGGAAGTTTCACTTAAAAAAAAAACGTTTGTCCGGATTGGCTTTAACAGTGTGTTTTATTCGATGACACGTATAGGGTTGCCATCTGTCCGGCTTTAGCCGGACATGTTTGGCTTTTTTAGGTCGTGTCCGGCTAAATATTTATATGTCCGGCCTGTCCGGCTTTTGTTAGGCTTTTTCGGTTCGCGCGGGTTTTGTCTTCCGAACTTCTGAAATTGGCGGAATATTACTTTCAAAGAGTTTTCTCTTTAATAAACACCCAGTGGACCAAGGAACGCAATAAATTGCAAACAATTGCTAAGATGGTGTACACATTGTATAATTTAAAAATGACATGTCAAGGATTTTATTAAATGATTTCCAAAGAAAACAACGTTTTGGATAAAGTAGGTGAAAACGCCAAATGTACAAAAAGGTAGATTTTTGTAATTTTTGAATAATTTAGAGAAGTCGAGATTTCATTTTAATTTATGTTTTTCGTTTTTTGTCCACAAAAATAAATATGTTTCATTTTATATCTATTTAACGAAAATTTTAGTCAACTGTTTAACCACTAAAAAAGTTATGTTATGTTTTGTTTGTTTGTTTTATAAGTTTAGTATGTCTACAGACAGAAGACTCAATATTTTTTATTTTGTTATTGACATTATATTCTATACAAATGTCTACTGATGACAAGGATAAGACTGATTAATGATTGTAGTTTTTAAATTGGTTAATGCGTGATTAATAAACAACTGTAACTTATAACAGATTTTTTATTATTATGTATAAAAGTTATGTCCAAAATTATGTACTTACGTCCGGCTTTTAGGGCAAAATGTCCGGCCTTTCAGAGCGCAGAGTCAGGCTTTTTTATTTTAGAAGATGGCAACCCTAGACACGTACAAAGTACTATCGACATATGCTGCTATGAATAAAACTACAATAACGTGAACATGTCAATAATCCCATATACCTTCTCGAGTTTATTATGTGGAAATCATAGACATCCAAATTTAATAGACAAGAACATACAGATGAGGGGAAAAATCAACTATGGCGGAACGAAGGCGGGGAAGATGACTGCGATTCGTTAAAAAATCAATCTGACAGTAAATAGGCATCTCGCATTATAATATCACCATTTAGTTCTTAAAAGTAAAATCTGCTTTGAGTGAATAGACCTTTTTACGTGGAAGCGCGAATTGCTCGCCACGTTATTAACATATCTGCGAAGTATATTTATATATCAAAGTAAAGTAAAGTTCACATATTTTCAAAGTAAAGTTCACATATTTCCACATACGAATATTTTGTTGCCGTATTTAGTTAAGACACTTTTACAAATGTTTCATAATTTACTTACCCCTGTAACCAGCGACGAGCACACTGGAGAACCGCCCACTTTCGTTATGATCGACATATTTTAGGGTGTAATGTATAGCACAAGCTAGCATTTTTGATTCGGACAAGAATGATGACGTCACATTTTTTGCGAGGCTCTCGCAAGCCCAGCCGGTTCCAAAGAACCGGTATGGGGATGGGGAAATAATACGCTTTTATCACTTAGGGCAGGTCTATATATATTTATATGTCTATGGTGGAAATGCTCCCTCTAATCTCTAATGCGTGCTCTATTCTCTACCTGAGGTATCCTGAACGCGGGTGTAGTTAAAACGCTTGTCTCACCTCGCCGTTGTTTTGTCTTCATCGCCCGAATCAAAAGAGCTGTGTAGAGCGGAATGATAAAATAGGCGAACATTCATCGAATTAAAATCCAAGCAATCACTGAACGATACAAGCTCGGATAGGTAGCACTCGGGCTTGGATGCACACATTCGTGTAGCCCAATTCCGCCCTGATTCAAGTTGCGAAACTAATATAGCGCACCCACTATGTTATTTAGGTCTATTCTCCCTTGGAAGGAAGACGTAACCGCGGATGGGTTCGCGTCGGCGTAAGCTTATTACCTTTACGCGATTTTGAGCTTTGGATCGTCGAGCGGCCGCGGGGGCTCGTTTGTTCGTTTTCTTTCCTGGCACACGTTTTCCCGCTTTTTCAGTCGACTGTCAGATGTTTGCGCGGCCATACCTGCTCATCACACATAATGGCCAACAAATTTCGTTATAATATTCCTTTATATATTATATTATCGGTGTTTTTTAATTGGTGATGTGTTAACGGACTTCTTTTGTGGTTTTGTGATGTGGTAGAGTAGTTTAGTGTTGTGAAAAGTTTTCCGTCAGGTTGAAACCGCAATTTTTGACACATTCAGTTTTTTATTATTAATTGTGGTTGTTTTGAAGAAAATCGTGATTTGTTTTATTTTACTCGTATATGATGTTCAGTGATAACTTTCGTTTTGTTTTAAACGAATGAAAACAGTGTTATTTTTTTATTTCTTCAAACACAGCAAACTTATTTTGTAGCACCATTTTAATTAAAAAATAATAAACATTTCATTTTACCACTTTTCATTATTTAGATTTAACTGATATGAGCAATGCTCAACTCATAGGAAATTCCTGATGACTGAGCGTTGTTCACAAAATATGTCGATTGTATCTAAAAAATAAAAGGTGGTTAAAACGAAGTTATTGGTAATATTTTACGATAGTTGGACACGCAATGCGAATATTTTTTTAAAAATAACCTTAATTACTATAAAATACATCTATTTACGTCAGGGCAGATAGTAAAAGATGCACTAGGTTCAATTTTCATTAAAGTTTCAAAATTTCATGGGTTTTGATAATTCGGCAATATTTTTTTCTTGTTTGACGTATTCGTGTTAAGCGTGTCCAATTACGCTAAAAGTTTACCTTATTATTTTTACAGGTGTTTTTAATTTTTAATTATTAGTTTACTTGAACATGATTCTCAACGAGGTGATTCTCACATCAGGTGCGTATTAGAATACATCCTATATATTTTTCTTGCTTTTAAGTTTTTGATCCATAGAACGCACTCTTTTTTTTAAATTCCAAAAATTCTCTTTTATTATCCTATCTTTATCTATTCTTGCATTAGAACCGTGACAGAACAGTTTTTATGTGTGTAGTTCTACCTTACTTATTTACCTTACTTTATCTGCTCTCCCCCACCGAAAAATAGCTAGATGACGAACTTGCATTTTTTTTTTTTAATTTTTTTTTTTGCAAAAACCATACACACTTTATTATAAACTAGCAGACCCGGCCACACGTTGCTGTGGCTAATGAAACCTTTATAACCAACGCCATCTGTTAAATCAAATCCACACCGCCCGTTTGTCAGCCCGTTGCCCGCTATCCGCTACCCGCTGCCCCCTGCCGCTTGGCCAGATATATTATGTATTTCAACCAATTTACACGAAACCTTGACAAATTATATACCTAAAAACCTTTCTCATGAATCACTCTATCCATGGTGAAAACCACATGAAAATCCGTTGCCTAGTTTAAAAGGTCTAAGCGCACCTACAGCGTGAACGACTTCATTTTATACTTAGTAAAGATAAAGATGTAGGTGCATGTATTTTGAAGTTGCCTTATGTTTGCCTTGTCGATGTTAAGTCCTAGTTACTCGTAGATCATAATTATATTTTCGTTATTTGTTTTTGGGGTGTTATACCGGATCTGCCCTGATGATGGACACTGCAACGATGTCCGAAACGTTGGCTAAAGAAGGAGGTAGCGCAACACGGCATAACACACCAAAAACAAATAACGAAAATGCTTTTGGCCGTGAAAATCTTAAAACATGCCATAATTATATTGCCTATTCTTAGGAATGAAAAATAGGTATACTGTGTTGGATATCGAAATATTCAGTTAAGTCGTACCTTTTTTATTATTTAAAAAATATGTATTGTTGTAAATATTCAATGGGTTCCAAAATTGTAATTTACGTGAGTTTTAAAAAAGGAAGAAAATTAAGTAATATTTTTTAACAGGTCTTCGGCAATGCCACCATCATACAAGTATAATTCATCTAAAGTTCTAAGGCTCCTTTCTTTCTAGGTCAATAATCAATTTGTTGAAGGATAATATTACATCTCGTAGGTTCTTACCTCGGTGAGATTTTGTGGTTTGATTTTGGTCCAAGATAAATATGTGTTTTTGGTACATTGTGGTAGCACTCACTAAGATTGTCAAATCATTTTATTTGTACATTTTTTAACTAAGTTATTTTATAGCAATGTTTTCTGATGTTGTAAATACCTACCTTTTAATTGAGTAAGTGAACTAGACGAATCCCCTGCCTAAAAAAGTGAACTACTGTTATATTAATCATACTAATGATTTAGTTGATAGTCCGGTATTGCTAGAATTGATAAGCTTCCGGATTCCACTACGTAATACTAGAAGTCAAGATTTATTTCAGTGTAGAAATTCTGGGACTAACTACCATATGTATTCTTCTTTGCCCAGAATACTTATGGAGGGAAACAATTATACCAAGTCATTGGACATCTTCAATTTATGTTTAAACAAATATAAAATATTGTTACTGAGACAGTTTAGTTATGTACATTGAATGCTTTGTATTTTCTTATTATTCATATGTAATGTAAAAGCCCCGAAAAAGGGCGTTAATCAATAAATAAATAAATAAATACCGATCCGTCCCGTTAATTAGTCAGACATCTCCAAATATTATGTTTTGAGATAATGTACAAAGCAATATTCGAGTGCTACCCATAAATCAACATCGGATATATAAAATAACATCGGGAAGCATAACGATAGGTCGCTTCCATAAATATTTTAAATTGCTTTAAAATGGTAAAAAGTTAATATTATGAAACAGAAAATTCTCAAAAAATATTATGGTTTTAAAAAAATATGTCCATATAGATTATAGACCAATAAACGCTGATTCTGAATATATAAGTTTTATTTAATAATATTAAACGCAGAGTTTTTAAAAAATTATTAAAATGTCCATTTTTGATCGGATCGTAAAAATACGCCGTCAAGATGCCATTATTGAAATTTTAGTGGTGACGTCAGTGTTTGACGTATCGTGATGTCACCGTAAAGTCACCGTATGGGAATGTATGATATGACACAAGCCATCTTATTAATTTATTCGTTTATTTACATACTGTTTATAGAGATTTAGTTGTTGTGTTTATTGAAACATTATTTAGGCCTAAATAATGTGTCAAAAATAAAGGTATCTCTTACTAGTTTATCTCTATTATTGAAAATATTCAAAAACTACTGCACAAAAAAATAGTAATGCTACTTCTAGGGAGAATACTTCGAACAACGAAATTCAAAATGGCGGCAGTTGATCAGCTGATTGCCCGATCCTATGGTAATTTTTCAGGAGTGATGACGTCACACGATTCACCATTCATCCGGTGGTTTTCGGGGGGTCTTGAAAAATTAAAACTTTGACAATTATTTTAACTATTAAGACTAACTCTAAAATAAAATAAAAATGCAGTTATTTAAGTTAGAAGGTCATTTATTCGTTAAAAAAATAATAATTGGATTGGAGTTCTCTATTATTATATTACGAAAATTCTCATTTGTCAGTCAATATATCGGAAGGGAATAAGTATCATCGAAAACGGGTGGACAGACGGAAATAGGTGCATTCAAATTATAGCTGTATAGTTGATAATGACATGTATATCTTGTGCTCAATGCTAGAAGTGGCTTATGGAGCCAGTGGGACTATGGCATCCCAGATTGAGCTTTGTTGTGATGATTAAAAGTGCGGAGAGGTGAATCAGATGAGGAAAAAGGAAAATCAGGTGGGTGACCAAACGCTATTAAAACCACATCAAAACATTTTTATATCGCAATTTTTGTGAAAAGCCGGGGTATATCCGCTAAAAAAGAAGAAGATGGAGAGGTATGTAAATACGAATGTTAGAGAGAGCGCACAAACGATAATGTTTAAGCGAAAATTGTTAAAATGTTTAATAAAACACTACTCATTTAAAATACAGCTAAAATCTCGCGGTGATTGTCTAAAATAGCATTTATAAAGAAACGCTGTGAATTTTTTCATACGTAAAACTTGTAAAATAATTGAAAAAAACGTGTTTATAATAATTTTCGGAGCGTACTTTGCCTTTTTTTTGTTTCGAGGGAATTTCATCAATTGGCGTTTCGACGTGGGGAATGTATAGATATTATCTTCAAGAATAACATATGTTTTTTAAAGAGCTTTAAAACTTAAGATATTTTGGAAAAATATGTAATGAATCGGTGGAAATGCGGGAAGCGGGGCCTTAAAGGCGCTGAACAAATCTAGAACATAACTCACGACCATTATAATTATAATGGCTTATTTTAAATATTATAAGGTAGGTACTTTATCATTCACACGATTAGACAAATGAAAACTGCTATTTACAGATGTCGCGGAATGTGAAAATACTTACATTTATTTGGTAATTTGCCAATAATTCCTATGTCTAACAGACGGTGTTTCCAAATTGATTGCATGTAATATTTTAAACTGGTCTAGAGGTAGTCTCATAGACATCCAAATGGATAGACCAGAAGATACAGGTGAGGGGTAAAACCAAACTATGGGGGGGCGAAGAGGGGAAGAAGACTGTGATTAGTTGAAAAATCAATCTGACAGTATATAGGCATCTCGCATTATAATATCACCATTTAGTTCTTAAAACCAAAATCTGCTTTGAATGAATAGACCTTTTTACATGGGAGCGCGAATTGCTTGCCACGATAATAAAATATTTGCGTAGGCCAAATGTACACCCCAAAAAGATTCGCCCGTTTTCACATAGCAATATTTTGTGCCGTGTTTAGTTAAGACACTTTTACAAATGTTTCATAATTTACTTACCCCTGTAGCCAGCGACGAGCACACTAAGGAACCGCCCACATTCGCTATGTGCACATTGATATGTAGGTATGTTGTATAGCACAAGCTACTGTTTTGGCGTGTTATTTTTTCGTTAAATGTATAGATGTTAGCTTCGCGCTGCTCACGGCAAGAATGATGACGTCACACTTTTTAGATTCAAGCGATTCTCTATCCCCTCCACATGGGGCGAACTGGCGCCAAGGAGGAGCTCCAGCCGGTTCCATGGCGAGGGGGAAATAATACGTTTTTATCACTTAGGGCAGGTCCAGATATATTCATATGTCCGTGGGTAGTCTAGTTTTCATGTCAACCAGACCGACCGGTATTCGACACGCAATCTTGCGCTGTTGTGGCCGATCTTTCGTTTGTGCATCAATGGCAAATAATCATTATTCTAGGCACGGACCGTTGACAATTTGCCAAAATTTCCGTTTGTCATTGCACAGATAATTTGAATGAAATGATAATGTTGTAGTATTGCTGGCATACACGTGACATGCCAACGGACTCATAACCTTGGGCTTCTAATGTGTGTGCTGTCATAAAGGATGGGCCAAAACTAACCACGATAATGTTGGCTGGGTTAGGCGGGTTGATGTATTATGGAAAATACACTCATTCTTGCTTCAAGATTCTTGCTTGTGTAGTGGTGTACTGTTTCGAATGACTACGGCAGGCCGCACACATCAGACAAAAATCGATACGAAAACCGGATTGGTTATAATACCGGGGCCACGCCACGACCGGATTGTACGGCCTGCGCGGAGTAATAAAAAGTCCACGCCTTTCCGCGCCGGCCGTCCAATCGTTTTTTGTCAGATCAGACAATCGGATGAAAAAATCTGATATTTGCGGCTGGCCTACTGCGGGGTTAAAGGGGACTGCGGGGGGTGTCCAAAAGAATTTAGAACTAGTTTGAACTTCTATCGATGAGCATAAACAAATACTTACATTCAAAAGTGCGCTCCTTAACCCCTTAGGCTCGACGGCCGGCATGGTCTAGCGGTAAGGCTCTTGACTTGCAATCCGAAGGTCGCGGGATCGAATCCTGGCGTGGGCAAATAAATTTTATTTGAATGATTTGAGTTATTTCACAATTAATTCATTTAAAATAATGTATAGTATATTTGCGGCACGTTCCAGAGCGGAAGATGCTCTCAGTGTCGCCCTGGTGTAAGACCACCATTCAGAATTGAAACGTTGCTTGAAATGGCGTTAGCCGTGTTTGGTGACCAGATCTGAATAATTCCATACCTTCCTCTTTCCCATCTCCTTCCTCTTCACACTACTTTCAGCCTCACAACATACCCCAATTGGGGATGCCATGGTCTCACTGGCTCCCGACGGAAACAGCTGGGACTCTCATTAGGTATTCATATGCACAAAAATAAACAAAAAAGGCTCAGGCTAATTTGTTCGGTTTTCGGTACAACTCATATAGGTCTCACGTTGTATCACTTACTATCATGGTTAGAAATATGATCTAACTAAACGGTGTTAGAAAGAGAAAACACCACGGTTTACATACATTAAAATCTAATAGTTAACCGCAAAATAATTTAAAAATTTGCGCTTTTTTGATAATTAAAAAGCCCTTATAATAATACTTAATTCACTTTTTTGAAAATCAAATTCTATGGAAAATGATCGTAAAACGTTTAAATATTGTGCTGAAATTTTTATAATAAAATAAAACACGATTTTGGCTATTTTTTTCTTTATTAAATCAGGACCGGTGGCTGGTGTTAAACGGGAATTTAAACCTTATAGCCATCTACATAATGTGTGTCTGTTTACTTGTCACTTTCTGAACACTCTGCATTTTGCAAATCGGCAAAATGCCAAATGTTATTTTAAATATTGTTGCTTTCGACAATAACAACTGCATTGATGTCTGCTTTCAAAGTTAAACAACAAAACATTACGAAGCCGGGAAAAGCAAAACATAAACGTCTGTTTTGATTTTTTTTTGAAAATATCAAACAGTTCAATGTAATATTTTATTAATTTTAAGTGTAAAATTTCAATTGATTTTAACTTTTATTAAATGCTTTTTCTTTTTATCTTCTTGATGTCGTACCTTTTTAATTGTGATAAGGCATTTGAATTGGGGAAATGTCGTGACTCTATGAATTTGAGGAGAGGTAAAAGACATTTAAAATTTACCTGGCTCTTCAGAGATGGTCCACTATACCTACACATAAGTCATTTCAAGCATATCTATATATTCAATAGTATCTTTCTTGAGCCGTTACGCGGGTATCTATTTGAATATTACACAAAACGTGACGTATTTTTAGAAAAACCTGTGTAAATCAAAATTCCACTGTTGCATTTTTTTAAACTTAGCTTTTATATACACACGTATCTTGGTTAGATCTGAATAGCTAATTGTTTTCAACTTTACTTTGACTGCCACTGTTAACTACGCGATGAATAATTTCCCAATTTTCTATCGATTCAACCTTTCTATGCATGCACGAGTCATTTAAAAAATTGAAACTGATGTCGCTGTTGATTTTGTTTGTGTGTGATGTGAAATATTCCCGGGTAATTAACTCAAATTTGCTTTGTAATTTAAAAAAAGTTGAAACTGAGAATTGATAACCCATAATCAAAAAATGTTTTATTATGATTTGATTAACTTCCTCTTGTTTTGAAGGTCACATTTGCAAAATTTCATCAACCTCGGCATAAAACTTAGAATTGCGTACAAATCAAATCCAGACCGCCCGCTTGCCAGCCCGCTCGTCACCACATACAGACAATCTCCTTTCTATTTCAACCAATTTACACAAAACCTTGACAAATTATATAGGTACCTAAACCTTCCTCATGAATAACTCTATCTATTGGTAAAACCGCATGAAAATCCGTTCAGTAGTTGTTGAATTTATCGAGAACAGACAGGCAGACAGACGCGGCGGAGCACTTGTATAAGTATATAATATGTAGAGATGTGTATTTCTTTTGTTTACTAACTTTGTTCATTCGAAGGGTAAATTTCTGACGTCTCACTAATTTGTCAAAAAAACAATATTATTACGTATAAATTAATATTTTCATCTTTACAAATTTTTTCAATTATAATTTCCCGTGATTTTTCACCTCATCACTTCCTCGTTAGTACATGTAACTTACGCACCAGATTTAAATGTCCGGGTTAAATTTTCCCCACAGGAAAAACTAAACCCTTTCACACACTTCCCCAAATGATCATCAAGTCAATCCACGCTATGCAATTGCACTATATAAGTATTATAAATGCAAAACAATACAAGAACAACATGTCAACCTACCAGTGACCAAATGGGAAAATAATTCACCGACTCCAGATATTTTCATATCAGAGGGTTCGGCTCTGTGGAATTCCTAATTGAACCTATAAATCCTACTGATCCCTCAATATAAATATTTAAAAAATCTTTTGTAATCCTACATGTATTTAAAATGACTGATTTTTGCATTTTTATATATAAATTCTTTGACAAATCTAATATGCCTAAATTTTGAATGAGAGACCTAGGTCTAATGCCAGTAGCCGAAATAACAAATGGTAATATTTTTATAGTCCGAGAATGTCAAATTCTTTTAATCTCATTTCCTAAATCTGTGTATTTTCTTATTTTTTCAGAAACAGTTTTTTTGAATATTATAAGAATTTGTAATATTATCAATGATATAAGTTTTTTTTTTTTTATTTTGTCATGTAAAACTATATCAGGTCTATTATGACTAATTGTTCTGTCTGTTAGTACAGTTTTATCATAATATATTTTATAAAATTCATTTTCTAAAAATGAATTTGGTTCATATTCATAATATGGTACTACATTACGGCAATCAATCAAGTTATGTTTAATTACCAAACTTTGGTGAATTATTTTTAAAACCTGATTGTGCCTAAATGTATACTCGGACGGCGCTAATATAGAACATTCCGATATAATATGTTCTATGGTTTCCGGAAAAGCCAAATATTTTCTACATAAATCATCAATTTGATTTATATCTTTGATTATATGCTTCCTATAATTTTTAGTATTTATGACTCTATCTTGAATGGCAAGCATAAATCCTTCTATTTCCGCTCTCAACTCTCCAATACTCAACCATTTGTTTGACGAAAGTTTGTCAACATACGTTTGGTTGAGATAGTTGTTTGTGTTTTGCGTGAATAATTTTATTTGACCAGGAATCTAATTATTCCTGGTTAGTATTTATAAAAATGTTGGCATTCTCGTCATATAAATTTAAAGGTGTAATTTTTCTATCTGGCTTGCAAATTATTTTGTGCATTTCTGAGCTATTAGCTTTCTTATGGAAAAAATTTCTAAGCATTTCTACCTGATTTTGTTTCAAAGATGTTATTTTGACTACACCTCTACCTCCTAAATTTCTACGTAAATTAATTCGTTCTGTAGCTGAATTTGGATGATGGCAATTAAACTTTGTTAACGTAGTTCTAATTAATCGTTCTAAACTATCTAAATCTGTATTGGACCATTTAATTATGCCAAATGAGTACGTTAATAGAGGTATTGCCCAAGTATTTATTGCTTTTACTAAATTTTTAGCAGATAGAAAACTATTATTATTTTATTTAAACTATTATTATTATTCTGTGTTTTTTTTTATTCTGTAGGAACAAAATTTCTCAGTTTTTATCTTAACAACCAAACTGCTTCCCGTGACAAAAAGGTTAAAATAAAACCAATTTTCTTATCTGCAAAAAGTCCGCGATATTTCTAAAAGGGAAACACTCGTCACGTACACGTTGGGAATTTTTAACGGAGAAGTCGCCAGATGTAATTTCAAATGTTGAAAGTAGGTATGCCAAGCCTTAGTCAAGCTTAATCCCGTGACGTCACTATGTTCCCGAAAGGTTTTCCTGCCCGGTCACGTCAAAGTCCCTATTATATGCCACCCCTTTTCTTCCCCACAGCCTTATCTGGGGAGGAAATTCTTTGCTAAGGCAGTTGACACAGAATTAGTCGAATTAGCCCGGGCCAAAGATATTCAAATACAGAAGAGATATGCTATGGTGTCCGCGCAACTGTCGCCGGACTACGCGCTAATTAGCGTAGTTTTCATACAAAAAGAATATGTTCATTTCGTTGATTTTTTGAAAATGTGCATTAATATTGGTTAACAATATATTTGAGTAAGGAAAGAATTCGTTCATTTAGTTTAACGTTCGTTTGGTTTATTCGTTAATTATTTGTTCTTTTAGTTTATTTGTTAATTGGTAAACAATATTGGCGACACCCGGAATCGCAGACCCACATAGTAAAAACAGCAGATAGCACATCTACTTATATTTCAATATCTTTGGCCCGGGCTGTGAACTAATTTATTTATTTTACAATCATTTGAACACAGGTAGGTACGTGAAAAACAATACTTACGTTAATTATGAATTTCAGTGTATTTATTAAACATTCGTAATATTTACCATTAGCTTATGCCAGTTTCACTGAAGAGATAAATCGACAGATATGGTGGGCGTGTCTGCGTGTCCGAATTAATTTATTTTTAACATAGTTAATGGTATTATAGACAGCCTTGATTTATTAAGCTTAATTATCTTCCATATATCTACCAACAAAAATTACTCGATCTAATTTTTTTTTAATTGCAACATCAATATCAGAACCGAGTCATTTAAATACTCGCTGGTACCTAGAATGGCAATACTTTCTTAGTAGTAGTAGATGGGTTCAACTGCACGGAATATAGTTACAAGCAGGCTATAATAACGTACCTCAATAATAATAACCAATAATACTGTAATACCTACTATTTTTCTGCGTGGGTTCTATATAATTCTACTTCATGATTACCTACTGTTATTGTTACAAAGTCATTATGTATAGGGTGGGCCATGAACATTTACACTTTTGTAATCGTGCTAGCGGGGATTCCGAACGGGGAAAGAGAGCGGGGTCACTTATGCGTGGCTCCTCGCTTCTTGGAAATTTAGTCACAATGGGTCGCTTTTCGGGAGAGCAATGCGCTTTCTGGGTAAAACATTTTTTACAAAACCAATGATTTTGTTCTTTTCTATTCAACAATGATTCTTTTCTGTTTTACAAAACAATGATACGCGCCACCTAATTCGTTCGCATCACCAATTACAGAGCATTAATCAGTGTGCAAGTGTTAATTTAATTAAATCATGGTTTAAAAATTTTGAAGAAATCGGCAGAAAAACAAACAGGGCGGCCATGGAGCTATAGAAATTGGGGAAAGAAATTTTCCCTAACAAACTGATTTCGCACAGAACTGATAACCCCAGCTGATTTTTTTATGGGATATATTTGTGTACATATATATATTATCTTCCAAGTCAAGTCTTCGTAAATAAACCAGCGACTACACTACAATTAAAGGAGAACACACACCGAGAAATGGTCAACATACCCCGAGATTTGTGTCGAAAAGTTTTCGAAAATCTAAGGGCCTGATTTGAGAAATGCCAGCGTCGAGATGTCCATTTTTATTTATTTATTTATTTACGCCTATTTAGGCTTTTACATACATATATATATATATATAACAATATTAACAAAATTGTACTGGTAAATAGTGCCGGAAACTACTGTTTAAAACACTTGCACAAAAATAAATACAAAGTAAAAATATTAGGTATTGAATTTAAACCACACAGTATGTAGGTACAAAATAAAATAAATCTGAAATAGTTTTTTTTTCTTTCAGCCGACAAAATACTGCCAATGAATTAGACAATTTTAATAGCTTTATCAAAGTATTATTCCCTTATGTGATGAAAAAAACTTCAATAAGGTGCGCTTATATAATAAAATTGATGTACTAAAGATATCAACAACTTCAGAGTATTTGTTTCCAAGCTGTTGAATCCGTCGCATAGGAGTATAATATTGATTTGTTGACTTAGAATTGCTGCAATAATATGGTAGGTACTGTCTTGTGACTGACCTGCCTGGAGTATGAAAAGAGATTTCATATAATAAATCAGGGGTATCAAACATTGAATTAACGATTTTATACAAACAGGTTAAATCGGAAATGATTCTACGATCAGATAATTTTATTAAATTTAATGAAGAAAGTACGTTATCGTAATTTAGGCATTCACTAGGAATGCCCATTTTAAAATTCACATATCTTAAAAATTTATTTTGGATTCTTTCAATCGCATGTGAATGAACCTCATAATTTGGGGACCAAACCGTGGAATTGTATTCTAGATGGCTCCTTACGAGTGACATATATAATGTTTTTACAGTATTGACATTATTGAAATCACTAGATACCCTTAAAATAAATCCCAACATTTTCAAAGCTTTATTGGTTATTATTTCTATATGCTTGATAAAGTTGAGTTTCGTGTCAAACCAAATACCTAAGTCATTAATTTCCGAGACAGATACTAACGACATATTGTTAATGGAATAATCGAAAAATATTGGATTCTTTATTCGATAAAACCTCATAATTTGACATTTGCTTATGTTAAGTTGCAAGCGGTTATCATGACACCATATAATAAATCTCAACAAGTTATTTGACAATATGTGGCAATCATTAATGTTTCTGATTGCTTTGAATAATTTCAGGTCGTCTGCAAACATTAATACTTGAACATCGTTGAAAATATATAACACATCATTAACAAATAATAAAAACAGGATTGGACCTAAATGTGACCCCTGAGGAACACCACTCGTAGCAGTGAATTTGTACGAAAATGTACCATCAATTTTAACAGCCAGTAATCTGTTGATCAAGTAACTGTGAAACCACTTATATAGTGAACCACCTATGCCGAGTTTATGCAGTTTATTCAGCAATAACTCATGATTAACCTTATCGAATGCCTTACTCAAATCGGTATAAATAGAGTCAACTTGACATTTACTAGACATGGAATCAGATATATAGTTTTGATACATTAACAAGTTAGTAAGGGTAGATTTACCAGTAGAGAAACCATGTTGTTCAGGAGAAATGACGTGGTTCAATCGGAAAATAATTTTTTTAAGAAGAATTTTTTCAAAAACTTTAGGAATTGTTGATAAAAGGCATACCGGTCTATAGTTAATCACCTCGTGTTTATCCCCTTTTTTAAAAATAGGTGTAAGGTAGCTGAATTTCCATTTAGTAGGAAAACATCCTGTTTGTAAAGAATGATTAAACAGCAAAAATAAAGGATACGCTAGATTGGTAGCACAATTATTCAAAAATACAGGAGGTATTTTATCTGGTCCACCGCTTTTACTTTGATCTAGTAATTTTAGTTCAATCAGTATATCATTATATTCTATGTGGATACAAGATAAATTAAGATTATGATCAGTGGTAAAATTTGATGCTGTACTGGTATTAACTGGTGAATCACATTCATAAACGCTTTTAAAAAAATCAGCAAAAAGGTCAGCGATACTTTGAGTGTCTTTGGCCTTTTTACCTGCATATTCCAAGTTAGGGGGTACACCAAAGTTGTTATTTTTCATTGATTTTGCATAGTTCCAGAAATACTTTGCATTGTGATTTATTGAAGTTTCAACATTATTAATAAAAGAATTGTAGCAAATTTTTGATAAGATTTTGCAATCTTTTCTAACGTTTTTAAATTCAATATAATTTGATACAGACCTGTCTTCTTTATATTTCTTATGTAAATCTTTTTTAAGGGCAGTTAATTGAACAAGTTCTTTATTGAACCATCTCGGATATTTCGATTCTTTGAAATGAATGAGTGGGATTAGATCTGAAATAATTTTATCCAGCAAATAATAAAACGATTCAATATTTTTATTAATATCGCCTTCTTTAAGAAATGACCAATCTTCCTTGTGGAGACGATTATTTATGTCCCGATAGTTCGCATTTTTAAAGTTAAAAGTAGGAGTTGAAATTTTTTGATTGTCTTCTTTAGTACAAGGGATAATTATTGCTAGTGGGGGATGGTGGTTGTCTATCGGAAGAATAGACTCCAATGATTCATTTATAATCACATTGCTCTCATTCGACAAAACTAGATCAAGAACACGATTATTAATATTACGTACATGGTTAAATTGGGTTAAATTAAAAATTAAAGACATATCTAGAATTTCTCGTTCGTAGGCTGTTGCTGGTATTGAATTAAAATTACTGTCTAAAACGTTGAAATTGCAATTAGGTAGGTTGTAATCACCGCAAATAATTATTTTATGACTTGGGTATTTTGTTATTACTAACTCAACATCTTCACAGTGTTTTTTATAGATTGATATGTTAGAATTAGGAGGAATATAAACAGTACCAATAATAGTTTTCTTAAAATCACCACTTAACAACACAAACATTTGTTCCACATCAGTATTTTTAATTTTAAGACGAAATTATTTTTACCAAATGATTTTCCAGCATATTTTTGTTCTTATCAATAAATCATTTATTTAAATGCAATCTGAATTTTTTTCATGATTATTTCAAAAGTGCAAATGTTTATGGCCCACCTATATGTATATCACATGTTTGTAAAAGCCCGTGTAGGCGTATATAAGACCCCGGCATCCTAAATTTGTTCCGATTTATAAAACATTTTCCTTGAACACTTTGTTTTTAAGTTCTTAAAAAAATATAGGTATGTTATTTTTGAAAATAATATCCATTCATTTGCTGAGCCGAAATTTATCACATTTATACATTTATCTAAACCAAAAGTCATTTTAATATCATCTGAAAAATTTTTAACTACCTTAATCTTTTTCTCTTAATTTGATTCAGAATTCGAAAATAATTTTATATCGTCCATATATAATAGATGTGAAACTATACTACTCTCTCTTGTTTTACCCTTAATTTTTATTCCAAACCTATTATTAAAATTTTAGATAGAGGATTCAATGCCAAGCAAAATCAAAGAGGACTCAATGAGTCTCTTTGAAAAATCCCTCTTTTTATTGAAATGCCCGGTACTACTATTTTCTTACCTTTTAAATTAACTAGTAAATCTGTATTCCAAAAGGACATAATATTTTTCAAAAAGCTAATTATGATTGGGTTAACTTTATATACAGGGTGTTAAAGGACGTACTTGACTTACTTTAACCAGTGATTCCTGACATTATTTGGAGTAAAAAATGTAAATGAAATTTTGGTCTCCGGTGACTTTTTTTGGTGACTTTTTTTTTTCAAAAATTTTTTCTTCAAAATCAAACCAAAAAAAATTTCTTACGCATGTCGTCACTGGTCACTCAGCCAGGTGTCCGACGAACCCCTTACCCCACCTCCAACTGTTCAACAACTACCATTTTTTTATGTTTTTGTAGAAAAAATAAATAAAAAAAAACATCAAACATGTCACCGGAGACCACAATTTCATTTACATTTTTTACTCCAAATAATGTCAGGAATCACTGGTTAAAGTAAGTCAAGTACGTCCCTTAACACCCTGTATATAAATGAAACAATTTAACTTTCTTTGAACCACTTTGATATTTGAGTAAATCTGACCGGTTTCAGAACGACCGTTCCTTCGTTCTGAAACCGGCCGGATTATTATTATATTAGAATGACATTTGCCCTGATGAAGGAACGGTCGTTCTGAAACCGGTCAGATTTACTCAAATATCATAGTGGTTCAAAGAAAGTTAAATTGTTTCATTTATCTATAATGGATAACCACAAAGTTATAGCTACATTCAAAAGTATAACTTTATATGTTTTTTATATTTTGATTACCCACTATATATTTTGATTATATAGCAAGTATGTAAATTACGCTTTTGATTTTGAATTTGTTTTAAAATTACGGAATCAATAACTAATTGTTCTTTACATCCCATATGTTTTCTGCGACAACCTTTTTGTTGTTCAGATAAAATATTTTTTTCATCCAAATAAGTATATATTAAGTCTGTCAAACAAAAGGTTAAAATTTTGTAAATTGTCGGTAAACATGTAAAGGGTCTATACTGAGAGGGATTATTAATATTTTCGCCTTTAGGCAACATATAAGTAATGCCCTTATTTAGAAAATTAGGAAAATTTTGAAGTTGTCTGACAAGTTTTGAAAGATTTTTTGCAAAAAGAGGATGTAAAGTAGTTAGACGTTTGTACCAAAATTATATATCCAATCGCAACCCGTGGCTTTCCAATTATGAGTATTTTTTATAGTTTTGGTTAATAATTCAACCGATTGAACGATTGAGTTTTTCATTTTCTATCCAGGGACCTGCCTCTTTATGTTTTATATCTTTACTCCAAATGTTTGTATTAAAATCGCGCATATCTGATTCAGATGGCAACGGAATATTATTATTCGAAATAATATTTTGTTTATCGTCAAGTTTATCGTTTACAATTATAATGGTAAACTTGTATTAAATGTTAAGACGTAATGTTAAGTATTTCTGTTTTAAACGAGTCGTGTTTTATTAAATATTTTCACGTGATCATTTTTTAACCTTAGCGCACTCCCTCTAACATTCGTATTTAGGTATCTCCCTTTCAAACTACATTCTTCTTCTTTTTGAACGCTTACTACGGAAGCTTAATATAAATAAATATATTTTTTTATAAGAAAAACTATCTTTTTATAACTTTTGTAGGTTATTTCCATCAATGTAATATATCATTGAAGAAGGAGATAACAATAATTAATATGAAAGAGAACCAGACACAGAAAAAACAGAAAAAGATAATGATCGCAACTGGGACTCGAACCCAGATCCTTTCGTCTAACCAGGACGTGCGCGTTTACCGCGCGGATATATTTATCCGAGACCTACCTAGGTTACAAACCAATTCTTAGAATGATCCTTTCCAATAAAAAGGGTGGTTGCCTATAATATGGAAAAAAAATAGTTGAAGATAATATTGTTGATTCTAAAATTGAAATATGAGATTGACTAATCGTCGCCCGAGTTCTTAATTGTCCAAACTACCATTTGCGTATTTTACAGGAGGAGGTTTTCTTTGATTATTTCAATAAAACATTATGATAGGTGTGTAAGACGAAGCTATTTACGTAAAGGTAAAGGTCTCATAAGTTCAAATAATTCTTAATAGGATGACTTATTATAGTTTTTGATACTTTATTTTTAATTTTAAAATGGAGATTGAGCAAGAATGCAAAATCAAAATTATTCTTATGGAGATTGACCACACTCAAATGGAGATAGAGCAAATTCTACATAAATATTTTCCGTGCTTAATTGTGCAAACGACCATGTCAAGTTATATACAGGATGAGTTTATTTTCAATATATCTATTTTTGATATCGACAATTCGTGGTGGGATATATATATAAAACTTATTAATTAACTAACTTGTCTGTCCCTCATTATTTTCTATTCCATTTAACCGATTGTGATGAAACTTTGGGTAGTTATTGTGCGCTTGCACGCTAAAACTTCTATGTGTAATGGTAAGCTCTGACTTTATGAAATTTGCACACATATTCCCTTATTATTTTCTGTACCATTCATCCGATTCCGATGATACTTTCATGAGATGTTTTACACATGCCCGCGAAGGTTTCAATATATAATGGTGAGTTCTGGTGTTATCAAATTTGCAATTAAGTGAGTTCTGATGTTATTAAATTTTCTTTCATTATTTCCTAAACTATTCATCCGATTGCGATGAAACTTTGGCGGGGTATTGTGCGCACGCCTGCAAAAATTTCTAAATATAATGATGAGCTCTGGCGTTATGTAATTTTCATAAAAATTACCTTATTATTTTCTGCGCTTCCGGTGAAACTTTGGTGCGTTTTTGTACGAACGGCAGCGAAGGTCTCTATATCTAATGGTCAGATCTGGGGTTATGAAATTTGCTTAAAATTCCATTATTATTTCATGTACTATTGAACCACTTGTAATGAAACTTTGGTAAGTCGTTGTGCGCATGCACATGAAGGTTTCTACATATAAAAGTGAGCTTTGGCTTTATGCAATTTGCACATAAATTCCCTTTTTATTTTCTATTCCATTCTTCAGATTCCGATGAAACTTTCGTGAGTTGTTTTACGCACGCCCGCTAAGGTTTCCGAGAATATATAATGGTGAGTTCTGGCGTTGTAAAATCAATGCATCCCGCATTATTACCATTCATCAGATTGCGATGAAACTTTGGTGAGATATTGTGCGCACGCCTGCGAAAGTTTCTATATATAATGGTGAGCTCTGGCGTTTTGTAATTTGCATAAAAATTACCTTATTATTCTCTACATAAGTTGTTGTACGCACGGCAGCGAAGGTCTCCATACGTAATGTTGAGTTCTGGCTTTATGAAATTAGCATTAACTATCTTATTATTTCCTACACAATTTAACCGATTGTGGTGAAACTTTGGTCAGCTGAAACCGCGAAGGTTTCTATGTATAATGGTGAGCTCTGACATGATAGTAATAAAAAAAAATACATTAGGTGGCTCGCGAGTAGATTGAAAAATGTGTGTATTTTACAAAGTTAAGCGGTAGGGGGGAAGAGGGGGGGTGGGGAATCTGGGAGGGAGGAAGGAAGGAACGAAGTGGGGGGAGTCGCGGGAGTGAAACAAGGGAGGGGCGATGGGGAAAGTGGAAGAGGGAGGGGTTGGAAGGTGTAAGGGGAACGCTGAGGGACCGTGGAAAGGGAACGGGGCGGGAACGGGAACGCATGGGAATGGACGTGCAGCGATAATTATTAAAAAAAATTCCAAGGCTATAATTGAAACACATTAAAATTTGTTAAAAATTTATTGAAATGCTTTTTCGTGAAAAAAATACAAACAATCTGAGAATAAGGCAGAGGGAACAGGGCGGGAACGGGAACGCTTTGAAAAGGTCATGCAAAGATAATTAAAAAAATAATAATAATAAAACTAGAATGAAACACATTATAAATTTATTGATTTTTTTGTAAGAAAAATAAAAATAAATTAATTAATTAATTTGTGTATTTCACAATTTATTCTAAAATAATATATAGTATATTTGCGGCACGTTCCAGAGTGGAAGATACTCTCAGTATCGCCCTGGTGTAAGACCACCATTCAGAATTGAAACGTTGCTGGAAATGGCTTCTGCCGTGTTTGGTGACCAGATCTGAATAGCCAGGTACTTCCCCACCTTCCTCTTCCCTATCTCCTTCCCCTCCCCACTACCTTCAGCCTCACAACATGCACTGGCTCTAGACGGGAGCAGTTGGGACTCTTGTGCCGTATTCATGTAAAAAAAGCGGCGTGATTCAAAAATAATAAATAATAAGTTTTTGAGTTATAATAAAAATCCTGGAAAAACTCTTCTTTTTTCATATTCTTTAGCTAAAACTCAAATCCCAACCATATTTTTGTTGACGAAACTCGGATTCGTAATCAGCACCCCACAACACATAAACGAGGAAAAAATCAGAACTGCACCAGAATTTATATCAACAAACTGCCTAATGACTGGACTAATTCTTAAATGACAAACAAAGGCTTCATACAAATACGGATAAACTGACAATTTCGAATCGAACTTGTAACTTTAAAATGAAATGACAGTCAAAAAAACTGATTTCGACAATAAAAACTCTCGGAAAGGAGAATCTGAGTTAAAACCGAAAAATGAACACGCTGTATTACAAAATTCCTTGCCATTTATAAAACAAAACTGAAACGTCATTGATAAAGATACTTAAAACTAATACTAACCGCTCTATTTCAGCACTGCTGCGTATGTATGATCTTTTGTCAATAGTTTTAGACATTTTGTTGTAATTTCGTTATTCAAAAACTCACTTGTAATACAATTGAATGCCTTTTGCTTCCGCGTAACACACCACAATAACAAAAACAATGTGAAGTAAACAAACAACATGGCGGCGCGGTATCGTAGATCGGCGTGCTGTGATTGGTCGATTGGTGGAGTTTGACTAATCTAGCCCGCAAATTTTATTTTGCGGCAAATGAGATTGAACTAAGAAGGAGTTTAACTAATTAAGAACTCACTTTTAGAATATTGGTGTGGACATTGACATTTTAAAAAGCTTGTAATTAATTGTATATGGCTCGTAAAACAATTTTTTATTTATCTAACGACGCGAAATTTTATCCTTAACATTATTGCATTTAAAACTCATTTTCGATAAAATGGTAGTTTGCACAATTAAGAACTCGGGCGACGTAATGTGACGGTTTGTCAGTGGGTGGAGACGGCGGAATAGGTAGCCGCACACGTCTCGGTTGTACGAGAGGTTCTGGGTTCGAGTCCCAGTTACGACCATTATCTTTTTCTGTTTTTCCGTTTCTTGTTCGCTTTCATATTTTCGTTTAGATTATTAGTGTTATCTTCTTTGATTCTTTGATTATAATCTGAAAAGTTACAAATTATTAAAGAGTATTTCTCGTAAAAAAATAAAATTTATTTATTTAGTTACGAATAACTCAACAATGTTTGAAAATCTCCTACTACCACCACAGAAAGCCGAAAATGTTGCTTGTGTTGTGATGGAGGACTTAGCCAGCCGAGGAATCGAACACGGGACGCCCGGGTGGGACCAAACGCGATGCCCACTCAACCACTGATCGGTCTATTAAGTCTCCATAGAAAGCGTTCAAAAAGAAGAAGAATGTAGTTTGAAAAAGAGATACCTAAATACGAATATTAGAAAATAAATGTTGAAAGTTTGTAGTTGGAGTGTATTGAATACGCCACATTTAATACCTAGTTTATTTGAATGATCGTTTAATTTTAAAAAAATAATTGATTTTGTGTCTTTTTATGGCACCCTTGAGATGTTATAATTTCACTTAAATTGCACCCTAAAATTAGCTAAGCATCGTTTTTATTATTTTAATTAGAACCATTTTTATTTTGTATCGCTCTTAGTGGAAAGAGAATGACAGTATTGTCAGGTAAAAAAAATCACGAACATTTTTTAAATCCCGAGAGATGCAAATGAAAACTTTTTACGAGTCAAACAGTCGGTGCCCAAATTACACATTAGAACCCCCCCCCCCCCTCCCCCTCTCCCAAATTTCTGGAGCGAGATTATTTCAACCCCAATGTTGGGAAAAATTGGGAGGTGAATTGGGAGTGGGGAAGGTGGAAAATGGAGGAGTGGTGGAAGAATCCTGTAAATGTAAGGATACACTTGGCCCACGTACGCAACGTAAGCAATGCATTATGACAACATTTTATTTGAAAATAGATACTTTATGCTACGGACACACTTGCTCATTAGAAGCCAAAGAGCATGCTACCTAGTAACATGTGTGTCAGTGACGTTACTAGTAATGAGCATGCTCATTTGAAGCCGATTGAGCATGCTCACAAATCAACACCCGTTTGATTAATGAGCATGCTCATTGGATTGTCGGGTGGAAGGGGAAGGCTCTAAGCATGTGTGAACAGGCTAGCTTGTGAGCATGCTCATTTCAATTCGATCTTAGTTCGCATCTGCGCATTCTTTGCAAAAATGTCAAAATAGCCCGCTGGGGAGACCAAAAAACCTTTTTTTTTCATGATTTATTATGGGAATCATGAATATATTTGGAACACAAGGCCACTAAAATACCCATAATAGATTTCCAAATTCCGCAAAAGCTCCTTTGTACCTCCAAAATGAAACCACATTCTGTTGAAATTAGTATTTATTTTTTAATATTTAGTTATTTTCGAATGTTTTGACATCTTGGACCCAAATTAAAACGTCTAATTTTTTTACCTCAGAAGATTCTTAAATAATTGCATTGCAAGCAGTAATATTATTTTGTTTAGTTCTGAGCGAATGAAACTGACTCTTTTTGACATTTATTTGACATGAGCATGTTCATTAAATAGCATGTGTGTTCAAATGTTGGCTTTGAGCACGCTCATTCACGAGAAAGCTCAAACCAAGCCTGCTCATTATTGAGCAAATGTGTACAGATTGATTATTTTTGACAGGAGCGTACTCATTAATGAGCATGCTCATAAGCCGGTTTGAGTAAGCAAATGTGTCAGTACCTTTATTTATTTATTTATTTATTTACGCCTATTTAGGCTTTTACATACATATATATATAACAATATTAACAAAATTATACTGGTAAATAGTGCAGGAAACTACTGTTTAAAACACTTGCACAAAAATAAATACAAAGTAAAAATATTAGGTATTGAATTTAAACCACACAGTATGTAGGTACAAAATATAATAAATCTGAAATAGTTTTTTTTTCTTTCAGCCGACAAAATACTGCCAATGAATTAGTCAATTTTAATAGCTTTATCAAAGTATTATTCCCTTATGTGGTGAAAAAAACTTCAATAAGGTGCGCTTATATAATAAAATTGATGTACTAAAGATATCAACAACTTCAGAGTATTTGTTTCCAAGCTGTTGAATCCGTCGCATAGGAGTATAATATTGATTTGTTGACTTAGAATTGCTACAATAATATGGTAGGTACTGTCTTGTGACTGACCTGCCTGGAGTATGAAAAGAGATTTCATATAATAAATCAGGGGTATCAAACATTGCATTAATGATTTTATACAAACAGGTTAAATATGAAATGATTCTACGATCAGATAATTTTATTAAATTTAATGAAGAAAGTACGTTATCGTAATTTAGGCATTCACTAGGAATGCCCATTTTAAAATTCACATATCTTAAAAATTTATTTTGGATTCTTTCAATCGCATGTGAATGAACCTCATAATTTGGGGACCAAACCGTGGAATTGTATTCTAAATGACTCCTTACGAGTGACATATATAATGTTTTTACAGTATTGACATTATTGAAATCACTAGATACCCTTAAAATAAATCCCAACATTTTCAAAGCTTTATTGGTTATTATTTCTATATGCTTGATAAAGTTGAGTTTCGTGTCAAACCAAATACCTAAGTCATTAATTTCCGAGACAGATACTAACGACATATTGTTAATGGA
Source organism: Limnephilus marmoratus (assembly GCA_917880885.1). Taxonomy (NCBI): domain Eukaryota; kingdom Metazoa; phylum Arthropoda; class Insecta; order Trichoptera; family Limnephilidae; genus Limnephilus; species Limnephilus marmoratus. Next base: position 28,110,006 of record OU862924.1, on the reverse strand, counting down.
ATAATCGAAAAATATTGGAAACACACTCGTCATAAATAACGTAATCCTACGCTCCTCATGCAATGACGATCTCCCCTATTCAGATCGACGTGGGACGTGTGAAAGAAAGATGGCGATTTTAAAAGGCCTTCCAACGAATCAATTTGACGTTTGGGGTTATATTTTGTCGCCTCAGTTCTTAATTGTCCAAACGACCATTTTAGTTTTTGTTCAATCTCCTCTTTAAAACTAAAAATAAAGTATAAAAAAGGATAGTTAATCACTTAATTAAGAATTATTTTAACTAATCAGACCTTTGCCTTTACGGAAATAGCTTTATCTTAAACACCTATCATAATGTTTCATTGAAATAATGAAAGAAAACCTTCACCTCCTGTAAAATTTTCAAATGGTCGTTTGGACAATTAAGAACTAAGGCGACGATTTGTTTAGACCTTTATGGGGCCGACAGACTTAGCTATAAAAACGCCGGCTTTATTTGGCTTGGCCTATTTTAGCATATCACATATGAGCGATATGCCAAGTAACGCCAAGCCAAATAAAGCAGGCGCTTTTATAGCAGAGTCTGTCCCTAGCATTAGCCTTTTTTGACATTTGTTGCTCGTTTGGTTGGAAATGAACAACTAATAGATTTAGTATGACGTTAGGAATTGCTTTATAACATAAAATCCATTGAATATCGCGACGCTACAATTCAAATTTGCGTTGCCTGCGTAGGACGAGTGTGCAAATTGGCCTGCCATAGTATTGCATACGTTGCGTACGACCAATAGGCGAATGTTTAGTACTAATATTGGTACTGCCCAACCTTCCTCTTTCTCATCTACTACGTGATAACACAAAGGATAAGAAAATCTCTACACTACTTGTTCAAGATGCCACACTGCAGAAGAGATGTTCTAGCACAACATAGCGTGTCAAAAGGAATGAGGCTGTTGAATGAAATTTCTATAATTGTGGAAGCCACATTTAATGTCTCTTTAAATATATATTTTTAAAACTGTCTCCCAAATGTTAAGAATGTCAAAATTAAGTAATCTAGTACTGTAACTGCATAAATAATCTGTCGTACAGTTGAATTATGTAATGCTAACATAATTTTGGTCTTCGGTGACCGGTTTTTTTTTTCAACTAAATTATTACAAAAATCAGTAGGTAATTGGACAGTCAGGGGCGGGGTGAGGGGTTGGTTGGTCACTCTGCTGAAAGAATACGGCGGAAGAATGTTTTGTGTGATTGGAATAAAATAAAAATTTGAATAAAATGCTTCTAAAAAGACACCGGAGACCAAAATTTGTTTTACATTTTTTATTTCAAATAATGTCCGAAATCGCTGTTTAAATTATGTCAAGTATGTCCCTTAAGGACCATTAACTAGCCAGCGGCCGAGAATACATATTTCGTCGAAAGATGTTCTTACGATCGTACAGGGCGGTTCCAATGAGAAAGATTAATTATTCTCCATAGCAGCTTTTTAAAATAATAACTCAATATCGATTTTATTTCATTCAAAATTTTGCTTTAATTTATACCTACATTCAAAAATGTTGAAAAGCGTGATGATAAAACTATGAAAATGATGTACTTTTTGTAATTATTTTTTGATCATAAGTATTTATAATTTTTCAATAATGTCTAAGCAAAATAAGGATGTAAAAAAATCTTAGATATATTAGTTTGTAAGACCATTAATAAACGGACAAACTGAAGTATTTTCATCACAGAACACGTGTGCGTATCTTTTTTTAAATGATTTTATTTAAACTAAAATTGAAATTCTGAAACATAGCTTTCCCAGGTCATTTAATGATTTATTTTACTGCTTGATTATATGATTTAAAATGGGTGCTGTATAATACAAAATTTTGTTTGAAAATTTAACAAATCTACCAATGACCTACGGTAAAACCTCATTGTACTAAAAATAAACATATTTTCTCAAAATTTAAAACTTAGCTTTACTAGATAAAAGAACAGTCTTTCGAAATCAATTTATATTTTTTTGTGGAAAAGAGTCAATACTCTAAAATTTGATTTAAATATGACATATTTCCGGTTTTGTCTGGTTACACCTCTTAACATCCTGTATACATGTATAAAAATACCGCAATGCCAAAAAACTGAACCCTAACAATTCACGAAAGCGGAAAATACCCAGTTTACCTGGTGATATCATTTTTGAATTTATATATTTTTTATGAAACTGAGTGTTATTTTTTACTAAAAAATAATCTTTTACCAACATCATTCTAAACACATAGGCTATATTACATCGAAATCATCCGCTTTTAGGAAATTTCCTCTCAGGTAGAAAGGTTAGGGATGGGAACGTCGAAATAGAATACTTAATCATGTAACTGAATAATTCACGTGAATAATCTCGTTCAGCAACAGCGTAGATACAACGTTCTCCTCCTGGTCGTGTTACTCTTTGTCCTTTCTGGCGTAAATGACGCAGTTGTTCGCATTATGAGCCCCCTAATAAGCTTAAATAACTGCGAATGGAAAAGCCTTAGCTGGGTTTTAGACGTTTATTTTATGAACAATGACGTAATCTTTCACTGGCTTGAGTGGTTGGTTGCATTAGTTATTTTGATAAAGGATATTACAGATATTATATCATTTTACTCACCGTAATTGAATGAAATTGGACCTTAGTATTTGGAAATTTATTTTATTTATTTTTTATTTATTAATTTTCAACGCCCTGATGGGCTTTTACATGACAAGTTTATAATACAGAGACAGTTTTTAAATAAAAAAAGATAAACTATAAAAATATAACTAGTAAACATCATATGAAAGGTAGGTATACAGATAAATTTAAGGAAAGATAGTGCATTACAATAAAAGAGAAAGTTTCTAAGTTATAAATGGCATAGAAATAAACTTGTAGGTATGTTAGTAATTACAAAATTTACAGGTGACTAATAATTAAATGTGATGAAAAATACATGACAAAATGCAAGATACATAGAAAGAAAACGGTAATAGGTTTTTATATTGTAGATTTATAGAAATACACAAATATATGCAATAGATCCTATGTGATGCTCCTTAGATATCAAAATATTCTACATAAAAATATTGTTCAGATATTTCTTGAACAAAGGTAAACTTGTATTGAATACATCGATATTTGAGGTAAATTTGTTCCCTAGTGTGTGCAATCGTGAAATTGGTGCATGTGTGTGGTAGTTGGTTACAGAATTATTGTTGCAGAATAATATGTTTTGCCTTGTTTCTCGAGTAGGTACTTTAAAATCAATGAGATGCAGGAGTTCGCAACAATCTAATTCGGAGTGAATAATTTTAAACAAAAAAGTTAGATCGTTTATTTTTGTTCTGTTTTCTAGGGAATGCAATTTAAGTATGTTTAGTAAAGATGTGTAGTTAATGTGTTGAATAGGTATGTGTAACTTGAAGTTAATAAATCTTAAAAATTTTTGCTGCACTCTTTCGATATTTCTTATATGAATTTGATAATATGGGGACCAAACTATGGAATTATATTCCAACAAGCTGCGTACGAGTGACAAATATACGATTTTTATAACTTCCAGCGAATCGAAGTCTTTAATTGTTCTGATTATAAATCCTAGTGTTTTCATGCCTTTATTAGTTATTTGTTGTATGTGATTTATAAAGTTTAATTGCGTATCAAACACAACTCCAAGATCCCTAATTTCTTTGACTTTTTCTAAGATTTTATTATCTATTGTGTATTTGAAAGATAGTGGAGTCTTTGTTCGACAAATAAAAATAAACATTTTTCTTTGCTTTTTTTATTATTTCATTGATTTGTGACGTCATCTCGATTTCTATATCATTTTTAACGGTTCTCTTCTCTTGTAGCATTGACATTAACCGTGACAGTGAGGCATGTTAAATTCAACTCATATCCACTCGAGCGACAGACCAATTTAAAACTTTTTCCTTGGTTTGCTCGTGATTTTTTGGTGATCATTTTGAATGTTTTCCGCCCACATTAAAAAAAAGTCATACTTAAACTTAATAATTCAAATTAAGTACAAATGCATCAAGGGAAAATTTGCCTAAAAGTGGCAGCAAAGCAATCCGAGATATTTTTAATAGTGCCATATTGTGGCAAAAAGCGCTCCAGTGGATATACAATAGACCCGCGGTAATCCGGGCCCTGGCTTATCCGGCGCCCCCTGTAATCCGACACGCCTGATGATTGGACAGGTTGTACCTTATGATTGGACAGGTTGTAAAAAAAATAATGAATATGTTATAAATTGATTGGCACATATTATCCTTTGATGATGTTATTTTTATAATACAATATTAGCCCTCCATTGTGATGTTTAATTTACTAAATTCCACATACATAATTATGTTGTATGATTCGTAGTTTAAATAGATTCTTTGATTTGTAATTTGTCGGATTACAAGGTACTCTTATTCAAAAAATTCCGGACTATAGAAGGTTTTAGGTCGATAATCCGACATCGCCCTGCAAAACGTTTGACGGATTACCACGGGTCTGTATTATGCTCTATGGTGATCCGACAGTTGATCCGCCGATAATTGCCCCTCCCAGAATGATATTTACTATAAAATTATAATTTTTTGTACATTATTTACCAATTTCAAACGTAAAATCGAAAAATATACCTACCCTTAATAATAAGTTGGTGTGAATTTCCAACGAATTTATATATATATATTTTTCAACAAAAGGCTGAAAGCGTTGGGCTAGAAATTTTGCTAATATTTGGGTAGGCGAACCACACGAGCTAACAATAGGCCTGAGAGGCGCGTTAGGTTTATGAATCTTTGGAAGACCATACATTTTCGGACAACATGATGACTTTTCTCTAGGGATAAGCATCTTCTTAAGATCATCATCGAGTTTAGAGGCCATGATTTGCGGGTAAACCGAGAAAAGTGTTTTACATCTTACACCTGTGAAAACCTTAATCATAACATATATATATATATATATGTTATGGTTAAGGTTTTCACAGGTGTAAGATGTAAAACACTTTTCTCGGTTTACCCGCAAATCATGGCCTCTAAACTCGATGATGATCTTAAGAAGATGCTTATCCCTAGAGAAAAGTCATCATGTTGTCCGAAAATGTATGGTCTTCCAAAGATTCATAAACCTAACGCGCCTCTCAGGCCTATTGTTAGCTCGTGTGGTTCGCCTACCCAAATATTAGCAAAATTTCTAGCCCAACGCTTTCAGCCTTTTGTTGAAAAAGCGGATTCTTACGTTCGCAATGCTGAACATTTCATCTCAACAATTTCTAATATAACTTTAAACAAGGGTGACATTCTAGTGAGCTTCGATGTAGTCTCTTTGTTCACAAAAATACCAATCACTGAAGCATTAGAGTTAATTAAATCAAAACTAGACGTTCCTACTGATTTTATCACTCTGACGGAACATTGCCTTAAAAATACCTACTTTCAATTTGAGGGACAAATACATAAACAAATTCAAGGTGCCCCAATGGGCTCCCCTCTCAGCCCGGTAATCGCGAATATTTACATGATGTACTTTGAAATAAAGGCATTAGAGAGCGCTCCTCTGAAACCCTCACTATGGCGGCGTTACGTAGATGATACTTTCATTATTTGGCAACACGGAATTAAGGAATTAAATAACTTCCTTATTCATTTGAATAGTATCCATGAAGATATTAAATTTACCATGGAAATCGAAGAAAACGATTGTCTCCCATTTCTCGATATTTTAGTTAAAAAGAAAAAGAACGGCAGCCTTGGACATACCGTATATCGTAAACCGACACATACGAATAGATATTTAAACGCCAACTCAAATCACAACCCATCTCAGTTGTCATCAGTTATAAATACATTAGTTACCCGATCAAAACGACTAGCGGACAAAGATCATATTCGTGAAGAACTAGATCTCCTTAGTAGTGCTCTTCAAGCAAACGGCTACTCCAAATATTTAATTAACAAATCCATAAACAAACGTAAAAAAACTAATCCTGAAACGGAAACAGAACCCCTTTCTGTAGCAATTCTCCCATACATAAAAGGCTCAACAGATAAAATCAGTCGAATCCTCAAAAGCAATAAAATCAAAACTATTTATAAATCGGAAAATAAAATCTCGTCTCTATTAAGAAGTCCGAAAGACCACATTCCACTTGAATCACACGGGATTTATAAAATACCTTGTGGGGCGTGTGAAAAGGTGTATATTGGACGATGCAATAGAAAAATATCTTGTAGAATTGCAGAACATAAAGTAGATGTCACTAATAAACGCTTAACTTCATCCTTAGTTCAACACGTCCTTAATGAAGGTCATAAAATAGACTTCGATAATACAACAACAATAGCTAGCGTATACAATGAACCAAAAAGAATTTACCGCGAAGCAATAGAAATTTATAAACATAAAAATAATATGAACACCAGAAACGACTCCATAAGAATTCCCATCACCTGGAAAGTAATAATTGACGAAAATCCCCCAAAAACGGCATTTCCAAAATTATCAGAAGTACCCACAATTAGCCTAACCAATCAGGTCTCTACATGTAAACCGCCTGAGACTGCCGGTCCCACCTCCTACCCCCAGCACCATAAATCACAATCAACCCGGGTACTCCGTTCTAGCCATAGGAATTGATTTGCACTTACTTGAGTCTTGGATTCTGGACCGAACAGACATGCGAAAGCTATTAGTTTGAGACAAAAGCTAAAGACATAAGGCCTCTGAAGATGGACAGTGTGATCTGTCCGAAACGTCAGGAGTTAAAAAGTCCTTCTCAGGACTACGTTACGCGGGTAAACCGAGAAAAGTGTTTTACATATATATATATATGTATTGTCGATTTTTTTGTATTTATGCGCTGGTATACACAGTATATAGAGAAGAAGACTTTTCCTTGATCATTTGAATGAAAATATATTTCGTACTTTTGTTATTCGGCGGTACATCCTCTCTGCGCATCCCTTCGGGGTCGCTTAGTTATATATTGTTTAATTAGGTATACCGTATTTTCCCTAAACCGACTGCACATTGTATATAAGTACGCCGGGGGGCCAATTGTCGGCGGATCAACAGTCATGGAACCACGCTTTATTACTCTCATACATTTCCTTATTTCCAAGCGAAAAAGGCGTGACGAATCTATTTATTTGTCTTCCCTTTTTGCCTTATTCCAACCTTATTTTATATACAGGGTGTTATAAGACGTGCTTGACGTAATTTAACCAGTAATTCCTGGCATTATTTGGCGTAAAAACCGTTTAATTGTAATTTTGGTCTCCGGTGACGTTTGATTTTTTTTCCAACTTAAAACATTAAAAAAATCAGTAGGTATTTATCAGTTAGCCACTGGAGCGACAGCGCAATTTAAAACTTTTTTCTCCGATTGCTCGAGATTTTTTGGTGATCATTTAGAATATTTTCAGCACACATTAAAAAAATCATACCTCCGAATTTTAATATGGAGACATACAAACTGATTATAGTTCTTCATAGCCAATGAATTCATCTATCTTTTGTTGATTATTACATACTAGCAGACCCGGCCACACGTTGCTGTAGCTAACGAAACACAACGCCATTACCCAACCTTTATAAAATCCACACCACCCGCTTGCCAGCTGGCCGCTGCCTGAATTGAATATTTGAATTTCTCGGCCTTTCTCTTTTTCTTTTTTTTTACATTAACTCCACACAGGAGGCCCTGAGGAAAATAATTTCCCTCAGGGCCTATGTCATCTGGGATGCTGTGTGGAGGGTCTTTTTGAGGAGAGGAAGGAATGAACATTGGTCTTGAAGAGACCCATGTTGTAGGAAGGAGGAAACACAGAGGCCGGCAAATCATTCCACAGCTGAGCTGTTGAACACAAGAACGAGTCGAAGAAACGACCCGTTCTCATGTGACAAATGTCAACTGTGTACAAATGTTGGGCACGCGTTTGGCGTGTTTCCCGACTATGCACCGGTGCCGAAGGGATCAATGATGCTAGTTCCTCGGAGCATCTTCCATTGTAATACCGGTAGAACAAGGATAGCATTCCCACCCGACGCCTGTGCTCTAAAGATTGCAGTCCGTCTGTTAAGATGGGAGAATCTATCAAACGGACCGCCCGTTTCTGCACAGAGTCGAGGGTATTTTTCAGGTATTTTGGAGCTCCAGACCAGAGGTGGCTGCCAAATTCAACAAAATCCAAATTCAAAATTGGGGCGCACTTGCGATTTGTACAGGGTTAGCAGTTGTGTACTATTAAAGTATCTGCGGGCCCTGTACAGTACGCTCTGTTTTTGGGAGGCTAACTTTACTCTGGCTTCGATGGAGCCCCCATACCTCAGCTGGTCACTTAGGGTTACACCAAGCATATCAATGGAGGGCCTGTTCGGAAGATTGCTTCCGTTGAAAGTGACTAGATTTTCATTTCGATCCCTTTTAGACGTAATCAGACAAGATTGGGTCTTTGAAACATTAAATTCAACGAGATTATTTTTACCCCAAGAGAAAACACTCTCGAGGTAACCGTCCATTCTTTGCTTCAAAGCCTTACGAGCTGTTGGAGTTTGTGAGCCCTTTGGGGGCTTGTCAAACAAAAAGCTGTCATGAACTGTACTGTCATCCGCGTAACAATGAATTGGTGCACATGACAAAAGGTCGTTGATGTGCAACAAAAACAAAGTCGGAGACAGAACCGATCCCTGTGGGACGCCAGCATTTATTGAGTGTGAGGAAGAGGTGAAACCATCGACTACCGTCTGAATCGACCTCTCCCTCAAGAAGTCGGCAATCCACGTACACAAGGATGCGGGAAGTTCGTAAGAATGCAGTTTGTTGACAAGTCCTCGGTGCCAAACCCGGTCAAAGGCCTTGGAGATGTCCAGTGCAACCGTTTGGGTCTCACCGAAACGTTCCAGGCATCGCCCCCAAACATGCGTCACATACGCGAGAAGATCACCGCACGAGCGGTTCCGCCGGAATCCGTATTGACGGTCGTTAATAATTTTGTTCTTCTCGAGGTATGTGAGCAGTTTGTCGTTGATCACACGTTCCATCACCTTAGACAGAACTGATGTGATCGCTATGGGGCGGTAGTTGGCCGGGTTGGAGCGGTCCCCCTTCTTTGGAATAGGATGGATAACCGCTTTTTTCCAACCAGAGGGCACAGAGCCAGTCTTCAGGGACAGTTTATAAAGCTTCGTCAAAATTGGAGCTATTTCTGCAGCGCACCTTTGCAGTACCAGGACAGGTATTCCGTCAGGCCCACTAGCTTTATTAACATCAAGCCCTCGTAAAACATGGAGTACTTCCCGATGCCGGATCCTCAGCTTTTTTCATACGAAAACCGCAGTGAGGAACTGACGTCGGGACAGCACCTTGGTCATCGAGGGTTGAGTTATCCGCAAACATTTTACCTAGTAAGTTAGCCTTTTCGGTCGCGGTGTTTGCTAGAGAGCCGTCAGGTCTGGTAAGAGGTGGCAGACTGGATTTGCAGAAATTGCAACCTATTGAGCCCGCAAGCGACCAGAATTGCCTGCTGCTATGCGGGCATGCAGTCAGCTTTCTGCTGATCTGCTGGTCGTGCTCGAATTTTGACCTATTTATGATTCTCTTGGTTTCCTTTGCCATTTTGTTGTAAGCTGTTCTGTCTTCGGATGTTCTAGATGTGTTGTAGGCTCGGTAAGCCGCGTTTTTTCGTCGCACTGCTTCAGCGCATTGTCGACTGAACCACGGCTTTGAGCCTACACCAGTTTCCTTAACAGTAGATTGGATGAAGCCATCCATCGCGGATGTGATGACTTCACCAATTTCCTGGGCACATCTTGAGGGATCCGAAGTCCGAAAACAGACAGCTGACCACGGAAAAGCATTAAAATGTGCCCGCAGACCGAACCAATCTGCTGACCTATAGTGCCACACTTTTCTCTTCAGTCTCTACTATAAAAAGCAAATGTTATACATATAAACCTTCCTCTTAAATCACTCTATATATCGGTGAAAACCGCATGAAAATCCGTTGCGTAATTTAAAAGATCTATGTGCACATACATTTTGAGCGACTTCATTTTATACTATGTAATAATGATGATTCGTAGGCTTTAGAAAAAAATATATAAAATCGTAAACTTCTATTTAATTACTTACAAATTACGAAAAATTTGCCAAATATGGCAGCAAAGCAATCCGAGGTATTTAAATAGTGTCATATTGTGGCAAAAAGCGCTCCAGTGGTTATGTCAGAGGTTATGATGATTGGGCGGTTATTCGGCTGAGTGAAAGAAAGTTGTGGAAGAAATTTTATTTTATTTGGTTTTGAAGGAAAAATATGAACGTGAAGATACATCAAAAAGTTACCGGAGACAAAAATTTCAGGGCAAATGTCAGGAATCACTGGTTAAATAAAGTAAGTCCAGTACGTCCTTTAACGTTCTGTAACATCTTGTATTTATACCAGGTCTGACGATCTTCGTGAAAAATCTCACGGGTTCAAACAAATGTTACGGGTTCAAAACCAGTTTTAGGAAAATAATATATAATGATGAATAAACAAAAATTTTAACAAAACAAAAAAACGACTTCAAAAAATGCACTAAAAAGTAAAAAAATAATTTCGTATTCTTCTACAACTTTATAATCAACTTACCTTTTCTACTCATCAATATGTACGTACGATTGTTATTTTTGGAGTCGGTGTCGGCGGGAGAGGAGCTGTCAAGTGAACACGCCGGGCCGCGGGTACCTTGGTTGACACCGACTCCAAAAATAACAATCGTACCTACATATTGATGAGTAGAAAAGTTAAGTTGATTACAAAGTTGTAGAAGAATACGAAATTATTTTTTTACTTTTTAGTGCATTTTTTGAAGTCGTTTTTTTGTTTTGTTAAAATTTTTGTTTATTTTTTGATTTTTAGTGAATCTGAAGTACACTAACTAATTCGATTAAGATTCGGCCGAGTATCGTATATTTTTTCTTCAGAATTGGAGAGTTCCGTTACTTTGTCATGGATCCCATAATCAGAACCTAACCAAACTCTCATCAAACTACCCTTGAAGTACATCCTTTCCAATAAAAAAAGAATCATCGAAATCGGTTGGCGTGATATTGAGTTATTCGTCCATTTGTCGCGCACATACTTGATGCAAATTTAAGACTTATATGATTTTATCATGGATGCCATTGTCAGAACTGGACCAAATTAAAATGGGACCACACGGGAAGCACCAGCTTTCAAATAAAAAAAGAATCATCAATATCGGTTCACCCAGTCGAAAGTTCTGAGGTAACAAACATTAAAAAAAAAAAAAAAAAATACACTCGATTTGAGAACCTCCTCCTTTTCGAAGTCGTTTAAAAATAAAAATTCCGAAACGATTTTTGAATAAACTTTCTTTTTGCTTTTGGGATTTGTTGCCCTCTGGGAAATTGTTAGGCGCTTCCTAAATACGTCATATGCTCATATAATCTATCCACTTTTGCCATCCATTTAGATGTCAGTAACGAGATAATGTTATCTTTGTCATTTATAATTATCTTAATTAGCATGTTTCCAATTTTCATTTTCTTGCTAGTAACTTTAGTTAAGCCTACGTTACATTTTTCTAAAAATGTATTTCTAGCAAGGTTATCAAAAAAAATATAAGTTCGGGAAGCACGTACCGAAAACAAACCTACACTTTATTTAATTTTTTTTTTAGTTTTGGAGTCAAAGATAGACTTTGAGTATGGCTGTTTAATTCCTTAGAGAAAACCCCCATTTAAGAAAATAATAGAATGTGGGTTATTTGGGTTGATGAAAATTGGTTTAATACACCTAACCACTGAATACTAATCCCGTGTAACCTTCGGTTTAGCCCCGTGGCTTCTTGTGTGAAGTGTTAACCAAATAAATAGAAATAGACGATTATCCCCGGAGGCGGATTATGCCTGTTAGTCGACAGGGTAAGCTTTTGATCAATTCTACGCGTTTTAAAGTATGTTTAGGTGATGCCGTACAAGAGTTCTGAGCCACTGAGACTTCCTTTAATTAATAGAGAAGGGAAGGGAACATAATTTTGTTTTGTTTTGAGAGCTGCAAAAGATTTCAATGATTTAGACACATTTATTATGTTATATAAAACCCTTGTCAGATGCCAACTTGAATATAACTCTGCGTTATGGTCTCCCTTTTACAACATTCATTCAGACAACATTGAAAAGATTCAACGGAAGTTTCTAAGGTTTATAAACTATAAATTGCATATTCCTATACTAAACATTGATTACAATTATCTCCTGGATAAAACGTCTCTATTGAAACTTTCAGAAAGAAGAATAAGCACAGATTTAATACTATTACATAAAATACTGCATTACAAAATTGACTGTTCTGAATTACTTCAATTTATCAATATCCATGTTCCCCAAAAATCATGTCGAAATTTATTACCCTTCTACTTCAATAACACCAGGACACGAGCTTATCAAAATTCTCCGTTTCTAATAAATATTCTAATCTAGGTGATATATTTCATCTTAAAACTAATCAGTATAAATGTTGTATATTCTATCACTTTTATTCTTCTAGGCACAAATAGATTTACATAATTTCTTCAATTTTTGTTTGTATTGAATATGAGACTTCTTATCATTTTTACATAATATATATTTTTATTTTATTATTTGTTTTGTTGTTACACTGTTTTGTGTATTTTCTTTTCTCATTGTATTATATTTTCTTCATTGTTTGTTACTCAACTTATAAATTATAATGTAAAAGCCCATCAGGGCGTGTAATAAATAAATAAATAAAATAAATAAATATGACCATTCCAATTAAAGTTTCTCTGCCGGTCTTCCACTCTGGAATGACGTACCAATATTTAAGTAGTATGTATTATTCGTGTTCGTAAAAATATTATGATTACTCTCATGTACGAGTACCTATAAGGTATATATGAGAGGAGAGCTGAGTTGAATTGAAGCCAATGAGAAGGGGATTCTTTATAATGTTTTGATATAAGTGGTCACAGACACGGCTAAAAACCGCGAGCAGATCTGTTGAACCGCGAGTGCTTATGGTTTATACCGTTCACACGGCGCTATAAAATATTTCTTCCAATGGCAGGAGAGGGGTTCAGATGAATTAGCGAGCGGTCACGGAATGCACATTTTTTGTATTGAATCTGTCATCCACTGGTCTAGGCAGCTCCGTAATCAAAGTGATCCCCTCTCCTCTTTTCGTCGGAGAAGGGGGTGCTTAACTTTTGGCATATCGCCTCAGGAGCGGTTACGGCGTAAGATGTTTATTGTCTATGGTTGATCTGCGCTTAAACCGCTTAGGTGTGAACGGTCTGAAGGGATTGTATGGGGAGCGATATTTGGCGTGCTATGATCTTTTATAGTTTATAGCTGTGTCTGAACAGGGCTTTACACATTGATATATTAAACCATTTATAACGAAGATTAGGTACTATGGACTCTATATACGAGTAGGTATAATTTGGCACGATTTTCTGGGCATGTTGTATGTATTTGATTTTTTTCTTTGAATTATGTCATAAAGTTGTTGATTTTAAGATTCAGGGCCTGATACTGATCTTCGAATTTTAGAGTATCTGTAGTGCTTTTTAGTTTGTTCAAAGATTCATGACTGAGGTCTTTGCTTTTTTAAAAATTGTTTGTCGTGTTCCATTAAAGCTCCCGATAATAATAATAATAATTGGATAATTTGTAGAGCGCTGTTTTTGTGAAAAATCACCTCAAGGGCGCTAATGTATTAATAACGTCGGTGACTAAAGAGATAATTGTCGTGGTTTATTGAAGTCCACGTGTTCAATGACGTCGCTGATCTAAGAGTGGATTATCGTGTTTCATTCAGCCCTTCGTTAGCCAATGACATTGTTGATCAAATAGTTGATCTTTATTCATTAATGTCAACGTGTTCAACGATATTGCTGATCAAAAAGTTGATTGTCGTGGTTTATTGGTGTCGACGAGTTAAATAACGTCGCTGATCAAAGAGGTGATTGTCGTGGTTCATTCATCCCTTTGATTTTTTTCATGAAAGAAAGACAAACATTCCAGAGTTTCGAATAACCTTACAATATTTTAAACTCTCCTACTACTACCACCACATTAAGCGGAAAGCTTGTCTCGTGATGGAGGTCTTTAGCCAGACGAGGACGAGGAATTCAACTCACGAAGCCCAAACTTGCCAACTCAGCCACTGACTGATAGCCGATGACATCGTTGATCGTCTTGGTTCATTAATGTTGACATGTGTGATGAAGCGCTGATCTAAGAGTTGATTGACGTAGTTTATTCAAACTCCCATCGGTATAAGATTTGATTGTCGTTGTTCATGTTTCTGAAAGCGTATCTTCCTTGTTTCAGGATCAGGCATGACACTGGTGGTGCCCGACACGTCGTACTCCAGTTCCGAAGAAGAAGAGGACTTCTACGACGCGGACGACGCTCCATTCAGCTCATCTAGCTTAGCGGGGACTCCTTCCACGTGAGTACTTTTATTTTTTAAATGTTCGAACAGTCTATTCCTGTTTTTTTTTCTATAGGCATAGCCGCCAACGAATCACCAATATTCCGTGGTCGGGTTTGTGATGTCAACCGTATTGGTTTGTTCATTCTGAGGGAAAAATGATGCATGAATAATTAGATCAATTGTATTTAATCTTCCTTTTAAGACTCGCAAATTTTGCAAAAATAAACTTTTATAGAATTAATTAACCTTAGGCTAATGTTTTAATTTTATTTATCATCGGCTTTCTACAATATTAAGCTTCCCTTCCTGACTTTTGCACTTTTTTAATTTAAGTCGTGCATTTTATTCATTGGTAATAAATATTGTGGGACTATGCCTACTTGGAAATTTCTTTTAGCGCGTTTTTAGCAAATTTCAACTCGTGGGTGCTGTAAGAATCTAGACAAGAACTCAATACTATGCAAATACTCACCCGTCACATGCCTATATAGATATTAAAAAAACGAGGGACCTCCGTAGTCCAGTGGCTAAGACTCTTGACTCACATTCCGGAGGTCGCGGGTTCGAACCCGGCATGCGCAAATAAATTTTATTTGATTAATTTGTGTTATTTCACAATTAATTCATTTAAAAATAATATATAGTAAATTTGCGGCATGTTCCAGAGTGGAAGATACTATCAGTATCGCCCTGGTGTAAGACCACCATTCAGAATTGAAACGTTGCTTGAAAATGGCTTTAGCCGTGGTTAGTGACCAGATCTGAATAGCCAGGTACTCCCCAACCTTCCTGTTCCCCACCTCTTTCCCCTCCCCCACTACCTTCAGCCTCACAACATACCCCAATTGGGGATGC
This sequence comes from Limnephilus marmoratus, assembly GCA_917880885.1. Classification (NCBI taxonomy): domain Eukaryota; kingdom Metazoa; phylum Arthropoda; class Insecta; order Trichoptera; family Limnephilidae; genus Limnephilus; species Limnephilus marmoratus. The sequence continues at coordinate 28,094,679 of OU862924.1, read as the reverse complement.
CATAGTCTCACTGGCTCCAGACGGGAGCAGTTGAGATTCTTGTGCGGTATTCACTGTAAAAAAAAATAAATAAAATGGATGGAAACTGGTACCTATTTACAATACATTATAAGATGTCATATCCATATCTTTTGGAAAATCGCGAGTCAAACACTAATTTTCTGATATTTCGGTTTTATTTAGTTTTGCTCTAGCACAATTTCCTTTTCCATTATCTTGGCTAAAAGTTTTTGCACGAAATATTCCAACTGTGTATTATGTATTATTGATAACACTTGCCCAGAAAACAAAAGAAGTGTGCTTATTCTCGGTTTCCCCCTCCCCACTGGGATCGCCGCGGGTAGAACTGGGAGGAAATGATGCCCGCCCGAGGAAATCATACAAATGTATATTTTTGTTGAACTGTAACTTTTTGAACGATATTATTTGTCTCGCGGGTGCCATTTTTCCCACACTTCTGCCACTTAACGTTGTTGTTTCAGTTGACTGCGTTATTATTCAGTTTTATCTGATCTTTAATTTGAGAGGTTAAGAAACAAATACAATGATCCTGCCAAACCCCTTTTTATTAATATTTTTTCCCAGTTATTTTTACCATGAAGCAGAAAATCTTGTTGTACGTTTCACATCAAGCACTCGCCAACGGTTAACTGGGAAAGAAGGCAGAAGATGATCATGATCCGATTATGCTAGCTCCCTGAAGTGCGAGTATATGGTGAAAAACAATAAATTCGTTTGATATCCATACTAATTTCTTATTAAAGGTGAATCGTGCACGGGGCACGGGGATGAGAAATAACCTTGCGGCTACTCTTTGCTAAGACGCTTATGGATTTCGATAAGTTATGCCCAACCACCAAATAAGATAGGTAAATCACAATTAAGTGGTACTCACGGCTGTTGTGTTTTCTGGCTTGGTTTTCGTTTAGTGTCAGTCATAGATATTTCCATAAGCGCTCGATAAGATTGTTCTATTCGATTATTAGAACTATGGTAAAGTTTGAGTCACGAGTTTACACAAAGTATACGATGAAAACGAAAAGTTTTACACTTTATGTAACGATATGATGAATAACACTTCGGCGAAGAGCGAAATGTCGCGATACGAACGGTGGTTAGCAACGGACTAACGGACTTGACCATAATGCGGTACTTGACACTTTTTCTACCGTATAGGTAGGCACCCTTATTGTGCGGAAGTCCAAAATCTGGATTCCTCCGATCTCGTATGACAATCGGAGCACAAATACGTATGAAATCCATTAGTGTTATGATACAAAAGGTATTTTTGAAGACGATTTTAGGTTTGAAATGGGTAAATGAAGCACAAAAAATAACAATTTTATGATTATTATAATTTCGGGGGTCAACTCTCGAGGAATCAACTGTCGAATCCTTCGATCAATACACACGTCAATGGCCGGGTCACTATCCTGGCCATACTTTTTTTATCAATCTCCCTTGGTTTGATATTGGAGATTGCTGCCTTTGCTTTCACACACCTCAAACAGCTTATTTCATGAATGTCGCTATTCGGATTGGACGGGCGTATTTAGGAAAGTCTACTTCTACTGTACAGTAAAATCCACAGAATTATAAAATGACTCTTACCCTAATCCTATCCAATATTTTCAAACATTATCGTTCAATTTTTGAAACAACGTAATAAAAAAATACTAATATAAAGCCGCCTTTATATTACTATTTTTAAAGCCGCCTTTATATTTAAGTACTGTATAAAGCTTTCAGTATAGTAAAATCCACAGCATTATAAAATTAATAATCATGCAATGTATGAAAAAAAAACATAATAAAATATATTAAAATAATAAAATAAAAAAAAAACACAAAGTTTAATTTATTTCAAAAATTTGGGTGGCGCAGAACTTTTGTATGGACTAATTTTAATTTTACGTATAGAGTAGCTATTACAATTACCTTGAGACTTCTGATAATTTGGATTATCGTAATCTTTGTGTCATTATATATTTGGAAACGCTCGGGAAGAAAAGTTATTATTCATCGGTAGCTAACCTTTCATGAAATAGGTACTTTTTTTTCTGAAAGTTACTCACTCTGCCATTTAGCATTTCTGTCACGTTTACCATAGATTGAAAATTATTATGGGCGAGGAAATTATTTCTAACAAACAGTTAGGGAAATTAGAATTGGTAATCTTGGTGATAAATCTTTTTATCCAGCAAGTTTTAATTTCTTTGTCAAAGGGTATTTATTATTCGGAATGCGGAGTACTTCATGGAACAACTATGGTACCATGGAAAATAGGGTGTTCACTAAGTCATATAATTTTGCAGATTTGATTAATTATTTGAAACATGTAGATATGACTGTATAAATTATGATCGCTTCGAGATTTCATTTTTATTTGATGGCAAATACGCAGAACCATTGGAACCAAAAATTCACTTCACAGTTTTCATGAATACTTAGGTGAAACGAACACATTTGAGAAAAATCGCTTCAGGTATAGCTTTATTGTATATTTAGGAACTAGCTGAAGTCCCCGGCGATGCCCGGGCTTTACACATAGTTTTCGAAATCAAATGTAGACAGTGACCTTCCTCTAGTTTTGAAGGTCACATGTGCAAAATTTCATCAACCTCGGCATAAAACTATAGATTTGCATACAAATCAAATCCACACCCCCGGTTTCCAGCCCGCTCGTCCACCACATACAGACTTTCTCCTTTATATACTATATATTTTAATCAGCTTACACAAAAACCTTGACAAATTATATACCCAAACCTTCCTCATGAATCACTTCTATTGGTGAAAACCGCATGAAAATCCGATCAGTAGTTTTTGAGTTTATCGCGAACAGACAGACAGACAGTGTTTCCGACCTCTGTGTTTCCTCCTTCTTTCAAGACCATTGGAGGGAACCCACCACTTTCCCACGGCTGTGTGAGGAAACTGATTGTTTTACCTCCTTAGCCGCACACGTCAGGACTCTAATTTTTTTTGTGAAAAGAAAGCTACATTCTTTTTTAAAACGAATCTAGACCCTCCAATGTCCCCACATGCATGATTGTTAGTAAAAAAGAAAAATGTATGCATACTTACATTTGCAGTAATTAACAAGATAAAGACACATCATAGATGTGTTCGCCTGTTGGTTCAGCATCTAGTTAGAATGAAATCATAAAGAAAATGAAAAATATTTACAGGTGTAGTATGATTAAAACCAAAGAAAATATATTCAAAGAAAGATATCGTGGGCAGTTTGTCCCACTATCAAGGGGCAGTCCCGGCGAGAATGAGCAGGTGAGCGGCCTGGCTGCAACGTGCCCGAACACCCGCGTCCCTTAGCCGGTTTCCCAAGAGTACCCTTGAAGAAGTGTTTGTGGAGGGAGGGGACCCCAATAGCAATGTTTATTCCTTCCTCTCCTCAAAAAGACCCCCCACACAGCATCCCAGATGACATAGGCCCTGAGGGAAATTATTTTCCACAGGGCCTCCTGTGTGGAGTTAATGTAAAAAAAGACAGACAGACGCGGCGGAAGACTTTAATTTATAATATGTAGAGATATTATTGTAGTATAAATGAATATAATCCGATCTGTCAAGTTTTCTGGTTGAACCACCTATCATTTATGATAGCTGTAAACCGGAAAGTTGTTGATTGCGAGTTTTCATTTTTGGTTATTATGCTATCCCAAATTTGAGAAACGTTACGACTGGGGAGGGGATGGGGGTATGAAAAAGGGTGGTTAAGAAGTGCCTACTGGATATTTTCTATAATAATACTACTCTACATCTGAGTCAGTCCTGCGTAACGATAGTTCAACGAAATCTAGAACTCACATTTTCTTTATTTAATTTTCATTTTCAACATTTGAATTTTTTAATGTATTCTGGCAACTTTGAAGTATCTTTATATCGGATACGTTTTAAGATTTTCACGGCCAAAAGTATTTTCGTTATTTATTTTTGGGGTGTTATGCCGTGTTGCGCTGCCTCCTTCTTTAGCCAACGTTTCGCATCTACCGGATCTGCCCTGATGATGGACCCTGCAACGATGTTCGAAACGTTGGCTAAAGAAGGAGGTAGCGCACCCCAAAAATAAATAATGAAAATACCTATATATCCTTCAACATTTTTAACAGATTTTTTTGTAAATTGTCATTTTCAAAATTGGAACTGATCGGTCAATTAAACTCCAACCTCCTTCCCATTCTCAGAGCACGTGTTCCAGTCCTAACAAATCAGTGCCCCTCGGTGTACCGGTCTCACCGGGACAGGAGTGCTCCTGGCTGGGGGGTACAATCGTATCGTATAATTGTCATTTTCAAAATTGGAACTGATTTGTCGAGAATTCAGTATTATTATAAGTTCAGATTGGTGGTAAGTTGTAAGAAATATTAAGTTTGTGTTTACCTTCATAATGTGTTTCATTGGGTTGGATTATTATAAATCGTCCTTAATGTAAAAACTAAAACCATAGGTACCTAAATTCGGTTCCGCAACTTTTCATCCCGCGAAAAAATATCCTTGATAAAATATCCTCCGACAAATATCTTACGGACAAAACACCCCCCACAAAATATCTAATAAAACCTAACCTAACCTAACAAAAATGAGACAAAAATAATACAGACATCCTCTAAAGACAATAATTATCGTGTTCTGTAATATTTTTTCCTTTTTTTACTATTTTTGAACAATAATTTATTGTGTGTATTATTTTTGTCCCATTTTTTTGTTAGGTTAGGTTAACTTTTTGTCGGTGATATTTTGTCGCGGGATGAAAACGTGCATTATCCCAAAATACATCATCCATTTAATTATTTAACTTGCTGATGGGATCAAGGAGCCAAGGATATCCACTCCCGTTCTAACTCTTCCCTCTCCGCGAACCCCACCTTCCCCCTGCCTTTCCTCCCTGCCGCAAAAATTTATGAAATACACACATTTTCATTAATACAAATTTTCATAACCCGAGAGCTTTCCATTATATACAACCTATGTTACACGCTGATAATGTCGCTTTCAATTGGTGAAAAAAATTAAAATCGGTTCAGTGGTTTAGGCGTGAAAGCGTAACAAACAAACACACTAATACACATTTATAATATTAGTATGGATATGGATTGTAAACCAATGTAGCTATAACGCTTCGACTGCACTGTACATAACGTACATGGGGCGTAGATGCTAATCTAGGAATTTATACAAAAGAGTGGCACAAAAACACTGGTATTAGCATACATTAGCGAGGATTGTTGGCTTTTTTACTACCATTTAGTTTAAATCGTGGAATGGGAACGCGGGATGAAATGTAGATCAATGCTTTAATTCTTGGGCATCAGCGGAAATTTGCGGAGGTTAACAATTTCACTTGGAATTCCAAATGAGAATTTACAAAATTTCGACTTCGAATGAAATGAAATTAATGGAGAAGGATTAAAAAACAAATGTTTACGTGTTTTCAACAGGAATAAGCAAAGTGGATGGAGTGCCACACACATCTCTTTTGGACCACAATCCTTTTTTCCCATCTTCATTCATTGTAAATCTTTTCGCCGATTATTTTAAATCTGTGTATGAAGAGGATATACCTAGCAACGAAATTCCAAAATTCTCATCGAATCTTAGTCTGGATATATCTGAAGTACGCATAGAAATTAAAGAATCAAAAACCATGTAAATTTGTTAGATGCTAGAAAAAATGCAGGACCTGATAATATTCCACCTGTGCTAATTAAAGAATGTTTAAACGGCTTAGTTGTTCCTCTTTTTCTAATTTTTAACCAGTCACTAGAGACAGGCAGTTTCCCTGATACATGGAAACACAGTTTTCTTACACCCATTTTTAAAAAAGGGGACAAAACGGACGTAACAAATTATAGACCAATATGTATCCAATCATCGATACCCAAGCTTTTTGAAAAAATTGTCCTCCATAAAATATCCACAAACGTTAAAAAAATTATAACTCCCTACCAACATGGCTTTTGTTCAAATAAATCTACACTGACCAATTTACTAATATACGAAAACTTCATATCTGAATCTTTAGCCAACAGGTGCCAGGTTGACTCAATATACACTGATTTTAGCAAGGCCTTTGACAAGGTGTGTCACAAAATACTAATCAATAAATTGGCGAAACTTGGAGTTTATGGTAGTTTATTAAATTGGTTTGTTAGTTATTTGTCCAAAAGAATTCTTAGTGTGAAAATAAATGGCACACAGTCTTACAAATTTATAGCAACAAGTGGAGTGCCGCAAGGCTCCCATTTAGGGCCCATTTTGTTTATTATATTTATAAATGATATTGTTGATATATTTACTGACATAAATGTGCTACTGTTTGCCGATGACATGAAACTATATAAAGAGATTAACCACATTAATGATTGTATTATACTTCAAACTAACTTGATATATCTTTTTAAATGGTGCTCTATCAACAAACTAGCATTAAATATAAATAAATGTCAGTTCATTCATTTTTCAAAAATAAATAATCCTATTATTTTTCAGTATTCCTTAAATTATGAAAATTTAAATTGTGTTAGTGAAATTATGGATCTAGGCATTATGTTCGACAGTAAACTCACCTTTGTATGTCATATTAATAATATTATCAACAAAGCCCTAAAGACTCTTGGTTTTGTTTTGAGAGCTGCAAAAGATTTCAATGATTTAGACACATTTATTATGTTATATAAAACCCTTGTCAGATGCCAACTTGAATATAACTCGACGTTATGGTCTCCCTTTTACAACATTCATTCAGACAACGTTGAAAAGATTCAACGGAAGTTTCTAAGGTTTATAAACTATAAATTGCATATTCCTATACTAAACATTGATTACAATTATCGCCTGGATAAAACGTCTCTATTGAAACTTTCAGAATAAGCACAGATTTAATATTATTACATAAAATACTGCATTACAAAATTGACTGTTCTGAATTACTTCAATTTATCAATATCCATGTTCCCCAAAAATCATGTCGACATTTATTACCCTTCTACTTCAATAACACCAGGACACTAGCTTATCAAAATTCTCCGTTTCCGAGACTTCACAGTCTTGGAAATAAATATTCTAATCTAGGTGATATATTTCATCTTAAAACTAATCAGTATAAACGTTGTATATTCTATCACTTTTATTCTTCTAGGCACAAATAGATTTACATAATTTCTTCAATTTTTGTTTATATTGAATATGAGACTTCTTATCATTTTTACATAATAATATATATTTTTATTTTATTATTTGTTTTCTTGTTAAACTGTTTTGTGTATTTTCTTTTCTCATTGTATTATATTTTCATCATTGTTTGTTACTTAACTTATAAATTATAATGTAAAAGCCCATCAGGGCGTGTTTTAAATAAATAAATAAATAAATAAATTATTTCACACATATATTTCCGCATAGTCCAGCGGTAAGGCTCTTGAAAAGCACTCCGAAGGCCGCGGGATCGAATCCCGGCGTGGCAAATAATTTTTATTTGATTAATTTGTGTTATTTCACAATTTATTTATTTAAAATAATATACATTGTGTTAAGGGACGTACTTGACTTACTTTAACCAGTGATTCCTGACATTATTTGGAGTAAAAAAATGTTAATGAAATTTTGGTCTCCGGTGACTTTTTTTGATGACTTTTTTTTTCAATTTTTTTTTCTCCAAATTCAAAAAAAAAAAATTCTTCCGTATGTCATCACTGGTCACTCAGCCGAGTAACAAACCAACCCCTCACCCCGCCTCCAACTGTCGAACACCTATCATTTTTTATGTTTTTGTAGAAAAAATAAATATAAAAATACCAAAAATGTCACCGGAGACCAAAATTTCATTTACATTTTTACTCCAAATAATAGGAATCACTGGTTAAAGTTAGTCAAGTACGTCCCTTAACACCCTGTATAGTATATTTGTGGCACGTTCCAGAGTGGAAGATACTTTCAGTATCGCCCTGGTGTAAGACCACCATTCAGAATTGAAACGTTGCTTGAAATGGTTTTAGCCGTGTTTGGTGACCAGATCTGAATAGCCAGGTACTTCCCCACCTTCCTCTTCCCTATCTCTTTCCCCTCCCCACTACCTTCAGCCTCACAACATACCCCAATTAGGGATGCCATAGTCACACTGGCGCCAGACGGGAGCAGTTGGGACTCTTGTGCGGTATTCATGTAAAAAAAAAAATATATTTATATATCCTTATTTAATTTTTACTCTGCAGAACGGAACGATTGCGGTTGAAGGGAGTTAGAGATATTGGTCGAAATGTGAACAATATCGAGTAATGGAGTACTGCGGTCCCAGAAACCAATTGTTGGATAACATATACCTCTGCCCGACCTTTGGCAGCAAGTGGTTCGCTATATTTGGTGACTAGGCAGGAGTGCCTGGGTTCGTGGGATGAGATTAGTTAATATCTTTGTGGCGGATGCTTTTGACCATGAGCTACGTGGCGAGTCGGATCGGAAGAGGACGGTTGAGGGAGACGGATTCACGCTTCACTCCTGGATACACTGACTCCAGATTCCTTCTTACCCCTCGTACCTTTTTTCTTTCCCAGAACTTCCTCTACATCATTTGCCTTAAAAGACCCTCCACACAGCATTCCCAAAGGTGACGTTGGCTCTGAGGGAAATTATTTTTATCGGGACACCTGTATCTAGTTAATGTTACAAAAAATACAAGAAAAGAAATTGTATTCAGTTGTCAATAATAAGAAGTTGAACGCGATTGGCAGTTCACAATAGAGTTCTGATACTCATTCTGATGTGCTACAAGCTATGGAATTGATAAGAAAAGGAAGATGCTTGACTTAATGCGATGTCAATTATATCCCTGCGACGTATGTGGGACAAAAAACAAATTAGGGGTAGAATAATAATTATTTTTCCGAAAATGTTTAAAAGGCTGATTTTAGCATAATAACGCTCGTAACTAAGAAAAACTTTTTTACCTACATTAAGTGAAGAAATAAATGAAGTATCAGGAGAAACTAACTAACTAACTAACTAACCATCACGCCGTTTCCCCGCAGGGGTAGACAGAGAGGACGGACCGCCAAACAACTCGGTCTTGGCACACACTCTTTGCCTCACTCACATTCATACATCGTCTCATACATTCTCTTCTATTGTTCTGACTTTTGACATGGCCCGACTCAAGTATTTGATTCACTTGATCGTGCCACGTCTTCCTCGGGCGTTCCCGACTTCTTCTACCATTCACATTCGCGTCGTATATTCTTCTTACACTACTTTCTTCGTTCATTCGCTCTACATGCCCAAACCATCTGAGGGTCCCTTTCTTAATCTTACTCATTATGATTACATCAGCCTTACAATGATTGCGGATATCCACATTTCTCACACGATCATTCATTGTTTTACCACACATACGTCTCAGGGATCTCATTTCAACAGCATTCAGCTTACTTTCATCCTTCCTCTGCCAGTTCCATGCCTCACTGCCATACATCAGGGTAGGTACCAGGACTCCATTGTGGACTGCTAGCTTCGCTTCTTTCGACAGTTTTTTATTAGCGCCAACGGCATTCAGTCCACCATTAATGGAGTTACCGGCATTCACCCTTCTTTCAATATCTCTATCAGCCTTCCCATCTCTCGTAAACATACTACCCAGATACACAAACTCATCCACCTGCTCCAAGTATTCATCATTCACAACTATGTTGCATACTGTTTTCGTACTCTCTCTTTCAAACACCATGACTTTAGACTTGCTTACATTCATCATTAACTCATTCTTCATACATACATCATTCATCCTAGATATGAGAGACTGTAGATCTTCCATAGTATTAGAAACTTTAGAAATCAATAGTATCAAGAGAATAAATATGAAATTCCGGTAAAGAAAAAGCTAATATTATTACGCCAGTAAAATAACATATCAAGGAATGGAAGTTTTCTCCATTTTCGCAGACTTGGTAGAGAATTTAATGGCTCTTTAATTTTACGCAGTTGCTTACAACTTTTCATATTTATGTAAGACCTCCTTTGCCGTAGTTTCTAATTAGGTCGGTGGTATTTCACAATTACCTGGTTTATTTATTTAATTCTTAACGCCATTTTAACCCATAACTATGGACGTGAAATAAAAATCACACTCCCATGGACGTCGGGTCACTCAGACCCCTTCATAAAATTCTTCTTTCATACCCGAACCAATCTGACTTTGGCAAGGAGTTTATATGTAAAATATTTATAAATAAAAGATTGAATAATGAAAATAATCAACTTTTACTCATATTTTAATAATTGTCTCCAAATTTAACAAACTTAGTCAGTTTTCAGTATTTATTGACTTGAGATCATATTAAGGCTCCTTAATTATAGTAGGTATCACATAAATCAAAACTAATAATTTTTGCTAGCTAATAAAGAAAACAGTAACAAAAACTCATAAAAAAACCTCTGAAAGAAATAAAATAAAAATTCTGACAAGGATCAAACTTATATAAAATTACTGGCACTCAGAACATAGAGGCTTGGAAGACTGAAGACAAACTGGTTTTTTGCAGTTAATACAGGCATGGGTTGTCTTTCTAGGGAGCTTTGATGGGCAAAATCTACATCTTTTACGATTTGTAGAGCCAACTCAACTAAACCTGAAGCTACTGAGACGCGCGGGGGTGGCGCGCGGGGAAGGTGTTTATTCCGAGAAATTGAAGAAGCGGCTGGGCCTCTGAGACCCGGCGTCCACAGTAGGTTAAGGGTTTTTACGTGGTAGTGGAAAAAATTATACTTTTTTTTTCTTTCCTTTTATACAACAAGTGCCCTAATAACCGGTCAGTGGATGAGTTGGTATCGCGTTTGGGTCCCACCCAGGCGTCCTGTGTTGGATTCCTCGGCTGGCTAAGTCCTCCATCACGACACAAGCAACATTTTCCGCTTACTGTGGTGGTAGTATGAGATTTTCAAATATCGTCGTAACCTCATTAATCGTAACCTGGGAATGTTTTGTCTTTCTTTCAAAAAAATTATTAAAAAAACAAGATTTGGTATTTAAGTGATAAAATAAAGATGTCCACTGGCTTGGTTTTTTTTAATTCCGTCCATTAGTAATATTCTGGACAGTAAGGAGTGCACGAGATATAGATGAAACAATTCCCGACTTCTAGTATTACGTACTGGAATCCGTATCAACGCAAGCAATTCTGGTCTATCTAATGCATCATTTAGAATTTTATACAGAAATACTAAGTCAGTGAAAATCCTCCAGTGTGACAATTTAAGCATATAAAGATCGTTTAAGGGGAATATAAACGTTAGAAATATTTTGATTCTCATGCCTGCAAAATTTAAAATCAAGCGTCTTATTTGCACGAGGCAAGTAAGCGAAAATGTGGTTTTTATTTATTTTGTGCATAATTTTATAAGAACGAAAAAAAGTTAGAACATAGAAAACCTTAAAAATAGTCTTAGCCATAAAGGGGTATTTAAAAAAAAATTTTTTTGTATTACTTCATAGTTAAGTCATGAAAAAATATTTTTTTTAGTGGTTTACGCTTATATTTTTTGTTATGTAAAAATAATAATTTTATTGTCTTTCCAATACATAGAAAAGCTAGTAAAAGCTTCTAATTATCCGTAGCATATTTTTTGATGTTCATACTGTAAGCCGATTCGTCGTAAAGATTAATCTAAATAGTGTCTAAATAGGATTTCACGTATAACTTCATCTTAAGAGGAAGCCACAAGCCAAAAATGTGTATATTCTTAGTGTGCCTTGTATCGCCGAATAAAGGTAATAGACCTAAAAATCGCTTAACAAACGTAGTCTAGAAGCGTTCGATTTCTACCGCAAAAGTGATTTTTATTTATATTGTTAATAAAATTTTATGGGAAAAAAAGTCAATCAAGGGAAACTGTCACAGAAAATCTTAGCCATAATATTGTATTTTTTTAATGGTTTTTTATGGGCGTTCATACATTTCTATTGAAAAAATGCATTATTAGTAGTTAACGCTTATATTTTTTATAAAGTAATCAACTATTTTATTTTCATTCTACTCAAGCGAAATGATAGTAAAATATTCAATTTATCGGAAGTATATTTTTTCGTATTCATAATGTAAACCGATTCGTGATAAAGATTAATCTAAAGGCATCACGTAAACCGTAGCCTTAAAATAATGTCGCAGGTCAATAAAATTGTTGGAATACTTATTTTAAAAGTTAGGAAGCGTAAGAATTTATTTTATAGGATTTGTTTAGATTTAAACCCAGGGTTCAAACCAATTATGGAGTTAAAAGTTCTCATCAAAAATTAGATTACGATCAAAAGGTTTTCTCATTTGTTCAACAGATGTCTCTAATAGAATCATTTATTTTGTCTCTTTCTCCCACAACAGACAAGGTAAGTACCTTTATAAAAAGGCTTACGTTGGTGAAATTAATTCACTTCTTTACAAAAACTTGCACTACAATAGAGAACTCCAGTCCAATTTTTTTATTTTTTTAAATGAATAATGACCTTCTAACTTAAATCACTGCATTTTTATTTTTATTTTTAGAGTTAGTTTCAATAGTTAAAATAATTGTCAAAGTTTTAATTTTACAAGATTCCCCTAAGACCACCGTATGTACGGTGAATTGTGTGACGTCATCACTCCTGAAAAATTACTATAGGATTGGGCAATCAGCTGATCAAGTGCCGCCATTTTTAATACCGTTATTCGAAGCATTCTCCCTAGAAGTAGCATTACTATTTTTTGGTGCAGTAGTTTTTCAATATTTTAAATAATAGAGATAAACTAATAGAGATACCTCTATTTTTGATACTGAATTATTAAGGCTTAAATATTGTTTCAATAAACACTACAACTAAATCTCTACAAACAGTATGAAATAACGAATAACATGAAATGTTGTTAATACTGATGGCTTATGTCATACCTACATAATCAAAGATTTCAATACAATGACTGGTGACGCGTGACGTCAGCACTAACCATTCAGTAATACCAACTTTACAGTGTGTTTTGACGAGAGGTTTAAAAATGCACTTTTTAATAATTTTTTAAGAACTCTACGTTTAATATTATGAAATAAAACTTATATATTCAGAATCAGCGTTTATTGGTCTATATGAACATATTTTTTTAAAGCCATAATATTTTTCACTGGAGTTCCTTATTTTAAAATACCACTGAACCCTTGTCCGTTGGGTGGGGAAAAGTTATTGTCGTCAGTTGTAACTATTCAATCATGACAATAAAAAATCAAGAAATTAAGTTATAAAAAAAGTGCTTCATTTATAAAAAAACCAGTCCAACAGATTTCTCTTTTGTAAAGACCTAACATTTTTATAGGATTCTTTAACATAAATATTGTAATATGGGTTCCAGACGATGAAGAATCTATGAACAGATCTCGTCATTTAAACTGCTCTGAATTCTACTAGGTCGACCTTATAAAATAGCGCCGAGAGACCTCCATAGCGTGATGATGAATGCTCCGACTTCGATATAAACTTTTGGGAAAACACGTACACTCATGAATGTCGCAAATAAACAGAGATGCGGTATTATTTCTACTTTTTGGTGCAAAAATTTAAATATCTCATAAATGTATTTCTATCTACGGCTATGGCAGATCCAGTGGGAGCAAATGAGGTCGTCGGACAAATTTATTTACAAAGTACTAACCTCGATTAAATCTTTTTCGGTCTTGCATTATTTTTGCTTGGATGAACAAAACATTTTTTTACCAGGAAATATACAAGAACGGAGCATCGAATTATGAAACCTTTTCCCCGAGATAAGTCTGCACGCAATTCTGCGATTAAATAAAAGGTTCGGCCTGACTACGACAAAAACACCTTGGACACACGCTAAATACCCGAGAGAGGGATTGTTACAATTATTATTTTAAATGTTTTTTTTTGTGAACATTACGCTAGTGTCTCGCTGACATGGCCCGTTATATCAGTTGATTATAAGCTTGGCTTGGTTGGAATGTCGAGCTTAGCACAACTTAGAACATAATCCGTATATAGATGTCACCAATATTCCGTGTATTGTCTATGAATTTAGAGGAATGTACTCACTACTTTGTCTGTATCGAAATTGCGATATTATGATCGTGATCTTTCAAAAACGACGGCAGTTTATTTTTGGGTGGGTTTAATTTACGAGTTAATTTTTGATAAAGTTCCCCATTTCTATTAGCAGCGTGATGGATGCGAGTACACTAATTTTAATTGGTATTTATTTTGCTCGAGTCAGTGCAGTATTAATGAAATCAACCACTGAAAACAAACTGTCCTGTCGTTGAAACTTTTAAAATCCCTTATCAGACTATTTTTGATTGATTATTATTTATCAATTAATAACATCGTCATTCCTCATCACCTGATGAGTGTAATAGTCTGTATTTGTAAAATTAGGCAATTTGGGTAAATTTAGGTGGGAAATATTCATATATTACGTACGTAAATGACAGATCTGGCAAAGTATGACTGCTAGCGCCTTGAAGTCTAAAATAGGAACTATTCTGCCGCTTAGCAAAGCTTGAGCGATAGATTTAGCCCGCTTAAATTAGAGCAAGGGATATCGTACATAGCAAAGATATGATGGCTGATATACCTGGCCTATGATGGCACTTCCATTGCTGGGGAATGGTTTGAGGCTAAATGCGCTCCCGGGTTAATTCAAATTAATACGAAAGATTTTTTTCGTAACTATAAAAATGTAAAAAATGAGTTTATCGTTTTCTAAATAGTCGGAAATCTTCTGTATGGCGTATTTTCGGCCAAGTTACAATCCTTATTCCCGTTACAAATACCGCAAATATTGTAACAGCTCCCATTTTGGCGATCTTGCTTGATCTGGGAATCGAAGTAAAATAATACGTAATCAGTTATTATATATTCTGAATCAGCGTTTATTGATCTGGAAGGATAAGACGTATTTTTAAGACGTAATATTTTTCACTGGAGTTTCTTATTCAGAAAAGAAACAAAAATTGACTATTGTACAACAAAGTACGATTGATTACCCGAATAATAGACAATATCCTTCCAACCCTCGAATATTACAAGTAAACTTCAAATATAACAGAATCATATTAATCTAAACGTAATAATAATAGTTGGATAATTTGTAGAGCACTGTTTTTGTGAAAAATCCGTGTATTCCGTAAAATCCGTGTCGTCAAATGTAATGCCATTTATCTATGGATATATGATGGAGCATACGCATAAAGCTGATTAAATTATAATATTAGTTTCGCTATAAATAACTTGACCGAAACGAGAGTGGTAGGTTTTTGGAAGCAACTTATCTAGGCCACTTTCAACCCGGTGATTATTTTAGTTCCCGGTACATTACGACTTTATACACCCCACTTAGGTCGAATTACACAATTCTACTTGGGTGGGGTCGTGGGGGTGTATAAATTCATAAGTCAAAGTTGTTAACTCGATTCCTTGACCCTTTGAACCAAAAATAATACTTCCACTATTTAGAAACTACGAGAAGTATTCTTAAAAAATGCCGCTTAATTCGGTCTGCTTTTAATGTTTCATATTGGCCATTTTTTTAAATGCTGTGTATATAACTTGTGCGCCACTTTAACGGTCAGAAAAAATGACTACCTATGGTTCTCGACGAATTGAATACCACCCAAACTAACAGCAGAGTATCTCACAATGGTACTTACGGCAGCGGTAATGATCCGCGCTGTTTATTAACGCGGATTCACACTTGGTTTTGGCACTTAGATTTGCATTCAAGTAGTTAGGTTTTAATTACAGGCACCTGTATAATTTTTATGAGTCTAATTCTTGAACTATATGGCCGTGATTGACTCATACAAAGGTGATAGTTATTTTTAACTTCACAATCGTGGACTATTTCACGGCGGATATGTAAAGTATTTTATAAAGGTGATTGTCCTCGTCGGGAATTAAGAGGGCATTACCAGAGAAAACCAGAAATATGTCATTTTCAAATCAGATTTTAGACGTATTGACTCTTTTCCACAAAGAATTATAAATGGATTTCCAAAGATTGTGCTTTTATCTAGCATTCGCATGTAATAAATTTTGAGAATTTTTTTTTAAATTTTTAGTATAATAAGGTTATTCCATAGGTCGTTGGCAGATTTGTTAAATTTTCAAAAGAGATTTTGTATTATACAATACCCATTTCAAATAATATAATCATGCAGTAAAATAAATCAATTCATTATCTAGCAAAAGCATGTTTTAGAATTTTAATTTTAGTTTCAATAAAATCATTAAAAATTATGTACGTACATGTGTTTCTTGACGAAAATTGGTCCATTTGTGTATTTATTTGCGCACTTACAAACTAATATATTTCAGATTTTTAACATCCTTATTAAATTTAGACATTATTGAAAAATGATAAATACTTATAATCAAAAAATAATTACAAAAAGTACATTATTTTAATAGTTTTATCATCACGCCTTTCAGCATTTTTGGATGAAGGTATAAATTAAAGCTAATTTGGATTGAAATAAATTCGATATTGAGTTATAATTTAAAAAAGGTGGTACGGAGAATAATTAATCTTTCTCATTGTAACCGCCCTGCACGATCGTAAGAACAACTTTCGACGAAATGTGGATTTTCGTCCGCTGGCTGGTTAAACGCTCTTAACACGCGTCAGAATGTTACGTGTAACGAAGCGATATTTTGATTTATTTTACTTAATATTTTAGATTCATCTAACTTTTACAACCTTGATATTATGACAGAGTAAGATAGTTTATACGAGTATTTTATTTATTATTTTAGATTCATCAAACTGTCACGACCTTGATATTATGATAGAGTAAGATAGTTGATATCTCAAAATCACCTCAAGGGCGCTGTACAATTTATTAAGAATGTTTAGGCTCTATCTAGCTTTATGTTTACAAATAGATATAGAAACATACTTACCTGGTAGGTCACTTCCGACAAACACACTTCCTTGGAAAGTTAATGCTTGGAAAAGATACGACTTTGCACGTGGCGGACATATATTTAAAACACTACATTTCATGATTTTACATTTAGTACCCTCATCACTGTTAGTATTACATTTTTAAAAAGACTTATGCCAAAGATGAGTTAATATTTATTTTGAAGGAATTTAGGACCTTTAGGACTGGAGATTTTCATGAAATGACCTTTACAAAAGCTTGAAATAAGATTTTGCTTAGATTTTCACACAATTAGTTATTTACAATGTCGCAGGCAGTGAAGGTGGGTTTAATTATCACTTTATAACGACGTACTCATCACTTTTTAACAATTTTACCGAATCTTCAGTACTTAAAGTTCTGTGAAACACCTTATGTCAAAGTATTGTAAAATTGATATTTCTGTGACGTCACGTTCGGATGCGTAACATTTTGTCTTCGACAAAGCTACATAATTACCGGTATGGGTACCGCCACCCAGGGAACCATTTATTTTATTGGATAACCACCTCTGCCGTAAGACACCCCAAGTGGTTCGCTACGTTTGGTGACTTAGCAGGGGTCAACTTCATGGGGTGAGATTTATCCGGGTCCTGGCGGCGGATGCGTCTGCCCACTAGCTACATGGCAGGCCGGATCTCGAGAGAATGGTTGAGGGAGTCCCTTTGACTTTTCCAGCCATACTCTCTTGGAACATCGCCTTGCATCGCAGTGGGAGGGATGGAATCATACGTCCGTCACTCTTGGACACCCAGATTCCTAATCACCCCTAATACCCTTTTCCTTCCCAGAACTTCATCTCCTTCCTCTCCTAAAATGACCCTCCCCACAGCATCCCCAAAGATGACATAGGCCCTGAGGGGAATTATTTTCCCCAGGGTCTCCTGTGTAAAGTTAATCTAAAAAATAAAACATACTTTGAAGAGTTTTGCCAAAAGTTTTGGTCTAATTTTGACTCCTCGAATTGTTGAAGTGTTAAAGTTTGCATTAAGTAAATTACGGCCGATTATTCATTCTTAAAATACATCAATTCGTTGGTATAAATTTTGTACTGCGAAGGAAATCAAACCTTCTTCTAATCCAATATAAAACCATACGTGGAAACAATATCCAAATTAGATTTTATTATCACTGGTGACGTTCAAATATGAGATGATGGTATTATGACAATGAACAATACAACTCGTCTGAATTGCTTCGAACCCATCGTTCTGTTGGATTGTCACGCTACTGCATTCAAATATATTACTTCAGAATGTATCCACAAGGGAAGATTCAAGTGTAAATTCACCACAACAGTGGCGTAGCTATAAATTACCGTGCCCTGGGGTAATACAGGGTAACAGTTAACCGACCCCATCTCCACATTACTAATTTGAGTGTGTTGTTGGACTGTAGCCTTATCGATACCGATGACGGCGATCTACATACCTCTCTAGTCGATTACCGAATTTGTGCGGTGTGGGCGGCCATCTTAGACGCTTTCCCGCATTTAATTAACATCTACTTTCAGAGCTGTTTGTAAGTCAAGTTTTAATGCATCTAAGGAGATGCACCACGTCGTGTAAAATTCGGGATCAGCCGAGCGATTCTCTGTTTTGTGAGATCGAGATAGATCACGGGCGAGATCTCCTGTCAGATTTGTGTGATTTTCTAAGGCTGTTAAATGGATAAATAAGCATGCAGACTTGAATTTGTGTTTAAAATGACCTAAACTAAAATACGTGACAGCCCACAGCTGAAATTCTGACATCGGCCCGTAGTAAAAGCAAATAACAGCCAAAGAAACTCACACAAATCTGACAGGAGATCTCGCCCGAGATCTATCTCGATCTCACAAAAGATAGAGAATCGCTCGGCAGGTCGCTAACAATAATACTCCGATATAACGACTAGATTAGATAAGGTTTAAACTCGTGTTTAACACCAGCCTACATTTGTTTTGATTTATTCAATAAAAAATCATTGCCAAAAAGCGTGTGTTATTTTATTTTGCGAAGCTCAGGCACAAAAATATTTTACAATCATTTTGTAAGGAATTTAATTTTCCGGATCAAACAATAAAAGCACAACCGAAGAGAGGTTCGTAAGTAGGACATTTTGAAATTTAAAGCTGCTTTATTGGCCAGATAGTTTATTTTTTCTGGGCTTATGAAGTGAGTAAACAAAAAAAGTACTCGATTAGGTACTTCAAAGGCAAATACTTGTACTACTTACAGTATTTATTAGCATCTAAAATATTTCTGAGCGATCTAATTTTCAAACCAGAATCGCGTTGTTGTGCATTACTTAGTAGTGCTTCACCTTAAGGCTCTGCAACCGGGCCCGAAAAGAAGAAGATGGAGAGATACGAAATTACGAATGTTAGAGGAGAGCGCTAATATTTACAGCTCCAAAATCGATGCGAAAATTGCGAAAATGTTTAATAAAGCATGACTCGTTTAAAATAGAGCAAAAATCTAGCGGGCATTATCTTAAACAGCATTTAAAGAAACATTGTGAATTTTTTCATACATATAACTTGTAAAATAACTAAAACAAACGTGTTAATAATAATTTTTGGAGCATACTTTGCGAGTTTTTTCTATCGAGGGAATTTTATATAATTTGCATTGCGGCGAGGGCAAAGTCTAGATATTATCTTCAAGAATAACATATATTTTTTAAGAGCTTTAAAACTTACCGTGTTTAAGGGAAATATGTAATAAATCGGTACAAATCCGGGTTGCGGGCCCTTAATACCAAGACGCAAACAAAGTTCGATATGAGATCAATGACACTAGTTTCTTAGAGCATATTCCACTGAAAAACCGGTAAAATAAGGAAAGCACAAAAGGAATCTTTCGAATTTTCCCTGTTTCTTGCACATAGTGTTTTTCAGGTATTTTTCGTCTCCATCGTAATTGGCTGCCAAATTCAACAATGGAGCGGAGTTGTGATTTGAACAGAGTCAGCAGTTGTTTTTATTTTGATGTTCTAATTTAAGTTCATAAACAAAACTTGTTTTATTGAATTTGTGTGACTTATTAATACGTTCTCTATTATCTAACTGTATCTGTGGTAAGAAGAAATTGTAAAAGTATTATATCGAATTTAAATCAATCCACGATGCCCCAAACCTACAATTATTAGATCTGAGCGGTGTATTCAACCCTCCCAGTCACGTACACTCCCAGTTTGAGGAGTTTCTGTAATCCTGAAAGTTAACGGTTCTGCGGACCGAAGTGGGTTAACGGTCGGGAATCCGTAACACGTTAATTATTGCGGGGCTAACGGATAACGCCGCTGCATAACGAAACGAACGGCGGCCGTTAACGTAGTACTACAATAACGCCGGCCGGGTGATGGCCCGTTATGGAATACGGAAAATACAGCTGCATTATGACATTTCATCGCGGATGGTTTTGTCAAACATCGCAGATTAAAATTAATAAAATACTAAAACGAACAAACGATTTGTTGAAAGTGGCCTTAATTAAATATTATCATTTTCGTATTTTTTCCCATCTTAGTAAAATAAAAATTTAAAAGATGTTGATGTTTCCACAAAGATTACGTTTTCTGCAAAATGCATTTTCCTGGAATTTTACTTGGCAGAGAGAGTGTGTTAGATTTAACGTGAATTCATGCGACTCTTTTTATATTAGTTACCTAATCGATAATTCTGAAATGTTGTGAAATTGTTTTAAGATTTATTGCAAAACTTTTTTTTAGTCAGCATTTCGGACTAATTTACGGAAAAGCTTTGAAAATGGTATTTATTCTGTGAATTGTCGAGTGAAATAATAATCATACATATTGTGTTTCTGACACGAAACAAGTTGTATATTATAACTTGTTACTTGTTTGGTAATGTACCTTGTGTTTCTATGTGTTATTTTGTGAATTGTCGAGTGAAATAATAATCATACATATTGTGTTTCTGACACGAAACAAGTTGTATATTATAACTTGTTTGGTAATGTACCTTGTGTTTCTATGTGTTATTCTGTGAATTGTCGAGTGAAATAACAATCATACATATTGTGTTTCTGACACGAAACAAGTTGTATATTATAACTTGTTTGGTAATGTACCTTGTGTTTCTATTGTTATTCTGTGAATTGTCGAGTGAAATAATAATCATACATATTGTGTTTCTGACACGAAACAAGTTTTATATTATAACTTGTTTGGTAATGTACCTTGTGTTTCTATGTGTTATTCTGTGAATTGTCGAGTGAAATAATAATCATACATTATTGTTTTTCTGACACGAAACAAGTTGTATATTATAACTTGTTTTGTAATGTACCTTGTGTTTCTATGTGTTTTATAAAATAATACACTATCAATATTTTTATTTTATGCCTACGAGGAATGCCACCGTTATTTGGTTAAGTGTCAAAATCATATATAATTTTTGAAGTAAAACTTCTTTACGAACGCTTGACTTGGGAAGTAAGCTGGCGAATGCATGACGAGAGCGTTGCGAAAAGCGAGGCGAACGGTAGTTGAGTGGGAGATATAAGTTAGCGAAGACAGAAAGAGAGAGAGTTACGTTTCGTATATTACTGTAGGGGCAAGAGAGGAGGGGTGCGAGCACACATTTTCTTTCTCTCTTTCTCTCATAGCCATTTATCAATTTGGGAGGCGGGAATTGGTACCGCCGCCCCGGGAACCTTTATTGGATAACCAACACCTCTGCCATAGGTCACCCCAAGTGGTTCGCTACGTTTGGTGATTTAGCAAGGGTGCCAGGGTTCATGGGGTGAGGTTTGTCTAGGTCTTGGAGGCGGATGACCAGGACACACTTAACTCCAGATTCCTACCCACCCCTTAAACCCCTTTCCTTCCCAGAACTCTCCTCTCCTTCCTTTCATTAAAAAAACCATCCACACAGCATCCCCAAAGATGGCATAGGCCCTGAGGGAAAGTATTTTCCTCGGGGCCTCCTGTGTGGAGCTCATGTAAAAAAAAATTACGTTTCATATATCTAAGAGACAGTGCAGGCCTATTGTCTGTATCGCACTGTAGGAGAGCAAGAGAGAGCAGTGCGCGCGCACATTTTCTTTCTCTCTTCCTATCACATAGATTTATAGATGAAGCTAAATAGGTTTTACTTCAGTCGTGTGGTCTAAAGCACACTCGTTTCTTTTAGAATGTTATGCATTTAAAATTTTATCTGTATATAATTTTGTGAAGTCAATAAAACTAAATGTTATCGTGCTCCATGTACATAATATGAACATTAATAAAATCTAGGTCAGAGAGATTTTAGTCCGGAACATTTTCACTGGCCACATTACATACTTTTCCAATCTCTTGAGAAAATATCATCCTCGCATTAGCCTCTCTCTAGGTCAGATGGTGCCAGTTAAAACGGGAAGAGAGGCGTAAGTGGATTCATACATGTAGAGGTTAGTTAAGACTAGGCAGTAGGGGAGTGAGGGTTACTAGGGATGGACCGGAATAGGCGACTAGAGAGAGATTCTTGAAAGTTTTATTTTTTTACAAAAACGTGGAATATGTTTTTCGTGCAGACCAACTTTGAAGGATTGCTAAACAACATTCATAAAACTGAGACATCACAGCAATGACGATACGGATGGCATAGACAAGTGGGAAAATATATTATGTAACCTTGTGAGCAGAGATGGTTTGGAAGATTACAGCGTCTAGCATTACCTTGAAACTTCTTTCGTAGATCTACATCCTGAATGGGGTGGGCGTAAAAAAATATAATATATATATGAAATGTATCTATTATGTTTATATATATTTTTTAAATGAAACTTCTTTAGCTATTTAAAATTCGGATGAAACGGAAATGCGGCCCAAAAAATTATTATTTGTCGGTCCTCGGTTCTAATATAATGCGGTAAATTCGCGACTACGCACGGGTCTCCAATAGTGCCGCGGTATGAAGCGCACGACTCTCAGCGCCCAGATACACAATCCAGCAAATGGAGGTTTGAAACCTACTAAATCCAAAAAAAACAACATTTTTATTTAAAAATAATCAATATCCAATTTTCAAACCACTTTAACATGAACAGGCAAAAGAAAGGAAAGCGACATCTAGCGACTTTCAAGTTTCACTTCTACTGCGTATGATTAAAAAAAAAAAAATGTTGCTTACGACAGATGTAAAGCACTTTTAGTCAGATCTATCGAACCTTATTATTAGTACCTAACTAGCTGAAGTCCCCGGCGATGCCCGGTCTTTACACAGAGTTTTCGAAATAAAATGTAGACAATGACCTTCCTCTTGTTTTGAAGGTCACATGTGCATAATTTCATCAACTCGGCATAAAACTGTAGATTTGCATACAAATCAAATCCACACCGCCCGCTTGCCAGCCCGCTCGTCCACCACATTCAGACATTCTCTTTTAATAACCAATTTACACAAAACCTTGTGTAAATTGTTATATACCTAAACCTCCCTCATGAATCACTATATCTATTGGTGAAAACCGCATGAAAATCCGTTCAGTAGATTTTGAGTTTATAGACAGACAGACAGAAAACGTGGCGGAGGATTTTTTTTAAATAATATTTAGATATGTTGTTAATTCGGTTCAAGGTCACATTCGTAAGCATTTATGCTATGGAGGCTGGAGGATTTTCATATATTTTTCACTAAGTAAATCTGCTGGGGTCAAAACATACTGTTTTTTTCTTCTTCTGGTGCAATCTGGAGGTTGGGTTCTGCATACCCAATCTGTTGCATAACTAATTTGGGTGGGTTGGAGTGAGGAGAAATGGGAAAATGATGTGAAGGAGGGAGGTTGGAAAGTACTATTATTATACCAGGCTATTCAGTTCTGCTCTTAAACCACTTTTAAAGCCAGTTCAAGCAACCTTTCTGTTATTAATGATGGTCTTTCACCACTTTCACCTTTCATGGTAAGGGCATCTACATCTATGTAACCTGGCCATCAAAATAATTTCCACCAAATAATTATTAAAGGCTTGCAATTGTGATATTTATGTCAAGTTGTTGCTTCTCTTTTTGGGGCATCATTTGATATTGCAACGGATGCTGGTATTGCCAATCTTTCACGAACGTCATCAGCCGAGTTGGTCTGCTCTGGAATTATCTCATTTCGCCAATTAGCTCAATTAACGCCTCTCTCGAGACATCACAGTCACAGTCAGAGTGTGAGAAACTTAATCTCGTGCACTCACTCGTGTTACACCAACTGCCCGTTGCAATGTCGCCATTACGCTAGATAAATCTATTCAGTGGTTTGGACAGTATTGATGCTCTAATAGTTTCAATTTAGAGAATTACATCTACCCTGTTTGCCCTTGTGGTGAAATGGCTTACTTATTAGTTAACTAAATGGGATTACTTTGTTCAATTTTCGAATTTGAAACTAAATAACTTCTTTTACGAAGTCGTGCCGGATTTTTTTTACATTAACCCCACACAGGAGGCCCTAAGGAAAATAATTTCCCTCTGAGTCTTTGTCATCTTTGTGGATGCTGTGTGGAGGTTCTTTATAAGTTCTGGGAAGGAAAAATGCATAAGGGGTGGGTCAGGAGGAATCTAGGGGTCAATGTCTTTAGGAGTGATAGACGTAGATGAGATGTAGCTGAAAATTTAAAACGAAGAATGTCGTAGCCATAACATTCTCGTCTTCAATTTCCCCACTACCCGTCCGGTACATATACAGGGTGGCGCAGATGGATCGGGTGGTTTTGAAGTGGACTGTACGTCTGGAGTGGGGGAGCCAGGTGTTCGGCGGTCTTCGTGCTGTGGTGGGGGGGGACGGGAAGTTTCAGTTGCAGACAATGCAGACTGGCAGTCAGTCGCGATGGCTACGTGGTCCGTTGAGCATCGTGTTTTCGCAGTGGAAGAGTTTATACGCAATAACGAGTCAATTGTTGCTGTGACGCGTGCCTTTAGCCGGCGTTTCAACATCCCACCTCGCGGTAGTGTTCCTAAGCGAGACACAATATTGAGTTGGGTGCATAATTTCCTCACTACTGGTTCATGTGCTCCAAAATGGACGTCTAGACCTCGAACAATAATAACGCCTGAGAACGTGGAGCGTGTGAGACGCGATGTCATTACGAGCCCACGTCGATCAACGAGACATCGTGCTCAAGCTCTTGGAATGTCACGTCGGAGCCTTCAAAGGATTCTTAATAAAGAACTGAAATTCCACCCCTATAAAATCATGGTGGTCCAGAAGATTCTCCCGATTTCAGAAGATTCTCCTGATTCTCCAGAAGATTCTCCCGACTCCAAGAATGCGTCGCTCGAGAAGGAGGGCATTTGATGGATGTAATTTTTAAAAACTAACTTTACAAATTTTTTTTTAATAAATTTCCATTGTTACTACACGTTTTGCACTTTATTTTAATCCAATACTTTTAAAATTGACAGTTTGACAAGTATTTTAAAACCACCCGATCCATCTGCGCCACCCGTTATAATAATGGTTATTAATTCAAAAAAGATATTTTCACTGTCTTGTTATCTTTCATAGTGTGGACAGTAACTACGCACAACACACAACAGCCAAAAAGCATTATTTTTAGTATGGCAACGCTGGTACTCTAGTGCCTTCTACCAGCTGCTGACAGAAAGGCAAAATTTCTAATTTTATTCTTGGTTATTCGCTGGTTCAGGCTGCTTGTGTTGCGTGGTTCACTATCCTCACATTTTACCCTTCAGGTAGGAATTATTGCCGTGTAATAAACGTGAGATACAAATACATAAAAGTTTTGGTAAATTTTTGAGATCGCTGGCAATGGTTAATACGCACTTTTTTTTTTAAATCTTTCGATTCACCTTAATTACATTAAAAGACAACTATTTACATTGGGTGAGGTGGAAAATATTTCATTCTAAATTTCGATTACGTAAAATTAAAATTAGCTTTCATTCTGTGAAACGAGACCGTCCATTTTCAAATATTATTTTCAAATGTCATTTTGTTAAGTTGATATTCTTGTTACTGTACGAAAAGATGCTAGAGCAAAGCGTAGCAGACTTCATGGGAATTCTAGGTTTGTGTAACATGGTTTGTGATACAAAAGAAAGTGCCCCTTTATAACGCCTACTCGCGTCAAGGCAAGAAAAACATCCCAGTTTTCAAGTAGTTTAGCGGCTACGCTAGGTTCGTGTAACATGGTTTGTGATTCAAAAGAAAGTGCCCCGTACCTTCAAAATCTTCTAGCCGTTCGTTATACATTCAAGTGTATCAGGAATACCAACATACCAAAGTGACAGCGAATGAGCTAATAGCTAATGGCGTACAATCTCACAAGACGAAAGCTAATTTTAATTTTACGTAATCGAAATTTAGAATGAAATATTTTCCACTTCCCCCAATGCAAATAGTTGCCTTTTAATGTAATTAAGGTGAATCAAAAGGTTTTTTTTTTAAAGTGCATATTAACCGTTGCCAGCGATCTCCAAAAATTAATAAAGTTTTTAGTAAATTCTACTTATTACTTTGAAACGCCCGTGACATTCCCAAATAACATGGCGGATCGATTCTCCTCCAGTTATAATAGTTTCGTTTAGACTATTAGTGTTACTTTCTTCTTCAATGATATAATACATTGATGGAAATAATCACAAAAGTTATAAAAAGAGTGTTGTTCTAATAAAAAATGGACTTTTCTTTTTTCTGTCTTACACTTCTAGATTTATTTTTTTAGTTAGTTTAGTTGAAATTGCGCATTCTACTTCCATCCCGGTTTCCCAAAACGTCCCCTCCCAACCACCGCATAAATATTCAATGTGCGATCCCCTGCAACCTTTCAATTGCACTTAAACGCTGACCTACCCTGCTGCAATTTTACCCAACTGGCTACATGCAGCGGTTTTCTAGTAGGCATTAGAGGTAGATCACATTACCCCAAATTCAACATTGTTTTTATCAAACGTATTTCAAGATCACTGCATATGGGAAAGAATAATATTTTATTTAAATATACATTAGCCACCTTGTATTTTAAAGGCCTTTAACAGGCCAGCGGCCGAAAATCCACATTTCATCGAAAGATGTTCTTACGATCGCACAGGGCGGTTCCAATGAGAAAGATTAATTATTCTCCGTACAGGTTTTTTAAATAATAAATCAAATTAAATAAAACTATTAAAATTATGTACTTTTTGTAATTATTTTTTGATCATAAGTATTTATATTTATCATTTTTCAATAATGTCTAAGCAAAAAAAAATCTTAAATATATTAATTTGTAAGACCGTAAATAGGTAGACAAAATAGAGAAATTTTGTCATAAATATGTAAGTGTTGGGATATTTTTTTTAACGATTTTATTTGAACTAAAATTAAAATTTTGAAACATGCGTTTACTAGATAAAGTATTGATTTACAATATTGTATGATTACATGGTATGAAATATGTCTTGTAAAATAAGATTTTTCGTTTGAAAATTTTACAAATCTTCAAACGACCTTATGGTACCTATAAATAACCTTATTTTACTAAAAATAAACATTTTTGTCAAAATTTAAAACATGCGTTTACTAGATAAAAGAACAATCTTTCGAAATCAATTTATGATTTTGTGTGGAAAAGAGTCAAAACGTCTAAAATTTGATTTAAAAAGGACATTTTTCCGGTTTTCTCTGGTTATACCCTCTTAAGCGGCCGATTTATTCTGCTTAATTTTTAATTTTTTTTCTGCCGTCTTATCGTTTGTTTTGATAGTTTAATGTATGTTTAAAAACTTCATATAAAATTATGGTAATAACGTTTCGAGCGGAAAATTGTGTTGGTGGCTCGAAACTTCTAAATTTTTAAGGTTTTTTTTTTATAGTTGACTAGCTGAAGTCCCCAGCGTGTTGTACATGCTTTATTTTGCTGATTTTTTTTCTTATTTTGTAAGAAAAAAATCGCTGTCAATCATATCAAGTGTGTAAAATTTCATCAAGAAGTATCAAAATTCTGCTTTGAGGTTGTTTTTGGAAATTAGATTTGTATAAAAATCAATTACACGCCACCCATCACAGACATTCTTCTTTAAAGAAATAGATACCCTCCACACAGCATCTCAGATTATTTTCCTCAGGGCCTCCTGCCTGGGTGGAGATAATATGCCTGGGTGGAGATAATATAAAATAATTCGAGTGCAGATTACACGCTGTAGAAGCGAAACTCTACCAAAACAATCTCAACCAATACTAAAGTGAGGTCATAATCAAAGCGACCAACGAGCGTAGATCTAGCGTAATTTCCGTTTCATTCCTCAACCAATAGGAACCTTTAAAAGTGACATCATAATCAAATCAGCCAATGAGCGCAGTTGATGCGTCGCAGGTGCAGTAATCGTCATTCCCGTTTCATCCGAAATTCAAATAACACCGGGGCTATAGAAGCTTCACTTAAAAATATATATATAGAAGATGACATTACACGCATAGTTTGAAATTATAACTGTAGAGTTATATGTATATCTACGCATTATGTAACAGTGTTGTAGTTACGCGCCTCTGACAAAATGCGTGCAGCCGCTAAGCAGGTGCGTAATACTCGTATTTTACCAATAATCTAGATCTTAAATAAAAATATATTACTTCCTTGGAAAATGATAGTCCCGCTAGCTGCAGAAACAGAAGCATTGATAACAACGTACAAACGTGATGCTACGCCAGCGTTGTAGTTAACGTGTCAGGTGTCTCACAATGGTTCACCGCAATTTTCTCGGATACTAGCAACTCGATATGAACAAATCTTAACAATAATAACATTTTTTCCAAAACCTATTTTTCCCCAACCAAACAATACACAGTACAATTAGATCTACTTAAGGAGATTATTGTAAATAAATTGGTAATATTTAATTATCGTCTATTTATGCGAGTATTTTTGGTTTTATTCTCCTTTTGTCTCAATTGGTTCATTGAGTTCGCTTCATGTACTTTTCTTTTCTTTTTACTAAATTATTACTGTGTCTGTATACTATTGTGACTTACGTTAAATGCTGCTTACCTAGTATAAAATAACGCTAAACTCTATCTAAAACATAGAAACACCTCAGCACAGCTTCCCTGAAAGAGGTGTTCGCAAAACGTTATTACTTAACCATTTACGTACAGTTACTAATTATTTTACATTATACTACCATGTTTAGTATTTGTTACATTTTTTTTTATTATTTGCACATAGGTATCATCTACTTATCTTTACAGTATGTACAAGTATATATAAATAAATAATTGGGACTCATTTTGGTGTGAAAACGAATATGAATATAGTAAATAAAATTATTTAATTTCTCAAAATCAACATTTTCGCGGCGTCATAATTAATTGTCTTTGGTATCGTTGAGGAGTGTCACTTTAAAACAAAAAAAGCTTAATTTTGCACTGAACTACACCGGATCCATAGATTAGCATTCATACATAATAGAAACGAACTATCAATGAAAGTTATGCGTTTGGCATGTAGGTAGAAACAAATTAGGTATAATGCTTCTTGTCCCATCTTCCCAGTTTCCATTATCTATGGGCCACCCTAAATAATGGGGTATCCTGTGAGGCGGAAACAGATGCGGGAGAGAAATATCGCGATATCTCGATATAAACGTATCTTGAACCATTTGGCACAGCATTTCAATTCTCTCGTCAGGTCGATAATGAGAGAATATTCTTCCTCTCTAATGATTTACATTTCCCAATTTCCTACGATATGAATCCTGGTTGCTGATGTATGTCATCTTAGTCATCATGTTTATTTGTTCAATGATGTGGTATAATTCCGGGGTTTTGTTTGTCGATGATCCGTAAATTCATGAATCAATTTCATTTAACTACGTAATAACAAACTGAGACAGTTAAGAATTTTGCATATCTGCATGTATATTTGCTTTTTAAAGGAAGCAATATTCTTATAGTTAAATGTGTCGCAAGAGAACAAAAACTGTACATAAAATTAGCACGAGAAGACACTACTCGTACATCAAACAGTGGACAACAGAAAATGGACTCCAAGTATAGAAACAATGTCATTGATAATTAGCAAAAAAAGAATTGGTCCTAAATGAGAACCTTGGAGGACCCCGCTTGAAGCTTGAAATTCATGAGATGTATGGTTAGATGTTTTTACGTATAGTTTTTTAGGTGTTAGATAGGTCTCAAGCCTTTTTAGTAAATTTTATTAGATCCCATACTCTTCTAGTTTGCTTAAAAAATTATAAGAAACGTTATCGAATGTTCTTTTGTAGTCAGTGCAAACTTTTTTTGTTTGAAATCGTTTGAAATCGGGATTTCAGGTTGTCTGATATATATTTTTCGTATGTAATTAAATTTCTTAGTTTAAAATCAAATAAAGACAAATACTACAAATGGACAAAGACATTATCATAATCTGGCTCCAAAAATTTTAAATTTAATTGAAAAAGATGTTAAAGATATCCACATGACAAAAAATGCAAATCTAAAACACAAAATTCATATCTGGATAATGAATAAAGGCATTGTGTACTGCTGGCAGATCACTTGAACAATACAAGAACACCCTCAACGCCTGTATTTTTCTCCTTTCCTCTCAATTATTTTTGTATCTCTAATTTGTTTCTTTCATTTTTTTTCTATTTTTCTTATCTCTTTTCTTTTTCATTTCTTTTTATTGGTCTTTTATTGTATTTATCTATTTAAATTAAAATATTTTTACTTTTTTCTTATTTTTCTTCCAAGATTAAGATATCAAAATTAGTTTAAATTCCTGCCATCTCGGAACAGGCTCAGCCTAGTGAGGCGGTATATACCAAAAAAAATCTACCGTAACAATTCCATGTTGACGTTGGTTAGGTGTAACCATTTTGGGTGCCTGTAATATAAGTTTTGACAGAAAAGCGGATTGAAACATTTTGTATTGCAAAGAATTTTACCACTTATATTCAATGCTTCGTTTTAAATATTCCTCGTTAAAATATTTAATCACCTTGTTGGCTAAGCTTAAAAATAAAATTTGCAGGAATTTATAAATAAATCTTGAATATGCATTTAGAATACCTATGTCAAAGGACGTGGAAACTTTACTGTAGTTGTGGATCGATTTTCTTTTCCGAATTTCTTACAGTTAAAAACAGCTGAGCTTTTTTATAATAATAATATTATTGGCGTTTTATTCGCAAGCTTCTCATAATGATAATTATGTGTGAAAATGTTTAAGTGAAGCTTAACCAAAACTGTGAAGTTTAAATTAAATAACTCTTTGATTTATCCCAAACAACGTACGACTTTGCAACAGCGTTTCACGACCGGCGATTTCCTCCATCCCGCTCTTCCGCTGCGTTCCATCCCGCTCCCCGTTTCGTTTCGCCCCGCTCTCCCGCGCCGGCCCTCTGGCGTCGGTCCAATTGGAGCGCCGCGACGCATCGCGCCGGTCGCGTGTACTAAAATGCTCCCCGCGTCGTCTGTGACGTCACCGCTTATTATTTTCTCCCCTAGTAAATACTATGTCTGACGTTTGTCGGTTTTTCGAAATGCGAAAATCGAACGGAATTTCGCACGGTGAATTTTCACGAAATTTCAGTGTGTGAGTTGAGTTATTGTGTGGTACTTTGTTGAATTGTGCGATTTCTACGAACACTTTGCAAGTATGTGTGAAAATGACAGTTCGTCTGACGTTTGACGGTAAATAAAAACCGAAAACTGCTGCGAAATCGGACGTTTGATGTCTGTAGTGATTTTTCTATCGTACCTCTTTTTCGGTGCATTTTTCAGCAGTACATATGATTCTGAAGTACATATAACATTATATTGATTGAGTACTTGCTTTTCGTGAATATTTTGCTCTCGTTCGGCAGTCACAATGCCATTAATTATTGGGTGTTTGTCTACTGCAAAATCATGAATAACGAGAAACTGTGATTATTGTGAACGCTAAGGTTTTAACTTAATGCGACCCGCTTTTGTGTATCCACCCCTCTTGTTCGTAATATTATGTATACCTATAATTAGTTTTTTGTAAGTTTTAATTTATAACAATGGGTATTTTGTGTTCAGGCACGTAGCCAAATGTTGTTGAATGTCATATTTTGATTTTTCAATGAAGTGGTGCAGTTTAATGTGATTTTTTACTCTTCCGTCTTATACTTGTATCTTGTATATTTGAAAATGATTTGTAGATACGTATAAATAAAAATGTAGCACGCGAGTTCTGTTAACATTTTCCGCGTGAGAAAAAGTGGTTTTTTCGGCTCGTTTTTATATTCAACAGCTTCCGAAAGACCTACCAGTTTTGCGTTTCCTTTCTCTTACAACGTGTGTTTCTTCTTCCTCTTCCTAAAGTGATGCTCCGCACAGCATCCACGAATATAAAATCCCTGAGGTTTCCCTCGGGACCTCCTGTGTGATGTTAATTAAAACAATGTTTCGTTTAACTTGCTAACATTTAATTTTGAAAGGAAAATCGATCCTGATGCGTTTAACTCGGATTAACCTCATAGGACCAATATAGTCATGAGACAAAGATTCGTGGGAGACCACACTCTCTCGAAGAAGTTTTCAAATTATGATAGACTTCTTAAAACGTACCGGAACGGGATACATTTTTCATTCCAAATTATTAAGGTTATTGACTCTGTGTAAGAATTGTTAGATTCCTTTATATTTTCAAACATGTATTTTCTTTAGAGCACAAGCGTCAGGTGAGAATGCTGTCTTTGTTCTACCAGTATTTCAGTGGAAGATGCTGCGACGAACTAGCGTCAATGATCTCTTCGGCACTGGTGCGTAGTCGGGAAACACGCCAAGTGCGCGCCCAACATTTGTACATGGTTGACATTTGTCACGCGAGAACGGGGCATTTCTACGACTTGTTCTTAAGTTCGACAGCTCGACCTTTATCAATTTGCCGGCCTGATGTATGTGATTTGATTGACAGCAATCTGGGAAATTAAAAATATGCGTAGTTTATTATAGTAAAGTATACATTAAAAAATGGTTAACTATCGAGATGACTGGATATGCTTAATACGAATAATTTTTAGAAATTTAGATCCGCCTTTATTACTGTAAAAGCGTATCATTCCTGCATTTAAAATTTAAATTACGTAAAATAGAAATTTTCCATCACCCCGAATGCAAAAAGTGGTCTTTTATAGTAATTAAGGTGAATCAAAAGGTATTTCATAAAAAAAATCGTATTAAGCGTCTCCACCTATCCTTTCTTGTTTTCTTTTCACCAATAAATAGTATAAAAAAATATTTAGGATGTTAATCATAATGTATGTTCATTGCAGTTATTATGAGTGTAGTTTTTCCTCCAGTTCATTGTTATTTTCCTTTGTCTGAAGCTTACGTGCCAACACAAGGAAGGTTGTACAAAGCATTCCCGAAGAGCTAAAACTTGATATAGGTGTGGAAAGGGTTGAAGGTCACTTTATGACATGAACCTGAATATTTCCATTAAATTATACTCGTATATGTAATAAATATTCCCAGATAAATAAATTTCTTATTTCTTTGAAATTTTCCATGAAATAAAATTATATATTTATTATTAAAAATATTGAGAAGGCTCACACAGGTGCACAAGGCCCAAATCGTTAAGCCGCCGCTACCCGAATTTCTACCGTTTTCTTACATATCTCGCTTAAACATTTGAAGTTTTTAAGCTCTTAAAAAATATATGTTATTTTTGAAGATAATATCTAGACGTGTTCCACGCCGAAACGCAAATTATATGAAATTCCCTCGATAGAAAAAAATCACAAAGTATGCTCCGAAAATTATGATAAACGCGTTTGTTTCAGTTATTTTACAAGTTATAGTTGTGAAAAAATTCACAATGTTTTTTTGAATGATACTTAAGACGCCTTCCACGAGATTTTTGCTCTATTTTAAACTTGTCGTGTTTTACTGTTTAAATGTTTAAATTAAACATTTTCACAATTTTCGTATCGATTTTATCGCTTTAAATATTAGCGCGCTCCTCTACCATTCGTAATTGCATATCTCTCCATCTTCTTCTTTTTGAGCGCGGATGCGGAAAAACATGGCTTCAATTCGATCAGAGTATTTAGATTTATTTTTAAATCAGGTATTGTTAAAGGCGTTTTTAACATACAAAAACTATTTTTTTTTTTAATATTATGATGGAACAACAGGTTTTACTAGATTTAAGAACTTTCTTTGGAAGGTACGTTTTAAGATTTACACGGCCAAAAGTATTTTCGTTATTTGTTTTCGGGGTGTTATGCCGTGTTGCGCTACCTCCTTCTTTAGCCAACGTTTCGGACAGCGTTGCAGTGTCCATCATCAGGGCAGATCCGGTAGATGTAGATAGATGAGCACATCTACCGGATCTGCCGGATCTGCCCTGGTGATGGACACTGCAGGTTCGGACAGCGTTGCAGTATCCATCATCAGGGCAGATCCGGTAGATGTGCTCATCTATCTACATGCAACGCTGTCCGAAACGTTGGCTAAAGAAGGAGGTAGCGCAACACGGCATAACACCCCATAAACAAATAACGAAAATTTCTTTGGAAGACTTAAAAATATGGTTTTCTAATTATATCGGTTTGGTTCATCGATTTTTTTCTCTTATATCTAATCCGAGGTTGAAGAATCTTCACAGAATGTGTCATTATATGATTCCAGTGAATCGTACTCTTGTTTCTGGAGATCACCACCATTTGGAGGCACTGAAGGCACCATTTCCATCACCTCGCCTGGAGTTTTTTTTTTTTAATTTTTCTTTAGTGAAGTTCTCGAATTTTAGAGGAAATTGGATTTGATGATACTAAAACCATATGAGAACTACTATCTTCCACTGTCCGTTTCCTCTCAATTTTTTTAGGAAAACATCTTCTATGTTTTGCAATGTATGTATTTATTTATGGCCTCTTGGTCCTGTTCCATTCAGGGAACTGCCCTATTAGTAGTGTGCTAGAGATATGAATGAATTATTATTTTATGAACTGTTGGTGGCATATTTTACAAAGGATATTTTGTCACAAATAGCTTCTCTGTATTTAGCGTGAAAACAAAAAAAAATTCCAAGTCAATATATATTGTATCCACTAGATATTCTTCGAAAAATTAAAAAAACGTCTAGGATAGATTGTTTCAATAAATTTGAACAATTCATCAAATTTGAAAGTTAAATTCAAGTTCTGATGTTGTCAATATTGATACAATAACAGAAATTGAACAGAACTTTTATCAGTGGCTGAGTTGGCACCGTTTGGGTCCCACCCAGGCGTTATGAGTTCAATTCCTCGGCTGCCTAAGTCCTCCAATTACGATACAAGCAACTTTTTTCACTTAAGGTGGTAGTAGGAGATTTTCAAATATTTTCAGGTTATCCGTAAGTATGTCATGCTTTAAAAAAGAATATCTTTACAGATGATCTTTAAAATTAATTTTCAAATTTAACTAATTCTTCAAATTCTTTGTTTGTTTTGTTTTTGTAACTTTATTTAGATGTAAGCAAATTTTCATACATCTAGTATTAAAAAAACATATAAAATACATAATAAAATAAATATAGTCATAAAATTATAACGGAAAGATTACAGTTTAAAAAAGAAATACAGTTACTCCAGTTAGAAATACAAACAATAGGGTTTAAGACATACAGTTAATACAAATAAATACAATTCATAAATTTTTCTTAATGTATGTAGCACATGTTTTACGAAAAGTGCCAAGACTTGAGGCTTCCTTAATGGAATTTGGTAGGTTATTATAAAGTTTTTGACCTTTATAAAACACGCTGTTCTGTGTACACGTAAGTTTAGTTTTGGGAAGCCTGAAGTCTCGGCAACTTCTCGTAGGATAATTGTGAATATTTTCATGGTACATAATATTAGTTTGCAGATATTTAGGGAGCATGTTATTTTTAAGCTTGTACATCATTGTTAACGTATTAAATATTATATGTTTATAATTCTGTTATTGATATCATTGTTATTTCCCGTTATACTAGATGAAATAGGGTAAATGTCGGAGAGGCGCCTCGGGGAGGCCTTCTGTCTCTCCTGTATTCACCGTGATCAAGATGCAATTTCGCAATATTATTACCCAAATATAACAACGGAACGCACTGGAAACACTTTGTTCCTAAGGTGACCTTGATCCCTTTGAATGAAGTGCCTACTAATTTTGTTGAACTTTGAGCAGTCAATCTCAATTTTAAATTAATTAACGACTTTTTATTGACATGGCTTTTGACATCAAGGAGGCTACGCGAACTATCGCCTGAATAACTACCTTTACAATTTTTTTCAGTTTTGTTTATTTTCTGTTAAAAATGAAAAAGTGCTTGTTGTGCCGGCCCGCCATGCAGTAGGTGTGCAAACGCATTTCCCGCCAAGACCTAGACAAACCTCAGACAAACCTCATGAACCCGGGCACCCCTTCTAATGCCATTATTGTTTAATGTGTATATATTTGATATTTATAAATGTTTTTTACATGCTAACTACCTAGCATATGCAGATGACAAAAAAATATACTTAGTAATAAAAATTATCAATGACTGCATAAAACTTCAAGAAGACCGAAATCGACTTTTTGCATACTGTAAATTAAACAAATTAATCCTAAACATTTCTAAGTGCAACAAATTATCTTTTACGCGTAACAAAAATAAAATTTCTTTTAATTATAACTTTCATGATACACAAATCCATGAAATAGAATCAATCCGTGACCTTGGGGTAGTACTGGATGTAAAACTAAATTTTATCAAACACATTAACGAAGTAATCAACAAAGCCAATAAAATGTTGGGATTTATAATTCGCATATCTAAACCTTTTCGCAATATTAAAACTCTGTATTCCCTTTACACCACGTATATCCGCCCCACTTAGAATACTGCACACTAATTTGGGCACCGTTCTACCAATGCCATATTGACAGAATCGAAAGTGTACAAAATAAATTTTTTAAACACGTAAATTATAAATTCAAATTACTCTTTGCAAATAACACCGAATCCTTAAAATTTCACAACTTTACTCCACTTCAAACACGAAGATTAATATCTGATCAAATATTTTTATACAAAATTCTGAATAACGGCCTGGACTCTCCTGAACTCGTAAATTATTTAAGAATTCACATACCTACAAGGCCAACCAGACTAACCCATTTTTTTCATTTGCCAGCGTGCAGAACCAACCTTAGAAAAAATTCTCCAATCCCCCGTATATGCGCGCAATATAACACGCAATTTAACAATATCGATATTCTTAATAACACTCTTGTGAAATACCGAAACGAAGTCAAACGTACGACCACAAATGTTAATTAAATTAATGCACAAGTATAGAAAAGGTACAGCATGAGCATCTCCTGTCCCCATCCCACCTTCCTCTGCCTCTTGCCCTTTCCTCTTCCTTCTTCCTTCTAATATACTTATATATATATATATATATATATTTTTTTTTTTTTTTGTTATTTTCATTTTTATTTAACGGTTATTACCAATTACAATTGTATATTATATCATAATAACCAACATTAGCATAAGAAACTGTTTTGGCTTACCTCATGTTTAACCTCTTGTATAACTCATCCTGTATATAAATTGCTGTTTGTTTCTTACAATAAATAAATAAATACATTTAAATTTACGCCTATCAAATCGATTCTTTTAATAATTTTAATCTGGTATTATATATTTCATCATATTTCTACAATAAATAGAGCAATTTTTTTTGTAATTATCTTTAACTCACAAATAATTGCCAAAGTTGCGTGTTGCGTCTAAAATCATGAAAAATTGATTTCTTTAATGACCTATTTTTTATAATTTAAAACACAAATAATAATGTAACCCATATCCGTACTAGATATTTACTATACCTTTCGATTTAAAAAAAAATCAGAGTGCAATTTACACGCGGTAGAAGTGAAACCTTCAGAACACTAAAGTAGGCAAGAGTGGAGAGGCTACGAAGCACCGCACAAAGTGGAGATCGATTTTACTATCTCATTCTCTCGCAGGCTAAATCCTATAGATGTGCGTGTTTATCTGTTTTTAGTGTCGCTATTTTTCGTTTCATCGAGTTTTTAATCACAACGGTGCTTAAGAAGTTTCACTTAAAAATCAATAGAAGTGTAACCTTCAAAAAACTAAATTAGGCAAGAGTGGGGAGGCTATGAAGCACCGCACAAAGAGGAGACCGATTATATTATCTCATTCTCTCGCAGGCTTAATCCTATAGATGTTTCCTTTTTAGTGCCACTATTTTCTTTTCATCGAGTTTTAAATCACAACGGTGCTAAAGAAGTTTTCACTTCAAAATTTTTAATCAATTTCGTTGGGTAATTTGGCCGCATAAAGTTTTGTATGAAAAAGACCGCGCAGCCGAACCCCTTAACAACAAAATACTTTTTGCCCAGTGATGTCAAATAATGGTTACAAAATTCCCCAGGCGATGGTACCATAAGCTTAAACGTCAATCAAGCCATTTCGTTCGATCATCACGCATTTTGATGAACTATAAACATGCCGCCAGTGTTTACTCGCTGTCGTGTTAATTTGGCCTGTCAAAACCATCCCACAACTTTACTTTAAACGTAAATTGTTTGTTTTGGAGAATTAATCTTTGCTAAACAGTGATTGTAAAAGCAATTTTTTTTTAGAATTGATATCTCCAGATTTCATTGTGTTCTTCCACACAGCATCCCCAAAGATGACACAGACCTCGAGGGAGGGAATAGATCTTCACCTTAGGAGGTCGTCTTCAATATTAAAGCTGACCCGGAGAACTTCGTACCGCCTCAGAATCAATGACTGTTGTGCCAACTTATTAGTTGAATTAAATTCAGTTTTTTTATTAAGTCGATAATCACACAATGAAGAAATTATCGATGCGCAACTGTCCGTGTTTTGTTTTTATCAGTATCAGAGATGGCGTTGTGTATGGATTTATATTTTTTGTGATTTTCTTACTTTTCCATTTACTTACGGTAATTGCGTTTAATTTTCTTTATACGTATGAGGGGGGTTTATTATAATTATTGTATTTTTCCTTTGAAGGGCTGCAGACATGCGTTCACCGTTTGTCTCATTTTAGACTATTGACATTTAGTGTGTAAGAAAGAGGGGCAGCATGTTTAAGAACAAAATCAAAACGATCAGCGCATTGACATTTGTCGTTTTTTAATTTTTGGAATTCACTCACTATTAAACAATATACTTATTCCTGCAGCTCTTTCAAAAGATGAGAATTCGTTCCATACAAAATGTATGAGGAAAAGAAATTTCTTCATAATAATTTTTTTCGTGATTTTTTCCGATGTTTTTATAGCTATTTGGTGCGGAGACAAATCCAACAAATAAAAGATCATAACAATCGGTCCAGCCGTTCTTGAATTATAAATGGTATAACTGACCCGATATTGTTTTCATATATTAATAAGGTTAGGTTTAAATAACAATAATAATTCGTTTGTAACTCTTTTTTTAAACATCTATTTGAATTTCGATTTTTTCTTCAATAAATGAATGAATGCAAATCTTGGAAGTGGAAATTTGCCCACTCCCCGTCGTGCAGGTAGATTCACAGATATAATACATGACGATGCATTCTAACTACTTTTGGTGGCCCTCACGCACCCAAGCATTTTTTCTGAATTGGTAAAATTGGCTACTCGACGGCCCAAGAGGTGGCGCTACTAGGTCATGCCATTCGATGCATAGGACCGTTATGAAAAGTCGAAATGTTTCGTTAAGCAAAATATGGATATACTGGTTGGTTCCCGGCATGCGTTGCTATGCCATTTAATAAAAAAAATGTTTCTCCTGCGTGTCCTTTCCCATTCGTCCCGTTCCCCTTCCGCCTCCACTTCCTCTCCCGTGACCCCTTCCCTTCTCACCCTACACCACTCCCCCCTTCCCCCGTCCCGCGAACCCCCTCCCGAGTTTCCCTCCCCCCTCCCACCATCCCCTTCTCCCTCCCGCATTTCATACATTCAGTCCTGGTACACTCAGTCCCAGTACATTCAGTTTTCAAACAGCTCACGTGCTACCTACTGCATTTTTTAATACAAATTTCATAATGCCAGAGCTCACCAGTAGTTTTACACAAACCTTCTCCAGACAATAACGAACACAGAACAATAAGAATTATCCAATTTGGTGCAGTAATTCGGAAGTTATGCGCGTACATACATTTCGGCGATTCATTGTATTTATATGGTTAGATAGATAGATAGATTGGTCGGGTTAAAAGGATGGATATATATATAATTTAAATAACCATCTATTCGTCTTGAGATTTAACATTTCTAAATGTCCACTCGGCACACTCAATTAACTCTCGTTTGATATCCCAAATACGACACACAACGTCAATAATTCCACTTATTTCCTACTAATCATTTTACATTCTACCCTATCGTCTCCCACTTTAATTATATTGGAGTTGAAATTGAAGAGTTCGTAAATATTTCATTACCGTTCTATTTTCTCTGTTATTCCTGGTAAATTAGAAAATACCGTTTATTATGTTCACCTGTTAATGGAATCAGGTGCTATAAATTATGTTTTCCTTGTGTACGTGGTGGTATTACTAATTACTATTTACTCTGTTATTCCCAGAATAAAAAAAAATCGCTTGTAACTATGTTGTATATGATTTTAGATAATCACGGCCAAAAGTATTTTCGTTTTTGGGGTGTTTCGAACAGCGCTACATGATGATGGATACTGTAACGCTGTCTCAGAATCATACAAATGATGACGGACACTGAAATGCTGTCCGAAACGTTGGCTGAAGAAGGAGGTAGCGCAACGTGGCGTAACACCCCAAAAATAAATAACGATAACACTTGTTATGTTGTTCAAAAGTTAATCGTTACTAGAATCATTCGCTAAAAATGTTCTTTTTTTATAAATTACTGCCCATTTTGACCTGAATTCTGATTATGTAATAAATGTATTCATATTTAAAGCAGTCGGTTTTTTTTTTATTAGCTAAAATTTTTTGATACATAGGAATAGGTACAAACACGATAACTCTTAAAATTAAAGATATATGTACATATATTAACGAATGTGTACACCCACTACGTACATACCTATGAATAGTTTTCCATTTAGCTTTATTAAATAATGTGGCCAATTTCGTTCTTAGAATTCTGAACTGACTGCGTATTAAATTTAATGAAATTCGAAATTGATGATGACGAAATGAAATTGAACTTAAATGAAATTCGTATTTTGATGATTTTTTTCTTAATAATCATGATGGATGACCGACGTGGCAATGAAATTTCATCCTTTTCACGATTAGTGCAAGAAATTTTTTAATTCGCAGTTACTCCCAAATTTCGTGTTTAATTTAAAATTTATATGCGGCAGTTCAAGTTCGACGTTTCACGTCGGATATTCGAATCACCACCGATCACACTAACCGAGGCGTATCCACAGTTCTTACCAACCTTCCCCTTGTAGCAAAGGGTGAGTTTAGTATGCAGCTAGTGGGGGTATAAATAAATTATTCACATTTTCGCGCTAAAGGTTAATGTTCTGCTTAACCGACGACCACATTTGAAACGTTTCGTCTCTGGAAATGGAACGGCACTAATTAAGGTCCGTGTACCCGCTCAAAATGAAGAAGGAGATATATATGCACATACGAATGTTAGAGGGGAACGCACTAATATTAAAAACGATAATATTTATGCGAAACTTGTGAATTTTTTTAATAAAATGCTATTTTAGACATTCCCTACAAGATTTTGCTCTATTTTAAACGGTCGTGTTTTATTGAACATTTTCACTATTTTCTCTTCAATTTTATAGTTTTAAATATTAGCGCGCTCCCTCCAACATTCGTAATTGTAATTACATATCTCTCCATTTTCTTCTTTTTGAGAGGGGATACGGCGCTTTAAAGGTAACCAATATATATTCATCAGTTTTGATAATAAAAATTGCAGAAAACAATTGTGAAAATTATTCTCAAACTTCCTCTAACTGCAAATAGTGACCAAATATTCAACATAATGAGAGTATTTGATGTTCGACAGATCTACGTAAAAACTATCCTCATACATCTCTTTAAAAACAAACATGTGCTTTACAAAAAAAAACTTAAGATTTACACGTAATTCCAACAAAGACTTATTGCAAGTTCCAGCGCTCTCTTCCACCTTTGGTCAACGTAGCTTTAGATACTTTGCCACGAAAATATTCAACATTCTCCCAGAAAACATCAAACTGAGTCAAACACAGAAAGAATTTAAAAAATATGTTAAAATCTAGATATATTCTAATGTCTCACCCAAACGCCCTGTCATTGACAGTTGTTATTGTGGTAATAACCTTGCAGTTTTTGTTTTGTGTATATACAAACAATAATGTAATCTTAAATAAAGTTTTTGCTGAATAGAAACCTACATTATACATTTATAAAAAATCATATATAAAATTGTGAGAAACAATTAACAAAAAATTCTGCCTCAATACAGGTTCACCTAGTGAGGCAGACTATGCACAACTAAAAATATTGTATAATTATGCTACTTCTGTATAACCGATCTTACATTACTTTCTACTTCTTAATTTTTTTGTACGGATGTAATCTATTTATAATCTACATTGAACATGTACTTTTTTAGTTGTAATGTTGCCAATTTCATTGAATAAAGATATATTATATTATATTCTACGCACATACGATATTATATTATTTAAGGTAAACACTACTAAGTAATGCCAAATCATGTGATTTTGGTTTGAAAATTAGATCGCTTAAAAATATTTTATATGCTTTTATTAAATTCTGCGAGTGGAACACATATTTGCATTTGAAACAACCCAGTATTTTCTTTTTTAGTCTTTTTATATGCTCAGAAAAAAATAAAGAATCGGGCCTAAAAATCAGAGTGGGCAGTACACAGCGGTAGAAGTGAAACCTTTAGAAAATAAAAATCGACAATGAGGAGCTACGAAGCACCGCACAAATAAGAAACCGAAAGGCTACGAAGCACCGCACAAAGTGGAGACCGATTAGTCTACTTCATCACCTCGTAGGCTAAATCCTATAGATGTGTGTTTGTCTCCTTTTAGTGCCGCTTTTTCGTTTCATCGAGGTTCAAATCACAACGGTGCTAAAGAAGTTTTCACTTCAAAAGTTTTTTTTACGTTAGCTCCACAGGAGGCCCCTGAGGAAAATAATTTCCCTCAGTCCTTATGTAATTTTTTTTACATGAGCTCCACAGGAGGCCCTGAAGAAAATAATTTCCCTCAGGCCCTATGTCATCTTTGGGAATGCTGTGTGGAGGGTTTTTTTAAGGAAAGGAAGGAGAGGAGAGTTCTGGGAAGGAAAAAGGTTTAAGGGGTGGGTAGGAATCTGGGGTTCAGTGTGTCCTGGTAATCCACCTCCAAGATCTAGACAAACCTCACCCCATGAACCCAGGCACCCCTGCTAAATCACCAAACGTAGCGAACCACTTGGGGTGACCTATGGCAGAGGTGTTGGTTATCCAATAAAGGTTCCCGGGGCGGCGCGCGGTACCCAATCCCGCCTCCCAAATTGTGTGCTTTAAAGTTCAAAATCTCTTACTCACGAACCCCTTTTCGGTTATCGTTTTAGTGTATATTGTGGAAAATTAAATTGTTTAGAAAATGAAAGTAAAACATTAATATTTGTGCCTGTGTTTCGTAGTTTTTTTTTTATATTTGAATGTGAATTTAAGCATTATCACCATCATGAGGTTTGTTATTATTAGCAGCTTGCTCCAGAATTTAAAAGGGCATTACCAGAGAAAACCAGAAATATGTCATTTTCAAATCAGATTTTAGACGTATTGACTCTTTTCCACAAAAAAATATAAATGGATTCCGAAAGATTGTTCTTTTATCTAGCATTCGCATGTAATAAATTTTGAGAATTTTTTTTAATTTTTAGTATAATAAGGTTATTCCATAGGTCGTTGGCAGATTTGTTAAATTTTCAAAAAAGATTTTGTATTATACCACACCCATTTCAAATAATATAATCATGCAGTAAAATAAATTAATACATTATCTAGCAAACGCATGTTTTAGAATTTTAATTTTAGTTTCAATAAAATCATTAAAAAATATGTACGTACATGTGTTTCTTGACGAAAATTGGTCCATTTGTGTATTTATTTGCGCACTTACAAACTAATGTATTTCAGATTTTTTTAACATTCTTATTAAATTTAGACATTATTGAAAAATGATAAATACTTATAATCAAAAAATAATTACAAAAAGTACATTATTTTAATAGCCTTTCAGCATTTTTGGATGAAGGTATAAATTAAAGCTAATTTGGATTGAAATAATTCGATATTGAGTTATAATTTAAAAAAGCTGGTACGGAGAATAATTAATTTTTTTTCATTGTAACCGCCCTGCACGATCGTAAGAACAACTTTCCACGAAATGTGGATTTTCATCCGCTGGCTGGTTAAACGCTCTTAACTGGACATGGTGCATCATTTTAATATTTATTTGTTTTATTGTTGAGGTTTTCTGCTCCTTAGATAGTTGTATTGCTGGCGGAGTGGCTTTATCACACTTGAATATTCCTTCTGATGGGTTTACTACCTTCTCAGCGATAGGTTTCGTTGTTTTTAAAAACATTTTTATATATTACTGTTGTTGAGAACTTTAGTAGTATAATAAATGTTAATAGTTTGGCAATTATACTTGGTATGTTGTTACAGCATTAACCCTGCAAAATTTAGATAACAATATTCGCTAACAATTATTACATCAACCGT
Organism: Limnephilus marmoratus; assembly: GCA_917880885.1. Taxonomy (NCBI): domain Eukaryota; kingdom Metazoa; phylum Arthropoda; class Insecta; order Trichoptera; family Limnephilidae; genus Limnephilus; species Limnephilus marmoratus. Next base: position 28,050,004 of record OU862924.1, on the reverse strand, counting down.
CATAATTATTGTAGTAATATTTCTCCAGCAAGGGCGCGCCACTCGACACCATACTCGCACACGTTATTATTGTACATTCTCGTGCGGCACCGCTAACACCCACCCTTTTGTTCATTAGCGACCCTGGCCGCCGCGCCGGTAGTGCCACCGCTGTTGTATGTCAGGGTCCACCCCTGCCAGTGCCTTCCTCTCATACCGGCCTTTACTGCCTACACACTACACAGTAGGGTGTGTCAATTATTTCAACTTTGGAATTCCCAAACGCCTGATATCTTAAAAGTTGCGTCTTACAAAGAAAATGAGAACTGCATATATATTTTTTTAAATGATTATTATTAGCTCGCCAAAATGCATTGAAAATCATTAAAAAAAATACAACATGTATTTTCAAATTACGGTAATTCATTTTTTTACATAATTTAACTTTTTAACGTTCGTTTGTTATTTTAAACTGCGTACAGCTGACAAAAATGAGAAAAAAAAACAATTATATGAATACAAGTGAGTCTAAAAGAATACTGATTTTATCCATAAAAAGTGTTATTTTCCCCTTTTATATTTTTAACAAACACATCACATACCTTTGTTTAAAAAAATTACGTTCTTTGTACCGCAGTTATGCAATAAAAATGAAGTGTGCCACAATATATAAAATATGGACCCTTTGTTTTATTTTTTCCCAAAACACGAAATCTATTTTTTTTTTTGAAACTTCCGGCCATTTTAGGGAGCCAATAGTGAACACCAATTTCATTTAATTTTACGTTTTCGAATATCTACAGATCATACGCAACTTTTGAAACCTCAGGCGTTTGCAATTTTTTTTCTCTCTATGGAAAGTGATACAAGCTACTACACAGCCTGTATTCTGCTTTGTCCCCTGTGGAAAATTGTCCACATTCTCTGGCTGACCTTCGCCGACTTGCACGGAGTGTGCTTTGCTAAAAAGCATTCAGAATTAAAGTTTTCCACGCCACGTGTAACAAGAATTTTTACTCGTTATTGGACAATGATAATGATATTTGTGTATTAAAGCGAATTTTGATGCTGCATCTGGGTTTGTTTTGAGGCTGAAGGAGGGGAAATACCTGGCTGATCAGATCTGGTCGCCAAACACGGATAAAGCTTTTAAGTGAATGATTTTTTGGTTATTATGAGCTTCCTCATTCTTTAAACAACGTTTCGGACAGCATCATTAGGGCACGTCAACTTGTCCATTATTATTGCAGATGTGTAGATTGTGGCGAAGTGTGCGTTTATATTTTATATTATTCTACTTCAATAACACCAGGACACTAAGCTTATCAAAATTCTCCGTTTCCGAGACTTCACAGTCTCGGAAATAAATATTCTAATCTAGGTGATATATTTCATCTTAAAACTAATCAGTATAAACGTTGTATATTCTATCACTTTTATTCTTCTAGGCACAAATAGATTTACATAATTTCTTCAATTTTTGTTTATATTGAATATGAGACTTCTTATCATTTTTACAAAATATGTATTTTTATTTTATTATTTGTTTTGTTGTTACATTGTATTGTGTATTTTCTTTTCTCACTGTATTATATTTTCTTCATTGTTTGTTACTCAACTTATAAATTATAATGTAAAAGCCCATCAGGGCGTGTAATAAATAAATTACATGTGTAGAAATTGTACCGTGTTGCGTGCATTAATTCTCTTAGGACTGGTATTTTAGTATAATAATTAATGTGGTTTTCGGCTTTTAGTTTTGGTGTAGCCATCGATGGTTAAATAAAATTTTCGATTCTGCGTGGTGGTCTTTTCCTACCGCTATCAAAATAATCGTAATCTCCGATTTATTCGGTCCAAGTATTTTGGAATACCTATCGCACCAATTTTCAATTTTTAAGTATGTTATAATTTTTAAGTATGAGACGATGTATGAATGTGAGTGAGGCAAAGAGTGTGTGCCAAGACCGAGTTGTTTGGCGGTCCGTCCTCTCTGCCTACCCCTGCGGGGAAACGGCGTGATGGTTAGTTAGTTAGTTAAGTATGTGGTTGAAGCAAAAAGGATGTTCCTTAACCCGTCTAATCACAGGAGACCCAAGTTGTCCCAAAACATCATATGCCGTTATAATAACAGGAGACCCAGATTGTCCCAGAGCGACAGTGCATTATTAAAAGTTAGATATCTCTCTTCCTGTCATGCGAATATTTGTGATTTCTTTTATGTTAGAAACGGAATGAAATAATGCTTCTCATTGTCTCAGAATTATATGAGCTGAGTTTTTCAGATATTTTACAAACCCGATCAAAAGTGACGGTTTAATTTTTCGCCAATTTGTGACGTATCACAGAATTAATTTTAAAATAAAATTGTATGAAAGTGATAAAAAGTGAGGTGACAGTTTTATTACAAATTTTATTTAGAAAAGGAGTCTGTATTTTAAATTTTCTGTTTATTCTATTTTAATTACATTAATTCGAATATTCGCAGGTATGCATTTTTTAGCCAATTTAAGTTTCCAATATTAAAATTTTAATATTTAGAAACAAAAATGTTGATTTCTAATAAACACACCGGAAAGATTATTTTATCTAGATTTTCGAACAATTTTTGTTTTTGCAAAAGCGTTAAAATAAACCAATAAATAGGAACATTTAAAATGCATGGGAAGAACCAGAAATTTTGCGCGCTAACCTTGATAGGCAAAATTTGACAGAAAATTATTTTCTTATTATTCGAAGGGTTAATAGAGATCTGTTGCGGTTCTCCCTCTCTGACTAACTTCAGAGAATTATGATGCTAAGTGGGTCAGAAAATGACTATTTTTCATTGCTTTACTTAAAACGTTTGCATCTGAATACTTGGTCGAAGGCATCTGACTATACTTTTGAAAACTAAGCACTCATTATTTTACTTGTCAAACGCCTTTAAAAGGAGTATTTCCCGGAATAAATATCATCCAGTTGTATTATCTCTTCGTGAGATTATTTTCCGTGACGTATTGATGATTAAAATCAATCGCAATGTAATCAATCGCCCTCTTCGAAATGTATTTACTGTTATATTATAACAGAGAAATCAATTAGTATTCCCTCAAACGCCGGAGAAATAAACATCTGCTTTCGAGCTTTATTTTTGTTCGTAGAATCGAAGCTATTAATTTCAGTTTATTACGTGTTCAATCAGTTTCCGTTGGGCCTACAACAATTCGCAGGAATCCCATCAAATTAACGTCTATGGAGTTATTTTGATCAAACCCTGAAATAAACCATTTTACGGTAATATTTTTCTTAGCTATGTACGTGACTCAACACTTTCACAAAGCCTCGTGAAAAACACGAAAAAAAATCATTTGGTTTTCAAACACAAAAGACTTCTTTTTTCGGTGTTCTGTAACACCACATATTTATGTGTCGTGCTCTTCCTCTGTTCCGAATAATTTGTTTCATTTCGCTTACGCTTTCTTTTAGCTTTATATTATGAGCAATATCTATATCTATTTATCCATTTATCTATCTATCTATCTAACTATCTATCTATCTTCTATCTATCTATCTATCTATCTATCTATCTATCTATCTATCTATATAAATAAAAATGAATCGCCGAAATGTATGTACGCGCATAACTTCCAAACGACTGCACCAAATAGGATAATTCATTTTTTGTTGTGTTCGTTATTGTCAGGACTAGGTTTGTATAAAACTACTGGTGAGCTCTGGCATTATGAAATTTGTATAAAAATGAATAGCCGAAATGTATGTACACGCATAACTTCCGAACGAATGCACCAAATTGGATAATTCTTGGATTTTGTTGTGTTCGTTATTGTCTGGTGAGCTCTGGCATTATGAAATTTGTATAAAAAAATTGCAATAGGTGGTACGCGAGCTGTTTGAAAACTTTATGTACTGGGAATTAATTTGTGGAACGCGGGAGGGGAACCAGGGAGGGGGGGGACCTGGGAGGGGGGAGGGGAGTTTACCGGACGGGGGAAGAGGGGAGTAGAGTGGAAAGAGGGAAGGTGGAGGAGGCGGAGTGGAAAGGCGAGAGGGGAAGAGGACACAGGTGAGAGAGGTACGGGGGGGGGGCGGAAGGGGAACGGGACGCATGCCGGGCACCAGCTAGTATATATATATATATATATATATATATATATATATATATATATATATATATATATATATATATAAATAAAAGTGAATCGCCGAAATGTATGTACGCGCGTAACTTCCGAACAACTGCACCAAATTGGAAAATTCTTTTTTTTTGCGTTCGTTATTGTCAGGACAAGGTTTGTATAAAAACTACTACGGGAGGGGGAAGGGGGGAGGGGAACTCGGATAGGGGGTTCACGGGAGGGGGGGAGGGGAACCTGTGAGAGGGAGGTGGGAATTTGGGAGGGGGGTTCGCGGGACGGGGGAAGGGGGAGAGTGGGGAGGGGAACGGGACGAAAGAATAATGACACGCAGGGAGAAACTATTTCTTTATTTAATGGCATAGCAACGCATGCCGGGTACCAGCTAGTGATTGCATAAAAAAAACTGATGTTTGTGTAATATTAAAACCATTGTCAACCCTTTCATCGGCGACCTTAACTGCCTATAAACTTAACGACCTCGCCTGAACCTTCTCTACCCTTCGGTAACCCTCCCCCACAGATGAAATACATCGGTAATAACCCACCCTCACGCGATCTTATTAACTTTCTTAGAAAAGTATTAAAAACGCTTTCTGTACCTAAGTGGATTCTTTATTGTTGAGGGCACGTGCTGCACGCCAGCTGCTTTCGGAATTAGTTATCTGTACTAAAGACACGGGATGATCAAGTGAATCAAATTCTTGAGTTCACTCGTGTCAAGAGTTGGAATAACAGAAGTGTGATAATAAGATGTGCAGTAAGAAATGTGTAGTGTACCAAGACATCCTCCGAGCCTTTTTCTCATTCCACCAACAACTGCACGTAGTACACTACTGACCCTATACAATTTGCATTTTGCAAGTGCGTCCCACTGTTAAATTTGGCAGCTACCCCTGCTCTGGAGCCCCAAGGTTCTTTAAAAAAATCTATTGACTCTATGGGGAAACAGGCGGTCCGATTGATAGATTCCCCTAGTCAGATGGGAATTCTGTCCTTGTTCTATCAATATTTCAGTGGAAGGTGCTCCGGGGAACCAGCGTCATTGATCCATTTAGATCTCTGTGCATTATCGGAAAACACGCCAAACGCGCGCCCAACATTTGTACACGCTAGATGTCACACTCATTTCGTCAAGACCCATGTTCAATTCTTTCTTTTTACCAAAAATATCCTCCACAAAGCATCAGATTCATGGGGTGAAGTTTGTCCGGGTCTTGGTGGCGGATACGTCTGCTCACCAACTGTTTGGCCGGCCGAATCTGGAGAGACTAGTTGAGGGAGATCTTTTGATTCTCCTTCACGACTCTCTCGGAATAACACCTTGCACCACAGAGGAGGGAAGGATTCATACGTCTGCCACTCCTGGACGCACTAACCACTCAGATGCTTTCCCACCTTTCATATATTTTCCTCCCTAGAACTTCCTCTCCTCTCTTTCCCGAAAAAAACCCTCCACCACACACAGTATCCTCAATGATGGCTAGTGCCAATAGCTAAAGCCTCCTGTGTGGAGCTAATGTAAATAAAATAAAAACACGTTATGCACATATATATATTCACCAGGCGCGGTCCCTCCATATGCATATACTGTGGATGCGACGCTTCCCTTCCTTTTGAGGCGTGTAATAAAAAATATAATAATAATTGTTTTTATTTATTCAGCATTAAAAAAAAGCCTTTGATTTTATTTTTTTCTACCCGCAAACAGCAATAAATACTCCAATTTAACGACACCGTCCCAACCTCAGCGGTCAAAAACAACAAAATGCGACGCGCGGACCGGACCGAAATACACAATAACAACACTCTCGATGCTAGTGTGTCGAATGTCGCGTAAACGCAATAGTGGATTCTCTGCTCCATTCCGCATCCACGATGTTAGAAAAAGTTTGATATTTGCGCATGCGCGTTTAGTTCTGCCTGCCAAGTTTTGCCTGATGCAGTATACACATTCGATGGGAGCATCCAACGCGCAGAAAACGACTTCAAGGCGCGTAGGCGTAGTGCACAGAATATCATAATAAAGCACGTGGATTAATTGGGTACTTTTTAGAGAATTTGTTCGCGCGTCCATTTTGACAATTGGGCTTGAATAACGGATGCCGATTGAAACGTTAAATATCTATTTGATTAATTTCATTTTAGAACTGTAATAATTGATGTGACGCATGACGACAGTCTGTAGGTATTTAAATTTGATATTAGGTAGGTATATTCTTCAGTATCCCTTATACAAAAAGTCACCGACCGCCACTGATACTCGTATGCACATCCCTTCTGACCCGTAAATGGTTCAACCCGTCCATACCTAGTAGAAAAGAGCCACGGGTATTAGCCGTACTTCCTCAGAAGGAGAAATATCCGAAATTACACGTTGATTTCGGTATTACGCAGTTTTTTTGCCATGAATGTATCCACCTACCCAGTGGCGTAGCTAGGTAACCAAGGGCCCTGGGGCAAATTAAAAAATGGAGCCCCACTGCTATGTAAACTGATTAGGTTTTATCAAATAAAAATATGAAATATACAAATACTTTAAAAATGCTAAGCTACTTAAGCTTTTTTTGTGCACTGCAGGGCAGGTAATAAAAATATTAAACAGTAACAACATAAATTACAATTAATACTTGGTGTAGGTTTGGCTAATAAAACGAAATATTAGAATTTGAAATTAAAACACTTTTGTACTTTCTTCCACTAATTTATATTTCACCAGGACCGGTTTCATCCTATTACGGACATTTTCAGACTGGTAGTTGTAATTCTTATGCTACGGTATATATACACAAATGATATCATCATCATCACTATTGACTCTACAACCCCTGGTGGGTCTTGGCCTCCTCAAGAGTCTTCCTCCACTGATCTCGGTTTTGAGCCAGCTCTCTCCAGTTTTGAAGCTCCAAGATAGATATGTCTTTGAGGACGTTGTCGCTCCATCTTAGTCTTGGTCTTCCCAGGCTCCTTCGCCCTATTACACAAATGATATATATGACAAATACTGAAAATGTCCGTAATAGGATGAAACCGGTTCTGGTGAAATATAAATTAGTGGAAGAAAGTACAAAAGTGTTTTAATTTCAAATTCTAATACAATGGAATTCCACCACGAATTATCAGTGCAAAAACTAGACTCATTAAAACGAAATAGAGAAGATTCAAGGGTTTATTATATAAAGGTCGGGCCTACCAACTGACTAAATAACAATTACATTTACAATTTTTTCCTAGCTTTAGTTTTCGCAAAAGTATCAATGACTTCGTTGGCTTGATGCGGTTTTGTTTTCAATTGCTATTAGCGATAAATGTCGGAGTCGAATTTGGCCCATTTTATTTCTTAAATAATTTTTTATTATTTTTAATTTGCTAAATGACCTTTCAGCTGCTGCAGAAGTGACAGGAATTGTAAAGAATAATAACATTGCTGTAAATACTTCCGATAGGTCGCATTCTAGCACTCCATATTTGCTCATTATTTCCTTACATAATTGGTGAACAGTCCATGCTTGAGTTAGTTGAGGTAAAACTAGATGGTAAATATTAATAAATTGAAGTGAAAAACTAGGGCCTATTATATCTGAATATTTTCTTTGGAATTCGTCACACTTTTGTAATAAAGTTGCTTCATCAACATGTAATAAAAATGTTGGTGTTAGAAAATGGAATATATGACAGACTGCACTCATACCAATAAAACGTGTATCTAATTGAGATATTAATGTGTCTAGTACATTATTGAAAATCTCAATTTTAAATATTTTTTCTCGGTTTGGAAATCGGTGATCAGCAGCTAATTCATCAAAATGTTTTTTTAACTTTTCTTTGCCAACCTGTCATATTTATTTTGAAAATGGGAGAAATTTTTAAAAGTTCAGTTCGATTGAGATTTCTGGTAAGGATTCGAGGGCCCCCTGAGCTTGAGGGCCCCGGGGCACTGCCCCGCGTAGCCCCTAGGTAGCTACGCGCCTGCACCTACCATTTCAGAGTGATCACTTTGGTTTTGCGCGTAACACGCGTTCACAATAAACCCTTTTCCACCGTATACAAATATTCTCATAGGTAATTACGTACATAAATTTAAAATGAAGTCTTTACCACCAATTTCAAGTGTACATTTGCCTACGCTACAGAATGAGTTATTCGCCGCGAAGTACAAACATACACGCGTATTTCTAAATTAACCCCTTACCGCCATCCTGTACACATAATTATACAGTCATGTACTTTTAGACTGCGGAATTGGAATGAAGCAACCGCAAACAGCGCGTATCGCATAATTCGTGGCTCCACTCGCGTCTCAGTTTGCAAATGTATTCGCAGCCTTAGAACCTTGCAACGATGTTTAAATTTGTGCGTATTTAACACAACGTAACAATTGTTATGATATTATTTTACGCTAGAGCAGACCCGTGAAAAATCACGGGTTATTGTAATTGTCGGAATTGTGAAGCTGAAAGTATTTATAAAATATTAGCATCAGAAGAATTGCTTACCAAAAACAAATATTGTCAATTTTATTCATAATATAATTCATTTTTGGGTTGTTATGCAGTCTTGCTGTACCTTCTTCTTTAGCCAACATTTCGGACAACATCCCAGGGGTTATCCCATGGTTACACATCTGCCTTGATGATGGACACTGTAATGCTATTGGTAACGTTGGCTAAAGAAGGAGGTAGCGCAACACGGCATAATAACCCAAAAATAGATCACGATAATACCGTGGCGCCGTGTAATAAGGGTAATAAGGCCGTGAAAATCTCAAATCCTATCCAAAGAACCATTTTTATTCAAATTATTAAAAAAATATTGTTGAAAGATATTTAAAGAGGGACAGAAATGTAACTATGTAACCGACGATTGTAAAAAAAGTTTTTTAATCTTTAGAAACTTTTTCTAATGTATTTAATTTTAAAATCTGTTGCGTTGTAAGTATCTCATAAAATTAAACGATAGCTTTTAAATATCAACCAGAAATCTCCATACTTTTATAAATTATATTTTAATATATTTCCACTGCCTGCTACTTTAATTGGTAATAATATTATTTAAAAATGTAAGGCTTTTCTCAAACGTACTTTGTTTTAATTAAGTATTGTGATATACATTGCGTGTTTAAAAATTTAACATATGTACGTTTATTAGGGTTGTTTTTACAAGGGGTTGTTCAATTTAAAGTTTTTGTCATAAAATTGTGATAATGCCTTCAGCTTCTTATCGTGTTCCACTGGATAGTAATAGATGTGGACATGTGTTTCCAATAAAGATTTGAAGGCGATATAATAGTTTAATTCCATCAAATGTTTGGAGTGGAAATTATTAATTCTCATTTTTTCTCAAAATAACCTTCGATGAATTAAGTAACCATTTGTCCTTTACGATCTTTGTTTCTCATTTTTTCTCTAAATAACTTTCCATGAATTAAGTAACCATTTGTCCTTTACCATCTTTGTTTCTCATTTTTTCTCTAAATAACTTTCGATGAATTAAGTAACCATTTGTCCTTTACCATCTTTGTTTCTCATTTTTTCTCTAAATAACTTTCGATGAATTAAGTAACCATTTGTCCTTTATATTATTTGTTTCTCATTTTTTCTCTAAATAACCCTCGATGAATTAAGTAACCATTTGTCCTTTACAATCTTTAATTCTCATTTTTTCTCTAAACAACCTTCGATGAATTAAGTAACCATTGGTCGTTTATAATGTTTAATTCTGTTTTTTTTTTCTCTAAATAACCTTTGATGAATTGAGTAACCATTTGTCCTTTACCATCTTTGTTTCTCCTTTTTTTCTAAATAACTTTCGATGAATTAAGTAACCATTTGTCCTTTACCATCTTTGTTTCTCATTTTTTCTCTAAATAACTTTCGATGAATTAAGTAGCCATTTGTCCTTTATAATATTTAATTCTATTTTTTCTCTAAATAACCTTCGATGAATTAAGTAACCATTTGTCCTTTATAATCTTTAATTCTGATTTTTTCTTTAAATAATCTTCGATGAATCAAGTAACCATTTGTCCTTTATAATGTTTAATTCTTTCTTCTCGCTAAATAACCTTCGATGAATTAAGTAAGCATTTGTCCTTTATAATCTCTAATTCTCATTTTTTTCTATAAACAACCTTCGATGAATTTAGTAACCATTTGTCCTTTATAATGTTTAATTCTATTTTTTCTCTAAATAACCTTTGATAAATTGAGTAACCATTTGTCCTTTATGATCTTTAATTCTCATTTTTTCTCTAAATTTAATCCCCAATATGGAGGATAATTATAATATTTTACTATATTAGTGTAGTATAGTATAAATTAAAAATTACCCCCTTACTAATAAACGTGTTTTAAATTTTGCATTACTTATGAACAACCATTACCTCTAAATAATGGTTGGTTCATCAGTTGTTCAAAATTCAAAACACGTTGTTTTAGTCAAGCCCTTAACACGCGAATATTAACTGAGCAAATGCGATTAGCGGGAATATCCGTGGAATTTTATTTTCTGAATAACAAGTTTTAAACATGTTTTATGCAAGCAAAGCATTTGTGTGAGTACTCTTTATAATCTAATTTATTTGCGATCCCTGTAATATCTACTAAAGTTTATTATATGTCGCCCGGAAAATTAATAGAAAGCGTGCTGACGATTAGTTCGGTTTGAACATTTTGATAAGTAAATGAAAATTTACCCACTCTACTTCGTTCAATTCCACGATAACATATCTCATTTTTCATTGCCACGTTTTAAGATTGCATCAAAATTCCCTGCGAGGAAATTTCATTGTTCGCTTTACCGACGTTGTCGGATTGAAAAATTCGGACAATTTTCGATTGCGTTTCTACGGTATTGTTGTGTCGTTGCGGTCCAAATAAAGTTGGCCATAAAACCCTCTTCCTTACCAGTGGACATATCTGCGAACCGTCCGCCCTGGGCTTACGACCGTTGTGCTTTTATTGGAGAGCTTTTTCAGTGCCGCGTTACAATTCCACTTCCGCTTTGCCACGGGAGTGCTACTGAAATTAATCACTAATATAATAGCTTTTTCAAGGTTTATAGTCGTTTTGATCTGCGAATGAAAGTGATGTCGGAAACGTTGCGTTTTTATTGTGAGTTGTCACTTTTTACTTCTTTTGGGCGACCGGAAACTCGTGGTACAAAAGGGAAACTGGTGAATCGGTGACCGGACATTAAAAATTGGTTAAATAGGTTATGTTAGGATAGGGTTACGAACTATTTTTAAATGATTTTTTTCGTAGCTTTTAATGACCATTCCGAGGTGTTTCTGAGTTGGTTTCATTCTGAGTTGGCATGGAACTGGTGAATCTATCTACATCTCGGTTGGTATCGATTTTGTTGAAAACGTTTTGTTGATTGGACCTTTTGTTTTCGATTAAATCAAGTCCCCCCAGATTCTTACCCACCCCTCATACCTTTTTCCTTCCCAGAATTTCCTCTCCTTCCTTTAGTCAAAATACCCTTGACAAAGCGTCCCCAATGATAACATAGGTCCAGAGGAAAACGTTTTCATGTGTGGAGCTAATGAAAAAAAAGCTGGAAGTTTAGAATTTTTAAAGCCAATTTTGTAAAAATCGGACACTCGGGAGTTAATATTAGCCGTTTTCGTGTCTTTTAATATGCTTCCCAGCGTTGACTCCTGCCCGAAAAGTGTTTTTTAATACTTAAGTTGCCAAAAAAAAAACCAAAAGCTCAGAACGAAAAAAAAATCGGCTTCTCTACGTGATTTAGGTATCACCAGTTTCCCCTCTCGTACTACAAGTTTTCGGATACCAAATATATCTAGAGTATTTACTGTACATAAATATTACATTATACATGGCATTTTATTGATGGTTATACATTGATATAATCTCCATCGTTCATTGTGCAAATGGCGTTGCGAGCCAAAAATAGTATCGCAGACATTTCAGCGCTCATCGTTCGAGAGGTTTTAGCTGCTTCAGACTGTCAGCTGTTCGGAGCCAGTGGAACTATGACATCCCCAATTAGAGCATGTAAAGCTGAAGGGAGTCGGGAATTAAAAGAAGTGAGGGAGAGGAAGCTTAGGAATACCTAGACACGGCCAAATCCAATTCACGACTTGTTTGTTTTAGTGCCTTAGTTAGATTAACCACTCATATTTTACCATTGTGCAAGTTTGTCTTAAATGAACTGTCAGATTTATAAAACTTTATGTTATTTCCGCTTCGCAATTAAAGCTCTATAAAAGTAAATATTTCTAAACTTAGCCGAATACTAAAAGCTGTTTTTAAAAGGTTATGAAATAACCTTTAAAATTGTATTTATTACAAATAAATATTAGCGTTCGTAAATATTAAAATTTAGAATGCAAACATAACAAAATTGTAAAAATGACTCACTGTGACGTGTTTTTATATGAAAACGGTACTAAAATCACTGATTCCAAAAAAAAACACTTATTCTATCGTATAATAAACAATTTTGTCACCTCACTTTTTTACCATTTCTTACAAGAATATTTAATAAATAAACAAAATGTCTAACTGCGTATGGGTGATTTGGTGGGTGAAAACTGTTTCTACGAAATAAGTCTTTTTTTATCTATTTCTATGGACAACTTTGAATACAGATATGAAGCATGATTTAATATGGATCTTCTATTTTTTGTTTTAGGGTTGTCACTAGAACAATAACGGAGTTATAACGTTTTCTGTGGGAACACATGCGTTAGCCTGAAAACAAGCTTATTGTACTTGACTGCTATTGTTATATTGTCGTGTAAACAAGCTTAGGGGTCGGAGTGGTCAATTGTAATTGTTCCATGTGCAAGAATTAAAACCCCTATGAAATAATGTCTCTTGTGAAGTCGTGCAGTGTTACGATTTTAGTAAGTGTTACGATTTCAGTCGCAATTACATTAATTCTAAATTTCATCAACCTAAATATGTACTAACGAACTTAAGTATAATGTCCTCATAAAACCAATCGTCTCTTTGGCGTTGGCAGAATTCTCCCTTCGCTATGAAGACATCTTATAATCGTTAAGTTTTCCGCTGATTTTTTTATGAATGCCATGTCATAAAAAAATCATCACCACGATCGAAATAATCAAAGAGCTGCCACAAGTACTTAGGTCGGTATAACTGCGGTGGGTGCTAAAAATCATTATATTTCGTTTGGCGACCTTCAGAATTATATTAGAGCATGCACCGGTCGGCAACCTTTTTGGACCCCAAAATCAAAGCATATTGTCGGCGTCCCCAGAAGAAGAAAAAATCACACAAAGGTGTGATTCGGATGAATGTCAGCTGTTTTTCATTATTTCATACACATTTTTTTACCAAAATAATAGGAGAGGGGTCAGGAAAAGTGCATTTTATATGTTTTTACGAGCATTAATAAAAAGAGCGATTTATTTAACATTTTATTGAATTTCTGCATACTATAAGGCCCGGCTTCCCGCATTTCTAACCATTCATATTTTCCTTAAATACTTTAAGTTTTAAAGCTCTTCAAAAAAATATATGTTATTCTTAAAGATACTATATATACATTCCTCAAACCGAAACGGCAATTATATGAATTTATCTCAATAGAAAAAAATCGCAAAGTATGCTCCGAGAATTATTATAAACACGTTTTTTCAGTTATTTTACAAGTTATGTGTATGAAAAAATCAATTTTTAAATGATATTTTAGACAGTCAACCAAGAATTTTTTGCTCTATTTTAAACGAGTCGTGTTTTATTAAATATTTTCACAATATTCGCTTAAATATTATCGTTTTCATATCTCTCCATCTTCTTCTTTTTGAGCGGGTACACCGCGCCGTGAAAACATTGGTTCTTGGTGATATATTAGAAATTTCCAGTCTCAAAAAATGCTCTATGTTTAGTCTGGAGTGAGCAAGTCGTCTTAATTTCGTCTGGAATTTTTTATCTATTCTTAAGATATATCTATTCTTTTTCAGTCACGATCCAGAACTGAAGACGTGCACCTTTGCGAATTCCTGGTAGGCTTTAGTCAGCTGCTCCTTTTCTTTTAATTTTACACTGTAAGATCACAAGTGAATGGATTAATTACCTATCCATTCGTTTCCGATTCATCTTGGAATTTCTTGTCAGTGAAAATAACTGTGATAAAATTGGATTAGTACAAAATCTTGCTATTATGACAGCAGCCCATTTGGAGTCGCCACTCGGGGGTTGTGGACCGCTGGATTAGAGATAAGCTTTCAGCGAAAACAACAAAAATGTTTTTATTTACACGGATAGTTGTGTCTACGGGTATTTTTATTACACTGTGCCTGTTCTTTCGTTTAAAATACCGACTAAATATTATGTCCATGAATTCAAATGTTTTATTTATCCTTGACCGAATTATTTTACGTGGGTACTTATTTTAGGAAATAATATCTTGTTTCCTGGTTTTAGTTATTGTGTAAACGAAGTCAATTTGGGCTCTGCCTCGGCGAGACTTTTCCCGAGGGGACAGAGCCGAGTGCTTCGTCTTCACTCGCATTTCGCGCAGTTGTTGCTTAGATTATGATTGGTTGTGTAGTGACTGCGCTCGCCCTCGGGTCTCGCATTAGACATGTACAATATAAATTTCGAAAACCTTAAAAAATGGCTTTGATTTCCAGTCCCAATTACGACCATTACCTTTTTATTGTCTGTGTCTCTATCTCTTTGATGTTTGCTTCGAAATTTTGTTTTCAATGATTAAATATTACAGTCCGACTTATAAGGTCCCTATCTACACCTTAAAAGATACCTTATATTATATAAGCGTGCTTATGAGCATGCTTAAAACTCGCATTCTCTTCAACAGCACACATTTGCTTGTGTTAAACTTGTTTCAAGTATACTCCTGAATAAGCGTGCTCACAGCAAAAAATTGAACACATGCCATTTAAAAGCAGATTTTCGGTCAAAATGGAAGCTTTGCAAGAAAATCAAGTAACCAAAACAATGTCAAAACTGAGGTCGAAACGATACTAGCATGCTCGTAAGCAAACTTTTTAGACATGCTTAGAGCACACCTTTCCGCCCTCGCCTCCTGGAGCAGGCTCACAAACCAACCGGCTTTTGATTAGTGACCATGCTCTAATGGGCACGCTTAATACTAGCAATGTTTTACACACACACACATGCCACTAAGTAGCAATTGCTCTTTTAGCAAAAGCATTCTTTTTTGCTACATGAGCATGTCTGTCCATAGCCATGAGCTTTAAGTTAATCCTAATGAATTGAATAACTAAATTGGAGTATAGTTCATAGAACTAGGAATTCTGGTAGATTACATGTTGTACTTACATTTTTATTCATTATACAAGGTGGCGCAAAATTAATCACCCTATCGGAAGATGTTATAATTTTTGCAAATGGCGTCGTACTTCAATCATATTTGACATTTGTGAACAAGACAGCTGCAGAATACAAACAGACAAGCAATGGAGCGCTATACTCCGCAAGAGCGTGGAATAATTGTGTCGATTTAAGCTTTAACGCTTTTAGCGATTTTGTGTCGAAAGTCATCATGAGCGACGAGGCGCATTTCCACTTAAAAGGTTACGCCAATAAGCAAAATATTCGTTTCTGGGGCACTGAAAATTCGCGTATGATGCACGAAAAGCCATTACATCCACTCAAAGCCACTGTGTGGTGCGGCGTTCACGCGGGAGGAGTGATTGGGCCGTATTTTTTGAGGACGCCATTGGCATTACGGTCACTGTTACTGGCGAACTCTACTGAGCCATGATAAACGACTTCTTACTTCCAGAATTGGATGAGCAGGGCTTGGTGAACATGTGGTTTCAACAAGACGGTGCAACCACGCACACAGCACGAGTCACAATGGATATTGTGAATGAAGCGTTTCCTGGTCGCGTAATCTCTCGTTTTGGCGATTTGGTATGGCCAGCAAGATCGCCCGATTTAACCATCCCAGACTTCTTTCTTTGGGGCTATTTGAAATCGCGGGTTTATGCCAACAAGCCTCAGACAATCGCAGCCCTCAAGGAGAATATTCGATAGGAATGCAAACAGTATCACCGGAAATCTTGGCACGGGCACAAATGTGTATCAACACTGGCGGCAGCCACTTGACGATATCATCTTTTCCACTTAACAGAAAAAACTTTAAAAGTCCAAATAAAGATTTCTATTACTCAAAATCTTTTTTTTTTTTATTTAGAATAAAAGTTATTCAAAAACAAAATTGGATGATTAATTTTGCTCCACCCTGTGTATTCAGTTTTCCCACCAGTACGTTTCCCGAGAGCATATTTTGTGCATGGAAATGACGTATGCATTTTGCACTTAATGCACTTCCTTTATATGCAGTTTCCCCTTGCACCTTCTCCCAGCCTTTTATAGCTTTCTTATTGGCAATTGAACGCGCACTGCTATTATACGAATTTGAATGGATCACTTAAATCGAACTTTGATTTTATGTTTTCAGGCTATTTTTCGTTTTACTTCGATTGGGAAAATTCACACTGAATCTCGACCTAGATCGAGTAATGTTAGGTCAAGATTCAGTGTGATGGTTCCGTGAGTTGCTCGAACGCGTAATTTCCCGCCTCGTGTGAACAAAACAACTAGGCGGGAAATTTCCCGAGCGATAAAAAAACCGCTCCGTGTGAATTCACACTAAAGTAGACTGACACATATTTACATTTAAATAAAATCGTAGGTAGGTTTTTGCAGCATTTTTGCTTTCATATTTTATTTATATATTTTATACAAATATTAACATTTTACAACATAATTTGATAACGTTGCCCTCACTAGATGGCATACCCGTGCTGAGCTCCCCATTTTATAATACAAAATTCTATAAGTAATAAATTTTAATAAAATATTTAAAAAAAAATTAATCGTCATGTTTTATGAGTTACGATTGTGACCATGATGTGTATTTTACAATGGTATTCTTTGTTATTTAATCCATTATCTGAAATTATTTTTGTTTTCCTCGTTTTATTATATCGAGTGAAAGATTTTATTGAATATTTTTTATTGCGTTGTATTAATGTTTTCTTTGTCCAATGCTTTTGTTTACCGTCGGAGTTTTTATATTTTCTTTGTATCGTTTGTCTTACTGTGTCACGATAATAATTATTACCGTCTGTAATAATTATTGTCCTGACCTAAAAAATCTCTTTGTACTTCTTTTAGTGATTAGCCTATTTCTTATTTGATGCCTCCTGGCCAGATATGCAATTAATCAATCGCTTTCTTTTGTTTTTATCGATTGGCAACATTGGGGGTTCGTTTCCGGTCAAATTCACTTTTTGGATCATCGCCGAGATTTTGACCCGACGATGATCTGATTGTGTCATATATTTTGAGTTATGGAGTTATAAATCAAGGAATCCAGTTCTATTACTGTGAGATCCTAAAATGTGTGTTCCGATAATTCTTTTTTTTAAGTGTTTGCGTGAATAATACTCACGCGGCTCGTTCAATGGCTCCTCCCGCGCTAATCGAAGCCATCCGCTGCGCGCTGGTTGTGTTGGTTTTCTTTATGAATGGTGAACGCGCAGTTGCTTTTTGTGGCATTGGTCAACTCGCAAACTGTGGTGTATCTAAAAGCTTCCGGCTTTCCGGTTAGGTCGACTCTATTATCAAGAATCTATTATTCCCAAGAAGTAATCTCCATCCAAGGTGTGTTGGAGAATCTGTTAGTGTGTCTATAAAACTACAGAACACTACACAAACCATTTATTCGCGGCCCCTTTGAAGAATTAAAACCACGAGCTCGGTATTTCCTACGGAGGTTTTTTTTATGTACGGCCTTGTGCCTTGAGAACGGCCTAGTTTCCGCTGCCCGGCTGATAATAGGTACTGCAGAGACGTCGCGGAGGATGTCCCAACTCCTACCCTGGAGGTATTCCCGATCCTGTTTCGGAGGATGTTGCGAGTCCTACCCTGGAGGTATTCTCGTTCCTGTTTCCGAGGATGTTGCGAGTCCTAACATGGAGATATTCTCGTACCTGTTTGCTAGTTTTCTGGCGTGCGGCTCGGCCATTTCGAAGTGTTTATCTAGCTTAGATATATTCCAGGTCCACCAGGTACTGTACTATGTTAATATATTTTGCACCATGATAGTTTGAATGTTACTAGTTTTTTTGTTCCTCAGAACCAATTCTGTTTGACGATTTCAAAGTCCTATGTATTAAATATACAATTAACTGTCGAATACATTTTTCTTTAATTTAAATTACTAGCTTTTCACCCCCCCCCCCCTCCCCCTCCCTCCTCTCCCCCACCACCTCTCCCCACCACCTCCCCCAACCGCTCCACCCCTACACGCTGCCCCTCAGGCATTCCATACATTAATTTCCGGTACATTCAGTTTTCAAACTGCTCGCGTGCATATTGCAATTTTTTATACAAATTTCATAATGCCAGAGCTCACCAGTAGTTTTTTTTTTTAAATAATTATGTTAAGTTAAATAAACGTTAAGCGCGTACATACTTTTTGGCGATTCATTTTTAGAAATAGATATTAACTTCGACGCTAACATCGTTTCCAAGGCAACCGTTTGTTTTGCTTTTCTTCTGAAGTTTGTAATAACTCGATTTTGTTAGGGACAGAAAACGTATGATAAATAATTTCATAACGCCAGAGCTTATTCATAACGCCAGAGTTTACCAATATATACAGCCTATATTACTCGCAAATAATGTAGCTTTCTATTAGTGAAAGAATTTTTAAGTCCATTAATTATTTTTTGCCTGAAAGAGTTCCATACATCCATACGTACATACATCCATACACACTTTCGCCTTTATAATATTAATAGGATGTTTTAAGAACCTTTCTGTAGAGCACCAAATTCCCCACTATCCTGACCAGAGACTCAATACGCTCTATTGCATTTTTTACGGTTTTTTGTACCCTTTGTAGGTTATGCAATAACTACTAATGTTATTCTTTGACTTCCTGTTATTTTCCTGGTTTCAAAGGTAATCCTTTGTTTTTAAGTATTATCTTTAATATATGACGATTATTGTCATAATACGAGTCGACCGCTTCACCATTTTTGTTTTATAACACAGGCAACTGTATAGAACCAAATTCCCCACTATCCTGACCAGAGACTCAATACGCTCTATTGCATTTTTACGGTTTTTTGTACCCTTTGTAGGTTATGCAATAACTACTAATGTTATGCTTTGACTTTCTGTTATTTTCCTGGTAACAAAGGTAATCCTCCAAAATACCTGCAAATGTTATAACTGGTTCGTTTGTTTTTAAGTATTATCTTTAATATGACGATTATTGTCATAATACGAGTCGACCGCTTCACCTTCTTTGTTTTATAACACACGTTACTGTATATATTACTCCATCAGTTCTAAAAATTAGCATGACTACTACAAGTCGTAAGATTAGACCATTTTTTTTTTCATTTTATGAACTTTCTAACGCTTTAATTTCGCCCTTTCAAGGACGCTTGAATAATTCCACAGTGATTGAGATTACAATTCAAATATTCATAAATTTAATTAACTTTTTTTCAAATGGGGTGCTATTAATTATTGTACTTCAGTCGCAGTCGGGGAAACTCCGCCTGACACTGAAGAGAAAACCAATTAAAGTATGTTACGGGCGTGTCTGTGTGCTTGGGGTAAGGTGAATTAAACCTCACTTCATATGTTATTTTGGTCGGCAATGCGCGTTTTCATCCCCCGACTAAATATCCGGCAAAATATCCCAAGGACAAAATATATATCCACTACGCTGAATTCTTTCTTATAACTATTTTTGATTAATAATTTATTGTTTAATTAAATGAAGACAACATAAGCGAAACTCAATCGAAAATCTGGAAACAGAAAAATCAGATAAAGATATTGACACCTCTGGAACTCGAGCCCAGGACCTCTTGCTTTCCGGGCAAAGGCGCTAACCACTGCGCCACGGTGTCGATATCAAATTCGGTAATTTTTTACTGTATCGTACTTCGACTAAGAACCACCCACATTATCTTCATTTTCTTTAACGCATTAAATATTACAATTTGAGGTTTTACTCATAAAGTTTAAAAAAATAATAATAATTTATTGTCTTTACAGGATTTCTGTATTATTTTTGTCCCATTTTACTATTTTTGAACAATAATTTATGGTCTTTACAGGATGTCTGTATTATTTTTGTCCCAATTTACTATTTTGAACAATAATTTATTGTCTTTACAAGATGTCTATGATGTCTAGATGTATTATTTTTGTCCCATTTTTTTGTTAGGTTAGGTTTGGTTTTAATAAATGTTTTGTTGGGGGATATTTTGTCGGAGGATATTTTGTCGAGGGATGTTTTGTCGTGGGATGAAAACGCGCGGAACCATTTTGGTCAATCTTTTTCAAATATCGACATTCTTTCTCGAATGGATACTGAATTTTAAAGGCCTGTCTGAGGCCTGACAGTCAAAAGGTGTTGTAAAATTTTCGATCAGTTTTATAACAGTGCAGATCACGCTCTTCTAGTGATTTTTTGTTCAGTGCTGCTGGAAAGGGGTCTCCGGCGAGCCTTTGTTAGTTTTAATTTGGAAAATATGAAAAACAAACGGGAAATTTTATGTTTTACTTTTCACGTAAATTGCGAAATTATACCGAGATCATGAAATACATTTATTAACACAGAGTTATTTCGAAAATACGCGAACTAGGTATTAAATTACGGATTTCGCTCATTTGGAATGAATTGTAACAAACAAAGCTTGAAAATTGTTTCGGTGACTGTAGGCATTTGTCCATGACAATAGTTTTTGTTCGATTGTAATATTACTAGCTGAAGTCCCCGGTAATGCCCGGGCTTTACACAGAGTTTTAGAAATCAAGTGTAGACAGTGACCTTCCTGTTGTTTTGAAGGTCAAATGTGCAAAATTTCATACGGGAGGAATGCAGATCCCGCCAATGTAGGGGATTTTAATAAAAATGCACTTTCTAGATGAGAAAAGTGTGGAAAGGTTGAATAAAAAAGAAATTAGGGTGCGCTTGGCAAAATTGAGGGAGATACAGCCGTTTAAAGAATGAATAAAATGACACTTCGTGAACTTATACTACGCCATTTTGTTACTATTATGTTGGTATCTCAGACTTGCTATAAACGAAGGTTTATAGCAAGTCTGAGATACTTGATATAAACGAAGGTTGATACGATTGTAGCCGACTTCATGTGATAGATGAGGCGCGTAATTATGAAATTTGTCTAGCGGACTTTTTTTCAACGATTTTTTAAACTGTTTATCACCTTCCAAATTAAAGTAACCTAACTTAAGACTACGCTAAACATGGTTTGTGTAACATGGTCTGTGCCCCTTTATAACGCCTACTCGCATCAACGCAAGAAAAACATCCCAGTTTTCAAATAGTTTAGCGGCTACGCTAGGTTTGTGTAACATGGTTTATGTAACTTGGTTTGTGCCCCTTTATAACGCCTACTCGCGTCAACGCAAGAAAAACATCCCAGTTTTCAAGTAGCTACGCCAGGTTTGT
This sequence comes from Limnephilus marmoratus, assembly GCA_917880885.1. Classification (NCBI taxonomy): domain Eukaryota; kingdom Metazoa; phylum Arthropoda; class Insecta; order Trichoptera; family Limnephilidae; genus Limnephilus; species Limnephilus marmoratus. Next base: position 28,028,393 of record OU862924.1, on the reverse strand, counting down.
GTAACATGGTTTGTGACCATTATTAATTCTGTTTTTCATAATTACGCGCCTTATTACATATCACACGAAGTTGGCTACAATCGTATCAACCTTCGTTTATAGCAAGTCTGAGATACCAACATAATAGTAACAAAATGGCGTAGTATAAGTTCACGAAGTGTCATTTTATTCATTCTTTAAACGGCTGTATCTCCCTCAATTTTGCCAAGCGCGCCTTAATTTCTTTTTTATTCAACTTTTCCACACTTTTCTCGTCTAGAAAGTGCATTTTTATTAAAATCCCCCACATTGGCGGGATCTGCATTTCACCCTTTCATACCTCGGCATAAAACTGTAGATTTGCTTTCAAATCAAATCCACACCGCCCGCTTGCCAGCCCGCTCGTCCACCACTTACAGACATTATCATTTATGTATTATATATTTCAACCAATATAAACAAAAACTTGACAAATTATATACCTAAACCTTCCTCATGAATCTCTATCTATTGGTGAAAATCGCATGAAAATCCGTTCAATATTTTTTGAGCTTATCGCGAACAGACAGACGCAGCGGAGGACTTTAATTTATAATATGTAGAGATAAGAGAGGCTAGCGGTCCGTTGTTTAGGATGATACCAATTTTGATCAGGTACAGTGAAGCATGAAACTGGCAGAGGAAAGATGAAAGTAGATTGAATGCTGTGGAAATTAGAAATGAAATCCGGAAAGCCCGTAGGTCGAGATCTGTAAAGAATCTAAAGCTGATTTAATTCATGAGATTAAAGGGAGACTTAAGACGGTTTGGACTTGGACATATAGAATGAAGAAATGAGTGTCAGGAAAATAGGTTGCTCGAAAGCGTATGTTATGCTACGTTTCACAAGCGCAAACGTGTAAACAGGTCGTTTGGCTTGGCTTGCGTAGGCTTGCAAGAGCTTGCGAGAGCTTGCCGCCGATCCAGTCGGGGTCGGATCCAACGGCAAGCTTCGGCAAACGCTCATTGGAACTTTCGAACTGACGGCGAATGCACGCCGTTTTTGCTCCATGCGGTCTATGATAAAAATCATTACGAGACATATGTATGACGTATGAGGCGTGCCAGACTTATTAAAATGTATAAGTACATAATTTTAATGCACTTGTGTTATGTAATTTATTGCGACTGGATTTACCTAAAAAGTCAAAATAAATAAATAATATTTTATTGATGAGTTACTGTTTATTATAGTAAAAAAAATATATGATTTTTGTTAGAATAACTTTTTTTATAATACAAAATAATTTTACGTAAGACAAGTGATCCTCGAGTTCGGGTCCCAATTGCGATCATTATTTTTGAAGCGAAAACTTCTTTAGCACCGTTGAGATTTGAAACTCGATGAAACGAAAAAGTGGTACAAAAAGAGACAAAAATCTATAGGATTTAGCCTGTGAGATAATGTCTCCTCTTTGTGCGAAGTGACCTGGGAAGATTTTTATGAATCTGTATCATCCATCATCTTCGTGGTCGTCGAGCTTTCTTTGTTTTTGTTACACTTTGCTTGTATTTCAAATAAAAGTTTGATAAACCAAACGCAATAGCCGACACAAGTTCGGCGTCCGCCATGCTCGGGTGTAGGTAGCGCACTGACGCATTCACAAGCATGTAAACGACTTCCAAATGCCAAGCGAGATTTGTGGACGCTTGGAGCTTGTGGAGGCTTGCCAAGCCTTGGCAAGCGTGGAAACGTACCATTAGAGTTAGAAGCTAGGATCGCCCGAGGAAGATATGGCCCGATCGTGATAATCAAATACTTGTATCGGGTCATATCAAGAGTCAGAATTATTTGCAATTATGTACGAATATGAATGAAGCAAGAAGTGTGTGCCAAAACTGAGCGGCGTTTTGTCAATATTTTTTATTGTATTCTTTATCAAACTAAATGAAAGATTTTTTTTCATTTTAGAATGATAAAGAATTCAAAAATGTGTGATCTTAAACTAACTAACCATCACGCCGTTTCCCCGCAGGGGTAGGCAGAGAGGACGGACCGCCAAACAACTCGATCTTGGCACACACTCTTTGCCTCACTCACATTCATACATCGTGCTCTTCTATTATTCTGACTTTTGACATGGCCCGTCTCAAGTATCTGATTCACTTGATCGTGCCATGTCGTCCTCGGGCGTCCCCGACTTCTTCTACCATTCACATTAGCGTCATATATTCTTTTACACTACTTTCTTCATTCATTCGCCCAAACCATTAAGGGTCCCTTTCTTAATTTTACTCATTATGCTTACGTCAGCCTTATATTATTTGCGGATATCAACATTTCGCACACGATCATACATGGTTTTACCACACATACGTCTCAGAGATCTCATTTTAACAGCATTCGGTTTACTATCATCCTTCCTCTGCCAGTTCCATGCCTCACTGCCATACATCAGGATAGGTACCAGTACTCCATTATGGACTGCTAGCTTCGCTTCTTTTGACAGTTTTTTTATTAGCGCCAACGGCATTCCTTTAATGGAGTTACCGGCGTACCCTTCTTTCAATATCTCCATCAGCCTTCCCATTTTCGTAAACATACTACCCAGATACACAAACTCATCCACCTGCTCCAAGTATTCTTGTGTGATCTTAATTTAATAATAATAACGTTATCACTTTTATATCGACGTGTTTTGCCAAAAATCACCCCAAGGACGTCAATTCAATTCTTAGATCGTAATTTTGGTGTAACGTAACGGGGAAAACACAAAAAGGCTTTTGTGAGTGGATCAATATAATCTCTGCTTTCACTTGGATTCGAAAGGAGAATTGATATGTATATGAAAAAACTTCCCCGAGTATTTTTCAGTACATGATGAACACTCGATTATAAATTAAATTCTATTAAAGTTTTAAAATATTTTTTTCCGAAACAACTCTTTTGTCGCGTCGAAACGTCTCAAGTAGGCTGCGAACTTAGTAATTAACGTTTCTCAGTATGAATAATTATGAACTTTGGGGTTAAGGATAAACGGGACCCCTTCACGAAGTAAGGGTCCTTATAGAGATGGGTAGGACCGCCTTTATCTCTTCTGTAAACTTGACCTAAAACTAAATGAATGGTTCATTATTGTTCGTCTTTATTCTTCTGCATGGCATTGGGAAAACTGTAAACTATACCAAGCATTGTGATAGGGTAGATAAAAGCTTTTGAAATGTAGAACTATACTATTATTTCTTTGAATATAACCTAAAAATACTTGGACAAATAGGGTCATCAGGAATAGCCAAAAAATTGCAATTTGCTTTTATATAATTTAAAAAATCAGCTCCAATGATTATTATTTTGTTTAAAAAAATTGAATCTATGATCCCAAGATTTTGTTCACTTATAATGCAACTAATCGTCAATTGACGTCTCTGTCGTCAATAATCAACTTCAACTTATTTAAAAGTACAATATATGTTTTTTAGTACTCAAATACTCTAGAGTGAGAGTATTTGAGTACTAAAAAATTTAGTTCTCTAATAGATCATAAAATGACCTTTATTAATGGAAATATCACAACGGATAGTAGACGTGGTAATCGAAGACACCATAGCTTCGAAACTTTTATGACTGGCACGAGGAAAGTTCATCTTGGTTGTGCCGGACTAGGATGAAGATTGCTCTGATGATAACCAACATCGATAGAAGCGGGCACTAGAAGGAGAAGAAGTGGTATTCAATGTTGTCATCCTCAAGAAAAACACTTCTGCTAGGCTCCTCTACTCCTCACGATCGTGCATGGAGAGTGCACGAGCTGCATGGAGAGCCGCATATATGTCCGGCCATACACCTTGAGCGTATGTAGGACGAACGTTGTTTAAGTTTCCTGAAAAAGAAGTGTCTTAAAAATTTTCAATTTTCGATCTGCACACTTGCGCAAACAGCGTTTGCCCAAGTATACTTGAACGTCTGTGGGGGAAGCGTATTTTTTCTTCGTTCACAAGCAAATAATTATATTAGTCTTTGGGAGCGAATTTCAATTCACTGATTAAATTTTATGTGTGCTTATAGTTTATTTTTTCGACCAGTTTGTCTATTTTCTGTCCTTCTTGCTTTTATAATATGTAGCTAACATTAGTCCAATGATTGCCATAGCGTCGTCAGTAGACGCCAAGGATAAAAATTGATGGCACCGCACAGCACAACCACCTTCGTCTGTTGTTCGCCAGAAATGATACCGCAGAAGTATACTTAAAGTTATGTGGTATAAGGCCGATCAAGCATACTTGCGCAAATCTTCATCTCAAATACGCTTAAAGGTGTGTATGGCAGGTCTATACCATAATATTCACGTATGTGTTTCGAGCATTGTCACAGTTACTTTTTAAATGCGTATTCAATCATCTTGTGCACGCTTGTCAGGAAGCTCGACAACCCTCTTGCTCGTCAATATATCACGCTCGTCAACACTTGTTGCGTCAAATGGATTGGAGCCATTTAGCATTCTTAGCATAACGTGTTAGAAACTGCACTTCGCGGTCTGCACTTGTATGATTTTACTACGTTAGTCCACGTGTTACTGCAACCATAATGCTTGAACGCAAATAATTCCAATTAAAAAACTGGTGACCAGAACGGTTTAGCTCTTGTTCCAGTATTTAGAAATTAAACAATGCAACCCCATTATTATACTTTGTTTAAAAATAATAATAGCGTGATCCAATTACTGGCTAATCTATGCTAAACCGACCGAAACTCGATCATTTGTTTCCATCGCTATTATTTAATGAGGTCCAAAGGGCAACGCCTCAGCCCTAGACTTCCTCGCAGACCTAGATGTCCCCCTCTGACCCCCACCATATGAAAGAAGAAGAAAAATCGCTATTATTTTCTCGAACTTTTTCTTAATTTTTTTAGGACGTTCATAACTCCCACTGTATAATAAACACTTTCAGATAGAATTCCTTACACCTAGATTTGAATGGAAACCAATCTCGTCATTGACTTATCCTACAACAACCAATCCATATTGCTTAGGTACTCTGTTTCTCTTACGCTGCCTGACATCGTATTCCCTATTCCATTCGATTTTGACGACGGGCGCAAGTCATCTGTAAGATTATATCATAGAAAAACAAATCAAAATAGATTTTTCCCTTAAGTTTTTAATTTTTTTTTAAAATGATAATGTTGGGGAAAGAGGAAAAGTCTGGATGAAACGCCCCCAGATCGGCGATATTTACCTTTTGGCACAAAAATAACAAATCACTTCATCTCACAGATTAGTTGCGGCTGACGGGGGTTAATTAAGAATTTGTAGCTACTAGGACTAGGATGCCGGGTATATCTTATCATATACATAAAAATGAATCACTGAATGTGTTGCTAAGCGCATAACTTTCGAACGACTGCACCAAATTGGATAACTCTTTTTTTGTGTGTTCGTTATTGTCAGGACAAGGATTTTTAAAACTTCCGGTGAGCTCTGGCATTATGAAATTTGTATTAAAAAAATTGCTATTGGTGGCACGCGAGGAAGCGGCTTTTGCTATGGAAAACGGGAGGGAGGGAGAGATGGTGGAGGGGAATCAGGGAGGGGGAGGGGAACCTGGGAGGGGGGAGGGGGACCTGGGAGGGGGGAGGGAAACTCGGGAGGGGGGTTCGCGGGACGGGGGAAGGAGGGGGGGAGTGGAGTGGGGAGAGGGAAGGTAGAGGTGACGGAGTGGGAACGCGAGAGGGGAAGAGGACGCAGGAGAAGAAGGGGAGGCGAAAGGGGAACGGGACGAATGGGAATGGACACTCAGGGAGAAACAATTTCTTTATTAGCATAGCAATCCATGCCGGGACCAGCTAGTATCTATATCTATATTTCAAAATGAAATAGTCGTAAAAGCTAATATTCTTTTAAATGCATATTCTGTTGTACATATATGATTCTACAGTTTCTAGAACTATTTTTGAATTTTTTTTTAATGCAAAATTATTGTTCACATATTATATTGCACAGTGCATTTCGCACTACTGTCAGATGCCATACAAACTCAGAATGGCGAAATTCACATTGGAAACTATTAAAAGACTTCTCATGCGAATGAGGATTCACGTGCGCTTCAGTCACAGTCACTTCTAATTCCCGTTCCCCAAGTTTCATACTATTCCTGTGTCCCCCTCCCCCTCTTCACCACGCCACTCTACCCCGCAGAATCGATTTTCATTCCCGCTAGGGGTAGGTTTGGCTTCTAGCTTCTACCAACGTATAATTTCGGCTATGTCTATGTATTCTATTTATCTAACCAACGCTGCATCTCGGCAGGGTAGGCAGAGAGGACCGCCACAAACTCTGTCTTGTACGTCCACATTCATGCACAGTCTAATACATTTTCTTCTTATTCTGATTTTTGACATGGCTCGCCTAAAGCATTTGATTCAGTTTTTTTAATGTTTTTATGTAAGTACCGCAGTGAGCCAGTGAGACTATGGCATCCCCAACTTTGATACAATGTTGGGCTTTTGGTAAGTGGGAAAGGGAAGAAGATGGGGAAGAGGTAAGTGGGAAAGTACCTGGTTATTCTGATCTAGTCGCCAAACACTGTTAAAGCCATTTCAAGCAATTTTTCAATTTTTAATGGTGGTCTTGTAGCAGGGCGATACTGAGAGTATATTATTTCTCTCTAGCTAGATCGTGCCGCAAATACACCTTATATTATATACAGTTGATCATGCCATGTCTTCCGCTCCACGTTTTTTTATGTGAAAACTTCACTACACCGCTCCCGTCTGAAGCCAGTGAGACTATGGCATCCCCAATTAGGGTATGTTGTGAGGCTGAAGGTAGTGGGGAGGGGGAGTAGATGGGGGAGAGGAAAATGGGAAAATACCTGCATATTCAGATCATGTCATCAAACACAGCTAAAGCCATTTCAAGTAACGTTTCAATTCTGAAAGGTGGTTAACACCAGGGCCGTTACTGAGAGTATCTTCCACGTGTCCAAACGATCTAAACCAAGGGTGTGCGGCCCGCTGGGTATCTACTTGTGGCCCGTGGTATCTACTTGTGGCACACTTTTTTTTCTTTTAGTGTACATAAAATAACCACAAGAACATTCCAACGTGCGAAGTTCGTATCATATCTCATATATGGAATTATCTCAGTACATTGGTTCGACTATCGTGACAAGTTCTTCTATGGTATTTACGTGTTAACAAACAATCACAGTTAAAGGAGAAATTCAACCAGGTTGGTTTGGAAGAGTGTTACAAAACATATTTGGACAAGGAGAAATATCCGGCATTTTACAAACACGCTCTCTATCGATGATTTCGCTATTTGAAGACTTAACGTGTGAACAGATTTTTAGTCGAATGCAGCACATTAAATCTCAAATGAGAACACGATCAGTGTTTGCGTACTGTAGCAACAAATCAATGGTTATCAACATTGGTGCACTTAGTTCTGACAAACAAAATAACACGTCTCACTTAAATTTATTATATTTTTTCTTCAAACTTCGGAAAATTACTTTGTGGCATCATTTTTCATATATTATTCATTTTTATTATATTTTGTTTATTTTTTTTTGTATTGCCCAACTCTAATCTAATAAATATGTTTGATTCTCATTTTGGTTATATCATACACCTCACAATCCGGAAGCCTCAGTTTTATGTGTAAATTCTGAAACCGTCACTTTGGATCGAGATTGTAAAATATCTATGCAAGATAGCTTTCATATTTTAAAGACAATAAAAAGCATTATTTTGTTCTTTCTGGTTAAAAGAAAAAAAAAATACATGTACTTGCATGAGAGGAAGAGAGATATATAGCTTTTAATATGTAAGGTCACTCGGGACATTTTTGGTCTTATGAAAGTATAACGCGATTACGTGTTTTGGGATGTATTTATTCCTAAATAAGCAGACGAGTTAAAAAAATAATATATTTCTTGTTATCTTTGAATAATCAAAGAAATTTTATTGTGCGGCCCGGTAGGAAATATAATTTTTAAAATCTGGCCCGGCTGCTGAAAAGGTTGGCCACCCATGATCTAAACGTTCATTTCTTACTCATTTCGCTATTTATTACATCAGCCGTTCGCACATTTCTAACAATCTTTTAACACACAGGGTTCACTCTTTTAACATAACCGGATTCATGGGGTGAGGTTTGTCTAGGTCTTGGAGGCGGATGACCAGGACCCACTGAACCCCAGATTCCTACCCACCCCTTAAACCCCTTTTCTTCCCAGAACTCTCCTCTCCTCCCTTTCCTTAAAAAACCCTCCCCACAGCATCCTTAAAGATGACATAGGCCCTGAGGGAAATTATTTTTCTCATGTAATACAGAATTTTTTTCTGAGGGATCTCATGTATACAGAATTCAGTCTACTTTCATCCTTCCTCTGCCGTTCTATGACTTATACACATATGGGTTGATAACATACACATCGTTGTGGACTGCTGAACACTCGCCTATAAACTTATGTCATATTATTGTATTATTTAATATTATTATTACTAGGCTCCGCAATAATGACGCAATTATGTCACAACAATTAAAACGAGGGTAGTTTTATTGCATGCCGGTTAATATGCAATAAAAAGCCTTTATTATATTAGGTTTATTGTATTGCGTTATATGAAAATGTGATAATATGAAAGTGAAACAATGATAATGCTCCCCTATAGCTGACTCAAAATCGATAAAATTATATTCTAACTAGTGTTAGAGAATATTTCAATAGAGTGTAAATTTCGATAAATTTAAAAACGTCTTTCATTTTGTTACCATTTTGGCAGTTTGTTGATCAATAATTTAAAATCATTTCAAAGCCCGCGACTTCTGTAAATGAGTTTCAACTGGTCTCAACTGTATCTACTGTGGAAAACCTATGGAATACCCATTTTTTTGGGATATCTGTGTTGTGAGGCTGATTTTTTTTAAATTAACTCTACACATTGAGCCCTGTGGAAAATAATTTCCCTCAGGGCCTATGTCATCTGTTGCTGTGTGGAGGTCTTTTTGAGGAGAGGAAGGAATGAACATTGGAAGGAGGCAAATCGTTCCACAGCCGAGCTGTTGAACATTGAACACAAGAATGAATCAAATATTCTTTCTTGTGTTCAACACCTCTGCCACAGGTCACCCCAAGTGGTTCGCTACGTTTGGTGATTTAGCAGGTGTGCCCGGGTCCATGGGGTGAGGTTTGTCTAGGTCTTGGAGGCGAATGACCTGGACACACTGAACCCCATATTCCTACCCATCCCTTAAACGCTTTTCCTTCCCAGAACTCTCCTCTCCTTCCTTTCCTTTAAAAAAACCCTCCACACAGCATCCCCAAAGATGACATAGGCCCTGAGGGAAATTATTTTCCTCTGGGCCTCTTGTGTGGAGCTCATGTAAAATAAAAATAAAAAAGTGACCCATTCTCATGTGACAAATGTCAACCGTGTGCATATGCTGGGCGCGTAATCCGACTATGCACCGGAGCCGAAGGAATCAATGACGCCAGTTCCTCGGAGCATCTTTCATTGAAATACCGGTAAAACAAGGATAGCATTCCCACCCGACGCGACGGCGACGTCTGTACTCAGATTGCAATCCGTTTGTTAACTTAAAAGAATCTATCCCGATTCTGTACAGAGTTTTTTTAGGTATTTTGTGGCTCCAGACCAGAGGTGGCTACCAAATTCAACCGTGGGGCGCACTTGTACAGGGTTAGCAGGTTCTTAACGTATCTGCGGTCCCTATGCAGTACGCCCAGTTTTTAAAAGGCTTCGATGGAGCCCCCATATCTGGGCTGGATGTAATTGGCAAGAGAAGGAGATGGGGAGAGGGAGGTTGGGACGTACCTGGTTGTTTAGATATGGTCGCCAAACGATTAAGTTTGTTTTCAAGCAATGTTTCCATTCTGAATTATAGTCTTTTCGCCAGGGCGATATTCCTCTCCGACTCCGCTTACACTTGCTCGAAATTGTATATCGCTATCCCATTTGAATTTCGTAATTATGGTGAAACACAGTTTTGTATGGAAATATAGGCCGAAATGGGGCCTATAATTAGATTGCGAAATACGCCCACAAGGCACTTCTGGTGTCGTTCTTTATTTTATGTCTGCTCAGTCGGCCCATCCTTTCCTGCCGATACAAGTTTAATGTATTTCGTTTCCGCGATTTTTTCGAGGCAAGGCCGCCGAATTTATTTCTGCAAGGTATATTGAAACGGCAATAAAAAACCTATAAATGAACGATTTGATGGTTAGTAAATCAATCGATTTAACTTTATGAATGAAGCGTCGGTTATTGTAGAAAAGTAGAAAGTACTCGATTCACTGTGAGTAAGTTGTGATAACAGAATCATGAAATATTTTTGTAATCCGATCGAAATTCCGCATGATTTCCTCAAAGTTGCCGCGTGTGTTTTTCCAATAATACGTTAAAATTTAATTTGCCTTTTCCTGTATCGAGTAGAATTCTGGAACTTTATAAAAGTTATACTCTCAGTATCGCCCTGATGAAAGTCCGCCATTCAGAATTAAGACTTTGCTTGAAATGGTTTTAGCCGTGTTTGATGGTCAGATCTGAATAGCCAGTTACTTCTCAACCTTCCTCTTCCTTATATACCTCAATTGAGGATTCTTTAGTCCCACTGGCTCCCGACAGTTCATGTTCTCGTGGTATTCACGATTTTTTTTTCAATTAAGTCTACGGACTTACGTGGTTTATCCTTTAAGGTACAGATGTATTAGTTGGGTTACGTTGTGAAGCTGGTTGGGGAAGGAGCTATAGGAAGAGATTTGTTAAACGGGGCTTTGAAGTAGCACGATCTCATGCTGCCGACATCAACAGTTAAGTAAACGATTATCCTTTTTTTCTACTACTAGTGCATCGGTATGCACAATATTTCTTCTAGTGTCCAAAAGTAAATTATTCATTTTATTTTTTAAGCCTCGATGACATTGAGCGAGTTACAAGCTTACTATCTGGGAAATTCACTATCTGTTAGTAAACTCGCTCAGTGCAATCGTATTACTTGCTAACTAGTAGATTAGCATTACTAATTCACTATTGTATAAGTACTAGCTAAACCGGAGAACTTCGTACCGCCTCAGAATCAATACTGTTGTGTTAACTTATTGGCTGAATTAAATTAAATTAATGATTACACAATGAAGCAATTATCGATGCGCAACTGTCCGTGTTTTGTTTTTGTCAGTATCAGAGATGGCGTTGTGTACGGATAAATAATTTTTGTGATTTTCTTACTTTTCCCCTTATTTACGGGAATTGCGTTTCATTTTCTTTATACGTGTGAGGGAAATTTATTATAATTATTTCATTTTTCCTTTAGAGGGGTGCAGACATACGTTCACCGTTTGTCCCATTTTCAACTGTTGACATTTAGTGTGTAAGAAAGAGGGGCAGCATTATATATTTAAGAACAAAAGCAAAACCATCAGCGCATTGACATTTGACGTTTTTGAATTTTTGGAATTCACTCAGTATTCAATATTATACTTATCACAATATTCCTGCAGCTCTTTCCTAAGATGAGAATTCGTTCCATACAAAATGTTAGAAGAAAGGAATTTTCTTCATGATTAATTTTTTTCGTAAAATTTTTCGATGTTTTAATAGCTCTTCTGCTATTCGGAGCGGAGATAAATTCAACAAATCAAAGATCATATAAATCGGTCTAGCCGTTCACGAATTATAAATGGTGTAACTCGACTTTGTTCTATATAATTCAACATAATTACTATTATCCTTCCGTCAGGCGCAACTAATCTGTGAGATGAAGTGATCTGTTATTTTTGTGCCAAAGGGTAAATATCGCTTGCTGACTTATCCTCCTTCCCCATCCCTCGCAGAGGGCCAGTTTCCGTTGGTCTCGAAAAATTGAGCGAAAAATCTATTTTGATCTGTTTTTTTCTGTGATTTAATCTCACAGATGAATTGCGCCCGATCGTGTAAGGATTTGCATTGCGCCTGACGGAAGGTTATTGGTGTTATTTTTTTTCAGTTTTAGTGCTAAATAATGTTTTCTTGATAATTTAGTTTTGCTAACGAATAAAGATAGGTTATTTCCAAAGATATTTAAATATAAAAAGAGATACGAAATGATGTCAGCAAGACTGTCGGCGGACTACTACAATCGGAGTAGTTTTCATACAAAAATATTTTGTTCATTTCGTTGATTTTTTCAAGGTGTGCATTAGTACTGGTTAACAATATAGTTTGAATACCGAAAGAATTCGTTAATTTAGTTTAACGTTCGTTTAGTTTATTCGTTATTTGGTAAACAATATCGAAGCGCAGTCCCACCTAGTAAAAACTGCGGATAGCACATCTCTTATATTTCAATATATTTGCTTATTTCTGAACCATTTTTTTATTGACTTTTCCGCGTTAAAGAAGAAGATAGAGAGATATGAAATTACGAATGTTAGAGGAGAGCGCTAGTATTTAAAGTTACAAACAAAATCGATGCCAAAATTGTGAAAATGTTTAATAAAACACGACTCGTTTAAAATAGAGCAAAAATCTCGCGAGGGTTGTCTTAAACAGCATTTAAAGAAACACTGTGAATTTTTTCATACATATAACTTGTAAAATAACTGAAACAAACGTGTTTTTAATTGATTTGTTGGTTAAAAATTTAAAAGGGGAAAATAACACTTTTTCTGGTTAAAATCAGAATCCTTGTTGACTTACTTGTATTCATAAAGTTGAACTTTTTTTTTTCTTTTTTGTCAATTATACGCATTTTTTAATAATAGACAAACGTTAAAAGGTTAAATTAATGAAAAAAAAAAGATTTTAGGTTTGTTTTCTGATTTTCAATGCATTTTAGCGGGCTAATAACCATTTTAAAAAAAATGAATTTAAATGCAGTGCTCATTTTCTTTGTAAGACGCAACTTTTGAGACCCCGGGCGTTTCTGAATTCAAAAGTTGAAATAATTGACACACGCTACCACATATTGATGATTAGAAAAAGTAAGTTGATTATGATGTTGTAGAAGAAAACGAAATTATTTTTTTACTTTTTAGTGCATTTTTTTAAGTCTTTTTTTGTTTTGTTAAAATTTTTGTTTATTTGCAGTATCAGACAATCGGAAATCGAAGGGACAACCTATAAATTTTACATTGTCACTACGAAACTGACAGTTGCTAAACACATTTAACTCAGTTAAACAGACCTTTTTGGGTATTTAATTTTGACAGCTCTAATATCTACAAAAAAATGTTTTTCGATGAATTGATTTTCGATGAACTCGTTTTCGATGACTTTGCTTTCGATGCATTGATTTTCGATGAACTCGTCGGTTACCGACCCAATGAGCACAGGGCCTTCTAACCTTTTAGGGTCAGGGTCTTCGAACAATATCCTTAATTTTCGATCCATGTCTATGGAGGCGTCTACTAATATCTACAGGAATTCCAAAAACTGAAAAAATCAAACTAATATCTATGAAAACCAAAGTGTTGACGAATATCTACAGCACAAACTGTTGACTAATATCTATGAGAATCAAAGTGTTGACGAATATCTACAGCACTGGCAGAGGTTGGATTTGCAATTATGTGTAGCATATTGGAATAATGTAATATTGCGTATGCAGTTTAAAAAACTTAATTTATGTAAGTGTGTTTGTAAAAATTCGTAATATCGGACTATTGGACACATTTAGCTGATTAGTCCAACCTACGCTCTGTAGATATTAGTTCAACCTACGCTCTGTAGATATTAATCAACACTCTGAAGTTCGTAGATATTAGTTCAACATATGAGCTGTAGATATTCGTCAGACATACAGGCTGTAGATATTAGTATCTGGAGTCATGTCTATTACCTACTGTTGACACTTATGTAAAATTTAGAACACAGGCAACTACTGTCAATAGTCTGGTTTAATTTTGGATGGTTTCTGCCCGGTTGGTGAGAATGTTTAGTGACATTGAAAGTCCGACCACCTTTTACATCATTTTTGGCACACTACATACAATACAGTGGAAAGTAGTTAGTAAGTATACACTTGCGGTTTATCATTTGAATACTACAACGCTTTATATGTGGTTTAGGATGTTTTTTTTAATATGAATAACCTGCATAAACATATCTTTATAATATATTGGGTGTTAAAGGACTTACTTCCAGTGATTCCTGACATTATTTGGAGTAAAAAATGTAAATGAAATTTTGGTCTCCAGTGACTTTTTTAATGTTTTTTTTTTCCTATAAAAACATTAAAAAATGGTAGGTGTTGGACAGATGGAGGCGGGGTAAGGGGTTGGTTGGTTTCTCGGCTGAGTGTCCAGTAACGACATGCGGAAGAATTTGTTTTGTTCGATTTTGAAGAAAAAACTTTTTTAAAAAAAAGGTCATCAAAAAAGTCACCGGTGACCAAAATTTCGTTTTCATTTTTTACTCCAAGTAATGTCAGGAAACACTGGTTAAAATGAGTCAAGTACGTCCCTTAACATCCTGTATACACAAGGTGTTAAGGGACTCAAGTATGTTGCCTGTTGTATGCTGATGACGCGGTGCTGATTTCTAACACTATGGAAGATCCTACAGTCGCTCGTGTCTAGGATGAACGAAGTGTGTAAGAAGAATGAGTTAATGATGAATGTAAGTAAGTCTAAAGTCATGGTGTTTGAAAGAGAAAGTACGAAAACGGTGTGCAATATAGTTGTGAATGATGAATACTTGGGATGAGTTTGTGTTTCTGGGTTGGTGTCAATGGTGACATATATCAAATAGTAGGTACTGCGCGTTTTCATCCAACAAAATATCTACTAAAACTTAACATAACGTAACTTTACAGGATGTCTGTATTATTTTTGACCAATTTTACTAATTTTGAACAGTAATTTATTGTCTTTATAGGATGTGTTATTATTTTTGTCCAATTTTACTATTGTCTTTACAGGATGTCTGTATTATTTTTGTCCTTATTTTGTAAGGTTAGGTTATGTTTTAGTATATATTTTGTTGGAGGATGTTTTGTGCGTAGGATATTTTGTCAGGGATATTTGTCGCGGGTTGAAAAGTCGCGAAACCATATCAAACTGGCCTAGCTCGGCGTGGATCGGCTCGGTCGTGTGTGTCTAGTTCAGTGATTTTTAAAGGGGGCGTCAGAGCGCCCCGTTGTGGGCGTTTTGGAGGTCTGCGTTTTTAAATTTTTAGCATTTAGGGGGCGCTGCAGAAGTTCGAGTGGGCATTGTGTCAATATAGAAAATAAGCTCACACACGAGCTATCTACACTTTCATGCGCAAAAATTTAAATTGAGGCCTAATACTCAATGTCCATGTAATAATAATGTGTTTTCTTTTTACTTCTCACCATTTTTTATGTGTACTTTTTAAACTTCGATTCGGGTGGGGGGGGGGTTAATTTTACTGTGGTAAAGGGGGTGATTCTTTCAATACGGTTAAGAAACACTGGTCTAGTTTAATAATAAATTGATGAGTAGTTTCATGTGCCGGAAACGACTTGCTCAAATTAGTAATAAATGAGTGGTTGGTTTGCGGTTGTCGGTTAAACTTCCGCTGTTACTTTGAAGTCTGCGATTCGATGATGTATGACGGAAATAATAATGTGTATCCAGTTTTACTAATAATATATGAAGGTATTCAAAACAATGTTTTTCTTGAGAAAAATTCTGTCTTTATTAAAAATTCGAGCTTTCATTTTACCTACAATTTAATTAATGGGTTCATTAATTTCACCGTTACTCATATTTTGGTAAATGAAATGCTTAGTATATAATAGAGCCCTAAGAGATAGCCTTATTTCTTATGGACTGTTATTCAAAGAATTTTAACAAATATCAAATTTCGAAGTTAATTTTCAAGTTCTGTAAAGGTAAAATCAAGTTCTAATGTTATTTCAGTCTGTGAATGACCCATGGTAATATAAAAAGGAACTTGAAAATTAACTTAAGGTACCGTTTCGTTTCAAATTTAATTCCCAGAATGTCCAAGTTTGAAAATTTAAATATTTTTTGAGAAATTTACGAAATACCAAAAAAGACGTATGTTTTTCAAGAAAGTGACATTTACTTCAGGTTTTTTTTAAATTTATTTTACTGTTATATACAGACTCGAGTGTAGGCTAGGTTATTTGTAATAATGCGCGGATTGGCAATATGGATATTTATTGTACTTAACGGCTATAGTTACGTCCTATCTAATGTGCTGGCGGTAGGAAAAGAGGGCGAGGAGATGCCTGCATCTCCTTTTATAGTGGGATCACCTGTCTCGCTCTTGCGTTTACGGAAACAGGTGAACCACCCCAAAAACCTCTCTCATCCTCCCCTACTTAAACTGGAGAATCCTGGCTACATATTTGATTCCTGCAGCTACATATTTCATACATTATTATTATATTATATTTCACATTTTGTACATTATATTTAAAATTAACACAACATTTGTTTTCGTTCCTTCTGTTTCCTTTCTGTCCATTTCGTCCCATCCTCCTCCTCGACTGCGAAGTGCTTTCACCTAGGCCGAAGCCTTCCTTGCCACGGGTTAGATCTGAAACATGGAGAAACAGAATTAGAGACACTTCTATTACGTAACATACCGGAGAGATCTAATTCGTCCGTCGACAATTCCAACGTGTCAGACGCGAATTCCTGGTTATCTTCCTCCTGCCATGAAACATGTAATTCCTTTAGCTGGTCTAAATGCCTTTTCCACACCATATTAGACTTGTTAATTTTTATGAAATATATTTTACTACCTTTTTTATCAACAATAACCCCAGGGACCCATAACCTATTACCCTGAGATCTGAAATCTCTAGTCATTACTTTCTGACCTATATGGCTGCGCCACTGTTATATATAGACTCGAGTGTAGGCTAGGTTATTTGTAATAATGCGCGGATTGGCAATATGGATATTTATTGTACTTAACGGCTATAGTTACGTCCTATCTAATGTGCTGGCGGTAGGAAAAGAGGGCGAGGAGATGCCTGCATCTCCTTTTATAGTGGGATCACCTGTCTCGCTCTTGCGTTTACGGAAACAGGTGAACCACCCCAAAAACCTCTCTCACATTTACATTACCGGATTACGCCAAGTATAAACAAAGCTCGTATATTTATAGCGAATCACACATTTTAGAAGAAAATATTACCTCCTCGAACTCAATAGCATCTCCCACGCGCGCACTTCGGAGCGACCGAGTCCCGCGCCACTTCAGGCCGCCGCGCAGAAAAGTAAAGACCGATAGGTTTACAACACAGTTCACTGTGAGACTTTTCTGCGCGGCGGCCTTAAGTGGCGCGGGACTCGGTCGCTCCGAAGTGTGCGTGTGGGAGGTACTAATACCTTATGCCCAAATCTAATCAACTGGCACAGTAGTTTATCCAAGACAATGCTCCCTAAATACATAAAGTACTTCCAATAAATATTTTCATATACCTAAATATCACGAACTTTTTATTTTGAAAATCGAAAAACATGAAAAAATCGTACGACATTTTTGACTTGTGATAAATGCGAAAGTTTGTTGGTTTGTCTTCTTTCACGTCGCAACGAAGCGACCGATCGATGTAATTTTTTGCATAGGGGATAGTTGGAGGACTGGGAAGTGACATAGGCTACTTTTCATCCCGGAAAAATGATTTCATTCCCTTCTTTCAGGGAAAATTCTTTGTTCAGTAATTTATCCCTAATACTACGCGAGCGAAGCAAAAGTTAGTAATTACATAATATACAACCCCATTAATCGTATTTCCCGTGAAGAAAGTAACAATTTTTTTTATAACAGTCAACGTTAATAAAAGTATTTTTATCCATAAAACACACCCCTGTTTGCGTGACTTTCATTTCTGATTTTCGCATTTTTCCAGAGCAGTTTATTTTTATTACTTAAATCTTTATGTACTAAAAAATCGACTCAATCCTGTTGGCTATCTATGTAGCTGTCGGTGACCGGCCAACTTAGAATGAAACCATCTCAGAAGCACCTCAGAAAGGTCATTGTCATTAAGAGTGATGATCTGATGATAAAAAATATTAAAAATTAGATGGTTCCCGGCATGCGTTGCTATGCCATTTAATAAAGTTTTCGTTTAAGGTTCCCCTCCCCCCTCCCGGGTTCCCCTCCCCCCCTTCCGCGAACCTCCTACCCGAGTTCCCCAACCCCTCCCCCCTCAAAGCTCCCGCTTTCCATATATTCAGTTTTGAAACAGCTCGCGTGCCACCTATTTTTTTATCCAAATTTCATAGTGCCAGAGCTCACCAGTAGTTTTATACGACTCCAGATACTAATATCTACAGCCTGTATGTCGGACGAATATCTACAGCTCATATGTTGAACTAATATCTACGAACTTCAGAGTGTTGACTAATATCTACAGAGCGTAGGTTGCATTAATCAGCTAGATGTGTCCAATAGTCCTATATTAGGGATTTTTACATACATACTTACATTAATTAAGTTTTTTAAACTGCATACGCAATATTACGTTATTCCAATATGCTATACATAATTGCAAATCCAACCTCTGCCAGTGCTGTAGATATTCGTCAACACTTTGGTTCTCGTAGATATTCGTCAACAGTTTGAGCTGTAGATATTCGTCAACACTTTCCTTCTCATAGATATTAGTTCGATTTTTTCAGTTTTTGGAATTCCTGTAGATATTAGTAGACGCCTCCGTTTTATACAAACCTTGTCCTGACAATAACCAACACAAAAAAACAAAGAATTATCCAATTTGGTGCAGTCGTTCGGAAGTTATGCGCGTACATACATTTCGGCGATTCGTTTTTATTTATATAAAATAATAATTATAAATAAGAAGAAGATAGAAGATACATAGATTGGTTAAATAGGTTAAGTTAGGTTAGGGTTACCGGCTATTTTAAAATTATTTTTTCATAGCTTTTAATGACCTTTCTGTGTTGGTTTCATTCTGAGTTGGCATGGAACCGTAGCTATCTGTGTAGGTAGGTACTTAATTGTGGGCCTATTTCTTAGTCATATCCATTAATAATCTTTCGTGGCGAGTCATCAGAGATACTTGTAACTTGATCTCCTCTCCCTTGCGTCATTTCCTTTACGTCTCCACCCCCTCAGTGTTAATAAATAATGCCACGACGCAATTTCCTGGAATCCTGGAATCAATATTATAATATCGGTTTCGTGAGCAATTTAGGACACTGATTCTTTTTTGCTTTATTACGCATTTGGTTTAATATTTTGATTCATAATGAAAAATAATCAAAAATGTGTACCACGAATTTGTTCACTCTTTGCTTACCTACGGAATTATTTATAGTTTGGGGTGGATCTTACAAATATAATCTAAACTCGGTAAAAGTTTCGGAAATAATCATTATGACATTAATGCTAAAAAAAACTGCCTTCTCAACAGAATCAGTTTTAACCCTTTGAATGGCAGGAGACCATATTTGTCCCAGCTCACATATGTCTCGTATAAACCGCTGTAACTCCCTTACTATCAGGGTGAGAAATATGTTTTAAAGGGCAAAACACCACGCTTTATAGTCGAATCTAAAAAATAACTACCAAAAAAGTAAAATGTACTTGTACATCTTTATGAAACCAAAGTTTTGTATTGTAACCAAAGTTTTGAATCGCAATTTGAAAAAAAAATTGAAACATTGATAACTTTTTATTAATTATTTTCATGTGAAAAGACAAAAAGTGAGATCACAAATACATTTATATTATATTTATTTAATAAAATATGTACGTTCGTGTTTTATTTTTTTTTCGTTATCAGTAATTTTAGTTAGAAAAACCGTGAGGTGAGCCATTTTTGAAACTTTTTTATGTTTAATTATATTTTTATTTTGAATTATAAAATTTTAAAGCGGATTTCATCTTTCATATTTTATCTTCATCGGCGGAATCAAAAATTTGCATTTTATTGTAATGTGGAAATATTTTGACCATCTGAAAAATATGCCAAATTTCTGAATTAAATTGTTCCAGTGCAAAATGTCGATGACATACGAGTATTTAAACAAGCTTCCATTACACAAATGTGAAAGAAAAATATATTACAGAATATCAAGAATTTTACAAACTAATGATAAATGGAAATCAATTATTACACCTAACTTTAAAACAACTCAAATGCAAAACCTTTATATTTACTAAGCCATAAACCTATAATCATCTCCCTTCCTAATTGCGCTGTATCATCAATCTATCAGAACAAATAAATAAAATTAAACAATTTTTCAAAAAAAACTTACATATATTTTATACAAAACATATTATAACATACAATCTAAGTAAGAATCGTGGCTTTCTTAACAGGCACAAGAGCTCATCTTTTCTGATGACCTTAAGAGCCCGCGCAGACAGTTAAGCGTACAGCGTTCACTGGCGTTCACCTAGCGTTCTGCTGGTTGCGTTCTACGCGAGTTCTATCTCACACAGCACACGGTCAAATATTCTGCGTTCCATTTTCCTAAAAAGCTTGTACCTGAAACATGTATTTTGATAGTTTGTCTTCAGAAGACGAAACATTGCTTTTGTTGACTTTGGAAGAGTCTAAAAAGAAAAGAAGTCACTGGGTGCATCCAATTAATTAACACTGAGAGAAATAAAAAGGAGAGTTCAGTATTCTTTTTCCTGAATTACTTAAAGATGAAGAACTTTTTTTTTATTTACTTCCGAATGTCAATAAGTAGCTTTAATGAATTGCATAATTATATAAAATAATAATAATAATTATAAAATAATAAAGTTATAGTTAATAGTTATTTATAGAATTATTTTCCCATTTGGTCTCTGGTAGGTCGACATGTTGTTCTTGTATTGTTTTGTTTTTACAATACTTATATAGTGCAATTGCATAGCAAGGATTGACTAGATGATCATTTGGGGAAGTGTGTGAAAGGGTTTAGTTTTTCCTGTGGGGAAAATTTAACCCGGACATTTAAATCTGGTGCATATAAAAAATATTTTTATAATTATACAGTCTGTATCAGTAAGATTATATAAAAACTGCCTTTCCCTTACTAAATCAATTAATTTTTCGGTGTCGGTCATCTTGCGAGCGAGGCGTTCCACGCGTTCTTTGTAATTCTGACAATAGAACGCAAGAACGTAAGCATTCACACTGACCAGCGCGGTCTGACTGCCGCTGTGTCTGCGCGGCGCTATAGTGGTCAACTACTTACAAAGAACGCGGAACGCCGAATGCGGAATGCTTGCTGTCTGCGCAGGCTCTAAATATAATGTTTTGTTAAATAAATGTATATAAATGTAACTCACTAAATGCGTACAGTTGAATTATAAAAAATACTCATTGTTACAACATTAACAATGCTTAAACCTTTTATTGTTCGGTTTGTTTTAAGATGAACTAAAACATTCCTTGAATTTAAATAAATAAAAACAGCTTGAAAAGTTTTTACAGTTATTAGAATATTAGATACACAGATTTTAAGTTTGCTTTTTATTATTAATTTTATAAACTAACTTTTTTTTTAATTTTCACCGGAATTTTAATTTTTTTGAAGTTGAAACAGTTTGAAACGTGCCTAAACTACGCTAGCAATGCTGTGAGTGCTGTGTTCTTCTCAACTCTGGTTGCTATACCTATAACAAATAACAACCAACCCTTATAATAATTGAGTATGTGTGGTTATAAGAAGCTTTTCTCGCTCCGAAGTGTGAAGTGGCGATGTGTCGGTCACACGGACTTGTGTTTGAACAAAGTGTAGATATCAGAAGTGAAAGACAATAGTCAATAATATAATGATTCGACTCCTGTCAGCGAGGTGGTCACGCAGGAGGGAAAGCGTTGGGTAAGAACTTCCGACTTACATTGGGATTTATGTATTTTTTAAATAATGTTTCATGTTACACCTAAGTGTTCATATTTTACTGTCATCCAACTGTGAATATTTCTCTTAAATACTCTTATCTTGTGCAAAAATATGCCTGGGTCTACTAAAACAATTTAGTTTACTGTATTTTTTTCCTTTGTAAATCTTTTACCTTTGACTTCATACTGTACCCAAATTTCCACTGATTGGAGAGAAATATCAATAATTCGAAATTTGAGTTAGAACCAAGCTTTTCCCTACCAACCGTCAAAGCCAACGAGACTACGTCATCCCCAGTGGGGTATTTCCACAAACGAGGGATTCTGTTGAAAATGTACGGAATATTTAACGATCATTTTTCTGATTTTAATCATCCTACTAAAAATGTTTGTTTAATATGTTTTCATTCAATATTATTGATTTTAAAAACGGTCTAAAACGGAAAAATCGGAATGTGACGTCACAAGCGTCGCTCAGCTGGGCTAGCATAAATTAACAATGTCAGTGAGCGTCCACGCTCATGACGTCACACGATAGCCCTGCCCCAAATTATCATTTTGGCGGTAAATGGGAAACTTTGACTCGCTCGCTATAGAAAATTTTTCGTCAACATAAAAATAAAATAAAAATGCTGTAATCATCGTATTTTTTTTGCTTAATTTTTTTAAGCCTTAAAAAAAGTGGAAATACCTCATTGTGATATGTTGTGAGGTTTGAGGTTGCGGGGAGAGAAAGAATATGAGTTAGATTTATTTCAATTATTCAATTTTGCCCATTGTGGATCCCATTTCCTCCGTTATTGGTTGTGTTTCTCTTTATTTATATTCAATTTATTGACACCTGTGTTGAAATGGCAATTTACAGGAGGGGTTGTTCTCTTTGCTTTATGTTATATAAAAAATACAACCAAATAAAAATTAAAAACATTTAACAAACCAATTTGAAAACATAAAAGTTTGAAAGGAATTTTGAACACGTTGAATTGATGTTGTAGAAAAACAACACAATATTAGCACTAAAAGAAATGACAAAGAATATGCCCGTGTAAATTTAGGTGACCGGCCAAGTCAGACTGAAACCAACTCAGAACCACCTCAGAAATGTCATTAAGAATGATGATAAAAAAATGGTTAAATAGGTTAAGAGTTAGGACAGGGTTACCGGCTAATTTAAAATAATTTTTTTTATAGCTTTTAATGACCTTTCTGGGGTGGTTCTAACTTGGTTTCATTGTGAATCGGCATGGAACCGTAAATTTGCAGTGCCATATATAAGCATACATACAATATACACATTATTGACTGAACATTCTAGTTCCATTATTTCAAGATGGTGGACATGTTACCAATATTTTTTCATTGTGTTGGCTAACGATTCAATTTTTCTTTTCTTATTCTAATCAAATTATGTGGAGTTTTCTTTTTGGATTATTTGTTCCAATTTTAGGATTATTTTGTTCATTTATTGTTCATTCTTTACCAATATTGAAATCAATCCGTTTTCGTTCTGCAAAATGGTCCAATTTTTGGACCTTGTCGAATCTTTTTCGCTAGTTAATTCTTTTGAATACTAATCCATTTCAGACCTTAGAGACACTACGCACTTCAAAAACACAAACCTTTAACTTTTGGCTAGAATGTATATATGTATATAACTAACGTATTTATGTTTGTTCCAGTGGCGGGCGGCAGAACCCTGCAGTGGTGGAGGAGCAGTCCCCCGCTCCCCCTGGTCCTCCTGCATCCCCCTCCGCTACCACCTCCATCACCACCCTGCCCAGGAACAAGGATGGCTCCATCGACTATGACGGTATAACTTAAATTACCGCTTTTCGAAATCACTTGCTGTCATTTACTATAAACTTTTTTACAAACAACTTATAGTATTCCAGGAGGTGTGGACTGTCTATCAAATTATGTATAATTTTATAATGTCATTTACATCTATTTTCGTTTACGTCATTTTGCAAAAACTCTGAGGTTTTTGCAAAAATGTGTTATTAACACCATTCGATGTGGATTTTTTCCCTCCACATGATACATTATATCCTATGTGAATATTTTATTGTTTCCTAAATAAACTGATGTACAATACATCAGTTTATTTGGTGGGATTCATGTACCGACATTCATAATCATGCATCTCAAAATATCCTATGTGAGAACACATCATACTGGCTATTTTTTTCCTTGCACAATATTGGCTTTATTTTATATTTAAAGCCTGGTTACAGTCTGTAGCACATGGGGACAGGTTGCTTTGATTATTTCTACGCCCTAACAACTATATCAATAATACATTGCTGGTTACACATTTTCAAAACGACCTTCAAAATCAAGAACAATTTTTATGTTATATTCTTGAACTAATAATTTCTTTTAAGCTAATATAATATTTTTATTTATTTCATAACATTCAGAGTGTTTTATCGGGTTATATTATTTATATAGTTCCATTTTAGAGCTAGACTATATTAACCCGTCTGCTTGGTTCAATATATTCGCACCTCACAATCCGAAAGCCTCGGTTTTGCCCGTAAATTCTGAAACTGTTACTTTGGATCGAGATTGTAAAATATTTATGTAAGATAGCTTTCATATTTTAAATACAATAAGAAGCATTATTTAATTCTCTTTCTGGTTAAAAAAAAAATACATATGTTTGCATGAGAGGAATATAGATATATAGCTTTTAAAATGTAAGGTCGCTCGGGACGTTTTTGGTCTTATGAAAGTATAACGCGATTACGTGTTTTGGGATGTATTTATTCCAAAACAAGCAGACGGGTTAAGAAAATTAGCCAATTCATAAAATATTCTTTGTGCAGTAAAGAGGGCGTACAATAAATCCTATGTGCAAAATTCAAGAAAAAGTAGTCGTGTTTTAATGAAAATTTTATATCATTTCCACTTTTCTTTTATAAGTAAGGAGTTGAATTCAACTCTGCAATTAACAAAAAAAGAAAAACACTTACGTCCCTAATTTTTAAATAAGTTATAAATCAATATTGTGTTGTAAATCAGTATTGATCAGCATTTTTCCCTGCTCTAGTGTCAACTCTAGGAGAGGTGCATTTAATTCCCGATGAGCGGGTTGCCTATGCCTATTGCTACTGTAGCTGTTGGCTTAAAAAGGGTATTTTTTAAAGTATACAAATTCAAAATGAAAAAAAAAAATACATAAAAATAATGTTAATGTCTGTGATATTTAATAGATAATTTTATGCTATTATTGTTTAAATATGATTTCGGGCATATGAGCGCGCCACGGCTAGCTCGAATGAAGCGCAATCGTGAAGTCCAATTTTCGACAATTTTATCGAGCAACTGGGGCCATATATCGGCAATAAAATGGCGAATGTTGACTTGCAAATGGTCCAATGTCTCTGGTTTATCAGCACAGACTAGTGACTTCACATACCCCCAAAGAAAGTAATCGAATGGTGTGAGATTACACAATCATGGAGGCCAGTTCACAGGTCCATTACCAAATGTTTCTCGCAATAAACTAAATAAAATAAATAAACGTAATAAAATAAATTTGCACAACTTGCAAGCGCTGTTCTGACGTCAGTCTATTTATGGTGAAATGGCAAAACGTACTGACTACAAATAAACTGTCAACTGTCAAATTGACAGTCTGTAGAAACAGTGTTGCCAGTTTCAAAACCAAACCTCTAAAAAAAACATCTTTACATATAGACACCCCTGAATGATGTTATAACTTTTGCCGGAAACCAATATTGTTGTATTTTATATTCCAGCCCTCTACGAATGTGACAGCGACAGCGACATTGGGTCTATGGAGACACATGGCTCTGTCATCACACATCTCCTGTCACAGGTCAAGATTGGGATGGACCTCACCAAGGTCAGTATTTAAACATCTCATTTTTCACCACAGCCTTTGAATGCTGTGCATTTGGGCCCATCGGACCATTTATCAGGCAAATGATATTGAAGTATATTTATGTTTTATTTGTTTACTGGCACTTCTATTATTCACCGATGAGAAACGCTTTGTTTATGAATGCTGCATTTAATCTAAAAATCTAGACTGGACGTGAATAAGTTGTCCAGCCATTTTTGAAGTCGGATTCCTTATTAAAGGAGATGTCTCAAATTGTTTATTAACCCCTCCAAATTTTCGAGAATATTGGCTTTTGGTGTCTCTAACAAAATGACATTTTACGAAAACTTTTTGTTATTACCGCTTCACAATTAAAGCTCTATAAATGAAATATTTCAGAACGTAGCCGAATAGTAAAAACTGTTTTAGAAAGGTTACAAAATAGGCTTTCAAATTATTATATTACAAATAAATATTAGCATTTGTAAATATTAAAATTTAGAACGCAAACATTAAAAATAGGTAAAAATGACTCAAGTGATGTTTTTATGTGAAAACGGTACTAAAATCACAGATTATGTAAACAACAATACTTATTCTATTGTATATATGTGTAATAAACACTTTTGTCACCTCACTTTTTTATCATTTCATATAAAAATATTTAATAAAAATTTAAAATGTGGAGCGCGGTGGAGCTGCCGGTAGCAAATTTGTGCGGGTAAATATTTTTGTCAACTGCACGACTGACGACAGCTGATTCCTGTTATGTATTTCCATAGGCAACTTGATAGGGATGTGCAGCTTTATCTACTATCGATCTTTTACTTTTTGTTTTAGGGATGTAACTAAAACACTCGACACAGGTATACCCTAGTGAGACAGGCATACAAATAAAACCATTGTAAATATATTTTATTATAGATAAATAAATAAATAAAAAAAATAAATAAACTAACGGAGTTAGAACGATTTCTATGGAAACACACATGCTGACGTATAAACACGCTTATTGTACTTGACTGCTGTCCTGTTTTTAACGCTTATATCTGCTTACGTTGCGGAGGGGTTATTTTTATGTCTAAAAATAATGAAGATTCCCCCCCCCCCACTGACCTTCTTTTTGTAATCTCTTTAATCGATTAATTTTGACATTACACCATGCTGCCCCTGTGGGTTTGTTACAATTATGTACATTACCCAGACCGAAATAATTGTCTGATATTAGTTCTGGGTTTCAGGTGGTTCTTCCGACTTTTATCTTGGAAAGGAGGTCCTTACTGGAGATGTATGCGGATTACTTTGCGCATCCTGATCAGTTCCTTAGGTAAGTTTCAAGTTATCTGTCACAGGACCATAGAGTAAAGAATTGTGAATATGTACACATTAGGATCCGAGGAATGGAGCAACTGAAAAGCGATGTTGTGACACCAAGAATGTTGAGGACAAAAAGAAACATGAATCAGGTAATTCAGAGACACATTTGCACAACAAAACTTTCTCTTCATAACTTCAGTAACTTTTTTAATTGCTAATTATTTTGTTTTATATGTTGTTCTGAATCACGGCACTTTTTGTCAAGTCAATAAATGCTTGGTAAATATATCAGTCAATCATTTATTTTCACTCCTTTTTGCCCTCGCCACCCAATTACCGCTCTTTGCTCCTGAGGCCACTAGTTTATTATTATTATTATACAATGAGCAGGCAGCATTCTGCTGATGAGCTCAAATCTAGTTTCACAATAGTTTGACAGTAAATTTTAATTTTTCTAAGTCCTTAAAAAAGTCCTTTCTTCTCTCCAAATATGAATCCAATAGAGCTTTGAATTGGTTTATGTTAGTTGCATCGATGACATGTTGTGGGAGTTTGTTCCAAGCATCCACCACTCTATTTGCAAGGAAGTGTTTTCTGGGATTAGATGCAAAAGGCGTTTTGGTAATTTTTTTAGAGTGTCCACGGAGAATTATATTTTTATTAGTAGTGAAGATTCCTTGGATGCCAGGGCAGCTGTAGTGTCCAGATAAAATTTTGAAAGTCTCGATCAAGTCACCCCTTTCTCTTCTATCTTTTAAGGTTGGTAATCTTAATTCCTTCAGTCTATCTTCATATCGCCGATCTTTCAAAGCTCTTGGTATTTTAGTGAAACGTCTCTGTACTCCCTCTATCAGATTTATATCCTTTGCGAAGTAAGGACTCCATATTTGGAAAACGTATTCCAGGAGAGGTCGTGTTAGAGTTACTAGAGGCATTCACTCTGTGAATCACTGGTCATCTTTCAATATCAGTCTATTAGCCAGTTCCATTTAAAGTTGTTATATCCCAAATGAAAATTAATACACTCGTACATCATTGATTTTTTTTCTTATTAATTTCAGGATAGCAGACATGCCAACTCCGCGTGACCGCATGGTCCAGGTGGTCCGCTGGTACTTGAGTTCGTACCACGCGGGGCGCAAGTCGGCCGTGGCCAAGAAGCCCTACAACCCCGTGTTAGGGGAGGTGTTCCGCTGCCACTGGCAGGCGCCCCAGAATGGTGCGGAGGCCCCTGTCACCGATGGGCCCGTGCCCTGGTGTGGACCCAACCAGCTTACCTTTGTGGCGGAGCAGGTGTCCCACCATCCGCCCAGTAAGTTTCACCCTAGCATTGCTCATCTTAGTGTTACCTGTATTCTAGAAGAGGAATTAACTATCTAAAAACTATCAGCTTAACAATATGGTTGATAATGGAGAAATTTCTCTGCTCAACCGGAGGAAGGATTCAAAATTGGTGTATTAACTTAGACAGAGAAAGTTTTCAATATCTAGACCCCAGGAGGTGGATTCCCATAACAATCAGATATCTCACTCATTCTGGTTTGTGTCAAAGCTGAATTGAGGGGGGTGGGATGTTGGGGACATGTCCCTGGCTAGGGATGGAGAATGGAAATCTGCCTTCTGAGCTCTCAGTTCGATAGGGTTTCCTGCTTTACATTTTTTAACTTACATACATGCCTTTATTACTTCTTCTGGTATCTTAGATTATACGCCCATTACAGATGTAGAACTGTCATACATACATTTAGGGAGAATTAGATTTATGTATATACTGTTGCTATTCAAGATAGTGAGCCTAAAGTTAATTCCTACCGCCTTCTTATTTAGGAAACTGGCTTACTGGCTGTTTAAACTCCAATTACAATTTGGGAGGCTGGTATAGGTACCGCTGGCCCTGGAAACATTTATTGTATAAATGGTTCCCGGGGATAAAAATAAACAACACCTTTGCTATAGTTCACCCCAAGTGGTGCTGCGTTTGGTGACTTAGCAGGGGTGACTGGGTTGCGCATTTCCAAAACCTATACCGGTTCAGTCACGGTAGCGACAATTTACATTTTAAATACACCTCTTTATTGGTTATTTTTTATCTCTTTGCAATAACAAAAATTGTTCTAAAATCTAGATAAAATAAACTTTCCAATTCAATTCAAACAACTATCCTCCGTTGGTCACCATGATACAGGCAGCTGCCTAGTATGGTGACCTAATGTATCTCCTGAAGTAAATTTATTATGTATGTAACACGTACTTAAATAAATAAATAAATAAATATATTTATTATAAATTATTAATTTTATTTCTAAGTATTTGAATTTTTAAGTCACTCCAATATATTATAAATACACCTCTATATTGGTTATTTTTTATCACTTATGCTTCGGCCACATCTTCGCCTCCAAGTTCCAACATTTCTTTTTACAATGTTATATTGTGTCCCCTGTCATTGTGCTTGACCTCCTTTTCCTTACAGTTTCAGCCTTCTACGCTGAGCACGTTAACAAGCGCATATCATTTGACGCGTGGGTGTGGACCAAGAGCAAGTTCCTGGGACTGTCAATCGGAGTCCACAACATCGGCCGGGGGACGGTCAGCCTGCCTGAGCTGCAGGAAGACTACGTTCTCACATTCCCTAATGGCTATGGAAGGTATTTATATGCATTACTACCATATAAAGAGTTAAATATGTCTGCCTAGGTCAGTGGTTGGCAGACCGTGGCTCGCGAACTGCATGCGGCTCTTTTCATGGGCATTTGCGGCTCTTCAATTCCACCTTCACCTCCACTCTGCAGCCTTATTAGAAAAGCACGATACACAGCCGCCAAACGAACTCAAACAGCACAATTACAATGCATTTTCTCTAATTGCATACTCGCACTGGTACCGAACCAAAATATAACTAGCTGTTGGAAATAATAGAGAGATGCCGTCAATGTCCAACGTCCAAAGCAATATAATTACTAGACATAACCTTTGAATAATTACAAGGCTTTTAGGCATTTGGGGGCGTTTTATGTGTATTAAACTGGAGGTTTTTAACCTTTTAAAGACTATGTCTTTGAAGAATTTGCGATACCCGTGGAATGGTATTTTAAATTCTCATACATATGAGTCATGTACAGATGATGCTCGTCTTTTAGGCACGCGTTCGGTTGGCTTGTATACATGACCCTCGTTTAAAAGGGGTTAACCTAACTTTTGTTTTGATTGTTCGACTCTGTCTCCTTGCTCGTCTATGGTTCTATTTTGACTGCGCTTACATTGACCATCATAAAACACAGCAATAACCAAAAACCTACTATTTTCCAGATCCATCCTAACAGTGCCGTGGATAGAACTAGGCGGCACAGTGACGGTTGAATGCGCCGCCACTGAGCACAAGGCCACCATCGAGTTCCTGACGAAGCCATTCTACGGGGGCCGCAAGCACCGCGTGACTTGCGAACTGTTCGGTCCCGGTGACCGGCGCCCCTTTCTCACATGCTCGGGCGAGTGGAACTCCCGTATGGAGATGAAATGGACGGAATCGGGGGTGAGTTCAACCATCCATTGGCCTTATCTTTTTACATTACCGACCACCCTTGGTGTCACGGTCTTCCACTTGAAGGAAAGAAGGGTTGTCTATCCCAGTTTTATTGCTCAAGTCATTGCTGCCTCAACTATTGCTGTGTCTGATTCCGTGTTTTACATCATTCTACCATGTTCTTCCTGGTATTCTCACGGAGGAGGTTGTAAGGGTGCTACCATGGTTTGATTTTATGAATCCAGGACTTCTGACACTATGTTTTGGTATCTTGTGTTGATACATCAGAGGGTAATATCCAAACTCTCACATGTGAAGGTATCGCTAGAGACAAGAGTAATTTCATAAGACAATGCCCCTCGATTTCGAATGCTTTGCTTCAAAAGCCTAGATAATGCAAGTTCTGTACAATGTTAATTGTTATTTACATTCATAAAAGTGTCTTAAAACTTCAAGGCACTATTCTCTTAAATAGTGGCAATTTTCACTTACGTTATTTTGGCTTAGAACGATAAATACTTATGTTGAAGAATTTATATGATTTTGTCAATTCCAGCGCACTGAAGTTCTATTCGACGCCGCATTAATGCGCGCCGAACGCAAGCTCGTGCGCCCAATTGAGTCGCAAGCCGTCAACGAATCACGTCGCGTCTGGCGCGAGGTGACGGCAGGGCTTCGCGCAGAGGACATCGAGGCAGCCACGCGCGCCAAGTGCAAGGTGGAGCAGATGCAGAGGGATGCTGTTAGACAGAGAGAGGCCAGCAGCTCGGCGTGGGAGACTGTCGTGAGTGGAAATAGTTTTTTTTGCATGTCGCGTTATTTGGCCGCCACACTAAGCCAGGGGAAGCACCTGCAGAGGCTGTGCGGGTATAGACTTGGCCTGTATTGGACTGAGAATGTTAAATTAGCACAAGAAAGGAACCGCCCGGGGACGCCTCATAGAAGCGACATATTGAAATTCAAATATTTATAAAATAAACGATGTAGGTTTCCGGATGTTGGGTTTTGAATTTGATTGTGCTCTATCCAAAAATCTTACCTCGGAATTTTTAATACAGAAACATAAATTGCTTACCGTGGTTTGAAGCCCATGAATTCACTTTTTTGTATTTTTCAACAATTACATTTTTCACCATTTATCCCATATTTTTTTATATAGGACTTAGCCAGCCGAGGAATTGAACACACGACGCCTGGATGGGACCCAAACACTATGCCATCTCGGCCACTGACCAGTTTAACTACTTGGATATTTACAAGATATTTTCATTTTCAAAATGTTTTAATTATGTCATCACTATTCTTTCAATTTGTGAGATGTTTGAAAGATCTTGTATTCAGTCAATCTTTGTACTGGGGTTCTAAACAACAATTTGTTTACGTGAAGATCTTTACTCTTTTAATTTAACATAGCAATTGATTTTCTAAATTTTCAGAAATGCGACAATTATAAAATAAAAACCATTCTTTCATTTCAGCTTTTCAAAACAACAGACGACGAAGGTTGGGAGTATGTCAACCCTCTCAAGAACCGGCTGGCACAATCAAAGCCACGGATCCTGCAGACCTCCATCAGCACCAACAGCGGCACGGCCGAGAACAGCGCCGCCACCGACACCAACCACATTCCCTCGTCTGAGTTGCCGCTTAGGTAATGCTCGCCGCCAGTGACAGTTGAACAGTTCACCGCATATCATAAAACAATTGGACTCGCACCGACCGTCGGTTGATCCCCCCAGTCAGGGGATTCTTACCCCGGGCGACGTTAGTGACAGTTTGACAGTTTTATAAGTTGACCGGCAAATGACACTTCTCCGAGTTGCTGTTATGTTTGGCAAATGACACTAGGTTAACTGGTGAAAGTTTAAAGGTTGTTGCGACGGAATTAGATTTGGCATTTGATACTAGTGGAAATTAAAGGTTAACACGCCAATGATGCTAGTGAATATTTAATGGTTATATTAGGTTTGGGTAATCGACACTAGCGGAAATTTTAAATTAACTGACAAATGATTCTAGTGAATTTTATTGTTGATGTATTGGTATTATCAGCGAATGACATTAGGACCCTTTGGAATAACCAGGTTCCATCTGTTGCAGTAACATCATGCGATAATAGGATCTATAGTAAGCTACTTCAATGTTCATTATCGCATGTTGTGCACCTCAACAGATGGAACCTTGATATTCCAAAGGGTTGTTGATAAGTCAAAATTTGTAGCCAACCACCGAATGATGCTAAAATTTTAAACAAAATTAACCGACAATTGACACTAGTGAATGTTAAAGGATGAATGCAACGACGTTGAAGCCACTTGTTCGCCGCGGATACTGATAATTATTATTGTGTTTGTTTTGTAAATTTAGTACGGTGACACCGCCAAGCTAGATAATGTTGTGAAGTTGTTTTGGATTCTGGATAGGTGGGTTCTAACACTTAGGTCTGTGTTTCAACTGTGTCATTGCTACTTCACATTCAAATTATTCTTAAACCTGTTTATTAGCAGATAACAAAAATGGCCTATGGGAATAAAACTATCTTTTTTTTTTTTGCATTACCGAACTGAATATTTTTTGATATATTTGTTTATTCTCAAGGTTTTTACTATGTATCTACCTAATTTTTTATTGGATTAATAGACTGTTGTAATATTGAATTAATTATTTAATTAATTCGGCCTAAGTTTCTTCAGTTTATAGCACAGCACGGAAACAAACATCTTTCCTGTGTGTCATCTTTGTGAGAATCTTCTCTATCCAATTCTATTCTGGCCATAATCAAACCAGAGCATTGTAATTTATAGAATTGAAATTTATTTTGTGGCAGACACATAAATCACAACGCAAATGGCTGAAGGGCACTTAAATGTATGTTAAGCTTGCGTCGCATTAAGGTGCCATTTCTACGCAGCATGTTATTCTAAATGGTCTCGTTACTTTGACAATTTTTCTTTTTTGCCAAAGTGTAGCCTTAAAAGTAAACAAACGATAGTGACTTGAATAAAATAATTTAGCTTTCGGTGAGGAAATCTAGCGTGTAATAATTAAGACGCCATTGTTATTATATTGTTGTGGCGAATATGAGATATAATATATCCTTTGGACTGTATCTTTTACATTATTACAACTCATAGCTCCTCTAATTTTGTATTAAACCCAAATGTACCATTTACACGAATATTAATAATAATACACTATTAAATCCAATGGTCATCTGTTAACGAATTATGTATACATTTAAATCATTTTTCTTATAAAAATGACATTAAACTAAAAATTAAAAGCATTGGTTAAATAAATTATTAAAATATTAATAACTCTTCTTTACCTTTCAATAATGATAATTCTTCGAATTTCATTTTTCGAAACTGTTCATTCATCGTGAATAATAATAATTATAAATCTCATGCCCATAATATGGTGAAACCAAAGATATTCAAATACAGAAGAGATATGCTAAGGTGTCCGCGCAACTGTCGCCGGACTACGCGCTAATTAGCGTAGTTTTCATACAAAAAGAATTTGTTTATTTCGTTGATTTTTTTTAAATGTGCATAATATATTGGTTAACAATATATTTTGAATAAGGAAAGAATTCGTTCATTTATTTTAACGTTCGTTTGGTTTATTCGTTAATTATTTGTTCTTTTAGTTTATTTGTTAATTGGTAAACAATATCGGCGACACCCGGAAGCGCAGACCCACATAGTAAAAACAGCAGATAGCACATCTACTTATATTCCAATATCTTTGGGTGAAACCCATTGACGTCAGAATAAATAGACCTGCCCTAAAGCAAAAATCTGCATATTGATCCGATGGCTGGAGGCAAACCACCTGCCAACCTATTTGGCACTAGTGGGGTTCACTCATTTCTTGAATCATGCCTAGTTCGTGCGAGGACAGAACAATATTTTATCGTCCCAGCTCTGAACTCATTGTCCTAGTCTGAACAGAATTTTGGAGAACAGGATAATGAACGTAAGAATGAACACATTGTCCTAGAGATATATGGACAGGCTATCTCCCCACGACGAAGTCTTACCCCCACCACAGCGCCTGGCCCCACTTTCTGCGTGTAAACACTCATGGACAAGACAGTAGGACAACAGCCATTGCGTGCGTATCTCAGCTCTCTGCCCTCGAATCTCGTATTATGGAACGTGAAGAAATTACTAAATTGATAACCATATATAGTGAACACGATTTTTTATGGCGCATTGATTGCCCTTATTATAGGGACAAGCAAAGAAAGGAAAACGTGGTGGAGGCAATTGTTTCTGCTATGCAAATGTCAGGTTTACAGTATTTTTGCATTGAATTTTTTGTGAAACGAGGCTTAGTAGCGATTCAAAGTGCTCTGATGACTTTCTCACCCACATTTTATACCCCTGAGGAACATCCACTTCTAATTCTTAAGGATTATTGCAGAAAATCCCAGTGAAGATCTGCACCCATTCGATTTCTCATCATCATCTTCTTCCCCTTATCCTATTCGGGTCGGGGACCCACTGCATCGACAAGGCTCCTCCATGCTTCCCTGTCTTGTGGTGCTTGTTCGGCCTCCATCCATGGCAGTCCCATCCTCTCCTCACACAGTTTCTGGAGTTGCCTCGCCCAACTGTGTCTGGGGCGGCCCACTGGACGTCTACCATCTGGAATCGCACTCAGTATTTTCCTCGGAATTCGGTTATCAGACATTCTTAGTACATGCCCAAGCCACCTCAGTTGCGATTTTTCTATGAAGAGTAGCAGTGGTTCGACGTTTAGATCGTCTCGGATCTTCGAGTTTTTTATATGATCCCATTTCATAACCCCTGCCAGTCCTCGTACGCAAATACGCGAGCGCGCTCGCATGTGGGTAATTGCATCTTACCGGACTCTCCCGCCGGTAACGTCGTCAATATCGTTGTAAAAAGTGACAGCGTTTATTCGTGCGTTAACAGTCTATTTGCAACAGAGTTTTTAGCATAGAGAATGGCACTATGACCAAACCATTAAATTTCTAATCCACATTTTTTTCTTTTTATTATTTAGTTCGTCCTCCAACAATTCCAATCTTGGTATAAAAGACCTAATATTTTTCGCGAACTCGCTCATAACACACACCGTCGTGTATCCATTTTCGCAGTGTTCCGCTTTTGAACTGTAGGTCGAATTGTTTTATTGTCCCTTTGTCTTGTCCTGCGCAGTTGAGGGTGTTCGCGGAGCTGGGACAGAATAATATCGCATTGTCTTCTGTATTGTCTTCGTGTGAACTCGGCATTAACCATGTCATGACTCATCGGAACATTTTACAGAATAACACAGCAATTATGGTATCATGTACATTCAAACGGTGTAAAAATGGAAGTGATAAAGAGAATAAACACAAATATCGCTTAACATTCCACAGGTTAACGTTATTTTATATATGAGTATCAAATCATCATGTATAGCGATGCAAAAGCGTTCTCGTGATAGTTTACTGCTGTAAGTAAATTATACAACAATTGTAAAAGTGTCAAACTAAATACTTAGCAAAATATTCAGTTTTTGGTACGAACCTTTTCCACCTGATCTAGGATTTGTAGTTACAGCTAAGGACGGATAAATAAATTGTAAAATAGACGTCTCGTTCATAATCAGATTTCATTTGCGAAGATTAAAATACTATAATGTACTGCATTGTGAGTTTCCTGCGGACTGTCGGATTCATTATTCTCAAATCACTGGAAGGGACTTGCCCATGGCCGCCCCTCTCCCCACTCATGTTGGTTTGTTCCCCTCACTCTGAGGGTGGCTCTATATATTCATTTTGTTGTGGTTGAGACCAGATAGGTCAAAAATTGTTTTAATGATAATATAACAATGCTTAATTCAATTCATGTTGTATGTTTTTTTAATCATTTTGTTCAAAATACTAAAGTACCTACCTACTTTACTTTTATACTCAGAAATTTGTTTTTTTTAATTTTTTTTTATTTACATCCACTTAAATTTATGTAAGTGTTTTCAAGCAATCTCTGATAGCAATTAGATAAGCAATTTTTAATTTCATGTTTTGTCCAGTTCATAAGAAAAACCACCTCGGTGTGTGTAAAAATTGTCTAAGTGGTCTCCCCCAAAGCTCAAAGGGCTGCGCTTTAATTTTTCACTAACTCCTGTAAATGCGGCGTAGTGGGGGAAGGAGTTCCTGTCATGATCCGTGTTTACTGTGGCCGTTCTCTCGAGGACTATAGTGTAGAATTAAAAGATGATAGTTGATGTTTCCAGAGGTGCTGAATGTTTGAACTCTTTGTTTTTGATGTGTCGACATTCCATTTGTTTTTAGTGTCCCTAAATGAAATGATAAAAGTATTGATATTTTTAATGATGCAACGATTGCGATTGCAATCATGACCGCTTTATATAACAACCTTTAACCTGTTGAAGGCCAGGAAAAACACGGAAATTTCCTAACAAAGCACCACTTTGAATTTTGAATTGAATGTTTTTTGCATTAATTTTGAGCTATCGTATATTTTATTGACCGAAACACATTCCTAGAACAATAAACTATGTACCAAAACAACATTACTTGCGTTAATTACGTAAATTGATAGGTTTTACGATGTTTTCGTCAAGTAACACGCATCGGACTTTGACAGAAAGAATCGCGGCAAATTTGACATTTCGATGCCACAGATAAAATCATTTAAAAATATTCTTGGGTTGCCAGGTGAATGAAATTTTTGACGATATCATGGGTAAATGTTGGCGCAAGCGATTCTGACCTTTTCCTTCATTCAAATTCTGTACATAGAAGGGTCAAAATCGCAGACAAACATATTTTTTTCGAAATTTTTTCTGCGCGCATGCGCACAAACCGCGCGCATTCGCGCGTCTCCGGCAAATAAGAGGTTGAGGCTATGTATTTAAATGATTTTTATCCCAAACAATATTTAAATCCAAGCTTCAGTTTTGGTATTCCTTAACCCCTCAGACTAATTTGTTCGGTTTTCAGAGCAGCTCATATAGGTCTTGTAGAAATTGTTATCGTCCTTACTATAATGGCTAGAAATAACCTTATTTTTCCCACCGTCCACCTTGAGAATTTATTTTTTTCTAGGGCCCTCCAATTTTTTTTACTTATTGGGGGGGGGGTTGCATTGTTAACAGGTTGCCATGGTAACGACTCACAAACTGTCAAGTTTTGACATGTTAGATCAGAAAAATATCAATTTTGTTAAGGAGATTGATTGCAATTGCGTTGAGAACTGGTTTCTTTTCAGTTTCGCCACGAGCAAAGGCCCTAACAAGACAAGTACAATTTTTTTATTTTTTTATTTGGCTTGTTCTTGATGGTAATTAAAATTGAGACATGAAATTTAAACTTATTCATTCAAAGAAGTACATATTAAAAAATCAGACAGAATTCTTTCAACTCTTTAGGTCAGTTTATTGTTTACAGTTTCATGAGAAGTGTCAATAATAGATTGATTATGTTAATCCGTACCTAATGATATTTATTATTTTTTGACACTTTTTCCCGTTATGTTTGGACCAAAATTGTTCAAAATAAAAAGTTTTGCTAATATTTTCACCGTTGAATGAGCAGGTGACAAGGGCAAGTGTACCAAGCTGTGACCAAGTTTGGTACCGGTAAATAACCCAACACGTCTTTTATTGTCCAGCCTATAAATCGGCACCCCGCACTCGGAGGGTATTAATGCGCGGGTCACATTATGCTGGTTGCCAGCCGCGAGTTGAAGAAGCCGCTTCTGCCAGCCAACAAAATTCGGCGCTGGCGTCGCCAGCCGGCGAGTATTTGTCAGCGGCTGACTAAGTTGGACATGTTTAACTTTTAGTAGCAGGCAGCGGCGAATAATCAATCACGTGACCGCTGGCACCAGCCGGCAGCGCAGTCTGACCACTATTGCGTCTATCAGCAACGTTTGGAGAACTATTCGGTTGGAGAACTTCATAAATAGCGGACATCACTGCAGGTAAAAAAACTGAAATTGAGTTGTGTGGTTCTCTAAATAATAATGTCAGAGACCTAAAACTATCTCCAGTTGCGAGATATCTTAGAGTAATTTCCAGCTTCGTTTTACACGGGATTGCCTGCCTGAATACTGTATCTTGTTTTTTAATTAAAGGTTCAACTAATTCTAACAATTCTTGAAATTGAGGGGCCGTCATTCTTAAAACATTTCTGTATGTTTCTGGATCCTCTTCTTTCAGTTCTTGGAGAAGTCTTGACGATGCCCCTAATTCTTCCCTTCTTTGTATCCGTGGCCTGACCCACCATCGTCTCTGTTTGCGGTGAAGCTGGTTAAGCATTTCTAAACTAAGTTCCCTGACACCCTCTCTCAACAACTGCTTAATTAGCTTTTTACGTGAAACGACAGACGACAGTGAATGACTAACTGGAGAGTGCGAGACGCGAGTAGCAGCAACAGTAGTGTGACCAGATTGCCCGCCGCTGCTAGCTGGTACTACTACCAGCCGCTGGCAAGCAGCAGCTGGCAACCAGCATAATGTGACCCGTGCTTAAGTGTCATGCCGATATATCCTCATACCACACATAAACTACCAAGAAGTTGCAACATACTGTTGTCTAAGGCTGTATATATGTGCACATGGGAGTTGAACCACGGGTTATGTTCGCAAGGGTATAAGCAGCGTATCATTAAAATAACATGAAAACACTTTAAAACACCTTTGAAACCTGTGAATAAAAACACTTTAAATGGTAACAAGCAGTGGGTCACAGATAATCCTCAATTTTGACGAGAATTACGCACAACAAATTAATGACAGCAAACTAAATAAGACTCCAGTGAATTTTTTTGTTTGTTTTCATCTTCTAACATAAGAACCAGTATATTTTTATTTTCTAATTTTTCCATTACACTTGATAGAACCCGCCGACCAATCACAGGGGTGTAAATCTTTTATGTTTTAAATATACATGTTATATCTATATATATATATATATATTAATCTTGTGTCACGGTGTTTGTGGTCGCACTCCTCCGAAACGGCTCGACCGATTTTTGCGAATTTCTTTATGTGTATTTGGTAAGTATGAGAATAGATCGTAAAGTATATTACATACTGCTTAGGGTGTCCCTATCCAAAAAAAAAAAAATCTTTTTTTTTTTGACAATTTTTTTTAAAAAATAATACCTATAACCCCAAATTTTCACGCTCCTACCCCCAATCTCCCATTTTTTAATCGCAATTTTAGTATTTTTGTAAGAACAAATTTAACCGTTGTTCGTCTTTCGAACTGAACAAACTTATTTATGTTGTTGAATGACAAATGGCGCTACGTCCGCCTCACGGAATATTCATCCACACATGCGCAAGTCATTCACGAGAAGCGTCGCGTCATTTTGTCATTTCATTCGGCATTTGTTATGCATCACAATGCATTGCTTGCAAAATTTTGTCAATTTTTTTTTATTTTTCGTTTGTGATGGCTAAAGACGGACTGACAAAAAATATCGTACACTCAATTGCTCTTCGAAATTAATACTGATTTTCTTTATTTCATTTTCCTACTTTAGGATAAAAAATGTATTACTTTTTTCACTTTAACTTTAACTTTTAGAGATCAAACAATGTATCCGTTACTTTAATGAAATACATTGAATTGAGAAAATTAATAATTAGTGTTTTTTTTTGTTTTTATCAGCGGTCATCTTCTACAGCGCCCCATTCCTCTTTCTGTCATAGATCACATCCCCACACACTTACAATACATTAGTTATTTTTTATTTAACAACTATAATATTCACTAGAAATAATTTATATGGCAGAACAACCCGGGTCACCTAGTTTATAATAAAATTTAAATATTCAGAATCAGCATTTAATAATCTGTAATATTTTTCACTGGAGTTCCTTATTTAATTTAAAAATTAAATATGAAAGAAAATCGTCGCATGTAATAAAGCAAATGGATTTAATTTACAATCTAAAAATTAATTTATTGTTTGTAATCATGAGAATCGTTGCATCACTAATATTTTGATCTCCTCATAATAATTCTTCCTTCTTCTAGCTTCTAGTAATTGATTCCTCCTCAATTTCCCAATCTCTTGAACCCAACCTAACCTAATGTATAAATTAATGAATATTTAAAATGTAATCTAATTAAAATTTGCAATAATACTAGTAGGTAGGATTTATAATTTCGATCTAAAATAATATGTAAAATTCTAAGTCACCTGTTATCATTTCGCTGTCTGAAAATGAGAGTGGATTTATTTTAAGCAAAAGTTGTTAACTGGAATATCATGCAATTCTATTGCTTTTTTTCTGCTCTTTTTTAAACTGAAATTTACAGAACAGTGTCTTTACAGTAGGCGTTGATTAGCATGGTCATTTTTTTATTTGGCGAATATATATATCAGCGCCGTTGATACATCTAATAAATACATATTCCTCAGCCAAGTCAAATTATTCTGTATTCTTTTTGTGTTTTAAATAATAAAATCGGTAGATTTGATAGCGCCGTTGATACATCTAATAAATACATATTCTCAGGCCAAGTCAAATTATTCTGTATTCTTTTTGTGTTTTAAATAATAAAATCGGTAGATTTGATTCTGAAATGTGGCAAAAATTTAATTGATTGCATTTTCATCAGCTTGTCAAGAAAATTTTTAAATTTGAAAATAAAAAATAAAAAAACATCAAAAAAGTCACTGGAGACCAAAATTTCTTTTAAATCACTGGTTAAAGTAAGTCAAGTACGTCCCTTAACACCCTGAACGCTAGTTAAACGTTATAAGTGATCATTATGTACTTAAAAAAAAATGTATGCTTACTCAAAACTACAATTTGCATCATAAGTTATCATTAAAACGGGAAGGCTACTGAGACAATGCGCGTGATTTCATTCAATCAGGTCCAGTGGACATACTCGAGATTTACTGCATTTGGTATCGCACATAAGTTTGTTCGTCAGACAAGCTGTCATCAGCTCCCACAAACACCCACTCTAGGCTCTTTTTGTGTGAAAAAATGCCATCCTATGCTTTGAGAGTTGCAAAATTCTTACCCAAGCAAAAAACAGATCTCACGGAGTTTCTTTCCATTCGTAAATACACACAAATTACTTATTATTTCAATAAATACAATTATTCACAAGGCTTTAAGAATATGGGAAAATAAAATAAAATGAGATAGCAAATTCAGGAACACATAAGTATAAGAAGGACGACCTACTGACAGTTGGGTGTCTCATAAAGCATTCCGTACTCCTTTTAGTATAAGCGAGTAAGCGTATGTTGTCATCTCAGTCGCACCTGTGATTTATTATGTAGTAATTCGCCAAAACTTCTAAGAACGTAAATGCTGCCCGGTCATACATTTGTTTCGTTCACACACACATATTATTTGAATGTTGTCGCCTTGCCATACAATGTTGTCATACAACATTTGAATTATGTAACAATTTACTGGAAACATAAGGAGTGTTTGTTACTTGCCACATTTTGGGTGATTTTTTATACAAAACCTTGTATATTTGTATTGTTGTTGGATTTGATTCTATAATATGGCAAAATGTCAGTACATTTGCTTGAGTGGAGAATTGATCACTTCAAGCTATTAATCAACGCCTACTGTAATATATTCATCTTTTTCTAGTGACCTACGTGCGAGCATAACAAGTAACATCAGTTGTGTTATTGTGTGTACATATTCAATTTGATCTGGATCAATATTAATGCGGGTTATTTCTTATTAAGGTCATGCACTGCGTCGTGTAAAATTCGGGATCAGGCTGCTAATAATAACACTCCTTATGTAGATGGCGATAAGGTTTAATTTCCCGTTTAACACAAGCCACCTGTTTTGATTTATTCAAGAAAAAAACATCGCCCAAAACCGTATTTTATTTTATTTTGCAAAGTTCAGGCACAAATTTAAAAATATTTTACAATAATTTTCTAAAGAATTTAATTTTCCACATATACACCCGAAAAAAGTGAACTTTAGCAGTGTTTAAAGACTAATCACGGAAATTACTCCATTGTTTTGAGGCAAATATGTGTTCTACTCTAAATATTTCTAATCAATCTAATTTTCAAATCAAAAACACATGATTTTGCATTACATAGTAGTGCATCGCCAGTCAAAGTATGCACCCACACTCCTAATAATGATGCATTTTCGGCAAAAAAATATGTTTTGGTCAACATATCATATGTAGAGTAATGATTATTATTATATTTTATAATAATAATTAATTATCATAAAATCCCATATGGAATTAGGTACCGCTCAATTGAAATTTTGGTTTGATGAATGCCAAAATTATGTAATAACAATCAGTTGAGTACTTAAGGTTCTAACATGGCTCTATAAACTTAGCTAGGCATTGGGCATGTATAAAATACCAGTTCTATCCTTATACAATAGAAACAAGGGAGATGGGTTGTATTTTATTAGTCTAAAGTTGCGTGTACCGCAAGTGTTGAGTTGTAACACAAGCTTTCACCCTTACTGCTACAAATAGCATCTATGTTCAGCGCCGTTTGTTTCTACCCACACATCAAATGTATAACTTTCGTTGGCTTCACCGTTTTAATAGTCCGTGCAATTTGGTCGTAGCTCGGCGACAGTCAGTACGCTTCAATGACATATCGCCCTTTTTTTCTAATATCTATGGTTCTACCAGTGCGACGAAGATTTATTCATCTTTCAGCCACCTCGTTCATTTTCTAGTTCCTATGTTGACCACCTGCATGGATAAATTTGTAAATCTGCATGGTTCTGCTAAGGTTCGTCGCCTTGCTGCATTGCAAGTTGAATGTCCAAACTGTCAAACAGCGAAGTAGGTTTGTACAAGTTGACGGGAAGACAGTAGTTGCTCGCATTGTTTTAGAATACGCCTGATTGCCCTTCAAATACACTATTATAATATATATTTGATTCAGTAAATTTCATAGTCCCGGTTGCTGCAACGGTTGAAGGTGGAACAGCTGTCATGCATAGTAATAAATTTATTTAATCATTTTTATTTTAGATAAATAGTTACATATCATCATTCGGCATGCAGTACCGCAGAAGTGACATGAAACAAACTGTTCAGGAGAGAAAGAAAAAAAAGGTCATGCGGTATTGTCTTTGGAAATCACAAACGCATATGTCCAAAAAATTTTACAAATTCTTGGTAATCTGTGGATTAACATACATACATACACATTAAAAAATTTAGTAATCGAATGGCTAATCACTTTAGAAAAAATTGTCACATTCACGGTATCGCCCGTGTATAAACTACTTCTAAAAAATAATTAACAAAACTTGCCAAAATCTATTTAACCCATTTTCATTCAATTAGTGCACAGCGGAGGCTACATTCAGGGTATTCTATCTCGATGATTGCTTGTTATACTTTCTCTAGTTGCAATAATAGTATAGTAAAGACGTGGCGTGGTTTTAACGCTGTTTTTATATATATTTCGTCGATACGAATCTGTCACGTCATGAGCCATACGAAGATGCTATCAAAGAGCAGTAATAATCCAGCTTCAAAAGAAATACGTTGAAAATTGATTGAAATAGACCTATGTAAATGATGGTGTTTTCCACCGCA
The DNA here is from genome assembly GCA_917880885.1 of Limnephilus marmoratus. NCBI lineage: Eukaryota > Metazoa > Arthropoda > Insecta > Trichoptera > Limnephilidae > Limnephilus > Limnephilus marmoratus. The sequence goes on along the minus strand of OU862924.1, from coordinate 27,984,342 downwards.
GAGCTCATTTAATTTCCAATAGTAATGTCAGCCAATCAATCACCTGTAGGGAATTACCATCTAGTTTGTATTTTTAAAAGAAATACATACTTTTTTAATTATATATTGGTACTCCTCCGCAGTGGCGTAGCTAGCATGGGTGGCACCCGGGGCGGAAGTCACCCCCCTGGGGCGTAGTGTCACCCCCCCCCCCCCCTATGAAAGTTGTGTTGAGAAATTCAAAACGCTAATTTTCGTGAATACAATATATTGGTTACGTATATGCAATATCTTGGTCGAGTGGCACCCCCCTTCGGGTGGCACCCGGGGCGGTCCGCCCCCACCGCCCCCCCCTCGCTACGCTACTGCTCCTCCGTAATAACTCATGCCAAATGCCCATTGTACACATTATCTCCCATGTTCCACCACATTCCTTGAATTGAGTGGTAGATATTTTAAGTATCACCCTGGTGAAAAACCGACATTCAGAATCAAAATGTTACTTACATGACCAGATCTGAATAACAAGGTACCTCCCAACCTTCGTCCTGATCTATTTCTTCTCCCCGCTGCCATCCGGCACGCTCATCCTAATTGGGGTTGCCATAGTCCCTCATTCACAAAAAGAAAGTCCCTTTAATAAAAGTTATTTAGTTTTTATCCCCTGGAAGAGGCCAAGTATGGCTTAGTGCCTCCATTCACGGAGATACTTACAAGCTACTCGATCCTCGTGAGCGTATCATACGCGCCGATCGTAAGTACCCCCCGTACGATTTTGCTGGTGCCCGTACACGGCGCTACGCGACATCTGTCGGTTTCCAATCAGTATCACGATACCGACGGTGCTGATCGCACGCGACGCGTCGCATCATTTGTGTCTGATACTTATTCGTTTGACAGAAATGGCGTCGGAACATGGAAGTAATGTTAGATTTGTTCTGGAAGTGGAAAAAATGTGTGTTTACCAGAATATGTAATAGAGAATTTAGTGGAGAAGGCATGGATTGATGTTGGAAAAAAAGTCATATGACATCGCTTGACAGCGTGTTAACTCCACGGCTGCACGTGAAAAATGATCAAGTTCACTATATTTCGGGTAGCGCCGTGTATGGGGACTAGCATTAAAACGTAGTATGCCAGCAGGGTACTTGTGGTTTCGTCACAATTACGTAGATTGTAAGTATCTCCATGAACGGAGGGCCTTATGTTGTACGGTTTCAATGCTGCGAAGATTTCTAGATACGTTCAACAAACATTCTTTCTAAAACAACAATTGTTTGTAATATCAATTTGTCGTTATGATATTTTTAATATACTTAGGAAGTTGTAATTGCTTTTGAATGAGTTAAAAAATCAGTGATTTGATAATAAATTGTAGCATTTTATATTCTTATTGCAAAACACCGAATCAAAAAACATTAAAAAATATTGAAGATGCTGCAAGACATTTTCAAAATACTGAATGGAGCTGATAATGTTTATGTAGAATGCTGATACTGCCCTATGTAAGTGTTTTTTATGTTTACATATAAAATTTACATAAAACTTCACTTCTAAATAATGTTCAAATTAACGAGCCAATGACTTGTCAGACTGTTTTTTAAATTTACAACGGACTTTTTAAATGACGAAGTACTTTGGGGTCGTCCATTAATCACGTGAGGCTCGAAAGGGGGGGGGGGGTTCGGAAAGAATCATGAAATATCACGACGGGGGGTGGGGGTATAATGAGATATCACGTGTATTTATTTTTTGTGATAATATTCTGAAAATTTCAAAATACTTTGTACTAAAAAAATACACGTGTTTTGGGGGGGGGGAGGGGGGGGGGGTTAGTCTAAAACCTCACCACATATCACCAAACAAAAAGTTGCTAAAAAACATCACGTGATTAATGGACGACCCCTTTTCTAATTCTTTTCAAATAAGATCTTAAAGCTTTAAATAATAAACAATTAATTATAAATTTTATGTTTTATTACTCGTGACTAAAATAGCTATAAACAACATCTGATATGAATGGGATATTTTGAATTCTCAATATTTCTTTACTTCTACTATCAGGTCCGGTTTTTCAGTTATTCTATGAGCTCAATTTTAACCATTTTTCAGCTTAAATCGGACCTAAGCAACAGTTTTTTTGCAAATTTTGGGTTGTTCTGAGCCAGCATTCAGGATAAAAGTTAAACAGTTCTCAAATTAAACCTAAGCTACAGTTTAACCGCTGTCTGTCGTAATTGCTTTTTTAATATAATAATGGTAACTACTGAGTAATTAGCGAAAGTTCCTAATAAAAGGTAACTAAAAATAAACCATCTGTGGGATTTGAGTTGAAACTGAACAACCCGGCCTTAATATTGTTTCCATTGAAATAAAATATCTTAAATAGTGTTCTTGTCCCCAAAATGATCCCATATCAAAAATCTCGAGTATGAAGGCCACATCATATATTTACTGCCCGCTACTATCACCATGTGAATATTTAATCTGCTGGTCTCTTTAGGAGATACAAGATACACCCACACAGCATCCCTAAAGATAAATATGAAAAATGATTTCCCTGAAGGCTTCCTGTGTGGAGTTAATATAAATAAAAAAAAAATTGAAAAAGATTGTTGATTTGGTTGTTTTTTTTTTATTATTTTGAGACATTATTGTATCTTTTTTACATGTTGAAAGTACAATGATTGGATCTTAATATAATTATAATCGTTAAAATATTAATATTAAAAATACTAGGAAAATATATATTGAAGCGACACAAAAGACATATTTTTGCAAAATTCATTGATATCATTTTGTGAATGTTTGTTGTGTTTTCTTTTGGGATGTTCAATATATACTCACTAAACATTGGACATCGGTGACCATTGATGGAGAATCCATAAGTTTGGCCTTTCTGTACCAAAAATGACTTACATTAAATACCTATTGCACACCAGATTATAAATATGAAGGGCTTGGAGTAAGAGAACATTAACCCCACTTTCGTTGAGTTTTTAAACCTTATTCTATCACCATTTTAGTATTTTTCAACATAAGTTGGACAAATCACTGATCCCTAGCACAAACTCTACGTATCAGTCAAATTCGAAATAATTTGGTTTACCGTCAAACAGTTTACATTGCTTGAAATGGCTTTTGACCAGATCTGAATAGCTAGGTACTACCCTTAACCTTTCTCTTTCCATCTCCTTTCCCTCCCGACTCCCTTCAGCCTCACAATATACCCTTATTAGAGATGCAATAATTCCACTGGCTCCAAATGGAACAGTTGGGACTCTTGCACAGTATTCACATTGAAAAAAGCTTATATATGTACTATTCTGTTCCTTTACATGGCATTCTCAACTCTATTTGCTACAAAACTCTATCTGTCGAGCAATACCGTATCTTTTGCGGGATCGTTATTACGTAACAGACGTTATCTCCTGTCAGATTTGTGTGATTTTTACATATTTACTGTCATATATTTTAGTTTAGATCGTTTCAAACACGAATTCCTGCAACTACGCATGATTATTTATTCATTTAATGTACATTTTACATAGAAAAAAACAAATAACAGCCATAAAAATCACACAAATCTGACAGGAGATTACGTCCGCTATCTAATAACGATCCCACAAAAGATACGGAATCGCTCGGCTGTTCATTATCTTACAGTCTCTCAATTATTGTTTTCTGAACTTATCACTGAACTTATTATCGAAATAAGCATGGAAGGAAGGTATTGATTTTGGTAACATTTTTATTATGAATGTCCCATCTAGTGCATACTCCATCAATGTGAGGACCCAACGAAGTTGAGTAACTTATGTTTTATATAAGAATGTAATTTAGTTGTGATTATTTTGGTTGAAACGGTAACTTATTCTTGGTTGCTGGGTTTTGGATGAAATAAAGAGCCTACTGGCAAGTGATATTCTCATAAGATCGCAGTCATCTTAATTATTATAGATGCACTTTAAACCATTGTATCTGTCATAATAATATGTTCATACGTTTTAATGACACAATAAAATTTAAATTTAATGGAGTATTTTTTTTATTTCTCTATAAATATCATATATAAGCTCGTGCAACCTTTATCCGCATGAAAAAGATGTTCTGCAGTCATGATCTTAACCTTGGATTACGAATGCGAATGGCCAGATGCTACGTGTTTTCGATATTATATCAATATTATGGAATGGAAGCATGGACGCTTACTGAAGAACTGATAAGGCGACTTGAGGCATTCGAGATGTGGATCTACAGAAGAATACTCAAAATAAGCCCGTTAGACAGAGTTACGAATGAAGATGTTATGGTTCGGATGAATAAAGAAAAACAAGTTATTAAAATAATAAAAATCCGTAAACTTCAATATCTAGGACGTGTGATGAGACATCCAGAGAAGTACGAGATCTTGCATCTCATAATGCAGGGAAAGATTGCCGAGAACGTCATGGCTGAAAAACCTGAAACAGTGGTTTGGCCAGTCTATTGTAGGTGCAGTTCCGGGCCGCAGTAACAAATTCCGCATAGCCATCGTCCGTTGAACGGACAGGGCACGAGAAGAAGAAGGAAGAATAAATACGATATGGTTTTTTTCTCCACAGTCGCACATCATAAACTCAAAGATGATTTTTTGATTCATTCTGACTGGCATAAATTACTGGCGGAATGAAATAGTTATTTTTCAGAAATGATGATTGTAAGATCAACTATTTGCCCCAACCTTTGAGAGCCTCTGTGCAGCCTGTCTAGCAGAATGTTTGAGTAAGACAATAGGCCACAAAAAATGTACCTTTGGCATTTTGCATCTGAAAACCTGTTCATTTTTGAGTCATTCAGTGGTGCCAAAACTTTTCCCCTTATTTAATTTAATGAATCTGGAATAATATAATAAATGTGAATTTAATCATTTTTAAGAATGCATGTTTGAATGTAGATATTTATAAACACCGATTGTAATGAAAGTTTCTAAAAAGGTTTTTAGAATTCATTTGCAACTCCCGCCTACAGACCCCTCTCACCCTGCAGAAGCCCAAAGACAGTGGGTGAGTAGCGACGTTTATCAATTACTGTGAAACCTTTGTCTATTGTTTTTGAAGGAACCTGCTGAAAAAAATTATGAATGCGGGAAAAAAATGGATAAGTACAAGATATATGCCACATACAAACTTAAATGCTTTTCAAAGGCCGTGCATGCTACTGAAAATGAACGTAAAGGCGGCGGATTCTACAACTTCTAAATAGTATTCAACATTGATGCCACAATTTCTAAATTCTTGGGATCTACTTCTTCGACAATTTTTAATCGTTCTTGAAGGGTGCGCACTTTTTTCACTATCGCTGGGTTCGAATGTTTGACAAGTTGACTAATGCCAGAAGCAAAAGCCGACTAAATCACTATCACTAATCACTCTCTCTCTTTCGAATGTCTCGCTCATTCATATATTAAAAACGATTTGTTGAGTAAAATATGTACAAAAAACTGCATGATTTAAACAATGCACAGAGGAACGATCGATGCAATCCAAGTTGATGAAACGATGCAAACGAGTTCCTTGTTTTCGCCCACCTGAAGTGTGATAAGCAGTCAAGTACAATAAGCGTGTTTTCACATTAACGCGTGTGTTCCCACAGAAATCGTTATAACTCTGTTATTGTTCTAGTGACAACCCTAAAACAAAAAGTAGAAGATCCATATTGAATCAATCTTTACATCTTTATTCAAAGTTGTCAATAGAAATACATAAAAAATACTTATTTTGTAGAAATAGTTTTCACCTGCCAAATCGCCTATATGTGTATGAAATGGTAAAAAAGTGAGGTTAAAAAATTGTTTATTATACATTTATACAATAGAATAAGTCTTTTTTTGATGCATGATTTTAGTACCGCTTTCACATAAAAACATTTTTCACATTCACAAACAAAAAACTTGCACAATCGCAAAATACCTGAGTGGTTAATATTGTTTCAAAAATAATAAATTATTAAAAGTTTGTTTATCACTGCCCTTTACCCATAAATTGCGAGTAATTTAAAGCCATCGATGCCTTGAGTTATGAGGTTCTAAATCATGAAAATGAACGGTGGTCCCCGGGCGTGGGCCCGACCCCGTATAAACACTACCGTCCGCACATAATACTCCGTCATTAGCCCGCCTAATCACAGGTTACAGCGCCCGGTGCAGTGGGTGGTGGGTGGAACCAAGCCGTACCAAGGTCACTACTCAGACAGTATGGGAATTAGGTGAATGTTGCTTTTATAATAGTACACCTATTTACTGTGAAGGAAGTTATGATTTTACGGGTTTAAGGAAATTCAAAATTAGAAGTGTAGATTTTTTAATTTGAGGAATGCATTTTTTAAATATATGAGCTGATTTTTTTTTATCTCCACAGGATTATTTTATTTATGTACAACTAAAACAATCATATACAATCTAATGTACCTACACTGTTCATCAGACTAGTAGGTAAGTAGACTGGTCAGTGGTTGAGTGGGCATAGCACTTGGGTCCCACCTGGGCGTCGCGTGTTCGATTCCTCGGCTGGCTAAGTCCCTCCATCGCAACACAAGCAACATTTTCGGCTTTCTGTGGTGGTAGTAGGAGATTTTCAAACATTGTTGGGTTATTCGTAACCCGGGAATGTTTGTCTTTCTTTTCAAATAAAAAAAAAAAAAAAAATTAAAGCTAGTATTATCATCAATATTAGAAATTGTTATATCTTGAGAGTTCATTAGTGTAAAGTACTGGATTTGCAGAAAAATTTCTTCACACGGGAGCCATTGAAACGAGTGAACTCTAGTTTTGAAGAGAACCATGTTGACTGAGGGATGAAACCCAATAGCCAGCGTGTTATTCTACAACTGAACTAATTGAGCTCAATATCGTAGAAACGTTCTGTAAAAAATGTGATTTATGTTCAAATGTTGGGCAACATTTGGCATACTTTCCGGCTGTGTACCGGTTCCAAAGACATTTATAAAACATACGCATTCCCGTCTGATATGAGTTTTTATCAGGTATTGTAGGACCCCTGCACACGGCGACAGTTGGTAACTATTTCGAAAAAATCTCCCTAGAGTCGCGTCACCTCATGTGCGCCAAATACCGTAATGGATTTTTATGCAGGCAACAGATTTTTCGCATCAGTTGCTTGTATGTGCCTTGCCTGGACTTAGGGTTCCAAACTCAACACTAGGGTGCACACACACTGGGCCCATGTATGTAATGTAGGCAAGCATAATACATTTGAACAACTTACAATCCATACATGCCTACAAAAGCAGATGCTTTAGAAACACCCTTGTCACATGAAACACAATCATGCGATGCCATGTAATCCAGCATGGGATGTATGAACGAAAGATGGCAGTGGTGAATGTATAAGGTTGATTTGATAAACAACTTGATTTGATGTATAAAGTTATGTTTGTTTTGATTTTTCACATTAATTTAACATTTATTTTAGCTTTGTTGTTAAAATGAGAGATGAAAACTAATAAATTTAGTAAGGCGTTACACAGCGATTTATAACATTAAATTAATTGAATATCGCGATACTACAATTCAAATTTGCATTTCGTGTATAGGTCGAGTATGCATATCAGCCTGGAAACGTAGTATTGCATACGTGGGCCCAGTGTGCCCTTACCTTTCTTGTATAGAATCAGCAGCTATGTACTATTAGGGCCTTCACTCATGGAGAAACCGAAAACTGGTTGGCAACTCAGTTCACTCAGTTATCAACCTCCTGGACAAAATCGATATTTTTCTGATCTGACGTATCAAAAATGTGACAGGTCGTGAGCCGCTACCATGGCAACCTGTTAAAATGGCTAAGGGTCGACCGAGACAGGTTTTTCGTTCTCGGCCGAGACCGAGACCGAGAATAAATCAAAATCTCGGCCGAGACTGAGAATTTTTTTTTTTTTTTTTTACAGTGAATACCGCACAAGAATCTCAACTGCTCCCGTCTGGAGCCAGTGAGACTATGGCATTCCCAATTGGGGTATGTTGTGAGGCTGAAGGTAGTGGGGAGGGGAAGGAGGTGGGGAAGAGGAAGGTTGGAAAGAGAATACATAAATTGAGAAAAAAAAATACGAGAATGCGCTATTTTTGCATAATACAGTATATTTAAGAACGTAATATTATATTTTTTTAAACAGATAATAATCAAAATTGAACATGATGTTGTAGCACATAAAAAGCAATTTTTCTGCATTTTCACCCTTCAAAGAGTGTCTCCTCATGTCGTATAATTGACCAGCTCTGCTGAAGAGCTGTTCACTTGCTACAATTGTAGGCCTTGCTGCCAGCCGACCAATCACAATCGACAGCTCTCTCACGCACTGACACCAAGTGAGGAATGTGGAGGTCGCTCGGTAGATTTGAATCCCATTATCCTATACCGTACCTACTTACAACGGTCTCAGTTACGGCCCAGAATCTCGGCGATTTTTCACCGAGAACCGAAACAGAGTTCTCGGTAGAATTTGTAATCGAGAATGCCGAGATCGAGACTGAGATCTTGGTCGACCTTCTCTCTGGTTTAGTATCATTGTGCTCAGTGCAGTTTCTCTAAAGGACGGAGAAAAAGGGAAAGTTCAGGAATGAAATGATAGATTCACCAGTTAATGTTCATATGTTTATTAATTTGTTGAATCGATCAAACAGTTCATGTATCCAGTCTTGTTGCTACCACGGTTCGTTCCATTATTCTGTTTAACACTTTTAAATCCCAATAAACACCATACGAGTTAACATAGATAGATGATATTATAATATAAATTATCCACCAAATACTCCATCATCTAAGTTTACTTATAATTTGACATCACTGGCTAACACAACGAGACTCTACCATAAGAGGATAAACAGAATATTGGGATGCACCCCACTTTAAATAAATTAAATAATGCTATTTATAAATTAAATTCAATATACAATTAAGTCATATACAAAGAATTAAAAAAAAAAATAAACACTTAATTTTTTAAAAATCAATAGTTAAAATGTACAAAGTATAAGAAAAATAATATCTGTAAGGAAACGTACAGCTATATTATTGTGTTTTAGCAACTTTAGGAACCAAAAAGCAATTATTATAATATTAACAATGAGAATACATTTGATTCCTCCGAATGGAAAATTACTGAATTGACACAAATTACCATTAACCTATGTAGAATACCTGATATCCCACCGATATGGGATATCCAAGTGGATGCCTACAGTAATACATAATGACAAAATCATTACGCTGAACCACAGCTTTGTGGAAACTAATCATAGTTATACATTAACTTTTACAGTTTGCTACCTTAATGACTAGTTTCATTGTATTAGTCGTTATTTGGTGGGGCTTACGACTAATTTCACATCATTCAACAGTTCATTTATGTCCTTCATATTATCCAACCAAACCTAACCAAGCAATGATGCATTCACCGGCCTTGTACTGCTTTACACTTGTGTTCTGTGATGCAAATGCTAATTGCCATCATTATCCCAGGAATTAGAAACCAATAATGAATTATCTCGCATAGAAGCCTTCACGTAATAATTCCTGATGACATTCAAACATCACTCCCACTGCACAGAATTATAGTACATGATTGCATAACGATAAACATTTTTGGTGTATGCAATGGAATTATCGTCATCAGTTGTTTTATTAAACAATTTTAAAATTGAGACTTTTACATGCATAGGTCTGAATCAATTTGTGTTTCAAATAATTAATACAGAGCGACTGTTACATAGAAGAGACACTTACAAGAGACAGAATATGTGCACAATGCGTCAATTCATCAGAATATGACATATAATGGAGAGGTAGTTTCTATAGCTACTCGAAATTGGTTTTCCACAGAAATCAGCAATTCCAGAATCACCCTGGTGAAAGACCACCATTCAGAATCAAAACTTTGCTCGAAATGGCTTTTGCTGTGTTAAGTGACCAGATCTGAATTGCCTGTTACTTCCCCGCCTTCCTCTTCCCCATATCTTTCCCCTCCCCACTCTCTTCAGTCCACAAATTGGGCATCAAGTACCCAAATTGGTGATGCCACAGTCCCACGGGCTTCAGGTAGTTGGGATTCTTGTGCAGTATTGTAGATTATTATTTTAATATGCCTCCTCTATTATGTCTTCCAATACTTGATATCAAGTACAGTCACCCTGTAGTAGATATGTAATTTTTGCTCAATAACATTTTTTTAATGATTTTAATAAAAGCATTTAAATTACCTAAATTTACTGTATTCAAGTTAAAATAAAAGCATTTGAATATACTTTTCCATAATCAAGTTTATGACAAGAATTTGAAAGTGTTTTACTGTTTTCAAGTTTAAATGAAAAGCATTTGAATATACTTTTCCATAATCAAGTTTATGACAAGAATTCGAAAGTGTTTTACTGTTTTCAAGTTTAAATGAAAAGCATTTGAATACACTGTTCTATATTCAAGTTTATGACAAGAATTTAAAAGTATTTTACTGTTTTCAAGTTTAAATGAAAAGCATTTGAATATACTGTTCTATATTCAAGTTTATGACAATAATTTGAAATTATTTGACTGTTTTCAAGTTTAAATGAAAAGCATTTGAATATACTGTTCTATATTCAAGTTTATGACAAGAATTTGAAAGTATTTTACTGTTTTCGAGTTTAAATGAAAAGCATTTGAATATACTGTTCTATATTCAAGTTTATGACAAGAATTTGAAAGTATTTTACTGTTTTCAAGTTTAAATGAAAAGCATTTGAATATGCTGTTCTATATTCAAGTTTATGACAAGAATTTGAAAGTATTTTACTGTTTTCAAGTTTAAATGAAAAGCATTTGAATATGCTTTTCTGTATTCAAGTTTATGAAAAGTATTTGAATGTAATTTACTGTTTTCATGTTTAAATGAAGAGCATTTGTATATACCTTAATTATTCAAGTATAATCTTTAAAAATCTGTTAACTTGATGGTTTGTTAGTTTCTTTTGGATCTAGATAGATGGAGCACACATAGATGACCATTCTCTAGCTCTAGACGAAATTCCGACTAATTTAAGTAAGTACATTTATTTGAGATTCTTTTTTCAATAATCTGCTACCTATTATATTCTGCACTTAACATTATAATTTACATGAAAATATTTACAAAAAATTACTGAAAATTTAACCTATACAAGAATCGGTAAGTATTTATGTAATACTGAAAAGTTACATGTAAGTTAAGAGGAAGACACCAGATATTATGAACTGTCAAGACATAAGAGAAAGATAGTATTTTAACAAGTCACACAAGATGATTTAAGTACTTATAGAAACAAGTATTTTGTTACTTATTTGATTCAGGATTCCTTCGGCAACTCCGAGATTTGGTTCTTATCAGATAATAAAATAACAGGTCTATCCCATCATTGATTTGACTATTTTGGCCATGACTTTCAGTTTTAACATTTTAAAATTTACATAATTATTGTTTACTTGTGATTTAACTGAAGCAATAGGAAGAAAGTAGCAGTTTTATACAAACGTAAAACGCTAGATCAATTTCAATCTGTTCTAATCAACATTTAATTGAACAAATTCACCTACGTAATACTAATATGACATGTATTTAAATATAAATGCAATTATCTCAGAAATTTATGGGTGTGTAGAACATTTGTTTTGACCGCATCAATTGATAAATACAAGAATCAACATACAGTACAATGTGATAAATTAATTTTTATTACAAATTATTCCTCACAAAATGTTATGAATGATGTCTTTATCCCAGATAATAAGTTGCTCTTTTGTGGCATAAATAATATGTATTGTCTCTGTTGCATATTATGTAAGTAAAATATCAGACTGAAGGAGAGTAACTTTATAACTATACAAGACAGAGGCAGTGTGTTATTTAATAGTAACAAATGAAGATTGTGACCTTGAGCCTTGGGCTGCAGTTTTGACTAGAGGTCACATGGTTCGTCGAATAGGAGTTCCCGGAAAGCAATATTCCCCGCTCGCCAAATTGATTTATATTGTTGTTTTACTCACTCAAACCTGCGACTGTGTGTTTCTATTGAGGGCCTCGTGTGTCAAGAAATTAGTAACGCTGTCTCTAATGTTCATTTAATTGTGCTGTGTTTTTATCGGATGATGAATGGTGGCTGAGAACCAACCCGAGGAAAAATTAATCATTGAATGTGAAAAAGAATGTGTGAAAGATTTACCTTAAATATAAATAGACATTTTCAGACATCATTATCTCCACGTTTTGGTACCTACAACTTTAATAATTTAATATATAATATATATTTAGGGCGGTGTTGTCACCGCACAAATGGAATATTAAAGTTAATTTACAAATATATCGAACAATACTTACAGCCTAAACAATAAAATTAACATGATTAGTTAGAAGATTCATGGACCCGTAAATAATTATTTGTTTGGAAATATTAATTTATCCTAATAAATCCTACAATATTGACTAAGTTGCCAAATGTATCCAATAAATACACTTTCAAATATTTCATCATTTATGATTTTACTTGTTCAACTCAATCCATGACACTTTAAGTTCTTAAACAGTTACCTATTCTAAACAGAGCTTTTCTTTCAAACAGTAATTCAAAGAAGGAAGTTTACAGACAATAATCTTAAAATGCATTGTAGAAAGAATGTAAAACAAACACTGTATTAGGGGCCGTTCAAGTTTTACGTAACGCTCTTGGGGGGGGGGGGGGGTCTTGTGAAATGTTACTGTGCATTACGAGGGGGGGGAGGGCGGGGGGGGGGGGGGAAGGCGGGGGGGGAAGGCAGGGGGGGGAGGGAGGGGGGAGGGGGGTTCGAACAACGCGTTAATTAAAATCTTCCAAGTTGGCAAACCTTTTCGTTCTCGAAATCTCTTGTTTAATTTATTACCGCAAACGCGATTAAAAGAAAAAAGGTATTTAAGCGACTTTCCAGTACTTTGCGCAACTGAATTGTGACTTTCAGGTAAAAATTGTCACTTGGGCGTTATGTAACGTTTAGGGGAGAGGGGGGGGGGGGGGGGGTGATATGAGGGGGGGTCAAAAATCTTCAAACATTGCGTTACGTAATACTTGAACACCCCCTTATGACAAAATATATACTGTTTAAAGTTTACCATTCTGAAATTCATGAAATAAATACAATTGTAGATTTATCCAATTACTAAAGATACAGTGCAATGATGTTAACAATCCAAAGATACAATAACAGTTGTTGTAGTTTTGCAATTTTTCAGGACATAAGAAAAAGGCTATTTCTTTAAATTGAACTACAATCAGGATTCTTTTGTGCAAAATGAAAAGTTCATAAAAATACAATCAATGATTTCAAAAACTATTCACAATTGAAAAAAGGTAGATAGCAGGTTCGCTGCATTACTTTTAGATTATAACATTATTAATACATAATATGCATAACATCCTACTACAAGAAAAGGGATAGATTTGGGAATAATGGATGCTTATTGGATGAATTTCAAGTTATCTAAATATGTAAATTTGAGTTATCTATTTTATTCTAAACAATCAATAAAAATTATCAGTAAAAACATTCATATTATTTACATATTGGTAATTTCTTAAAGTTTGCACAAGAAAGGATTTGAGAGTGTTTATCAGTAATAGAGTACTTAATTATTATCAAGTGTAAAGTGTAAGTATCTATTTAAAACATATGAATTTATTTAATATTACGTACATAGATACCTAATGTACATATTATATTAAATCTACTTTTTAGACACGGTTAATAATATTTTCTGTTGATTTAAAAGGAACATTTTAGCATTAGAATTTTGATTTAGTATACCACAAATATCTATAAATACAGTTTTTCATTAATTTAGCTACATTTCATAATTTTAAAATTATTTTATAAGTAAGTTTTTTTATAAAATGTTCTTTTACAAACAGAGATCTTGAAGTACATATAATTAAAAATATAATAATTATTAAATTAAATAAATTTACTGGTATTTTTAATTTAAAAAAAATTTCTTGTTTTCAGAAAATATTTACGAAAAAAATATTGTTTTCTTGTTGAATTATATTTTTATTCAAAATAAAGTCAACATTTAATTTCAAAGAAAGTATGGCACAAAGTCAGTGATAAATATTATTCCAGAAAAAAGGAGTTTTTTTGTTAACTCACTCCTTTGAACAATGTTTTCTTGTTTTTTTTTATTATTTAATTTTGAAAGAAGATTAAGTATTATAATATTTTTAAGGAGTTAGTGGAAATGATTTGGAGGGATTGTTAAAAAATGAAATAAGCTTATGTCTCTAATCTACATAACTATGACGCTTCTTCTGTCTCTTCATCTTCACTGATTTCTTCATTGGACACTGCGTTTATTTCATCGAGATCTACTGAAAAATACAAATCAAAACATTTATTTTTTATTATTTTTATAAAATGGAAATACTTCAATTATGAAAAAAAACTCAACTGTAAAAAAAAATAATGGAAGTAGATTTTGAAGAGGAAAAAAATTAAAGAAGAGAACACCTACAGTTTCTACAGGAAAGCAAAGAAGAACACGAAGAATATATTTTGTTTAATTGAGGAAGAAGACTTAATATAAAGGTTCCAGAAAGAAAGGAAAGAAAAACATGATCAACAAAACAAGAAATTAAACAAGGAAGAGAAGTATAAACATTATTTTGGAAAGAAGAATCTAAGGAAAAAAATGGAGGAAGAAGAGAAAATATTACAATTCTATGTCATTACGATTAAAGTAAAGAAGAATAAAAATAAGAAACCAGAATGAGAAGGTAAAATATAGAGTTTCTACGGAAAAGAAAAAAAAACCACGAGAACAATGAAATTAAGATATTAGAGAAAGAATGGAAGATAATATAAAGATTGGTGGTGAAAGTAGAGGAAAATGAGACGAACTAAAAAGAAATCAAATGGAGGAGACAAAACAAACTAAGTCAAAAAAGGTCGACAGGAAAAGAATAAGAAAACGAATAAAACAATTAAAGGAAGAACAGCAAATATAATGAAAGACAATCGCACAAATAATAATAAATGAAAGTCAACCGTGACGAACAAAAAACGGAATATACAAGAAAAGAGAAAATATCTAGTTTCCTCATTGGAGGAAAGAAAATCATGAAAATTAGAAAAAGACGAGACCGTGAAAATATTCTACAGGAAAATGAAAAATAAGGAATTAGACGATATTAAGTTTGTAGGCAAAGGAAAGAAATTAATGGAACAAGAAAAAAGATAAACTTTTCAGGCGACAAGAAAGAAGACAATAGAGGCGAAGAGAAATTGTAAAGTTTGGAAGCGGAAGGAAATAAGAAGTTATAGGAAGAAGAGAAAATGGTTTACCTGATCCACAAGAGCCGGCGTGCCTCGTCTCGATGACATAGCCAGTGGCGCACGCGTCGCGCAGCATGTGGCACCACGACGGATAGGTGTGGTTGTTGGTGGCACACAGGGCGCGCCGGGCCCGCGGGCAGCGCGCGCCGCATGTCACGCAGCGCGGCGCGCCCGACCGCGCGTCCAGCAGGCACGCCTGGCGCGCGCGGCACCGCACGCTACCGCACGAGGCACGGGCTGGAACAACAACAACAAACACATTATGGTCGTGCCACTAGGTATACTCATTCTTCTGCGTGCGTCGTTTGCAAAAGTCACTGAAGAGATTAAGAAGTGCCCGATATAAGGACCAGTTTTTCTGACTTTGGAAGGAAATAAATTAAATACATAATCAAACTTTTTCAAACATCGAAATTATTTTCCTTTTTTTTTAACATGTTACGTAATGATATCCTCACTGGGATCTCTCCTGCTGAGGATTTTATTTACGTGTACGTATTTAAATTTAATTAAGTATGTGAATGATAGTACTTAATGAATTAAACATAAATATTTAATGTCGTGTTTTTTTAATGCGGTTGAGTTGTTTCTGTTTCAGTCTTTATTTGGTGTTAGTATGTTCTCTATTTATTGTTTTTCCCTAATAAGTCGGGGATGCCCTAGAAAGACATGACTCAATCAAGTGACCCAAATTCTTGCATCTCGAAAATATGTACCAACATGGCTAGAGATAGGAATATTTGCCGGTATGGCGTTGTGCCATGTTCAATCTATGTAGTCTCCTTCAACGGAAGCAATCTTCCCTATAGGTCTTCCTTTGATAAGCTTGATGTATCTAAATAACTCTAAGTGATACGGGGGCTCCATGAAGCCAGAGTCAAATTAGTCCCTCAGAAGCTGGGCGTACTGTACAGGGCCCCCAGATATTTTAATAGTACACCACTGATGACCCTATACAAATCACAAGGTTGAATTTGGTCGCCATCTCTGAAGTCCCAAAACCCTCGACTCTGTGCAGAAACAATCGGTCCGTTTGAAAGATTCTCCTATCTTAACGAACGGATTGCAATATTTAGAGCACAGTCACTCAGATGGGAATGTTGTCCTTGTTCTACCGGTATTTTAATGGAAGATGCTCCAAAACACGAAAAATAAAACATGCCAAACGCTCACAACATTTGTACTCGGTCGAAAACAGGTTGTTCCTATGATTCGTTCTTAATTTCAACAGCTCGGCAGTGGAACGATTAGTATTTCCTTCCTCCTACAACATGAGTCTCTTGAAGACCTACGTTCACTCTTTCCCCTCCTCAAAAAGCGTCAAAGACAATGAAAAAGGCCCTGAGGGAAATGATTTACCTCAGAGCCTCCTGTGTGGAGTTAACATAAAAAAATGAATGCGTGGAAGTACGTGATGATTATTTAGTTAGAATATAGGTGAAACCGCTGAGAATTCGTAGTTTGCAGGTGTGACACCTAGAAAGCCCGGAGGCTTTAGGAGTGCGAACCTTCCGAGAAAGGAGAAGAAGGCGAAACTAATGTTTTCCGCGAAATTCCAAATTCAAAGCTTCTTTTGTGTCATCTAAACCCTTCTAGACTCATTCAAAGGTCTAAGTGACTATTAGGTACATAAACTCCAGAGGCAATGAGTCTGACACAAGAAGCCTTAAATTCAATATTGTAGTAAATATGATTCCCCTAGTTGAGACCCAAAACCACAATACGTAACTTATATTTATTTTTTCCCCACGCCAATTTATTTAAAAGCGGAAATACATTTTTAACGACAGAATCTGGATGTCTACGAAGAGAATAGATCCTTCTCTTTTTTATGACAGATTTTAATAAACTACGTTATGTATCAGAGTCAAATGTGGGTAGCGCAATTAGATTTGACCCAAACAAAACAAGCTTTTTGTGTTTTGGTATAATATATATATCTAATCTATTCACTTCCGTCAGTGTTTTGCCAAACGTCACTTAGAAACAGTATTTTGTCTTGTTTTTACGTCTAATTGTTGAGAGCAGGACAACGAGTTAGTGTAAACATTCAAAGAATTGAATTTTTTACAATAAGTAGTTATTTTTTTATTTATTTTTGCCTGTATTTTTTTTCTGAAGTCGAATAACAAGTTTGAAACATGCCATATGCAAGCAATGCCTACACAAATAAGGCTATCATAAAAATACGCTTCCATGCCAACTCACAATCAAGTCAACTAAACACCTCTTTGAAAATTTGAAAAGCTATGAAAAAAAATATTTTTATCCGACAAATCCGGCCGGCGTGGTCTAGCGGTAAGGCTCTTGACTCGCAAACCGAAGGTCGCGGGATCGAATCCCGGCGTGGGCATATAAATTTTATTTTAATGATTTGTGTTATTTCACAACTAATTTATTTAAAATAATATGTAGTATACATATTTGCGGCATGTTCCAGAGTGGAAGATACTCTTAGTATCTATCTCACTGGTGTAAGACCACCATTTAGAATTGAAACGTTGCTTGAAATGGCGTTAGCCGTGTTTGGTGACCAGATCTGAATAGCTATGTACTTTCCCAATTTCCTCTTCCCCATATCCTTCCCCTCCCCACTACCTTCAGCCTCACAACATACCCCAATTGGGAATGCCATAGTCTCACTGGCTCCAGACGGGAGCAGCCGAGACTCTTGTGAGGTATTCAAATAAAAAAAAATCCCATGATTTTTCGCGAGTCTGCGCTGGTACCTAGTTACGTTATATAATATTTTCTCGTGTAGGTACGTTAATAAAAACGAAAATGCAAAACCATTATTTCGCCCGCATTCTAAAAATAAATATATTAATTCAATTTTTTCCATCATCTACCAAAAAAGACCACCCTCCAAAATGTATCCAGCACTTAGAAGATATTGAAAAAGTTTATTTCGTAATCAATCAACGTTCGTTCCTAGACATCATTAAAATTCGCCAGCCCAAAATAACACCACGGACTTTGAAAGGTGCCCTTCAAAGTGGTGTCATAATAGATACAAATCTATATATAAATACAGGGTGTAACAGCACGTACCCGAAGGATTGTAACCAACGATTCCTGAGCATATTTGGAGTAAAAAATGTGCATTTCATTTTACCGTCCGATGATTTTTTCATCAATTCATCGTCATCACTCTTGGCTCTGTAACCCCTGGTGGGTCTTGGCCTCCTCAAAAGTCTTCCTTCATTCATCTCTGTTTTGTGCCAGCTCTCTCCAGTTTAGAAGCTCCAAGGTAGGTATATGGTTGAGAACATTGTCGCTCCATCTTAATCTTGGCCTTCCCAGGCTCCTTTGCCCTATCGGTCTTGAGTTCAGCAGGGACTTTGGTGCTTGATGCTCGCTCATTCTCTCCACATGAGCCAGCCACCGAAGTCTTCAAAGTTTTATAAATTTTGTGACGTTTAGCTCCTTACACCGAGTAAATAGCTCATTGTTGTAATGTCTGCGCCAAAAGCCATTTTCTAGAACCGGTCCGAAGACGAGACTTAAAATTTTCATTTCAAAAACGTCCAGTCCAGTCCAAAAACGCTCATTCCTCTTCGTTAGTACTCACATCTCAGCTATACATATAATGTATTCTAGTATACTCAGGATTCGCTGGTTAAAATTCTTCGGGTTCGTGCTGTTACATCCTGTATAAACCTAACCTTTATTGCATAACAAAGTTTTTTTTAAATTGCAATTTTATTTACCTCAAGGTTGCTGCTTCTGGTTGAAATTAAAAAATTATTATCGTCGTCAGATTAATTGGGAAATCTTTTTATTTCTTCAAGTTCATCTGGTAGTAAAGGGGAAGTATAAAAATACTTTCAATTTTTATAATATCTGGCATTAAATTTAAAAAAATGAAGACACGCACTACTTTAAGCAGATAATACATTTTTATTTTCTTATCAAATAAAAATAAAATGGTTCCATTTAGGTTTGTTTGCTGTTTTACAAAATATTACGAATTCTTCAATTTAATTATTAAAAACACTCATTTCAGTTATGATTCGATTGTAATTAAACTAGTTAATGCATTAAATTTGCTTTGAGTTCAAATTTCATTTTCAAAATTGGCACTGATTATTTGGAAGATTCAGAAAAACAATAAAATATGTGCAAAAATTATTTTATTTTAAGTAATGAATAATTCTACATTTGACATGTGCATTTCTTTTGTTTAAATTTTTGACGGATTTCGTAATTTTTCAAGTTTTTGGACGGTTTTCATTCGAAAGGTTAATTTCTGATCGTCTCCAAAACTACAATGTTTGTTTTTGAAATGCAAAAATCTTGAGGCAATTTTTTTTTTGTAAATACTTCTAGCTTCACAGATCCTACAATTATTACATCCCGTTATTTTTGATGGGTCTGCGCTAGTAAAATATAGTTATGAATCGCAAATAAATCTAACGTTCCATGGTGGTAGATACTCTCAGTATCGCCCTGGTGAAAGTCCACCTTTTAGAATCGAAACGTTGCTTGTAATGGGTTTGGCCATGTTTGATGACCAAATGCGAATAGCCAGGAACCTTGAAACCTTCCTCCTCATCATCTCTTTACATTCCCCTCTCCCTTCAGCCTGACAACTTTAAGGATACCATGGTCTCACCGGCTCAAGAAAAGTTGACAGCTGACCCCGCCATTAAAAAAAGTACCTTTCGTACATAATCTTCAGGAGAATCGGTGTCTTGGATATTAGGCAACTTTATGCCAAAAACATTCTAGCATACCTCTTCAAACACAGAACGAGTACCTTTGAAAATGTCCAAACTGCTCGAGATACTAGAACTAAAGGGCATAAACAATAATCTAAATATCTCTTACTTGTCCCTTTTGCCAAAACAACTTTTGGTCAAAGAAATTTTAGATACTTTGCAACAAAATTGTACAATGCACTTTCACTGGCCATTAAACCAAACACAATGTATCTTAAATATAAATCTGACACCAAGTCCCAGATTTCCAGCCAAAACAGATCCAACTTCAAAGACATTACCAAAACGAACTTATAAGTATATTTTCGTTATTTGTTTTTGGGGTGTTATGCCGTGTTGCGCTACCTCCTTCTTTTGCCAACATTTCGGACATCGTTGCAGTGTCCATCATCAGGGCAGATCCGGTAGATGTGTATCTACCGATGCGGATCTGCCCTGATGATGGACACTGCAACGATGTCCGAAACGTTGGCTAAAGAAGGAGGTAGCGCAACACGGCATAACACCCCAAAAACAAATAACGAAAATGCTTTTGGCCGTGAAAATCTTAAAACTTATCTTATAAGTATGTATTTTTACAATGGTACGATGATGATTGTCTTGTTACTTTAAATGTAATATTGTGTAAATTGTATTTTTATTATTATTATTGTGTTTTTGTTTTTTTTTTATTATAAACAGATCATGTTTTTAAAGCGCATGCTTTCAACACAGGTTCTCCTAGTGAGACAGGCATAGGAAATATATTATTAAATTGTACGCCTTGAATAAATAAATATGAATTAAAAAAAAAGTTTTTGCAACAACGAAAATATTTCTCATTAGAATAAAACAAAGTCTTCGACTACAATAATTTTGGACTGTTTTTATACAAAGTAGTAAATCTAAACCTCAATAATGAATCTCAAATAAATCTCAATCTAAAGACGAGTTGCTTCAAAAAATTTAAAAAAATTCATCAAATTTTAAACTTAACTTTCAAATTCTGTGACAGTTCTAATCCAGTTCCGTGATCGTTTAATTTTTTTGAAGCAGCTGACCTACTATATGATATAATAACAGAACTTGAATAGAACTTGCACGGAGCATGAAAATTAACTTAAAAATTTGATTAATTGTTAAAAATTTTTGAGACAACGCGTCCTTAATGAATATGTATTTTTTCTATCGAATGACATGTTTTTATTTCCACTTATTTGAATACTTGATACGATTTTTGATAACTCATGATTTAAATTTTTGTAGTATTAAAAATTACTGGTAGATTGCATTCAAATGTGTGAAAAATGGACTGCTGAAATTTGTTTATCAAGGTGATATTGAATCTGTAAAAGGGGTAAAAATTTATAAAATAGAGTGAAAATTTCTTCAAACTGGATCTGGAGAAGTGAAGTGAGCTGGTTGGTAGGGAGTGATATTTGGGAGTAGAGATTATAAGGAGCCTGTTTGTGTTGTGGTTTTATTTGTATGGACATGTCTAGACAGATTATATTGTGGGAAGGTAACGTTTTCCACTCTTGTCTTGTTGTGTCGCGTTCACACCTCGGATTGCCAGTGGGAATGCACCTTAACATGAATCATAACTTTTGCAATTTCCAATTTTCTCTCTATTTCACCATAACGCCCGCGCCATTTGCCCGCAGGTGTCGGCAGAGAAGACGGACCGGCTCTTTGTATACACTTCTTGCTTCATTCACATTCTCTTTTGTGATTGTGATTCTTTACATGACCCTACTCAAGAATTTGATATACTTGATCGTGCCATGTTTTTTTCTCTTTTTTTAAAATTTAATTAATATGTTATTATAAAGATTTTGCAATATTTTAGTTTTTATTTTTGTGACAGCTGTTTCGACTTAAACTTTGGTTAAACCACTTTGAGACGACTTATTTATACGATTCTAAATTTCAATTTTTTGAAGGTGTCTAAATTGATTTATTACCGGCTAAACAAATTTGTTGAGAAAATAATTGAGATACCAGACACTATATTATGTGATGTATTTCGAAATCTGTTTTTCGCGCACTAGATGTTAATGTTTTCTTAATTGTTTAATAATGACGTTACTTCTTTGAATCATTCAAGTGCGTTATTTTTTTTAGCTTTTGTAAACTTACTAAGAAGTGGGGAAAAAATAAATTTTCCTTACTTTATTAATTTGCGTTACATTGTGCCATGTTTTCCTTGGGCATTCCCGAGTTCTACAATTCTCAGGCCCTAGACAAGTCAATGAAATTGAATATTTGTTAAAGAAGGAATATCGATTTCTTCGAAGTAAGTTAAATTGAACCTTAATTTCGGCACACAGATACGCCCATAAAATACATTTTTAGGTTTATCTCTTTAGTGCGTATTCATATTCCCTTACTTTTCTGCTGTCAAACTGTAATTCATATAACTTCACTATAATCAAACTGCAACTCATAAACCTTCACCCTAATTCATATAACTACACTGTAATCAAACTGCAACTCATATACCTTCACCATAATTCATATAACTACACTGTAATCAAACTGCAACTCATATACCTTCACCATAATTCATATAACTACACTGTAATCAAACTGCAACTCATATACCTTCACCCTAATTCATATAACTTCACTGTAATCAAACTGCGACTCATATACCTTCATTCTAATTCATATAACTTCACTCTAATCAAGCAACTCATAAACTTTCACCCTAATTCATATAACTTCACTGTAATCAAACTGCATCTCGTATACCTTCACCATAATTCATATAACTACACTGTAATCAAACTGCAACTCATATACCTTCACCCTAATTCATATTACTTCACTCTAATCAAGAAACTCATAAACCTTCATCCTAATTCATATAACTTCACTGTAATCAAACTGCATCTCGTATACCTTCACTCTACTTCATATAACTTCACTGTATTCAAACTGTTATTCATAATATTATTAAAACTTCACTGTGATCGAACTTTTTTGCAAAATTTAACCATAAAACATTTAAGAAAATAAAGTTTTTAAACACCCTTCAAAATGCTAATTTCCCTTTCCTACTTGAAATGTCGCTGCTAGCAAATTAAACATTGAAACAGTTTTTTCGTAATATTATATTTTTACAATCTAAATTTAAATTTTAAATTTGGAAAAATCTTCTGTTCTGAAAAAACTTAATACTTTCTTCTTGGGAACACTCAAATAATAAACCAGTAAAAAAGTGTTGTGGGCGAATTCGTGTGCCCGATATAAGCTGGAGTTTTACTTCGTTTAAACATTTTCAAATATTTCAAGCAATTAATCAATATCGCTGACCTGCCAGGCAACCATTAGGGAACGTACCCATACTACGTGACACTTTTAGGGGGGGGGGGTCTTCAAAAGGTCACGCTCCATACAAATGAGCGGCGGGTTGCTTAGGATTTTGGTCACCGGGGGGGGGGGGGGTTAAAAATTGCATAAAGTTGGTCACGTAGTTTGGGTACGTTCCCTTAGTTGTATAATATTCCGAAGGAATATTCCCCGACCTATCGTGAATTCCCCAAAAGTCGGAAATTAAATTAATTTATTTAAAAAAAAATCAGAGTGTGCAATTCACATGCGGTAGAAGTGAAACCTTCAGAAAACATAAAAAGACAATAGTGGGAAGACTATGAAGCCCTTTTATATTAAGGATGATTTTTTCCTTGTTTTTATCGCAAAATTCCAGTGGACTTTTACCTATTAGACACCTACAGTTTTACCCACAGTTTCACCTTCACAAACCTACCTTACACCCAACATAATAAAATTGCAAAATATATTATGTAAAAATGTTTTCAAAATTTATCTATTATGTAAAAATGTTAATTAATGGGTAAATACTGTAATACATAGAAATAAATAAATATGGCCCTGGTGAAAGATAACCATTCTGAAATGAAACGTTGGTTGGAATGGCTTTAGCCGTGTTTTGAGACCAAATCTGAATAGCCAGACTTCTGCCATCTTCTTCTAAACCTTCCCTCTTCCCCATCTCCTCCCTTTTCTGCTTCCTCCGGTCACAATAGTTGGGACTCTTTGCGGTACTCACATATAAAATTTATGTGTTCTTCAAAATTTGAAATAAAATTCCCGCAATATTCCCCACAATTTACCCAATACCCCGGGAATTTACCCAATACCCGAATTTACCTAGCAGTTTACGATATCAGTTTTCTTTAGAATTGATATTGATGACAATAATTGTAGGTATTTTCTTTTTCACGATTGCAAGCCTTCATTTTTAAACGAAATAAAAAAAAAACAATGTTTTAGATTGACAATTATTTAAAATCGGAATGATTTTTTAAATTTTAGTGTGTCCAATCAGATTTTTTAATTTTTTATATGAACACAGCACAAGAATCCAAACTGCTGTTGTGTGGAGCCAGTGAGTCTATGGCATCCCCGATTGGGGTGTGTTGTGAGGCTGAAGGTAGCGGAGAGGGGAAAGAAGTGGGGAAGAGGAAATTGGAGAACTACATGGCTATTAGAATTTGGTCACAAAACACGGCTAAAGCCATTTCAAGCAATGCTTCAATTCTGAATGGTGGTCTTACACCGGGGCGATACTGAGAGTATCTTTCACTCCAGAATTTGCCGCGAATATGCTATATATTATTTTTAATTAATTAATTTTGAAATAACACATTGTTATTTATAAAATTTCGACCTTCGGATTAGTCATGATTTGAACGTCGAGAATCTTGCCCCTTGACCACGGAGATCGTCAGATTAAGGGCCCGCAACCCGGATTTCTACCGATTTATTACATATTTCCCTTATATACGGTAAGTTTTAAAGCTCTTAAAAAATATATATGTTATTCTTGAAGATAATATCTAGACTTTGCCCGCGCCGAAACGCAAATTATATAAAATTCCCTCGATAGAAAAAAATCGCAAAGTATGCTCCAAAAATTATTATAAACACGTTTGTTTCAGTTATTTTACAAGTTATATATGTGAAAAAATTCACAGTGTTTCATTAAATGTTGTTTAAGATAATGCCCGCGAGATTTTTGCTCTATTTTAAACGAATCGTGTTTTATTAAACATTTTCGCAATTTTCGCATCGATTTTGTCACTGTAAATGTTAGCGCTCTCCCCTAACATTCGTAATTTCGTATCTCTCCACCTTCTTCTTTTCGAACCCGGTTGTAGAGCCTTAATATTTATGCCTAAATCATCAATAAGTGATGTAAAAATGGCAGAACTTACATTATTTATTGAATAACGGTAAAATATAACTGCTATATCAAACGATTGGTTAAGTACTTACGAGTATGTAGGTAATTTAGCTTGCCTCACGGAACTGAACCCGGATATTTACTGTACTTCAGGACAATAATTGCCAATTTGTCTTATTGACTACCTGGTAAATAAGTCAGGAATTTCGAATATTCGGACAAACATACTACCTAGTACCAAGGCCATGAATATTCACCACGTAAACAGAAATCACAGTAGATTCAATAATACAATAACAAATATATATGTAGTGGTGAACCGACATTTGGCCCCCAAAATTATAATTATTATACAATTTCAAACTCAAAATCGACTTCGAAAAACCTTTTAATAATTTGGTATGGATATCAAATGAAAATATTTACAGTGTCGATTTTTTGTACTTATACGCTGGTATATATGGTATGTAGACAAGTAGTTTTTATCATTGAATGTAAATACGTTTTATACTTTTGTTACTCGGCGGTACACCCTCTCTGCACACCCCTTCGGGGACACTTAGTTATATTTAGTGTAAGTAGGTATACCATATTTTCCCTAAACTGACTCATATTATATATAAGTAATCCGGCGAACCAACTTTCGGGGGTACCGCACGTTTTCTTCCTCCGACAAAATATCCCTTGACATAATATACCCAAGAACAAAATGTATATTCACTACGCTGAATTCTTTTTTTGTTAGGTTAGGTTAGGTTTAAGTGCATACTTTTTGAGGGTTCTTTTATCCGTATGATATTTTGTCGGGGGATAGAGACGCGTGGAACCCTTTCGGGGGATCAACTGTCATGGAATAGTATTTAGTTTATTTATTTTTATTTTTAACCTTTATGAGTAAAACCTCAGATTGTAATATTTAATTAAATGGAGACAATAACAGCGATCGAAAATCTTGATACAGAAAAATCAGAAAAATATATTGGCACCTCTGGGACCCGAACCCGGGACCTTCTGCTTACATGGAAAATGCTCCACCAACTGAACTAAGGTGTCTATATTCAATTCTGTCACTTTTAACTGTGTCATTCTATCACTAAGAACTACCAACATCGTCTTCATTTTCTTAACGCACATATTATGCTGCTATCTTTATATACGATAAATATTCATCCTAAAAAAGAAGAATCCTAGAAAAGTCAATAGATGTCGCCTATTAAAAATAAAGTGGATAAAAATTTATCCAGACATTAGTATCTAGATAGCATTTAGTTCGGGTTTGAATATTGCAATCGTATATAAAGATACCAGCCAATAACATGTACGTTAAGAAAATGAAGATAATGTTGGTAGTTCTTAGTCGAAGTATGATACAGTTAAAAGTGACCGAATTGAATATAGACATCTTAGCTCAGTTGGTAGAGCATTAGGCATGTAAGTAGAAGGTCACTGGAACAGCTATGGGAGCACCTCATCCGATTGCTGGCGGACCAGAGTTTGTGAGATACAGAGTTTGTGAGATACAGAGTTTGTGAGAACGTCTTGTACGAGATAGGCATTTTCCATGTTGGCCGATTGCCACTCAAGTTTCCACCTATATTCTGGGGTGAGAGGTGATTGAAGGAGCCTCTTTTCTCCACCCAGAAGGGTTTTCGGGACTTCAAGTAGCATGTCGGGTGAGAGACGACATGATCGTGGCATTTTAACAATAAATTCAAATATTTCTTTTCGCAAACCATAGTTATAGTACATTCATTTATTTAGGTAGACATATAAATAATGATTTCATCACAACTCAACAAAGTGGCATTTCAACAGCCCTACGAAAAGTCATTAAAAGCGATATTTTAAATACCTTCTAATGTACCCTATTTCATCATTTTTTTCCACCACTTTAATGACCTTTTAAAGGAGTAATTAAGTTGCATGCTGTTGAGTTGTCCGATCACCAAAAATTACATATTATTGTGTGTACACTGTACATGTACATTGCTATAATTAAACAATATAATTTCATCTGTGATATGAGTAAGTAGCACTCTAATATTCAAAACCACATAATTGTTATATTTTTAACTAGCAGACCCGGCCACGAGTTGCTGTGGCTAATGAAACACAACGCCATTACCCAACCTTTATAAAATCCACACCACCCGCTGCCCGCTGCCTGAATTGAATATTTGAATTTCTCGGCTTTTCTCTACTATAATAAGCATGTATTATACATATAAACCTTCCTCTTGAATCACTCTATCTATTGGTGAAAACCGCATGAAAATCCGTCGCGTAGTTTAAAAGATCTATGCGCACATACACTTTGAGCAACTTCATTTTATAGGTACTATGTAATGATACATAACTATAAAACGAATTTATGCCACCACTCTTACCATTAGTGTGGTTAGCACATTAAAGTTGCCTTGCAAGCAGTTGATCGGGGTTCTACTCTCGGTCGTGGCAATTTACATTTAAAATATATATGTATATATTAATTACATTCATATGTTTTTTTTTTAAATTTTACAACACTAGATTTTTCACAGGTGTGCACTAGAAATATAATCATATTGTAAGCGATTGTTTAAACGGTTGGCAAAAAGTTTGTCTTTGAAAACTTCCGACCTGTCATCCTCGGGCTTTCAGGCAGCTATCACGGTATCACGGTATCACGGCTCTTTTCAAATTACGTCAATAATAATTTATTTTATTATTTTCCTTTTGCTCCGCGCAATCTCTACGTCACATTTCTTTATTTGGTGGCTGCGCCTTATCGCCCGTTGTTTTTTTGGCGCGAGAAGATGACGCGGCGTTTGTCGGACTTTTGCACAGAACTGCATCCCAGCCAGAGACGAATTATTAATTTATAATAATCGTATTATTTTAAGATTAACTTTCGTTGGGTTGAGGAAATTAACAGATAATGCCGATTTAAAAGAATATTGCACTTAAAAGACCTACTATCGATTCTTATCGTTCGGAAAGTCAGATTCCAAGAAAAACATTGTTAATCTTTTGACATTTAAGATGAATATATACGTGAAATCCTATTTAGATACTATTTTGATTAATCTTTACGACGAATCGGCTTACAGTATGAACATCAAAAAATATGCAACGGATAAATTGAAGCTTTAACTACTTTATCTATGTATTGGAATTACAATAAAATTATTATTTACGTAACAAAAAATATAAGCGTAAACCACTAAAAAAAATGTTTTCTCATGACTTAACTATGAAGTAACGTAAGTAACAATTTTTTAAAAATACCCCTTTACGGCTAAGACTATTTTTGACTTTATCTATGTTCTAACTTTTTTTCGTTCTTATAAAATTATGCCCAAAATAAATAAAAACCACTTTTTCGCTTACTAGCCTCGTGCAAAAAGACGCTCGATTTTAAAATTTTGCAGGCATGAGATTCGACATATTTCTAGCGTTTATATTCCTCTTAATGAAACGGTTGCTCAAACATGAATCTAAAAAAACCACGAACGGCTGCGCGGCCGTTTTCATGTAATAGGTACCTGATTTTGGATTTCAGGCCAAAATATACAACAAATGATGTACGAAGATGAGTTATTTTGATTTAGGGGCCATCCAAAAATTACGTCACACGAATTTCATGATTTTTTGACCCCACCCTCCATCCCTGTCACACATTGTCACATTTTTGAGATCCCCTCCCACCTAATGTGACGTCACATATTTTGCAATTTTACATCTAAAAATAATCATAAAAAGTAGTTCAAAATTTTATTTTTATTTTTATATAAATATTTTTTAAACCTTATACGCGCATAGAAAGGGTAGGAAATATTTTAAAGTTTTTGGTTTACATTTAAATTTTGCGTTTTAATAATTAGATTTTTACATGTGACGTCAGATAGATTGATGACACATGACCCCCCATACCCCTTGTTACACAATGTCACACCTCTTTACTCCCCTCCCCCCCTTAAGGTGTGACGTTATTTATGGATGGCCCCTTATTTGTGTTTTAATTTTTTTTTTATTGGTGAACATTATAGAATTCGATTTTCGTGATTTTAGAGGCAATTAATAGCAACAATTATTTAAAAAATAATCTTGCCCAACCAACTTTGATAATATGTTATGTGAAAAAAAAATTAAAAATTATTTCGAATTTAAAAAAATTATATACGACAAATTTGTATTTTAATTTTATTATTTAATCATCGAACAGTATTAATAGCCTTGCGTCTGTCGTACACACTCGATTCACAAATTGATACAAACGGAAGTGCTGCCATCTATGTATATTATTAATTAGCTAAAAAAGCTACTTTTGTAATTCGGTCTCGAATAAAGAATTTGTCAAAGGATGGCGCCACTTACGTTGGCAGCTAGTTTTAACTTTTTGCTAGTTTTATATGGTTATATTTGCATAATAAATAAAAAAAAAAAAATTTATTTATTTGTTCTGATTGGTTGATAATATAGCGCAATTCCGAACAATGAATACGCGATGTACTCCAATTTAAATCACCACTAAAAACAGTTCGTTTTGCAAATAAAGTCACTGCGCACTAAATCTAAACGAATACCTAAAATGAATTAAATAGTACACCTGCTACCATTTGTATACTTATTTACACACCGTAAGATTATATATTATTGAAGCTCTTCAAAAATAATTAATCCTCTACTAGACCGTGTATGCATAACACTAGATCGAATAAAAATGATATAAAAAATATTCCAAGTTATAAAACCACATTTGGACAAAGAAACTATACATACTTTGCAACAAAACTCCATAACATCCTTCCCCAAGACATAAAACTAACAAAAAATCCAATTGAATACAAATCAAGAATAAAAATATGGCTTAAAGAGGTCAATGAGAAAACCCTAGCGAAGACACTAAAAACGACATAGAAGACAAATGAACTATATTTAAATAACTTTAGTCCGCCTCGGCACAGGACCCCCTAGTGAGGAGGACTAAGAAATACAATATTTTATACTTAATTTCACCATTATATTTTGTATGTAAATTTTTTGATATAGTCGCTATAATAAAAAAATAAAAAAATGTACTTTACTTCTTGTTCATTAGATTAGCTGTAAGAAAAAAGATGTGTATATAACATGTACTTGTGCTTTCTGTTATTTTGTGCGATAAATGTTTTTATAATACTGACTTATACCCACAAGCTTCTTATTGCCACTGGTGGGCAATATTATCCACTTTGGGAATCGCCGACTTAAATTACGAGTACAATTACATTTCGCGATACTTTTACAAGAATTTGCTTCTCACCTTTGAAATAGTAAACCGATAAAAGTTCCAAAAAAATAATTAAGCGTTGTTTTTCTTTACTGGTGCTTTATTTTGTCACTATTAAGCTAGCATTGGTGCCCGTTAAGTACTTTAAAACTTTTACATTTATACAGTTCTTATTCCGGTCCGTCCCTGAACTTGTCTGGCTGTCAGAGTACCCGGCGATGATCGGTAACATCGCGTTAGTTTTATTGCCTGCATTATTGATGATCAGATCGCATTCAAATACTGCCCCTCCTCCTTCCCATCTCCTCTCCTCTCGCATACTCCGTCTGCGTCCGCCCAAAGTCAGCGCAAATTGAATTGTGATTGATACCTGCCCGCCGATGTTTCAAATGCCGTTGACATGATCGTTATTAATGGAAGCTATTTGTTATCATGAGAAGGTTGATTAGTTCGTATTTCAATACGAAAACTTAGCATAAATTAAAAACAAATGGTACTATGAATTCCAATAAACTAGTATGAAATTCGATAAATATCTTGCCACTTCATACCTAAGCAAGAGACATATCGTTTCTCGAATCTCGACGAGTTGACTTCGCGTAATTCAATTTGGAACACTCGATTTCGATAAGTTGTGTTTGCATAATGCAATTTGGAGCAGTCGATTTCGATAACTTGAGCTTGCATAGTACAATTTGCAACAGTTGTTTCGATAACTTTAGTTTGCATAGTTCAATTTGGAGCAGTTGATTTCGTTAACTTGAGTTTGCATAGTTCAATTTGGAACAGTCGATTTCGATAACTTGAGTTTGCATATTAGGTACAATTTGGAACAGTCCATTTCGATAACTCGAGTTTGCACAGTGGAATTTTTATTTTTTATTTATTTTATATATTCAATAATATTGTTATTCAATTTATAAAAACAGTATATTTATAAACAAGTTCTGCTTTGTAATTATTATTACGCTTGACAGCTGTTTCGCCTTCTGAAGGCATTATCAAACATATATAAAGTAATTTAAAATTAAAAGGGAGTTCCACAAATTAAACTTAATAATAATAATAAAAAAATTGCATGGTGGAATTTCGAATAGACTATTTCAATAACTTGAATTTATTTGCTTGATTTGGAATAGTCGAAATCGATAACTTGAGTTTGCGTAGTTCAATTAACAGTCGATTTCGATAACTTGAATTTGCGTTGTTCAATTTGGAACAGTCGATGTCGATAATTTGAATTTACGTTGCTTCGTTTGGAACATATCAATATTTGTCGATATCGATAACTTGAATTTGCGCAGTTCAATTTAAAGCTGATTTCGATTACTTGAAATTGCATCGGGAGCAGTCGATATCGATTACTTGAGTTTGCATAGTGATTTCAAAAACTTGATTTTCGGTTGTTCAAATTAAAATCGCAGATAACTTGAGTTTGTGTAGGCAAAATTGAAGCAATCAATTTTACTTGAATTTGCGTTGTCCAATTCCAAGGTCGATGAAGTTTATCGAACATCTGGCGTCAAATTCAAAATCTTCTGATAAAACTTTGAAAAAAAAACATTAATTTATCTAATACAAATTTAACAAAAGCTTGCATCAGATATCTGCTTACACGTGTATTTAATACCCGGTCACGATGTAAAATAAACCAACCTAAAAATCATCCAGACTAAACTAACGAACCAACGGAATGACTTTTCAGAAATCAAATCTCATTTGAATTCAGCTCATTTTTTCGTCCTCTCTTATCTGCAAGTTTCCCCGAAGCGCTCACAGCCGAATGGGCCACTGGCATAATGTTTTTAATTTTCCTTTTTTGAGTCAGGTAGGATTTCCAAAGCAAAATATTTTTCTTCCAGATAGAGCACTGACCCGGCAGGTCCTGGGTTCGTGTCCCAGATGTGACCGTATCTTTTTCTAATTTTTCTGTTTAAGATTTTCGATTGAGTTTCGCTAATATTGTCTTCATTAATTAAGTATTTTTCTTCCATTTGAAGTATTTTTAGGTTCATTGTTTATACTTTCAGAAACACCCTGGTGACAGATCACCATTCTGAATCGAAAAGTTACCAGAAATTAGTTTGACCGTATTTATTTTCTATATATGAATATCCCAGTTTTCCTCAGCCATCTTCTTCCTTATCTATTTTTCCCATTCACTCCAAAAAGCTTCACAAAATTTAGCCCTTTTGGGTTTGCTTCAGCCCAATTGGATCCGGGCAGCGTATTTACAATCCCTACCGAGTTTCAATCGCGCTACCGACTGAAACTCGGTAGGGATTGTAGTGCATAAATCACCTTACGAACCCTACCTCGTTTCAGTCGCCTTACGCGCTTCGTTGCTCTATCTGTTTCTGTGAGGGTGACGACCGTAATTACAGAGGGGTTAGCAGAGAAGATGGACCGCGTTTATAGTAGAAAATCAAATTATTACTGAAAGTTCAACAATTTCGTTAAAACAACGTTTGAAGACCAATATCGTCGTGTTTACAATGTTTTTAGATTTTAAATAGTCAAATGTCGATTTTTAAACGCGCGTCGACTCAATTTTGCAATATGAAAAACAACAGTTGTCAAATTTTAATTTAGACATCGTAAACTAAAAATTGGGTTATTTCATCACTAAAAACTGTTCGTTTTAAGTTTTGAGCACTTCTTTTTGTAAGCCAATTAAAAATGAAGTCAAGTAGATCATTGCGATGTTTTATTGGTCAGTCAGTCTGCTCCTCGCAGAGGACACTGTCATTATTTATATCGCCATCGTAAAGACAGACGAAATGTTCAGATATCGGCCCAAAGTCCCCGGGCCGTTAAATAACAAAAATTAGCAGACAGCTAAAACTCAAGGTGTTTAAATTTAAAACTACCTCGAGGTATAAATTTGTAAAAGACGTGAATTTTAAATTTAATGCCTGCAAACTTGAAGAAATAAAAAAGTACCTACAGGTACAACATTAGATTTGTAGGATATTCTAAAAATATTTTTTTTATGCCTATCAACGGTTCCATGCGAACTCAGAATCAAATCAACTCAACGTTATTTTAAAGTCAAGCAATTTTAAAATAACCCACCACCCTAATCTAATGTAAGCTTTTTAACCAATTTTTTTCATCACTTTTAATGACTTTTCAAAGAGGTTCTGAGTTGATTCATTCTGAGTTGTCTTAGAAGACGTCAACCCTTAGATGTAAGTATGTCGTGTACAAAGTACCTACGTTTTCTGATAGATGCGATGTTAATTTTTAATACCTGACAACATTGAAGAAAAGATCTGTTAGAAGTGTACCATGCACGTGTTTGTGAGCCACAATTAAGTTCAATTTTCCTTTCTTTTGCTGAAATTGGTAAGAAATTGAAAATATATTGTGTGTTATTGACAGATAATAATCTATTTCATTGACCTGTCTGGGGCCTAGGTCTTATTTAAATTGATTACATTTCTAGGCATGATATTTTTAGGCAGTGTTAGTAAGGACATGGGTGTGATTTAAGACCTGGAAACACGAAAATCTGAAAAATTATCTTCACGTTTTTCTTTGTATGAAATTGAAACAAATTGTTTTCTCCTACTTTCAAAAATATAGTATACTTCTTAGACTGGTGAAGATTCGTAAACTCAATACAAAATAACAATTTGATTTTAGTGCTCACGACTCACGCCCTCAAAGCAATCTCAATTTGACTTTAATCAAATCAGAGAAATGTTAAAAAATAAACTAGAGGTGTAATTTTCTAACATTATCAATATACCTACAGTAGCTGGCATGGAAATGTGTTCAAAACTAAAATATCGCTGATTTACCACATGTGTCTTGTCTACCTTCATCAAATTTTAATGAGATTTATTTATATATTTTATTATAATAAAGTAACATCATTTAAACAGGATCCATAAAAGTCATCAATAAATCACAATGAAATCTGATATAATATGTATTTTTTTGTGTGAAAACCGCACAAGAGTCCCAGCTGCACCCTGCTGATTAAGTATGTTGTTGACGTTGAAAAGTATGGGGCGGGAAAGGAGAGGGGGAAGAGGAAAGTAGTTTTACATCAGTATCTACGACTCTGATGTATTGCAAATAAACCGTTTTTTTCGTTGAACCTATTTCTATGCTCGCTACTGTATTTTAACCCTGGAAAGATAATCTACGTAAAATTTACGCGTACGTGTTAGAATTATTGCTCTCTCATTCTAATTAGTGTGAATCCGTCGCTGTGCTTTACATACATCTCACTCGCTGCTTGGACCTACCGTAGGGCGCGCGATAGGTGTTACTAGTTTTGAGATATAATGATCACATGAGTCAAAAAGCATAATATATAATATATTTTAATTATTTAGTACATACGTCAAAATGACTGATTTTATTAGTAAGAAATAGGTGATTTGAGATAAAAGACAAATTATTCCAGTTTTGTTGATTATTGAAGAAGTTTCACGTTTCGTTTTTTTTTCATACAATACATTCAAAATTGTTGTACTTCTTATTTAATTTGTTTGTAAAAATATAATACCGATTGGTTTATTCAAATCAATTAACAACATAAAATATTACAACTAGTTAAAACTCGTGCGTCAATTTTACGTATGATTATTTTTACCGTACATCAAAAGATGATTATCTTTCTAGGGTTAAGAGGTGGGCAGTTTAGTTTCCGTGAAAATCCAAAATATAATTAGATTAGTATTTCATCAAAACTTTCCAAAATTTAATTAAGCATTTATTCCGGGAATAAATGTTTAAGGCCCAGACGTAAGAAGTTATGGCTCGTAATCTCGGAGAAATATCTCGGCTACATGAAGATTATTCTCACTTTCAGATAGCAATAAAGGAGTAATAATATTACTTAGGCAAAGTTTCGAGACAAGTCTATTAAAATTCATAAATTATACCATTTTCACGCTGGTTCGAGGGGATTGATTTAGTATACGCAAATGGCAATAACACTTTTTTTTCAATTTTATTATTTTTTAGTTTTTAAAACCAACAGCTTACAATGTTTTATAAGGTATGGTAGAACGTAGAACACTTAGGTAGATATGTAATATTCCCAGGGAGAGATCGTATACAAGTCATAAAAATCTTCCTTCCCCACGTCTTGCATCTAAACGAAAAAGGCAAAAGATCCTAGAATGTCGAATATCTTTAATCATATTCCAATAGATATTTCGCTAACTCATGTTTCTTTCGAATTGTAGAATTATTACGGTATTGCCAGTTATAAAAACAAACAAACAAAATTTTTAAAGCGCTGAATTTAATGTCACTGAAACAATTATATAGAAAAGATATTCTAATTTACGCATTCAAAAATCAGGATAACTTTACACAGACAAACTCGGGCCGATTCACAAGATCTACATTACAACATACATTCTACCAACCTACAACTAAAACGACTTTTGGACAAAGAAATATGCAATACTTCTCTATAAAATGATTTAATTTACTCCCTCTTGCAATGAAATCAATTAAAAAAATAACCGCCTTCAAAAGAAGCATAAAAATATGGATTATGGACATGGGAAGGAAGAAAATAGAATCAATTTTGCAACCAAACAAAGAATAATGCTTGTTTTGTACTTTATTTCAGATCTAACTTCATAATTTTCCTCGGTAATATTGTAGCATAGGTATTTACTTATAATTCAAATAATAAAACTTGTACAATGTGTCCTTAGAACGGGGTACCCCAGTAAGGACACATTTTCTCTAAAAAACGCACACCATTTTAATAAAATTAACACAGGGTGAGGCAGAAATTCGACAAATATTATAATACACCACGGAGTTTCCGGCGTGTGTTGCTATGGTACTAAAGAAAGTTTTTCTCCCTACGTGTCCTTTCCCATTCGTTTCCCTTCCGCCTCCTCTTCCTCTCCCACATCCCCTTCCCCTCACGCGTTCCCACTCCGCCTTACTCCTCTCCCCACTCCCCTCTCCCGCTTCCTCCGTTCCTTGATCCCCCCTCCCGAGTTCCTCTCCCCCCTCCCGCATTCAATACATTCAGTTTTCAAATAGCTCTTGTACCACCTATAGCAATTTTTTTATACAAATTTAATGATGTCAGAGTTCACTATTATATATAAGGAAACCATTGCGGGCATGCACACATCAAATTCCCAAAGTTTCATCGCAATCGGATGAATGGTTAGCAACGCATAATTTAATGACATCAGAGCTCACTATTCTACATAGAAACCATCGCGGGCATGCATTAATTAAATCCCCAAAGTTTCATCGCAATCGGATGAATGGTTTAGCAACGCATAGACATCTCACTAATCCCCAATTTAATTAGATTTGATAATCTTATTTCATTTTCCTACTTTAGTTGGTGTTTTTTTGTTTTTATCGGCGGTCAATCGTCTATACCAAGGGTCGGCAACCTTTTGTGGTCCAAGGGCCAAATATTTGACGTGGGAACCTTGCGCGGGCCGCACTTACAAAAATTCTCTAGCCACCCCCCCCCCCCCCTCCGGGACAAGTTGCTCTAAGTCAACTTTAATGGGGGAGGGGGGGGGGGTGACACAACGTTTTCCGCCCCGGGTGGCACCCATGCTAGCTACGCCACTGCATATGAATACAGTATAACTACAATATTTCAGTTCTAAAAATAAAACGGTTTTCGTATTTTTACGACATTTATTGTTGATAAAATGGCTACATAAATAAAATAGCAGTATAAATCATTTTTTTTAAAAGAGTAAAAGAAACTTCGAACAGAAGTCAATGGGATTTTTGTTGTTGGATTTGGCTCGTAAGTTCTATAATATTTGCTTGCATTTTTGATGTGGAGACGCGTGGTATTGCGTCCAAATGTAAATGTGATAATCGAGAACAGTGTTTGTTTTTCCGATAATTAAGAATTGAAAAAGTTTGCTCACAAATATACGTACTACCAAACATAGTAATTATTTGCTGAGCAAACTTTTTTAATTCTTTGTATTTTTCGGAGGGCAAACTCCCGTAGAAATCTACGAAGTTATTTTTTTCCTTAAATGCCATTTTAAGGATATTATCACTTTGCAAATCTATCATACATCATACATCTATCATACACACAAGCCTTGCTTAATTATGGGGGTACATCAGATATTCTACTATGTAATTAATTACTGTATAAAAATTATTTGTAATTTATGTACTTTCTATTACTAATAAAAAAAAAAAATAAAAAAATCATGTTGGTTTACAAAAATCCAGCTTCTTTTACTGCTTTCTTGCAATTTTGAAAATGATCGAGTTTCCTTTCATCGACATGCTTGATAAACAATGATAGTTTAATTTCAAATGATGTAACATCTGAATAAAAATGTCATATCAATTTATTTTTTCTCCGTAAACGAGTATTGAGTAGATTCAGTTCGGCAGTCAAATCAGTTAAAAATCCAAGGCAAGTTAAAAGTCACGTGCGTTGCGGCGAGAATCTTGCGGGCCGCACCAAGACTCCTCGCGGGCCGCAGGTTGCCGACCCACTATAGCGCTCCATTCCTCTTTCTGTTATAGATCTTATCCCCACACGCTTACAATAAAATAGTTATTTTTTATTTAACAACCAAAATTTTCACTAGCAATAATTTATATGGCAGAACAACGTTTGTCGGGTCAGCTAGTATATAATTTGATCTTTAATTAACGTTTTTGGGAAAGCAAAAGCAAAATTTTATGACGGGCGGTACATAATATAATATTTTAAATACTATTATTTTTATAACCCAAGTGTTTTTTTAATTGAAAAATTATGATTTCATTCGCGTAATCTCTGTCCGGATCATCATCCACCATATTTTGCGCCAATGGATCAGCGTCAACTAAAAGTAATTTAAGTAGAATAAACTGACGGTGTGATTTTTGAAAATGCTTAGTACGACGAAAACGCCGCTTTTTGTACACGTTATAGTTTCAGTGGCACAAAACTAAAGACTTCTTATCGGACATCTGCCGGCGGAGATAAAAAACTTAATTAAACCGCTGATTCATTAAAACTAAAGTGACTTTCAAACTTAAAACTTTCACAACTAGCTCAGGCCGGTGGTTGTTTCATAATGGATTATCCACGTTTATATTGTGGCATAAAACAGGGCATTATTTACCTCACACCAGCGCCATCTACAGATTAATCTAGGAAAACCAAAAATTTATGATTTCAATTTAATTAATAGTCCAAACCTGTGCTTTTATTAAATTTACCTCCCACTTTATTTTGATACAGATATCAAGCATTGACACAGGTGAATATTATAACATACTTAACATCTTTGGTTATAAATTAAGTATAAATAGAGGATTGAAAATTCTGTATTTTTACATTTCGTTGTTTTTACGCGAAAAACTCCAATTTTATGATTTTCATAAGAATAATGCAATTTATTTATTTATTTATTTATTTATTTATTTATTTATTTATTTGTACACGCCCAATTAGGGCTTTTACATATGATAAAATTAAAAATACATTTGTTATAATCAAAGAATTAAGAGATAACAATTAAATAAGTATCAAGTATAGATTTTTTAACTTAAAACAAAAGAGTAAATTATAGAATACACATTCATATACATTTAAAGAAGTGATTTTCTTGCAGCTTAAAAGCAACAGAATAAAATAAAGGATACACATTCATATACATTCGACACATATTGAAAATTTATAAACATTTCAAATTTATCTAGATAGACATACAGATTTAATGACAATGTTTTTATAGGTTGATAGACTTTCAGTACCGTTGGAATTCATGTAATATTTATTCCCTGTACTGTGCAGTCGGTTCATTACTGAGTTTATTTCTGAATTGGTACCTGAATTGTTACAATGGTAAGGTACAATCTGACGAACCGTTCTACTAGGCACATGAAAATTAATCAGCCTAAGGAGTTCAGGGGAGTCAAACATGTTATTAACAATTTTATACAGAAAAAAATAGATCAGTACATATTCTTCTTTCTTTTAATGTAGCGAGGTCCATAATTTTCAACAGTGACATGTAGCTAATATTTTCAATAGGAATTCCTAATCTATAATTTATATTTCGTAAAAAATTATGTTGGATTCGCTCGATGGATTTTTCACGAATATTGTAAAATGGATTCCAAATGGTTGAGTTGAATTCTAAATGACTTCTGACAATGGATGAATATAATATTTTTAAATAATTTCGCAACTTTCGGGCAAATAACTTGAAATTTCGTATATTTCACTCCGGTGTTCTAAAATAAAAAAGTATACTGTATTTTTTTTTTTTCTCATGATTTTGACAGCGTGAATAGACATTCAATGGAACGCAGCTAACCTTATGTTAAAAACGAATGTTACGTTAAAAAAAATCAGAGTGTGCAATTCACACGCGGTAGAAGTGAAACTAGAAAGTCGCTAGATATCGTTTTCTTTTCCTTTGCTTGTTTATTTTAAAGTGGTTTGAATATTGGATATTGATTTCATAAAATTAAAAATGTTTTTAATTTTATTATAACTTTATGAGTAAAACCTCAAATTGTAATATTTAATTAAATGAAGACACTGTGAGCGAAACTCAATCGAAAATCAGGAAACAGAAAAATCAGAAAAAGATATTGGCACCTCTGGGACATGAACCCAGGACCTTTCCGGGCGAAGAGGTGCCAATATCATTTTCTGATTTTTCTGTTCCAGATTTTCGATTAAGTTTCGCTCACAGTGTCTTCATTTAATTAAATATTAAAAATGTTTGTTTTTTTTTGGATTTGGGGGATTCCAATCTCCGTTCACTGGATGTCTCTCTGGGTGCTGAGTGTCAGGCGTTTTACGCCGCTGCGCCATCGGAAGCTCGCGCGGAGTCGTGAATTTAGCGCATTATATTAGAACCGAGGACCCGTCAAATAATGAATGTTAGTGACGCACTTCCGTTTCATCCGAATTTCAAATCACAACGAGACGAAAGAAGTTTCACTTCAAAAAGGAAAACACAAATTGTACTCTACAGAGTTCTAGCACAGACGATCGATAAAACCATGTCAATACTATATTGACTAAATTGGCCATCTATGGTCAGTTGGCGTTAGTTGCAAGCACGATCAATAATTAATAAGACATGTTCACATCGACGCGCGACGATTAACAATTTGTAAGGGGACCTCCATATTATCAGATAGCTTCGGTTAACTGTCAATATACACTACTTTTTTAATAATGTCGTTCGTTATGCAAGATAACTTATTATTTATGAATGGAGGTGAACTAACGAAGCTCTTGGAATTGAAAAAAATTGTGCACGTGATCCGTAGACTACATTAATTTTATTCCGTTCGTTCTTGGATAAACCTCTTTAACTAAATAACGCCCTTTTAATTTAAACTGCCAACGCATATTTAGGTCAGGTCGGTATTTAAATTCATCATTGTCAATTTATTAATATTTTTAAGTAATTGTTTCGCGTTTGACATTTCGGAATATCAATTCATAGATAACACCTCCAGTGTTGCTAGCGTATATCGATTTCTCATTTATTCCCTGTAAATATCGGTTCGGCTGTCAACAATGAAACTGTGCTCGGGATATCGATATAAACTCGTCGGAAGTTACCCATACTGATCCGATATTGTAAAGTTAACGATTTTTTTGTGCTAGAAAAAGAGACCACTTCGTCTCTTACTTATAATGAAGAATATATTCTAAACGGTGTTAGAAAAGCAAAACACCACGCTTTATATTCAAATCTAAAAAATAACCACTAAAAAATCAAAATGTAGGTACACCTTTATGAAACGAAAGTTTTGAGCCGCAATCTTAAAAAAAATTTCAATCTTTGGGAATTTTTAATTAATTATTTTCATATGGAACGACAGAAAAGTTAGGTGACATTAACTTTTATAATACATTTGTCTAATAAAATATGAATGCATTTTTTATTATTTTTTTGCTATATGTTATTTTAATTAGAAAAACGTAAGGTGAACCATTCTTAAAACTTATTTAAGTTTGCATGCAAAATTTTAATATTTCGTAAATTATATGTGTCGATAGGGTCGGGTATCAAAGTAGTGGGCTCAGTAACAAAATACAAATATCTCGGTATGATAGTTTATTTTATAACAGAATATCAGTTAATGTTTTTTACAGTCTCCCATGACGCTTCCAAAACTCCCTATCTGTCAAAAAACGAAAATCAAACAAAAAAATTCAATTCGAATTCTGGTGCGTTTAAAAAAAATGGATTTGTGTAACCACCGTACGAAAGTACCTAAACTACACTGGGTAGCTCTCTAGGTAGGCTGATTTCCTTTGCGTTTATTTTTTTAGTGACGGGGTTTTGGGTCACTCTTCATGCTCGTATCAATCCACCCGGTCTTCTTGAGTCAAAACCTCGTTATCTTGATCCTCCACCCGGACTTCTTGGATTGTTGGTACCCTTTTTAATTCATCTGCGTGGATTTTAGTGGGTTTACCTCTCTTGTCTACCCAGTATATATTACCTCTTCCACTTTTCATGAGGATTTTGTGAGGTCGACTCCATTTAGGTGCAAACCCTGCGAAATTTCCTTCTGGAGACCCAGATAATTGGTGTTCCTTTACTAACACCTCTTCTCCTTGTTGGTATCTAAGTAAGGCTTCCACCGCTGGGGCGTACCTCTCTTGGTACGCTGCTTGATTCCTTCTTATTTCCTCATCTGCTGGTTCTCGCTGATGGGGTAAAACGATTGCCTCGTTCGCGTTTTCTGGGAAAGCTTGCCACTCTCCTGGTCGCGGTATATCGTATCCCAGTAGTGCTTGACTAAGTGATACGCCTGTCGCTTCGTTCTTTCTGTTGCGGGTCGTCATTATTACTCCCGGCAGTTTCTCATCCCATTTGTTGTGAGGTGAATCTCTGATGAGAATTCTCAAGCCTTTTTTGATTTCCTGGTTTCTCCTTTCCGTGGGGTTTGAGCGTGGGTGGTATATAGC
The DNA here is from genome assembly GCA_917880885.1 of Limnephilus marmoratus. Classification (NCBI taxonomy): domain Eukaryota; kingdom Metazoa; phylum Arthropoda; class Insecta; order Trichoptera; family Limnephilidae; genus Limnephilus; species Limnephilus marmoratus. The sequence continues at coordinate 27,941,909 of OU862924.1, read as the reverse complement.
TGTTGTCCAATGATTACATTGCCATCTTTCTATTGCGGCTAACCATTGGCGGTGGATGAACTGTCGCCCGTTATCCGTGAGAATGCGTTTCGGGTAGCCGTACCTTGGAAATACTTCAGTTTCTAACTGGTGGATTATGGTCTTTGCTATACTAGACTTAATCGGAAATGCTTCTACCCATCTTGTGAATAAGTCTGTTACTACAAGAATAAATTTGTTTCCATGCAGGGTTCTTGGGTACGGTCCCATGATGTCGGCGGCGACCACTTCAAATGGTCTATTTGGTTTTGTGCCTCCTTGAGGAGCCGCGGGTCTATTTGGGCCACGTTTTGATGTGGCACATGTCATGCACTGGCGTACCAGTCTGCGGATCTCTTCGTTCATTCCTGGCCAGAAGTAACGTGCTGACATTGCTCTCGTTGTTTCAGCTGCTCCCGGGTGGTTTGCGGTGTCCGAGTTGTGGTATTCTTCCAGAACTCTTGGAATTGTGCTTCGAGGGACGAACAGCCGGTCCATCTTTCCTTCGTCTCTTTTCCAAAGTATTCCTTGGTGGACGTTATACCTTGTGTAGTGATTTATATCGATGGCATTGTTTAGGATTTCTCTGTCGTTTAGAGTGTTCCATCGATCTATTCTTTTCCGTGTTTCCCGATCTGTCGGTTGTCCTGATTTTACCGCGCTTGCTAGGGTTTGTTGCTCTTCCTCCTCTTCTGAGTCTATTTGGTTTATGCCGTTATCTCCGCCGACTTCCGGATAGCTTTCTCGGGTGTTTCCGGTAACCGTTTCGAGTATCATTTGCGTTGGTCCTGGGTTTCTAGACAGCGCGTCGGCGAGCTCGTTAGCTTTCCCCGGACAGTATTCTACAGTAAAGTCGTGGTCTTGTAGGAGTAGGGCCCATCTTGTGAGTTTGGCTCTTTCGTTCTTTGCCTCGTTTAGCCATGTTAGAGCTCGGTTGTCTGTGATGAGCTTAAAGTGTCTCCCTTCTAGGTAAGGCCGGTATTTCTTAATAGCCCATATTGCTGCCAGTGCTTCCTGTTCATTGCTATGGTACCTTTCTTCAGCTGGTGAGAACCGGGTGCTCGAGTATGATATCACATCTCGTGAACCATCTTCATTTTTATGGAAGAGTACTGCTGCGGCTCCTAATTTACTTGCGTCCGTTTGTAGCACAAATTCTCTACTAAAATCGGGTCTCTTGAGTTCCAGCGGCCCCGCCATTGCATTTTTTATTTGCTGCATGGCTTCTTCGGCTTCTCCGGTCCATTGGAATTTTATCTTATTTCTGGTAAGATTTGTTAAGGGTGCTGACATTTCGGCAAAGTTTGGTATGTATTCCCTCAACCAGTTGCACACTCCTAGAAAACTGCGAAGTTCTTTTCTTGTTTGAGGTGATGATGTATTTTTAATGGCTTCTTCGTGTGGCCTCTGGGGAGTGTTGCCCGTGGCACTGACTGTGTGTCCCAAGTATGTGATTTCATCTGTGGCGATGATACATTTTTCTGGAGAGCATTTTAAACCAAACTCTGCCAATCGTTCTAGGATGAGGCGGAGGTGTCGTAAGTGGTCTTTTAAGTTTTCGGAATATACGACGATATCATCCAGATAGGCCATGGCAAATTTTCTAAGGAACCCGGCTAATACTTGCTAGCTCATGGTTCTTTGAAATGTCTTGGGTGCACCTTTTAACCCGAATGGCATTACTCGAAACTGGTAACTGCCCCCATCTGGTGTGGTAAAGGCAGTCTTTTCTTTGTCTTCTGGTGCCATCGGCACTTGCCAGTACCCGCTTTTAAGATCCAGTACTGTGAATACCTTGGCTGTGCTCAGGTCTTTAAGTGTTTCGTGGATGATTGGCAGTGGGGAGGGTTCAGTTATTGTTGCTTGATTCAACTTTCTGTAGTCTATGCAGAATCGTCGCCATTCTTTTCCCTTTTTGGCCACCATTACTACTGGGAAACTGTATGGGGATCTGCTGGATTCTACTACTCCATCCGCTAGCATCCCTTCCAGTTGTTTGTATAAATCCTTTTTCTTCTCGTCCGAAAGGCGATGTGGTGGAACGCAGATTGGTCTGTCGGTGTTCAGGTGGATTCTATGCGGTGGTACTTTCGCTGTGCCTGTCAAGGGGGAAAATACTTCACTATATTCGGATAATAGATCCATGAATCCTTTTTTCTCCTGTTCTGGGACTCGATCTAATAATGGCCCGTGGACATCGTTACTATTTTGACCCTGGCGAACGGGCACAAAGTGGGTGGATGTCCTGATTGAGCTTCCGAAATTTAAACAGTTCCGCATGAAGTCTATTGAAGCTTCCTCTTTGGATAGCCAATCGCGTCCTAAGATGATTTCCTCCCTTAGGTTCTCTCCCACGAGGAAGTTCCATTCCCGTGTTGTATTCTGGATGTCGAATTTTATCGATATCATACCCTTTATTCGCATAACGTTTCTTTTGTTCGCCAACTTGAGGCATGGAATCGAGGATTGTTGTAATTTGGTACTTTGGGCGACGCCCATTCTTATTATAGAGTGTGAAGATGCAGAGTCTACCAATGCCTGATAGGTTTGCCCCTCTATGGTGACTCTCACCCTTGGAAGGAAGGAACCTGCTATTGCCGTGTGGCACTCTGCGGTTTGTTTCGGTTTCTTCCTTCTTTGCCCGGGTTGCCGTTTTAGTAACGAGCTCCCGGGCGGTACCGGTTTCCCGAGTTTCTATCTCTTCTATTTTGTTGAGCTGGGGATCGCTGGGCCGGGGGATGGCGGTATGGCGATTGGCGATTCGGCGAACGGCGTGGCGGTGAATGACGCTGAGGTGAACTGCGCTGAGGTGAACGGTGACGCGGAGAATATTGTTGAGCTGACCGGCGAGGAGATAAATTGCTTCTTGTTTGGCGTTGGCCTAGGATCTCATATCTGCCTTTAGAATTTTCAAACCTCATAGCCTGGTTCATCCACTCTTCCATGGTGGTGGCATATATGTGTATGTACTGGGTTAACATTTGGCTATTACAAAACGCAGGCACGAATACATCTAACTCCGATAATTGTTTTGTCGGATGGACTCGTGCAAACATTCTTTGTTTATTAGCAATAAACTCTGCCAAGGATTCCGTGTTCTCTTGTGTTTTATGGTAGATCTGGTTTTGAAGTCGGAGTTCCACTTCTGGTCCCTCGTATTCCCGAAGGAAAAATCTTTTAAAAATCGACCATTCTGGGTGTTTATAAGTATTCGCCCAGTCCTTCGCTTTGTCCCGGAGCTGGGCCGTTGCCACCCTCGTTTTGTTTTCCTCGTAGGTGTTAGCTATTTGGAAATACTCTTCGCACCGTTCCAGGAAAAGTCGTGGAAATTCTTCCAGTCTCCCAGAAAATATTGCCTCCAGGCGAGGCTCCCTTTGACACACTGTCACGGCTATGTTAGCGAGTTTTGTTGTTAACATTTCAAGGATTCGTGTCGTCTGGGTGTCTGTCGTGAAGGTTTCTCCATTTGGTACATCCGCTGAGGATTGAGCTTGAGGACTGTTATCCTTATTCTCCACTGTGGTAGCGTTGCCCGCTGTTGTGCTACGTGTTTGTGGCATTTTCAGTGTTTTGAGCCCACTTTTGTTCGGTTTGTTGCCTCTCTTGTCTTTGAATATATTCGTTAAAACTTATTGATCTGACAAGCACGTTGGGCGCCAATTGATAGGGTCGGGAATCAATGTAGTGGGCTCAGTAACAAAATACAAATATCTCGGTATGATAGTTTATTTTATAACAGAATATCAGTTAATGTTTTTTACAGTCTCCCATGACGCTTCCAAAACTCCCTATCTGTCAAAAAACGAAAATCAAACAAAAAAATTCAATTCGAATTCTGGTGCGTTTAAAAAAAAATGGATTTGTGTAACCACCGTACGAAAGTACCTAGACTACACTGGGTAGCTCTCTAGGTAGGCTGATTTCCTTTGCGTTTATTTTTTTAGTGACGGGGTTTTGGGTCACTCTTCATGCTCGTATCAGTGTATTTCAAATTATAAAATTTGAGAGCGTTTTTTATCAGCTTTCTAAAACAGTTTTTAGTTTTCGGATACGTTAAGAAATATTCGATTTATTTGCATTTTATTGAAAAGCTGAAAAAAATTTTATCATCTGAAATATACGCCAAATTTCTGAAGGGCTGAGTCTAATTAATTACTATTCACAAGTTAGCAGTACGGGACGTCGCGCGACGGTCTGAATCTACCGATCTAATAGATTTCCAGTTTCCAAGAAGCTGTTATTCCAATTTCGCTGCATTAAATAACGTAAGTACTTTCATCCACCTGCCAAAATAACGTCGGACTTTACCTAAATACATTGGAGATGATGCCAACTTGTCTTTAAGTAGGCAATTAATAATTTCAATTCAGGCAGAATAACGATTAACGACTTCCGTAAAACTCTCCGTTATGATTTATTATTTTATTTTTACAATGCAACAGCTTTTGAATCTCCGGTCTTAATCTACACGGTAATTCGAATTTACTTTGGTTTTATTTTTGGACTGCACCGTGCAAAATCTTTGGACTACAAGAATTGTAGGTTGTGGGATGTTTTGAGCTAAAAGCTTTATAAAATACTAGCTGAACCGACAAACGTTGTTCTGTCATTTAAAATATTTCTAGTCACTATTTCGGTTGTTAAATAAAAAAAAATAATGTATTGTAAGTGTGTGGGCGTGGGATCTATGACAGAAAGAGTAATGGAGCGCTGTAGACGATGACCGCTGATAAAAACAAAAAAACACCAACCATTCATTTTCTCAATTCATTGTATCTCATTAAAGTAACGGACATATTCATTGTTTGATCTCTTAAAAGTTAAAAATAAATTGAAAAAGAGTAACATATTTTTTATCCTAAAGTAGGAAAATGAAATCAATAAAATTAATATTAATTTCAAAGAGCAATTGAGTGTACGATATTTTTTGTCAGTCCGTCAATTGGCCAACACAAATAAGCTCGATGGCTTGCCCACGCGAGAACATGATGCCGAATGAAATATCAAAATGACGCGACGCTTCTCTATATCTTGCGAATGTGTGGATGAAAGTTCGATGAGGCGGACGTAGCGCCATCCGTCATTCAACAACATAAATAATTTCGTTCTGTTTGAAATACGAACGACGACGGTTAAATTTGTTCACACAAAAATACTAAAATTGCGATTAAAAAATGGGAGGGTGGGGGTAGGAGGATTAATATTTGGGGTTATGAGTATTTTAAGGGGCAAAAAAAAAAGAAATACAAAAAAAATTGTCAAAAAAATACAACAAAAATTACTTTAAACCTATTCTCGTATCTATCAAATATACATAAAAAATTCATAAAAATCGGTCAGGCCGTTTCGGAGAAGTGCGAGCACAAACAACGTGACACGAGATTTTTATATATAAGAAGATTAACCTTTAGAATACATTGCATTTAAAAAAATAAATACCTATTGCCAAGAATTTTTTAGAACATAGTTTTATATGTTTGTGCGCAATTAGAGTGATGTCAAAAATTTACATTTCGCATGAATACTGTTAGTAAACTTGAAAAATTATCTGTAAAAATTCAAATAAAAGAAATACTCTTTACAAATACAGAATTATTAACTAAATAAAAATATTTTTCTATTAGTAGGTATATACTATACCGCTTGACTTAATTAACGCAATCGACAGTTCCAATCTTGAAAACAAATTTTTAAAACTTATAAGTAAATTCGAGTTCAATGCACAGGAATATTTCACATCACAGACAATCTAAAATAGCATTTTTAAATAAGTTCTTGGGCTTTATTGATTAGATAGATTAAAACCTCGCGGTTAGTCCCGTTGGCCTCACCATCAGAATTCAGAATACATAAAGTCTCTCCTTAACCTTATCGATTACTTTGTGTTTTATCATAATTTTTCAATATAATCATCGGCTTCAATGGATTCAAGCTTCTTACTTCCAAGGAAATGGTGTTGGTCTTACACCGTCAATCACACGAGACATGGAGCCAGTACCGGATTATCCCTAAGGCAGAGTAGGCAACTGCCTAGGGGCCCCGCATCGGCTAGGGGCCCCGCGTCGGCTAGGGGCCCCGCGTCCCGGGAAAAAATGACTTGCTTCAATTAGTGAGCAACGAAGTTTCGGAAAAAGTCAGCTTTCAAGATGTTTTATTTTTATTTTTATTAGGAACATTTACTGGTTAATAACATTAGGTACACGCATTAAAGAAAACAAGAATTATAATAATTAGGTTATAACCCAATAAATAACTAATGTTCACATCATGCACAAATAATAATTAAAAAGTCTATAATTAAAACAAATATGTAAACATACTTGTATTTTACTTTTCTTTTCTTCTATTTGATGCAACATTACTTAGTATCTGAAGTGATTGAAGGTGCCGTGTGTGGTTTATATTGACATTTGTTTAATTTTATTTTTGATTATACATACCTACATATGTTTACAATATAAATGTTGTACAAGCTTCAGTATGCACTACCTATCTGCTTGGGAAAATAAAAGTGAGGGCCGGTCGCTTGAAACGCTGTACCATCGTTAGTTTTGCTCCGATTTAACTGAAATTTTGACACAATACTCAATATACCGACATGTTTTACATTCAGAAAAAAAAGAAAAGTTTTAAAACCTTGCCCCCCCCCCCCCATTAAAGCCTTGGTAAGGATTTGATCAAGGGAACAAGGAGGCGTTTGGAAGCCCTTCAACCCCCCCCCCCCCCCCGTTAGTCCGCCATTGGTAAAGGGGCCCCGAGACGTGCATTGCCTAGGGGCCCCGACATGGTTAATCCGGCCCTGCATGGAGCTATTAGGTCTTTGGGTTTTATGCTACATCCTACATACTCGTATAGGTAAGTAAAGGTACGTTCATATTGATCAAGTAGTAAGTCAAGTAGCGAGTACACTTGCTACTTGACTTGCCAAAAACCGTTCGCATTACTTTCAAGTAGAGTATATTTGTGCCCACCGCCCGTTGGAAGATGACGGCGGATGACGGGTTACTAAAAGCAAAGTAAATACGCTAATTAAGCTTATTTTCATGCTTATTTAACGTTTATTTTAGAAGAGGTGGAATAATAAATTAGTAAGATGAAAATAAATAAACTATGGACACGGAAAGAGATTAATAGCAGCATAAATAAATAAAATTAGGGTAGCATTTTCGCTCTATCACCATGACACTTCCGCGCGTTCATAAATAATGAACTCAGGTAAAATGGTCGGTTCGCGCCGGAACGCATGGAGGGGGTACTTACTCGCCCGAAAAATAGAACCAAATGCATTGAATCTACTAGAGAGCTGACTCACCCATTCTACTAAAATTACGGTGTTCGGACGCGTTTAGTCACTACTATACTCTCCACTCGACTAAAATACTTGCCCAATCAGAACGGGACTTAATGGCAAGTACCCGAATGATTTTAACCAGCGATTCCTGAACATATTTTTTAGTACAAAAAGTAGATGTCATTTTGCTGCCCGATGATGTTTTTTTCTATTAAAAATATAAAATATAGTTTTCAATCCCATTTCGCCACTGATCACACTACTACTCGTCGCGACGGAATAACGAGATGAGGGTACTGTTTCGTGTGTTACCATGCTGCGGGAATGAGACGGAGTGCTTTCGTGACCCGCTTGGATATACCCGACTACTCAGTTGCGATGGGTGATGGAAAAACATTTGTATTGTTGTTGACAGCAAAATCTGATCTTCATTTTTTGCTCCAAATACGCTCAGAAATCTCTGGTTACAATCCTTAGGGATGTGCTGTTACAACCAGTATGTTCTGTTGGCACAGCTATTAATGTTGTATATAATATCTTATTATCGAAAGCTCTTCAAATATTTGACATAGCTCGTGGTTGTACGCCACTATTGTCCACGACACTAACTTGTGCATAAGCATCAGTACCCCACTGCAAAGCCAGAATGACCAAAGTTATATTAATTTTATTGCCTCTAAAATGTACAATTCATTACTTAAAAAATTTGAAAAGACCATGTAAAACTTTTATACAAACATATGTTAAATCTTGACAAAAATTCACTTAAATAGACATGTTTTTTTTTAATACTTAATATTTTATGTATAACTGGCTGACCCGGAGAACTTCATACCGCCTCAGAATCAATAACTGTTGTGTTTTATTAGCTGAATTAAATTCTGTTTTTTTATTAAATAAAAATTGCACATTGAAGCAATTATCGATGCACAACTGTCCGTGTTTTGTTTTTGTCAGTATCAGAGATGGCGTTGTGTACGGATTTATATTTTTGAGATTTTCTTACTTTTCCACATACTTATGGGAGTTGCATTTTCTTTTCTTTATACGTGTGAGGGAGATTTTTTCTAATGATTGTATTTTTCCTTTGGAGGGGTGCAGACATACGTTCACCGTTTGTCCCATTTTCGACTATTGACATTTAGTGTGTAAGAAAGAGGGGCAGCATCATATGTTTAAGAACAAAAGCACATTTTTGGGATTCACTCACTATTCAATATTATCACTATCACAATATTGCTGCAGCTCTTTCAAAAGATTAGAATTTGTTCCATACAAAATGTATGAGGAAAAGAATTTTCTTCATAATTTTCTTTTTCGTGAATTTTTCCGATGTTTCAATAGCTATTCTCCTATTCGGGGCGGAGACAAATCCAACAAATCAAAGATCATACAAATCGGCCCAGCCGTTCTTGAGTTATAAAATTGGTGTTATTAACCCGACTTTGTTTTATATATTTAGATTTTAAATTCTTAAAAGATAGAAATATCTTTAAAGTTATTTTAATACCTTTTGTGGATTTTTTTTGTGTATTTTTCACTTATTATTTTAATATTTCCTTTGTTTTCATATTTTCGTTTTTTTTTTATTTCTCTGAATTTTATAACTGTTCCAATGTAACTTCATAAAGACACAAAAATCGGCCTTTAAAAATGCGTAAACAAAATATTAATACTGTTACGACGTGCATCAGATAAATAAATACACTGATTCTTGAATTCTGTCTTCATTTCTCATATCTTTAATTCTTGCTTTCAAAATTTCTCTTTATCTCTCCACACACTTTCTTTTACATTTTATTATTATTACTCATACATTATTAGTTAGATTTTAAGAACCGTTCTCATATCAGGCGAAATTGCCTACTAGAAGGAAGTCCTTGGAATTAACGTAATAGGCACCGTAACCATGTAATAATTTAATTTAATATACCATATCACTTGTATCATAATGTACTGTGAATGTCTTAATAAACAAATATACTACGTTTTTAACTGGCTCATAAACTTTACTCTAACTCAGTGTTTTCATTAGCAAACGGAGCTGTATTAAATTATCTAACTAACCATGAGAACATCAGGAATACCTGTCGTCAATATTTTATGTGTCCATTCGACGAAACGGCTTCCGAATCTCGAGCACGTAGGAAATGCAAGGTATTTTTTAAGACAGTGCAGTGTCTTAATTCTTAATGTCTTCCTTTCCTTAACGACGCGCGACGTTCTCGTGGCTGGGAGAGAATTACGGTCTGGACGCGATGATTGGAATAACATTACCAGGATATCCAGGAAATAGTCGATCACATGTAGGTGGACCGCTTCCTGTGCAGGACGTTTAAACAGCAATACACGTTTAATAATTCAACTACATACCTAGTCCAAGTACTGCACTATACCATACAGTGAACATTTGTCCATGGGTGTGGGGTGCTACAGTGGGTAGGTACCTACCTAACTTACCGCCAAACGATAGAATGGTGTTTTCAATTTTTATTTTTAACTTATTGAGTAAAACCTCAAATTGGCATATCTAATTAATGAAGACAATATTAGAGATAATATTACTATATTGCTGGAATAAAACTAGACAAGGTACAGTGGAGGTAATCCACCTCTTACCCGCCCTGGTATAAGTAACTGATGGTTACTCCTTCAAGGCTCTCGCAAGATTCTAATTTTTTGATTAAACGAAGCTATATATATTTATTTTGAACGAATCTAGACCTCCAGTGTCCATGCATACGTTGTTAGTAAGCAGTATGCAAGTGCTCAACAGGAAAAACAAAATGCAAAAAAATAGGTTAGTAAGACAAAGATAAATTAAACAGGGCAAAAGAAAAACTCATTCATGAGACTCCATGACGCGGAATTGCATCTGTAAAAAACCTGCAAGCACCTGTATAAAATAGAGAACATAAGAAATACAATAAATCTCAAATCAATTGGCAAGTACCAACAAAAAATGTGAATGGCTTTCGGTCTGCCCATAAACTACACTTAGCTTCCGTGTCCCTTAGCCAACCACTCAGTGAAGCCTCAAAGAATGTTAACTGAATATTTGGGGAAAATACCCGAAGACTAAAAGAAAATTCAGCGTTGGGTAGTCAGAGGCAGGACAAAGGACAGTCAAGGTCGTGTGATCAAACCTCAAGCCTGCACATGTCATTGTCACTAGAGAAGGTACAGAGTATTGTATACTTGGGCTGCAATGTAAATGATAGATGGGATCCTTCGGTTAAAATCAAATGCCGCATTGAGTAAGCTCGTGCAACCTTTATCAGCATTAAAAAGATGTTCTGCAGTCATGATCTCAACCTTGGATTACGAATGCTAATGATCAGATGCTACGTGTTTTCGATATTATTTTATGGAATGGAAGCATGGAGGCTTACCGATGAACTAATTAGGCGACTTGAGGCATTCGAGATGTGGATCTGCAGAAAAATACTTAAAATAAGCTGGATGGAAAGGGTTACGAATGAAGATGTTATGGTTCGGATGAATAAAGAAAAATAAGTTATTAAAACTATAAAAATCCGAAAACTTAATGCAGGGAAAGATTGCCGGATGACGGGGCCCTGGAAGAAGGAGAACCTCATGGCTGAAAAACCTGAGACAGTGGTTTGGCCAGTCTACATACCGTACGGACAGGGCACAAGAAGAAGAAGAAGAATATTAGAGACATTTAATCGTAAACCTGAAACAAAAAAATCAGAAAGAGATACGGTCACATTTAGGAATCAAACCCAGGACTTTAGCAATGACAAGGGGAAGCTCTTTTTTGTATGTTTATCAATTACGATTTAGTATTTATTATTAGTTGATTTGGTTTATTCAAATGTTTTCGCGAATTTCTTTTCCTTTTTACATTAGCTTCGCATAGACAAGCTGAAAATATTTTCCCTCAGGTCCTATGTTATCTTTGGGAAGCTGTATGGAAGGAAGGAAGGAGATGAAGTTCCGGGAAGTAAAATAGTGTGAGGGGTGGGTAGGAATCAGGGAGTCATTGTGCTCAAAACTGACGGACGTAAGAATCCATCCCTTCTATTGCAGTGTCAGGCTATGTTCCGAGAGATTCCTGCTGGAGAGGTAAAAAGGTCTCCCTCAATTAGTTTCTCCAAATCCAGCCCGCCAAAGCAAACGCATCCGCCGCCAAGACCTATACTAGTGTCAAGCCACCAAATGCAGCGAACCACTTCGGGTGACCTATGGCAGAGGTGTTGGTTATACAAATAATGGTTCCTATAACGTCTCCAAAATTTCTTGAACAGATTATAGATTTTTACTAGGGATGTTATGGAGCTCCGTAACCGTAACCGAAACTATCGGATATCCGAAATAAAAAAAATATCCGTAACCGTAACCGAAACCGATATAAAAGTTTCGGATAGTTTCGGATACAGGCGGAGTCTAAATGACAGGTTACGACAGGTTTTTGGTTGTTTTGCCCGGCCGAGCCGTCAACTTGTCACACAAGCCGCGCGGTCTCTTGCAATTTGCATTGTTTATGATTTATTTTGTGATTGTGAGTGTACAAGCATCAAAACTTATTCTTTACGAGAACCTACTTACTTAGTTCAAAGTGTTATGTAAATAAATTGTTATAGTTTTGGGAAAAGGCAAAATGGGTCCTAAGTCTAGTTTAATTTGGACATTTTTTGATGAAATTAATGTAGATTCTGGTAAATGTAAACAGTGCGGTAAAAACTTTTCACGCTAAGGAGGTGGCACTACTTCTCTGAAACTTCATCTTAAATCAAAACACATTGTTAAATATGGAAAAGGATCTCAACAAAACAACAACAACCACCTCAACAGCTAACACCTTTACAAGAGTGTAAAAAACAGTTGTCACTAACAGACTCTTTGAAAAATAGAGGTTCCTGGGAAAATTCCAATATCCGTAACCGAAATTATCCGAAACTAGCGGATAATCCGAAATAATTATCATATCCGTAACCGTATCCGAAACCGGCATAGTTTTATTCCTATATCCGAATCCGTATCCAGATCCGAAATTTCATATCCATAACATCCTTAATTTTTACATTGATCTCTTTGTCTTGGAGTCAAATGACTTATGTAAACTGTCGACATCAGTTTTCTTTCAAGTCGGTAGAGATCACACTTCTTGGAATGATCTGTTCTGTGCAATTACCAACAGGGAAGGGATATTTTGTTAACTAAATATTAGTATACATATAACACATAAAATATTATACAAAAAGTTTATGCCACTTCAATGGAAGATGCTTCGATTTAACACCGGCATTACCCCCTTCTTGCTATGGAAGGGAGAAAAACTCGAACCATTACATCATCAAGTCAAAATAATTTTTAACAATTTAGAGCAAAAGAAGAAAAATTTATTAATTTACCAACATTTATCAATTTGTGAATTCTTGCAGAAACCATTTATTCTTATTTATAGACGATAGAAAAAATAGCTGTACCTGCGTACATTATCTATCCTAAAGAGAAACTGACCAATATTTTTTTTTTGTAAATATTTTTATTTACAAATATATAAAATAGTATATTTATTAATAGTATATTTGTATTTGTCGGCCACTGTGGTCTAGGGGTAAAGCTCTCGACTAGCAATCCGACGGTCGCGTGTTCAAATCCCGGTGTGTACAAGTAAATTGTATTTAACGATTTGTGATATTGCACAATTACATCATTTTAAATAATATATTGTGTATTTTTGTAGCACGTTTCAGAGTGGAAGATACTCTCAGTATCGCCCTGGTGTAAAATCACCATTCATTATTGAAATGTTGCTTGAAATGACTTTAACTGGGTTTGGTGACTAGATCTGAATAGCCAGGCATTTCCCCGCCTTCCTCTTTTCCCCATCTCCTTCCTCTCCCCATTACCTTCAGTCTCATAACATACCCCAATTGGGGATGCCTTATCCAGGCGGTTAGAAGCAGTCGGGACTCTCGTACGGTATTCAGATAAAAAAAATATTCGAATGCTGTTTACACGTGGTAGAAGCAAGACTTTACCAAAAAAATCACAAACTATACTTGAAAAGTGAGGTCATAATCAAAGCGACCAATGAGCGCAGACCATGCGTAATTTCCATTTCATATCTCAACCTATAGGAGCCTTTAAAAGTGACATCATAATCAAAGCGGCCAATGAGCGCAGTTGATGCGTCGCACGTGCAGTAATCTTTATTTCCGTTTAATCCGAAATCCAAATCAAAGCAGGGCTATAGGGCTATTTCACTTCAAAAGTCTTCTTTAAATTAATATGGTGAAATCAAAAAGTTACTATAATTAAGATATATGCGGACACGGGACGCGGAAAAAAACGTAATTTCCTTGAAGGCAATCTCATGCCTTCGATACGATACGATACGATAGGAAAAAGTCAAGCTCATTAAAATGATTTTCGTTTTTCATTTACAAGTCGTAAATTCGTAAAGATAATGTTGTAGAAATGACTCAATACGTAAATAACATGTATTTACCTGCGGTCTAAAAAAAACTATGCAAGCAATAACTAATTTTTATAATAAGCAGTTCTAAAAGTTTATACTCCACACAATGATGTGATTGAACTTCGAAGATTAACAAACGAAAAATAAACAAAAATTTTAACAAAACAAAAAACGACTTCAAAAAACGACTTCAAAAAACGCACTAAAAAGTAAAAAAATAATTTCGTATTCTTCTACAACTTCATAATCAACTTATTTTTTCTACTCATCAATATGTAGGTACGATTGATATTTTTGGAGTCGGTGTCAGTCAAGGTAGGTTTGTAACTACATACATAGTTATAGGTGAGATGTGCTTGTGTCGCACAAGCGACTTGACGAGGCGAGAGCGGGCCGCGGCGTGAGGGGAGCTGTCAAGTGAACTCGTCGGGCCGGGTACCTTTGCTGACACCGACTCCAAAAATAACAACCGTACCTACATATTGATGAGTAGAAAAAATAGGTTGATTATGAAGTTGTAGAAGAATACGAAATTATTTTTTTACTTTTTAGTGCGTTTTTTGAAGTCGTTTTTTGTTTTGTTAAAATTATTGTTTATTTTTTGATTTTTAGTGAATCTGAAGTACACTTACTAATTTGTCTAAATATACGTAGACCTACTAAACGTGCTGCTCATATCTCATATGAGAAAGACATAATTTGACCATAACGACGCGACGTGAGGGTCAAATTAAGAGATTCGGCCGAGTTTCGTTAATTTTCCCGTAAGAGTTCCGTTATTTTGTCATGGATCCGATAATCAGAACCTAACCAAACTCTCATCAAACTACCCTTGAAGTACATCCTTTCCAATAAAAAAAGAATCATCGAAATCGGTTGGCGTGATATTGAGTTATTCGTCCATTTGTCCCGCACATACTTAATGCAAATTTAAGACTTATATGGTTTTCTCGTAGATGCCATTGTCGAAACTGAACCAAATTAAAATGGGACCACACGGAAAGCACCAGCTTTCAAATAAAAAAAAGAATCATCAATATCGGTTCACCCAGACGAAAGTTCTGAAGTAACAAACATAAAAAAAAAAAATAATAAATAAAAAAAAATACAGTCGAATTGAGAACCTCCTCCTTTTTGAAGTCGTTTAAAAACACATTTTTGAATGGAAACATCAATGCAAATTCTTAAATACTAAGTAGTTCTTCGGTTTCGATTATAGAAATATTGAATCTGTTTACTGCTTGAAAATGTAAGCTCTCTTGAATGTTTAGATTAAAATAATAATAGCAACGGTGTCCGGAAACTGGTTGTATAAGTAGACAGCACGAGATTAGAGCGCAATATTGCGGATGTTGTGCGTTTACAAATAATATTACATAGGTACTGTGAATGTACATTAATGCACTAAGTCACCGGTTTTCAACCCTTTTTAGCCAGCGTACCCTTTGAATCTGACTACAAATTTGTTGTACCCGGTACCCTCTATCTATCTTGTGTACACGTGTAATGAAAGACAAGTTCATTTTTTTAATTCTCTCATTATCCACGGGAGCGACAGTGCAATTAAAAAAAAAACTTATTTCTCCGATTGCTTTAAATTTTTTGGTAATGATTTTGAATATTTTCCGCCCACTTAAAACTTAAAAACTGATTTTAGTTCTTTAAGTTCATATAACCAATGAATTCAGCTACCTTTTGTCGATTATCACATATTTGCAGGATTTAAAAAAAATATATTATAAAATCGTTAACTTCTTCTTAATTACTTACAAATAAGGGAAAATTTGCCAAAATTGGCAGCAAAGCAATCCGAGGTATTTTAAATATTGTCATATTGTGGCAAAAAGCGCTCCATTCGTTATTACACGAATTTAACAATTAGTCACACAAAAACCATGAATGCAATTTTACACAGAGTAAAACACGATTTCAGGCATTTTTAACCTGTGATTCTACAAGCGAAATTAAAAAGAAAATTGGTTCCACTTTTTTTTTTCGACGAAAAAAATTTCGTGTTCTCCATACACAACTCCAAACTCATAAAGTATATTGCGAGGATGAATTTGTTTTACCTCAAAACATTTTGTAGAAAAAGAGTTTCTCGTGCATCAGTAGTAAAAATAAAAGCCCGATTTCCCATTACACCCTATAATCATACGTATAATGTTAACACATGGACAATGTGACCCTTGAGCTTGCTTTTGCAGAGCAAAGTTTTATACGGTTTAGCTCAATTTCACAGCTGAAACCTTAAAGTTTTAAAACCTACATTCTTGCCACGATATTGCGTACCCCCATTTTCGCTTCGCGTACCCGTACCACAGGTTTAAAACCACTGCACTAAGTGAATGCAGAAAGCAGTCGTAATCAGTGCTGATATTTACTGAAAGGTTTTCCAAGGATTTCCGGAAACCTATTTTTGAATGTCTTTTTTAATAGATTTTCATGTGAGCAATGTGGATTTGAATTATTGGCAATATTATATTCTTGAGAAAAGTAAAATAAGTAACTTATATATATATATACGCGAATACATAAATATGTATTTTTTGTTTGGTTTTATTTTTTTTTTCATTATTCATAAAAATGATTTAAAATGTTTTTCAACTTCCAGACTAGGCACATGCTCTATTATGATAGTAGAAATTTATAGTGCCTATACATTCATACATTTATTGCAATTCTTTGTAAATGTATTACGAACCTCTCAATTACTTGTGCTATTCTACTATGAATTTTCATCTAACCCGTATCAGGATCAATAATACTTAGGTTTTAAATGTCTATAACCTTAACTTTTAGTTCAAGTCTTCGCATGCTAGCAAATGGTATTTGTAACTACTAAATATTGGAAGAATTTCGCGGTGGAAATTAATTTTTTTTACGGAAACCCGTTTATACAGTAATTGAATGACCCCTCGTTTTATAAGATTGTGTTGTGTCGAGGGCAGAAAACATCTGATGACTGAGCTCATAAGCATACTGCCGGCTTGTTCCGCTGCCATGATGTGCAGTGAAGTGTGCAGTGGACACTGAGCTGAGCAGTGAGCAGTGTGAGCAGTGTGAGCAGTGCGCAGGCGGGTCCGCAGCACGTCCCTTCGGGGAATGGCCATAATGGCGGTTAAATCGGCACACGGGCAGGAATGCCATTCTGGGACATGCGCATTGCGCGTTGCGCGGTGACAGGAGAGCGATTTTATTAAGTCCGTAACATGCAATTCGAGTAAAATAACTAAAGATTGAACAGGAATCGCAACACCAATTCTTAACCTTTCCGAATGATGACTTGTGAACATAATATAAGCCATTTAAAAATAAGATTACCTCCACACAGGAAACCCTTAGGAAAACCTCAGTATTATTTTCCTTATATTGGCGAAAGAGTTCTTTTTAATTAGAATGCTGAATCAAGTCGCAACTACCCGAAGTGAGTGGTGCTATGGCATTTCCAAAAGGGGTAGGTTGTAACCCCTAGAAGGTTTATCAACAAGAAAGAAAACTGACGTTAACAACTTACCTACATCCTTTCGACTTCTCGGCCCAATAGGCCACTTGCATTGAATTCATAACGACTTGGAAAAAATTGTGTGGATAGATTTTTTTATTAAGATTGCGAAAATGTTAGTAAATTTTTTTAGAAATGTACACTTTTTTTTTTAAAATAAATAAATCCATTATTTCGGCACGTGGCGTCACTACATGAAAATGTCACGTCTCCGAAAATGTTCCTATTAATTTTGTAAAAGTCCACATTGATTTTTTTTTTATATGGCATCACTTTGATTTCAGGCGAATTTTTTTAATTCGTTTACTAGATTTATTGTTTGTTATCTGCGGACTTCATATGGTTTGACTTTTTGACAGATGTTCTGAAGAGAACCCCGTACATTTTAGAAGTCGGTACGTGTTTTAGAGATATAATGGTTATGGTGCTGATTTTAACAAAATCAAATTTTATAATATTCTTACTATTATTATAATTTACAAGTACAAGTATATCACATTGGATTTAGTAATATATACGTTGTACATTATATATATATATATAGTATTGTTCACTTTGGGGAAAACTCACTCACTTTTTTGTCGGCGCAAAAATGACCAGTACGCCCTTTGCGTTTCACCAACCTCAAGGTTCACTTTCGGTCGAAGCAAATTCAGACAAGAAGCTGGGATCCTTTTTTTTTCGACAAAAAAAATATATACAGGGATTTATTCTCCGATACGAATCGGCGGCGAAAACTAGAAGCTCTACTCGAATCACTCGATTCGGCTCGGTTGTATTTCCCGCCGACAGACGGCGTTTGAAAAAAAAAAGTGACGAAAAAACCCGCTAATTTCACAAGGGAAAATGCTATATAGGACTATTGACATAGGTCAGGATCTCAGATGTCAAATTTTTAGCCTAACAAAACGGAACTCTCGGCGGTTTCGGTCGTTGTTTTTCGGAAAACGACATTACCGCCGAAAAACCGATTCCGGGCTAGATGTTTTTTGAAAATAGTATTGTTCACTTTGGGGAAAACTCACTCACTTTTTTGTCGGCGCAAAAATGACCAGTACGCCCTTTGCGTTTCACCAACCTCAAGGTTCACTTTCGGTCGAAGCAAATTCAGACAAGAAGCTGGGATCCTTTTTTTTTCGACAAAAAAAATATATACAGGGATTTATTCTCCGATACGAATCGGCGGCGAAAACTAGAAGCTCTACTCGAATCACTCGATTCGGCTCGGTTGTATTTCCCGCCGACAGACGGCGTTTGAAAAAAAAAAGTGACGAAAAAACCCGCTAATTTCACAAGGGAAAATGCTATATAGGACTATTGACATAGGTCAGGATCTCAGATGTCAAATTTTTAGCCTAACAAAACGGAACTCTCGGCGGTTTCGGTCGTTGTTTTTCGGAAAACGACATTACCGCCGAAAAACCGATTCCGGGCTAGATGTTTTTTGAAAATACGATAGCCGGATAGATTCCGCAACTTTTAACACCAATAAAACATACGATTCTCATATAAAATACGTCAGGAGATGCTGACAAAACTCGAAATTTTCCGAAAAAAAAATCATCAAAATACGCGCTCACAGATTCCATCGGAAGTTTAAATATTTGCTGGCCAGTTCAAATTAACACGTTTTTCATTCGGGGTAGGTACCTACTTATTTCGGTAGTATTGCAAATATGATGAAAAAAGCTAAGATTGCCGGAATCTAAGGAAATGCGCAGGTACCTACCTGAATGGGTACCTACACAACGAATTAGGTTTTAATGCAATAAATACTAAGGTAAGGTTGTTTCGATGATACAGAATAATTGAACTTTTTTTAAGTTAATTTTCACGTTCTGTGATGGTTCTACTCAAATTCTATTGTTTTATCATTACAGACCAGTTACATCACAAAACTGAAATAATTACAGAACTCGAACGGAACTTTATAGAACTGAAAATTTACTAGAAAAATTTAAAGAATTGTCAACTTTTTTTTATTAATTATTTTATTTTTATTTTTAAGTGTGTTCTATTTGGACATTGTTAAATAAAAAAAATAATTACGCGTGTTCTAGGTAGGTACTTACTTGCAGGGACTTTTTTCATTTAAAAATCAAAACATGATATTGAATGAATTTATTTGTAGTGAAAATTATTTTATGCTCAACACCATAATGGCGTCGTTTTGGTGAAATATTACAACAAAGTACCTACTTAGTACTTACACTTGCAAAATGAAATACAATACAACTACAATAGTGAGCTCCGGCATAATGAAATTTTGCACTGCTAAACCGTGCAACCGATTGTTATTGTTAATGGACTATTTGTGCGTAAATAAATTAATTATATACAGCGGGTACCCGGCATGCGTTGCGAGGCCACTTTAACTTCGGGGTCAACTAAACCGTAATGGTTCCCTACCAAGTCCCGGGAAACAACATTATAAAATTGTGCACTTTATAAAATTATATACAACGGGTACCCGGCATGCGTTGCAAGGCCGCTTTAACCTCGGGGTCAATAAAACTGTTATGTTTCCATCCGAAGTCCTGGGAAACTACATTATAATGCAAGCGCCTGCACTATGTAACATTATATACTACGGGTACCCGGCATGCGTTGCAACTGCACTTTAACCTCAGGGTCAACTAAACTGTAATGGTTCCATCCCAAGTCCCCGGAAACTACATTATAATGCAAGCGCCTGCACTATATAACATTATATACAACGGGTACCCGGCATGCGTTGCAAGGTCACTGTAACCTCGGGGTCAACTTAATTATAATGGTTCCATCCCAAGTCCCGGGAAACTACATTATAATGCAAGCGCCTGCACTATATAAAATTATATACAACGGGTACCCGGCGTGCGTTGCAAGGCCACTTTAACCTCGGGGTCAATAAAACTGTAATGTTTCCGTCCCAAGTCCCGGGAAACTGCATTATAATGCAAGCGCCTGCACTATTTAACATTATATATAACGGGTATCTGGCATAAGTAAGTGAAGTTTTACTTCAGTCGTGTGGTCTAAAGCACACTTTTTTTAATTTATTTTCACGTTCTGTGTTATTTTGTCTTCGATCGCGATGAAACTTTGGGGATTTCATGTGCGCATCGCCTCAATTCTTTCTGTATAAAATAGTGAGCTCTGGCATCATGAAATTATGCATTGCTAAACCGTTCATCCGATTGCGATGAAACTTTGGGGATTTGATTGCTGCATCCCTTCGATTCTTTCTGTATAAAATAGTGAGCTCTGGCATCATAAGATTATGCATTGCTAAACCGTTCTTCCGATTGCGTTTGGGGATTTGATGTGCGCAGGCCGGCAATGGTTTTTGTGCACAACAGTGAGCTCTGGTATCATGAAATTACGCATTGCTAAACCAATTAACCGATTGCAATGAAAATTTGATATTTAACCGATTTATATTTAATTTAACACACACTCCTCCTCGCTTCATCCACGTTCACACGTCAAATCGCATAGTGTTTAAACCCGTTTATTGCTTTTGCAATGGGCCCAGCTAGTATATATATAGTATTGTTTGGTTTTGGGATAGGTCAGGGAAAGCTCACTTTTTCCGCTCACGCCATTGGTCGAGAAAACTCACTTTTTCCGCTCACGCCATTGGTCGAAAAAACTCACTTTCGATTTGAGGGGAAAAGCTACCACTTTGCCCCTCGGGTGGGTGAAACCTCACGGGTCACTTTCGGTTGAAGCAAATCGTAATAAGGAAGCTGGGAGAAATTTTTTTTCGACAAAATGAAATATATACAGGGATTTATTCTCCGATACGAATCGGCGGCGAAAACTAGAAGCTCTACTCGAATCACTCGATTATATTTCCCGCCGACAGACGGCGTTTGAAAAAAAAAATTTAGGAAAAAACCCGCTAATTTCACAAAGGAAAATGCTATAATTGACATAGGTCAGGATCTCAGATGTCAAATTTTTAGCCTAACAAAACGGAACTCTCGGCGGTTTCGGTCGTTGTTTTTCGGAAAACGACATTACCGCCGAAAAACCGATTCCGGGCTAGATGTTTTTTGAAAATACGATAGCCGGATAGATTCCGCAACTTTTAACACCAATAAAACATATGATTCTCATATAAAATACGTCAGGAGATGCTGACAAAACTCGAAATTTTCCGAAAAAAAATCATCAAAAAACGCGCTCACAGATTCCATCGGAAGTTTAAATATTTGCTGGCCAGTCAAATTAACACGTTTTTCATTCGGGGTAGGTACCTATTTATTTCGGTAGTATTGCAAATATGATGAAAAAAGCTAAGATTGCCGGAATCTAAGGAAATGCGCAGGTACCTACCTGAATGGGTACCTACACAACGAATTAGGTTTTAATGCAATAAATACTAAGGTAAGGTTGTTTCCATGATACAGAATAATTGAACTTTTTTAAAGTTAATTTTCACGTTCTGTGATGGTTCTACTCAAATTCTATTGTTTTATCATTACAGACCAGTTACATCACAAAACTGAAATAATTACAGAACTCGAACGGAACTTTATAGAACTGAAAATTTACTAGAAAAATTTAAAGAATTGTCAATTTTTTTTATTAATTATTTTTTTTATTTTTAAGTGTGTTCTATTTGAACATTGTATATATATATACATTACGCGTGTTCTAGGTAGGTACTTACTTGCGGGGACTTTTTTCATTTAAAAATCAAAACATGATATTGAATGAATTTATTTGTAGTGAAAATTATTTTATGCTCAACAGCATAATGGCGTCGTTTTGGTGAAATATTACAACAAAGTACCTACTTAGTACTTACACTTGCAAAATGAAATACAATACAACTACAATAGTGAGCTCCGGCATAATGAAATTTTGCACTGCTAAACTGCGGTACCCGGCATGCGTTGCGAGGCCACTTTAACTTCGGGGTCAACTAAACCGTAATGGTTCCCTACCAAGTCCCGGGAAACAACATTATAAAATTATGCACTTTATAAAATTATATACAACGGGTACCCGGCATGCGTTGCAAGGCCGCTTTAACCTCGGGGTCAATAAAACTGTAATGTTTCCATCCGAAGTCCTGGGAAACTACATTATAATGCAAGCGCCTGCACTATGTAACATTATATACTACGGGTACCCGGCATGCGTTGCAAGGCCACTTTAACCTCAGGGTCAACTAAACTCTAATGGTTCCATCCCAAGTCCCCGGAAACTACATTATAATGCAAGCGCCTGCACTATATAACATTGTATACAACGGGTACCCGACATGCGTTGCAAGGTCACTGTAACCTAGGGGTCAACTTTACTGTAATGGTTTCATCCCAATTCCCGGGAAATAAAATTTTAATGCAAGCGCCTGCAATTTATAACATAATATACAAGGGGTACACGGCATGCGTTGCAAGGTCACTGTAACCTCGGGGTCAACTTAACTGTAATGGTTCCATCCCAATTCCCGGGAAATAACATTTTAAAGC
Source organism: Limnephilus marmoratus (assembly GCA_917880885.1). Taxonomy (NCBI): domain Eukaryota; kingdom Metazoa; phylum Arthropoda; class Insecta; order Trichoptera; family Limnephilidae; genus Limnephilus; species Limnephilus marmoratus. The sequence continues at coordinate 27,919,176 of OU862924.1, read as the reverse complement.
AAGCGCCTGCACTATATAAAATTATATACAACGGGTACCCGGTATGCGTTGCAAGGTCACTGTAACCTAGGGGTCAACTTTACTGTAATGGTTTCATCCCGATTCCCGGGAAATAAAATTTTAATGCAAGCGCCTGCAATTTATAACATAATATACAACGGTTACTCGGCATGCGTTGCAAGGTCACTGTAACCTCGGGGTCAACTTAACTGTAATGGTTCCATTCCAATTCCTGGGAAATTACATTTTAATGCAAGCGCTGCACTACATAACATTATATACAACGGGTACCCGGCATGCGTTGCAAGGTCACTGTAACCTCAGGTTTCTTCATATATTTAATTTAACACACACTCTTCCTCGCTTCATCCACGTTCACACGTCAAATCGCATAGTGTTTAAACCCGTCAGTTGCTTCTGCAACGGGCAAAACCTAGTATATATAGTATTGTTTAGTTTTGGGGCAGGTCAGGAAAACTCACTCTTTTTTGTATGCGAAAATTAAGCCAAACCTGTCACGCCAAAACGACCTTTCGGCTCCTCGAGATTCGTACACTTTGAGAGGTCAGTTTCGGTCAACGGGCAGCGTAACTAAAATCGTATGAGAATTTTCAGCCATCGATCCTCAAGCCAAAGTGGACCTTGGCGTTCAGCATTTCGGAAGGCTTCACGGTTCAATCTCCTTCGAAGTCTTCGGCACGAGCTTTTGTTTTTTTTTCTGGATCGGGAAACATTTTTAATTTTAATTTATACGTTTGCCAAAACTTTACGGGAGACATCTAGCGGTGCGGAATACGAGTGTGGATTGTTCACATTAGAAAAAATCAAATGTCTATCGCATACGGTTGTAGTTCTATTTTTATCCGTTCGAATGGCGGGGTCGTCTGATTTTACACAAAAATTTCCAATTCACGAAAAAAGGGCACTCAACAAATTCAGACATGGAAGCTGGGAGTTTTTTTTTTTCGACAAAAAAAATATATACAGGGATTTATTCTCCGATACGAATCGGCGTCGAAAACTAGAAGCTCTACTCGAATCACTCGATTATATTTCCCGCCGACAGACGGCGTTTGAAAAAAAAAAATGACGAAAAAACCCGCTAATTTCACAAAGGAAAATGCTATATAGGACTATTGACATAGGTCAGGATCTTAGATGTCAAATTTTTAGCCTAACAAAACGGAACTCTCGGCGGTTTCGGTCATTGTTTTTCGGAAAACGACATTACCGCCGAAAAACCGATTCCGGGCTAGATGTTTTTTGAAAATACGATAGCCGGATAGATTCCGCAACTTTTAACACCAATAAAACATATGATTCTCATATAAAATACGTCAGGAGATGCTGACAAAACTCGAAATTTTCCGAAAAAAAATCATCAAAATACGCGCTCACAGATTCCATCGGAAGTTTAAATATTTGCTGGCCAGTTCAAATTAACACGTTTTTCATTCGGGGTAGGTACCTACTTATTTCGGTAGTATTGCAAATATGATGAAAAAAGCTAAGATTGCCGGAATCTAAGGAAATGCGCAGGTACCTACCTGAATGGGTACCTACACAACGAATTAGGTTTTAATGCAATAAATACTAAGGTAAGGTTGTTTCGATGATACAGAATAATTGAACTTTTTTAAGTTAATTTTCACGTTCTGTGATGGTTCTACTCAAATTCTATTGTTTTATCATTACAGACCAGTTACATCACAAAACTGAAATAATTACAGAACTCGAACGGAACTTTATAGAACTGAAAATTTACTAGAAAAATTTAAAGAATTGTCAATTTTTTTTATTAATTTATTTTTTTATTTTTAAGTGTGTTCTATTTGAACATTGTATATATATATACATTACGCGTGTTCTAGGTAGGTACTTACTTGCGGGGACTTTTTTCATTTAAAAATCAAAACATGATATTGAATGAATTTATTTGTAGTGAAAATTATTTTATGCTCAACAGCATAATGGCGTCGTTTTGGTGAAATATTACAACAAAGTACCTACTTAGTACTTACACTTGCAAAATGAAATACAATACAACTACAATAGTGAGCTCCGGCATAATGAAATTTTGCAATGCTAAACCGTGCAACCGATTGTTATTGTTAATGGACTATTTGTGCGTAAATAAATTAATTATATACAGCGGGTACCCGGCATGCGTTGCGAGGCCACTTTAACTTCGGGGTCAACTAAACCGTAATGGTTCCCTACCAAGTACCGGGAAACAACATTATAAAATTATGCACTTTATAAAATTATATACAACGGGTACCCGGCATGCGTTGCAAGGCCGCTTTAACCTCGGGGTCAATAAAACTGTAATGTTTCCATCCGAAGTCCTGGGAAACTACATTATAATGCAAGCGCCTGCACTATGTAACATTATATACGACGGGTACCCGGCATGCGTTGCAAGGCCACTTTAACCTCAGGGTCAACTAAACTCTAATGGTTCCATCCCAAGTCCCCGGAAACTACATTATAATGCAAGCGCCTGAACTATATAACATTATATACAACGGGTACCCGGCATGCGTTGCAAGGTCACTGTAACCTAGGGGTCAACTTTACTGTAATGGTTTCATCCCGATTCCCGGGAAATAAAATTTTAATGCAAGCGCTTGCAATTTATAACATAATATACAACGGTTACACGGCATGCGTTGCAAGGTCACTGTAACCTCGGGGTCAACTTAACTGTAATGGTTCCATCCCAATTCCCGGGAAATAACATTTTAAAGCAAGCGCCTGCACTATATAACATTATATACAACGGGTACCCGGTATGCATTGCAAGGTCACTGTAACCTAGGGGTCAACTTTACTGTAATGGTTTCATCCCGATTCCCGGGAAATAAAATTTTAATGCAAGCGCCTGCAATTTATAACATAATATACAACGGTTACTCGGCATGCGTTGCAAGGTCACTGTAACCTCGGGGTCAACTTAACTGTAATGATTCCATTCCAATTCCTGGGAAATTACATTTTAATGCAAGCGCTGCACTACATAACATTATATACAACGGGTACCCGGCATGCGTTGCAAGGTCACTGTAACCTCAGGTTTCTTCATATATTTAATTTAACACACACTCTTCCTCGCTTCATCCACGTTCACACGTCAAATCGAATAGTGTTTAAACCCGTCAGTTGCTTCTGCAACGGGCAAAACCTAGTATATAGTATTGTTTAGTTTTGGGGCAGGTCAGGAAAACTCACTCTTTTTTGTATGAAAAAATTAAGCCAAACCCGTCACGCCAAAACGACCTTTCGGCTCCTCGAGATTCGTACACTTTGAGAGGTCAGTTTCGGTCAACGGGCAGCGTAACTAAAATCGTATGAGAATTTTCAGCCATCGATCCTCAAGCCAAAGTGGACCTTGGCGTTCAGCATTTCGGAAGGCTTCACGGTTCAATCTCCTTCGAAGTCTTCGGCACGAGCTTTTGTTTTTTTTTTCTGGATCGGGAAACATTTTTAATTTTAATTTATACGTTTGCCAAAACTTTACGGGAGACATCTAGCGGTGCGGAATACGAGTGTGGATTGTTCACATTAGAAAAAATCAAATGTCTATCGCATACGGTTGTAGTTCTATTTTTATCCGTTCGAATGGCGGGGTCGTCTGATTTTACACAAAAATTTTCAATTCACGAAAAAAGGGCACTCAACATGACTCAATACAGCGACTTTCTTAATATAATGTTGCCAGGTGCTTGATTTTGGAATGGCTGATTTTGGAATGTAGTCTCTTTGATTTTAATACGTGTTCACAACGTCTCTTACTAAAATTGTTAATTTTTTCAATAAATAATACGGAGACGTTTAAATATAAAATACATTTCATATAAATTTAATTGGATACCTAAATTAACTGCTCTAAACATACCAACACTCACTAGAAAAAATAAATTATTGAAGTTGTGGTAGAATTTCTTTTACCTCATGTGAAATTGTTTGTTCTTTTTTTTCAACTCATTTATACTATCATATTATTATTTGGAAATATATTTTAAATGGAATTGTGCATATGAAGTTTGAAAACAGCAAAAAAAATGTTTAAAAAATATATTTTTAGGGTGTTTTTGTTGTTATTTTTTTAAAAACATGTTTTTTTCATTCTATTCGCGGGTATATTGTAAAATGTTACGAATAATAAAGAATCAAAGTTAATATATTTATGTTTCGTTGCTTTCTTATACTCTCAATTAAAAGTTTACGAAAAACTTCTTACTAAACATAAGATTATTTTACCTCTGAAATAGGTTTTTTTTAGAAACGGCAACACTAAACTCCGTATTCAAGGTGGCAACTTATTTACTGACACATAAATATTAAATATGGCGTCGCGGCTTCGCTTTGAATTGGTATATTTATTATTTGATTGATTCGGGTAGAAACTGATTATGCACTAAATTATTGACTGGTGACTGCAAATAGGTAAGATATAATGATATAATATATGAAATAATACTCCATTAAAGACAGATTAGCTCGAAAATTAGCTAACACGTCAGACGTATGATATAACCTAAATCATCATTTCTTACGGGAAAGATTTTGAAAATGATCTAAATCGTAATTTATTTACTTACAGGAAAGATTTTGAAAATGCCCCCAGAGATATTGGATATATATTTATTCCATGATGTTGGTATGATATTTATACTGAAAGTGAAAGTGACACGAAAACGCAAAGTGCGTAGATATTTAACGAAGCAAGCTTACAAAAAAAAGACTCTTGATCAAAGGAATTCATTTTAAAAAGGTATTTATTTATTATTTTCATTAAAAAAATAGAGCAATCTACAAGATAATTATTGTATTTACAAGATTTATTTCCTATTGTTTCCCATCAAAAGTGCCGCGGTCACCTCGCGCCCACCGGGTGACGGGGTGACAAACGGCAATCCAGAAGATAATGACTTCGAAGGAAAATGACAAATGATCGGACGTCATACAAAGCATTTTGTAGAAAATAAACAACCTTATTTTGGTTTGGTATTTTTCTAAAGTAAATACGCTGACATCCCTACAATAACTTTCTGAACTTTGTGGGTACAAACATTTTCATAATGACAAAATGAAGGGAAATGACAAACGCATCATACTAAGCAGACGTCATATTTATTTATTTATTTTATTTGTTTATTTAGCACAGTAATATACATTTACATACATAATTTATTAAATTTTGACTGCCCAACTAGGAGTATTGTCCCGTTTTAGGACAGTCAAATAATTATGGGTATGAACATGTGGATAAAAAGAGGAAATAAAAAGAAGAGAAAGAATATAAAATAAAATAATTAAAAAAAAGTTTAAAACATAGTACCTAACTGTTATTTGTTTAGCATAGCAAAAGAAAAAAGAAGAGAAGAGAAAGAATAAAATAAAAATGAAGTAACCAATTAAAACATAAAATAGTCGTGGGTTATGTACAAAGCATTTTGATAATAGAGTGATCTATTCTAAAATAATACTAAAATTCTAAAGTAAATACGCTGACATCTTCCGTACAGACCCGCTCCATGTACCTACTGGTTACTTCCAGAAACATTACCGTCTATAATTTTCAAATACATCTGTTAAAATTTTCATCAGTTATGTTCTGCTGTTTGAACAGTTAAACCGTCATGCTTGAATCCTGCATGTTTGAAACAATTGTAAATGGTACTTTGTGACATTTTAAGCACAAGATTCTTTCTAAAATTAGTTTTGAGTGACCGTTTATTCCTTGATCCATTGGCTGTAAGACTGATGTTGTATTGGACGCAAGGAAAGCAAGTGTTATATGCTTAAGCTGGGTCCACACATGTTCTTTTGTCCGTTCCGTTCCGTACCTCCGTTCCGTATCAAAAACTCTGGACGCAAGTAAAAATAGCCCGTACCTCCGTAACGTCGCTGCGATCATCGGCATCGCGTGTTCATTCCATTCGACAGAGAGAACGACCTGCGCATGCCGCGATCGCGTCCAGACTGGCGCATATCCGTATCGTATCGCCTTTGAACGGGCCGAATAAACCGACTCCCGATGGATCGGGGCGTACCTCTACCCGTATCGTACCTCCGTAACACCGTACCGTTCCGAACGGGCTTCCAAACTAGCGTTCTTGATCGCGACGCTGATACGGAACGGAGGAACGGAACGGACAAAAGAACATGTGTGGACCCATCTTTAAAATCAACTGTGTAAGGAATCATGTCAATCACTATAAGCGAAGTCATTATACATCTGATTTTGTTATAAAGAATTTTATTTGAAAATCAAACTTCGTTGTGTAATTACTGAATTTAAATAATATTTATGTTTCAAGATACTACGATACGAAGCTGCACTGATATCGACTGGCTGTACCGACGCAATATTGATTATATCCCGTGGAGATTCTTCATTGCTGAGGATCGTGTGCTCTACTCCAATTTCCATGGTGGATAAGGCTCTTTCTTCCGGTCCCCGCAGTCCTGCGCTATGTGGAGAGCGAAGGACATCGACGTACCAGAGACGCCAGTGATACTTGGTCACTTCAGCGCTGTGGTGACCTTCCTCTGCCTTCTACTTTGTCAGTGACTATGAGTTTCTCCAAGTTGGAGTCCTCAGTTTGGCGATCAACGTGTCCAAAGTATTTTAAAGATGCGTTATAGGCAGATAAATTAAAAAAAAAATAGAAAAATCAAATATTGTTGATTATTTTGACCATTTAGATTGGTCATTTTAAGAGACTGCCTAGCGATTCCTTATTTTTTATGAGATCGTTATTGGATAACGGACGTAATCACGTAATAATGTGATTTTTATGGCTGTTATTTGCGTTTTCTATGTACAACGTACATTAAATGAGAAAATAATCATGCTTACTTGCAGGAATTCATGTGTAAATCGATCTAAACTAAAATATATGATTTAAAAATCATACAAATCTGACAGGAGATTACGTCCGTTATCCAATAACGATCTCACAAAAAATACGGTATCGCTAGGCTGGTAACAATATAACTGATCAAGCACAAAAATTTTATTCATTCTTAAACACTTCCAAGGAACTTATTGTTTTTATTTAACTTATGTTCCTATAATTAATTTTTAAGGCTTCTCATTATCCCATATGGTTTTCAAAAGAATTAATTTTCAATAAAAAACAAATGCACAAATTATATAAGCAATCTAGAAACGTTAACGATTGTATATTATTTATTGTAAAAGCCCACTCGGGCGTAAATAAATAATAATTGAAAGCCTTTTGTGGATGTCTAGCTCTTCCAGAATGGACACATTTGTGCGTCTGGCAGACCATGGAATCCTGAACATTTTTCTCCAACACCACATTTCTATGGCGTCTATTCATTTTCTTTCCATGACTTTGTACTACGTTTCGACACTATACTGAACAATTGGGAAACTCATTGTTCGGACGATATAGGAAATAGGCTATTGAAATTTAATTCACAGAAATTGATACTATGATTTCCTCTACAAACTTAATTCTAAGATAAAAATAGAAAAATTTGCAGGATTTTCATTCAAATTCAGCGGGTTTTCCATCTTGAAATATGTTTTTTAATAACTTTAAATGTTTTTTTTTTTATACAAAGATTTGTATTATATTGTAGCAAATCCTGATTTTGAAAAATTGAAGAATATAATTTATTTTTTGTAAATAAAGATAAGAAATATTATCTTTTTTTTTACATTAGCTCCACGCAGGAGGCCCTGAGGAAAATAACTCCCTTCAGGGCCTATATCATCTTGGGGGACGTTGTGTGGAGAGTTTTTTCATGACAGGAAAGAGAGGAAGTTCTGAAAAGTAAAGGGTATGAAGGGTGGGTAAGAATATGAGGTTCAGTGTGTCCAGGAGTGTCAGACGGATGAATCCATCCCTCCCACTGTGGTGCAAGGCGATGTTCCGTGAGAGTACGGCTGTAGAAGTCTGAATGTAATTTAATTTCCCTCAAATAAAATTAAATAAGTAATATGTTCATCAATTTTCTTGCATTATAAATATTTTACAAATCTTGATTTCTGACTTTTTGTTTGCTTCAAAATGTGTAATTTTTTTTATTTTACGTTATGCTGAATAATACAATTAAAACAATAAAACTTATTAAAAGGTTTTTTTTTTCTTCATGTATTTATAGTACTTATAAGTAGTCTGTTTTTTAAATGAAATAAATACTAAAATGCATTATTTTCCATTTCTGGAAATTTAAATACTTTTACATTATTATCAAATTCAGAGATCGGCAAAGTGAGGCTCCGGAGCCGCATGACGCTTTTGTAATTAAGGAATACAATTTATGTATTCCTTAATAACATAATATTTTGTTATCAATGAATAAAATTTTATTATCAAGTTTTATTCAGCGTACCCATAATTTAATGAAGTACTAAAATTAGGGGGCGTCTACTAATATCTACAGGAATTCCAAAAACTGAAAAAATCTAACTAATATCAATGAGAAGGAAAGTGTTGACGAATATCTACAGCTCAAACTGTTGAAGAATATCTATGAGAACCAAAGTGTTGACGCATATCTACAGCACTGGCAGAGGTTGGATTTGCAATTATATATAGCATATTGGAATAACGTAATATAGCGTATGCAGTTTAAAAAACTTAATTTATGTAAGTATGTATGTAAAAATCCCTAATATCGGACTATTGGACACATTTAGCTGATTAATCCAACCTACTCTCTGTAGATATTAGTCAACACTCTGAAGTTCGTAGATGTTAGTTCAACATATGAGCTGTAGATATTCGTCCGACATACAGGCTGTAGATATTAGTATCTGGAGTCCTAAAATTATGATAAATGTTTACTAAATCCAAAGATATTGAAATATAAGTAGATGTGCTATCTGCTGTTTTTACTATGTGGGTCTGCGCTTCCGGGTGTCACCGATATTGTTTATCAATTAACAAATAAACTAAAAGAACAAATAATTAACAAATAAACCAAACGAACGTTAAACTAAACGAACGAATTCTTTCCTTATTCAAAATATATTGTTAACCAATATTAATGCACATTTTCAAAAAATCAACGAAATGAACAAATTCTTTTTGTATGAAAACTACGCTAATTAGCGCGTAGTCCGGCGACAGTTGCGCGGACACCATAGCATATCTCTTCTGTATTTGAATATCCTTTGACTAAATCAAACAGATTTGCTCTCAAATTTTTTTTGAATCGTTATAATGCAAAGATTTGGCTAATAAGTTTGCCGAACACTGATCTAAATGATACCGAGTATTTTGAAATAAAAAGTAAGTGTTAAGCGTGTCCCTATTATGTAAATATTTACTGGTTATATTTATGAATAGTACAATAGAACAAAAGTGATTATGAAATTGGGAGACTGGTTGATGGAGACCTTTGTTCTCTCCAGGACTCAACCCTTTGCCTTTCATCGCAGCGGGAAGGATGGATTCACACATCATTCCTGTAGTGTTGCCAACTCGGATTTTGAAAAAGGTGTAGGCCAGATTAGAAAATTATGTAGTATTAGTAAAATTTGTATATGAAAAGTTCATAGATCCACATATTTTTTTTTTCGTGAAATGAAGAAGTTAGGGTACGTGAAACTGAATAAAACATATTGTATTTTGTTTTACAATTTATTTAATCCATAAGCTGCTGAATTATTCTGCAGTATTATTTTGGCTGGTGTATTTTCCTGAAGAAAAACGTGTTTTTACTTACTCATTTCTAAGGAAACTCCTGAATGTCATAAGATATTACGTTGTCATTGTTTACAAATACCTATACCAAAAGCTTTAGTAATTTCGTTTTTACACATAATTATTTACAAAAACGAAATAACATTAAAAACGACTATACATGCGATCCGCAGCTTACGGGTTAAAGAGATAGAACTCAGGCAGCATTTGAACCGTTCTTCGTACTTGCAATATTAGCGTATTAACCCCTTTTCATCTCTGGTATTGTAAATTATGGTTTAAGACTAAAATACTCAATTTTCAGTCAAATTATATTTATTAAAATATTAATGAAGGCTCGCTGTTTGTTTTTTAGCCACTTTTTATGAAAAGTAAGCATTTCATTAGAAAGTCTGTTTCTGACGTTAGTTTTTGTCAAATTAATCGCAGAAAACAGATGCTCGACATTCGCACTGCTTTGAGGCAAGTTAATAACTTTTGTACTGTAATGTTGTCGTGTGAGTGCTGTGTGTCTGGTGGGTGGAACTCGGTAATGAAGAGAGTAGGTATAATTGGTACTGGTATTGGGGAGCTGCTGGTAGCAAAAGAGACATACCTACTTCTTTATATAAACTGGACCAGTAAGAGAAACATTTGAGACTTCACCTTTTCTTATTTTTGAAATATGACATCAAAACTCATCAGCTTTGATTTGCTGATTTTCTTGAAATGGAAGATTTGTGTTTCTTGGAGTTCTCCATTCACGGTCTAACTTGGTAAGATTTGTTGGAAATAATCCTGAAAATAGTCGAGCACTTTCATCTGCAGGACTTCTTATGTGGCACGGACTCTAGCAGTATGAAACCACAGCACACCACAACGCACCACATAATTTGTCCCGCAGACAGGGGCGCCTCTGTCTTTAAATAAGGGAACGTACCCATACTACGTGACACGTTTAGGGAGGGGGGGGTCTTCAAAATGTCACGCTCCATACAAATGAGCGGCGGGTTGCTTAGGATTTTGGTCACCGGGGGGGGGGGGGTTAAAAATTGCAAAAAGTTGGTCATGTAGTATGGGTACGTTCCCTAAAGTAACTGAAAATATACTTCTTCAGCCTAATGAGATGTGTAATTTTTTCAATTTGTACAATTTCAAAGAAAATACGTAGATTCTGCGACTGAAGTTCGTAGGTGTACAGGGAAGGCCTAAAATACTTAGATCTAAAAAGACGTAGAGTTGGCAACGCTATCACTTCAGCCTTTCAATTGCTACCTGAACTGTAAACATACATTCATACATAGAGTGAATGAGTGAAAGAGTTGGTAAGTCTTCTTTGCAGCAGGAAATTATACGTACGGGTATCAAATTACGCGTATCGACCTGCACCCGGAATGGCGCAGTGAAAAACTGAGCAGGCATCTCCGCGGCCCCCTTTTGCGAGAGAAGGCCCGTACTGATTTGCGAGAGAAGGCCCGTACTGAACACCTTGAACCGGGCGACCGAATCGGCCCGAGAGCAGGTATATGGAATTGAGCGGTCGACTTCCTGTGCCCTTTGTAGGCACACACTCCTCGCCTTATCCACATTCAAACATCGTTTTTTCTTTGTATATTTAATTCAACAAGCGCTTCTCGCTTCATCCACATACACCCGTCAAATATTCGATTGCGATGAAACCTTGGGGATTTGATGTGTGCATCCAGTCGATTCTTTCTGTATAGAATAGTGAGCTCTGGCATCGTGAAATTATGCATTGCTAAACCGTTCATCCGATTGTGATGAAACTTTGGGGATTTGATATATGAATGCCCGCGATGGTTTTTGTATAAAATAGTGAGCTCTGGCATCATGAAATTATGCATTGCTAAACCGTTCATCCGATTGCGATGAAACTTTGGGGGAGCGGTCGACTACCTGTTCCCTTTGTAGGCGCTCACTCCTCGCTTCATCCGCATTCAGATATTGTTTTTTCTTCATATATTTAATTTAACACACTCCTGCTCGCTTCGCCTTTTAGGGAAACGAAGGAGAGGAGAGTTCTGGGAAGGAAAAGGGATTAAAGGGTGGATAGGAATCTGGGGATCAGTGTGTCCTGATCATCAGACCTAGACAAACCTCATCCCATGAACCCGGGCACCTCTGCTAAATCACTAAACGTAGCGAATCATCTAGGGTGACCTATGGCAGAGGTGTTGGTTATCCAATAAAGGTTCCTGAGGCGACGGTTCCTATTCCCGCCTCCCAAATTGAACCTCAGATCTGGTAAGTAAACACGGCCAAAGCCATTTCAAACAAAGTTTCAATTCTGAATGGTGATTTTACACCAGAACTTATACTTTATAAGTTAATTAGTGTTAATGAGAAATAACACAAACTAATCAATCAAAAAATAATTAATATATTACATTAATTATAAAAATATTATATTACGTTATTTTGATAACCAATTTAAAAATAATTTTAATTTCAAAATACAAAAAATTTAAAAATCCAAAAAATTTTAAATTTCATAAAATTTTAAATCCAAAAAAATTTTAAAATCCAAAAAATTTTAAAATTCAAAAAAAATAAAATCCAAAAAATTTTAAAATCGAAAAAAATTTTAAAATCCAAAAAATTTCAAAATCCAAAAAATTTTAAAATCGAAAAAATTTTAAATTCCAAAAAATTTCAAAATCGAAAAAAATTTCAATATCCAAAAAATTTTAAAGTTCACAAAATTTTAAAATCCAAAAAATTTAAAATCAAAAAAATTTTAAAATCGAAAAAAATTTTAAAATCCAAAAAATTTCAAAATCCAAAAAATTTTAAAAACGAAAAAATTTTAAAATCAAAAAATTTTAAAATCGAAAAAAATTTCAAATTTCAAAAAATTTAAAAATCCAAAAAAATTTAAAATCAAAAAAATTTAAAAATCGAAAAAAATTTAAAAATCCAAAAAATTTTAAAATCCAAAACATTTTAAAATCTGAAAAAAATTTAAGATCCATAAAATTTCAATATTATAAAAATTCGAAAAAAAATGGATTAAAAAAATAACTTTTATTCCCATATTGAACTCCTTGAACCAGTTGACCGAAGTGGCCCTATAGTAGGTGTACCAAATTGAGCAGTCTACTGCCTGTGCCCTCTATGTGGCGCACACACCTCGCTTCGTCTACATTCAAACATCGTTTTTTTCTTCAAATATTTATTGAACACACACTCCTCGCTTCATCCACGTTCACACATCAAATCGCACAGTGCTTTAACCCGTCAGTTGCTTCTGCAACGGGCAAAACCTAGTATATAGTATTGTTTAGTTTTGGGGCAGGTCAGGAAAACTCACTCTTTTTTGTATGAAAAAATTAAGCCAAACCCGTCACGCCAAAACGACCTTTCGGCTCCTCGAGATTCGTACACTTTGAGAGGTCAGTTTCGGTCAACGGGCAGCGTAACTAAAATCGTATGAGAATTTTCAGCCATCGATCCTCAAGCCAAAGTGGACCTTGGCGTTCAGCATTTCGGAAGGCTTCACGGTTCAATCTCCTTCGAAGTCTTCGGCACGAGCTTTTGTTTTTTTTTCTGGATCGGGAAACATTTTTAATTTTAATTTATACGTTTGCCAAAACTTTACGGGAGACATCTAGCGGTGCGGAATACGAGTGTGGATTGTTCACATTAGAAAAAATCAAATGTCTATCGCATACGGTTGTAGTTCTATTTTTATCCGTTCGAATGGCGGGGTCGTCTGATTTTACACAAAAATTTCCAATTCACGAAAAAACGGCACTCAACATGACTCAATACAGCGACTTTCTTAATATAATGTTGCCAGGTGCTTGATTTTGGAATGGCTGATTTTGGAATGTAGTCTCTTTGATTTTAATACGTGTTCACAATGTCTCTTACTAAAATTATTAATTTTGTCAATAAATAATATGGAGACGTTTAAATATAAAATACATTTCATATAAATTTAATTGGATACCTAAATTAACTGCTCTAAACATACCAACACTCACTAGAAAAAATAAATTATTGAAGTTGTGGTAGAATTTCTTTTACCTCATGTGAAATTGTTTGTTCTTTTTTTTCAACTCATTTATACTATCATATTATTATTTGGAAATATATTTTAAATGGAATTGTGCATATGAAGTTTGAAAACAGCAAAAAAAATGTTTAAAAAAAATATTTTTAGGGTGTTTTTGTTGTTATTTTTTCAAAAACATGTTTTTTTCATTCTATTCGCAGGTATATTGTAAAATGTTATGAATAATAAAGCATCAAAGTTAATATATTTATGTTTCGTTGCTTTCTTATACTCTCAATTAAAAGTTTACGAAAAACTTCTTACTAAACATAAGATTATTTTACCTCTGAAATAGGTTTTTTTTAGAAACGGCAACACTAAACTCCGTATTCAAGGTGGCAACTTATTTACTGACACATAAATATTAAATATGGCGTCGCGGCTTCGCTTTGAATTGGTATATTTATTCTTTGATTGATACGGGTAGAAACTGATTATGAATTAAATTACTGACTGCAAATATGTAAGATATAAATGAAATAATACTCTATTGATAATTTTATGTCACTTAAAGACAGATTAGCTCGAAAATAAGCTAACACGTCAGACGTATGATATAACCTAAATCGTAATTTCTTACGGGAAAGATTTTGAAAATGATAAATCGTAATTTATTTACTTACAGGAAAGATTTTGAAAATGCCCCCAATATTGGATATATATTTATTCCATAAATTGAAGATGTTGGTATGATATTTATACTGAAATACCGAGTGACACGAAAACTAACTAGCTAACGAGGCAAGCTTGCAAAAATAAGACTCTTGATCAAAGGAATTCATTTTAAAAAGGTATTTATTTATTATTTTCATAAAAAAATAGATTTTATGTATTTCCTATTGTTTTAACCTTCAAAAGTGCCGCGGCCACCGGGTGACAAACGGCAATCCAGAAGATAAAATCACCGTATTATTCCTTTGGCTGCAAGAAAACTTACGAATCTCTTATAAAATATGTCAGCAGAAGCTGCCGAAAATGAGACATTAGCTACAAAGAACGCAATGCTAAAATTCAAATTCTATGAAATATAAAACTAATCTTAAAAAATATTATTGATTACAGCACGTTAGTTCACGCATTCGTGGTAGCCTGGGTGTCACGGACAGAAACAGTAAGCTGGAGGAACGACAGGGCACATAAGACGGAGACCATCAGACCACACAGTGAAGCAGGTAATGCCTATGGAGCTTCATCGACAGTCGTCCAGAGAAAGACCAAAAAACTCCTAGATGACTCAATGCTCCAAAATACTGAAAAGAAACGGCCTGGATGAAGGCGATACTCGGAACTGAAGAAACTACAATCTAAGAACGTGAAGAGCTGACTCCAACAGCCTACCTAGGCATGAGTTGGGACAGCACCAGGAAGAAGAAGAAAGAAAGATTGATTACAGCAATCAACTACTTTGTCCACCTTTTTTTTTTTTACAGTGAATACCGCACAAGAGGTCACCAAACACGGCTAAAGCCATTTTCAAGCGACGTTTCAATTCTGAATGGTGGTCTGGGTGAAATGCAGATCCCGCCAAATGTGGAGGATTTTAATAAAAATGCACTTTCTAGATGGGAAAAGTGTGGAAAAGTTGAATAAAAAAGAAATTAAGGCGCGCTCGGCAAAATTGAGGGAGATACAGCCGTTTAAAGAATGTATGAAATGACACTTCATGAACCGATACTGTCAGCCATTTCGTTACTATAATGTTGGTATCTCAGACTTGCTATAAACGAAGGTTGATATGATTGTAGTCAACTTCGTGTGATATATAATACGTAATTATGAAATACAGAATTAATAATGGTCATAAACCATGTTAAACAAACCTGGCGTAGCCGCTAAACTACTTGAAAACTGGGATGTTTTTCTTGCGTTGACGCGAGTAGGCGTTATAAAGGGGCACAGACCATGTTACATAAACCATGTTACACAAACCTAGCATGTAGCCGCTAAACTATTTGAAAACTGGGATGTTTATCTTGCGTTGACGCGAGTAGGCGTTATAAAGGGGCACAAACCATGTTACACAAACCATGTTTAGCGTAGTTAGTTAGGTTACTTTAATTTGGAAGGTGATAAACAGTTTAAAAAATCGTTGAAAAAAAGTCCGCTAGACAAATTTCATAATTACGCGCCTCATCTATCACATGAAGTCGGCTACAATCGTATCTAGGCTCTTGGTTGATTACGAGTGCTACCAACTTTAAGGTAATAATTGAGTTTACAAAATGGCTGACAGTATCGGTCATTTCATACATTCTTTAAACGGCTGTATCTCCCTCAATTTTGCCGAGCGCGCCTTAATTTCTTTTTCATTCATCTTTTCGACACTTTTCTCATCTAGAAAGTGCATTTTTATTAAAATCCTCCACATTTGGCGGGATCTGCATTCCTCCCGGTGGTCTTACACCAGGGCGATACTGATAGTATCTTCCACTCTGGAACATGCCGCATATATACTATATATTATTTTAAATGAATTAATTGTGAAATAACACAAATTAATCAAATAAAATTTATTTGCGTATGCCCGGTTCGAACCCGCGACCTCCGGATTGTGAGTCAAGAGTCTTACCCACTGGACTACGGAGGTTGTTGTCTGGTAAAGGATGTCAAAATTATTTTTGCACAAGGCGCTGTTTAAGTTATCAGGATCAACTGTGATAACAAATCATGATTTTAAATAAGTTGAAACGTAATATAATGCAATTTTTTCTGTTATTATTTTATAATCAAACATTGCCTGTAATTTATAAGGTATTTTGCAAGACTCCAGTTACCAATATCTACAGCCTGTATGTAGGACGAATATCTACATAATTATAACGCATGAGATATTAAGTGTCCCTTTAACGCACACGATTGCATTTTGCAATAAGATATTACTTAGTATCTCCTTCAAAACCTATGTAAGAACTAATTAGTTCAATTTTTCCGGAATGAAACAAATGATTCCGACACTGTTCATATTATTTTGCGGTGTCGCCTTTTTTCCATACATTTGGCAACATTTACTACTTCATAATGACACTATCCAACTGTGCGGATTGGAACCTACCTCAGTTCAACAAGTAGAGCATTTGCGGGGGAGGCCGCGCTTATGAATTAGTATATTTTGATTGATAATTATTTTTATCTTTACATTTTTAAATGATTTTGTCAGATTTGGTGTTTTTCTCTCAGTAAATTAATGCACGCAATTTGATTATGCTATTCTGTGCACTATGTCTATGCGCATAAAAGTCGTTTTCTGCGCATTGGATGCTCTCATCGAATGCGTATTCGGCTTCAGACAAAACTAAGCAGGCAAAACTTAATGCGCATGCACAAATATCGTACTCTTTCTAATACTGTGAATACGGAATGAAGCAGAGAATCCACTGATGCGTTTACGCGAGCATTGAGAATGGTGTTATATGTGTTTCGGTCCGGTCCGCAAGTGGCATTTTGTTTTTGGCCTTTGAAGTTGGGACGGTGTCGTTAATTACACTATCTATTGATGTTTACCGCTAGAAAAAAAGAAAGCCAAAGGTTTTTAATTCAGAATAAATAAATAACAATTATTATTGTATTTATTATACACCTAAAAAGGAAGGAAAGCGCAACATCCACAGTATGTATGGAGGGACCCCGGGAACCACTTATTGGATAACCCGCAACCCTGCCATAGGTTACCCTAAGTGGTTCGCTATATTTGGTGACTTTGCAGGGGTGTCCGGATCATGGGTTGAGGTTTGTCTAGGTCTTGGCGGCGGATGTGTCTGTCCACCTACTGCGTGGCGAGCCAGATTGAGAGAGACTGGTTGAGGGATATCTTTAGACGTCTCCAGCTGGACTCGATTCGTTACCTTGCACCGTAGTGGGAGGAATGCATTTATATGTTCATCACTCCTAGACATACTTACCCCCAGATTCCTACCCACCCCTCATACTTTTTTCTTCCCCAGAACTTCCTCTCCTTCCTTTCCCTAAAAATCCTCCACAAAGCTTCCTCAAAGATGACATAGGCCCCATGGGAAATTATTTTTCTCAGGGTCTACTGTGGAGTTAATGTATAAAAAAAATCATTTTTGTTATTGGTTTTTGGGATTTTATGCCGTGTTGCGCTACCTCCTCCTTTAGCCAACGTTTCGGACAGCGTTACAGTGTCTGAAACGTTGGCTAAAGGAGGAGGTAGCGCAACATGACATAAACACCTCAGAAACAAATAACAAAAATACTTTTGGCCGTGAAAATCTAAAATCATATTCACAGTGCCTTTGAGGTTATTTTTCACAAAACCGGTATTTGTCAAAAATATTAATCATTTATGTCACAACGGACAACTTACTCAGAATGAAATCAACTCAACATCTCCTTTGAAAAGTCATTACTAAAATCTTATTATTGTATTTGATATTAGGGAACGTACCCATACTATGTGACCAATTTTTTGCAATTTTTAACCCCCCCCCCCCCCCCCGGTGACCAAAATCGTAAGCATACCGCCGCTCATTTGTACAAAGCGTGACATTTTGAACACCCCCCAAAGAGGTCACGTAGTATGGGTACGTTCCCTTAGGTAGACTTTTCATGCTCATATCATGATGGCATGCAGTATTTCATTGAAAAGGTTGGGTTTTATCCTTTTGCACTGTTTCACAATTTTAGAGACACTGGGTTCTCACAGTACTATACAATGCTTTGATTAGGAAAAAACTGCCCGAAGGAATATGGCTACTTCCCATAACTTTACCTTAATAGCTTTCTCTTGGATATGCTCAGATGAACCATCTAAGGGTCAGAAGGGACATGCTCATTGTAACACATTTCTTCAGACTGATTCGTGTATGGTTTGAAAACTCCACCATCATGTTGCATTAGTTTCTATGTTCCCGATAAATCTCCGTCACCGACAGCATAGACTCTCGGCTTGCAGAACTAACTTGCTAATGGTCATACAAATCCGGAGAGCAGTTTTGTTGTTAAATAAAATCGCTTTGTTGCTGCAGTCATTTTTTTAAATCTGCTTATCTTTAAATTTTTTTTTTCTTTAGAGATTTTAAAATTTAATTTTGTAATGTTTTTAAAATAAATATATTGAATTGAATTAAAATTGATGAAAAAAATAAAATAAATAGGTTATCAGTTATTTTTCAAATTTTTCCCACATATTAGGTTTTCCTGCTTGAAGTTTGTTTTTTTTCAGTCCCTTGGAAAACTTTTCAAAAAAGGGTTTCACTGTAATACCATATTTTGTGTATTATTTCTAAACAGCATTTTACATTGTGTAAGTTTATTGGGTGGAATTGTATACACTTTTTTTAACTTTTATATATATGAAATGTCAAATAAATAAAAAATGTCATAATTAACAGAATGTGGTCAGTTTTTTTACTGGGTTTTTCTGACAATAAAAGATACATTATTAACCCAGCATATTAAGAAATAAAAGCTTTTATGAATTTAAAACGTTTTTTATTCCATCAAACAAGCAAGAATGTGAATGCAGTACACGTTGTACAATCAAAGTTATTTAAATATAAGATATGTGCTATCGGCAGTTTTTAAGGGGTGGGAATGTGCTCCCTGGTGTCACTGATATTGTTAACTAATATTACAGCACACCTTTAAAAAAATCAATTAATTTACGTGTTCAAACTATATTGTTAACCAATACTACTACACACCGTAGAAATATCAACTAAAATTCAAATTAAGACTATTAGAGCATAGTCTGCTGACAGTTGGGTGGCCATCATAGCATATCTCTATATTCCAATATCTTTATGTTCATTCCACTCTACAGAAAGAAATCATCTTTTCTTTTACATTAGCTCCACACAGAAGGTTTTGAGGAAAATTATTTTCCTTAGGGTCTATCATCTTTGGGGATGCTGAGTAGAGTGTGTTTTAGAGAAAGAAAAGAGAGTAGTTTATTAGTTTGTTTTTTGATTTCACTATGCATATGAAAATATATTTTATTCTTTTGTTATTCGGCGATACATTCTCTATGCACATCCCTACGAGGTCACTTATTATGGAGTTAAATATTGTGTAATTTTGTGTTAATTATAAATTGAAACACAGTGACTTACAAAGACCTAAGAATTGTGTAAGACGCTTGCTTAACATTTTATGCTCCTATTGAAAAGTTTTGTAAATCAGCCACAAAGACGTTGGATTTTGTCACACATAATTTAAAGCATTCGACCAATCTTACAGTTATAAGGCTGCTTTATGTTAGCTTGGTGTGTAGCATTCTCAGGTATGGGAGTCAGAGGACATCATCTATGTACTACTGGCCGAGAAAATACAAAAGAAATTTTTACGATATCTATATGAAAGAGTTAAGTTTTTACCCATGGCTGTTTTCAACGGAAATGCTGGGTATCTGCAACCTTAGTTCCAGAAGAGAAGTTGCATTACTGATAGCTTATAAGTTTCTTAATGGTTTTATATCGGTACCAGATAATTTCACACAAGGCTGCCAAAACAAGCTTTTAATTTTTCCCAGGTACAAAACTAACATACCAATGGCGATACCTCTGGGAAGAATCTCTAAGATAATTAACTGCCTCGCAGGAAATGCGGATATTTTCCACATGTCCTACAACGATTTTAATGTTTTAATTTGTAGCTTAAATTTTAAAACAGATTAGTTTGTAAACAAGTTCTGCTGTGTAATTAGTAATTATTACTACGCCTGACGACTGTTACTGACAGGAAACAATTTGGGAGGCGAATATGGGAACCGCCGCCTCAGGAACCATTTATGGGATAACCATCACCCCTGCCATAGGTCGCCTTAAGTGACTTAGCAGATGTGGCCGGGTCCATGGGATAAGGTTTGCATAGATCTTAGTGGCCAATGCGTTTGTCCACTTACTGCATGATGGGCCGAATCAAGAGAGATTGGTTGAGGATGATCTATCCTTTGTTTATGTGAATACCTCACAAGAGTCTCGGCTACTTCTGTCTGGAGCCAGTGAAACTGGCATCCCCGATTGGGGTATGTTGTGAGACTGAAGGTAATGGAGAGGGGAAAAAGATAAGAAAGAGGAAGGTGGGGAAGTACCTGGCTATTCAGATCTGGTTGCCCAACACGGCTAAAGACATTTCAAACAATGCCCCAATTCTAAATGATGATCTTACTGCAGGGCGATATTGAAAGTATCTTCCACTCTGGAGCGTGCAGCAAATATACTGTATATTATTATTATTAAATGAATTAATTGTAAAATAATGCAAATTTATCAAGTAACATTTATTTGGCCACACCGGGATTAGATCCCACGATCTTCGGATTGGGAGTCAAGTTATCCCTTAACCTCTCCAACCGCTCTCTCTCGACCATCGCCTTGCACCGCAGTTTAAGATATGGATTTATACATCCATCACTTCTGGACCCCCAGATTCCTACCCACCCCTTCAATCAGAGTAGTTTGCATGCAAAAAGATTTTGTTATTTTTATATTAGTTAAGTTTATTTTGACGTAATTTGCGAGTTTTATTTATTCAAAACATCAAAACTTATTATATTTATTATTATTTATTTATACTTTTTATTTCAAAACAGAAATAATTACGGAACTTGAATAGAATTTGAACAGAACTTTCACAGAACGTTTAAATTAACTTGAAAAATTGGAGATTTTTAAATATTGTTTTGAACAACCCAGCCTAAATATATATATATTTTTTTTTTTTACGTACGTGCAGGTAACTCTAAACATTAGTAGCATATAATTTTTTTCAAAAATGTTAAATTTATATACCTAGCGCTTTTTTTGTACATTGCATTTTTATGATAATCATTCAATATGGTATTGGTACCGCCGCCCCGGGAACAATTCATTGGTTTCTATATAAAATAATGAGCTTTGACATCACAAAATTATGCATTGCTAAACTGTTCATCCGATTGCGAGGAAACTTTGGGGACACTATGTGCGCATTCCTTCGATTCTTTCTGTATAAAATGGTGAGCTCTGGCTCTGGCTTCTCTGACTTTGGGGATTTGATTTTTTTTTTACATGAATACCGCACAAGAGTCCCAACTGCTCCCGTCTGGATTCAGTGGGACTATGGCGTCCCCAATTGGGGTATGTTGTGAGGCTGAAGGCAGTGGGGAGGGGAAGGATATAGGAAAGAGGAAGGTGGGGAAGTACCTGGCTATTCAGATCTGATCACCAAACACGGCAGAAGCCATTTCAAGTAACGTTTCAATTCTGAATGGTGGTCTTACACCAGGGCGATACTGAGAGTATCTTCCACTATGATGTGTGCATTCCCTCGATTCTTTTTTTTAATATAAAATAGTGAGCTCTGGCGTCATGAAATTATGCATTGCTAAACCGTTCATCCGATTGCGATGAAACTTTGGGGATTTGATGTGTGCATGCCCGCAATGGTTTTTGAATGCAATAGTGAGCTCTGGCATAATGAAATTACGCATTGCTAACCGTTCATCCGATTTCGATGAAACATTGGGGATTTGATGTGTGCATGCCCGCAATGGTTTTTGTATGCAATAGTGAGCTCTGGCATAATGAAATTACGCATTGCTAAACCGTTCATCCGATTTCGGTGAAACTTTGGGGATTTGATGTATGCGTGCCCGCAATGGTTTTTGTATACATAGTGAGCTCTGGCATCAAGAAATTATGCATTGCTAAACCTTTCATCCGATTGCGATGAAACTTTTGGGATTTGATGTGCGCATCCTGTCGATTCATTCTATATAAAATAATGAGCTCTGGCATCATGAAATTATGCATTGCTAAACCGTTCGTCGACTACCTGTTCCCTTTGTAGGCGCTCACTCCTCGCTTCATCCGCATTCAAACATCGTTTTTTCTTCATATATTTAATTTAACACACACTCCTCCTCGCTTCATCCACGTTCACACGTCAAATCGCATGTGTTTTAACTATATCCAATAAAGGTTCCTGGGGCGGCGGTTCCCATTCCCGCCTCGCAAATTGAACCTCAGATCCGGTAAGTAAACAAGGCCAAAGCCATTTATTTATTTATTATTTATTATTATTACATACAAGATATAACAATATAAAAGGAAGCTTTGACAGTCCAACTAGGAAGGTGTACATAATTTCACATTAATGGATTCAAAATAATTAATAATAATGGTACATTTCGAACAAAGTTTCGATTCTGAATGGTGGTTTTACACCAGAACTTATACTTTATAAGTTAATTAACATAAACTAATCGATCAAAAATTATTTGCACACATCGAGTTCGAACCCGCAATCTTCGGATTGCGAGTCGAGAGTCTTACCTCTCGACCTAGAGGGCCCTAAATTATATTACGTTATTTTGATAACCAATTTCAAAATAATTTTAATTTCAAAATCCAAAAAATAATCTAAAAAATTTTAAAATCGAAAAAATTTTAAATCCAAAAAATTTCAAAATCGAAAAAAATTTCAAAATCCAAAAATTTCAAAATCGAAAAAAATTTTAAAATCCAAAAAATTTCAAAATCCAAAAAATTTCAAAATCGAATAAAAAATTTAAAAATCCAAAAAATTTAAAATCCAAAAAAATTTAAAAAACGAAAAAAATTTTAAAATCCAAAAAATTTCAAAATCCAAAAAATTTTAAAATCGAAAAAATTTTAAAATCCAAAAAATTTCAAAATCGATAAAAATTTAAAGATCCAAAAAATTTTTAAATCTGAAAAAAATTTAAGATCCATAAAATTTCAATATTATAAAAATTCCAAAAAAAAATTATTAAAAAAATAACTTTTAGGCCTATACTGAACCAGTTGACCGAAGTGGCCCTATAGTAGGTGTACCAAATTGAGCAGTCTACTGCCTGTGCCCTCTATGTGGCACACATACCTCGCTTCGTCTACATTCAAACATCGTTTTTTTCTTCAAATATTTATTGAACACACACTCCTCGCTTCATCCACGTTCACTCATCAAATCGCATAGTGCTTTAACCTGTTAGTTGCTTCTGCAACGGGCAAAACCTAGTATATAGTATTGTTTGGTTTTGGGGTAGGTCAGGAAAACTCACTTTTTTTTTAATCCTCCGAGTACAGGCGAAAATCGACCACTCTGCCTGTCGAGTTTCACCGACCGCAGAGGTCGATTTGGCCGAGCAAGGCTTGTGGACCGGGATTTCATACAAACGGCCGTTCCAAAAAAACGCGTTTTGGTGATCCGATAATCGACTCTTTTCCCCCTCGATCCGCAAGACCTCACGGCGTATTGTCGCTTAAAAACGAAAAAGACGCTTACGCCCTTTCGATTTCCGTCGCCCGCCTCGACCCGCAGGCGATAATCGACCTCAGCTCCTCGAGTTTCACCGACCGCAGAGATCAATTTGGCCCGAAAGGGGGCACGGACGGCGTTCTCTGCGGGTCAGACCAGATTTCATATAAAAAAGATGACGCAGGGTCAACAGCGCTCCCAAACGGCGAAAACTACAATTAGATCTCTCACCGACGAAGAAATTCGACCTCAGTTATATTTCTCGCCGACAGGTTCACCCGTTAAAAAACGTCGAATCGTTTAGTAAAGAGATTTCCCATACAAAACTGATTTTTCTAGGGATTTATTCGAATTTTTTTAACGGCGTTTTCGAAAATAGCGGAGAAAAATTGACATTTTAAAGGCCCTTTGCGGGAACTTAGATTGCGGCGAAAACAAACATTTTGCACGAAATGTTTTTGATTGAAT
Organism: Limnephilus marmoratus; assembly: GCA_917880885.1. Taxonomy (NCBI): domain Eukaryota; kingdom Metazoa; phylum Arthropoda; class Insecta; order Trichoptera; family Limnephilidae; genus Limnephilus; species Limnephilus marmoratus. Next base: position 27,894,738 of record OU862924.1, on the reverse strand, counting down.
AGAAGGTATACAAGTTTAAGAAACTTTTAAAATAAAAACATGTGCTGCTTCCCATTTAAAATGTTACACTATATTGCATCAAATATTGAAATTTTACTGACATTTTCTGAAATCGATCTATCATCAACAATGCATAATTTTCCAGCCAGTTAATATAAACTCGAGGTAGGTACTGGCGTTTAAAATGTGAATGATTTAAATGCAGAAAATCGCGGTAGGTACCTACCGTTCTATTGAATTATTGCTAATTCGCTAAGTATTTATTGAGAAAACGCGTAAGTACCTACACCACCATTATTTTTCTCGGTATGTACTAGGTAGGTACCGGCTTACGAGATTCTTTCCTTTAAATGTTAAATCGAAAATTAAAGATATGAAATGAAAAAAATCATCCAAGATGGTAATTTTTGAAATATGTAGGAACACGGAGGTTGCTTCTGGATAACCACTGTTTGTAGGAACGTTATTTTTAAATTAATTAAGTTCATTTTCACGTAATGTGCGATTTTTATTTATTCAATTATCTTCAAAACTTATAATATTTATTATTATTTATTTATACTATTATTTCAAAATAGAAATAATTACGGAACTTGAATAGAATTTGAACAGAACTTTCACAGAACGTTAAAATTAACTTGAAAATCTGAAGATTTTTAAATAAATTTTTTGAAAAACTTAGCCTAAATATATTTCATATGTTTTTTTTTACGTATGTGCAGGTAACTCTACATAGAATCTATGCAGGTACCTACATGCACATAACAACTCAGAATCTGATGATATTGCTTATGAATTTTTTGTAAATGTATAATAAAATTGCTTGAAGTTGAATGGTATAATTTTTTTCAAAAATATTAAATTTACATACCGCTTTTTTTTGTATTTTGTATTTTAATGATAATCATTCAACGTGGAATTGGTATCGCCGCCCCGGGAACCATTCATTGGTTTCTATATACAATAGTGAGCTCTGGCATCATGAAATTATGCATTGCTAAACTTTTTTTTACATTAGCTCCACACAGGAGGCACCGAGGAAAACAATTTCCCTAGGGGCCTATGTCATCTTTGAGGATGCTGTGTCGAAGGTTTTTTGAGGGAAAGAAAGGAGAAGAAGATATAAGAAGGAAAAGGGTATGAGGGGTGGGTAGGAATCTGAGGGTCAGTGTCGCCAGGAGTAACGGACGTATGAATCTATTCCTCACACTGCGGTGCGAGGCGAAGGGTTGAGAGAATCTGGCTGGAGAGATAAAAAGCCTCCCTCAATCAGTCTCCTCCGATCCAGCCCGCCATGCAGTGGTTGGTCAAACGTATCCGCCACCAAGACCTAGACAAACCTCATCCCATGAACCCGGGCACCCCTGCTAAGTCACCAATCGTAGCGAACCACTTGGGTGACCTATGACAGCGGTGTTGGTTCATCCGATTGCGATGAGACTTTGGGAATTTGATGTGTGCATTCCCGCGATGGTTTTATGAAAACAATAATGATCAATCGGGATACAATAATGAACCGGGCGACCGAAGTAGGTGCACATTTGTCGCTTTTTGAAAACTAAATGTACCGGGAATGAATTAACGAAGCGCGAGAGGGGGGGAGGAAAAAGCTCCACACAGGAGACCCTGAGGAAAATAATTTCCCTCACGGTCATGTCATCTTTGGAGATGCTGGGTGGAGGGTTTTTTAAGGCAAAGAAGGAGATGAGAGTTCTGAGAAGGAAAAGGGTTTAAGGGGTGGGTAGGAATCTGGGGTTCAGTGTGTCCTGGTCATCCGCCTCCAAGACCTAGACAAACCTCACCCCATAAATCCGGGCACCCCTACTAAATCACCAAACGTAGCGAACCACTTGGGGTGACCTACGGCATGAGTGTTGGTTATCCAATAAAGGTCATCTTAGGGGATTTTTATTTCTACATAACATTATATACAACGGTTACCCGGCATGCGTTGCAAGATCACTGTAACCTCGGGGTCAACTTAACTGTAACGGTTCCATTCCAAGTTCCGGGAAACTACATTATAATGCAAGCGCCTTGCAAACGTCTGCACTATATTATAACATTATATACAACGGGTTCCCGGCATGCGTTGCAAGGTCACTGTAACCTCGGGGTCAACTTAACTGTAATGGTTCCATCCCAATTCCCGGGAAATAACATTTTAAAGCAAGTGCCTGCAATATATAAAATGATATACAACGGTTGCTCGGCATGCGTTGCAAGGGCACTGTAACCTCATGGTCAACTTAACTGTACTTCCATTCCAATTCCTGGGAAATTACATTTTAATGCAAGCGCTGCACTACATAACATTATATACAACGGGTACCCGGCATGCGTTGCAAGGTCACTGTAACCTCAGGTTTCTTCATATATTTAATTTAACACACACTCTTCCTCGCTTCATCCACGTTCACACGTCAAATCGCATAGTGTTTAAACCCGTCAGTTGCTTCTGCAACGGGCAAAACCTAGTATATATATTAATGCACAGTTTTATCGACGACTCGCGTTCCGAAAATCGACCTCCTTGCCCTTGCGTTTCAACCACCTTAAGGTTCGCTTTCGCTTGAGGACAAAAATTCAGCCACGAAAATTAAGACACGAAATGGGGAGGTTTTTTTTTTCGACAAAATAAAATATATATAGAGATTTATTCTCTGATACGAATCAGCGGCGAACACTAGAACTTCTAATTAAATCCCTCAATTCGGCTAGGTTCTATTTCCCGCCGACAGATAGCGTTTCAAAAAAAAAAAGTGTCAAAAAAGGCGTTTGTTTCAATACCATTTTTCCTTTATACGGGAATATTGAGTCAGGTCAGGATCTTAGATGTCAAATATTTAGCCTAACAAAACGGAACTCTCAGCGGTTTCGGTCGTCGTTTTGCCGAAAACGTCATTGCCGCTGAAAAAACGATTCCGGGTTAGATGTTTTAAAAAAAATTGATAGCCGGAAAGATTCCGCAACTTTTAACACCAATTATACATGCCCATCCCATGTAAAAATGTTCAGGAGAAGATGCCAAAACTCGAAGTTTTCCAAAAAAAATCACCAAAACACGTGCATAGACATTTCTTCAGAAGTGTAAATTTTACTGGCCAGGTAAATTCAAATGTAATTCATTGCTGAGTAGGTACTTATTTCGGTAGTATTGCAAATATGATGAAAAAGCAAAAAGATTTCAGGAATTTTTAAGGAAATGCGCAGGTACCTACGCGAATAGGTAGCTACACAATGTATTAGGTTTAAATGCAATACTAAGGTAAGGTTGTTTCGATGATATTGAATAATTCAACTTTTTTTTTAAATTAATTTTCAGGTTCTGTGTTGGTTTTATTCAAGTTCTGTTTTTTTATCATTATAGGCCAGTTACATCAGAAATCTTAAATAATTACAAAACTTTCCAAAACAGAAAATTTACTAGAAAAATTTGAAGAATTGTAATTTTTTTTTTTAAATAACCCAGGCTTATTTTTTTATTTATTTTGAAATGTGTGATTATTTATGAATGAAGCATGGTTCTATTTGGACATTGTTAAATAATAATAAAAAATATATAACGTGTGTTCTAGGTAGGTACTTACTAGCGGGGGCTTTTTTCCTTTAAAAATCAAAACATGATAATGAATAAATTTATTTGTAGTATTGCAAATTTTATGAAAAAAAAAAGATTGAAGGAAATTTTTAAGTATGTAGCTACACAATTAATTAGGTTATAATGCAATACAACGCGTACCTGGCATGCGTTGCAAGTCTACTGTAACCTCGGGGACAACTTAACTGTAATAGTTCCATCGCAAGTCCCGGGAAACTACATTATAATGCAAGCGCCTGCTCTATATAACATTATATACAACGGGCACCCGGCATGCGTTGCAAGGCACTCTAACCTCGGGGTCAATCAAACTGTTATGGTTCCATCCCAAGCCCCGGGAAACTACATTAAAATGCAAGCGCCTGCACTATATAACATTATATACAACGGGTACCCGGCATGCGTTGCAAGGCCATTCTAACCTCGGGGTCAATTAAACTGTTATGGTTCCATACCAAGCCCCGGGAAACTACATTATAATGCAAGCGCCTGAAACTATATAACTTTATATACAACGGGTACCCGGCATGCGTTGCAAAATCACTGTAACCTCGGGGTCATCTTAACTGTAATGGTTCCATTCCAAGTCCAGGGAAACTACATTATAATGCAAGCGCCTGCACTATATAACATTATATACAATGGGTACCCGGCATGCGTTGCAAGGTCACTTTAACCTCGGGGTCAATTAAACTGTAATGGTTCCATTCCAAGTCCAGGGAAACTACATTATAATGCAAGCGCCTGCACTATATAACATTATATACAATGGGTACCCGGCATGCGTTGCAAGGTCACTTTAACCTCGGGGTCAATTAAACTGTAATGGTTCCATCCCAAGTCCCGGGAAACTACATTATAATGCAAGCGCCTGCACTATATTACATTACATACAACGGGTACCCGGCATGCGTTGCAATATCAAGCACCTGAACTACATAACGGGTACCCGGCATTAGTTAGATGAAGTTTTACTTCAGTCGTGTGTTCTAAAGCACACTTTTTTTAAAGTTAATTTTCACGTTCTGTGTTAGTTCTTCTTCGATTGCGATGAAACTTTGGGACTTGATGTGCGCATCCCTTCGATTCTTTCTGTATAAAATGGTGAGCTCTGGCTTCATGAAATTATGCATTGCTAAACCGTTTATCCGATTGCGATGAAACTTTGGGGATTTGATGTGCGCATGCCGGCATGGTTTCTCTGTATAAAAGTGAACTCTGGCATCATGAAATTATGCATTGCTACTGCTACACCATTTAACCGATTGCGATGAAAATTTGATATTTAACCGATCGATATTTAATTTAACACACACTCCTCCTCGCTTCATCCACGTTCACACGTCAAATCGCATAGTGTTTTAACCCGTTAGTTGCCTCTGCAACGGGCAAAAGCTAGTATATATATTAATGCACAGTTTTATCGACGACTCGCGTTCCGAAAATCGACCTCCTTGCCCTTGCGTTTCAACCACCTTAAGGTTCGCTTTCGCTTGAGGACAAAAATTCAGCCACGAAAATTAAGACACGAAATGGGGAGGTTTTTTTTTTCGACAAAATAAAATATATATAGAGATTTATTCTCTGATACGAATCAGCGGCGAACACTAGAACTTCTAATTAAATCACTCAATTCGGCTAGGTTCTATTTCCCGCCGACAGATAGCGTTTCAAAAAAAAAAGTGTCAAAAAAGGCGTTTGTTTCAATACCATTTTTCCTTTATACGGGAATATTGAGTCAGGTCAGGATCTTAGATGTCAAATATTTAGCCTAACAAAACGGAACTCTCAGCGGTTTCGGTCGTCGTTTTGCCGAAAACGTCATTGCCGCTGAAAAAACGATTCCGGGTTAGATGTTTTAAAAAAAATTGCTAGCCGGAAAGATTCCGCAACTTTTAACACCAATTATACATGCCCATCCCATGTAAAAATGTTCAGGAGAAGATGCCAAAACTCGAAGTTTTCCAAAAAAAATCACCAAAAAACGTGCTTAGACATTTCTTCAGAAGTGTAAATTTTACTGGCCAGGTAAATTCAAATGTAATTCATTGCTGAGTAGGTACTTATTTCGGTAGTATTGCAAATATGATGAAAAAGCAAAAAGATTTCAGGAATTTTTAAGGAAATGCGCAGGTACCTACGCGAATAGGTAGCTACACAATGTATTAGGTTTAAATGCAATACTAAGGTAAGGTTGTTTCGATGATATTGAATAATTCAACTTTTTTTTTTAAATTAATTTTCAGGTTCTGTGTTGGTTTTATTCAAGTTCTGTTTTTTTATCATTATAGGCCAGTTACATCAGAAATCTTAAATAATTACAAAACTTTCCAAAACAGAAAATTTACTAGAAAAATTTGAAGAATTGTAATTTTTTTTTTAAATAACCCAGGCTTATTTTTTTATTTATTTTGAAATGTGTGATTATTTATGAATGAAGCATGGTTCTATTTGGACATTGTTAAATAATAATAAAAAATATATAACGTGTGTTCTAGGTAGGTACTTACTAGCGGGGGCTTTTTTCCTTTAAAAATCAAAACATGATAATGAATAAATTTATTTGTAGTATTGCAAATTTTATGAAAAAAAAAAGATTGAAGGAAATTTTTAAGTATGTAGCTACACAATTAATTAGGTTATAATGCAATACAACGCGTACCTGGCATGATGCGTTGCAAGTCCACTGTAACCTCGGGGTCAACTTAACTGTAATAGTTCCATCGCAAGTCCCGGGAAACTACATTATAATGCAAGCGCCTGCTCTATATAACATTATATACAACGGACACCCGGCATGCGTTGCAAGGCACTCTAACCTCGGGGTCAATCAAACTGTTATGGTTCCATCCCAAGCCCCGGGAAACTACATTTTAATGCAAGCGCCTGCTCTATATAACATTATATACAACGGGTACCCGGCATGCGTTGCAAGGCCACTCTAACCTCGGGGTCAATTAAACTGTTATGGTTCCATCCCAAGCCCCGGGAAACTACATTAAAATGCAAGCGCCTGCACTATATAACATTATATACAACGGGTACCCGGCATGCGTTGCAAGGCCATTCTAACCTCGGGGTCAATTAAACTGTTATGGTTCCATACCAAGCCCCGGGAAACTAAATTATAATGCAAGCGCCTGAAACTATATAACTTTATATACAACGGGTACCCGGCATGCGTTGCAAAGTCACTGTAACCTCGGGGTCATCTTAACTGTAATGGTTCCATTCCAAGTCCAGGGAAACTACATTATAATGCAAGCGCCTGCACTATATAACATTATATACAATGGGTACCCGGCATGCGTTGCAAGGTCACTTTAACCTCGGGGTCAATTAAACTGTAATGGTTCCATCCTAAGTTCCGGGAAACCACATTATAATGCAAGCGCCTGCACTATATAACATAATATACAACGAGTACCTGGCATGCGTTGCAAGCCCACTTTGACCTCGGCTCAACTAAACTGTAATGGTTCCATCCCAAGTCCCAGGAAACTACATTATAATGCAAGCGCCTGCACTATATTACATTACATACAACGGGTACCCGGCATGCGTTGCAATATCAAGCACCTGAACTACATAACGGGTACCCGGCATTAGTTAGATGAAGTTTTACTTCAGTCGTGTGTTCTAAAGCACACTTTTTTAAAGTTAATTTTCACGTTCTGTGTTAGTTCTTCTTCGATTGCGATGAAACTTTGGGACTTGATGTGCGCATCCCTTCGATTCTTTCTGTATAAAATGGTGAGCTCTGGCTTCATGAAATTATGCATTGCTAAACCGTTTATCCGATTGCGATGAAACTTTGGGGATTTGATGTGCGCATGCCGGCATGGTTTCTCTGTATAAAAGTGAACTCTGGCATCATGAAATTATGCATTGCTACTGCTACACCATTTAACCGATTGCGATGAAAATTTGATATTAAACCGATCGATATTTAATTTAACACACACTCCTCCTCGCTTCATCCACGTTCACACGTCAAATCGCATAGTGTTTTAACCCGTTAGTTGCCTCTGCAACGGGCAAAAGCTAGTAATGATTAATGATCAATAAGATGGATCAAGGAAAAAAATATTTATGAGATGTAATATTTTTGGTATGCCTCGTTATTCTCATGTGCCATTCGTGTGGAAAACGTTCTTTTTTTTAAAATGATTTTCGGCTATGTAATTATCGTTTTTTCGCACCTATAAAATTATGTCCCATCTTTCCGGTTTATAAAAATGGTCTGATTTTTCGGATTGAAATTTTCAAAAAATCGCCAGGGTTTCAAAAATACGATAAATAAAAATACAGAATTTCTTAGAATATTTGCTAAACCGGAAAAAAAATTAAAAAATGTGATGCAAGTGGCCTATTGAATTGATTTTCTGATAAAGATAGGTATTCGTTATTTGATAAAAGTTTTATGAATTTCACCCGAATTAAGATAAATTTCTAGCTGTCCTCCGTTAGCTACATCCTGCATCATTGCACAAGCAGTAGTTTTCGCTTATAATGATGGGAATAGGAGTAATTTAAATTTCGTCCGATTATTCGTAAACCGGTAACACAGACTGTGTTTTTAGACAGAAAGAAAAAAATGTCAAAAAGTGTCACAATCAAATAACAATTCATCCAGCGATTTTAAAAAATCGGGTCAACGCTGCAACAAAACCAATGGTAGCGAAAAAATAGAGCCAAAAACACGTATTCGATTGTGCACGGAAAAACATACAGTAAAACTAATCCAGCATTAAGCAAGTTTCTGATGCTTTACTGTAGTCGCCAGTCACCAGTCACCAGTCATTGGGTACGGGATCTGCATTATCCATGAAGCAGGCTGAACCGTGTGCTGTGGGCTGTCTGTAGACTACAGTCTGCAGCCCATGCTACATGGGAGACACAAATCTCCCTTCAGGAGATTAGATCTCCCGCAGTATCATCGCGCATCCTAATGAGTCTGGAGGGGCATGCAACAAACTGTACACTATTCATATGTACACACCCAGCAAGGGTTTCCCAATCGGTCGATCCCAATCATTTTTATTTGATGACTAGGCATACAATTTTGACTTTAGAAGCTATATTAAATATAAACGTAAAAAGAGAAAAATAATGTTTTCTCAGTCCTCTTCATTAGATGATCGTGTGCTGAGGCCAACCAGCACAAGATCTTATTATACTTACTTATTTTTTTTTTATTTGGATAGAGGATTTTCAGCGACTTCTAAGGGGTTTTTTTTAGCGAATTCGTGCTTTGGATAGAGTTTTTTTTTATCTACCTACCTAGATATTTAAAAAAAGGTTTGTATGATATTGGATGGAAGTGTTATGTATTTATAACTTCTTATCTAAAGAGATAGAGATTCTTCAATTACGATCATGTTTTTTGAAAAAAAAAATCATTTTAATTTTTTTAATTTACAAGGGTGTCAGGGGGTAAAGCCAAAATAGATGTTGGTCTAGCACAGTGATCAGTGGATAACTTTACAATATCGGATCGATAGGCGAACTTCGACAATTTTATATCGAGAATCCGAGCACGGTTGACAGAGAATAAGTAAGAGATCGATATATGCCATCAACATTAGTGGATCTGTCTATGGATTTACATTTAAAAATTAAAATACTAATAAATTAACAACTTCACACTAAACGGCAGTTAATTAACGAGGTTAATTAGATAATAATTAATAATTAGCATAACGAACGACATTCTTAAAAAAGTTGTGAATATTGACAGGTTATCCGACACTCAGGTCAGGAGGCCGTGCTAAAATTGTCTTTTAGTTTAATTGGCGGTCAAAATCATATTTTGACCGTGCACGCAAATAACGCAAACTTACCATAGATGACAAAATTTGTGAATATCGTATTGACGTAGGATTTTATCGATCGACATGCTAGACCTCCTGAACGAAGGACAAATTACTTTTGCTAGATTTGTGCTTATTTATAACAATGGAGCGTTTCGATGGTCAAGTCTTAAAGAACTAAAAAATGCAATTGCAAAAATTCTTGTTAGATTCTTACAAGTATTATTATAAAAAGTAGCTCCCAATCTCAAAAAGGTTGGGAACCTTTGGCGCATAGAACAACAGTAGAAAATATTACAAATTGTTTTTTACTAGATTTGTGTTTTTTTTATAATGAAGCTATAGTTTTGAAGAACTAATAAAAACCACACCAAAAATTCTGTTAAGATTCTTGTTAGAAATTGCCCCATTAAAATGAATAAAACTAAGTTAAAAAAAACTCCCAACTTTGAACAGATTGGGAACCGTTGCTATTCAGTTTACAGTCTGTTAATTTGCAGGTATGATGATCCGGATCAAATTATAATCACGCATTTAATTTAATATCTGGCTAAAAAAAATAATTTGATGAAAATTAATATTATCTATACATATTATCAGCATTAATTACTTATTAGAATTCGGTACCAATTTCGGTTGGGAATTCGTGTCTGTAACACTGAATCCAAACCCAAGGACTCGGATTACTCGCTTTGAATTTAAGCATCATTTTAAAAATTGTTTGGAGAATTATTTTGTTTTGAGATTTCAAGCGATAAAGAACCTGTCTATTTTAAGATGAAGCCATAGTAAATAATGCAAAATCATACAAAATCATATGTTTTTGTTTTGAAAATTTGATCGCTTAGAAGTATTGTAGATGCTTCAATTAAATACTGCGTGTAGAAAATACCTTGGCCCTTAAAAATATCGGTAATTTTTTTTATAAGTCTTTTAATAAGCCTATAAAAAAATAAAGTATAAGGTCTAAAAAACACACTTACAAGTCCAAACTCTCCTATTTATAAACCCCTTTTCGGTTTTGGTTTTATTGTATAATGGGGCAAATTCAGTTTATTTTATAATGATCGCAAAAAAAGTTGATATTTACACCCAATCTTCCCTATGCATTTTCGCGTTGTTATTTTACAATACGGCCGCTAGTCGACGAATTCGGTTTTTCAAAGTGAACCTTATGGCGTCCACCGAAGAACTACTGTTCACGCCACAGTCGCCAAACCTCAGTCACACCCCGAACTGAGCGGGAGATGGACGCGTCACTCCGCGTTGCTTGATTTCGTGAAATCAATTTTAAATTTCCGTTTTATTACAATAAACAATGCGTAAAACAGGAATTAATATTTTTACAGGCCTTTACGAAATCAACTTGTAAAACAAAACTCTCAAATACCTTTTCCAACCTTTCCAAAAGCTTTTTCTCAAGTATTTTTAAACTCCTCCCATAAAGGGCGTGAATTCCGATTTCGATTTTTTCCTGAACTAGTGGATCGCCTTAAACAGAAAATAATCTGAATTACCATTTTTAAAATTTGAACTGATTTGTCAAGAATTCATACTATCCGTGGCTATTACGGGTTGTGCTGGGAATATATAAATAATAAATAGATACCTGTCGCCAGATTTTTTATCCGAAAGAACAGAAATGCCGTAGAGAAATTGAGGAGCGTTTTCACAAAGAGGATACACAAAAACTTTTATTTTCGTTGAACAATTTGGACTTTAAATGTATATTTAATTAACTTTTATGATGTATAATAAGAAAACCAATTCATTTGTGAAAATAAAAATATATTAAAAAAGATGTGGAAAAAGTGGAAATTTTAACAACATAGAAATATCTGCAATAAAAATAAAAAGTTTTCGTATATGAAATATCCCCTAAATTTTAGTTAAATAATAAAAAATAGAACTTTGCTTTATCGTTCTGAGTATCTAACGCATTTAAAAAATATTGTAAATATTAGAAAATAAAAATTTTAAACCTAACACCGACCGGGGAAAAGTTCATTAAAAAAATACAAAGGTAATTTATTTATTTATTTTGAATTTCACGCCCGGCTGGCCTAAAACAAACAAAATCAAAATCAATACCTATATACCTAGGCAAAACATCTTCAGAGAATCAGAAATACAGTTTATTTTTTATAAACACTATTTCTATAGTGTGTCAATATAACAATTATTTATAAAAAATATATACGAAATTATAATAAAATCCGTAACTTGAACCTGCCAATAAGAACAAATTACTAGGAGCGCAGAAATATGATTGGATATATATCCATTTTATTATTATCAGAAATATTTATTACTCATTGCAGTCGTTAAAAATCACATAGCGAGGAAACCATTTATTTTAAAAAAATATGTTCCTTTTTTTCCCAACGATTTTATAAATAACATCAATGAACAAATTGGTATACTCACCAAACCGATTGTATTATGGGTCGCATTTTATGAAAATAGTCCCATTGCACCAGAATGTAAGATCGGGCTTGCTATCATTAAAAAAGCTTGCACACTACCATAGAGTATAGAGCCTAGACTTTTAGTTAGTCATAGACCAAAACGTAATGATTGACAATCGGAGGTGGGCGTAGACAGAGCGGAATACGGAATGCTGCCCCCCTTTGGAATGTCGTTGCGGCGGTATATATTATTATTGGCAATTACCGTAAGTCTATCTGTTGCTTAAACCATAGACGAAAGCAATGCAGTTTAGATTGTAATGCATTGGAATGCATTTTGCCAAGGACGAATGCTTTTGTTACGGCTGGGGTTTGAAGTTCCACTGCAGAATTGAAAACTAAATAAGCCAATTTTAAATATTTGAATTAGACTTGAGAGGAAACCGGGTGCACGTTTTCTCCCTACAAACGTATTTTCCATTTCCTCTCTGGATTTTGACACGACTGCAAATATATTTTTAATATAATATAGGTATCGACCAATAGCGTGTCGGTATGTTATGCTTTTTTTAATCAATTATTTCTTATGGAAGTTAGGTCCGTCCAAAAATCGTTAAAATTGCCTGGTTTGAACGACACCAACTGTATTTTTAAAAAGGGCAAATCGTACAGACATAGAATATTTTGTTCTAACACAGTCGGTAAGAAAATCTTAAAAATCGGTTCAGTTTTGGAGGAGAAAAATGGGGAATACAAAACCTTGATTTTGACGATTTTAGTATATTCAGCCCGAGGTGTAGTTTTTTCGCCCAAAATTCCAAAGGGTAACAGCTACAATGACGGTAACTTATCACCTTAATCAGTAACTATTATTAAAATTTCTCGGCGACTGTGTTTCCTCGAATTGTTTGGCGAATGTGGTACAAAAGAAATCACTGAAAATAAAAATAATGAAGTTACGCACGAAACTCAAGGTCAGGAGGAATGCACAACTAATAATTTTATTGATTTTTCTAAAGCACTGTTATTGTAGTACAGAATGGTTTTATTCCTCATGTTCATTGATTGATATTGTATCAATAATTTTATGAAGTGTTTTGATTTTGGTCTATAATGCAAACTTATTGACTTGCAATAATGGACAAAGTAACCCTTTGACGCTTTTGATATTCTTGAGAATGGTTTTTTTCTGCTAGATTTCTGATGCATCCGATTCGTTTTCCTGTTTTGTTCAAAACAGTGACTGTGCTTCTAAAAACGAATTGATGCATAACTTGGGAACTAGACCGAGATGAAGGATTTTTCTTTGCTTAGAATTTCACAAGTTTAGACCTAGGGTCTATACCTAGAACCAAGGAAGCCAGGAAGGAACTAGAAAAGATCTCGGCTATCACAAAGTAAGATTTATGAAGCAAGGTTGATACTATAAATATACATTATATAGGATTTTATTTATTCATTACAGTACAACTACCTTTAAGCAAAAATACAACATAATTATTCAGAGTAAACATACTAATATGATTGAAATTTACTAAAATTTACAATCAGGCTATATAAAATAAAATGTAAACTAATCAATGTTTTCAAAAAATTTGTGAAATAGTTTTTTTGTAAGTTATTTCGGTGCTATTCAAATTTCTTCTTGCATAATAGTTACCCAAGCTGTGAATATATTTTGATACGAACTAGGTATGAACTGGGTAGAAACTGGGTAAGAACTGGATAGGAATTGGGTAGGACTGGGTAAGAACTGGGTTAAGAACTGGGAAAGTACTGATTAGGAACCTAGGAACTAGAATAAGTTGAATAGTTGGAGATATTCATAGTATCGCCCTGGTGAAAGAACGCCTTCCAGAATCAACAACGAGCTAATTGATAAGAGGGCATTACCAGAGAAAACCAGAAATATGTCATTTTCAAATCAGATTTTAGACGTATTGACTCTTTTCCACAAAAAATTATAAATGGATTTCGAAAAATTGTTCTTTTATCTAGCATTCGCATGTAATAAATTTTGAGAAATTTTTTAAATTTTTAGTATAATAAGGTTATTCCATAGGTCGTTGGCAGATTTGTTAAATTTTCAAAAAGATTTTGTATTATACCACACCCATTTCATATAATATAATCATGCAGTAAAATAAATCAATACATTATCTAGCAAACGCATGTTTTAGAATTGTAATTTTAGTTTCGTTAAAATCATTAAAAAATATGTACTGCTAGCATTGGCGCTACTTGCGGCCAACGCCAAACCCAAAACCTGGAAAGGACATGCAATAAACAGACCAGCGGCTAGCTCAACCAGCCGGCGCGAGCAAGGTTCCTCTTAAACCCAGGGCGAGTGTTTGTGGTTCGCTTGTAAATTCCTACTTCCCTTCCTTTCCTCACAATCTCCAGGTCTCCTTCCTCAATCAGAACACAGTTGTTATGCACGAAAAAGGGTTTATTCATTTAAAGGTGAACAGGATTATACACAAGCCAGCCTCGGCACTAAACACATGGTTATTTGGCTAACTAAATTGCTATCGTTCTATCAACTCTCTCTCTACGCGTATATAGTGAAGTTAAATGTCAGTTCTTAGCACACAGAGGGGAAGGAAGGTTCATTTGTACTCACAGGCAGGATATAGGTAGTCGTCAGAAGGTACTGGTATTATATACTTCACACAATTAAAATAAAACATCGCGAAGTCAGTTTACGGCGGGCGCCATAAATATACAAACCACCCACTAGATTGATAACTTCAGGCTTTTGTTCGAGAAAAATTTGGTCACTATTTCACCATCAAAATGCAATAATTTTTCGAATGATGATGATGATGACGGGGATTCGTGATGTCACACACCATAGACGAAGATAGAGTAAGCAACAATAAAAAAGGCGCGACCATAGACAATATTATTTTCTTTCGGGGCCTACCCAGTACCGCCCAAATTATTAGCCTTAAATATTATTTTAAAAATAAAACTCGTAATTACATGATAAGAATTTTATTAAAAACAGGAAATTCATATAATTAAAATATGATTGTGCGTTCCTACAAAACTACTGAAATTTAAAATTTTTCATTTTATAACAGAAAAATGAAAAACTCAGAATTACATGTACATATTTTAAACAAGAATACAATGTAAGCAGGTTATATTTCTGTAGCAAATTGCCACATGAAGAAATTGTTTTAAAGATGAATTACTTAACGTACCTATTATATCTTTCGTCAGGTCTAAGATAAATTTACCATATTGCCAAAATATAACCAAGGTCCATGGAGACATTAGTTTGCATAAGATGTTTGATGTTTCATTCGGGGCTCAAATATGTATAATATATATTAATTTGGAGTTTAGTTTAGTTCAGTTCATCATATTTTCCCTGAAATCATTAAAATTAATGTAACAAATGTACATTGAAAATTAAAACTCTTCAAAACAAAAACAAAAAATATTACTTAAGAAGTTATGTTTTATAAAAACTATATTGTTTCACTTATGGAAATTAGTTAAAAAATGGAATTTTTATTTTATTTGTGTACATGTATATGGCAAATGTATGGTATGGTACATGTACATGGTATGGTACATGTACATGTATTGTGTATATGGAAATTAGTTAAAAAATTGAATTTTTATTTTATTTGTGTACATGTACATATCTATGTATGTACTTAGTTACATTTGCTCCCAAGTCTTTTAATTTATGATTACTCTCATACTAAACCAAGTTCTGGGATACCTACTTAGGGAACGTACCCATACTACGTGACACGTTTAGGGGGGGGGGGGGTCTTCAAAATGTCACGCTCCATACAAATGAGCGGCGGGTTGCTTAGGATTTTGGTCACCGGGGGGGGGGGGGGGTTAAAAATAGCAAAAAATTGGTCACGTAGTATGGGTACGTTCCCTTACTTATATAAAGAAACCTACTCAAATGCATTAAATTTGTCTGACGTTATTAAATTTTTGTAAAATGAAAGTAAGTAATAAAAATAATAATTACCTCTGCATCATGCACAATGACTGATAGTATTTCCCTTAACCTCATCTAACCATCTCCAGAAACAGAAGCGAATGTATTGGGATGTGGATATAAAATGTTATATTGTAAACAAGTAAAATTTTGTCGGTTCAGATTCCACTGAAAAATAGGAATACATTTATTAAATACTGATAAAAATATTTAAAAAATGCTAAAAATAAGAACAGAAAGTGCAAGCGTAGTGATAAATGTGTTGTTTTTATCATCAGGGTTGATGTGCAAAACGGCACAATACCCCCAAAAAAATCTCTTTGATACTTTTTGCCGTGAAAATCTAAAATCGTACTTGAATAATAGGTATTTTATCAAACCTAACTCCTATATGCTAATTGTTAAAATCTATTTCATATAATAAAAAAAAACATAAGCACTATTGTCAAAATCCAGAGAGGAAATTAGGGAAGATTAAATTAATGAGATAGGTCGATGCAAGATAGAAACATGTATACCTTTTTAAGATGTAATCGTGATGTTTGACTGCGTCAATTATTAGATTCCGGGTGGATAAATATGTTCTGAAAACGGAAAAACATGTACAACACCGATTAAAATACAACTTAAATAACATACCTACTTTAGGAACACTGAAATATCAACCAAAGGAAGTTTCCCACCTGTTATTTTGTTCCAATTACGGGTCCTGTTCTTCCATTTTTCAAATTCCCAAACTCCATACTCACACTTATTGCCATCTTATTGCGTCGGAAATGTGAATGCATTGTAAATGTCAAACGAAAATAAAGCGGAGAAATGCAACCAAAATCCAAGCTTCCTATTGGTGGAGGTAGTAGCTGGGGACCATAAACAAATCGAAGGGGACTTATGATATCACCAAAGATTCGGTTCACTTTTTGGATCGGAGTTATACCCGCCTGGCGGGCGCCCTAGCGCACCCGCTAGGACGCACTTGTTGTTCGCCCGAGGCCCGGTTGGTAGAAGTGTGTCGTTCCGGCCGGAACGAATCCAAAGATTCCGATTCCGAATGCGTTTGATTCGTTCCGAGTCCGCAAAATGTTATGAATCAGTTCCGGAGTCGCTCGCACTCGGGCGAGGTTGACGCGGAAGGAGGTGTGCGACGCGGGCCGGGCGGCAGGAAGCAGGAATCATTTACGGGAGGAGGTGCGCGGCGCAGGCCGGGCGGGGATTTGTCACTCTATCACTCGGGAACGAGTGACAGAGTGAGAATACAGGACTTATTCACGGGATGAGGTGTGTGGCGCAAGCGGGGCGGCGTTGTATTGCTCTAGCGGGGCGCGATGACAGCGTGAAAACATTTTTCGAAAAGAAATAGCATTATATCTTAGTCAAAAGATAGCAAGGAGCACTGCTTTTTACCTTTTGTCGGTCATCACGGAGCAAATCTCACATTCATACATCGTCTCAAACATACTCTTCTTTTATTCTGACTTTTGACATGGCCCGACTCAAGTATCTGATTCACTTGATCTTGCCATGTCTTCCCCGGGCGTCCCCAACATCTTCCACCATTCACATTTTGGCATATATTCTCCTTACACTACTTTCTTCGTTCATTCGCTCTACTTGCCCAAACCATCTGAGGGTCCCCTTCTTAATCTTACTCATTATGCTTACATCAGCCTTACATTATTTGCGGATCTCCACATTTCTCTCACGATCATACATAGTTTCACCACATATACGCCTCAGGGATCTCATTTCAACAGCATTCAGTTTACTTTCATCCTTCCTCTGCCGGTTCCATGGCTCACTGCTATACAAGGACTCCACTGTTTGTAAGTTTCAAATGTATCGTAAATATCTTACACGGTTCTCATAAAGCCGACAAAGATATCACTCATGTCAAATACATTATTATTAGCTATATAAAGATAAGACTTCTCGCTCGCAATAAACAATAGCATGTTAATGTACACACGCCCGGCTACTTAAACACATGATTCCTTAACTCCGTAACGTTCCACGATTCCACCGAGTACGGCGAGTTCAGCTGAATCAACTCTCGGCATTGAATCAGCAGGAGTCAAATTGAGTTTGGTTCCGGCCGATTCAACGACTCCGGCGGAGCGCCACAATGAGTTTGGTTCGGCGAGTCCGGCGGAATCAACTCTGGCATTGAATCAGCAAGAGCCAAACTGAGTTTGATTCCGGCCGATTCAACGACTCCGGCGGAACGCCACAATGAGTTTGATTCGGTGAGTCCGGTGGAATCGCCGGAATCAAAGGAGCGAGTCCAGTGAATCGAGTCCACTCAGTCGAATATAGGTCCGGAATTGATTCCGTAAAATGAGTGAATCAACCCACTTCTACCGGTTGGGGAATGAATCCTGGGAGCCGCTCGGCGCTTGGCTACTTGTGTCGAGCGGTGCGGGGAAAGGGGGGCGGAGGGCCTGTGCAAGGGGTCAATTCGCTATTAGCTCGCACGGGAATCAATTCCGTAACGTAACAGTACGTACATGTGTTTCTTGACGAAAATTGGTCCATTTGTGTATTTATTTGCGCACTTACAAACTAATATATTTAAAATTTTTTTAACATTCTTATTAAATTTAGACATTATTGAAAAATGATAAATACTTATAATGAAAAAATAATTACAAAAAGTACATTATTTTAATAGTTTTATCATCACGCCTTTCAGAATTTTTGGATGAAGGTATAAATTAAAGCTAATTTGGATTGAAATAAATTCGATATTGAGTTATAATTTAAAAAAGCTGGTACGGAGAATAATTAATCTTTCTCATTGTAACTGCCCTGCACGATCGTAAGGACAACTTTCGACGAAATGTGGATTTTCGTCCGCTGGCTGGTTAAACGCTCTGAAGTACTACTTGACATACTAAACAGCGGCCGGTGGCGTCGCTAGTGTGGATAAAAGATCAAAAATATTTTATTTTTTAAATTTCGTTTGTTAGTTCCCCCTTCTGCCGCATGCAAATATAAGCGTGCCAAGATGTGCATTATACAAAACAATGTACTTGCTACTTAGTTGGCTATAATTGATAATTATTCTTCAAGGGTGAGTAGGCAGGAGGAGATTATTACTGGTGCTGGTCGAGGGGCAGTCAGGCTCTACAGGTGAATCCATTAATCTCACAATATTATACTAAAAGTCCCGACTATCACGCGAAGGGTTCGGAGCGCTTAGATAAATTACACCAAACAAACGGGGAAATAATTGTTATAATTATTGATGTAGGTACAGTATGTAAGGATTGCAAATATATTCTATGGAATCTTTACGTCGGTACTTGAATCAAATAAAGTTTAAGAAATCTGATTCCTTCGAATCTTTATATTCTGGACACAAGATTTTCACAAATCACTAGCAGATTAGCGGAGGCGTCTACTAATATCTACAGGAATTCCAAAAACTGAAAAAAAACGAACTAATATCTATGAGAACTAAAGTGTTGACGAATATCTCCAGCTCAAACTGCTGACTAAT
Source organism: Limnephilus marmoratus (assembly GCA_917880885.1). NCBI lineage: Eukaryota > Metazoa > Arthropoda > Insecta > Trichoptera > Limnephilidae > Limnephilus > Limnephilus marmoratus. The sequence continues at coordinate 27,875,444 of OU862924.1, read as the reverse complement.
ATCTATGAGAACCAAAGTGTTAACGAATATCTACAGCTCAAACTGTGCCGGTTACTCGGCTGAGTGACCAGTGATGACATGCGAAAAAAATTTTTTATTTGATTTTGAAGAAAAAAAAATCATCGAAAGTCACCGAAGACCAAAATTTTATTTACATTTTTTACCCCAAATAACGGGTTAAAGTAAGACAAATATGTCCCTTAACACCCTGTATACTAATAGTATTCTCATTAAAATTTGTCATTAATCCCTTGGACCTAGACAAAACAATGCAATGCCATCATATTTTCCATCTTGGCCTATTCAAATAGATTGATTTTTAACGCATCCCAAATTTTTTAATTGGCTAACCGATGGTATTATTTTTTGAAAACTGTTGGTATTTACCACATTATATGAAACAAAAACAAGCAAAAAAACCTTTGATAGACAAACGTAGTCTAAAGGGAGGCATCTACTAATATCTACAGGAATTCCAAAAACTGAAAAAAATCAAACTAATATCTATGAGAACCAAAGTGTTGACGAATATCTACAGCTCAAACTGTTGACTAATATGTATGAGAACCAAAGTGTTGACGAATATCTACAGCACTGGCAGAGGTTGGATTTGCAATTATGTATAGCATATTGGAATAACGTAATATTGCGTATGCAGTTTAAAAAACTTAATTTATGTAAGTATGTAAGTAAAAATCCCTAATATCGGACTATTGGACACATTTAGCTGATTAGTCCAACCTGCGCTCTGTAGATATTAGTCAACACTGGGACCGTCATAGATATTCGTCCGACCTTAGCTCTGTAGATATTAGTCAACACTCTGAAGTTCGTAGATATTAGTTCAACATATGAGCTGCAGATATTCATCCGACATACAGGCTGTAGATATTAGTATCTAGAGTCAGATTTGCAGTAGTCTATCATGGTGAAATGCTGAAAACGTGTGCACATTGCATTAAAACACAGCGATTAGTAATAATATAATACCTAAGGGAGCCTGATTTGTGCCAACATCTCTGCCATGAGTGGTTAGTGATTTAGAAGGTGTGCCCGGGTTCATGGGGTGAGGTTTGATTAGGTCTTGGTAGAGAATGCGTTTGCCCAGCTAATGCGTAGCTGGCCGGATCGGGAGAGACTAGTTGGGGGAGACATAACCTACGAGCTCCAGCCGGACTATTTCGATTCATCGGCTTACACCCCCGTGGGAGGGATGTATTCATATAACGTCTATACAATACAATACAATTGGTCTACCCCATTTCAGAACTTTTGAAGGTTTTCAGACGGCAAAAAATGCTTTTATCATTACAAAACAACGCAACACATACCACTTCCATATAACACTTAGAGAAAACATTAAAAATTGTGTTTTAATCACTGAATTACTAATAAAATGTATGTATGCCCGCTAATTTTGGGTACACATATCTGCGTATAATGGTGACATCGCATAATTGGACACACCTGAACAAAAATCAAGAACTGTCACAAATTACCGAAGAATTTTGACCTATTTCTTCTGGTCACTAGCCAAAAAATTTCGCAACAAGTGGATTACAAAATCTGATTTTCAAAGCTTATTTTCCTAAAATACGGTCTTTTCTACACAAATAATATTTAACCAATAACACAAATTTTCTTATGAATATGATAATGTATTATGTTATATTACGATGAAAACATGCACCAGGATATCGTGTTTCACAAGATAAAATAAGGCCCGTACCCAAGAGAAAGACAGTTACGTCTAACTGCAAATAAAACCCTAAAACATAACAAATATAAGAATTCTTGGGTATTTATAGCAGGTTATAATTACGTCGGAATGTGTTAGTGAATGTGTATTATCTATTAATAATAAGAGTAGGTATTTATTTTCCATCACCTCTTTATAACGAGAACTAAATAAAAGCTATGGAGTTATTTTTTTGTTTAAATTTGCCCTAGATTATGGGAAGACCAGTGGCGGCCGCTGCCCTGAAAACGTAGTGGTTCACTGATAATCCGTAACTATGAGATAACGATTACTAAGCAACATTAGGTAAAAATGATCCCACTAATCTTATTTGGAGAGAAGATCTATTTTAAGCTGTTTTCGAAGTGCGAAAACTTCTACATATCGCTTTTTAATTAAAACTTTTATTTTTCGGTACTAAGAAAATAAAAACACAATACTATTTTTCGTAAATAAATCTTAATTTTCAACCCAAAAAACACTTTTTGTTACAATGTTTAATTCATTTTATTTTATATTTCATAAAATAAAATAAATTTGAAAGTAGTGTAAGAAGAATATACGACGCAAATGTGAATGGTAGAAGAAGTTGGTGGCGCCCGAGGAAGACATAGCACGAGCAAGTTAATCAGATACTTGAGTTGGGCCATGTCGGAATAATAGAAGAGAATGTATGAGACGATGTATGAATGTGAGTGAGGCAAAGAGTGTGTGCCAAGACCGAGTTATTTGGCGGTCCGTCCTCTCTGCCTACCCCTGTGGGGAAACGGCGTGATGGTTGGTTAGTTAGTTTTATATTTCATTTTAAACAGGATACAAACAGTATTTATAAACAATGTATAAACAGCACGAGGGCAAAATTGTCAAAGTGACCTATAAAAAAATTGTATTCCTTAATGATCAGCGTTTTATAATTTAAAACACCAATCAATAAAAAAGCAAATATATGTAAAATGTAGGTATTTGCTGTACCTTTTGATTAAAAAAAGAATTATTCAGTTTGGTTAAGTATTTTTGCCTTAAATCCAAATTTAAGTTTGTATGATAAATGCCGCTGGGTGGCACACCGATAAGGCTTAATTTTTCATACATATGGCCGGCGTTGCGCGCTGGAGATGTTTGGGATATTCGATACAAAAACATAATTCGTTCCGCTTGCAATGGGCCTGCACACCGGACAGGGTAACTTCGCGCGGAACTTTGAGAATTTGCTCTCCCTGATTCATATTATATTATGCATTATATTGGTAGGTGATATTTTTAATGAAATTCATAGATTTTATATTTTTCGGTAAGATATTATAAAGTAATTTTAGACGATATAATTTACCAGTGCTGCACACAAACACACTGTTCAACCAGCCGCCCTTGGGGAAGACTTATTAATCATCATCTGGGGAAGACTTATTAATTTCATTACGGTTGATTGTTTGTTTGTAACTCGGGTTCATTGAACTCTACAACTAAGATATTTTTGGAAATTTTTGAAAAATTTTATCTCATTGTACGAATTCAAAAATAATTGCATACTTGAAATCTGTATTTCCTTTGCAAAAAAATTTGAAAGATTTCTTGAATTTTACTAGAATTAATTGCATCCTCCAGTAGGTTTATGCCATTCGTTTCAGAGCCGTCCTCTGTGTGAGGAATTTTCCGAAGAACTCTTTCAGGATCGAAATGAGAAAATTCCGGCTACCAAATTTCCGGGTATCTTAGAGTCTATTGATTCTAGAGCTCAAATGGATAATCGGAAATTTATCATTTGGCAGTACTATTTCTCATCTTCCATTCGATTAATAATTGTTTTAAAGGATCGATCCCGCATTATACTTTTAGGTACAGAATATTATGAAGCTTCGTACCTCAAACGGCATTATTATTAAATATGTTAAAAATACTATCAGCTTCATAAGTTCCACAACCACATTATCCCATGATTTTCCATATTTTGGCGCTAGTAATAACATAAGAGGTACAAACAGTTACTGCCGTATTCTGTAAATACGTGATCCATTGACCAGGGGGACAATGAACTTTAGGAGCAACCAATTAAAAATTGTTGTCATACAAGTGCTACATCGATAAGTTATACTGCACTCTACAATTTAATTTTTTCATCATACAACTGCTACTTCGATGAGATATGTTCACTTGGCAATTCAACTTTATCATATACTGAACTCTGCAATAAAACTTTTCATCGTACAAGTGCTACATCGATAAGATGCACTGAAGTCCGCAATTAAACTTTTTCATCATACAAGTGCTACATCGATAACATATAATGAACTCTGCAATTAAACTTTTTCATCATACAAGTGCTACATCGATAAGATATACTGAACTCTGCAATTAAACTTTTCATCATACAAGTGCTACTTCGATAAGATATACTGAACTCTGTAATTAAACTTTTCATCATACAAGTGCTACTTCGATAAGATATACTGAACTCTGTAATTAAACTTTTCATCATACAAGTGCTACTTCGATAAGATATAATGAACTCTGCAATTAAACTTTTTCATCATACAAGTGCTACATCGATAAGATATACTGAACTCTGCAATTAAACTTTTCATCATACAAGTGCTACTTCGATAAGATATACTGAACTCTGTAATTAAACTTTTCATCATACAAGTGCTACTTCGATAAGATATACTGAACTCTGCAATTAAACTTTTCATCATACATGTGCTACTTCGATAAGATATACTGAACTCTGCAATTAAACTTTTCATCATACAAGTGCTACTTCGATAAGATATACTGAACTCTGTAATTAAACTTTCCATCATACAAGTGCTACTTCGATAAGCTATATCTGTAATTAAACTTTTCATCATACAAGTGCTACTTCGATAAGATATACTGAACTCTGTAATAAAACTTTTCATCACACAAATGCTAGGTACTTCCATAGCATATATTAAACTCTGCAATTAAACTTTTCATCATACAAGTCCTACTTGGGTAAGATACCCAAAGTCTCTATAAATCAAGTCCTGTTAACAGTTATTTTATAATCTATTTTAAGCGTAAATTGATATCGGGAAAGTCGATATTCAGATCCTGCCTTTGCATCGGGCGAACACAGATAATATAGCTGTTTCAAACCAGACAGGATCTCGCCGTTTTGCATATCTACCCAAACTATTTGTTTTAAACACTTCACAGAGTTTAAATTTAATCAGCGAGAAACTCTTGAGCGTAATTCACAGTCCAAACAATCCTGTATCAACACTTCAATCTCTGCATACATTTGAATGTTTAATGGGAAAAATGCATTTAAATATAATTATTGCGTACATTATCACAGGTCGGTCAATCTTGAAAACGATAAATCAACTTGCTGACATTGAATTGAGACTAGTAACACCAGGCTGGCTTTAGAAGCAAACTGGATCTGGACTGCTGGGATATCCGGTGTTAGTTCTCATGTCAGTCTCCAAGTTTTGATGTAATATCTTGTACACGGTAAATTGTAATACAACTTCCTGCGTCCTGTTAGTTCTATTTTCCAGTTGTTGGTTTATTTGTAAAATCAGTTTTTTTTCAATAGTTTCTGTGGCAAAGTCTGTGCAAGACGTAGGTATCTATAAAGCGTAGGTAATATAAAAATCATTTTAATTTTTTCACAGTCTTCCTCACTAGGGTTTCCTGCTCTGAGGCAGCCAGCATTTTTACATTTTTGTATTTAATTTACAATTTTTTTTCCAGGCAGCCAGTATTTGTATATTTTTGTATTTAATTTCTAGTTTTTTTTTACAATAGATCCACAAAGGAGGCGTACGAATCCATCCATCCCACTGCGGTGCAAGGCGATGGGTCAAGAGAGTTCTGCTGGAGAGGTCTAGGTTAGGTCTCCCTCAACCAGTTTCTCCTAATCCGGCCCGCCACGCAATAGGTGGTCAAACGCATTCCCGCCAAGACCTAGACAAACCCGGGCACCTGGTGTAACCTATGGCAGGGGTTTTGATGGTACCCATACCCGCCTCCCAGATTTATGTATTTAGAATTGTTTTCATAACGTTTGCATGTTGATTATAGCTTTGTTTTCTCAACCAAACTATGTTCCCGCGATTTTTCACGGTTCTGGGTTAGTAGATACACAATATTTCTTAAACTTACTTTTAAAAAACATTATTTTATATTTCATTGAAGAAGAAAATAACAATAAACGAAAACATGAAAGAGAACAAGACACAGAAAAAGATAATGGTCGCAACTGGGACTTTTACCATTAGCTTTTACATATTATATAATTTTTATAGAAAATATCCACCAAAAACTGAAAACAGAAAAAATCTGAAAAAGATATGGTCACATCTGCTAGCATTGTCTTCAATAAGTCAAAAATAAAAATGAAAAAATTCTGTTAATTGTCATCATAACTCTAGCACGGGAAGATTTGCGTAGGAAAACTGCTATCAGTATCACTTTTGTCAGCATTTTTTCAAAACAAAAAAACTCTATCAAGATTCCGCGGGTTTCCGGCGCCATCGCCAGGAATAGCCCGGCGCCCGGTGGCGGATTCGCAAGACCTTCATTCATCAGCGGCACAAGCCGTCACCGGCCGTCACCGCCCTCAGCGTCACGCCGCGGCCGTCATGTCACCGGGCTTATGACGGCGACGCGACTCTAGCGACCGACGCGATTGACGCGATAGCCAGCGGTCAATTAGTTTGGGCCGTTATGTTATGATTTACGCAACCGGCTGCTGTCGTGTGATGTCCTTTCCAATGAAATGTATTCAAAGTATAAGTTAAATTGCGTTGTGGGCGTGTGCGTGTGCCTGAATTATACTCATTTTTTCTTTATTTAATTACTTCAAAGAAATATATATTTTATTTAATTTATTTAGGAAAATCAACAGATTATTTACATTTATTAAAATACAGTTAAAAACAAACTTAAAATCCAATAAAAGATTTTCATACTATTTAAAAATTATAATAAAAAACTAAGGGTCCTGTACCCGTTAACTAATAAGTTTCCAAAAATACAATATTGAAAATAATAAAGAATAGGAACATGAACACAAATATAAACTAAAAACCTGCTTCATAAATTTCAAACAAAGTATTCTGAAAATTATTCTCACTCCACAACAGCAATAATAATAACACTTACCTACAATTCAAAGTGTATAAAGTGTATAAAAAGGTCTCGCAAGTTAAGTTGACTTCATCACAGTACTCACACAGATGCAAAACTTTCATACAGCGTGTTTCGTTTTAGGCTTTTAACAAAAAAGCAATTCATAATTATTTCACAATTTAGAATTCGAATCCAAAGTGTGTTTAAATCGGCAACATAAAACTAATGTTGTTTTACAACATTTTTATAGAAATACTGAAGGTTTAGGAAGAAAAATAAGTTTATTAACTAAATGTGATAATCTTCAGGATTGAATTCAAATGGTTATTCATAGCTAAAAAAAAGGTTAAAAAAATATTGTGTTATTTAAAAAGATTAATTTATTATAATATTCATACTTATATAGATAATATTTTATAAAGTAAATAATCTACAAGCCGCCACATGCCGCTACACGTTTAATAGGCATAGATTTTGAAAAGTAAACGACTGTTAAACTTAATTACCAAAAGAAACATCGGTTTCGGTCGGGATAAATGGAAAAAACATGCATTAAAATTCGGTTTTCAAAGTTAAAAATTTCCCATATAAAACATCTCCATTGCCGCCATTTTTTTTGTACGGATTTGACATTTGTAAATTTCCTTTAAAACTCAATACGCATGAATTACTTGGTTTACCTAAACCAAGAACCTAATGTTGAAATGAAGTGTGATTTCCAAAATCTGTGCTTAAAAATTTGGCTGCTTATGGATTATTTTTTTTTATAATTATGTGTTAGCAATCATCAGCAACAGTAATTATTTAATTATGTATCAGTCATCATCAGCAACTATCTCTACTTATATTATCTAAATATAACAGATTACTAATACAAAGGTACAAAAGATTAACTGTTGAATAGGTACTAGTCTGTGATACTCCAGTTGCCTTAGACGTCAAATCATACAAGTTATTTATGCTTAAAAGTTGACCACCGTTTTTTACATTATGAATAAGTAAAATAATTAAACATACGGATAAAATTTCACGAGATGTTCCATTCAGTGATTTGCCACGTTCCGTTTCGTAACAGGACTCCATGATATCGTAATAAATATTACAAACACTTAACAAACACTCTGTAAATCTACTAATAAAGATTCGAATTAAAAATAATGAAAACTATTTATTTCAAATTTAAAAATTTGATTTGGTCGTATGTATGTTTAAATCAAATTACGAACCGAATGAATAGAATAGAACATCCTGTAAGTACAGCCTCAAAGGGGTGTCGTAAAACTTGCCTCTCTTCTAACTAGTTGCAATAAGTGTGCGTAAGCAAGACAGAGAACTTATCGGGTTTGTGGGCGTCGCTTGACGTTCACACAGATATACCAATACATCAATACTAAGCATTTTTATTGCTTCCAACTTAAGATGATTTACCTATACACATTACACTGAATCGAATGACAGGCAACTGGAAAGGATTCACAGCAATAACATGATAACTTGCAAAAGGGTATTTAAAATTATTTAACACTAGCTGTCACATAATTTTTAAGGTTCTTAAATTACACGCGAATATGTTATGTCTATATCATTAAAATTCGTATCAAATATATTGCACGCTCTGAATATAAAAGCATTTTGTCTGAGAATGGTAGAACATGTTTCAAGATGTCTCTTCTAATTTTTAATGATTTAAGTCGATAAAGGTCCATCGAGCTGTTTACATTAAGGTAACCAATATACACTTGAAATTTAAATGACGAACAAATTTTCTTTGAATGGCTTCAATGCGTTTAATGTAAATGTTATATTGAGGATTCCATATTTGAGAAGCGAATTCAAGATTACTGCGAACATTTGAAAAATACATTACTTTAAGGGTTTGATTGTTCTTGAATTCTTTTCCATAATATGTAAGCACCGCCCAGCAATCCCACCTTCTTTCAACCGTCTGGTGCCAGGGAAACTACGGCATATCTACCCAATTGGGGAGTATGTTATGGGGCTTAAGTTAGTACGGAGGGGAAGGAAAGGATGAAGAGAAATGCGGGGCAGTACCTTTGCTATTTAGATTATTAGGCTATTCACCAAACATGGTTAAAGCCATTTCAAGCAACGTTTCGATTCTAAATGATGGTCTTTCACCACGGCGATACCGAGAGTATATACCACTCCGAAACGTGCTGCCATTATACTATATTTTATAATATTACTAGCCGACCCAGCAACACGTTGCTGTGGCTAACAAAACACAACGCCATTAACCAACCTTTATAAAATCGTCACCACCCTCTTGCCAGCTGCACGCTGCCTGAATTGAATATTTGAATTTCTCGGCTTTTCTCTACTATAATAAGCATGTGTTATACATATAAAACTTTTCCTTGAATCACTCTATTGGTGAAAACCCCATGAAAATCCGTTGCGTAGTTTAAAAGATCTATGCGCACATACATTTTGAGCGACTTCATTTTATACTATGTAGAATAATGATTTAAAAATATTTTTATTTACATTAGTCCCACACAGGAGGCCTTGAGAAAAGTAATTTTCCTCATGGCCTATGTCATCTTTGAGGATGCTGTGTGGAGGGTTTTTTAGTAAAGGAAGGAGAGGAAGTTCAGGGAAGGAAAAGGGCATTAGGAGTGGGTAGAAATCAGTGTGTCCAGGAGTGACAGACGTATGAATCCATCCCTCCCACCGCGGTGCAAGACGATGTTCCGAGAGAGCACGGCTGAAGACGTCAAAGACCATTCTTTCCCGATCCGGCCTACCATGCAGCTGGTGGGCAGACGCATCCGCCATCAAGATCCGGACATGGACCAAGACCCCATGAACCCGGGCACCCCTGCTAAGTTACCAAACGTAGCGAACCACTTGGGGTGACCTTTGGCACAGGTGTTGGTTATCCAATAAATGGTTCCCGAGGCGGCCGTACACATACCCGCCTTCCAAATTGACTTTAAAGGGAATGAATTATGAAAAAGAATAATAACAAATTAATCAAATAAAATTTAATTGCTTATTATCATACTCGTATACACCCGTATACGTATCTAAGAATCAGAACTAATAAACTATGAAGGCGTGAAATTTTTCAAACATTTAAATTCTTTCTTTTACGGGTTATCAAACATGGTAGGTAGATATTATCAATATCACCCTAGTAAATGACCAACATTAAGAATCGAAAGATTGCGTGAAAAGGCTTTTGCTGTGTTTGGAGACCAGGGAAGATACTTCCCGCTCCCATCGGTCTCTCCACGTACCCTAATTAGAGTGCTTAGACCCACAGTCGTAAGCAATTGGATCTTAGAACATTTTTATGCTGTTTTCTAAAAGACAAACAACGGAATAAATATGAATCTCCAAGAGGTCATTTCTTTAAAAATATTCCTTCTACTTTGAATAAAGGTATCCTGTGCTATTATTTGCAAGTCATATCTACTCAAAGAATTACACATACAACCATTGACGTGGGTATACTTGGTCGAAGCATACAACCAATAAAGCATTGCATATTGTATCCCTCAATATGAATGATATACCAATAAAACAGACACAAAATCACCTCTCTAAAAGCTTTTGTAGTAACAAATAAACATTCAAAATTTCCAATTTAAATTAATACCCCCTGTATTAAATGCCTTTCATCTTTTTACTAGGAACCAGAAACCTTTAATTTATCTTTCCTCTTAAATACATTCCGGATGTTGTGCTTTGGAAGTCGACATCAATGTGATAAATACGCCAAGACACTTTTGGGCTTTTACACGACACTTCTTTTCGTCCACTTTCCATATGGGATGGGATGGGATGGAAAAAGTACAAGTTCTATTTTGGTACCGATTTTCGAACAGTTTAAGATGGCGGACATTATTTGTCATCTATTGTCTGTCATTGTTTTACATAATACATGTTGCAATTTTTTTCGTTTTGTGTTTAAAATATTGATAAAAAGACCATAATAGATATGTATTCGTTATATACCGATTTTGAAAGTGTAATTCTGTTCGGTATTGTATTTTTGATGATTGGTTGACGGCAAATGTTTGATGCTTTCATGTTATCTATGCTTACGTTCCTTCTCTAATGGCATGAAATAACTAACTGCAAGAAATCGTCCGTTATAGTTCTGTTTCGGGATAGTTTCCATAAGGGAATCGGTGTGAAAAATACAACATGCAAAACGCCCATTACTAAGGAAGTTGTTATGGTGTGTGTACATGTTACCACAGTTTTGGTTTGGTACGATGCAAGAAACGTATGTATATATGCACATTTTACTGTATTTGTTTCACGTTGAAAATGTCCAATTTCTTGTTGAACTGGCTCTTATAGTGGCACCTTACTGCCTATTGTATTGGAGTATTTGACATAGTTACACAGAAAATATATTATCTATGCTATGTAACTACACAAAACACGCCAATGCGAATAGCCGTCAAAGGTGCCACTATTAGGCTAGCTTTACACTTGTAAGTAAAATTTACGACTAACGGAAGTTTTTGACAATTTACTCACAGGAAGGTTTTCATATGCATCCAACTTGTGGTAATTAATGCTCATGAAAGTTATTCGGAAGTTCCACACGAATAAATGGTCAAGCGACCGTTTACATCTGTAAATTTACTTGCAGTAAGACGGCTTCCTGTCAACAACGATCTGCTACTTTCAAATTTACGCAATTTTGTCAATAAAGACGAAAAGGCCCAAATAAAGTGTTGAAATAGAATTTGGCTTCAATTAAACAATTATCTACGTGTTTTTGTGCCGTCAAAGGCGGAAATTAATGCAGTTCTTTCATTTTATCCGAATGACAGCTACCTGACAGCAACCTAATTTGAGTTCAAACACGTACCTACTGTTAAAAACAGAAAAAAAACGAGTGTGCTTTAGACCACACGACTGAAGTAAAACTTCACTAACTTATATCTCCCTCTCAACTTCCGTTCGCCTCGCCCGATCACACTTTTCACGCATCACCAGTCTCTCGTCACGCATTCACCAGCTTACTCCCAAAGTCAAGCGTGCGTAAAGAAGTTTTACTTCAATAAATACTAGTTTTATACGAAAAATATCCTACAAAAACAACTGTCTTTTAATTTTTGACATCTAGCAAACGGCGCATTTTGGTGCCATTTCTTGCGGCAAGTCTCTCAGCTAATCAAACTGATTTTATAAGCTGTAAGAAGGCTGGAAGTTCGCGTGAACGCCATTAGACCTGTCAAAAAACTCGCAAAATAACGACTTCTGTAACATGACTTTTGGTGTCTTTTACATTGGTTATTTTGCCATAAATAACTTTCGTGAGCGATTGTAAAGCCAGCCCTAGAAAAATTGAAAAGTAAATACATTGATTTTAGAATATTCAGATAGGAACTTATCTATCTTCCTGTCTCCTTCCCGTCACCACTCCCTACTGCTTTGAACATATCCCAGTAATTGGGGACGCCTTAGTCAATTTGTAAAAATTCAAAATAGTTATGAACGCTCATATAATGGTCGAGAATTTGAAATACCACAACACGTCTACGAAATGTGAATGATTTAGTCAAATTTTAACGACGCAGAATTTCACGAATGCCAAAACATCATCCAAGCAACTATTTACTACAATTCAACATTCTGAGTTATGCGCGACAAATGCCCGATATATGCCTCATTAGATGCCCCAGTAGACGGTCCGCACAGCGCACTTAAAAACCGCTCCCAACTATCAAGTAATAAAGTTAATACAAACGTAAATTAAAAAAAAAATTTGCATTTTTTAAAGAAGTACAGGTTAGAAATATGATCTAAACGGTAGTAGAAAGAGAAAGCACCACGCTTAATATTAAAGGCTAAAAGTCAACCATAAATTAATTAAAATGTAAACCTTTTTAAGTCCAAAGTTTCCGACCGCCATTTGAAAAAAAAAAAAAAAAAATTATTTTTTATTAATTATTTTTATGTGAAACGTCAAAAAGTGAGATGACAAAAACGTTTATAATATACCTATTTGCGTAATAATTTTTTTTAATTTTTTTATTTCGTTGATCAGAAATTTTAGTTGGAAAAAAGGTTGTGTTTGGTTATGTTTGCATTAAAAAAAATAATATTTCAAAATTTGTGTTTATTTAGAATTATAAAATTAAAGTGCATTTCATCACCTTTCAAAAACTGATTTCAATTTTCAGGTGCAATCAGAAATATTCCGTTCATTTGGATTTTATTTCGAAGCGGAAATATTTTGACCTTCCGACAAAATAGCGCCCGAGTTAAATCAACACATTCGAGAGAACTCGAATATACGTAATATGTATGAATAGATGATTAAAAAAATCTTAAGCGTATATGATACCCTCGTAACATTTCGTAATCTGTCAAAATGTGTTTATTTTTAAATCGCTAGATGGCAGTAGGGGTGTCTTCCCAGATTTCAAAAGGTCAACATTATACTTGCGTTATGATTGTTATGAACATCCAAGCACAGTATTTTTAAATATCGAAGTAAAAAACAAACTAATAACAAAGTGTGGTTTGTTTATGGAACTTATTATGTTGGTATAATATTTAGTATGATCCTTTTTATAAATGTTTCATAATTTGCTTGTTCATGGTCCTTTCAAATGGTCCTTTCATCGTTTCCATAATAAACAACGTTTGGAATCTCGTGGTTAACATTTGGAGTCGATTTAATGAAGTTTTTTTTTAAATTTAACTTCTAAATATTCAGTCGTTAATTGATTTTAAACTATATTTTCTAGAATTCATCATTATTATTACTATCCACAAATTGGAAACGTATATTTGATAGAATATCTATACATATTAATAACATCATTAATAATATTGACTTGAGAAATAAAATAAAGTTTCTTTTTTATTTATATACTAGCTGGTACCCGGCATACATTGCTATTCCATTTATTAAAGAAATCGTTTCTCCCTTCGCGTCCTTTCCCATTCGTCCCGTTCACCTTCCTCCTCCCCTTCCTCTCCCGCGTCCCCTTCCCCTCTCACGTTCCCGCTCATCCTCCTCCTCCACCTTCCCTCTCCTCACTCTACCCCCCCTTCCCCCGTCCCGCGAACCCCCCTCCCGAGTTCCCCTCCCCCCTCCCATATTCGACCAACACACATCAGCTACTAGCCAGTACCTTGGCAAATCAAAACCCGAGTCGGGGGGGGCGGGGGTTGTCGGACTTTGAAACAATGTAAGCAGTCAAATTATTCGAATAATCACATTCATAGGCGGATTTAGGTGGGGGGGCACGTGCCCCCGTGCCCCCCCCACCTAAATCACGTGCCCCCGTGCCCCCCCCCAGACGGTATTTTTGTGTACTGTGGAGATTCCATCACAGTACATACTTAGAAGCAGAAACTGTCTTTATTAAACATTTAATTTTTCTATTGTTTTGACACTTTCATAAATCTTCCTATATATACTTGAACTTGTAACCGTCCGCCCCTTGTGCCCCCCCCCCCCCCCAGAAAAAATTCTGAATTGTTGTTTTTTTTGCCTGTCCGCCCCTTGTGCCCCCCCAGAAACAAATCCTGGATCCGCCCTTGATCACATTTACACAAGTACGTAGTCACCTGATATGTAACACTAATCCTCGAAATGGCTCGAAAAAAGTGAGTTCGTGCACGAAGCGGCAACACCACACAAACTAAGTAGGGATAGATTGCATCAAATCTAACAGTTGAATCGTTTATTAGGGAGAAAATTTAATCAGAAAATATCGAACCGAAACCGAACACGGTGCTAAAATACCAAACACCTGGCAACCCTGGCTACTACAGTGATTATCGGCGTTCCGTTCTCGTCAACATCGCCGCTTTGAATAGCCAGTTATTTTCTTCGTCGGCTTCCGCAGTCATACTGGTGAATTTGGTTTTCTCCCACGATTCACAAACCTTCAATGGCATTATCCATATTCAGCAACAGATAAGGACTGAACTCCAATGGTGGCACATAACTCTTTCATGCCCGAATAACCCAATCCTATGCTCATTATTCCCGATACAAAAGATTCGTTGATGCCAATGCCTTCTTATAGGCTTTCGGACGTTTTTAGTTTAAAAGTTTTACCACATAACTCGCATTTTAAATTAAAAGTAGAGTTCAAACCATATTTTCTGAGGTAATTCGTAAGTGCTTTAAATTGCAGTTAAAAAGGGAATCATGTTGACTAATACATTGGAGTTGCTTAAAAAATAATCAAATTGTACTACTCTCCGCTCTTCTATTAAAATATCATTGCTTTCTTCTATCACCTCTTCAATAGTAAGCTCCTGCTCCGATTCTTCACAGATCCATCCTTGGTCTTCGGTCATAGGTAATTTTGCCAAAGAATTGCTGTTTTTTTGCTTCTAAACAATGTAGAAATAAAAACTGATTACCATGCTATTCAATCTGATTTTGAGATTATTAGTGTAAATTTTAGTAAAATACAAACCTATCATCACGATATTGGGAACACGTGTCATAAAAAGTCAAAAAAAAATCTCACCCTTCGACAATATATTTGGTAAATATTTCCCTATCGAGTAGTCCACGCTCAAAACACACTTTAAAAAATTAAAACAAATTGTACTAGGTAGATTAGAGTTAGTATTAAGTAATTTATTAACCGGAATTGAAAATATTGCATTTTGATGGTTATTTTGTTATCTCTAAAAACGCGAAATGTCATTTCGTCTCGCGTAATTTTTCGTGTTTATGAAACCGAACAAAATAATGATTAATACGCATTATTCATCATTTCCGAAGATTACAATTCGTACTTATTTTGACAGAAAGTGATTTTTTCTTTTAAACATGCGTATTTCATCTCCATAATTAACATGGCGGTCCTTAAAAAATGACATTTCGCATTTTTTAAATTTAAAAAAAAAAAAAAAAAAACGCAATATTTTTCAATTCCGGTTACTGAATTACTTATTACTAACCATTATCTACCAAGTACAATTTGTTTTAATTTTTAAATGTGTGTTTGAGCGTGGAATCGATATGGAAATATTTACCATATATTTTATGAGGGCTAAGGGTACGAACAGGTACAAAGCGGGTTTCGGTTTTCTGATTAGTCGGCGCATGGGCGGCCGACTGGCGCAGGCATGCTGACAAGAATGTTTGTATGTCAACGTATCAGACCGAACATAGTGAAGGCAGGTTCAGATTTGTGTCCGCGCGAGGCGGCGCCGATAAGCTTTACCGGAATGAATTCTTAATTCCTGCTCGCCGGTGACGCCGGTCAGAATCTGATATCAAAATGAGCGACCTGTTAATTGCCGCTGTTTTCAATCAATCGCCAATCTGGGATAAAATAAATACATTCCATAGCATAAAAATGTTATTGACAAGTGATGGAATGAAATCAACAAGATAAAATTTTGAAATAACCTCAAATGTCACAAGTGAATTCCTTTCAGGCACGTACTTAACATATTATCATGTTCCCCTGAGGTTTTTTCATGTTTAAAGATACCAATTACCAAATACAATTGTTTTATTCCTTAATTTTAAGAAAGGATTCTCCAAGAGTAAATAATCATCGTCTACGAACTCGACATTTCGTAAAAACTGACAGCTGCTGTCAAGCTACCGCGCAGGTAGCGCAAGTTTTTATCCGCGTTCTGTTTGTCCACATCTCGGCGTCAACAGCCGCCTGTGGAACAGGGCACTGAACGCCGTTAATCTGAAAACCGAAACCCGCTTTGTACCTGATCGTACACTAACGCAGGTGCATGTAACAAGTGTTCCGATATATTAGGAATAAAGTAAATAGGTTATGAGAAATCGCCTTTTCAAACTTTGACATCTCGTATCTCAGAACAAGTTGTGAAGTTAGAACCCTATCCAAATGAGGTGACGAATAGTAATTGCGAGATATAGACTACCATGCTGGCGTCCCACAGGGATCGGTTCTGTCACCGACTTTGTTTCTGTCGCACATCAATGATCTCTTGTCATGTGCACCGATTCATTGTTACGCGGATGACAGTACAGTCCATGATAGCTTTTTGTTTGACAAGCCCCCAAAGGGCACACAAACTCCAATAGCTCGGAGGGCTTTGAAGCAAAGAATGGACGGTTACCTCGAGAGTATTTTCTCTTGCGGGGTAAGAATAACCTCGTCGAATTTAATGTTTCAAAGACCCAATCATGTTTGATAACGTCTAAAAGGGATCGAAATGAAAATCTAGTCTCCTTCAACGGAAGCAGTCTTCCAAACAGGACCTCCATCGATATGCTTGGTGTAACTCTAAGTGACCAGCTCAGGTACGGGGGCTCCATCGAAACCAGAGTTAAGTTAGCCTCTCAGAAACTGGGCGTACTGTACAGGGCCCGCAGATACTTTAATAGTACCCAACTGCCAACCCTGTACAAATCGCAAGTGCGCCCCACGGTTGAATTTGGCAGCCACCTCTGGTCTGGAGCTCCAAAATACCTAAAAAAACCCTTGACTCTGTTCAGAAACGGGCGGTCCGTTTGATAGATTCTCCCATGTTAACAGACGGACTGCAATCTTTAGAGCATAGGCGTCAGGTGGGAATGCTGTCCTTGTTCTACCGGTATTACAATGTAAGATGCTCCGAGGAACTAGCATCATTGATCCCCTCGGCACCGGTGCATAGTCGGGAAACACGCCAAACACGCGCCCAACATTTGTACACGGTTGACATTACTCACATGAGAACGGGTCGTTTCTATGACTCGTTCTTAAGTTCAACGGCTCGGCTGTGGAACGATTTGCCGGCCTCTGTGTTTCCTCCCTCCTACAACATGGGTCTCTTCAAGACCCATGTTCACTCCTTCCTTTCCTCAAAAAGACCCTCCACACAGCATCTACAAAGATGACATAGGCCCTGAGGGAAATTATTTTCCTCAGGGCCTCCTGTGTGGAGTTAATGTAAAAAAAAAAAAAAAACCATAGTACAGGCATTTGCCTTGGTAGTCGAAAACCATGTAATACAAACTGCAACAAACAAAATTAATAAAGAAAAAAAAATGAAGTCCAATAAGTATGAAGTCCAATAGGAAGATGCTCCGAGGAACTAGCATCATTGATCCCTTCGGCACCGGTGCATAGTCGGGAAACACGCCAAACGCGTGCCCAACATTTGTACACGATTGACATTTGTCACATGAAAACGGGTCGTTTCTTCGACTCGTTCTTGTGTTCAACAGCTCGCCTGTGGAATGATTTGCCGGCCTCTGTGTTTCCTCCTTTCTACAACATGGGTCTCTTCAAGACCAATGTTCATTCCTTCCTCTCCTCAAAAAGACCCTCCACACAGCATCCCAGATGACATAGGCCCTGAGGGAAATTATTTTCCTCAGGGCCTCCTGTGTGGAGTTAATGTAAAAAAAAAGTATAAAAGTACCTTTTCGAGAGTAGTGGCTTATGAACCAATAATAATATCCTAGTACAATCTTCAAGTTGAAGTTGTATTTATTACCAAACACCGCGTACATAATGTACCTACGACAAATGTTTGGCGAGCGAAATGCCCGGATAAAAACTAATACCCATATTCCGAAAGACGCCACGAGCCACGATACGTATATTATAGCTGTGTGTGTGTACGCAGCCCAATGAATTCTCACACACATACTTGCAAAACGTGCATCGCCACATACGTGAACAACGCACTAACCGTTTCGGAACTGCAACCTCACTTTAAAAGTTATGTTTTCAATGATTGAAGCAAATATGGCGGTCGAAAAGAAACATTTTGACAGATTTACACCAAAAAAGTGAATTTTCGAGTACCTACTGTTTTTGTAGCTTGCTGAGATTATTGCAATGCTTCAAGTGTGTCGGTATTCTATATTTAGAGGTATTAATGAAACATTTTGACGGCATTTTCAAAATATATACGTATTAAACGAGGAGCGTATAGCTTCACTGCCTGTCAACGGGAGATCCTAGCCCGGAATGAGAGTAAAAAGCTCGAACTGTATAAGAATTTGGTGTAAAATGAAGTATTTATTTAATTGTTAATATCCACAGATATCATAACGATAATGAGAGGCCGTACTTCTACAGATGTATGTATTATGTACACATTTTAAATTAAAAATATTGTGTAAAATCATTATTAATGCGACAATCATAGATTTAAGTTTAAAAAATGGGTTGTATGGTGTATCAATGTTTTTATTTTTCATGGTCGAATGCCTACATCAATTACAAAAAAAAAATAAGCAGATTGAAAAATAAAGGTCCATTATTTGGTAACAAAAAATATCAAGTCCGAGAATGACACATGAAAGGTAGTATTAAGAGCGTTTAACCAGCCAGCGGACGAAAATCCACATTTCGTCGAAAGTTGTTCTTCCGATCTTGCAGGGCGGTTACAATGAGAAAGATTGATTTTTCTCCGTAGCAGCTTTTTTAAATTATAACTCAATATCGAATTTATTTCAATCCAAATTAGCTTTAATTTATACCTTCATCCAAAAATGCTGAAAGGCGTGATGATAAAACTATTAAAATAGTGTACTTTTTGTAGTTATTTTTTGATTATAAGTATTTATTATTTTTCAATAATGTCTAAATTTAATAAGAATGTTAAAAAATCTGAAATATATTAGTTTGTAAGTGCGCAAATAAATACACAAATGGACCAATTTTCGTCAAGAAACACATGTGCGTACATATTTTTTAATGATTTTATTGAAACTTAAATTAAAATTCTAATACATAACTTTGCTAGATAATGTATTGATTTATTTTACTGCATGATTACATTATTTGAAATGGGTGTGGTATAATACAAAAACTTTTTTGAAAATTTAACAAATCTGCCAACGACATATGGAATAACCTTATTATACTAAAAATTAAAAAAAAATCTAAAAATTTATTACATAACTATGCTAGATAAAAGAACAATCTTTCGAAATCCATTTATAATTTTTTGTGGAAAAGAGTCAATACGTCTAAAAACTTTTTTGAAAATGACGTATTTTCGGCTTTCTCTGGTAATGCCCTCTTAAGCCGTTTTAGAGAGCCGTTTTTCAGAAAATAACCATTCTGCCCCTATAACACACTCTTAATAAACACATACATTTTTTTTAAACTTATCTACCTTAAACTTCGCTTCTCTAGGAAATATCCGCTTATGTGTGCAGTGACGCAATTATGCGGAATTGATGGCAAGGTCAGAATATACTCTTATAGTCACAATTGATTTCATATACTATTTGCACTTTTTAGCTTAATTATTTTTTTGGTAGTTGGGATCGTCTCAGGTTGGATCGGTGCGTTGTGCGTCCAGTCTGGATGCAAGTATCCAGGCGTGACGCACCGACGCGCGACGCACACGCACGCAGCTGCTGGCAGCGGACAGTGGGCAGCGGGCAGCGGGCAGCGAGCGACCACAGCCTACCCTAGACCTCTCCCTCCCGGCCCTCCCGCGACCTTGGCGTGTCCTTCGCTGGGGGAGAGGTCACCACGCAGTCAGTCTACGACCAGCGCACTAACCAAACAGCACACAACCCGCCCAGTCAGACAGCCAAGCAACTACCCCACAGAGGTACGAATTGCTTTCTGGCTGGCCAAAAATGTTTGTGAAAAAAAAATACTCATCCTACAGGTTAATTTTTTCTTTCGCCGATCTTTCAGCTTACTGAATTCAATGACAACGTTGGGATTGTAGCGAGTGCAGTTATTTTCTGTCGCGCATTAGAAATATTTGTAATTAAATATTTTTAAAGCCGTATCGCCTGCGACGGTACAAATTATAAAGATCGTGTAAAAAAAAAATACCAGCATTATTGAAATATGTTTTAGATTTTAAAACATTTATATCGATCGTCCAGTTGATTAGTCAGACATCACCAAAACTATGTTTTGAGATAATGAGGACATCAATATCCGAATGCTCACCATAAATCAAATATTATTAACACGGGTCTGTGTTTTATATATTAAATATGCTATAAAATAACACGGTGAGTCATAATGATCTGGTAAATTAGTTTGACAATTTGATATATCTAATTTGAGGTACGGGTACCCCCTCCCCGGGAACCATTTATTGGATAACCAGTACCTCTGCCTTAGGTCACCCTAAGTGGTTCGTTGCGTTTGGTGATTTAGCAGGAGTGCCCGGCAGTGGCGGTCCGTGAGTTTTCAGTGAACTAGAGCGCTAAGATTGAAAAATATGACGTTGTTGTAGATGAAAATGATTTTTTTTACAAAAATTTCAACTTTTTGTATGAATATCTTCAGGATTTTTTCAGTCAAGGGATGCGCCGCATCCACATACTGAAATATCTTCATACAAAAAGTTGCAATTTTGATCAAAAATAAAGTTTATTTTCAGCTACAACAACATCAGTAATATCGTATTTTTCAATCTTAGCACTCTAGCCCACTGACTCAAAATTCACGGACCGCCACTGGTGCCCGGGTTCATGGGGTGAGGTTTGTCCGGGTCTTGGCGGCGGATACGTCTGGCACGGCAGGCCGGATCGGGAGAGAATGTTTGGGGGAGTTCCTTTGACTTCTCCAGCCGTGCTCTCTCGGAACATAGCCTTACACTGCAGTTGGAGGAATGGATTCATTCTTCCACCGCTCCTGGACCCACTGACCCCCAGATTCCTACCCACTCCTCATATCCTTTTCCTTCCCCAAATTTCCTCTCCTTCCTTTCCTAAAAAGACCTTCCACATAGCATTCCCAAAGATGACACAGACCCTGAAGGGAATTATTTTCCTCAGGGCCTCATGTGTGGAACTAATATAAAAAAAATGTTACCTTGACATTTTATTTAACTCACTGCAAGTTTTTTTGCATTATAAATGGTTTGAATGATTTCTGTACCAGATAGAGGGTTTACTTTTACACATAACTGCTTACTCAACTCAAATTTCGATTTGTAAATGTCTGACTAATCAAAGGACATTCGATATCAAGGATCTTGGAAAACATCTATCTACCAATCCACAGAAAACTGCATAAACGGTTGTTTCGGATGCATAAATAAGATCAACAGTCATAGACATGAAGACGAAGTGCATGTTTGCAGTGCTTTCTTTTCTGGTTTTAGATTATTTTTTATTTTTATTTATTTTTTTATTTATTTATTTTAGCATATAAAATATAATATACATTTAGATAATGTAGTAATTTGCGTACATGTTCATTTTAAAATACGTTAATACCACTCTTCCATGGAAGCATTAGCTTGTGTCTGGAAGAGTAGTGTACATTTTTAATGCTATATTTAAGTTCTTAAATTACAATGTGAATGTAAAAAACAATAAGTTGTAAGTTCGGTGATATGTAAATAGTTGCTAAAAACAATACAAAATTTAACTTATTTGAAGAACAGAGTATCACTTGGAAACTGAGTTATAAGTAGTTGTTCTTGAGATTAGATTAGTCGGAAACTTTTTTTTTAGTTTTTTTTTTTATATTATCTTTAAAATATTTTTTAACAGTGTTTATTAATTGGATTTTATCATTAATTTTTCTATTTCACCCGGTAATCGGTTGAAAATAAGTCTTCCTTGATAAGTATAATAATTTTGTGCAAAGGAAGTGTTTAATTTTGGTCATGAGAAAATATATTTATGTCTAGTACGGTTTTCAGTTATAAATTGATATTTTTCTTTTTCTTTTATAGTTTGAATCAATGCATTTCTATTGTATAGATCTTTGAAAGATGGTACTTGGAACTCCTTAAATAATTGATCCGTTGGGTAGTCAGAAGGTTTTTTTAATATGATTTTAATTATTAGCCTCTGCACAACTTCAATTGGGGAAAGATTAGTTTTGTATGCGGATCCCCAGCTAATGATAGCATATTGTAAAGTTGATTGAACCAAAGCGTAATATATTAGATATAAGTTTTTTACAGATAAAAAATTTCTGATTCTTAAAAATATATAAATAAATTTAAATTATTAAAAATATATAAATTATTTATTCTTCTTATATGTAGAACATCAGTTCTGCCACGTAGAATCTTACAAGTCATGGTAACCACTAAGGCAGAAGTTTTCAGCAATTGTGTTATTTGTATAATTGTGGTATTTGTGTTATTCATACGTAATAGTGTTATTTGACTATCCTTCCATCAAGTTATAATATATTAATATAATGATATTACTCAAACACAAAATCGTGTTTTTGACCAGCTAGTGCGGTGATTTGAACTTTCGTGCGCCCGGCTGCGTGGTATTCAAATACCTGCCCGCTGCCGATGCCTACCTACAGTAAACATGACTTCCCGGCAGAGGTACTGAGAACGAAATTCGAAACGCAAAAATGCTGCACGCGGCCGGCAAGCATTATCTGCGGTAAGTGCGTGGTACCTAAAAGCTACCCAATACTTTTTACCCGAAAGGTTGCCCAAATTTCGAAAATTGAACGAATAAATTCAGAAACGTTCTTAATTCTTATTACACGTCTGTAAGGGACATTGAAAGGTTTCTTGGTCCAGAACGTTGCAACTTCATAAATAATGATTGGCTTATTGTGGCATTTTTTGGGGGATAATTATCTATTCATTTATTTATACGCCTAAAAAGGCTTTGAATTAAAGGTGGTACGTGAAATCAGAAGTGTGTGGTGTACAAAGGAAAATGATTGTTTTATTTGGAAAATGATAACCATGCAGAGAGATATAATTCTGAGGATTAATGCAAAAGTGTTACAGGTGTCCCAAAAGAAAGTGGATATTTAGTGGATCGATTTAAAAAAAAGTAAGGGTTCTATCGAAAAAATGTTTATTAAATACTAAAATACACAATTTGGGAATTTATTTCTAAAAAATAATATCGTTTAAATGTACCTATACCCTCACGTTCGCAGCATTCATTTAATCGAAGAGTAAAATTTCCTTTGACGGCTCGCCAGGTAGGCTTCGTGATGGCTGCCATTACGTGACGGATATTTTCTTTTAATTACATCAGGGAGGTCGGATTTTTGGCGTACACTTTAGATTTGAGATAACCCCAGAGGAAAAAGTCCATATGGGTTAGGTCAGGACCACGAGGAGGCCAATTTATATCACCTCTCCTGAATATCAATTTGCCAGAGAAAATTTCACAAACTCATGGCAGAGACGTATTGGACGTATGTAATGTTGCTCCGTCTTGCTGGAACCATGTTCTTTGGTTATAACCAGTAAGTTTGTAGGGGTGCAGCATTAGGTCTTTGTGCAAAATGCTGTGTAACGATGATCTATGCACATTTAAAGCACTTGCGCGCTTCCGAATCGAAAAGTTTGAGTCGTCACGAAAAGACTGATGAACACTCTCTACGTTTTCTACCGTTCTCGATGACCTTGGTCGCCCGGATTTTGGTTTTGCCAGCGTTGCACCGATCTCTTCAAACTTTTTGATCCATTTTCGAATTGGCGCGTCATTGAATTGACGAAAACCTCAAATATTGCAGAATCTTCTACGCGCTACAGTCGCCGAATCACCATTTTTGTAAAACTTACGCACGCACAACGCGCGGTCGTTCCCGAGAAATGCTTCATAGAGACTAAATTCTCAAGAGCCAGACTACTGATTGACATACCTCTCGCGCCCCTCGGAAACGTTGCGTTCACACGGAAAGCAAAACAAACTTTCTTTTGGGACATCCTGTGTATGTCAAATGTGATGTTCGTTCAGAAAGGATAACTGTTTGTCGAAAACTTGGGCTAAAATATACCAAAATGGTTTTTCGGCCACAATTCCACTAATCGCGAATGGCTGTCACAGGATTTTATAGCACTAAAAATGGAAATTTTATAAAACATTCTGACACCTACCTATAAATTATATACGTACAAAATATAGGTAGATGCAATACAAAATGTATAAAAGCAAAATATTGAACACGTTTTACCACTAAACTTGATCTTCATCGTAATTTAAAAGAGAAAACAGACATTTTGTTAGCTGTTTATTAACAGTCATTTATCTATGTACCAGATTGGATATTAGATCACGCAATCATGTAGTCATCTAACATGAGATTAATCGATAAAATGCTCTCGAATAATTTATTATGTTTACCTTACGAAGCAGTTGAAAATCAAAAAAGCAAGTCTTCTCAGAGCAAGCTCAGCGATACCTAAAATCACATAACCTACAAGCTGTAGTGCACTAGAGGTTTAATACCAACACGATGCAGAGAATAATATGTCCATCGTTGTGTGTAGTATATCTTGAAGTAGTGTACATACCGTAAGTATGTTGTATGTTGTATTTACTCCAAGTTTAGTGTTTACTTACGAGCTGGCAGTGTGTTGAAATGAACACCAACATACTCATACATACTATTACGTACTATGAGTTGTACGCCAAGACTATGTAGAGCCTCAAAGGATGCACTTTATGGGGTTAGAAACCTTTTCTTACATAAAGAAAATAAATCTGCAAATAAATATGGAGGGAGGCATTTTAGTAAAAGTAGCTTAGGTAACGTACCCATACTAAGTGACCTGTTCAGGGGGGGGGGGGGTCATCAAAATACCACGCTTGGTCACAACAGGGGGGGGGCTTAGGTTTTTATCACGTAGTCAATCTAGAAATCTCGCGTTTTTTTTCGAGCTACGAGGGGAGGTTTTTAAGTTCGCGGAATGGGAAGGTAAGTGATTATTGGGGGTACCGCTGAATTAGGTACTAATTGAACAACTCATTTTTAGGATAAACACCGGGTTTTATCGTAATTAGGTCATTAGTCTTTGAGCTATCGTCGACCAAACACTTCAATCGGGAAGAAATTGTGAAATGTGGAGAAAATTGAGTTCCGCGCTGCTATAAAGTTCCTTTAAGTTAATTTAAAGATCGGAAAAATGTATTAGGGTAGTAGGTGAATATGTTGAGAAGGAAAAATAATTTTAGTTTTTATTTCCACTCCTTACCCAATCCGCAAACTTAAAAACCCACCCTCGTACATTCAAATAAGTGAAAAAGTTCAGGGAAAGTGTTTGTTGAAGATGATTGAGATGAAAAATGTTTATAAAAATAACAAGACTTTCGTTTCCATAAATTACGTTCCGGTTTCAATATATTTTGACATAAGTTTTATCTTGATAATATTTTTTCCACTTGTAATGCATGCACTCTTGCTGTCACGCAGCAAGCGCCGTATTAATAAATACAAATATAAGCCAAATAATGCATTTTTTTATTTTTTGTTAGCAAAAAATGATTCGAAACCATATTTATGAAATACTTCGTGAAAACTGTAGGGGGGGGGGGGTCTTGGAATATACTGCACGTGGTCACCGGAGGGGGGGGGGGTAAAAAATTACAAAAAGTGTGTCACGTAGTATGGGTACGTTCCCTTACTCCAATTAAGCGTGGGGAATGATAAACATGTGCTAATTTTGATAATAAAAATTTTGATTGTAAAGTGAAAAAATATAACTAAGTGATGCAAGGAATTTTATGTGATGCATGTATTATTTGCAGTATCGTTTTTCAAAAATATTAAACAAAGCTGTTTTTTTAGGAAAACCGAATTCAAAATTCTCTCAGTAAGAGCAATTTTCTGGTTTAAAATTATTTCTTTGTATTTGAATAGCCCTATATACATACATGAACTGGACCACACTTACAATACCCGTTTTACACTAAATGAAGGACTAATGTACGTACCTAAGCACTTAAACAAATATGGACAAAAAACGCTGGACTACATGACAAAATGCTGAAATTAAAAAATGTACAAATGGTAAAACAAATATTATGTTGAAGAATTGGCTCGCCGAAAGAAATTATTTTAATTAAGCCTCGATGACACACGGCGAGTCACAAGCTTACTATCTACTAAGTTTTAAAAGCGGGCAAATCGGCGAGTGAGATTGTTATGATGACACACAAAACTGTTAACTCGCTCAGAAGCGTAGGAAACTGAGGTCGCTTTTAGCGCCAGTAACAAGAATAACGACGCCTGCGTGAACTAATTCTTCAAATATTTGACAGTCGAAATCAGCTGTTTATCGGAAGCCATGTTGGAAACATAAATAAACCAATCACGAGCAAGCGGAACAAGCGTGTAGGCGAGTAAAGTTGACGACCTTTCAACTTTTTTTCGTAGATTGTCAACAATCTGCTAGACGCTGCTAGTTAGCAAGTGACACGATGACACTGGGCGAGTTTACTAACAGATAGTGAATTTCCCAGATAGTAGCTTGTAAACTAGCCGTGTGTCATCGAGGCTTTAGACACTAACACAAAAAATTCTAACTGCGAAATGAAGTAAAATAAGTTTATTTATATCTTCAAAGTAAAAGCACCCATTGACAAAGTACTAAAAAGTAGTTTATTGGGACTTTTCCTTTTCTGTAAAATATTTATATTTTTTCCTGTCATATTGTATTTGTCTTTATAATAAACAAATAAAAAAATACATATTTTTTTAGATTGAATTAAACGAAAGGGAAAAACAAGTATTGCCGGTAAGCCTAACCCGTTTGCAAAAGAAACTACAGTAAATTATATTATAAAATATCTTATCGTGAATTTGTGGATGATCTTTAAAACAATATAATTTTGCTTTCAAATTATTTTTCTTCGCGCAGTTGGATTAGTACGCCAACTGTTGACTGTAAAGTCGTAAAAATGAACGCTGTTAAACACAAGTTCAATAAGGAAAATGTCAAGAAAAACCTGATGCAAGTCATATTTGCTTAAATAATTGCGAGATTCTAAAGTAATTTTAATAAGGCTCATCGAAAAGATCAATTTTCTCAGAATCTATTATTATGCGGCAGGTATTATTTACAAAGCCACTAATAAACGTATTATTAAAGGTCTCACTGAACATTCAAAATTCGTAAAAGAAAGTTTCTTTGCGACTTAACATTATATCGTGATTAGAATGTGACGGACGTATAGGGATGTCGAAAGTGAAAAAAAATATCGATGTATCGATATTTATTAAAATATCAATATCGACGTCGATATATCGAGGAAAAAATATCGATATATCGATACATCGGTCAACTTTCCAAGAGATTTTGCATTTTTTAAATAATAATGTACCTATTCAGCTCAATATTATCAATAGTAATTTTTACACACAATGTGCTTATTTTAATGTACAAAAATCTCAATAAAAATGAAGGTATTTTTATCAGTATTCATTTTTATTGGGTAATAATTACAAAAATATCAAAAACTAAAAAGCTGTCTTCTAACTTATATGTAAACGCCAATAGAATGTTACTGTAAAATCAGTAACATTCTATTGGCGTATTAATCTGTCAAAAAGGACTTCGTGTTTGAAACAAGGTATAGTCAATGATCATAGACAATTGGGAACCAACACATAGGAGTGGCTTAGAAAAAAATGGCGAAAAATAGCATACATTTCTATGTATGTACCTACACACATGAGATAGTATTAGTGATCACAAATACTAATGCAAAGACAATAGATTTGTAAGCTATTAATTGTTAAAATTTCAACCGCCAGATGTCATGACCCAATACGGTTACTTTTTCCGTTCGTTCCTATACGGTTTTGGATTCTAGTGACATTAAATATATAAATTTAAAAAAATATCGTTTTTGATACAATTTTCGATATTGGATATTTTGTATCGATATATCGGATCAAAATATATCGGATAAAAATATCGATATATATTGAATTAAAAATATCAATACATCGATATATCGATACTTTTTCAACAAGGCTACGGACGTATGCATCCATCCCTCCCACTGCAATCTGAATTCAAAAGATCTCCCTCAACCAGTCTCTCCCGATCCGACCCACCACGCAGCAGGTGGGCAAACGCATCCACCGCGAAGACCTAGACAAACCACACCCCATGAACCCGGGTATGCCTGCCCAGTCACCAAACTCCACAACAGATCATCGGGTGCTTTTAGGTCACGGGTTAAAATCAAATTGCGAACTTTAAAATAAAGCTAACATTTTACAGACAATTAAAACCAATTTAAATACACTCGACATAAGATCTGAATATCTCTGTAGTAAAATTTGATAATGCCATTTTATTGTATTTAAAAGAAAGATTTTAATTGACCGCTTTAGTGACTGAGTACACAAATATACCTACGTCTGGTTCCCACCCCGGCGTCGTGAGTTCAATTCATATCGTAGCTCCACCATTGCACAAGCGGCACAATTATATTATTCCGCTCTCAATGATGGCAGTAGGAGTTTTTAAAAATGATTTTCAGTTTATTAATTAACCCGGCAATGTTTGTCGTAAAAATGTATCGTCAGTTTATTTGTACGTAACCCGATAAAGTTTGTATTAAAAACGTATTTTTCGTTTATTAACCACTTGAGCGACAACGCGATTTAAAACTTATTCCTCTGAATGCTTGTAATTTTTTTTTTATATTTTCCGCCTATATTACAAAAATCTAATATGGAGAAATTTTAATATGGAGAAATACAAACTGATTATAGTTCTATAGAGCCA
This sequence comes from Limnephilus marmoratus, assembly GCA_917880885.1. Taxonomy (NCBI): domain Eukaryota; kingdom Metazoa; phylum Arthropoda; class Insecta; order Trichoptera; family Limnephilidae; genus Limnephilus; species Limnephilus marmoratus. The sequence goes on along the minus strand of OU862924.1, from coordinate 27,846,199 downwards.
ATGAATTCACATATGTATCTTTTGTCGATTATCACGAATTCGTAGGATTTATAAAAAAATATTATAAAACTGTAAACTTTGGTCCAAAAAAAAATGGTCCAATTTTGGATCGTAACCCGGCAATGTTTGTCTCAACTAAAAATGTATTGTCAGTTTATTCGTAATTCAGCAAATTTTATCTTGTAACCTAGCATTGTTTGTCTTAACTAAAAATGTCAGTTTATTCGTAATTCAGCAAATTTTATCTTGTAACCTAGCATTGTTTGCCTTAAATAAAAATGTCAGTTTATTGGTAACTCAGCAATTTTATCTTGTAACCCGGCAATGTTTGTCTCAACTAAAAATGTATTGTCAGTTTATTCGTAATTCAGCAAATTTTATCTTGTAACCTAGCATTGTTTGTCTTAACTAAAAATGTCAGTTTATTCGTAATTCAGCAAATTTTATCTTGTAACCTAGCATTGTTTGTCTTAACTAAAAATGTCAGTTTATTCGTAATTCAGCAAATTTTATCTTGTAACCTAGCATTGTTTGTCTTAACTAAAAATGTCAGCTTATTCGTAATTCAGCAAATTTTATCTTGTAACCTAGCATTGTTTGTCTTAACTAAAAATGTCAGTTTATTCGTAATTCAGCAAATTTTATCTTGTAACCTAGCATTGTTTGTCTTAACTAAAAATGTCAGTTTATTCGTAATTCAGCAAATTTTATCTTGTAACCTAGCATTGTTTGTCTTAACTAAAAATGTCAGTTTATTCGTAATTCAGCAAATTTTATCTTGTAACCTAGCATTGTTTGTCTTAATTATAAAATGTATTGTCAGTTTATTCTTAAACTTATAATCGTAAACCTCATGTTGACGACCACTGCAAAGTGCATAGGACTTGATAAGGAAGTGCACCGACAGACTGTCTGTCTACGGTCAGGGGTGGTCAACCTCGACTGTTCTACCAGGCGATGGTGGGTGTAGGGGGCGATGAAAGGGAAGGGGGGTCTGAATAGGAAATGCCCTTAGTTAGTGCATAGCGAACTGCACCGAGCTGCAATATAACGCTGCACCGCATAACACTGTGTACACGTGGTATGTATATCTACTTACTTCGTTACAGCACTCTTACTCTACACGTGTTTGTCTTGTGAACATTGGCCTTTTTAACAGCTAAAATCATTTCACGACATCTCTCAAATAAATTCTAAACGAATGTAAACAATTCATGTATAATTTGGGAGCAGGTGTAAATATAAATAAATAAATATATATTTCAATCAATTTACACAAAACCTTGACAAAATTTATACACCTAAACCTTCCTCATGATTTACTCAATCTATTGGTGAAAACCGCACGAAAATCCGTTGCGCAGTTTAAAAGATCTAAGCGTACAGGCAGCGGGAGCGACTTTGCTTTATACTATGTAAAGATGATTCATCATTCCTAGAGATAGCTATACATTTTTTTTTATTAGGTTCATCAAACTAAACAACACACATTCGGTAGACGGGTATGAGTACCGCCGCCCGGGAACCATTTATTGGATAACCAACACCTTTGCCATAGGTCACAGGTCACCAAGCATTTCGCAAGCTATATCCGCTGATATGCGAACAGAAAAAAATTACGACAAATAAATAAAAAAAATTAAATCTTATTGTGGTGGTAGGTACCACCATATAATTTTAACTTTCTCTTGGACATATTTTTGACTGTTTTTTATTCCTAATGTTTTATGTACATCCTATATACACCTCGGAACAGGATTCCCTAGTGATGAGCACTGTGAATTAACTACATAACTTTGTATTTTTTTAAATAGTCTAATTTAATACTTTTCGACTGTAAGTCAAATCTTCTCTACATCTCTACATCTTCCCTACATCTTCTCTACATATTATAAATTAAAGTCCCCCGCGTCGTCTGTCTGTTCGCGATAAACTCGAAATCTACTGAACGGATTTTCATGCTGTTTTCACCAATAGATGGAGTGTTTCGTGAGGAAGGTTTAGGTATGTAATTTGTCAAGGATTTGTGTACATTGGTTGAAACATAACGATAATTGTTAGAAGTGTCGGAAAAAGTCAAGCCGCCTGATAGCTTTCATCGAAAACGTTGCCTAATCCTTTTGGGACTTAACAAAACAATGCATGGTGGGATATTCCTCTTTTACAGATCTACAAAAAAGTCCGCGAAGGCATATATCTATCTTTTACGGATAGCTTTCTATACCTATTCAATCTTCTAAAAAAATGGTCACGTACATTTCGGTAATTGAAAAGTTATTTAGACGGATACAGTATTAATCCTTATTGACTTAAATACGTTAGTTACCCCAAGCATTTCATGCACATTATTATAATCTTTCACACCATCTCTACGTATTATAAATTAAAGTCCTCCGCGGCATCTGTCTGTCTCTTTGCGATAAACTCAAAGACGGCGGTGGTTATAAAGGTTGGATACAATTGCTTTATTAGGAGAGTTTATAAAATATGTAAGTATATTATGTTATATTGTGTAAATGTAAAATAAATAAATATTAAAAAGAAAAAATAATAATAATTTCGCTTTGTTGGTGACGTTTATGTTTGGTGACGTAGCGGGGGTGCCCGGGTTCATCGGGCGTGATGTGTTTAGGTCTTGGCGGCGGATGCGCCAGCCTACCAACTGCGGCGGGCCAGATCTGACGTGGCCGGTGCGAAGAGACACACTTACCCCTAGATTCCTACTTACTTCGCATTTTTCCTTTCCAGAACCTCCCCCCCTCTTTCCTTAAAAAGTTCCTCCATACATCATCGCCAAGGGTGACATAGGGATTGAGGAGACTGAGGATTTTCATCGGGCCTCCTGTTTTAGGCTAATGTAAAAATAAATAGAAAAAATCGGTAAATATTTCCCTATCGAGTCCACGCTCAAAACACACTTTAAAAAATTAAAACAAATTGTACTAGGTGGATAATGGTTAGTAATAAGTAAATCAATAACCGGAATTGAAAAATATTGCGTTTTAATGTTTTTTTTTTAATTTTAAAAAGCGAAAAGTCATTTTTCAAGGACCGCCATGTTAATTACGACGATGAAATAAATTCGCATTTTTAGAAGAAAAAATCACTTTCTGTCAGTTAGACAATAATAAGTACGAATTGCAATCATTATTTTGTTCGGTTTCATAAACACGAAAAATCACGCGAGACGTTTGCCGACATGGCGTTCCTTGGAAATGTCATTTCGTGTTTTTAAAGATAACAAAATAACCATTAAAATGCAATATTTTTCAATTCTGGTTACTGAATTACTAATTACTAACTGTAATCTACCTAGTACAATTTGTTTTAATTTTTTAAAGTGTGTTTTGAGCGTGGAATCGGTAGGGAAATATTTATCAAAAAATCAATTCTGCTGCCACCCTTATATTTAGAATCAAAACATAAAGATTTTTTAATCAAATCTCCTAACACAACGTCAACGACTGGCGGATAGATTCTTGACTCGTGCAATATAATGATAATGAATAGTAATAAATTCAGAATATATCGTTGGTAGATCTTGGATTAAACTTGATTAATATGCGCACTTACATTTTACGAGTATACCTGATCACAAACCTATCAAAACATATTGATATCAAAATCGTTTCACTGCTGGAATCTTGAATGAGAATCTACGTGCGTTTTCCAACGAAAACAGGTAATTTCTAGATCAATTGCAGCGGCAGGTTGCGTTTCCTTCGAGGATAGGTACTTATTAGACGAGACTGCATGTACATAGCCGAGATACAGATCAGGAGATGCTGTCAGGCTTACAGGATGGGAAGGAGGAGGAATCAGAACGGCCATTAGTCAAGTTTACTAGACTAGGCGGACCTGCTGCGGGCAAAGATACCTACCCATCCGTAGCAGAATTACTACGTCTCTAATTGAAGGAACTCAACCGGTCAGTTTGTTGATTTGAAGCATCGAAGAAATAAAACGATAGTAGTGTGTTGTGTTGTAAAAAAATCCACCTGTCCGTTTTGTACTGCCCAAGATAATCTCATACGTGCGATATGAATTCAGCGATTTTGGGACTTTGTTCTGAGAAATGGTTCATACGAAATACATTCGTGGCGTTTCAGCGGTACCGTGCGAGAACGCAATCTTTGAAATTTGTTGGGGTGCATGTAACAGTTTGAAATTATAATGCACAAGTAATCACTTGATGAAGTAAGCACCCAATAATTAAGTTGGTTGCTACGTATCAATTCAAATTGAAATTTGAATTCCTAATTGGAAATATTCTTTGAACAATTGGAATCCAGCCAAAGATATTGAAATATAAGTAGATGTGCTATCTGCTGTTTTTACTATGTGGGTCTGCGCTTCCGGGTGTCGCCGATATTGTTTACCAATTAACAAATAAACTAAAAGAACAAATAATTAACGAATAAACCAAACGAACGTTAAACTAAATGAACGAGTTCTTTCCGTATTCAAAATATATTGTTAACCAATATTAATGCACATTTTCAAAAAATCAACGAAATGAACAAATTCTTTTTGTATGAAAACTACGCTAATTAGCGCATAGTCCGGCGACAGTTGCGCGGACACCATAGCATATCTCTTCTGTATTTGAATATCTTTGAATCCAGCATTTCTTTTGTTGCCCAAAACATACTACAAACAAGAGAATTTTTCATCAGCAGTTCCAAGTAGGCAGCCAGGGAGTCCGGAAGTTTGCTTCGACGAGAGAAGACATACACATCCGGTGAGATCGCCATTACCTGTGAGCTAAAACTTCGGTTAGTTTTTAGTTTATTGGTTTAGGTACTATTTAATATTTTGTGCCCCCCCCCCCCTCCCTTGTAATAATTTTAACATCTTGAGATCATTTCTAAAACACGAAAAGCTATCGATTCATTTCTTAGTTTTTCTAACTATTTAGTTTCTTTTTTCTAAAGGCTAAACACGACCACCAGTTTTTTTTTTAAATATTCGAATATTATTATTTTGTTAGTCTCATGTTCTGATTTTATTATTTAATAATATAATTTAATTGTTGCCACAACTCTTTTATTTATAGCTAACTAGCAGACCCAGCCACACGTTGCTGTGGCTAACGAAACACAACGCCATTAACCAATCTTTATAAAATCCACACCACCCGCTTGCCAGCTGCCCGCTGCCCGCTGCCCGCTGCCTGAATTGAATATTTGAATTTATCGGCTTTTCGCTACTATAATTTATACATATAAACTAATTAACTCGCCACTAATTATACAATGCTTGCAATGCAACACTGGATATTTGAAAAGGGAAAATCAAATACCTACTTACTCTAGGAAATCTATTTTTCAATTTCTTCCGTAGAACGAATTTCAAAAGTGACTGTAGTACGGCCCGCCAGCCGTTTTAAATCGCAAAAAAATATGTTTTCTTTGAATTTCTCGGCTTTTCTCTGATATAATTTAGATGTATTATACATATAAACATTCCTCTTTAATCACTCTATCTATTGGTGAAAACCGTATGAAAATCCGTTGGGTAGTTTAAAAGATTAACGCGCACACACATTTTGAGCGACTTCATTTTATACTATGTAATGATGATGATAATGATGATGTAATGATGATGATGATGATGTTTTATTAAGTGTTGTACATATTAATTTACTCATCATCAGCGACTACGAGTAAGTAGTAATAAAAAGTTTTATTTTATTATACTGATGTTTATTTTACTTGTTACTGATTAGTATTTATTTATTGCTCCCTTTTTATTTATTATTATTTTCTTATTTTAATATACTTATTACTATTTACTTAACATTACGTAGTTAACAATTTATTTATTTGTTAAATAATTTATTTATACGTTATATCCCTCTTGCCATGGTCAGCATTCAAACCAAATTATGACTGCTGATGGAAGCCACCACGGGTGCTTTTTGGTCACGTGACCCTCCCGAACACTGCCGAAGGTGTTAGGAATCATGTCGGTCACTGTAACCGACATAATTTTCCATGAAATTAGGACATAATTTATTAAAAATGGGTCATAACTTTGTTATAAAGAATTTTATTTGAAAACCAAACTTCGCTGTGTAATTACTTCATATTAAGCTGTTGGTCAAAATAGGCGGAGTCGTAATAAATGGATTCTACTCTATAATTATAAAGATTCACTTAAATTGTAAAGCTGCTCAACTCGACAAAGGGCTGCTCTAAAGAAATTAATAACATATGTTTTATTTTATTATATAATTGGGTAAATAAATAAATAAATTTAATCGGATACTATTACCCATCGAAAGTCAGGGAATCCTTAAAATAAAGTTCTCATAATTGAAGCCAAAATTAAACAATAATAAAAGTTTAAGCAACTTTTATTAAATTTAAATGAAATAATTGATTAAAATAAAATAATCTTATCAAAACAACAATATTTCACAATTAGGATGCCCATAATTGGTTCAAAAATAAATTACCAAGATTTTCTACAATTTTAATTAAAAATTTCTTTGTCGTGGAAAATTAATCACTAATTACAGAAACTTTCAAACATGCAAAATAAAAATCTTTTTAGTGATTCATTAATCAACAATAATTTATTATTTTCTATTCCAGGAATAAGATGTTTTTGTTAAGTTAAAAATAACTTTACCAAATTAGAAATTTCTACGTCGTTTTGTGTTGAATTTAATATTTGATTTAACAAGAAAATAATTACAAACGAAACGTTTCATACCCTTTTAATAATGGGTCTAATTTGTCTATTTATTTATTAATCATCAACGCCCTTAATGGCTTTTACAAGTTAAATAGTTGATTTAAACAATTGATATAAGCAATTAAAGTTTTTAAATTAACCTTCAAAATGTTTTATTAATTATTTAATTATTATTATTAATTTATAAATATTCTTCAAAACGTTAATTTTAAATTAATCTTCAAAATTTAAAATTTAAATTAATCTTCAAAGTTTTAATTTCCCGTTCCTAGGTTTAGTTCCTAGGAAGACTTAGGTAAAAGCATATTTGAAAAAAATTCTTTCAAAATCTATTTTGGCTTCTTTTATATATTTTTTGAAACTATTCATATTACGTCTGTAACTCTCACGTATGCATTGCTTGCACTCAGCATACATATCCGACTTGTTATACTATTTCAGAAATAAAAAAATTAGCAAACTTTAAAAATTGTGATCATCATCAAAAATACTAATTTTGGTTGTATGCCCGTGTAACTCTGATTTGTCAAGAATTCAGACTAATCTAGCAGTGGCGGTCCGTGAGTTTTCAGTGAGTTTGAGCTAAGATTGACAAATACGACATTACTGATGTTGTAGCTGAAAATGAATTTCATTTTTATTCAAAATTTCAACTATATGAAGATCTTTCAGTGTGTGGATGCGGCGCATCCCTTGACTGAAAGAATCCTGAAGACCTTCATACAAAAAGTTGAAATTTAAAAAAAAACATTTTCAGCTACAACAAAGTCAATAACGTAATATTTTTCAATCTTAGCGCTCTAGCTCACTGAAAAGTCATAAACCGCCACTGTAATCTAGATGTTTCTATGAATTTGAGTATATGTATACATATATTATAATGTAATTTGTATAAATATATACATATATATGTATTTTTTTATATGAATATCGCCCAGGAGTCCCAACTGCTCCCAACCGCTTGGAGTGAGAGTATGGAATCCCCAATTTGGGTATCTTATGATGCTGAAGGTAGCGGTGAGGGGTAGAAGATGGTTATTCAGAACTGGTCAAAAAACAAAGCTGAAGCCACTTCAAGCAACGATTCGATTCTGAATGTTGGTCTTTCACCAGGGCGATACTGAAAATATCTACCACTATGCAACGTACCGCAAAAACAGTACACAAAATTTAAAATTAATACATTTTGAAATAACATAAATTAATCAAATAAAATTTTCCAGCGCACGCCGGGATAAGAACCCACGAATCGTAGCCATTCGTAGATCGTTTGCTTTACGTTTTGTCTGTCTGTAAAGTTATTTGTGCATTCCGTTACCACTTCAATATGGTGGCCTTTTCAAATTTGAAATCGTCGCTTTTTTCAATATTATGGTATCTTCCTGTCTGAAAAAAGTTTGAAAAAAAATTGTCATTAAAGCGCCGTATCCCCGCTCAAAAAGAAGATGGAGAGATGTGTAATTACGAATGTTGAGGGGAGCGCTTATATTTAAAATGACAACATTGAAGCGAAAATTGTGAAAATGTTTAATGAAACACGACTCTTTTAAAATAGAGCAAAAATCTCGTGGGGGACATCTAAAAGAGCATTTTAAGAAACACTGTGAATTTTTTTATACGTATAACTTCTAAAATAAGTGAAATGAACGTGTTTATAATAATTTTCGGAGCATACTGTGCAATTTTTTTCTATCGTGGGAAATTCATATAAAACGCGTCTAGATATTATATTAACCCCACCGAATTTTCGCGTATGTTCGCTTGAGATGTCTCAAACGAAATGACATTTACGAAAACTTTGTGTTATTACCGCTTCACAATTAAAGCTCTATAAACGAAACATTTCTGAACGTAGCCGAATAGTAAAAACTGTTTTAGAAAGGTTACAAAACAAGCTTTCGAATTATCGTATTACAAATAAATATTAACATTTGTAAATATTAAAATTTAGAATGCAAACATTAAAAAAAAATGACTCACGTGATGTTTTTATGCGAAAACGATACTAAAATTACAGTTTATGTAAACAACAATCCTTATTCTATTGTAGAAATGTATAATAAACACTTTTGTCACCTCGCTTTTTTATCATTTCATATAAAAATATTTAATTTTTCGAAGAAAACTTCTTCTAAAAGGTTGTTACTTTGTGATGTCATTATTTATTTATAAATATTATTATTTATTATTTATTATTTATTATTTATTATTTGTTATTTATTATTTATTATTTATTATTTATTATTAATTATTAATTATTAATTATAAATTATTTATTATTTATTATTTATTATTTATTATTTATTATTTATTTTTATTATTTATTATTTATTATTTATTATTTATTATTTATTATTTATTATTTATTATTTATTATTTATTATTTATTATTTATTATTTATTATTTATTATTTATTATTTATTATTATTATTTATTATTTATTATTTATTATTTATTATTTATTATTTATTATTTATTATTTATTATTTATTATTTATTATTTATTATTAATTATTTATTATTTATTATTTATTATTTATTATTTATTATTTATTATTAATTATTTATTATTTATTATTTATTATTTATTATTTAATATTTATTATTTATTATTTATTATTTATTATTTATTATTTATTATTTATTATTTATTATTTATTATTAATTATTTATTATTTATTATTTATTATTTATTATTTATTATTTATTATTAATTATTTATTATTTATTATTTATTATTTATTATTTATTATTTATTATTTATTATTTATTATTTATTATTTATTATTTATTATTTATTTTTTATTTTTTATTATTTATTATTTAATATTTATTATTTATTATTTATTATTTATTATTTATTATTTATTATTTATTATTTATTATTTATTATTTATTATTTATTATTTATTATTTATTATTTATTATTTATTATTTATTATTTATTATTTATTATTAATTATTTATTATTTATTATTTATTATTTATTATTTATTATTAATTATTTATTATTTATTATTTATTATTTATTATTTATTATTTATTATTAATTATTAATTATTTATTATTTATTATTTATTATTTATTATTTATTATTTATTATTTATTATTTATTATTTATTATTTATTATTTATTATTTATTATTTATTATTTATTATTTATTATTTATTATTTATTATTTATTATTTATTATTTATTATTTATTATTTATTATTTATTATTTATTATTTATTATTTATTATTTATTATTTATTATTTATTATTTATTATTTATTATTTATTATTTATTATTTATTATTAATTATTTATTATTTATTATTTATTATTTATTATTAATTATTAATTATTTATTATTAATTATTTATTATTTATTATTTATTATTTATTATTTATTATTTATTATTTATTATTTATTATTTATTATTTATTTTTTATTATTTATTATTTATTATTTAATATTTATTATTTATTATTTATTATTTATTATTTATTATTTATTATTTATTATTTATTATTTATTATTTATTATTTATTATTTATTATTTATTATTTATTATTTATTATTTATTATTTATTATTTATTATTTATTATTAATTATTTATTATTTATTATTTATTATTTATTATTTATTATTTATTATTTATTATTAATTATTTATTATTTATTATTTATTATTTATTATTTATTATTTATTATTTATTATTAATTATTTATTATTTATTATTTATTATTTATTATTTATTATTTATTATTTATTATTTATTATTAATTATTTATTATTTATTATTTATTATTAATTATTTATTATTTATTATTTATTATTTATTATTTATTATTTATTATTTATTATTTATTATTTATTATTTATTATTTATTATTTATTATTTATTATTTATTATTTATTATTTATTATTTATTATTTATTATTTATTATTTATTATTTATTATTTATTATTTATTATTTATTATTTATTATTTATTATTTATTATTTATTATTTATTATTTATTATTTATTATATAAATTAAAATATTTAATAAAAATTAACAATGTCGAGCGGGGTCGAGCCGCCGGTCCGAAATTTGGCGGGAAAAATTATCTGTCAGATTGCGCGAATGACAGAATATTCTTGTTATGTATTTTATGGACAACTTGAATAGGGATGTACAGCTTGTTCCACTATCGACCTTTTACTTTTTGTTTTAGGGATGTCATTAAAAGAATAACATTTCTATGGAGACACACGCGTCGACGTATAAACACGCTTATTGTACCTACTTGACTGCTGTCGTATTTCTAACGCATATATCTGCTTAAGTTGGTGACTTGGTCTTGGTCGGTTAAAAAATAACATATATTTTTTTTATGGGCAAAACTTCAAATGTTTAAGGGAGATGTGTAAGAAATCGGAAGAAATTCGGGTAGCGGCGGCTTAAGATTTGATCTTAAGAGTGACGTTTCTTTGGACAAATTGAACAAAAATCTAAATTAAATTTAAAAAAAATGTTACATACAATTTCTTACATATAATTAAGTGGGTCGGTAGTAAAATACTACCTATTTACAAATCCTATGATTTCGGTGAAAATTTTGGGATTTATTGAACAAGAGAAATATTAGAAACATACTTTTTTGGTGAAGATGTCTATTGTTCACAGCACGACTAGTGCAGTAAGGCATACATAGTAGATTTTCAACTAGTGTGTTTTTCCATTAATATTATGCCGATGTAACTAGTAACCTATTCAATGACACAACCACAGGAGTAGATACGTACTTGCAGAGCGGTATTAAAGTGGCAGCTGCTGATACTAGTGCAGTACACCAGAGATGAATCTATTGCGGACGTAAGTACATGTGTTGTAGATGAGTTCTATCATTCAATTAGAAGTAATTGCCGCCAACAATGCTGTAACAGGGATCGCCCAGACGGAGAGCTATGCGTGCAGTCTGGGGCAGTGCTCGCAAACCATTCACTTTACACTGTTTTTATTGTTTCCGCGACTTTTCATCCCGCGACAAAATATCCTACGGATAAAACATCCCCCGACAAAATTACCCAAAAATTATCCTAACCTATTATTATTTAATTGATAATCTAATTTTTTAATTGATAAGTTAGTTTAAAGTTAAAGTATTTCACCATAGTGGGAGATTTAGCACTTACAATTCCTTTCCCATATAAAAATAAAGTTGGTGGTTTGCAGGTGGAAAATGTAGTAAGCAGTAATTGTTGAATGAAACACTAGGATATTTTGAATTAATTGGCGGATAAGAGATAAGCCGACGTAGCTCAGTGGTTAAGAGCATTTGACCGGATATCAGAAGGACGCGGGTTCGAGTCCCGTCGGCGGCATGTATCTTTTCTCGGGAGATTTTTTCAACGTAGATGAGTATTTCAGGCTAATAATTGTTATCCTAACCTAACCTAACCTAACCTAACCTAATCAAACCTAACCTTACATAACCTAACCTAATCTAACCCAACAAAACCTTTCGACGCCAAATTTTAAATTTAAATAAAAATTTAAATCTAAACTGTAAATTCCTTGCACCGTCTCCTTCCTTCCTTATCGGGGGATGTTTTGTCCGTAGATTTTGTCCTTGGGATATTATGTCAAGTGATATTTTGTCGGAGGATATTTTTTCGGGGATATTTTGTCGTGTTTGATGTTGTCAATCAATTTCGGTATACATATAATGGACGCCCGAAGTTTAAAACTTGTTTCCACTATGAAAGATCTTCGAATTTTAGTAGGCTGTTGTTTCGTATATAGAGATGGCTTGCAGCACCTCATTAAGAATGCTTGACTTTTTTCAACGCATTGCAAAGAATTTTAGAAATACAGTGGTTCTACGTAACTAATTAAATGTAGTTTCGTTCTAAAAAAGTAGTCTTGAAGTGTGCGGCGAAGGAGGTAAAAAATATGTTTCTTTATAACGCCGTTGGGAAAGTGGTGGCTCCTCACCCAAGTCTAGCAAATTTTGTATAAAATTGTTGTATGTTGCACGATGAGTAATTCTGTATTAGTTAATATACGTTATACATATTAGTAAACCATAGGTAGAACATATTGGGAAAACAAGAAGGCGCTGCAAAAAAGCGCAATGCCTGTGCCTTGTAGTCCCGAAAACCCTTCTGGGTGGAAGAAGAGAGGTTCCTTTGATAATCTTCCACCCCCAGAAGATAGGTGGAAATTTGAGTGGCAATCGGCCAACGTGGGAAATGCCCATCTCGTACAAGACCCCACTTAGAGACAGACTGGGTTCTTATTGGCTCGTAAACTCTGGTCCGCCATAAATAGGACAAGGGGCTCCTATAGCCGAAGTGCCCACAAGATACATAGATGGGACCTCCGCGCTCAAAAAGAAGATGATGGAGAGACATGTAATTACGAATGTGAGAGGAGCGCGCTAATATTTAAAGCCATAAAATCGAGGCGAAAATTGCGAAAATATTTAATAAAACACGACTCGTTTAAAATAGATAAAAAATCTCGTGAAAGGTATCTTAAGTGGCATTTAAAGAAACATTGTGATTTTTCTCACAACTATAACTTGTAAAATAACTGAATAAACGTGTTTCTAATAATTTTCGGAGCATACTTTGCGATTTTTTTCTATCGAGTGAATTTTATATTATTTGCGTTTCGGCGTGGAACGCGTGTAGATATTACCTTAAAAAATAACATATATTTTTTTAAGAACTTAAAATCTTCAAATGTTTAGGGGAGATATGTAAGAAATCGGTAGAAATTCTGGTAGCGGCGGCTTAAAGTGATGTGTGAATGCAGTGCGGTGCGGACCACCAAACATGCGGACAACAAGTGCCCACTCCATTCATTCCCTGGTGGGATTGACAGGGTCCAAAGGGCGATGCCTGAGGCCCTAGACTGGATCGCAGACCTAGGACATCGCCCTCTGACCCCCACCATAAGAAAGAAAAAGATTTAGTTTTGCATTAATATGAATTAATTTTGCTAAAAATTCTGCCACAGGTTCGCCTAGCGAGGCAGGTTATGTCCAACTTAAATAATCCTTCTATTATTCTCTTGTTATTACTGTGCTATTAATTATATATTTTTATTACAGTTCTTGTGTCTTGCTATCTTGATTAGGATGTATGTTTAAATTTACAAATAAATAAATTCTATCCTTGTAAAAGAAACCTTATTTATTATTTAAAATCTGTCAATTAAATCTGCAAAAAACCATTGATTGTTTTCGGGCACGAGGAAAAGAAATAGAGTACAGTTTTTTCCAAGCAGAAAGATTTGTTCTGGAAATTTACCTAAATTTTTGCTGGTCAGACAAACAAAAAATGAGCTGAAACCCAAGTTTATCGACCCCTGCCCCTGCGGCTTAGTCTAGTCGATTCATTTGCCGTAATGAAAGGGTTGACCTGATTCTGTAATCAATTGTATCATCCCGACTAATCTGTCTGGCTAGGCGAACATGCATGGTCAAAGAAGTCGGCGGCATCAGAAGCAGTCCATAGTCACGCTAATCAATCATGTTTTTAAAGGGTGAGTTCATGTGAGTACACTATTTATATGAATTTGAAGTATTTTGAAGATTGGGTAAGTGGGTACTGTTCACTTCGGGGTGGCGTTTTGTTTGTAATGAAAAAATACATTTCTTTACAATGTTGGAGACGTCCCAGAACAAAAATATGGTTCTATGCAGTGAAATAACTTGCGCGTACCTTCCAAATAGGGTGATGATTAATCAGTTATTCATAGTTTACAGATATTTTATACCATGGTGTTTCTTGGGTTATTATGCCGTGTTGCTCTTCCTACTTCTTTGGCCAACCTTTCGACGGCGTTAAAGTGTAACTCTAAGTGACTTGGTGTAACTCTAAGTGACCAGCTCAGGTACGGGGCCTCCATCGAAACCAGAGTTAAGTTAGCCTCTCAGAAACTGGGCGTACTGTACAAGGCCCGCAGATACTTTAAAAGTACACAACTGCTAACCCTGTACAAATCGCAAGTACGCCCCACGGTTGAATTTGGCAGCCACCTCTGGTCTGGAGCTCCAAAATACCTAAAAAAAAAAACCCTTGACACTTGACTGTGCAGAAACGGGCGGTCCGTTTGATAGATTCTCCCATCTTAACAGACGGACTGCAATCTTTAGAGCACAGGCGTCAGGTGGGAATGCTGTCGTTGTTCTACCGGTATTACAATGGAAGATGCCCCTCGGCACCGGTGCATAGTCGGGAAACACGCCAAACACGCGTCCAACAATTGTACACAGTTGACATTAGTCACATGAGAACGGGTCGTTTCTATGACTCGTTCTTGAGTTCAACGGCTCAGCTGTGGAAGATTTGCCGGCCTCTGTGTTTCCTCCCTTCTACAACATGGGTCTCTTCAAGACCCGTGTTCACTCCTTCCTTTCCTCAAAAAGACCGCATGTCCAAAGATGACATAGGCCCTGAAGGAAGTTATTTTCCTCAGGGCCTCCTGTGTGGAGTTCAGGTAAAAAAAAAAAGAAAATAGTGTCCAAAAATATCTCGCGATATCTCGCTTTGAAAATCTCAAATCTTATCATGTTACATCCTTTTTCCACTAACAGAAACTTTGTGAATATACTAAGTAGATAGGAAGGTAGGCACCTAGTAGTATAATGTACGGTAATTTGTAGTAGTTTTAGAAAAAAATCAAAAACTAAAAAAAATTTTTTTTCCAAAAACTAGTGCGAAGTTACCACAAGTTACCGAAGTTACAGTTAAGTTTTTTTGTGTAAATAAGCGTTTGACACAAACAGTTTATTTTGTAAAGAGCGAGTAAAAAGCAAAGGTTAAACAGAAACTGTTTTAATATTTATAACCTGTTTACTATTTTTGAAGTGAAACTTCTATAGCACCGCTGCGAATTGTATTTCGGATGAAACGGAAATTACGATTACTGCACCTGCGACACATCAACTGCGCTCATCGGCCGCTTTAATAATGGTGTCACTTTTAAAGGCTCCTATTGGTTGAGATATGAAGCGGAAATTACGCGAGGTCTGTGCTCATTGGTCGCTTTGATTATGACCTCACTTTTCAAGTATTGGATCAGATTGTTTTGGTAAAGTTTCGCTTCTACCACGAGTAAACTGCACTCGAATTTTTTTTTCGTGCTGCTTTTCGATTTCTTAGCGTTTCAGTAATTTAAAATTTGTCTACCATTGATCTTGTGTATCGTCTATCAATTGGTTTTAGATATTATGATCAGAACCAAAAGTTAAAGATTAGAAAAAAAAATAATTTACGAATTTTACAAATTTACGCCAATAAAAAAAAGCGAATAATAAAAAATTCTGTGTAATTCTGCATTTTGCTTGAGTATTATTGCTTTGTCCTACGAAAAGATTTCTGGTAAGAGAATTGGAAAATTTTAAACCGTTAAACATAGGTATAGTTACACCAAAGTAAGGTGAAATTGTTAGATAATTCATTCCTGAAACCAGAATTCCCGTGTAGCTTCTAAACTGACTTCTCGGTCCGCTAATCTTCCACTAGACAACTAGTCTGCCCAGCATCCGGGCCTAACCGACACATCTCATCTACATTCACATCACATCACAACTGTTCTGTGCACACTATGCATAGACTAGGTACAGGCCTGTCATAGAGAACTTCACTATTACCTCTCTCTCTGTCAACCTGGTCTGGATTAAACCAAATGTAAAAAACCTAAAGGGAGCAGTTAATCTTTTTATACAAGTACCTAACTACCTAACTTTTACAGACTGCTGAAAGTTTAAAGCTTCTTAACGTTATGACAATTAGACAACTTTACACCAAGTCCGCAATCCTTCACCTTTTCAAATCCAATCTCCATATTCCTTTGCAATCCCAATCCTCAATAATGACCACAGGTCTTCAACAAAGTCTTCTTAATTCGGGAGACGGTTATGGGTACCATTTATTGTCATAGGTCACTCCAAGTGGTTCGCTACGTTTGGTGACTTACCAGGGGTGCCCGGGTACGCATCTACCTACCAGCAGCATGGCAGGCCGGATCGGGAGGGAGTGGTTGAAGGAGACTTTTGGCCTCCACACAGCATCCCCGGTTGGGAATTAATTATCGGCCCCGAGGGGAATTATTTTCCTCAGGACCTCTTGTGTGGAGCTAACGTAAAAAAACACTTCCATTAAACTTTATAACTACAAACGTACCTCCCTCATTGAAACTACTCGCTTTAAATAAATACACTAACCTTAGACATCCAAATTTAATAGACGAGAAGATGAGGGGTAAAACCAAACTATGGGGGGACGAAGAGGGGAAAGCCGGAAAGATGACTGTGATTCGTTAAAAAATCAATCTGACAGTATGTAGGCATCTCGCATTATAATATCACCATTTAGTTCTTAAAAGCAAAATCTGCTTTTGAATTAATAGACCTTTTTACATGGGAGCGCGAATTCCTCGCCACGTTATTAACATATTTGCGAAGTCCAAATACGGCAAAGTAAAGTTTTCCACTCTTCACAGACGAATATTATGTCGCCGTATTTAGTTAAGACACTTTTACAAATGTTTCATAATTTACTTACCCCTGTAACCAGCGACGAGCACACTAGAGAACCACCCACATTCGTTATGATCGACATAATTTAGGGTATAATGTATAGTACAAGCTACTATTTTGCCGTGTTATTTCGTAAAATGTACGATGAGAGCTCGAAGCTGGTCCGGACAAGAATGATGACGTCACATTTTTTAGATTCAAACGAGGCTCTCGTAAGCCCATCCGGTTCCATGGAACCGGTATGGGGAGGGGGAAATAATTCGCTTTTATCACTTAGGGCAGGTCTATATATATTCATATGTCTATGACACTAACGTATAAAATCAACCAAAACTTTTCGGTCTGGATCAAACAAAAAGTACCCAATTTTTCACACAATTTTTCCAGAACCTAACAACACCAAACCAAACATAACAAATAAACTAAGCAATATCATAAAAAGAACAAATTCCTCTACTGGGCCTAGTAATTTAATAGGTATAGATAGAGGGAGAGGTGCAGACTACAGAGCGTCTATGGGTCTATGCTATTGGTACCTATGCGGTAATTCTAGGAATAAAGCGCTAACAGAACAAAGTGCAATAATAATTGCAACTAGGCCGCAGTTCTGGCCGGCTGCGTGCGCATAAAGGGTTAGTATCATTGTCGGCTGGCGCAGACATTCCTCGTTAGCACATTGGACACAGTAGGTGTACGTCTGGATAGTGAGGTGCCACATGATCAAACTGGAACAAGAAACTGACAATAGCTTGTCATGTAATTAACAATAAAAGGGTCAAGAGTCCCCACTGCACAGAGCAACTGGTAGAATCGAAAGTTGATCTGCCTCATTATTAAATTAGACGCCTTCAATGTGTCATCTCAGCGCCCCCTAGTTTTCTCTGGGTCTTTTCTACTGCCCCCCTGAAAGTCTCAAACGCCCACAAGGAGACATTATCGCCCACTTTGAGAACCTACGGTTTATACTATCGGAAAATATGAAATCCAAATCTTCAGTTACCACCATAACTTGTTTTAAACTATATTTTAAACTAACTTAACTGTAAACTATTTTTATTTTATTTTATTTTTTATTATTATCGTACAACAGAATAATTCCGATTACAGTACAATTTAGTTACCTTATCAGCATTTAGACAAGAGAGTCTTCAATAATGTTTTTAAAGCATATAAAGAATAGTCACTTACATTCAAATGGTTTGCAATTTCATTTAACAGCACCCTCGTCATGATATGCTTTGCCAAGATGTCTGTTCTGCCGTTCAGTACTTTAAATAAGTCATGATGTCGACTTCGGCTGTAGTGGTCTGGTACATATAAATCATAGCATCCCAAGAGAAATGGGCTATCGATGAAATTGTTCCAAATTTTGAAAGACAGAATAGCAAGACTGGCTTTCCGTCTAGTTTCTAGACTCACAGAATCAGTTTCTTCAAGTAAGTCAATATGGTGCATGAACCTTGGATAGGTTCCATGCTTCAGCATATAAACATACCTGAGGAATTTCTTCTGGATTTGATCTAACATATCAATGTATTTCTGGTGGTACGGTGCCCAAACATCGCTCGCGTACTCCAGCTTGCTTCTCAGTATGCCATCGAATAACGCTAGCATAGCTTCTTAACTATATTTTAAGCTAACAATTACGACGAAATAAAAATTCTAAATGACGATATGACCGTATCTCTTTCCCTTTCTCTATCACAAATCACAATCGAAACATTTTTTTAAAAACACACATTTAAAGAAACAACCCGTGCTTAGTTTAATTTTGTAAGTAATTTTAAAAAATGTACATGATGTTTCCCTTTCTTGAAATTACCTTCGCCAAATTTTCAAAAACATTAAATAATTTATACGTATATATAAAAATCTCGTGTCACGGTGTTTGTGGTCGCACTCCTCCGAAACGGCTCGACCGATTTTTATGAAATTTTAATGTATATTTGGCAGGTATGAGCATAGGTCTTAAAGTATATTTCATACCACTATGTGATTAGGGTTAGGGTGTCCCTACTCAGAATTTTTTTTCGATTTTATGACATTTTTTTTTATTTTATTGGCAGCAAAAAATACATATTACCCCAAATTTTCACCCTCCCACCCCCACTCTCCCATTTTTTAATCGCGACCCTCCAACTTTTTTTAATCGCGATTTTTGTATTTTTGTGTGAACAAACTTAACTGTCGCGGTCGCAAAATTTTGTACCTACCATTTATTTTTATGTTAATTTTTCACTTTAAATTTAACTTCTAAGAGATCAAACAATGAGATATCTAAAATATCAAATGGGTACCTACATTGCATTGAGAAAATGAATGGTTGGTGTTTTTTTGTTTTTATCGGCGTTCATCGTCTAGAGAGCTCCATTCCTCTTTCTGTCATAGATCCCATCCCTACACACTTACAATACATTCGTTATTTTTTATTTAAGAACCCAAATATTCGCTAGAAATAATTTATATGACAGAACAACGTTTTCCGGGTCAGCTAGTAAAATTATATAAATATTAAGTATTTGTGCGAATCCAACATTTTGCATAAATCTTACATTTTTTTGTAAACCTTACAATTTTTGTCAAACGTAAACGCATTTAAAGGGGATATTGTTAATAGCCCAGTCAATCTAGACAAAAAACAGGCCCTAACTGGAACAAATTAAGGGAAAGCTGAATTTTTGCACGTAAGTAGTACGTACCCTAGGGAGTATTTTCACAAAAGTCCCCACTCCTCCCCGGCTTGCTTCCCCCCCTGTGCCCTCCCAAACATTAAAATGTGGGCTTCTACTAAAGCGATTATATCTCATAAACCAAAACATATATCATTAAAAAAATTTCATCACCTAACTTCTTATAAAATTGCCTAAAAATTATGTTTAGAATTTTTTTTATTATCTGTGATAGTTTGGCCAATAATAATGAGATTGTTGTTAAAAAAATATTTTTTTTTGCAAAATATTTTTTTGAAGTTGAATATTTTTTTTGTCCGAGAGAATATGAAAAAATATTTCAAACAAATCATTTACCAAATTTAATAATCTTTAAAAGCGTGTTTAACAGTGTTTACTTAATACTTAATTTCTATCGAAAATATGTGGATAAGCGCTTAATTTAGTACGCGCGCTGGTCGTAACACGGAGCGGCGTGTTATGTTTGACGATCTTGTCGCGTCGCTACTTGTTATTTTATTAAGTTGAAACAAATGAAAAAATTGAATAAAAATAATCAGTTTCATCTCCTTTGTCTTGAGATTAAGGTGTGTGGGTTTTGTGCGTTATATTTTGATGTTATTGTGCAAAGCTTTCAAGTTTTTTGTGCGTTTTACCACCTACAGCGGGTAAAAATATTGAGGAACAATTAATTAACAAGAAATTAACAAACTGCAGAGAACCTATTGTGTATTTTATGTAAACTGACCTTACAGGAAATGTTGTTATAGTAACGAAGTGGTTACAAATGCAAATTAACGCTAGTATTGAAAACGATGACAATAATCTAATCATGTTAAATTAACTAGTTTGGATAGCGTAACCGTGCACATACATAGATTGTAGAAAAAGTATTCTAGGGCTAGCAGTATTAAGGCTTTTACAAATATTAATTATAGCTCATCGACCAGTACACCTCAGCGATTCCTAAGTCATTTAGAAAATATATTTATTTTGATGGAGAACTGTATTATTTGAGATAAAAAAAAGTTTTTATTCTTTATACTACTTCATAAATATCGCGAGAAAATGCGTTTGGTGTTAACATGGAAATAAGAGAAACATTGATGAATGCTTGCAATACAAAAGATGATAAATGGGGTGCAAAAGTAAAATCTAAACTGTTAAGTGTGTTTAATTAATTTGGTCGCCGCAGAAGCTCGCTATCATAACAGTTGTTTCAAGAAGTTCTGTAAAAGTAAACTAACTTTAAAAGTAAGTTTGTAGGAAGATCTAAAGACGATAATTCAGCCAAAAAAAGCTTAAACTCTGTAATTTCTTAGAAAATACTGATAAATTTCAGTTTACTTTAGAGAAATTAAGGGAAATAGTAATAGATTTTTGTGGCCCTGATCTTCCGTACACAGGTACGTATCTGAAAAAAACAAATAATCGACAATTTTCAAGATCGGATGTATACATATATTTTTGGCAGAAAAACTGCTATATGAATGTCTCACTCAAGTTTTAAGATACTAGATGACTGGTGAAGAAACAAAGAAATGAAAGCAAATCTGGAACGTTTAACGTTTGCTGCCGCAGAAATAATCAGAGAAGATATTCAAAAAATGCCATATGATTGTGAAAGCTATCCTGATATTTCGGAAATCACTGGTGGGGGTTATGATTTAGTTCCTGAAACTCTGAATCTGTTCACGTCAACTGTAACAAGGAAGAAGTTGTATGATAATGGACCTTATATTACGAGAAGACGTTTAGTAATTAACCGCGCCATAATAGCATCTGCAAGGCCTAGGTCTTTTTTGTCGTCAATACAGACAAGTTTGTGTATATACAATGAATGTTCGGATCTAAACATTTAATAGAAGTGTTGTCGTCGTTGTTCGTCTTATCATGAAGGTGACATACCAGAGATCTCTAATAAGCTGGGCCTCCTATAATCGAAGATGACACATCGTTTGACAATTCCGTCGTTAATATAAAAAGATTAGATGGCCTAAATACATTTCATGCCATGGGAGGAATCAAGTGTATCACTCTGGCCTTTAATATGACAACAACTCTAGATGTACCTCGTCTTCAGTGTGGAAATTTTGGGAAAAAAGAAAACATCCCTCAACGTCGCTACACGAAGAGAAAAAAGAGCAGCTTGAAATATGTAACCATAAAAAATATCAGTGAATGTACATCTTCTAGAAAAGAGCATGCCGATTCATTATATTTTGTATCTCTAACCAATTAATAATATTTGGCTGATTTATAAAGCACCATTTTAGTGATAAATCACCTCAAGGGCGCTGAAGGGCACGCAAGGGTGGTTAAGTGGAACGCATTCAAATGTTGACTGGAACGGGTTTATAAATGTCGCTATGAACGATTGTGTGGATTATGTAACCAGTTAAGTAATGGCTGTTCCATTTATTGATATTGATTCAAATAATCCATCCTCAGTGTACACTGCACTATGTCTCCCATCAGAACAGTGTAAAAAGAACAATCAAACATGCATTGTAACTTTCGACCAACCTACTTTTTCTCAGAGCTATTGAAATGGTACCGGGGGCTGACGGATCATCGGAAATTTCAAAAATTATTTTCCGGCTAGAAGGTTTTCATTTGTTAATGTAATATTTAGGATTTATTGGCCGCATCATGGAAGGAAGTGGGCTAGAAGATTTATGGAAAACTGTGTAACTGTAAAGAACGCGGCCCGCCAGTATCTCCTGAGGACATACCTCCTAGTTCAAACATGTTCAGGAAATGAATTACCATCTAATGAATGAGGATGGCAAAAGAATATAAGTTAACATATACAAATGACATGTCCCGCGAATCCAAATGAACTTCTAATTGATTCTTGTAACTGTAAAACCTCGTGTGGAAAGTCGTGCAGCTGTCGGAGGGCAGGACTAGAGTGTTCTGATATGTGTGGCCACTGCAATGGACTATCCTTCAGTAACACATCTGAAAATACTGATGAAATATTTGAAGACGACTGTGATACCCAGTTAATAATAATATTCTGTAATCCCTTAATACCTACGAAAAGTTATATAGTTTTGTACTTATTGGAATTTTTTTCGTATTTTTATTGCAAATACTATTAAGTGTTAAAAGTGTTTTATATGGTAAATAAATTAAAAAGTACTCGATGTTTCAATTTAAAACTATAAATAGTGCTATTTAAGCACAAATCGAAAACCTGCAATCACAGCTGACTAGGTTGCCCGCACCCGGCGGCGCCGTGCCACCCTACAATTGAGTCGGATTTTGCCCAGTATTAAGGATAAAAGTAACCAATGTTATATATCGTTTTAAAGCTTATTAAATTTGGCAAATAGTTTGTTTGAAACATTTTTGCGTGTTCCCTCAGACAAAAAAAGTATTCACCTTTAAACCAAAATTTTACGAAAAAAAATGTTTTTTTGGCGACAATGTCATTATTATTTGCCAAACCGTAGTAGATAACAAAAAAATATATTCAATCGTTTTTGTAGACAGCTTTTTAAGAAATATAATGGTGTTATTTTTTTTCAGATATATTGTATAGTTTAGGAGATATAATGGATTTTGTGGAACTCTACAATTTCAAAGTTTGGAGGGGGGCTGGGGGAAAAGCAAGCGGGGGAGGGGTGGGGACTTTTGTGAAAATACTCCCTGTAAGAAGTACTATCCACCTGCAAAAATTCAGCTTTCCCTTAATTTGTTCCAGTTCAATGCGTTTATTGACTGGGCTATAATGTAGATAAATAAATACATTAATTATTAAATTACAGAATTATTAATTAAGAAAAATATATATATTGTAAAAAAAAAAAAAATATGTATATAGAATATTGTAAAGGTAGATATCTACATTAATTATTAAATTACAGAATTATTAATTAAGAAAAAAAATTATGTTATCTGTTACTCTCACATCAGTTATCTGTCTTTCTTCTATCTATCTATCTATCTATCTATCTGTCTATCTATCTATCTATCTTCTTCTTCAATCTATCTATCTTCTTCTATCTTCTTCTTCTATATAAATAAAAATGAATCGCCGAAATGTATGTACGCGCATAACTACCGAACGACTGCACCAAACTGGATAATTCTTTTTTATTTGTGTTAGTTATTGTCAGGACAAGGTTTGTATAAAACTACTGGTGAGCTCTGGCATTATGAAATTTGTATAAAAAATAGCAATGGGTGGCACGCGAGCTGTTTGAAAACGGAATGTACCGGGACTGAACGTATTGAAGGGGGGAGGGATTCGCGGGAGGGAGGTTTGCGGGATGGGGGAAGGGGGGAGTGGAGTAGGGGGAGGGAAGGTGGAGGAGTTGGAGTGGAAAAGGGGGGGGGGGACGTGGGAGAGGAAGGGGAGGCGGAAGGAGAACGGGATGAATGCGAAAGGACACGCATGGAGAAACAATTTCTTTATTAAATGGCATAGCAACGCATGCCGGGTACCAGCTATTGATTTAATACAAATAAATTTCCAACAAAAAAAAATAGGATGTCAATTAAACGTTATTTTTTTATCTGTCTATTTTGACGTGTGTTGTGTGTGGCGCCATAAGTTCCTGCCTGCGCCAATTTACAGATTGTATTACGTCGCGTCGTGCTGTTGCGTTGCGTCGCGTTGGGTCACGTTGCGTCGCGTTGCATCGCGTCGCAGTGCATTGTGATGTAACATATCGACTACAGTGACTGTGACTTCCTCCTCGCCTCGGGCGGAGTGAAGTCGCAGGAACAGGTTCCGAAGACCGGTGACCTCGACGATGCGCGGTGCGGAGCTGGCCTATTTATTATTTTGTTTGTTTACGATTCAGACTTAACGGATCTTATAGTGGTTGATTTTAACAACCGGTCAAATGCACACAATGTATTATTGTGTCAAGGAGAAGACCATTCCTAAAATACAATTTAAAATTTTGCAGTTTTTTTCTTCTAATCACTGTAAGGTTTTTGCGATCGGTGTATTATTTATTCTACATTGTAGGATTTGTAAAGCTGAAAATATTTTTCTCAAGATCATTATCTTTCAAAAACAAATAAGTCCCCGGCGTAGCCCGGGCTTTATACAGATGTTATAGTTTTCTTCCTTTTGTTTTGAAGGTCAAGTACCTACAAAATGTGATCAATCTCGGAAAAACTATAGAATTGAATAAAAATGGAATCCACGCTCCCTTCCGCCCGCCACAGACATTCTTCTTTGAATCAATAGATAACTAACCAAACTAGAAGGACGATCAAAAATTTACATTTCGAAAGAACAGTTATTAAATTTTAAACATCGCGAAATCTCTCATAATAGCAAACAAAAGAAATACACATATCAAGTAAGTAGATATCTGAAGTAGATACAGATTATTAATAAGAAAAAGTTATATAAGTTTCTAATTATGGGTAGGTACTTACCTACCTAAATTTCTTCCGACAATCAGTTCCATTTTTGAAAATGACACTTCAAAACAAATTAGATATCAACCAAAATGAAAAATTTCACGCAGGAATAATTAACTTTTTACACACAGATAAACCAAAGTAGTGTTTTTGATTTTGATTCTACGTAAAAATAATATTATTTCAATATCGATGTAGTTTGCCCAAACTCTGCTTTCGAACACCATTTTTACAATATTCGGTTGATGCGTAGGTATACTTATAGAGGTAAATAGAAAATTGCTTTACTTTGTTTGAAAATACTAACCAAAAATTATTATCCGTAAATTCTTCTGCTGTATTTACTATTGACAAAATAAACCTTCCTTCAGTTTTTTAGATTTGTTGTTTTTTAGATTTGTTGGTGAAAAAGTCAAGACAATGTGTAGAGCTATTTATGCACATATTGCACATGGTTTTATAAGACAAACAACATTCCTCCTAATACTTTCATGATAAGCTGACAATGATGCTTGTGCAGTGATGGAGAATTTAGCTAAGCGAGAACTGGAAACCCGACACTGGACCGCTATACTAATCAATCGATCATTGCTGTTAAAGGAAATTGTTGGATACAGACAATGAATGACATTATAAAAATACAAGACACCTTATAGTCATACTATCAAAAGGATAGCCATGCAAATTTGTATACGAATGAAATAGTTATATAAGCAACCCGCTAAAGTATGTCCACTGGACCTAGTTTAGAGAAACCACGCGAGTTATCTCAAAAAAGGAACTTTTTTATATGTTTTACTCCAAATGGTGTCAGTGTAGTAATCATTGGTTAAAGTAAGCCAAGTACGTCTCTTAACTCCCTGTACTATATTTATGTAATCCATTTGTTCACACTTCATTCAAAATAACCGCCTATGTTCCATTGGTCACCATGAATTAGGCAGCAGCCTAGTATGGTGATTTAATTCAAAGTCCCAATTGAATACCATGTATTCTAAAAATTAAAAAATACCTAAATTTTTAATAACCTAATATTTGCAAAGCACCGTTTGTCATGGAAAGCCAAAACACTTAGAGATGTTGGTCATCTCATTAATTCAAATATATCTTTAAATGTCAACATCGGCGCCTGGCGCTAGTAAAAATCTCAAGGGCGCTGTTTTAGGTGTTATATATGTATTAGGCTCCTCGGCGCCTTGGCAAGTCGGTGCGGCGCCCGGAGCGGATTGCTCCAATTGCACCTGCGCAGGACTGGCCCTGGTCCACATTGTTAATGGTTTTATTTGACAGTCCTCGTCGTCTGCAACAGAGTTTTACATTCTGAAGAGAACTTCACGATATATATTTTTTTATTATTTTAACTGCATTATCAGAGTTGAGTCATTCAGATACCAACACTACACAATGTGGCAAATGCTTTTTTGTTTGGATTGAATGCTGGTTTTTACCACATCAATATTAATATCGATTTATCTCCGGTTGAATATTAACTTATCGCCATAATGATTATAAGCGCAATGGTCGGATTGTTTAAAACTGCATTTTACGTTTGATGTCCATCGATTTTTTGTGGAACGGCCCCGTTAAGCGATTGATTCCCGGCACGTTTCAGCTTTTGATCAAATTAGGATTAGTTATCATGTTGTTAAGTTAGTATTATAATGTAAAATATGGGAAATGGTGGGAACCCACACTCACTCGATAACTAACCGATTACCAAAGATGAATAAGTAACCTAACCAGGATTCTTCCATTTTGGCTCTTCATGGTTCTTCTTGTCTCTTCACGATTCTTCCTGCTTCTTCTTGTAGCCAATAAGAGTATTGACTCTTTTTGACTGTCCTTGGTTCTTCCTGGTTCTTATTGTCTCTTGACTCTTCTGGGCTCTTCCTGCTTTTTCTTGTAGCCAATAGGAGTATTGGCTCTTCTTGACTATTTTTGGCTTTTCGTAGTTTTCCATGTTTCTTCTTGTCTCTTCTAGACCCTTCTTCGCTTTTCTTGACCCTATTTTGTAGGGTATTTTGATACTATTATCAATTACCATTTTTCATGCCGATTGTATTGGATTGCAAATTGTATTGGATTACAATTGCAAATATTAATCAATTATAATTTTTTTCCCAACAAGTCCCTCCTTTCACCGTTACTTCAGATTTCCGACGGCTATAGAAGGCACAGTCTGGTCTCTGGACACTGGACACTGACTGCATGGGCAGTGTGGGTAGTGAGCAACGGGCAATGTTGTAGTGGGCACTGCAGTGGTAGAGTGGGTAGTACGCCAGGCAGTGGGTGGCATTTAAAAATACTTCACAGACAAAATAATGGTGCACGTAAACTAGCAAGTTTCTTTCAAGATTTCTGTATTGTCGGGCAATACAGCCCAATATTGTTGTAGTCTCAGCAGTAGTGACTGCGACTCAATGGACCGTAATCATTAAAATATGTTTTTTCAAAGTGACACAACTATGTTACTAGCTTGGTGAACAGTGGACGTTGGAATGGAATCTGACTTACCTTAATTTTTACACAGCACTTTTTTGCGAGATTCGATATTATGACACCGAGGGATCATTCGATTGATCACTGCACAAGTTTCCGTAATATGTTGACATTAACCTCACTGAGATATCACCAAAAAATTGTCGTGTGTTGGCTGTTATTGTCGACGCATTTTCCTGCCTTGTCGATGTCGGTGCCCTTCGATGTTACGACAACATTTTCGGATCTGATCTATTTCCGCTTTGTTACGTATGTGCAATATGTGCATCTCTTTTTGCTACCTACTTGATACCAAAAGTGTCATAATTTCGAACTTGTATTTAATTTTCCAATTTTTCTTCTAAGTTTAAACAAGTTTAGTGGAGTTACTGCAGGAGATCGTGTTTTTCTGGTGTGAATTTGTCTTTTACTTTCGGCTGCTCAATTTCAAAAGGTAATATTTTAATATAAAATGTTCAGGAAGGCCAAAACACTTACTGAAGCATTGCCCACCTTTGATTTTATATTATTATTTAACAATACTCGTATATAATTGTAGAATTTCCGAATTATATTTGGATACAGAAGGTACAGCAGCGCATCGACAATGTTTACAAAACTATGATTTAATGGATTCGCCGGCTCGATGAGCTCTGGATGCGGCTCTTAACCTCCGACAACACGGTGGTACCTACCTATTATGTTTTTAATTTGGACAGCCGATCTGAGCAATACTCTTCAAGTGCTTGGCAATACTGGAGGTACACGGCTCTTGCCTGGCAATGCTCTTGCCAGGCAAGACAATTGTTCAGCCTTAGGCGATAATAAGCAATTTATTTATCTTGCTCCTTTATGGGCACCTTATCAACGTATGCCGTTATAGAACGCGTGCTGTAAGTGGTAGGTATAGTATTACAGCCGGCTGCAGATTATTTGATCACTCACCGGGTTAAATCTTAACTTGATTGCAGTACTCAAAAATCTTGGACTTTGGTGAACTGAAATATATAATTTTTTTATAAGGTTTTTCTAGGTCTTGGCGACGGATGCCGTTTGCATGGCGGGCCGGATCGGTATCGACTGGTTGAGGGAAGCCTTTTGATTTCGATTGGAATTTGGACCTTCAATGGCTTCATAAGTCCGTCATTCCTGGACACACTGACCCCCAGACACCTTACCGACCCTCATACCTTTTACCATTCCAGAACTTCCTCTCCTTACTTACCCAAAAAACGTCCCCAAAGACGATACAAGCCCCGAGCGAAATTGTTTTCCTTGGGGTATCGGGGTATGGAGTTAATGTAAAAAGGGTCATAAATCAAAACAAGCCTTTTTGGACGCACTTTTTCTAAAAGCCTTGAGGTGTTTAAATCACATTTGATGATGGGCCTTTTTGATTTTTTTTACATTTGTTAAAAGTCGTTTCTTGGCACTTTTCGGCTTTTGATCAAAATGTGATCAGCTGTCAAGCATAACTATTGACTTGTTGTCATAGTTTGATGTATTTAAAAACACCTCCACCTAAACTACAATAGGCATTTTGAAGGAAATTTAATGAAAAATTTAAAGTATTTCTTTCTACCTTTAGTCTTAGAGGTGAAATACGATTATTAAAAAAAAAGGTTATTATTATCATATTATAACTGACTCCTTGATTCTTTTGCGTCATTCACATTCAAATTCACAAACAAATAAGAAACGAAAGTGTTCGAGCCCATCGACCAAGTATTATCTATGTATCGATGTTTGAGCCCCATGATTAATCAATGAGCTCTGCGGTATACCATTCCGGCTCTAGAAAGGTCCATTGGGGCAGGTTAGGTCGTTAAGGTTAGGTTAGGTTAGTCATACTGGTCAGGGTACTGGGGTACTAGGGTACCGCCTATACCCCACTTATTTATGCCAATTTCTTCTTGTTGTTATGCGTCGGGCAGTCGTGATTTATATCAAAAGAATGGGCAAAGTCAAGCTCCTGATACAGGATGAGCAAATTAAACTTCTTGCCAACAATTTTTGGTAAGGAAGTAACCAACAGTTAGTCAAACTTTTGTTCTCAGAAGGAAAAGGTGCTTCCGGAACCGTTCGAAAGCTGAAAGTGGCTGTTTTCTCTAAATTGGGTTTGTACAATAAATTCACTGCACTTATAGAACGCTAAAATTTAATGCTCAAAAATACACCGTCGTTTTTAATTCTGTCCAAGATCGAGTCAGAAATGAATCCCTTACGTGGGTTATGAATTCAGGGACCTTGGGACTTTCTGATATGAATCGGTTTATGAAACTTAAGAACCTTAAAAAATTGGGATAAACGGCCAAATATATGTGCAATCAATTCCTCTCCAACGCTATATGCAGTTTATATGTCACCATATTAAAATTTAGAGGTATGATTCTTTGAAAGAGGGCTGGAAATTTCCAAATGGTGCAAATATTTTCGAGCGGTCTAGGTTAAAATCGACTATTATAGCGGATCACTCAGTGGATAATTGTAAATTGTAAATGCATTGAAAATTCTAAAAATGTATTGAATTTATTTTTAGATTCTTTTAAAGCATTTACTTACTGAGGGTTTGGACAATGTTTCTCCCAGCGATTTGTTGTTAACATCATTCAGAGAATCCGTCAACCTAAATCAATGTGATATTAAAATTGAAGCTTCTGAAAAAATACGTATTACAGATAGAACAAAATCTGCAGGTCTTCCACCAATTGCAGGATTTTCATCAATATTTATAAAAAAATGTATTAGTGTATATTTTTTAATAACTCATTGTCTTCTGTCTATTTTCTTGATATGTGGAAAGACAGTTATCTCACCCATCCATAAGAAGGGTGACAAAAGTAAAATATATATAACTATAGAACAATTTGTATATTTTCAACAACCATAAACTTTTTTAATCTGGAATTAGACGATTCAAAAGATCATATTAATCACTTAATTGCACATGGCTCAATGTTAGATCAACTCTTACTAATTTAAGCATTTACCACGACTGTAATATACATCCTTGTCACTGGCAACTAGAAATCAAGTTGAAACAATATACACTGACATTAGTCAAGTATTTGATATCGTGTCACACTCCAATCCGACAATGAAACTAAATGGATAATTAGTTATCTTAAAAACAAAAAACTTACAGTTAAAATTAAATCTGCCCTATCATATAACTTGAGTGGTATCCCACAAGGACCCCACCTTAGCCCAATTTAAATTAATATATTTATTAATGGCATTGTTACTATTTTTCACAATGTAATTTTTTTGCTTTTTGCTGATGACCCAAAATATAAACAACTGTAAAAAGAATATACATCTATTTGTATTTGTATATAAAATAATCTGAAAAACCTGTACGACTGGCGCATCATCAATTTTACACTAGATTTAAAAAACCAGCAACTCTAGATTTTATAAAACCAAAAACCCAATCATAAGTCAATACTCATTTAACGTTACTCAATGCACTTCTCAATGAAATAAATATTAAGGAACAGTCTTTGACCATAAATTTTTTTTGTTGCAATTAAAATGCTCGGTTTCATAATAAGTATTGCCAAAGTCTGTTGTAATATATCTTCTTTGAAATATTTGTATGCTTAATGAGTCCAGAGACAATCTGACTTGCTCAAACTCACCTATTTGGACAACACATTATATGGTTCAGTCAGATTCTATTAAAAAATACAAATTTTAAACATAAATTATAAACTTAATATTCCCACTGAAAATTAAACTATAACTGTCTAATGAAAAATCTAAAATTAATAAAGCTATCCAACAGAATATTGGTATCTGACGTAATTTATTATTTTAAAATCATTAATTCCCTTATTCACAGCCCTACCCTAATGCAATTGATTTAATTTCATGTTCTCATAAGTAATAAGAGTCTCACGAACTATAAATATCTTTCACTGCATCATGTCAAAACCTATTCGATTATAAACTTCCCTATACCTTGCTTACACAGCTAAGGGAACGTACCCATACTACGTGACCAACTTTTTGCAATTTTTAACCCCCCCCCCCCCCCACGGCGGCCAAAATCCTAAGCAACCCGCCGCTCATTTGTATGGAGCGTGACATTTTGAAGACCCCCCCCCCTAAACGTGTCACGTAGTATGGGTACGTTCCCTAAGGTAAACCAAGTAGCAGATATTTTTTATAGCTCCGAAAGAAGTTACAAGAGAGCATTTTACATATTTTTTGAAGTGAACATTTCTTTAGCACCGTTTTGATTTGAAACTAGATGAAACTAAAAATAGCGACACCAAAAAGAGACAAACACATGTGTACATCGACTCCGGTTACTAATATCTACAGCCTGTATGTCTGACGAATATCTACAGCTCATATGTTGAACTAATATCTACGAACTTCAGAGTGTTGACTAATATCTACAGAGCGTAGGTTGAACTAATATCTACAGAGCGTAGGTTGGACTAATCAGCTAAATGTGTCCAATAGTCCGATATCAGGGATTTTTACATACATACTTACATAAATTAAGTTTGTTATGAAGCAATTCTTAAAAATGTATTATTCCGTCAAGTACTTTAAAAAAATGATAATGTTGGCGACACTCTCAGGATTTTGTTGTCTATAGAGGCGCGAGAGGGCGTTGTTCCGGTTCCGCACACTTTGATTTTAGCCCAGTCAGCCTGTGTTTTTAGATGGAACTAAATAGTATAAAGCTAATTTTTTCCCCATCGACTACTACCATTTAGACAAGTGTTTAGCAAAAAGTCCCCGCCCCTACCCCTCTTGCTTCCCCCCCTGTGCCCCCTCAAACATGAAAAGTGTAAGGGTTTCGTAAATCGCTTCTATCTCGATTACTAAACAACATATCGGATTGAAATTTTTTTATTCTCTTTGCTGTAATATTGTCTACAATTAATGTCCAGTTAATTTTCGTCGTAACTTTTACCGTTTGTTTGTAATTCGTATGATAAGGTAAAAATTTGTATATTTTTTGGCAAGTAATTTTACTTTTTGTCATATAACTTTTTACGACGACATTTTATGAAAAAATATTTCCCACAAAAGTTGTAGTCCCTATTATTACCTTTAAAATGATATAAAATAGTACTTACTTTGTTGGATATCCAGCGAAATTATCATGGCGGGTTCGGTCGAGGTGGGGCCGGCCGGCGCGGCGTTGCAATGCGAATATTGTTGTATAGTGAGAGTTTTTTATCTTTAAGGTACACTATTGCATTTTCTATAAATAAAACTAATCGAGTCTCGGTGAAACCCAAATTCCTCACTTTTTAAATTTGTTTCAAATAATAATAAGTATTCAGCGAAAATAGGTATTTTAAATAGTTTTTGGTTTGAAAATGCATGTAATATTTTTAAAGATGTTATTTTAGAACAAAATAATTGCGGTATCTTAATTTTATGATATCTTAAACTTCCATGAGAAGTTCTTCATTTTCCTCGACTTCAACCAAAGTTAAATTGCTGCATGATCCGCCACAGCTCCCGCACATTTCTGTGCAATCAAGTGATGCTTTAAAGCAGCTACAATTATTTTTGCAAGCCTTTTTGCAGTTGCAGGAAACTAAGTTTATAACTTATTCAGCTGCCGGTGGTTTTTTTGAGTGCACTGGGTACAGCATGTTGTCAGTTAAAATCCATCTCAAGTCCGTAGCGGTGATTTCCTTATCTCCGATCCGTTTTTGAAGCAGCACCAGATGTTGGAGGGAGGGATGCCATATTAAATTTGGATTTTAATGACATTTTTGCAACAGCTTTAAGGTACATTGAATATCTTCTGTCATTCAGACATGCAGACCTTGTGCATCCATATAGTTTCAAGACAAAAGCCTCTCCTACCTCTTTGAGAATATTTTTGTCTGCCTGTTTTTCATAAAACTGTAAAACTTTTGTGCGGAGATCATTTGATGAACTTAGCAATTTGTACGCGTTAATTTTGCCTTTGCCAAATAAATAAGACGTGGTATCACATCCTGTGATAGCATGCAAAAATAATATCACACCCTTCATATCACCAATCTCTTCACGAATCTTGCTGATGTCATACGTTGATGGTGTGCCAGAGGGTTTGTGAAAGAATAGTCGCACATTTTGACACTGTGGTAGCCCTAACAATAGAACGAAAAGATCAGTATCCTGTCCGACAACAACTACAGGCCTCCCACTTTGAATCTGGGAAACGTCTATTGCTCTTCCGACCACTTCAGTATCTGCATCTTCCTCCGCCACAATGGTTGGAATGTTTGCTTCATTAAGCTTTTGAGAGAGCTGTTCAATAAGCTGGCTTTTGTTTTTTGGATTTGCCAAAAATTCATTTTGCTTCACAGAGCACTCCATATTAACGTTGAATTTCATTTCTAGAGATGTTTTTTTACTTCTCCGCATAAGTTCGATCCCATTTGTGGTGGGATAGTCAGGATACCCATCGAACACAACATGACAATCTTTCCCATACCGTTTCATTACAGTGTCAACATACTTCTCTATGATGCTGCTATATGTTACTTTATCAGGCCAAATAACACAAAAGATACCCTCCATCTACTACATATATTTTTGGGGGCAAATTCTTAAAAACTTCGTTGCTAACTGTCCATTTTTCAAATATTTTCATAAGACTTGATTTTGTTCCCTTTCTTATCATTTTATTGTTTTCAAAGAAAGACAAAGGGTATGGACTGAGTTCATAGTTGAAGTATTGTTTGAGATTATTTGTTCCTTGAGACATACAAATAACCCTATTAAACAGCTGATCAGGATTAATTGGCACTTTTTCAGATCTCACATTTATGCCACTTACTATGGAGCCTATAGTTTTAACTTTATTTTTTCTTTTCAATTTAACATCTGCAAAATTATTTCCTTCGATGTCTTTCAAGCAGTTCATTCCTACATCATACGCTTCATCGCAGTTTACACCCGAACTTATCACTACTAGACCAGAGGATAAAGACATTAAATCTTTGCTCTGTCGGAAAGGATTATGAATACGCAGCCATCCGAGAAATTTACTAATATCTTGCAAGTCCCTTTCTCTTCTACTGCATCTTAGTTCAGTGTGCTGTTCGTTAAACTGAGTCAAGCAGCCAGAGAACTTCTCG
The DNA here is from genome assembly GCA_917880885.1 of Limnephilus marmoratus. Classification (NCBI taxonomy): domain Eukaryota; kingdom Metazoa; phylum Arthropoda; class Insecta; order Trichoptera; family Limnephilidae; genus Limnephilus; species Limnephilus marmoratus. The sequence continues at coordinate 27,811,324 of OU862924.1, read as the reverse complement.
AAAGCCTCACAAATTTGTAGGGATCCAGGAGCACAAGCAATGAATTTGGTTAGCGTCCTCTCGCTTAATCCTCGTCTATGAGTAAGCCCACCTATGGATTTTGATGATCGCATTAATGTCTGCTCTATGGTCATGTCCGTCCAGATACCGGTAAAAAATCCACCTGTACGCCGAACTGTAAAGAAACCTTTATTGACGAACCTTTCGAAGTCTTCATTTGACATTTTCGTTTGTACACTCAACATTTGTTGTAAGTATATTTGTGCGGATTTGGCGTAGAGCAAATGTCCAGCAGCATGGAAATACGGTATCATTTGCTTGACTGTATTAATGTGCAAATTCCAATCGCCGATTCTCTCTGCCAGAATAAAGTCTAGAACCAAAATCACCAATTTAAACTCTTGTAGCCACGGTTTTGAAGTTCTACTAGTTTTAACCAAATCTTCATACACTTCTTCTAGTCTTTTCATTATTTCATTTGTTTTACAATCTCTCATGGCGTCTTCAACAGTTTGTTTGTTTGTTTATTGTTTGGTTATTAATATCCTTAAAGTCGTTTGTAATCATTTCTTTAAGAGATGAACATTCCTCGAATAGCAGTAATATCAAAGCTGCCTGGGTCATCATGTGAGCTCTATAAGACCTTGCGTAAGCATGTCCTGACATAAGGTGAGGAATCGTTGATTTTCCATAAACAGAGGTACACATTTCTTCGATTCCACTACCTTCCATAAACTTTCCTAAGCAACCAAGGAAACTCATTAGAAGATGGAATCCGCCTAGTCTGACGATTACTCCAGATATTTCACTTTCTATAGAAGAACTTGCAACAATGTCTACTGCTTTCAGGAAAGTGGTTGGTCAAATGTCACAATACACGGCTGGCCACCTTACTTGCTTTCTTTAGAAGCGTAACTAAGGGCAGAGTAAATAGCAGTCGGATTTTCTGGATCTATGCTTATAAAAGGCAAAGCCTGTACATAAGATGGTTCAAAGTTTTGTCTATCATCGTAACAGTTTCGCATGTATCCAGACCATCCAGGTAGTGAAATTGGCACAAAAGCAAAACTACATAACCAGAGCACGTTACGAGCTGAGACTAAGCATTGAGTGGGCATATTTTCAGAAATGTTTTCTATTGTTAAGGACTTTAAGCCACTTTTCTCCATTTTAGTATACATTAAAACTGGGACATTGAATTTACCTTCAAAGTCGCATGTCTTGACACGTGGAACTCGGACATCACTCGACACATGTGTTTTTGGAGTCACAGGATTACAGTAGATCCGAGGAACTGGCTATTTTCGGAGCCAGTTCCTGTTGGATTTACAAAATGGTCACAAACACTCAAACCGGGCGAAGCCGAACTAAAAGCCGCCCGCAGGGCCTAGCAGCAAAGTGAATAACTATTATTTCACGTTCACGATTTCCACTAGTACTACAAAGGGCACAGGACAGGCTAGGATAAGTCGGGATGTGAGGGAACAAGTTCCGACATCAGTGTCGCGGAGCGACGCAGGGATGGTGCGCACCAAGCATTCACGGTTGATATCTGGCGTTTACTAGTACATAAAGTACACATTAAAATATATCATTTTAAAGGTAATAATAGGGACTACAACTTTTGTGGGAAATATTTTTTCATAAAATGTCGGCGTAAAAAGTTATGTGACAAAAAGTAAAATTACTTGCCAAAAAATATGCAAATTTTTACCTTATCATACGAATTACAAACAAACGGTAAAAGTTGCGACGAAAGTTAACTGGACATTAATTATAGACAATGTTACAGAAAAGAGAATAAAAAAATTTCAATCCGATATGTTGTTTAGTAATCGAGATAGAAGCGATTTACGAAACCCTTACACTTTTCATGTTTGGGGGGGTACAGGGGGGGAAGCAAGAGGGGTAGGGGCGGGGACTTTTTGCTAAACACTTGTCTAAATGGTAGTAGTCGATGGGGAAAAAATTAGCTTTATACTATTTAGTTCCTTCAACTGGTGTTCTACGACACAGGCTGACTGGACTATTTGGGAAGCGAGGAGAGCGGCTCGCTTTGGAATCGACGAGTCACACATTGGGAGTAAAATGTGCTAATTATACGAAAAAAGAATTTAAGAAAGTATACGCGGGCGACAATTGATTTTTAGTGAAATCTTATTAATGGTTTTCAAAGTAAAACCCTCAAAATCGCGAGTGAGATCGTGTTGAATCGAGTCGGGAATAATTCGGCGGCATGTTGTAAATGTAATGTCGTCAAATTGTAATCGGGAGTGAGCAGAGCCATCCTGTCGGTATAAAGTAGTTTACGCTGGCAATAATCATTTTCCCGCGGCCGACAATCCCGTGGTGCCCGCCATTTTTGAGAACTCGCGCCGTAAAGGAGCAAGAGTGTCGCCACCATTTGCGATAGGACCGGTAGTCAGGAGAGGTTCATGGGTCCCCACCATCGGTGATCGTTCGGCTCCAGAGCCGAGGCCAGGAGAGGAAGCAGGAGGATCGACATCCCGCTGAGGGTCATGGGATTCCGCCTGTCATAGTCGAGCGGAGTTTTACCGATTGATGGAGAGAGTTTGGGCCTCCCAATCGGTAGGAATTCACACCAGGCGTCTCCGGGAGAGGCCACAAGGGCCTCCTACTCGCAGCTGCAGTCCGGGGGGGGGGGGGGGTAAATTGGTAGATAGTTAGAATTAGATTGATTCAAGGTCCCGGGTGAGTCCTTTTTATATGTCATTTATTACCAGTATTCCTTTAAACAATATACTATGCTTATGTTCATTTAAAAGTGGGTTTTAATGGCATTAGCCCAACACCCCACTCCTTTCCAGGGATGTTACATTAAGAATGCCCACGCCGTGAAGGATGAGTCTCATGCTTGCCGCAAATTGACATTCTTCGACTATATAGTCGAAGATTGGCGTCCAAGGTTCCATTCGAATCAAAGTTGATTTGTGGTGAGCGGAGGTGAGATGAAATTGGCTGGCATCTGCCACTTACAGCCTCCCACGCAAACTGCTATCTAAATAGTAGATAGCACTTCATTTATTCAACCTAACCATCTTGCTAATACACGTAGAAAATAGCACTTTACAAAGTACTAAAAGTGAGATTTAACAAGTTTTTTAAACTGCATACGCAATATTACGTTATTCCAATATGCTATACATAATTGCAAATCCAACCTCTGCCAGTACTGTAGATATTCGTCAACACTTTGTTTCTCATTGATATTAGTCAACAGTTTGAGCTGTAGATATTCGTCAACACTTTGATTCTCATAGATATTAATTCGATTTTTTCAGTTTTTGGAATTCCTGTAGATATTAGTAGACGCCTCCGTGTACATCTATAGGATTTAGCCAGCGAGAGAATGAGATTTGGTCTCCTCTTTGTGCGGTGCTTCGTAGCTTCCTCACTCTTGTCTACTTTAGTTTTCTGAAGGTTTCACTTCTACCTCGTGTGAACTGCACTCTCTGATTTTTTTAAAATAATTCTTAACTAACTAACCATCATGCCGTTCCCCGCAGAGGTAGGCAGAGAGGACCGACCGCCAAACAACTCGGTCTTTGCACACACTCCTTGCCTCGTTCACATTCATGCATCGTCTCATGTGTTTAAAAAAGTTATATTCTGTATTTAAATGTACTTGTACCGTAAATAAATAAATCTCTGAATGAAATCCCAATGAGAATTACGGTCACGAACCGTAACAGGTTAAACACACTTTTGTCCTCACTAGGTAAAGATTCTTTCGGAAATATTCGAAAACGAGTTAAGAGCGTTTAACCAGCCAGCGGACAAAAATCCACATTTCGTCGAAAGTTGTTCTTCCAATCGTGCAGGGCGGTTACAATGAGAAAGATTGATTATTCTCCGAACCAGCTTTTTTAAATTATAACTCAATATCGAATTTATTTCAATTCAAATTAGCTTTAATTTATACCTTCATCCAAAAATGCTGAAAGGCGTGATGATAAAACTATTAAAATAGTGTACTTTTTGTAGTTATTTTTTGATTATAAGTATTTATCATTTTTCAGTAATGTCTAAATTTAATAAGAATGTTAAAAAAATCTGAAATATATTAGTTTGTAAGTGCGCAAATAAATACACAAATGGACCAATTTTCGTCAAGAAACACATGTACGTACATATTTTTTAATGATTTTATTGAAACTAAAATTAAAATTCTAATACATAACTTTGCTAGATAATGTATTGATTTATTTTACTGCATGATTACATTATTTTAAATGGGTGTGGTATAATACAAAAACTTTTTTGAAAATTTAACAAATCTGCCAACGACCAATGGAATAACCTTATTATACTAAAAATTTAAAAAAATTCTAAAAATTTATTACATAACTATGCTAGATAAAAGAACAATCTTTCGAAATCCATTTATAATTTTTTGTGGAAAAGAGTCAATACGTCTAAAAACTTTTTTGAAAATGACGTATTTCCGGCTTTCTCTGGTAATGCCCTCTTAACGTTGTTGTTAAAATATTTTTTTTAAGAAGAATTATTAAACAGTCACATAACTCTCTTTTGGCACACGACCCTTGCTTCATTTACATTTAAGCATCGTCTCATACATACTCCTCTGTTATTATGATTATTAGAAAGACCCGAGTCAGGATGACGTCAGGTGGTCCAGCAGGAGTGTCTCAATTAGCTGTCGGTGTTCAGAGTTGGATATTTGAAAGGCGACGAACCTTTTTTAAATGGCGCATGACTTCTCAAAACAGATTTTTTTCTCACTTCTTTCTTTTATTTCGTACATTTATTTTTAGATTCAAATTTTTATGTTTGGTTTTATTTTCATGTGATGGTTATTTTATCTTAAGGTGTAAGTTGATTAAATTTATTGTAAAGGTAAAATTATCATGGATAAATGGATAAAATATGCCATGTCTTTTGCGGGCGTTCCTCTAAGAAGTTCTAATATTAATCACCATTTCTTGCAGCTTTTGTAAGTGTAGCAGCCCGCTGGTGTTATCGTTATCACCCCGAACAGAACAAATGGATAAAAGTTAACGGTATCCGATCCTTTCACATTCTGGTAACATTTACCAGTAACTTCAAATAATGTCGAAAATATTATTCAATGAAACAAAACAATGACATTAAAGTAACATTGACATGTGTAACAAAAACTTTTCCCAAAAGACTAAAGCAAAAATGTTACCAAATAACACGGGGTAGGGATCGTGGGACAACTTAATGCAAACTAGGTATAATAATATATCGTCTGCAGTTTGGTAAAACCCTTCAAGCCAAAAAATGAAAACATTACAGTAGACTCTAGAACTAGTTCACATGAAAGTGGTTATCTGTTTTCAAAATGTTGATGTAAAATATTGCACAATTATTGAAAACAATTTGGGAGGCAGAAATGGGTACCCCCGTCTCGGGAACCAATTATTGGATAACCAACACCTATGCCGTAGGTGGTTCGCTACGTTTGGTGAATAAGCAGGGGTGCCCGGGTTCATGGGGTGAGGTTTGTCTAGGTCTTGACTGCGGATGACCTGGACATACTGAACCCCAGATTTCTACATAAACCTCAAACCTATTTCCTTCCCAGAACTCTCCTCTCCTTCCTTTCATTAAACAAACCCTCTACACCGCATCCCCAAAGAAGTCACAGGTCCTGAAGGAAATTATTTTCCTCAGAAGCTTCTGTGTGGAGATTATGTAAAAAAATGCAATTCTATTTAAAATTATGACATTTTGAAGCTTGAGTAAATTCATCTGTATTTTTTGGAAATAACATTAAAAAAATTAATGTTGAACTTTGAAGATTATTCTTTTTGAAACCACTAAAAAGTTACATTTACAAAAAATGTTGCTTGAAGGGCTGTACCAAAACACAGTCCACAGGTATTCCACAAACACGATGTATACGGAGATTAAATCATGTACCATGTACCATCAAAAAACTGATTGGGATAGGTTGGGATTAGAGATTGTGGATCCGGTTGGGTTAGGTCATTAAAGAAAGGTCACGGGATGCCTCTACCTTCCTTTCCCTCTGAATTTAATGCCACAAAGTCTGCAATTTGCATAATTATCAGTGAGGGAGAAGATATTTTCAAATTAGGCTCTCAGGGAAGGATAATGTAAATAATATTATGTTTTGGTAATGGGTTGAATTTTTGGTCGGATGAATATCTCACTTTCTTTATTTGTGCTACCATTGATTAATATATTTGTTTATGAAACAAATTATAAATCCCCGCAAAAGAAACATTTTGTGTATTTTCTTCATTCGTTCGTAACTATTAAAATTAAATATATATAAATGCCTAATTTTGTACTCCAATAAAAGACAAGAAGAGGTAAAAAGCCAAGAAGAGGCAAGAAAAGCCAAGAAGAGACAAGAAGAGTCAAGAAAGGCCAAGAAGAGGCAAGAAGAGGCAATAAGAAACAAGAAGAGGCAATAAAGGCCAAGAAAAAGCAATAAGAGACAATAAGAGACAAGCAGCGGCAAGAAAAGCCAAGAAGAGATAATACGAGACAAGAAGAGGCAAGAAAAACCAAGAAGAGACAAGAAGAGGCAAAAAAGCCAAAAAGAGGCAAGAAGAGACAAGAAGAGGCAAGAAAAACAACAGGGCAACCAAGGGTCGACCCACAGTGTCCTTCTTGACAATATCAAGGAGGATACGGTGTTTCTACTTATGTTGACAGCATAGCATTTACTCCCAAACATGGGAACACCTCAGCACAGGTTCGCCTAGTGAGGTGTTCACAAAATACTACTAGGTATTAACATACTCGTACATACAGTTACGGATGATTAACATTTTTTTTTCTTATTACTAAACTTAATATCTATATAAACTGATGTAATAATCTGTATTGTGTATGTTCAAGAATAGAAATAAAAAAAAAAGAAGAGGCAAGAACAAGAGACAAAAAGAGGCATGAAGAGCCTAGAAGAGGAAAGGTCGGTCAATTCACATATTCCTGCCCATCCTAATTTTCTATATTGGCTTATTATTATTATCTTGGCATTGTCGCCAAGTAGTATACGGGTCGATTAAACTCCTCATTCCCATCCACAGAGCACTTGTTAGAAGTTCCGAGGCTGTGGTGGTACAAACGTATCGTATAATATCGAATATTTTGCTCTCTAAAATATACCTAGAAGTTCAAGGATAATAGTACCTAATCAAATCGAAAAATGTTAAAAGTTTAACAATTAAAAAGTATCTACTCACGATTGCACGCCCCCCTGTACGCCACCGGGATGCTCTTCCCTTTCCTGCAGGCGGCCGCCCTCAGGTGGCACGCTGAGGGGTAGGTGATCCCGTCCGCACCACACAGCGCCTTTTCTTCGTTCTCGCCGTCGGACGCGTCGTGCACCCCGCTCTCGTGCTCCGCCGACGCCTTGGCCGCGTGCTTGCCGTGCGGGCACGTGCGCGCGCAACGCACGCAGTGGGCGCGTGAGTCCTGGTCCACGAGGCAGTGGCGCCCGCCGCCGCACCGGATGCGCGCGCACGAATCTTGGGGAAATGGAAGAATGTATTGAGGTGCTCGCAAAACTTCTAGATTATAACAAAAAATTGTTTTATACGAACAAAACTGTTTATTCATATTCAAATTACATATTTACGAGCGCAAACAAACAATTCATCTTAATATTTTACAGCATAATTATATAAAATGCGAAGAGGGATTTTTTAAGTTAGTTTATGGATTATTTTAAGCTCATCCAGCAAAAATATGATTTTTAAATCTTACTTTGGCAATGTCCATAGTAGTCCAGGCTCAGGTCGCGGGCACGCCGCCGGCACGCGCGCTTGCGAAGGCGACACAGCGAGCGGTAGGAGCGCCCGTCCGTGCCGCACACGGGCCCGGCGCGCCCGCCCCCGCAGCGCGGCGCGCACACGCAGCGCGGCCGCCCGCGCCGCAACGCGCAGCGACGTCCGGCATCGCACTTAACGCCGAGGCAGGACGCTACAACAAATACGTTTTATTTATTTACATTATGCTATTCCGAATACAAATTAATTAATTAGTAATTACGATAGGATGGTATATTTATTTTCGTCTTTCATCGCTTTGTTAATCTTCTGAATAAATTTTAGTCATTTGACTTCCAGAGTTCAGTGACAAGTTGTTATTCCTAAAAGCTCTTATCATAAACCTTTTGTTGTTGTTTGTTTTAAATAAATTATCTTAAATGACCTTATACGACGTCTAGTTTACTGATCACGTCATAATTGTTTTGTAGTTTCTGTCAAAACAGCGTTTTGTTTTTCACCTCAATATTTTTTGTAAACAAAATTACGAGTTTTCAATAGTTGTGACGATTTTGTGGGAATTCCACAAGGCTCCCATCTTGGACCATTACTGTTTTAATTTATATTATCATCGAGTACATTGTATGTATTCTAGTTTATTGGTGCCATTTAAGGGGCGGGCGGGCGGCGTTACAAACGTGTTCCCCAATTTCCTCTCTGGATTTTTACACTACTGCAAATAACTTTTAATATAATATAAATACCGACTACTAGCGCGTCGGAACATTTTGCTTTTTTAGATAATTTCCTTTTTATAGGAGTTAGTACCCTCCAAAAATCGATAAACTCTCAGTTTACAAACTAAACAATGTTTTTTTTAAACGTACAGACATTTCAGCTAATATATTTACTCAAAAAATCTTTAAAAATGGTTCAGTTTTGGAGGAGAAAAGTAAGGAATACAAAAGCTAGATTTTGATGATTTTATTTGGGTATTATCAGCCTGAGATGCATTTGTCCCTTTCCCTCAGTATTCTGGGGGGGGGGGGGGGGGTACGAGCGACAGCAATGATTTGGTAAAATAACTATTGTTTAAATTTCTCTGCGACCGGGTTTCCTCTTAATAATTGTTGGTTTCTTCAAAATAAATACATCAGAATTTAATGATAATTTTAACGGCTTACATTTAGGATGGGTTGTTTAAAAAAAACCAACAATTTATCAAATATTTTAAGTTACTTTTCACGTTCTGTGAAAGTTCTATTCCTTCTGGTGTCCAGCTAAAAATGTGCCTCCCTCACATGTCTTCATTATACCAATCCTTTTGTACCTCTATAGTACCCCTCTATAGCCCCTTTTACACATCCATTAGTCATCTGAAGTCCAGCTACAGGTTTTCGTAAAATGTCTCCTGTTATGCCTATACTCTCGTATATCCAAAGCAGGTACCTCTAGAAATGTTTGATAAGTTCAAGTTTCAGTTGGGGGCTCACCTCGGCAGCTCGCGCATGGCACCCCGCCGCCCAGAGCGCGCCAGAAGAAGAGCGCCCCGGGCTCCAGGTCGTCAGGGCTCCACGCGGCCCCAGGCCCCTGGCCCGCTGCACAGCACTCCCACTGGCTCACCTTCTCCGCCGTCAGCTCGGTGCAGCGCCCGTTGCGCTCCATGGACACCCAGCAGATGCCACCTAGAACAGAAGAAGAAGATTTAGGTCTTAATTTTTTCATTATTATTTTTTAAAGAATATCGAAATAATCCATTCCAGTTTTATAACTTTAACTATATTTTCAGTTATGATTCCGTCTGTCTGTAACTCCAGATCAATGAACTTGGATTTGCTTTGAATTTGAGTGTAACTAACTAACCATCACGCCGTTTTCCCACAGGGATGGGCAGAGAGGACGGCCGCAAAACAACATGATCTTAGCACACACTCTTTTCCTCATTTACATTCAAACATCGTCTAATACATACTCTTCTATGATTCTGACTTTTGACAAGGCCCGACTCAAGTATCTGATTCACTTGATCGTGACACGCTTTCCTTGACTTCTTCTACCATTCACATTTGCGGCATATATTCTTCTTATATACTACTCTCTTAGTTCATTCGCTCTATTTGTTACCCTTTCTGAATCTTATTCATTACGCTTACATCAGCCTTGCATTAATTGCGGATCTCCACATTTCTCACACGATCATACATGGTTTATCACAAACGACTCAGGGATCTCTTTCAACAGCATTCAGTCTTTGAATTTAAGTGTATTTTTAAAATTGGGTGTTCTACGAGAACTCAGACAAGCTGTAAAGTACCTACCTATAATCTAAAAAATTTAACATAAAATTATTGTAATTGCCATTTTCAAAATTGTAATTCGTCGACTCGGTGATTGTTTCACGGGACACTAGGTAAAAATATGTAAACCTGTCGATAGTAACAAAATACAATGAGCTCAGAAAGTTCGAAGGATTGAGTTGATTGCCGCAGTGGCGCTAATGTAGCAAGTGTACGTGAGAAAATCATAAGATAATCGGGAACCTGGTAAGAACAAAATACAAGCAGCACAGAAACATCATTGGGTAAAAAAAATTTAATAAATTATGTATATAAATGTATAAGCTTGTGCTAAATAAACAAATAAATAAATAAAAATAAATAAATAAATTTGTGTTATTTGCCGCAGTGGGGCTAATTATGCATTAAAAAAAATCACAAAACATTAATTAATAAACACAAACGTTAAATAGTTCACAACGTGAACATGCCGACAAGAACAAAATACCAGGAGCACATAAATGTCAAAGGGTATTTGTGTTAATATCCGCAGTGACTCTAGTATCACAATTATGATCTATAAATAATAATAAATATATGATTGTGTTTCTATTAGATAAATTAAATTTTTCGTTTTGTATTAGAATTTTCCTTTCTGAAGATGAATAACAAGTTTTGGAAAATGATGTACGCAAGCAATACTCGTTGGGTAATTTGTGTTATTTGCCGCAGTGGGGCCAATTATGCATTAAAAAAATCACAAAACATTAAATAGTTCACAACGTGAACATGCCGACAAAAACAAAATACCAGGAACACAGACATGTTAAAGGGTATTTGTGTTAATGTCCGCAGTGACTCTAGTATCACAATTATGATCTATAAATAATAATAAATATATGATTGTGTTTCTATTAAATTAAAAGTTTCGTTTTGTATTAGAATTTTCCTTTCTGAAGATGAATAACAAGTTTTGGAAAATGATGTACGCAAGCAATACTCGTTGGGTAATTTGTGTTATTTGCCGCAGTGGGGCCAATTATGCATTAAAAAAATCACAAAACATTAAATAGTTCACAACGTGAACATGCCGACAAAAACAAAATACCAGGAACACAGACATGTCAAAGGGTATTTGTGTTAATGTCCGCAGTGACTCTAGTATCACAATTATGATCTATAAATAATAATAAATAGGTGATTATGTTTCTATTAAATTAAATTTTTCGTTTTGTATTAGAATTTTCCTTTCTGAAGACGAATAACAAGTTTTGCAAAATGGTGTATGCAAGCAATACATCTAAGTACTAAGTGATGGACTCAATTCTGGTTGCGATTTGCGATACCTATACATACTTTTTTGTTTCTATACAGCTCCGTCCGAGTTTCAACAGCCGTTTTCGAAATCTCGGGAAATGCGGACAGATTTCTAAAAAAACGGCCCATTATTGCCAAGAGAATTCAACGTTCGGGTAGACAAGGAACCAATAATTATTCTAAAACGAGACGAAGATCAATAGTCAATAAAACTAATAGTCTATGGATAATCAATCATCTGTCGATGGCCATCTTCAAAACTATAAGTATTGAGTTCTATCTGTTCACAATAAATTGTTTGTACTTCCAAAGTCGTAGATACATTACAATATCAAAAATGTTAACTCATAAATCTAATTTGTTCGCTAACAGCTCATACAGGACTGGTAGAAATCGTTGTATCTCCCTTACTATCACGATGGAAATATGAACTAAACGGTGTTAGAAAGAGAAAACACCTTTATAATAAAATCTAAATTTCAACAATTACTAAAGCTAGTTAGAAGATTTTGGTCCAAGTGTTGTAATCGTTGTTTCTTATTGGATTTTTTTACCATAAGATCTAGTGTTTCTTGTGCTGTTTTGTATTTATAAATGTATAGGAGTACTATTTTAGAATCGTTTCGGATTTTTTTGTATAGGAAGATTTAATCAGCGTTTAAATTTCCACGAAAAGAGCCCTATACTAATTACTAATTATTCATTGATTTGTATTTTTACTATTTTTACTATTTAAATTGCCGGCAACCCGGGCGTTTATTGAAATAAAATTAACATATACAAACAAGTAAGTAACCCGCCTCACTAGACAAGGTCTGTTGTGAGACGGGTACATATAAATGCAGACATATACACATAATCATAAAAACATAAGTATACAGAATTTAGATAAAAATTATTGTAAATTGTTGTAGTGGGATGTACACAATGTCGTAAAACCAAAAATATAAAAAGAATTATTGAAAATTGTTATAAGGTTAAGGTTATCATGGAATGTACATAGTGTTATAAAATCAGAAATATTAACAGAATTATTGGAAATTATTGTAGGTTTTTCATGGAATGTATATATATAGTTTCATACAATCAAGAATTTCATTAAAACTTTAAATACACATAGTAATGCCAGGATCTAAATCTAAACGTAGAACAATTCAGCAATTAACTATGGCAAGCCATATCGTAAAATATACTACTCGTATTCACTTGTAATCAAACCCCACCTATTTCCCACTTCTCACACTGAAGTTAGTCTGCCTTTCGTTTAATGTCAATCTAGATTTTTATTTATTTTATTTATTTATTTATTTATTTATTAACGCCGATTATGACGGCTTTTACAAAAGAATTACAATTATTTTACATATGAATACAGAATATACATAGATAAAAAAAGAAAAATATAAGTATAAAATTCATAAAAGAGAACAATAGAAATTGTAGTATCAACATAAAAAACTACAATGAGTAGGTTATCATAAATACAATACAACATATTATAAATCCCGGATATTATGTATTAAGATGAATATATACGTGAAATCCTATTTAGATACTATTTTGATTAATCTTTACGACGAATCGGCTTACAGTATGAACATAAAAAAATATGCTACGGATAAATTGAAGCTTTAACTACTTTATCTATGTATTGGAATTACAATAAAATTATTATTTACGTAACAAAAAAATAAGCGTAAACCACTAAAAAAAATGTTTTCTCATGACTTAACTATGAAGTAATGTAAGTAACAATTTTTTTAAAAATACCCCTTTACGGCTAAGACTAATTTTGACTTTATCTATGTTCTAACTTTTTTCGTTCTTATAAAATTATGCACAAAATAAAAAAAAAAACACTTTTTCGCTTACTAGCCTCGTGCAAAAAGACGCTCGATTTTAAAATTTTGCAGGCATGAGATTCGACATATTTCTAGCGTTTATATTCCTCTTAAGAAATTAATACTTTAAATCTGTACTTGATTATAGTCAAACTGAGAAGCTGTTATGATGTGGATGCATCATTACATATAAATTACTTTAATTTATTACTCGGATAGGCAGGTACCTTTATTTGAAGTATGGTAATAGTTTATTCGAGATACTCGGCAGGTTGGCAGACTGAGCGGAAACGGGTTTGGTTTTTGAAACGGCACTCTGGACGAGAGAGAACACGGGAGGACGCCGTGTTTTTCTCGGGCACAGTCACCTAGCGATTTAAGTTTTATAATGTAAAATATACCGGAACAATACGACTCCGCGTTGCAAAGAGATCCGTACCTTATGTGTAAATAACGGGATTAACCTAAAGATCCGAATTGTTCGGCCCGGAATTAACGAAGTTTTCGGTTCATCAATGGCCGTCGGCGCCTCGTGCGACGAGAATAAGTAATGCCGTTTATCTAGCTGATCTGGCGACTGGGAAAGTGCAATTGGCGAACATGGACTCCCGCTACACCTCGCAAGCCACGGCGAAGTTTATTTAATTAGTGTTCGGAGTTTTAACTTTAACATCCGCCGCCTACTGAGGCGTTCATATAAAAACCCGCGTACTTGATTTTGATACGCAGAACAGACCGTTCCGGTTCACCGCAACCCCGGATTCGTCGCCGACTCCGTCTGTCAACAAATCCCGTAGGCATCCATCTATTTGGGCTTGATGGCCTCGTAGGACGGGCATCATACTGCTGGCCAGGCTGGCGCAATACACCGGATCATTTCTCATCGTCCTGATGCTCCCAGGGGGGGTTGGCATCGCGACCTCAGCAGGATCACATCAGGACCACCTCTTGGATGCTGGACGAAGCACCAAGCTCCACTACGTGCATCATGCCTGCCCGCAGGCACTTAATCCGAATTAGCTAGTTTTCAAGGTCATGGTCGCAATACAGGGGTGAGTTTTCAGTAGTGTATTTTTTCCCTTGTAAAATTGGTTTATAATACCGTATTGTTTTAAATGTTCGATATTGTAAATATAGAAAATATTGATTCAAATCTCTTTGTTATTTCATATCGATACACTGTAGTTCCTAATGATGAGTAAAGAAGTGATTGTCATAGTGCCCACGCTCCCTGGGAAGAATTAAATGCTCTCCGTCGTTCTAGGAAGAAGGCGTAGTGAATTCAACTGTGGACATATTCTGTCTTGAACAGGATTTGGCGCTCTATTAATAGAAAAGTACGCAGTTGTATTCATCCCGTCTTCTTCCCTCTCAGCTAGCCACATCATATGGCTCCTTACGCCATTTTGCACGTAATAATTGCCGTTTCAACGTGAATTATAAGATATTCACTTAACATTTGACGCCTTTAACGTGGGTTGCTCGTATAAAGACACATTCTTTACTCACAATTATATTCATCAAATCGATCAACTAAAATCTCGTTTTACAACTTGCTATTTTATCACAGAGATTTAAAACAGTATGATACTGTAATTTCATAATAATATTCATTAATTTAATGGTGCAATGGTGTCTCGTTATAATTCAAATACAACAATGTCCTTTGCAATACGGAGTGTTGCAATTTACGTATAATTATGTCATGTATTTTGGTGTTTCTCGTGCTCAGTAGACATGTAATACAGGTTATGTTTTAAATGTCAATACGTCAACTTAACCTCAATATTTGAAATATTATTTTCATAGAAGCGTCGGGTATCACCATAGACAATATTTCTTCTATGATAAAAGAAAATTACATATGTTTATTTAAAAAAAAAAAAATAGATATTGTCTATGCTTCAAAATAGAGGCAATTTAAAAGGTAAACATCGTAAGTGTCAATTGCTGTTTATTTCAGACAAGCGAATGTCAATAGTGACAGATGGGTTTACATCAAACTAGAATTCTTGTTATGAATTTAAGTGAATTAGTTAGAATTATTAATTATTTAACAAGTGTAGTATAATGAAGGGATTGTTATTTAATGAGATTAAATTTATAATTTATTCCTTAAAACATCATCATACATAAAGGATGGTCATAATTAATCAACAACATTCAAATTCAAACAATAATACATCGATTATTGAGAGTGGTGGAATAGTTTGACATATTTAACTAAATTGTTGGAATATTTTTCTTTTATTGAAAAAATATTTTTTTTTGGATTATTCTTTTTTGAAATTATGCTTGGAATTTCGGTGGTAAATTCAGTAAAATACCTACGCCAGAATTACTTTGGATGTCAAGGTTGCCACAAAATACAGGGTTGCTAAAAAAAAAAAATTTTTTTTTTTTTTTCCATTCTTTCATTATTTAAAATTCTTTCTTTTTTTTGGTTTGTTCTACTTATCATCAACAATCTATATTATACGTCAACAAAAATAACATCAACAATAATTATTAACATTAACAACAACTTTTCATTATTTTATTATTTTATCCAATTGTTTTAACAATGTCAACTCCTATCCCAAACATCAACAACGCCTCTAAAGAGGATCTCATAAAAGAATTATCAAGTCGTTCTCTTGAACCGGCACCCACCTCTCACGCGTTGCGCTCGCAGGCGCGTGCATTTAATAAGGCACTTAAGATGCCAACAATATCAGAAACAGATATGGATTCTTCAGATTCGGATTCTGAGAACCAGACCGTTGACAACCCTACAATAATTAAACACACAAAAATTATTTATAGAGAATCACCCACCATCAATGTGGAAAATTGGAAGATAAAATTTGATGGAAAATCGAGCATAAGAGAATTTCTCTTGTTGATTGAAGAAAAATGTAGGACGAAAAATTTTAGTCAGGATAATTTAGTTCGCGTTTTTCCTGATCTGTTAGATGGACTAGCACTACTTTGGTTCAGGTCAATATATCATCCGGACTTGAAATGGGACGAGCTGTCTAAACTTTTGATCAATCAATTTGAGGCAAATGACCTACAAACGGACTTAAAAGTAAAACTTTTCAACATGACGCAACCAAAAGGTATGTCAGTCCTTGAGTTTTCACTTAGAATGAAATCTCTAAATAACATGCTAGAAGCTAAACTTCCTGAGCAGGAACTTTTGCGGCTTGCCAAAAAGGCTTTGCTTCCAATGTACACTAACTTATTAGTTTCTAGAGATATTTTTACATTCGAACAGTTAACAACTTACGCAGGAAACTTAGAGTCTTATGCGACACCACCGGAGGAATTTGCTACTTCTTCTTCTTCTTTTTCAAACAAATTTGAAAAAAGCAATAACTATACTACTAATAAAGAAGAGAGATTTGGGCCTACCAATAAAACTTTGTCAAACAATAATACCGGTACTTATAAACGTACAGGGTTTTCTTATAATAATTATAAACAATCTTCTAATGGCAATAGTTATAGTCATGCTGGGCGTAACTACAGTAACACCAATGCGGGTTACAACAATAACAAACCTCCGTCTTCTTTCAATGGAAATAGTCTAAATACCGAAGGAACTTCTAGAACCATTGTTAGGAATCAATTTTGTCTTTATTGTAAGAAACCGGGACATGTTGTAGCGGACTGTAAAAGAAAAGCCGCAGCGGGAAATAATCCAAAAGTGGGAGCGGTTAAAGGAAGAATTAATAATAACAAGTCGGAAAACTAGGGCGGAGTCTCTCTTACCACGTCCCATCCTATGCGCAGAGGAATCGGGAATGGAAGAGTTGGCTCCGACTAGTCCATCAGTTTCTCTCAGTCCCATCACCTGGAACAGTGGGCCCACTGCCACAGGGGATGGAGATTGAAAACGATGGTCGTCCTTATGCAAATGTATATATATTTAACAATTTTTACAGCGCACTGTTGGACAGTGGCGCCTCATTATCGTGTTTGGGAGGTGATAGTTATAAGATTTTTATTAAGTTAGGTATAGAATTAGTTAAGGTTAATTTTAGTGTATCAACAGCGGACGGTGCGAATCAGCCAGTCCTGGGTACAATGTCGTTGCCGGTGACGTACAAATCAATTACCCATACAATACTTTTCTACGTCATCCCGACATTGTCACCATCGTTTATCCTAGGTATAGACTTTTGGAAGCAGTTCCATATCGCACCGGAGCTGTTTTCAAAAGCTATTGGTCCTACTTCGGAAAACAAAATTAATGGGTTGCGGGCAATTCAGCCAGCCTCTTCCTTAAGTCCCTCAGAGAATCAGGCACTCTCTGCTATTATTAAAAAATTTGAATCGATTTCTTTCGAGAAGCGTGGCTTAGGCCTGACGCATTTAGTCAAACACAAGATTAATACAACAGGGCCTCCGATCAAACAAAGGTATTATCCTTTGTCTCCAGCAAGACAAAAACAATTAGAATTAGAAGTGGATGAAATGCTAAAATTAGGAGTAATACGTCCCTCACGTTCTCCATGGTCGAGTCCAGTATTAATCGTTACAAAAAAAGACGGTACCGGTCGTTTTTGCTTAGACTCTCGCAAAATCAATAATGTCACGATTCGCGACGCGTACCCTTTGCCATATATATCGCGGATTCTAGACAAGCTAGGTGGAGCTAGGTACGTCTCTTCTATAGACCTTTCAAAGGCTTTTTGGCAAATTGCCTTAGACAAGGACTCTTGTGAGAAAACAGCTTTCGTCGTCCCTGGACGGGGTTTGTTTGAGTTCACCCGTATGCCTTTCGGACTGAAAAACGCCCCTAGTGAGTTGCAAAGACTGGCAGATGTTCTTTTTGGTCCGGAATTCGACGATAATGCTTTTTGCTATCTGGATGATTTGATCTTAATATCAGAAGATTTGGAGTCACATCTTAATCTATTAAACCGTGTATACGAACGTTTGCGAGACGCAGGTCTTACCATAAACTTAAAAAAATCCGAGTTTTGCAAATCAGAACTTAAATATTTAGGGTATTTAGTAGATTCGCAGGGTCTCCGTACGGATCCAATAAAAATAGAAAGCATCAAAAATTTCCCAGTCCCAAAAAATGCAAAACAAATCCGGGCATTCATTGGTTTGTGCGGTTACTTTAGAAGGTTCATTAAAGGATTTTCGGGAATAGCTGCCCCTCTTACTAAACTCACAGGTTCTAAAAATGGAATTAGCAATTTCAAGTGGTCTCAGGAAGCTGAAACTGCTTTTAAAGATTTAAAACGCGCGTTGACTACGGCTCCAGTTTTATGCTGCCCGGATTTCACCAGGCCTTTCTCTATCCATTGCGACGCGAGCTCCGCAGGGATTGGAGGAGTTTTGATCCAAGACGTAGACGGGCAAGAGCATCCCATCGCTTATTACTCACGTTGCTTAAACGTTCATGAAAGAAATTATGGCATCACTGAACGGGAACTCTTAGCTGTGCTAGACTCGGTGACTCACTTTAGACCGTATATAGAAGGAGCTCATTTTTCAGTAGTTACTGACCACTCAAGCTTGAAATGGCTGGGGTCCTTGTCCAACCCTAGTGGCCGTCTTGCACGGTGGAGCTCTCGCCTTTCGCAATTTTCTTTTGACGTTGTCCATCGCAAAGGGACACAACATGTTGTTCCAGACGTGCTATCACGAATGGACCTTGCCGTATTATCAGGTGTGGACACTGAACATACAAAGGATACGTGGTATTTGAAAGCCTGGAAAGGATGCCAAGATTTTCCACAACGTTTCCAGAACTTTCAAATGCGTAATAATGAATTGTTCCGACACACAAAGACTAGTCTAGCTCTGTGCGAGGATACTGCCTGGAAGAGGGTAGTTCCGCAGGAAGGTAGACAGGCAATTCTTTCAAATTTACACGAGTCTTCGCGAGCTTGTCATCCTGGGGTATTCAAAACCTATAAAAAGGTGCAATTGCGTTACTATTGGCCTAATATGTATAAGGATGTTAAGCAATTTGTTAATCGTTGTACAGTCTGCAAGGCCCACAAAATAAGTACAGCCCCACCTAACGGCATCTCTTCAAACCCAAAAAAGGTCACACGACCCTTGCAAATGTTGTCGATAGATTTAGTAGGTCCTTTACCTAGGAGTTACTCAGGTTTTACCGTAATCTTATCATGTGTAGACGTTTTTTCTAAATTTACATGGCTATTTCCGCTGCGCAATGGCACCGCGAGAAGCATAATTAAAATCTTAGAAGAAAACATCTTTCTTGTTCACGGCGTACCACGAACTATCGTCTGTGATAATGGTCGTCAATTTGTTTCGAAAGAATTTAAGGACTTACTTAGTAGTTATAACATACCACCACCATTTTACAATTCGTCTTATACGCCTCAAAACAATGTAGTCGAACGTTATAATCAAACCTTGGGTACGGCGTTATCGATCCTTGTTGAATCAGACCACCGAAATTGGTCCAAATTTCTTCCGCAAGTTCAATCGGCTATGAATAACACGGTAAACTGCGCTACAGGTTATACACCTTATTTCCTGATGCACGGTCGGGAGCAGATACTGGACGGTGATCTGCACCGTAATCCAATAGCGGATGAGGAATCCAATTCGCAAGTGGGTGCTCAACCTAAAGCTTATGCACAGAAACTAGAAGAGTTGTCTTCGATTTACGAGCAAGTCTCGAATGCTCTTCTTAAAGCTTATCAAAAAGGAGCTGACCATTACAACCTGCGCAGAAAACACATCACCTATCAGGTTGGTGATGTGGTGTGGCGGAGAAATTTTGCACAATCTAACGCATTGAATTATTTCGCACAGAAATTGGCACCTCGGTTTGTTCAGAATGTGGTAGTAAAGAAAAAATCCAATCTAATCTATACGCTTGCAGACTTAAACGGAAAAGTTGCGGGTGATTTTCATGTGAAGGATATAGTAAAATCAAATAATATACCAGTATAGTCTTATTGTGGCAATACTTCGGAGGGTCTGGCCATCCCTACCGAATACTGCAAATTATCTTATTTACTAGTTAATATTTAATGCTTGGGAGTTTTAACCCGGCCTGATCAACCGAGTTGAAACGACCCGACATTCTGACAGTCAAAGTCCTGTCACAGGAATATTTCTTTTTGTTCGTTCATGTTTTTGGAGGGGGTGCGTTTATGCTAACTCATGTAGTATTTATGATTCATTGCAATCAAAATCCACTCTAGTAAGATTAACTCGAGTTGTTTTATAAGTTCTTACTTTCGTTAGGCGTAATTATTTATTGTTATTTATTCGAAATTAATTTAGTAACATTTTTTTTTTTGGACTGAGCACGAGCAAGCAAACAAGATGAATGACATAATTTGTTTTATATTACGTTTGTTAACCTCGAATACAAATGGAACACATGCCCACTTCCAATTGTGTTCAGGGTACATCCCATTGAACTGCGTTCATGGTTATTAAATTTTGTATTTATTATTAAGTTTTGTCTCGAAACACACAGGGATGCCAGTCCTACACCTCTATGTGTTTTGAGCATTGTTTTCTTTTTGTTTATCTCTTTCAATATGAAACATGACTGTTTTCAAATATAAATAAATTCTGAGAAATATTGTAAGTTCAACACGTAGTAACCACTTATATGCTTGCGAATATACAAAGAGAATAGTTTAGTAATATACATATTATTTTGTTAAATTTATTGATTAGTTTTAGTACCTATGATGCTACTTTACTTCATACACTCACCCGTACGACCGATTTAGGTAGAATAGGAAACTCTTCGTAGTGAACAATTTTATTTTTCCTAAAAGGGACGTAAATTCAGTGAAGTGAGGGTTGCTTGCACCCTAAAGTGTTGCCTAAATGGCTTTCTAAAACCCTATTATGGGTCAGTGATGCATTAATGCATATGGTTGTGTATAATTTTTGTGCTGGACACACAAAGGTATAGATAAGTTAAGGATGTGTTGTCCACTGATTAGTGTTTAAACTTACATAATTAATGATGATTATGCGGTATATGTAACGTTAACGGTAGTCCAAGACATAAGTCAGCCGTTCTTCACCCAGTATCTTCAATGCTGTGGGTGTTTACGGACCCCGTTCACGGAACATTAGTTCACCATGTTCTTAATATTAAGTTCTTTTATTTTAAGTTCTTTTAGTTGTAAGCTATGTTTAAATAAGAATGGTTGCATCGCAAGCCCGTCCATCGCGCCTTACGCATGATGGAGTGCGATCGGAGTTGCGGCACACCCATTCGCTATTACTAGTTAATCTATGTTTGATCTACTAATCACTTTTTACTACTGTCTACTAATGATTGCTAGAATATGTTTGAATAATTTTTTTTTAGGCCCTGTGACCGACCTTTTTTTAGATTAGGGGGTAGGAACCTTATTAGTTGTTATGTTCGTGGGCGAACATTTTTGTGGCGAGGGGGGTAATGTTATGATGTGGATGCATCATTACATATAAATTACTTTAATTTATTACTCGGATAGGCAGGTACCTTTATTTGAAGTATGGTAATAGTTTATTCGAGATACTCGGCAGGTTGGCAGACTGAGCGGAAACGGGTTTGGTTTTTGAAACGGCACTCTGGACGAGAGAGAACACGGGAGGACGCCGTGTTTTTCTCGGGCACAGTCACCTAGCGATTTAAGTTTTATAATGTAAAATATACCGGAACAATACGACTCCGCGTTGCAAAGAGATCCGTACCTTATGTGTAAATAACGGGATTAACCTAAAGATCCGAATTGTTCGGCCCGGAATTAACGAAGTTTTCGGTTCATCAATGGCCGTCGGCGCCTCGTGCGACGAGAATAAGTAATGCCGTTTATCTAGCTGATCTGGCGACTGGGAAAGTGCAATTGGCGAACATGGACTCCCGCTACACCTCGCAAGCCACGGCGAAGTTTATTTAATTAGTGTTCGGAGTTTTAACTTTAACATCCGCCGCCTACTGAGGCGTTCATATAAAAACCCGCGTACTTGATTTTGATACGCAGAACAGACCGTTCCGGTTCACCGCAACCCCGGATTCGTCGCCGACTCCGTCTGTCAACAAATCCCGTAGGCATCCATCTATTTGGGCTTGATGGCCTCGTAGGACGGGCATCATACTGCTGGCCAGGCTGGCGCAATACACCGGATCATTTCTCATCGTCCTGATGCTCCCAGGGGGGGTTGGCATCGCGACCTCAGCAGGATCACATCAGGACCACCTCTTGGATGCTGGACGAAGCACCAAGCTCCACTACGTGCATCATGCCTGCCCGCAGGCACTTAATCCGAATTAGCTAGTTTTCAAGGTCATGGTCGCAATACAGGGGTGAGTTTTCAGTAGTGTATTTTTTCCCTTGTAAAATTGGTTTATAATACCGTATTGTTTTAAATGTTCGATATTGTAAATATAGAAAATATTGATTCAAATCTCTTTGTTATTTCATATCGATACACTGTAGTTCCTAATGATGAGTAAAGAAGTGATTGTCATAGTGCCCACGCTCCCTGGGAAGAATTAAATGCTCTCCGTCGTTCTAGGAAGAAGGCGTAGTGAATTCAACTGTGGACATATTCTGTCTTGAACAGGATTTGGCGCTCTATTAATAGAAAAGTACGCAGTTGTATTCATCCCGTCTTCTTCCCTCTCAGCTAGCCACATCATATGGCTCCTTACGCCATTTTGCACGTAATAATTGCCGTTTCAACGTGAATTATTAGATATTCACTTAACAAAGCGCTGATAGACAGTTTTAATTAAGAGCGTTTAACCAGCCAGCGGACGAAAATCCACATTTCGTCGAAAGTTGTTCTTCCGATCGTGCAGGGCGGTTACAATGAGAAAGATTAATTATTCTCCGTACCAGCTTTTTTAAATTATAACTCAATATCGAATTTATTTCAATCCAAATTAGCTTTAATTTATACCTTCATCCAAAAATGCTGAAAGGCGTGATGATAAAACTATTAAAATAGTGTACTTTTTGTAGTTATTTTTTGATTATAAGTATTTATCATTTTTCAATAATGTCTAAATTTAATAAGAATGTTAAAAAAATCTGAAATATATTAGTTTGTAAGTGCGCAAATAAATACACAAATGGACCAATTTTCGTCAAGAAACACATGTACGTACATATTTTTTAATGATTTTATTGAAACTAAAATTAAAATTCTAATACATAACTCTGCTGGATAATGTATTGATTTATTTTACTGCATGATTACATTATTTGAAATGGGTGTGGTATAATACAAAAACTTTTTTGAAAATTTAACAAATCTGCCAACGACCTTTGGAATAACCTTATTATACTAAAAATTAAAAAAAATTCTAAAAATTTATTACATACGAATGCTAGACAAAAGAACAATCTTTCGAAATCCATTTATAATTTTTTGTGGAAAAGAGTCAATACGTCTAAAAACTTTTTTGAAAATGAAGTATTTCCGGCTTTCTCTGGTAATGCCCTCTTAAGTAGTGTTTGTATGAGGTTAAACTAGCAATGTTTATAGATTCATCCAAAACATATTTATTTCCAAGTACATGCAGGCGATTCATTATGGAATTGAGTTCAGCGTTCGATCCTGTATTGTTGCAATGATAAGGTAATTTTAAACGAACTGATCGTCTAGGTACATGGAAACATATTAGCGCAAGAAGTTCAGGGGAGTTCAACAGGTTGGTAACGATTTTAAATAAATAAAATAGGTCTGGACAAATTCTTCTCTCTTTTGACCGGTTGACAGGTGATAACGAAGAGAGGCCGGTGAACCATAAACTACCTACGGTGTTCTCGTTTTCTCATTAGACAAGATTTCTCTCCATTAGACAAGATTTCTCTCTACTAGACAAGATTTCTCTCTACTAGACAAGATTTCTCTCTACTAGACAAGATTTCTCTCCATTAGATAAGATTTCTCTCTACTAGACAAGATTTCTCTCTATTAGACAAGATTTCTCTCTATTGGACAAGATTTATTTCAATTATGGCCGTTATACACGACATCTTTTTTCAGCTCGATTCCAATTAGACACAAAAGTCAACATTTTTCACTCTACGCGATCGATATTTTCATATCTACGATTTCAATTGTCATCACTGCAAACAACACATGAACAATGCTGTTTACTGTGATGCCAACTGAAATCGTAGATATGAAAATAGAGATGAAAATAGCGATCGCGAAAAATTCGCGATCGATTCGCTCTAGCGAAAAATGTTGATTTTTTTGTCTAATTGGAATCGGGCTGAAAAAAGATGTCGTGTATGACGGCCATTAGACAAGATTTCTTCCTATTAGACAAGATTTCTCCCTATTAGACAAGATTTCGGTCGCACGTTCATTAATCTAAAGACCCTCTTGACAAATTTAAATTATCCGAACATAATCAAACTCACTATAACGATAATTATTAATTATTTTTATACACTCAGCAAAGCCACAACCGCGACAGCGCGCGATGTCACAAAAATAAGAAGACCGTCATACCAGCCCAAAGGTCGCTGGTTCAAATCCCGACAAGTGCAAACAAAAAAGATTAATTTATGAACAGTTAGCCTCTCCCCCACACGAAGAGTATCACCACCAATAATTTGACAGGAATAAATAAAGTGAGAATGAACGTAGGTACTTACATACGATGACAGTTTGTTTGGCGTAGTTCTCGGTTCAGCCACCAGAGTTAACTGGTAATAACAAATGTACAGGGTGTAACAAAACGTACCCGACAGGCTTTGAACAGCGAATCCTGGCTTGTATTTATTTTATTTATCAGCTTTTTACCTACGTTTTTGCCAGTGTTAGGAAAGTTATATCATTTACCAATAAAATAACGAAGTTTAAAATTGAAGACCAGAATAAATAAATAAACTTGTTATGATGTGGATGCGTCATAACATAATTGACAATTTTTATTTATTGCATTGGTAGTGAAGTACTTTTATGGGAGTTATTTTATGGTTTTATTCCGGATACACGGGCAGGTTGACAGCACTGAGCGGAAGGGTTTTTTCTGTGGAACTCACTCTCGACGTAAAACGGAGCGGGCAGACGCCGTTTTGCGGGGACAGTCAATTCTTAAAATTTAATAATGGTGTAAATAATACCGTTTTGAATGCAACTGTGGACATATTCTGTTTTTCTACAGAATTTGGCGCTCTACTACGACAAGTAGAAAAGTTCACAGGTGGATTCATCGCGTTTTCTTTTGAAACATGCTAGCAACATAACATTTTGCAACCTACGCCTCTTTTACGTAACAAATTTTTGTCGGGAAAGGGGGCAAAAATTGGCACAAACAAAAATTTTACTAAGTTCAAGATTAAACCAATAAATGCTGCTGATTATTATCGTTCGGAAAGTATAAAATTTCGTCGAGAAAATTTTTTGGATTTTATAATTAAAACTTAGGAAAAATACCACAAACATGGGTTTTAACAAAAAACACTGCACTCTTCTGCAATTTGTCTTTTTAAGAATATTTTTTTAAAAACTTATTATTTTGAGCGGCTGATTCAAAACTTTGCAGAAACACTATTTTCCGCTAAAGCCTTTTGCAAACATAACAGAAGCCGTTGAATATTTTACGACAATTTTTTCATACTTTATTTAGTCAGAACACGGTGCCGCACGAAATGGGCTTGCGGGTGGGTCGCTCATCACTGTGTTAAATGGTTTGCTATTCTCATAAATATCAGACTTTGCACAAGCAAACTTTTCTTCTTTCGTTGCGATAAAAAAAAATAAGGAAACAAACTAAAATTGCAAGATGACCTCATACTCTGGGTCTCGAAAATAGAGCCTATGTTCGACAAATTAGTTGAAAAGCGTGCCGTCGCAATTTGTTTTATTTTGGAAAAAAAAATTATTTCTATTATTGGCCTATTTTGTAAAATTATGACCGTTGTTCTATCGTTTTAATAAATTTTTAAAAATATTTTTTAAATTTTGTTTATTCATGTCGCGCGACCTGCGTTTTAAAAACAACTGGTCTAAAGTATTTACACTTCATTTTTAAGTTAATCTGAAGCTCTAGGGGTTAATTCATTTAAAATAAAAAGTTCACAATTAATTCAAATAAAATAATATATAGTACCTATATCTGCGGCACGTTCCAGAGTGGAAGATAATCTTAGTAGGTACTCAATTTAAGATTAAATAAAACATATTTCTAAAACTTTTTCTGTATTTAATTTACATGTTAAGAGGGCATTACTAGAGAAAGCCGGAAATACGTCATTTTCAAAAAAGTTTTTAGACGTATTGACTCTTTTCCACAAAAAATTATAAATGGATTTCGAAAGATTGTTCTTTTATCTAGCATTCCTATGTAATAAATTTTTAGAATTTTTTTTAATTTTTAGTATAATAAGGTTATTCCATAGGTCGTTGGCAGATTTGTTAAATTTTCAAAAAAGTTTTTGTATTATACCACACCCATTTCAAATAATGTAATCATGCAGTAAAATAAATCAATACATTATCTAGCAGAGTTATGTATTAGAATTTTAATTTTAGTTTCAATAAAATCATTAAAAAATATGTTCGTACATGTGTTTCTTGACGAAAATTGGTCCATTTGTGTATTTATTTGCGCACTTACAAACTAATATATTTCAGATTTTTTTAACATTTTTATTAAACTTAGACATTATTGAAAAATGATAAATACTTATAATCAAAAAATAACTACAAAAAGTACACTATTTTAATAGTTTTATCATCACGCCTTTCAGCATTTTTGGATGAAGTTATAAATTAAAGCTAATTTGGATTGAAATAAATTCGATATTGAGTTATAATTTAAAAAAGCTGGTACGGAGTATAATTAATCTTTCTCATTGTAACCGCCCTGCACGATCGGAAGAACAACTTTCGACGAAATGTGGATTTTCGTCCGCTGGCTGGTTAAACGCTCTTAAGAGGATTCCACACTTTTGAAGCGTATCTACTCTGTGTGGCTTTCGAGTTTAATTTTATTTATTTGGAGTGATAACCCGTGTTGTTCACACCGAGCAAAAAGATTAGATAATGAAAGGTATCAGATGGTCAAATATTTTTTTTACATATACTTATATACAATTATTGAGTAACTATTACATTATTAACTGAAACGTAGGTCAGGAATCGCTAGTTACTCTCAGTTTTATGGTGTATGCAGGTCCAACCTATTGCAACCGGAGTTTAACAGAATATTCTACCTACTTACATAAGTACATTGCATACGTAGGCAAGTATCTAAGTTGTTACTTTAAATCTGAAAAGAAAATTCCAGTGAAATTCAAAAGCTAGGTTTGAAAACCAAAATGAAAATTCCAGCAAAATTCAAAAGGTAAGTTCGAAATCCGAAACGAAAATTCCAGCAAAATTCTAATTTTATCCTGACGAAGAAACCTTTTTATTCGAAACAAATTGATTAAATAATTCATGTTTTACAAAAGTATTTTGTTTTCAGCCAAGATAAAAGGTTAACTTTGAAGACAATAAAATTGTCAAACTTTTCCAAAAACTTTACATAATGTACCTTTCTCTCTAATAACAATTGGTATCTGCGCGTAAGCCAGACAAAATGGTGTTGCTCAGTTACGCATTGGAAGTGTGTAAACATACGTTTTGTTCACCTCAATACATGTTGAGTTTATACGCCTTTTTACACCCTGTATACCATGTATATGTGCCATATCACTGAATATATACAGGGTCCGCGAGTCGGTTCGATCGTCAGACTTATAATTGACCCATTAGGAGGGGCGTCCGAATAATCAACCTCAATATAAAACCATTCAATCAATCGGTCGAAACACGAAAAATGCAAGTTTCGCGAAAATAAAACCACGTTAATACCGTCTGGCAGCTCGGCCAGAACCAGTCTAAAGTATTTCTGAATGATAATGAACCGTAAATCTCGCTGGGAATGGGTGTCTGGGTTGCAGTCATAAAACTTCAATTTTGAATGAGGCCCCGGTGCATTTTTTATTATTGCTATTTAATTTGTAGACGCTCAGCAGAATGTGCAAAAGCAATAATACAGACTTTACACATTACAAAAATTATTAGAAACGTAAAAACTCTCGTGGCATTATACTTACTAACGAAGAATTTTTTTATTCATTTTTTTCATTTATTTATTTATTTTAAGAATTTCGTTTTTACATTACAAAATGATTACAATCTGTAGCGGTATTTATTTATTTATTTATTTATTGTGAAAAACAGTTAACATGTATATCCAATTACATTTCACAATTTTTGGTTAATAGTGTAAAACATTAATTATATAGGTACATTAATAATGACAGGTGCTAAAGAATACCTTTATTTCGCTCTTGAAATGATTGTAGTTCGATCGAAAAATGTCAATTTCAGAAGAAAGGTTTAATAGTGAGGTCATTCTCCTCAGAGGCATAACCATTGGTAGGTTGGTCCTGCCTCTAGGAAAAGTAAAAATGCTGGGACTAAATGATAATATGAATGCTGGGACTAAATCGTAATAGTATTGCAAAACTTGATATGTCCATCTTGCCTAATTTTTCAGTAGAGAATTTTGAAAGTTTGAAAGGCCCTCTAAATTCTTGAAATTTTCTAAGTGAATTGTCAATGTTTTTTTCAACTTACTAAATTACATGTGCAATGAAATTTATGAATATCGTTCAACCGGTATTAGCTAATTGTTTAGTGAATACCTTTTTTTAATAATAGTCTTCAAAACAGTAGACATATCATGTTTTGCTAACCCAAAAACACAAAGTAAATGGACATATCAAATAAAAAATGTGACATATCACCAAATGCCTACCCATAGTCAGAGAACCTCGACCTAGGGTATGGGATTAGGCAGAACTTGATATGTAACATATATATGTAACATATCAAGTTCTGCCGTATCTAATAAGTACCGCAGCTGACATATCATATAATTCCAATTCATTTTTAACGGTTTTACCTTCACCACAGACATATCAACTTCTGCCAACTTGAAGAAATGTTACTAAATTACATATCAAGCCCATAATCTGATTTTGCCAAAAATCGGACATATCAAGTTTTGCCATACCGCTACAGACATATGCAAGGTTATAAAATAATTCATATCTTATTCTACTACTCCATAAGTTGAGCTCTAGGAGCTCGTGTTTATGGGAGGAGTATTTACATGCAAAAAAATAATGTTCTAATGTAATTTGTACACAATGATCAAAGAACTTATGAAATAAATATATAAATTATGTTACATAGGTACACAATTTAGAAAAAAAATGTTATAAAAGGACAGTAAAAATACATATTTTTAAAATATTTAATATTACAGTTTAAGTAAGGGTACAATGCATCATTATCCAATTTCAGGGACTTAATTTGCTTTTCGAATAGTTCATATTTCATTGTTTCTGTTACACTAATTTTAATTATTATTTTTAATTATTAAACTTAACGTTTAAAGACAAGATTTTTATGCATAGCACAAAGGGTAACAATTATTATAAGCAATAATTATCAGCCTGAAACACTCATCAACATTGAAAAATCTTCCGAGAAAAGATACATGACGCCAACAGAAAAAAAAAAATAAAAAAATATATATATATATAATAAGCAGTAATTGTTGAATGAAACACTAGTATATATTGAATCATTTGGCGGGTACAAGATAAGCCGCCATAGCTCAATTGGGAGAGCAGCTGACCGGCAATCAGAAGGGCACGGGTTCAAGTCCCGTTGGCGTCATGTATCTTTTCTCGGAAGATTTTTCAATGTGGATGAGTTTTTCAGGCTGATAATTATTGCTTATAATAATTGTTACTAATTTTGTTTTTGAACAATAATATATTGATGCTTTTTTTACATTTTCATTAGCTCACACAGGAGACCTTGAGGAAAATAATTGCCCTCAGAGTCTATTTCACAGGTGTGGAGGTGCTGTGCGGAGAGCCTTTTTAGAAAAAGAAGTAGACGAAGTTCTGGGAAGGAAAAAGATATGAGGAGTGGGTATGAATCCAGGGGGCCAGTGTGTCCAGGAGTGACAAACATGTGTATCCATCCCTCGCTCTGCAGTTCAAGACCGTGATCCGAGAGACTCCTGCTGGAAAGGTAAAAAGATCTCTCTTCACCAGTCTCTCCTGATCCGGCCTGCCGCGCAGTTGGTGAGTAGATGCATCCGCCGCCAAGACCCAGACAAACCTCACCCCATGAACGTTGTAATGTAAATGTGTTATAATTTATCCAATTTACAAAATTTTATTGTCGCTAAGCCAGGCGATTCGTTTAAAAACGAACATTCAGATCCTGCGCAGAAAAGTTAGGTTATTTCAATGTGCGCTCTTCGGTGGTCGATGTAAATATATGTTATAGTTTATTGAAAGCATTTTTTAACTCGTCCGTTGCCAATAATAATATAGTCACGTGGTTTGCATCCAGCTCGTCGAAATGATACCCAGATTTCATGTTAGGGCAAGTTTATCAATTTGGATGTCTATTAAAACAATACACCTGAACATAGCTTTAAGGAACTTACTTTAACCTTACTTTACTTGACTTACTTTAACCAGTGATGCCTGACATTATTTGGAGTAAAAAATGTAAATAAAATTTTCTTCTCCGATGGCACTTTTGATGTTCTTCGTTTATCTACAAAAACATAAAAAAAATTGTTGGTGTTGGACAGTTGGAGACAGGAAAAAAGTTTGGACGTTTACTCGGCTGAGTGACCGGTGACGACATGTGAAAGATTTTTTTACATGATTTTGAAGAAAAAAATGCGACATAGATTGGGAAAGAAGATGGAGAAGAGGAAGGTAGGGAATAATTGATATTTTAGATATGACCGCTAAACACGGTTAAAGCCATTTCAAACAAGGTTTCTATTCTGAACGGTGGTCTATCACCAGGGCGATAATGAAAGGATCCACTACTCTGGTAAGTGCCGCAAGTACAATATGTATTATTTTTTTAATTGTGAAATCATACAAATTAATCAAAATAAATTAAATGGCGCACGCCGAGATTTGAACCTGCGACCTCCGGATTCGAGCCTAGCGCAATGTGTACCTAAATAAGTGCAATGAACATAATAAAATTGTAGTAGGAATTAAAATATTGTAACCTGGGATGTTTTTTTTAACCTTTACAACAGCTAAAAAAACTACTTTCATGAATATATGTATGAACAATCTTGTAAAAAATGATCCAATATTTGTATGGCATTTAGGTATTAAAAATAATTTCCAAATAAGTTAACTCGAAGAGCCTGTTACATAAAATTAACATTAAACGAAAAGGGTTTCCAATAAAATACGTGTTTATTCGCAAATTTATTAATACACCTGCTTAAATGTGGATCATTAATGTAATTTAAATAATAATGGATATCAAACCACTCCGTTCCACCTTAACAGTGGACAATAGTGTCCATTTATCCGTGATATCACGGTGATTCTGTGTCTGGGCACGATTGCTACCGGTTCTTAAATCACGGGTGTTTTAATGTTTTTTTTAAGGCTACCTGTCTTATATCACGGAAACCTTCATAAACACGACAAATTACGTGTTTTATATGACGCTCATCCGATGTAATTGTGATGATTGTTATTATCAGTGGCGTAGTGCCCGTCTGGGCATACAAGGTCAGTGTTATTTGACCTTTTTTGTTTATGTACCCCAAAAACTATTTATATTTATGCCCCAATGTACTAATGACGATTTAGTATAGGGCTATCTAATCTGGTGACCGGCTAACTCAGAATGAAACCAACTCAGAACCACCTCAGAATGGTCAAAAAAATATATAAAAAATGGGTCTAATAGGTTACGTTAGGTTAGGGTTACGGCTATTTTAAAATTATTTTTTTCATAACTTTTAATGACGTTTTAAAGAGGTGTTGAGTTGACTTGATTCTGAGTTGACATGGAACCATCTAATCTAACGTTGTTGGATGGTATGGTAGCGAAAACACAGTATATTTCTTAGAAATTAAAGGGAGACAGCAGAAGATCAAGTGGTAGATACTATTAAGATCGCCCTGGTGAATTTGCGTTGCTTGAAATGTCAATAGGCATTTTTGATGACCAGATCTGCATAGTCAGGTAATCCCCAACTTTCCTCTCCCCACTCCCTTAAGCCTCAACAAATTAGGGATGCAATAATCTATAGTCCCACTGGCTCCGGACTGGATGCCGGTACTGATAATTAAAAGAGTTGTTATTGCATTCTTGTTTGAATGAATTACAGAATGAAGTGGAATCTTGAAAGTGGAAATTAACGCACTTCCCGACATCCGATTGAGATGAAACTCGGCAAATCGACTCGTTGTCGATAGATTTTGGTAGCAATCACGCACACGCACGCAGATTTCTTTGAAATTGGATATTATATTAAAAAAAAAAAACATTTATGATGAAAAAAAAAAACGTTATTGTTTTCTTGTTTGAATGAATTATAGAATGAAGTAGAATCTTGGAAGTGGAAATTAACGCACTTCCCGACATCCGATCGGGATGAAACTCGGCAGATAGACTCGTTGTCGATGACAATGCATTCAGATTTTGGTTGCAATTACGCATACGCACGCAGATTTCTCTGAAATTGGATGACATTATATTAAAAAAAAATAACATTTATGATACATTTATTACATTTAAAAATTAAAAATTACATTTATATGCATGTCACAAAAAAGGAAAACTGCCCTTATGACCTTTTTATACTTACATGCACCTCAAATTTGTAATATTCTCCGTAATATATTGGTATACAACCGTGTTGTGGAGAACATGAAGAAATAAATAACTAAATAATCTATAATAACAAACTCCTATCTTATCGTTTTAGTTATCATCGATTTGATCCTATCGCTTTATATAAACGCAGAAAAATCTCTGATGCATTATTTTTACACAAAATCGTGAACTGCCTTGTTGATTCATCATATCTGTTAGAAAATATTGTATTTCGTTGCTCCAAACAAAACACCAAATCGAACGACTTATTTAGAATACCACATAGTAAATCTAAATACGCGCATAACTTTGTAATAGTACGTATCTGTGAAACTTACAATGCCTTACGAGATGTGGACATTTTCAACCATGACTTGAAATCATATAAAATGCAGCTTAATAAATTAATTACTTAAAATACTTTTTTTTTCTCTTTTTTGTGAAAATTATATATTTATCAACCATAGTAAATAGTAAAACCATGTTTGTTAATAATTTTACGTTTTTCTTTATTATGTTTTATGTTCTTCTTTTTTATGTTTTTCTTTATTACGTTTATTTTTTTTTTCTTTTTGTCATTTAATAAGTTGAGTAGATAAAATACTAAACCAATATTTAACATAATGGAACTTAATTGGTCTACAACATATGAGTTTTATTGTTATAAAATTATTTTACTGTACGACTGTTTGTTTCCTCAATATAAAGAAATAAAATGAAAATAATAACACATTACCAATTTTGCACGGCCTCTAATTAATGACATAGAATGACGGCATATTGCCTTTATAATTTAGATTTAATAAAAGTTGTTTTTCTCTCGCATAAAATACAGATTTCATGCCTAAATGGTTATTGTATTACGTTAAAAATATATACGGTTCCAAAAGCCCGAAAATCATACCGTCTTCATATTCAAGTGGCGATTTTTAAATGAGTTTTGAGAGACATCGTGACAAGTATTTTACAGTCAAATAAACATACTAAAGTACGCAGTCTCGAAGTAACTGACAACTTCGTGCTGCCAGAGGTCAGTAAACGATGTACCTTATTGCCTCCTAAAGAACTTCCCTCATTTGGCAGTCTCCACGTCTTTCACGTCCTCCTCATAACTCTGTTAAGTACCTTGCAAAATGCTGAAACATCAAAGACAGAGAAATAAGGTCTTGACTCAAGAGCAGTCTCAGTCCCAAGCGATGCTTCAAGAGTGTTAAAACAAACTCGTAAAAAGCTCTCACAGCTTAACTAAATGTTTGAGTTAATTTCACACTCTCGAAATCTATATAAGAAACCCGAGAGGATCATTTGTATTTGGCGAGGTGGCGTGTACTTGTTATTATTTATAAGTTCAATGAATTTCGGAATATTCCTGAAGACATAAATGCGCATGCCTAGCTAACGGTGTACATCTGACCTAACCCAACCTAACAAAACAGTAGGGGCCCATTCTGTGAGAAATATTATTGTAACAATATTGTCTTGTCAAAACTAAAAGGTAATCACGCGGATGGCATTTCTAAGGTGTCACTTACACTATAAAATACAATAATATTTTAATGAAAACGGGCACTTAAATGGAATGAAAATAATAATGTTGTGATCAAAACGGTTTCTTTCATATTTATTTCATAATTATTTGATAGTCACTTTAATATTGTATAAGAAAGATTCGCTTTAATGTAATCGCTTATCAATCTTTGTTTTTCATTAAGTTATTTTTTACACATATTTAAAAAACAACCTTAATGATATGTATTTTTTAATTTTATCTGTTGTTGGAAATGGTATGAATTAATGATATAATGAATGAAAACATTTTGTTTGATCTCTCAACACTTTGTTGTTAGTTCATATATTTTAATCACTTATATTTTTCTCTGTTTATCATTTTAATTTTATCTCATAGGTAGTTCATCGATCCCTTTACTAAAAAAACCATTCGGACGGGAATCAATAAAAATCTTTGAAGGCGGTTTGGACTGCCCCATCGGAGTTGAATTTTTTCCCTTGCAAGAAGTTATCCAAATTTCGAAAAAAATGGTAATCTGTTAGGGCAAGGTCCGAAGAGTACGGTGGATGTCTTAGACATTCCAATTGAAGCTCCTCTAATTTGGTAGCCGTCTGTTGTGCAATGTGTGGTCTAGCGTTCTAACGCGCGTTTGTTGATTTGCTTCACTCAATTTGTGAGGTACCCACCTTTCAAGCTTTTTCACCTTCCCAATTTGCTTCAAGTGGATTAAAACAGTTTTATCACTAACACCGCAGCCTGCAGCTAACTCGGACGTGGTTTGCGATGGATCCGCTTCCACAATAGCCTTCAATTCTTCATTATCAACTTTGGTCTCCGGCCGTCCACGGGGCTTGTTCTGCAGGTCGAAATTTCCAGAACGAAAACGTTGGAACCAAAAACGCACTGTGTTTTCTTTTGCGGCACCGTCGCCATACACATCATTAATCCTTCGAGCCGTTTCTGCAGCACTGGTGCCACGGTGGAACTCGTACTCGTAAATAACGCGATATTTCAAGTTTTCCATTTTGTAAACTAAGTGACGGAAAGAAAAAAAACAAATAAGGAAAAAACAAATGAATTATAATTTTCGAAACACAAATACATGAGTAAATAGCTGTATAAATTTGAATTTGGAATTCCTAACCAAAGAGAAGATATTTGAGATCTAAGTTGCCAGTACGGTAAAACGCCAATTTCATATGTAAGGACCTAATATTATTATAAAATTAAAACTTTTTGTGCATTATTTACTAATGTCAAACCTAAAATCACAAATACCTTAACAACAAGTTGATGTATGAATATCAAACGAATTTATTTTCTGCAAAGTCTTTTTGTGACGCTGGTATAATACAGTAGGGTGTGTTAATAGGCCACTTGCATCACATTTTAAAAAAAAAAATCCGGTTTAGGCAAATATTCTAAGACATTCTGCATTTTTTTTTTTTTTAATCAAATTTTTGAAACCCTGGGGATTTTTTGAAAATTTCAATCCGATAAATCAGACCATTTTTTATAAACCGGAAAGACGGGACATAATTTTATAGGTGTGAAAAACGATAATTACATAGCCGAAAATCATTTAAAAAAAAAATAACGTTTTCCACACGAATTGCACAGGAGAATAACGAGGCATACCAAAAATATTACATCTCATAAATATTTTTTTTCCTTGATCCATCTTATTGACCATAAATCATTATAATGAACAGCGTTTATATTACTAAATTCAATGTAATATACTTGTACTTGTAAATTATAATAATAATAAGAATATTATAAAATTTAATTTTGTTAAAATCAGCACCATACTCATTATACCTCTAAAACACGTACCGACATCATCTGCACGTTCTGAAGAGAACCCCGTAGATCATTAAAAGTACGGGGTTCTCTTCAGAGCATCTGTCAAAAAGTGAAACCAAATGATAAGTTCGCAGAGAACAAACAATAAATCTAGTGAACGAATTCAAAAATTCGCCTGAAATCAAAGTGATGCCATATAAAAAAATAAATCAGTGTGGAATATTAAAAAAATAATAGGAACATTTTCGGAGACGGGACATTTTCATGTAGTGACGTCACGAGCCTAAATAATGGATTTATTTATTTAAAAATAACAAAAACTGTACATTTCTAAACAATTTTACTAACTTTTTCTTAATCTTAGTAAAAAGATATATCCACATGATTTTTTCCAAGTCGTTAAGAAATCCATGCAAGTGGCCTATTATTTCAACTTTTGAATTCAGAAACGCCTGGCGTCTCAAAAGTTGCGTCTTACAAAGACGTTCAAATTTATTTAAAAAAATAGTCATAGGCTCGCCAAAATGCATAGAAAATCAGAAAAAAATCCTAAAACAGTTTTATTTAAATTATGCTAACTATTTTTTTTTCAATAATTTAACCTTTTAACGTTTGTTTGTTATTAAAAACTTCGTATAGCTAACAAAAATTAAAAACAAAAAAAAAATTATGAAGTAAGTCAACAAGAATACTGATTTTATCCAAAAAAGGTTTTTTTTATATTTTTAACAAACACATCACATATGTTTCAAAATATATTTTTTTACGTTCTTTGTACTGCAGTTATGAAATAAAAATTAAGTTCGTTACAAAATATAAAATAATGTGGACCCTTCGTTTTATATTTTTTCCAAATTACGAAATCTATTTATTTTTTCAAAATTTCCGGCCATTTTAGCGAGCTAATAGTGAACAACAATTTCATTTATTTTTACGTTTACACAGGCGTTTAAAAATAAGGCCATTTTTTTCTCTCTATGGAGAGCGACAAGCTAATATATATAGACAAGAAGTTGCATTATAATGAATATGTTTTACACTTTTGTTATTCGGCGGTACATCCTCTCTGCATACCCCTTCGGGGGCACTTAGTTGTATTTTGTGTAAATAGGTAGGTACATGAGTTTGCCGGGGGGCCAATTGTCGAGGAATCAATCGATATGGAATATTACTACACATTTACTTTCAGGGATCTCAATTCTATATAGAATTCAGCTTACTTTCATACATCCTCTGCCAGTTTCATGCCTCACTGCCAACATTAGGGTTGTTGTTAGTAGGGATTGCAATCCCGCAGCTAATTCAATCCCGCGGGATTGATATGCGGGATTGCTCAATCCCGCGCGGATCCCGCGGGATCCCGCATCTTTGAAATAATGTTATAAGTTTTAAAATCAAATTGAAACTACAGATTTTATATAACATTTATTCCCACGCATGGGAACACCTCAGCACAGGTTCGCCTAGTGAGGTGTTCACAAAACTGTAAAGTGTGTGTTCAAGAATAAAAATAAAATAATAAAAAATATCAACCTATGGTGATAAGTTTTGAAAATACGCCCTTAAAAAGCAA
Source organism: Limnephilus marmoratus (assembly GCA_917880885.1). Lineage (NCBI taxonomy): Eukaryota > Metazoa > Arthropoda > Insecta > Trichoptera > Limnephilidae > Limnephilus > Limnephilus marmoratus. The sequence continues at coordinate 27,773,555 of OU862924.1, read as the reverse complement.
ATGGCATTAATTGTGTCATCTCCGAGCCTGCTTCTGAGCGAACTGCAAACATAACCTGCTGCTGAAAACGCTCTCTCGGCTTCTACGCTAGTAGGCTGCACCGTTAGGATATACTCATAGGCGAGCGTCAGGTACTCTCCTCTGATACCTTCGGACTCAAAGACCATAATTTCTTTCTTAAAAATTTTCTAAAAGTCCTTTTTTTTGCTGTCTGGCTTTTTCTTGAATATTTCTTTTTCTTGTAGCAGTTGTTTTTCCAATTCATCTTTTAGCGTTAGAGTGGGAATAGTGGAATCTGTATCAGTAGCAGATGTATTTTCGAAGTCATCTGTATCTGTATATGTTTCATTTTCATCGTCTTGAACTACGACTCTTTCTATTATATTCTTTATTTCTTGGCGTATTGCAACTTTACTTGGCATGAAGAATATATAAGTACGGTCTGTATTTTTGGCTTCTTCGTCGTACTTTTTCGGATTTTGCAAATAAATCAAAACTCCTGTTAAATCAGTGCGGCGTTCTTTAATACGTGCATGTAGAGTCTGTGACAACTGGTTACTCAACACCGTGTTTTGTTGTTGCAATTTATCCAAAATAAATCGAACTGTTGTGTCCGCAGTTATAAGCGTTGACTCTCGCCTACAAAGTGCCTCAACTCCTAATTTAAAAGGCTGCAAGTTAGCAATGAGATCTTTAATTATGAACCACTCATTATCGCTGATTTTAATCATACAGGATACTAGGATAGCCCGCTAGTGGCGCTAGTCCCTGGCTAATCCTCTAGTGGCCGGCGACTAGCGCCACTAGCGGTTGGCGGCAGGCGGGCTATCTTGTGCTAAACGGTAACATTGCGCTCGTGCTACTCTCGATTTACGCGAAAGTTTTAGCGCCAAATTTTTAACTTGCGGGATCCGCGGATCCGCGCTTTGAAGGTGCGGGATTGCGGGATTAATAAAAGCTGCGGGATCCCGCGGGATTGCGGGATCCCGCTTTGCGGGATTGCAATCCCTAGTTGTTAGCTCTCCATTGTGTACTACTGGCTTCGCTTCATCCTCGCAAGAATCTCGTCCAGTCCTCAACCCAGTTTCCTGCATTTACCTAGTGTCATGGGCGTAGCCAGGGGGGGGGTGGGTTTGGGGGTTCAAACCCCCCCCGAAAAGTTAAAAAATCAACATCAATAATATTAAAATAGGAGAGTTAAGAGAATGTTATTTGTACTAATTTGTAGGAGAGTTAAGAGAATGTTATTTGTAACACTGACATCTCAAAATGATATTATGATATTATGTATCTAAAAAGATAAATGGGGACCTCTGAAAGAAACAAAATAATTTAACTTTTAAGATCCGTTTTTTCGGTGAATGCGGTTGATTTTTTTTGGAATTCCGTTTCTAATCAGTGGTAAGTGTATACGTACTATAAAATTATTATTTTACTTAGCAACAAGTGTTAAATAAACATATATCAGGATTAGTGTTACAGACAGGTGTTAGTGTATTGTGATTAGTGTTACAGTCAGTCAGCATAAATGTGATTATTAGAATAATTTGACTGCTTAAAATGTTTTAACATGTACTACTAACGTTTATTATGTATTTTGTTTTGAAAAGTTTTATTTTCTATACACATTTATTACTTTAATTTAAAAAAAAAAAAAAAAAATTAAGTAGAGTTACATAGAAAATAAAATTTTTCAAAGCAAACGACACGAGTTTTGCACTTTCAGTAGTTTTATTTTCTTGAACCCTCCCCGAAACTAAAACCTGGCTACGCCCGTGCCTAGTGTTCTTTAAATATCTCAGAATTTCCAACTCTCGTACACATGCTTCACAAATAATATACAAATTGCTCCAAGTGCTTATTCACACTCGCATTTATATTGCAAACTCTTTTCGTACTGTCCCTTTCGTACCAATACTTCTGACTTACTTCCTCTGCCAGTTCCATGCCTCTCTGCATACATCAGCGTTGTTGTCAGCTCTCCATTGTCGACTGCTAGCCTCTTTTTATTTCTACATAGTAGACGATATTAAGAAATAGGAGGGTCGCCATAATACGAAGGACTAATTACTGAATGATAATAAGTAGATTGTACATAACTTCAAATAGTGTTACGTAACCCTATGCCCAAATCCATCCTGTCTAGACGAGAGTGACGAACCAAGTGCCTTAACAGGGCACCATCCGGTTTAGGTGACCAAACGCAGGTAAACCTATTCTGACTTTATTTTCCATAATAACTTTCTGCTACGGGAAGGAATTTTAAGGACGATCAATAAATGCTTTTAACTAAAAACTGTAATTAAGTTAATTTAATAATATTACTGAAAAGAATGCAAGGCTGATGCAAGCGTTGTAAGTAAGATCAAGAAAGGGACGCTTAGATGGTTTGGGCATGTAGAGCGAATGAATGACGATAAAAGTGTAAAGAGATTAGATGACGCAAATATGAATGGTAGAAGAATCGGGGACGCCCGAGGAAGACATGGCACGATCAAGTGAATCAGGTACTTGAGTCGGACCATGTCAATTTATATATATATGAACGTCATGAGTCATGAGACGATTTATATATATGAACGAGGCGTGTATGCCAAGATCGAGTTGTTTGGCGGACCGTCCTCACTGCCCACCCCTGCGGGAAACTAGTTACTTTCAACATTATACCTTTCTACCTAGGGATCTGCAATGAAAAATATTTTACAAAATTTACGTTGCATGGCCTTAGTCATGTTTGGTGGCCAGATCTGAATAGACAGGTATTTTTTTTATTGAAGGAAAGGCAAACATTTTCAGATTACGAGTAACTCAATGACTAAATAAAATACTCTAAGAGATGACTTGGCGTACCAATAAAACATTCTGTCCGAACGGTTATTCAAAACTGGCGGCCCAGTCGGAACCAACATTTATTACTTATCGTATAAACTGAATAATAACCATGGAAATCGTTTAAATGTAAAGCCATTTTGTATTACCGCCTGGACAGGATGTTCGGTAGGTATTTGGAATGCTATGCCAAGTCCTTCTCTTAAGTATTTCGTTTAGTCATTGGACTAATATGACAACAATTTGAAAATCTATTACCACCACCACCACGTTAAATGGAAAATGTTGCTTGTGTCAGAATGGAGGTCTTAGCCAGTCGAGGAATTGAACTCACGGCTCCTGGGTGGGATCCAGACGCGATGTCAACTCATCCAATTCACCATTTTCCCATCCCCACTACTTGCAGAACCGTTGGCAGCAGTTGGGACTCTTATTATTATTCTGGTATTCACTTTTTTCAAGTGGCAATTTCAACCTTATCGCATACCAGCGTGAGCGTGTGATTCCTTTCGATTTCGTTCGAAAGAACGAACCGATATTTTTCTAGGCAGACAAGAGGACTTTGTCATAATATTTACACAACGGTCATCTTAAAATTCTGTTTTAACCAAATAATACCATAACATTACATAATATTAGCTCACAAGGATTTAAGCTCTCGAGACCACTCCATTTTTTTCTATAAGGCTTGACCTTCGGATAATGTGTCTGGTTACCTAGTGTGTCTAGATAAGCACCTATATAGTAGGTAGGCAACTACTAGACTAATGGACGAAGCGTCCTGGTCCAGAGGGCAACTAGCAGATAATCCATGGATACAAATTTTTGCGAAAATTGTGCTAAACCGCGTTGGTGACAATGAAATAGAATACATGAACTTTTAAAAGAAAAGATTTACAAATAACCTGACAATATTTAAAAATCTCATATATTAAGCGGAAAATGTTGTTGTGTCTAGTGGTGATGGAGGACTAAGACTCTGCGTTTCCTCCTTCCTTCAACGTGAAATGTCACTAATGTTCACTACTTTCTCTCCTATTAGGACATAGGATCTAAGAAAATAAAAATATTAGTAGGTAGTAGCAACCAATTTACTTTACATAGCAATGTTTTGTCTTATAAAAGGCATGAAAATACCTAAAATCCTATTAATTAATTAATTTATTTAATTTAATTTAATTTATTTTTTTAATAATAATATTATAAAGGTGAAAGTTTGTATGGATGTATGTTTGTTACTCTTTCACACAAAAATGGAGTTTTAAAAATTCTTTCACAAATAGAAAGCTACATTATTTGCGAGATCTATAGGCTATATATATTGGTAAGCTCTGGCGTTATGAATAATCTCTGGCGTTATGAAATTATTTATCATACGTTTTCTGTCAATAACAAAATCGATTTAATTCATCCTAAAAATAGTGCTTTGCTGGCGTCGTACTTAATAACTATCTCTAAAAATGAATCACCGCAATGTATGTATGCGCATGTACCCAAACGTCTGCTCCAAATTGGATAATTCTTTTTTTTTGTGCGTTATTTTGTATAAAACTACCGTTGAATTCTGGCATTATGAAATTTGTATAAAAAATATTATAGGTGGCAAGCGAGCAGTTTGAAAACTGAATGTATCGGGAATGAATGTGTGGAATGCGAGAGGTGAGAGGGAGGAGTGGGGAGGGTGTGTTGGGAGGATGATGGTGGAGGGGAATAGGGGAAGTGGAGGACGGGGGGGGAGGGGGTTAGGGGAGGGAAGGAACGGGAAAGGGAAGGATGTAGGGGTGGGGGGAAGGGGGTTGATAGGGGGGAGTGGGTGGGAAGAGAGAAAGTGGAGGAAGCTGAGTGGGAATCCCCTAATAACAAGCGAGCGAAGCCGCGAGAAAAAGCTAGTATCAAATAAAAGTGTAACAATGATTTTTAATAAGTCCAAAAATAAATTTTCTTTTTCGGAAAATGAGAGTTTAAGTATGAAGCTTGTAAAGATGTGGCTTATGAATGAAAAAAATCTATATATCCGTAAAAACAGAATAAACAAAGAAGAAAAAGAAAGATATTATAAATAAGCATTGACTTCTAATTATTAATGAATTTAGGTATATTGTGGTAAAACCTGCAGACAAGCAGCCATGTGGAAGTTTCGCGGGACTACCTATTTATTGTAAAAATTATGTATTTAGTGAAGTCTTTAGTTAAAATATAATAAAAAATAAGAAAAGCAATCGGCTTTGGCCCGGTGACATGTTAGGTAAATAAACAAAAATGATAGCATTTTTCCTTTGGGAGAAGCAGACATACGTATATGGTTCATGTAAGAGAGAGCTGCAGCATTATTGTGACAAAGGACGTACGTTTTATGCTTGCGGGGATGCGTCTACCCATCAACAGCGTGGCAGGCCGGATCTGGTTAAACGAGACCTTTAAACCTCTCTATCAGGACTATCTCGACCCATTGCCCATCACCGAAGTTGGAGGAATGGATTCAAACGCCCGTCACTCCCGGACACACTGACCCCAGATTTCTACTCATCCCTCATACCATTTTCTTTCTCATAATTGCCAATTACTTTCCTAAAAAAATCCCTCCACACAGCATCCCCAAATATGACGAGGCCCTAAGAGGAATTATTTTTCTCAGGTCCTCCTGCGTGGACCTAACATTAAAAAAAATCGAGCGTAGGTACCAACTATGCAGGCATCATTTTAAATACTTACACTATTTGTAGGTACGTACCTAAATTATAATATTAGTTCTATTGATTTTTTTAATAAGTGGGTACATTATATCGTATTGTTTAATTTGACTTTTAAGTGGAATATAAACGCTAGAAATATTTTGATTCTCATGCCTGTAAATTTTAAAATCGAGCATCTTATTTGCACGAGGCAAGTAAGCGAAAATGTGGTTTTTAATTTATTTTGTGCATAATTTTATAAGAACGAAAAAAAGTTAGAACACAGAATACCTTATAAATAGTCTTAACCATAAAGGGGTATTTTTTTAAAATTGTTTTCTGTTTTACTTCATGGTTAAGTCATGAAAAAAAAAATTTTAGTGGTTTACGCTTATATTTTTTGTCATGTAAATAAATATTTTATTGTAATTTCAATACATAAAAAGCTAGTAAAAGCTTCAAATTATCCGTAGCATATTTTTTGATGTTCATACTGTAAGCCGATTCATCGTAAAGATTAATCTAAATAGTATCTAAATAGGATTTCACGTATAACTTCATCTTAACAGCCGGCGATCGCAGAAGCTTCTAGTGGAAAAAATATCGAAAACCTACCATTTTTATTATACACATAATGCTTAAAAATTGTTATTTTTCAAAATCACTCGATCTGTTTACAATGCTAAGTATTACATGATCAAACATAATTGCAGGTACTACTGTATCCGCATTTAAAATACACGCACACACTAGATTGACTACGGACCAGTCTAGTGTTTACGTCTAATCGTGTGTCGTATGTGTCACCTCTCCGGATGTTTGACTAGCCGCAAGCCGCCGCGCGCCGGTCGCTAGCCGTATCATCCGTGATTCTCATAATATTATTAGATTGCCACAATTGATTGAATGAATGAATGAAACAGTACTGGCTTATGTAACTCCACGGTACAAATCGGACGTTACAAACATTTTGGATAGGCGAGTGCGTAGAATAGTAGAATGGGGATAACGTAATTTTTTTAAAGTAAAACATCTTGTTTTAAGTAAACGCTTGACTTGAATGCTGGTAAATGCGTGACGAGAGCGTTACGAAAAGCGAGGCAAACGGTAGTTGAGAGGGAGATATAAGATAGAAAGAGAGAGTGAAGAGAGCGTGTACTATACATGGTTACTATTCAAAAAAAGGGCATGCATCACCAATAGAGTTGCCATATTCGGCCAGGGTCTCGTCGGGACGTTTCAGGATGAAGCAAATAAAAATTTTGTAATACTTAAACAATTTCTTTATTTTATAATAAGTAAGTAAATATGTTTGTTTTATAGGTTACTTTAATTGGTACTAGCAGAAGTACTTGGCTGGCCATACTTTTCAGAAGATTTCGCTTTTCTCAACAATTCTGGGTACCTTTTAACATAATTGTAGAACTCTGTACAAGTCATGTTATAATTGACTTGACACTGTAAAATTGACTCGGGAGTCTCTGGGAGCAGACGATTTCGTTCATGAGTCCACTGGGCCGACATTAATGAAAAAACTCTTTCTACTGTGGCGTTGTGAGCAGGAATAGAAAATAAATACTCGCATAATTTAAAAAGAAGGCATTTTCTTTCCGGATTTTCAGTTTCGGCCGCCTGCGCCCGTCCAACGGCACTTCATGGCACGTACGGGCTATGGTACGCACGGAAAATTAAAATTTTCATTGCGTAATTTCAATCGGGACATTTAAGGCTTTTGTCGGGACGTCGGGACATAAAGCTCAATAAAGGTGACAGTCCCGATATATCGGGACGGATGGCAACCCTAATCACCAAGCTACTTTTGATACCATCCTAATCTAATCTTCATTCTCGATGTACAGATATGTGTTATTTTATTTATAGAGATTTATTCTTTCCTTTGCTGCTTATGTTTTACGCATGTTAAGTTTATTATTACCTCATACGTTTATTTATATTATTTTGCTGAATTGTTCTATGTTTAAATTTAGATCTTGGCATTACTGTGTTTTTAAAGTTTAAACGAAATTCTTGATTGTATGAAACTATATACAGTGGAGCGTCGATTATCCGAACTACTACGCCCGCCCGACCCGCGCGTGCCTACTCTCGAAAACGTCTACAATGCATACGAAACGGGGCTCAATTTGAAAGCTTTGCCACGAAAAACTCTTGCTTCACGTCGTGAATTAGCAGCATTTAGCTTTGGTTACAACTTATAACTATTATTATTTTAGCCATTAGCATTGGTCCTAAAATAAGCAAGGATCATATCACTGCCAACGCATGTGCTTGTCATTAAAGATATAAATTTAAATATGGTATTCATTCACCGCTTCGTAATATTAAAGTACGTAATATATGTATGGCTCGATTATCCGAAAATATCGGTTATCCGAACACCCATGTCCCCCAATTAGTTCGGATAATCGACGCTCTACTGTATATACATTCCATGAAAAACCTACAATAATTTCCAATAATTCTGTTAAGATTTTTGGTTTTTAACACTATGTACATTGCATGATAACCTTATAACAATTTTCAATAATTCTTTTTATATCCCACTACAACAATTTACAATAATTTTGTCTAGATTCTGTATTCTTATGTTTGTATGATTATGTGCATGCATGCGTATACATATGTGTATATGTATGCATTTATATATACCCGTCTCAGAACAGACGTTGTCTAGTGAGGCGGGTTACTTACTTGTTTGTATTTGTTAATTTTATTTCAATAAACGCCCTGGTTACCGGCAATTTAAAAAAAAATATAATATTACCTTACGGGCAAGAGAGAGAGAGGTGCGAGCACACATTTTCTTTATCTCTTTCTCTCATAGCCAGTTACGTTTCGTATATCTAAGACACAGTGCAGGCCTATTATCTGTACCACACTGTAGGAGCAAGAGAGAGCAGTGCGCGCGCACATTTTCTTTCTCTCTTCCTATCATATAGATGGAGCTAAAGGAGTTTTGCTTCAGTCGTGTGGTCTAAAGCAGTTTCCTATTCCGAGGCGAACTGTAGGTAGCTGTGTTGGTGTTCCAACATCATTTTCTAATATTCATGTTTGTTGATTTCTTCATATTCGTGTTTGTTTGCAATGTTTGTTGGTTTCCTCATCTTCGTGTTTTTGTATTATTTTTTATTAATTTATTGATTTGAATATCGTACAAGGGTTCCAACTGCTCTCACCCGTCTAGAACAGTGGTTCTTAACATGGGTTCGACCGAACCCCAGGGGTTCGGTGAGTCAATCTCGCAGGTTCGGCGGAGTTCAAGACGCACCCCCGACTCATATGATTCGGTTCAATTTCCAATTAAGAAGGGTTCGGTGAATGCGCATATGAAACTGGTGGGGGTCAGTACCTCCGACAAAATTAAGAACCACTGGTCTAGAACTAATGAGACTATGGCATCACCAAATAATGCATGTTGTGAGGCTAAAGGTAATGAGGAGGGGAACGAGATAAGTAAGAGGAAGGCGGGGAAGTACCTGGCTGTACAAATTTGGTCACCAAAAACAGTTAAAGCCATTTCAAGTAACATTTCAATTCTGAATGGTGGTCTTACACCAGGGCGATACTGAGAGTATCTTCCTCTCTGGAGATCCTTTCCCCTCTATAACATTTAATATGTTTGATGATTTCCTCATCTTCATGTTTGTTGACTGTTGGTTATGTTTAATTTATAATGTTGGATAGGAATTAGGTTGTCTCCTTCGACGACATTTCACCTTTCTTACAATGTTCAATTTCATGAAAAAAAATTATTGAACACTAATTTAGGAAAAAAATTAGGCTAAGCGGAAGACTTAGCTAAGAAGCTTAAAAATTGTCCGAAATCACGGAAAAAGCGCCGCAGTCGAAAAGTTTTTGAATGACGTAGTTCATTTACTAGTTTAGTCTCCATCATTGAACAAGCCACATTTTCCACATATTGATGGAAGAGAGTGGTTTTTCATTATGAATGAACAATTCTTATTTTGAGAAGAATTGCTCGGTCCTGCTGCTCTTAAGTATTTATACAACAAGCGACAACTTTACGAAAAACTTACACTTATATCTGGTTCACGAAAACTAGGTATGAAGAAAAATTGTTTGATTGTGACCGATGGTGCGCCAAGTATGGTGGAAGCAAGGGATAATTGTCCATTCAGGGACTCTCCTGTGGGCCAGAAGGGAACGGGCTAATTTGAACCTGTTTTGTTAAGAATCAAGAATTCAGACTGCCCCGTGATTTTTCACGGGTTGCACTAGCACTAGCTGTGAACTAGCAAGTATTTTCAAGTGGAAGTTATGTTGAGGGTTCACCCATTCCAATTCCACTCAGTGTAAAGTCTTGCAAATGTTGGCATAATGCCGAATCGGTGTGATGACCTGTGTCATGTGTTTATTTCTCCACGCATCTCATCTCAACAATATCATCTGTAATAGCAGAGTCCATCCACGGTTTAGTGTCTGCAACCTCTCACAGCCGGCAATCTCAACCCAGAATTATATTATTGTGTTTATCTGTGAACTACGCACTATCTTTCCAGGAACGTTTTTATCGGGCTGAATTCTCGGCATATGAAAATTTAAGTAAGTATTACCTATGTGTTTGATAGTGGATTCAAAGACACTAATGTTTTTCACAGTTGCCATAAATTTAGAAACAGGATACACACAGGTGCATCTACGTAACAGCCATGCAATTGAAGTTAAAAAAATTTGGTTAAACTCAAAGATATTAAAATACAAAAGTTAAACTTGTTAACATACATTGTTGATGATCGATAACAATTAGTTCATTATTTTAAAAAAATTGGTCTCTTTTTTATTTCTTTCAGTTTTTGGTACTCTTAGAGGGCATTTAACATGAAAAATCATGTATAGTTTGTTAAATAAGAGTAGAAAACATAGGAGGGCGCCACTGTTGTTCAAATGGCAATACAAAAAATATAGCCATGGTGGTAATTTAAAGCTGTGTAACCTACATTCGTATTATAAATTAAAAAGGCATAAAAGTGAAAAAAAATTTTTTTCATTGCAATATAGATGTCCACTGACCTAAAAATTAGAATTGCATATAGGTATATTATTATTATACGTTTGCAATTTAAGTATTAATACAATTAAGAATAACGTAATTGTAATCTGTATAAATAAAAATGAATCGCTGAAATGTATGTGAATGAAGGCACCAATTTAGACAATTCTTTTTTTTTGTGTTCGTTATTGTCAGGACAAGATTTATATGAAACTACTTTTGAGCTCTGGTATTATGTAATATGCATAAAAAAATTGCAAGTGGTGGCACGTGAGCTGTTTGAAAACTGAATGTACCGGGACTAAATATATATGGAATGCATGAAAGAGGAAGGGAACTCGGGTAGGGGGTTCGCGGGAAGGAGGGAGGGAACCCGGGAGGGGGGAGGGGAATCTAAGAGGGGGGAAGGGAACTCGCGAGGGGGTTCGCGGGACGGGGAAAAGTGAGGACTGGAGTGGGGAGAGGGAAGGTGGAAGGGGACGCGGAAGGGGAAAGGAACGAATGGGAAAGGACACGCAGGGAGAAAGAACTTCTTAATTAAATTGCATAGCAACGCATGCCGGGAACCAGCTAGTAAAATATAAAGCACACTTTAGAAATTGCTCATATTTATTTAATATTAGCTTAAGTACCTAGCGTTGTCTGGGCTTTAAATCATATTTAATTAATTCAAATCTAAAAGTAGTGTAACTAAACTCACCATTAATGATTCTTTCTTTCTACGTACTGTTAAATTCAAATTTATACTAAATTAAAACACAATTTAATCTAATTTATGTCATTAAGTAGGTACCTTAACAACAGTGCTTCTTCGATTTAATTTTTTTTTAAGAACAAAAAAATGTTTTTAAATGTGTGTACAGTGTTCTTTATTTTCAGTGCCATTGTACTTTAAAATAATATTTGACAGGTATATTAGTGTTGCCAGCCTACAAATTTTGTAGTACCATTTTTTATATTTTCTACTGCATACAGACTACACTGCATACCAAAAATATAACATTGCATTCAATTAAAAAAAATACATAAAAACTAAACCTTGAAAAAATGCATAAAAAACGGGAGATAAAATTAAACACAAAAATCACCTTTCGAAATATCAAAATGGCTACCGCCCGAACTGCTAGCTAAAATCCAACAGAAAACAATTGCGCCAAGCCAGAAACCGGAAAACAGAGACCTCCATTTTTTATTAGCCATAGATAGTGAAGAAAAAAATCTGAAATCTATGTAGGTACATTCAAATATGCACTGGGTACAAAAGGGTTAAAAAAGCTGCTATATTAAGTACGGTAGATTTACGTGTATAGTTGTAGAAGAGAAAATTTCTAATTAATGTAAAAATTAAAGCAAATACCTAATGAATTTGTTTATTAAAGAAAAGACTTACTAGGGTTGTTTCACACAATTTTAAAAATAAAAGTTAATATTCAAGTTCTGTGAAAGTCCCTTTCAAGATCTGTTCGACTACCACAACACTGGCATGTGCCTAGCGTGGTGGTCGAAAAATCCTCTAACTATGTAATTAATTATTAAAAATGATGTAATTAATTAATAATTAATTAAAATGATGTAATATATCACTGAAGAAGAAGATAACAATAATAATCTAAACAAAAATATGAAAGAGAACAAGACACAGAAAAACAGAAAAAGACAATGGTCGTAACTGGGGCTGGAACCAAGGCCTCTCGTCTAACCGGGACGAATTACAAAGCAATGAATAAAGAAAAAAAGAAATGTTAATATCTAAATCCAGGTCCAGGGAAACAACCGGACCATTCACGCGTTTCACATTAAGGGCCCGCAACCCGAATTTCTACCGATTTCTTACATCTCTCCCTTAACCACGTTTAGTTTTAAAGCTCTTAAAAAAATATATGTTATTCTTGAAGATAATATCTAGACATTGCCCGCGCCGAAACGCAAATTATATAAAATTCCCTCGATAGAAACAATCGCAAAGTATGCTTCAAAAATTATTATAAATACGTTTGTTTCAGTTATTTTACAAGTTATATGTATGAAAAAATTCACAGTGTTTCTTTAAATGCTGTTTAAGGCAAGATTTTTGCTCTATTTTAAACGAGTCGTGTTTTATTAAACATTTTCGCAATTTTCGCATCGATTTTTTCGCTGTATATGTTAGCGCTCTCCTCTAACATTCGTAATTTCGTATCTCTCCGTCTTCTTCTTTTCTTTTACGAGTACAAACACATAAAAAATTTTGTGAAACATTAATCATCTAGTAAAATATAACATGATTTATAAATTTATAAGAAACCCACGCAGAAGAATAGTACTATGCTAAATATTATTGTTATTATTGAGGCATGTTATTATAGCCTTCTCATAACTACACTCCATGCAGTTGAACACGTCTAGTAGTCCCAAGAAATTATTGCCAACTGTTTGCAATCTAGGTTCAAGCGAGTATCTAAATGACTCGGCAATATCTGCCACCACTGTTTATTAAAAGTGACACTATTAGTTTATGTATTAAATAAATATTAATTAAATAAAGATAAAAGAGACGCAAAATGAATATTTAAAAAAACGAGTATTTCGCCTATTAAACATTTCTGTAATATACATGTCTTATTTACTGCACATAATAATTTAATTTAATTATGCTTCAGCTAAAAATGCATTCTTGATGGCAACTTCAGATGTGCGTAAGCACGACGTCATGACCCGATAATTGCACACGAACGAAGCAGGCTTACGGGCGTTTTACATGATGCTTTTTTCATACAGTTTCCATACCGATAGCGGAAATTTGAAATGCGAAAAAGGACAAAAATGAATTAAATATATGTCATTTTACTCCGTTTTTTTTCTCTTTCGATCTGCGTCGTCGAAATATTCCTATTGCATCTTTTACGACGTACGTTTTAAGAATATTTTCATATTGAAAAAAAAATTAATAAGTACTGTTATTATTAAAAAATTATTAAATATTTTAAGCATTCTGAATTATCTATTTTATAAAATTTAATAATAAAAAAATCACAATTATAGGTCTACAAAAGCAAGAGAGATTTTTTATTTTATTTATTTAATTATAATGTATTACCAAAAACATGGTAAGTAACACATTATTCCCCAATGAGTTAAGAAAAAAAACTCATTGCGGGAAGGACAGACACATATAAGTACATTTTACATAGATATATTACACTTTAAAAAAATACAACAAATTGAATAAAAAATGCATCGTCAAGAATAGAGATTTTAGAATTACTGAGAGACATCCATCATCCATACACATAAAACATAAAAATAAACGTATGAAGGCGAGCGAATGAAATATTCTTTAAGCGTTTTAACTAATATTTTTTAGGGTTGCTATAAAAAAAAAAATTTATAGAAATTTTTTTTTAAAAACTTACAATCAACATTTTTCCTTTACCGCTTTTCAAAGGTTTATGATCGATATCGTAATGAATCGTCTTTTCGTAATGGATTTGGGGTAAAAAAAGGACGTTTTCTATTTTGGATTTTCGTACAGTTCAGCTGGCGGACATTATTTAAAGCCTCGATGACACACGGCGAGTTTACAAGCTACTATCTGGGAAATTCACTATCTGTTAGTAAACTCGCCCAGTGTCATCGTGTTACTTGCTAACTAGCAGCGACCAGCAGATTGTTGACAATCTACGAAAAAAAGTTGAAAGGTCGTCAACTTTACTCGCCTAAACGCTTGCTCCGCTCGCTCGTGATTGGTTTATTTATGTTTCCAACATGGCTTCCGATAAACAGCTGATTTCGACTGTCAAACATCTGAAGAATTAGTTCACGCAGGCGTCGTTATGCGGCCTCAGTTTCCTACGCTTCTGAGCGGGTGGACAGTGTGTGTCATCATGACAATCTCACTCGCCTTTAAAACTTAGTAGATAGTAGCTTGTAACTCGCCGTGTGTCATCGAGGCTTAACAGACGTTAATGATTAACGTACATATAATTTTTAAGTGGAAAAATGTTGCATGTTTATCATTTGATATATAAAATATTTATTAATGGACTTTGCGTCTTGTGATTGCGAATGTGAACGCGTATTATTTTTCATTATGTTTGTATTGTCGTTCATTTCCGATGATTTGTCGACGACAGCGGAAATGTCAGTTGTTTTCACTTGATGTATAATTATTATGTTCAAGGTGTGATGTTTTAGAAATATGATTTCATGTCTAACGGAAACTACATTTTTTTTTACATTAACTCCACGCAGGAGACCCTGAGGAAAATAATTTCCCTTAGGGCCTATATCATCTGAGATGCTGTGTGGCGAGTCTTTTTGAGGATAGGAAGGAATGAACATTGGTCTTGAAGAGACCCATGTTGTAGGAACGAGGAAACACGGATGCCGGCAAATCATTCCACAGCCGAGCTGTTGAGCACACGAACAAGTCGAAGACGCGACCCGTTCTCATGTGACAAATATCAACCGTGTCAACGTTGGGCATGCGTTTGGCGTGTTTCCCGACAATGCACCGGTGCCGAAGGGATCAATGATGCTAGTTCCTCCGAGCATCTTCCGTTGTAAAACCGGTAGAACAAGGATAGCATTCCCACCCGACGCCTGCGCTCTAAATTAATATGAAATCGTAAATATGAAAATAATGTATAAAGCAAAGCCAGTATGGTTTCCATATTAGAATCGGTATGATAAAAAGCGTCGTCTAAAACGCCCATAATAACAAAGTAACAGACCAATTTGTAGACGCGCCTGTAACGTTGTTTTTCTAAGTTGTTTTGACAAGTTGATTGAAGTCGCGGACTTCCTCAATTTGTTTATTGGTAAATTTATACCGTACATCGAGCGAATCTGTCGGGGAGGCGTGACGCACAAGTCAGGTTAAATCATGGTCGTTGGAAATTAGAAGACTTCGCCAATCCGTGGTTGTTTTTTTAGATTTAAACTGTAATAACTTAATGAGCAAATTTTAATCTTTAAGGCTCTGCAACCGGGCCCGAAAAGAAGAAGACGGAGAGATACGAAATTACGAATGTTAGAGGAGAGCGCTAACATTTACAGTGACAAAATCGATGCGAAAATTGCGAAAATGTTTAATAAAACACGACTCGTTTAAAATAGAGCAAAAATTCGCGGGCATTATCTTAAACAACATTTAAAAAAACACTGTGAATTTTTTCATAAATATAACTTGTAAAATAGCTGAAACAAATGTGTTATTAATAATTTTTGGAGCATACTTTGCGATTTTTTTCTATCGAGGGAATTTTATATAATTTGCGTTTCGGCGCCGGCAAAGTCTAAATATTATCTTCAAGAATAACAAATATTTTTTTAAGAGCTTTAAAACTTACCGTGTTTAAGGGAAATATGTAATAAATCGCTACAAATCCGGGTTGCGGGCCCTTAAGCATTGAATACAATATTAGTGACTCTCAAACGAAAATTTAAAACAGAAATATCAGAAAAGATTTGAATATCACAAAGAATTGAACCCAGGAACTTAGCCTTGCCGGGTCTCTGCCCAGCCCCGGCAGTGGAGGTTATCCACCACTTACCCGCCCTATATTTTATTATGGTGTAAGTAACGGATGGTTACTCCTTCAAGGCTCTCGCAAGATTCTAATTTTTTTGTTAAACGAAGCTACATTTATTTATTTTGAACGAATCTAGACCTCCAGTGTCCCTGCATACGTTGTTAGAAAGCAGTATGCAAGTACTTAACAGGAAAATAAAACATAATACAACAAATCAGGTTAGTAATACAAGGAAAATAAAACTCATTAAAGAAGCTCACGAGGCAGCATTGCATCATATGAAAAACCCTGGAAGCACCTGTATAAATAGATAGAGAACATACGATAAACAATTAAGTCTCAAATCATTTGGCAAGTACCGATATAAAATGTAAATTACATTCTGCCTGAAATGCCAGCCCAGCCCCGGCAAGGCGAACTAGATCAACCGTATCTTTTTCTGATTTTACTGTTACAAATTGTCGTTTTTCTTTCACAAAGCGTCATTAGTCACACAGCCGAGTAACTGCTCAACCCCCCACCCCAACCCTGTGCCCAAAATGATTTAACAGTATTAAATAAAATGAAGTCACAGGAGACTTTTGGTCTTTTGTAGGTCTTGAAGACGAAATTTTTTTCGTCTTCATTTTTGCGAAAAATCACGTTAAGGGCGGACATAATACCCATTGTTTCAACAATATACAATGCGTTGTTTTCAAAAAGAAAAAAAACAGTTTTTACATTTTATTACAGGGAGATATGGCATGAAAGCGTGCCAAATGTCGCCGAGCTGTCTACGACCCACTGCACAACACATCGGCGATGCAATAAAAGTTTTGTGTGTTGTGTGGACATAATGGCAGGCGCCTCATGTTCCCTGGCGGGGTTGATGAGGCCCAGATGATGGTTTCTTAGGCCCTAGATTTCCCCCTCTTACTAACCTTCCACGCAGACCTAGATTTCTTGTATTGTATCTTATATTTCCCGCTAAGCACTTGCATACTGCTTGCTAACAACGTATGCAGGGACATTGGAAGTCTAAATGTAGTTTCGTTCTTTAAAAAAAAATAGATTCCCTGCGAGCTGCGAGAGCCTTGAAGGAGTAACCATCTGTTACTTATACCAGGGCGGGAAAGTGGTGGATTACCTTCAATGAAAGACCTAGATGTCCCCCTCTAACCTTCCCACCATACGAAATAAGAAGATGAAGAAGAGACTGCAATTTTCATAATTATCAGATTTTCTTCGCAAATAAAGGCATATAATGAATTAATTGAGAATCAAAGTGCACCTTTTCTGCAGGAAGTGACTGTACAGTGCACTGTGTACAGTGTACAGTGCACAAATGCCCCTGCTCGCGCTCGACCAACAATGGTCGACCTCCGCGCTGTGGCTGCTATAGCGTAGCGGGGCCCGGAGTGCTCTCGATTATTTTATTTTATCGCATGGGCATGAGTGCAAGCAAGCTTTTTCTATTGTGCATACAGAAATGCATCGCAGTGATGCCAGGGGTACCACACATGTTTACACAGAAACGATATTTTTTAGCTTCTAGTTTTATTTCCTGGGTTTAATGCTAGAAAATACACTCTAAATGAGAGAGAAAAAACAAAAGTAGCTTAATAAATCACGAGCATTGATTTATTTGTACTAGTAGTAATAGTTCGAATAAGAAAGTCCAAATAAATAAGCCGATTTGGAAAAGTTAGCCATCTATTCAAAGTTAGCTATCTAGTCAAAGTGGGGTTTGCTTTAATAATTAAGTGGATGCAGCAAATTTCAGAAAACAGAAACGGTACAAACAAACGAATTTTCAAACAGCTGAAATGGCAAACAGTAGACAACGAGCCAAAATAACTGCGAATAAAATTATAGTTCCCAGATAGGATTAGAATGCCAGAAGTCCGACATCCGCATATTTCTGGAGAGACGTCCAGTTGGCCGCTCCAGACAAAGCTGGGGAAAGTTAAAGAAAGGAAGTATAGATCCAGAATCCAGACTAGCTTGTGCAAGGGGAGGATGGGCCTACATTCTTAGCATATTAAATAATACAAAGATATTGTATATTGTTCTCCACGCCAAGAGTTCACCTGTACTGTGGAGGACATTTTTCAATGGTAATATATAATAACAGTGGACCTAGTTATAGAATAATGTATTAAAAAGTGGACTCAAGACTAGTTACAGTATATAAAGAGAAACATCTAAAATCAAAATACACAATTGACTTCTACATAAGTTTATAAGGGTTGCAGCCAGTTCCATTATATGTTTTTGGTTATTGTTTTCTGTAAGTCTTGATGTTTTAAATTGTGTTAGAAGTGAATTGTGTATATAATATTGTCTAGTACCTGTAGTAATTGTGTCCAACGGATTTGTTTGTTTTAGGTATTTGTAGTTGGTGTGCATGTCTTGTTCCAGTATAGCGAGTATTTTGTGAGCTTTGAAGTGAATTATGTTCTTGTAAAGGAAAGTTAGTATATATTTTGAAAATATTATTTTAATCTTCAGCATTAGTTTAAATACGGTTGTTATGGGTGTTAGTATTGGAACTTCGAGTATTACTTTTTTAAGGTTTTCTGAACTTTAAACAGGGTATATTTTTTATTGGCACAGCCACTGCCGACAGAACATGGCCACTGAAGTAGGAGGAACCTCATCGAATCCCGACACGAATAGGATAACAGGAAGAAAATAAGATGACATGCTAACTGTGAAAATGGTGCAGCCCGTGCTCGAAATTGCATATTCTACCAATTTGCTGACACGGGGAATCTGGAAAATATTATTAGTAAAAAAAGTCATTGCTTAAAAGGTCTCCCACTCCTGCGAGTTGCACTGGATTGAATTATTAGGGGTGGGTTCCACTCCACTGCACTTGGCACTGCATACTGCAAACTTCATACTGCACAGTGCATAATAGTGCATAGTGTACACTGCACCGTGGAAATGTTTTGTTCTATTCAAGGTCTCACGGTCTGACGCAATAAAGAATGCACTTTATTCGCTAATAGGTATGGAGTGAAATAGAACGAAGGTCATATAAAAAACTTGTGGAAGGGCGTGTGGAGTTCGTATGTCGCTGCTTGCCCCTACGACGATGGAATGTATACAAGTGGTGAATTCGCTCAGTATCGCCCTGGTGAAATTTGAGTACGTCCCAATATTTCGCTTACCATCTCCTATCTCCTCACCATCCTTACTTCCTTCAGCCTTACAACATAGCCCAATTGGGCATGCCATAATCGCAACGGCTTTGGGACTCTTGTGTATTATTCACTGCATGCAGCTAGACTTGATGGGTGACAGAGCCGCCCACGACTCGTGACCAGCCCATCAGATGGGCCCGCCTAAGGAGACGAGTAAACATTACCGCCCACCAGCGGTATTGTGCAAATATGATTTTCTCTACTATTTTTTTCTAAAGAAGGAAAACTGAATATTTCTTGAAGAAAACTAATGTAGGCTGCACGTTTTATTGACTCAAAATTATCTCCTACATTAAAGTTATTTGTCTCAGGTTTAATACTCAGTTATACTTTAGTTTTCAAATATTTCTAACTTATAGTTTTAGCATTCACGATGCATTGAATCAAACACATATGGAAAAAAATAAATTCAAAAACTTTGCGAAGAAAGACTGTGTTAATTGTTTTTGTGTTAATTTATAAAACTCCATTTAATTTTTTTTTAACATAATTTTAATTAAATTTAATAATGTAGTGATCAAGTTCCGCAAGTCTCTTTATTACAACTGTTTCGGCTTACAAGGCCTTACAAACTGCGGTTAAACCACTTTGAGACGACTTATTTATAAGATTTTAGATGTCAATTTTTGAAAGGGTCTAAATTGATTTATTATACAATCGGGATTTCGGTTGTACCAAAAAAATACTGAATCTGCAATTTTCAGGATTTACCTACTCAGATCTCTTCGTCACACGCTATTCTTTCTACTCGTGTTTATTATGCACGTAGCAAATAATTCCCACAATAAGAAATAAAGATAATAATGAACCAGGTGACAAACTAAATAGTGACATAAAAAAATACGGTAGCATCCGCTCATTAAAACCGAAATGACTGAATAAATTACCTCGATAACTGAAGATTCCTGTGTGAAAATCCAAATAACCTTTACTATTATTAATTATTATGTCATCCGTAATGTTCAGATGGCCATACCATTAATAGTTGGCCATCAAAGAGTTATTAAAAGAGCTTTATTTTAAATACACGTTACTATTTTATGAGATATTAATTCGCCAATCTTTCTATGAATAATAATAAAAAATGTGTAGCTTTTTAAGTTGTCGTCAATCTGTGGTGCAATACAAATATTAATTCAACGATCAGCGTTGCAATAAATTAGCATTATTTTTAAATTTGGTCAATCTATGGAGCTATGTATTATTTTTGTGTTGAATTGTGGTCAATGTAAAAGGTGGTCAATCTATGGTAGAATAAGATGATTCTTTATTAAAATATTATGATCTATCCATGAGACAATAAATATAAACATTATAACATAGGTAGTGTCAATCTAAGATGCAATATTTTTTTTTCAGTTGTCATTAAATAAAATATTTGAGGCTGTGTTCAATCCATGATAGACACACATTTCAAATTATTTAAGGTTGGTGTCCCTTTGTTATATTTATTTTTTATCTTGATCTTATAACTTAAATACCAGTCAAAAATATTATTATAATCAGTTTTAATGGTAAAAATAATTTTCAAGTTTTAATTTTTCGGGTCCAAAAATCCAACCTTTTTTCAACAGGCGCTGTATTTTTTTAGGGAGTCGAGAAGTTTTTTGTTCTTGATTAAGCACTTTTAATATTGAAGGTGTGGAGGTCGAACAAAGGACACGGAATCGCAGTCGGTTGGCTATTCGATTGGTCCCCAAGCAGCCAATCCAATCCATTTTTAAGTCATAAGAACTTTCTCCACGCGGCAAATAAATACTGCCGCTCATTCTGTTTTAACCCTTCGAATAATAAGAAAATAATTTTCTGTCAAATTTTGCCTATCAAGGTTAGCGCGCAAAATTCCTGGTTCTTACTATTACTATTTATTGGTTTATTTTAACGCTTTTGCAAAAACAAAAATTGTTCTAAAATCTAGATAAAATAATCTTTCCGGTGTGTTTATTAGAAATCAACATTTTTGTTTCTAAATATTAAAATTTTAATATTGGAAATTTAAATTGGCTAAAAAATGCATACCTGCGAATATTCGAATTAAAGTAATTAAAATAGAATAAACTTAAAATTTAAAATACAGACTCCTTTTCTAAATAACATTTGTAATAAAACTGTCACCTCACTTTTTATCACTTTCATACAATTTTATTTTAAAATTAATTGTGTGATACGTCACAAATTGGCGAAAAATTAAACCGTCACTTTTGATCGGGTTTGTAAAATATCTGAAAAACCTAGCTCATATAATTCTGAGACAATGAGAAGCATTATTTCATTCCGTTTCTAACATAAAAGAAATCACAAATATTCGCATGACAGGAAGAGAGATATCTAACTTTTAATAATGCACTGTCGCTCTGGGACAATCTGGGTCTCCTGTTATTATAATGGCATATGATGTTTTGGGACAACTTGGGTCTCCTGTGATTAGACGGGTTAAACTCCCGGTCAAGACTCATTTGCAATTCGTGTTTGTTCGCCCTTCACATTATTATAAAATAATAAAATATAGAGGAATCATACACAAGTTGTAAATTGTTAATAAACTGTAAGTAATGTACCGACATTCTACTTATTTGATTTACCACGCCCTTTACACACTATAAAACACATAACACATCATTAATATTTAACTATTATCATCACTCTATAACTGGTGACCTCCATAAAATACTAGCCTCTATAATTGGTGACCCCGACGTGAAATGTTAGCATCTCGCCAATAATGAAATTGTATTCTACCAAAGTACAAGAATACAAGATATATGAAAGCATTGAAGTTTAGATTTAGCACAAAAGCATTACTATGAAAAAGTCAAATATGACATGATTAAAACCTCAGTCAGTCTGAAACTTATCTTACATAATTAAACATGTATTTTTTAAAACAAACTATGTCTTTGCACAAATAATAAAATCATGATATCACTTGGAAGCTTTAATTCCTTGAAATTGTGCACTTACACAGTCCGCATTATGTATCTTTATTAAGGTGGTCCAAAAATGTTTTTTTATTATTTTTCATTTGGCCACACCGTAAATTTGTTACACGTATTCATAGAAATAACATAGTAAAATTTCAGCGAGATAGCTCAATTAGAAAGGGGTGCTCAATCGAGTGTTGTTTTTGAATATTTTGTGTAAAATGCTTAATTTTTACTTTTTGCTACAGGCCAGGTTCGTGTGTCAAACTATTAAATAAATATTAAAATAAACTACTGAAGAGTTTTATGGACAAAATTTAAATAGTATTTGATACTTATTTAGTAGACTATGAAGTGAATCAGTGTAGTAAAATGTGTTCATCTACTCGAAAAAAATACGAAATTTTTCTACTTGGGGTTCGAGATATTGAGCCATTGATGAGACTTAACCAACATCCTACTCTTCGGCAAGTTTTACTCCGTTATCACTACATATTAAATGATTCCAAAAATGTGAAAGATTCCGCGCATGTACTTATTCAAGAACTTATAAAAGTATGGAGTAAATCTAGTAATCTAGTATTCCGACCAGACATCAAAATCACTGCATTGAAAAACTGATTAAGTTTCTTAAGAACTGGCTGCTATTGAATAAAAATAGAGGAAGAATTTCTGAAGCACAAATAAAAGGACAGTATTTGTTTAAAAAAGAACTAGACAAACTTTTTGATATTGCCCAAGCAAGCGCTTTGAATTTGATAAAAATTGCGGAAGACAGAGCGTTTCTCATCGATCAAAGATGAGAACGTAAGATGATTATGACCTCAATCGACAAAAAACTAGAAAAGGTCAAAGAAAATTCTCTAAAACGGAAACAAAGATCTGAAGAATTGAAAGAAATGGCTGCTGAAAGTAATGCTTCATCTTCGGTGGTGTCGAGACAAGAGTTAGAACATGAGTTCTCTCTTCAGTAGCACTAGTAATGCTAGCATATTAGAGGATAAGTCTAAAGATGAGTTTGTAGTGCGTTGAGCTGTCTACAAGTGACATATTTACCAGTGCGCTTGATCGTAATAAGATTTAAACTAATTAAGAGAGAAGAAAAACAAATTGTTCGATTTGTTAGTTATCATCTACACCAAAGTTTGAATCAAAGCGTCTTTGGCAGCAGATGTACCAGTAAATGACTTAATACTTTGGAATAGCTTAAAATTGTACGAAGCCATTGATTCCGAAATCAGTATAGCAGCTAGGGGTGTCTTAGAGCGTCACTTATGGTATTTGTCAGATGAACTAGTCTCATTTACCTTGTTTTCTGAGAAGCTGTCTGATGCTGAGAAACAGGCCATTGTTCAAAAAATAAATTCTGATGGCGGTAATCGTTCAGTACGAGGTGATTCTGCTAAGCTTGCCTCAGAGGTTACATTAGAAGCTATTGCAACACAAAGAACGTTGAAAACACTCTTAGTTCTTGATATCAAGCACTCTTTCTTGTAATTACCTCCTAAGACTTGGAATAACAATGTTGATTACCTTCAAGGCAAAAGCTGAGTCAAAAATTTGTGTGTTGTTAATGATACAGCAGAGAGAGGTGTTAAACTATTTGAAGATTACAACACGATACTCACTAAGATGAGGAAAAAAAGCAATTTTTACTTCACATCGTTGAACAAAACAGAAAAATCGTTTCTACTGAAACATTCAAAATGGAGTTAACAAACATAGTTTTGAAAGTTTGCGACTAATATTATGTTAATTATTGCTTTGTTACCAAATTTTGTTCAAATTTCAATACGTTTTATACTTATTTGACTAAAATACTTGTTATATTAATAAACCTTAAAATACGTGTTTTACATAAAATACAGAACTTTTGTCAGAAACTTCTAATTCGATGAGCACCCCCTTGTATATAAGATAGGGGGCTGAAATTTTTTACACATAATAGGAATGATAGGTGTAACAAATAAAATGGGTGGCTACATCTATATTTGCAAAAAAAAAAAATTACTATACAGGCCTGGACCACCTTAATCTTTATATATAAAAAAAATCGCTGAATGTGTTGCTAAGCGCATAACTTTCGAACCCACTGCACCAAATTGAATAATTATTTTTTTTGTGTGTTCGTTATTGTCAGGACAAGGTTTTTATAAAACTTCCGGTGAGCTCTGGCATTATGAAATTTGTATTAAAAAATTGCTATTGGTGGCACGCGAGGTTTGAAAACTGAATGTATGGAAAGCGGGAGGGAGGAGGGGGTAGGGTAGGGGGAGGGGGGGAAGGTGGAGGGGTGAGGGGGGGGGGGGGAAAGGGAAGGGAAAAGGGGGTGGAAGAGCGGTGAGAGGGGGGGAGGTGGAGGAGGCGGAGTGGGAACCCCCCTTACACTAAGCTAGTTCAGAATGAAATCATCATATCTGTCAACTATTAGGCTGATTGACCTCGAATGAAACCAATTCCCATCATTTTCTACACGAATTTTAATTGTTAAGGGCCTAAATTATATTTCGATTCCGTAAACACGTGAAATTTATGATACAACAATAACGAAATCTTTTTGCAAACAAAACCAAAGTTTCATCGGATAATCTCGAATCTCTATCCATACAAAACCATAATGAAATGAAAATGACATCCATGGGTGATGGCGCAAGTAAAATATACCACTGATAACGTCAGCATTACAAAATTCAGTAGCACCAACGCATTTTATTCGCTTTCAAATGACGATTTATAAAATCTACGTATAATAATAATATATAATTAAATATACATATTCAGAATCAGCGCTTGTTGATCTATATTCCATATGATCGTTTTTTTAACCCTAGATCACTAACCTTATTTTACAACGCTTATTACTAACCTTCGTCGTTTCGGCTATGCCGTATGAAAGGGGGGCTTCTGAGGGTTTGTGGAATCAAATGTTTATATGTGTTTTACTTATTTATTACAATAATCATTTGTTAACATGTTTATAAGTTTTTTTATTTTCGATAATCACATTTTAATTACTTTGGCAGTCTTTTAATTGAGACCAGAGTTTTTACTCATTTGAAAATTTTTGTTTTTTTAAATGCTTAAATCTTATTAACTAAAAAAAACAAAGACTTAAAATATTAAAATTAAGTAATAAAATCAACAAAAGAAAGAAACATTTTAGAAAAAACTATTAGTTAATACATTTGTGACAAATTTCAAGTTTGTGTTCGCCACACAAGGATTTGTTGCACTTGGGCATACAGGTCGTCTGAGATTAGCCAAAATCTGGAATGCGTACGACGACGCACTCAAAATTTATACCACTTTTTTGATTCCGCGTCGTCGTTTTGACGAAGGTTAGTGATCTAGGGTTAAAGCCATAATATTTTTCCCAGGAGTTTCTTATTAATGCGGGGGCAGGAATAAAGCGTGTTCTCACTGTAACGTCAGACATTTTGAGAATATTAAGATACAATTTTTTTAAATCTATCTTTAGCCCTGTCTCAAATTGTAACCTTTGAAAGGACAAATTCAACATGGCTGTGCCATGAACGTGAGTTGAATACCTTTAAAACTAAGAATAAGTTGATAAAAAACAAAAAATGCTATATGTTATGAAATTTTTATTTAGTTATTCGACAATTTCATATATTGAGTCGAGAAGTTGATTAGAGCAGAGGTGGCTAGAACGTGTAAAATAAGTTAGAAAAAAGTTAGCAAAACACGTACTAATAAAAAGTCGATCAAAGAAGCGAAGCTAGCAGTCCAGTAGTTCTGATACCAACTCGAATACATGGCAGTGCGTCGTAGAACTCTCAGAGGAAGAACTAAAATAGACCAAATCCAGTAGAAATGCAGTGGTTAAACCCATGCCGAATTACGAACAAGTAAAGATACTAAATGGTAGACCGGTGTAAGCGTAATTAACAAAGCTAAGAAAGGGACCCGTAGATTAATTGGGCTTGAAGAGTGGATGAATGGAGAAAGGAGCGTGACTGAAAATACAACTAGAAACTGGGGAGAATATGTGAAGGACCCTTCAGGAAGACGTGATGGTTTAACGGAAATTAAAGAGATTGGGATAAAAGAAATTAAATTATGGCACGGCAGAGTCGAACATTTTCGATATCCTAAGTGCTAACCCCGTGTGTAATGACATGGTGTTTGGAAAGTTAATGTTTTGATGAACGCTTGTAGTTCAGTTAATCACGCGAAAATGCTTGATGGACCTTATTCCAATGGTAATTCATAGTTTCTAATGGACAAAAACAATCACCGCTTAGTTCGTGGGCAAGCAAGAGCAGTAAGATGCTCCCAGAATGCAAATCACGATAGGACATACCGCCGACTATAACGATGTATCATCCGCAATTCATTTCTCCTTCGGGGGTACTCTTAAGGTAAAGGAGAGAAGGTGCAGGTCAAAGTAAGATGCTGTGGTTATTCAGACAACCGATGAGAATCGCTTGATTCAGCACAGATGTGCCTTCGCGAACTTAAAGAGTGAACATCCTCCCACAAACTATTCTGTTGTTCGCATTCGTCAGCATTCTCACAATCAGAGTTCTTTTAGATCCAATTGCACATCATATGTACTTACTATAATTAGATACCATTTTATAGGCGATTTTCGTTAAAAGGTTGGGAGTCACGCAGTTCAGCACGGATGTGCACTTTCTTCTGAGATATATTCTGTTTTTTTTTGCATTTGTCCATGTTCACACATTTCAGAATCTTTTAAATCTGTTATTTTGCATATAATAGTTTCAAGATTGAAAAGTTCTGGCATCTTAGTGGAAATAAAATGATTGTCTGCAGAATAAAATAACGACAAACAAAGCACCGAGGCAACGCTGAATGTTTTATTTAAACGAAAATGTTTTACGACCCGCGCACGGAGTGCAGGTTCATCGAACCGAGTCGGGCTTATGGGAATTTTTACAAATCACCAGCTAATGAGACTATTAAGCTACCGATTGATTGGAATACTAATCAGTACTAAAAGAGACTTTACCGAGGAATCAGGAGCCAAACACTGAGATCCTAATAGCGATCTGAGTAAGAGCAGGCGCCTGTAACAATTTAGCGCACCAATTCGGTTTTTGTTATAAATTTGAATGGCATATTAAAAACCAGGATTAAATAGCTTGGCTAGTAGTTGAGTAGTCCAAAGTTTCGGGTTTCCAAGCGAATCCATTTTCTAGTTGAGCAAACAACATTTTTCGCATATGCAAACATTCCCCAGTTATGAATAACCGCCTACCATCAATAAGCGGAAAATGCTGCTTGCACTGCAATGATGGACATAGTAAAGCCGCGACGTCTGAGTGGGAAACCAACGCATTAGTCTATTCGGTTATTAACTAATTATATAATGAAACAACTTCTCCACAGGTTATGTTACGTTGACATTTTCCATCACAGATTCTAAGCAGTTAGCGTAACGTTTTTCATTTCAAGTATTTCCCAATTGGTACAACACGCACATTAAGTCTGTTAAATACGCAGTCAGAGTAATTTTTAATTGCCTGTAATTACCCGTGTAATAAATGCGCACCTTGTTTGGCTTCACATCTCTGCCTTATCATACGAGACTACGTATGACGTGTAGGTATGCCTAGGTCTGGTGCCCAGTGGCAATATTTTCAAAGGTATGTCCCAGTATTTTAGAGCTATGTGACTTCCAGCAGAATTTGTTCAACGCTCTTTGATGCTGACTGTATTTAGTTCTGGGAATGTTAAATGGTGTACATATTTACAATACCAATTTATCGATTTCCCTAATGAATGCGCCTTAGAAGTAGTACTTGTCACTCTTGTCAGATGCCGATAGATTGATATATCGTTCTCATTCCATAGATGATGTAATACAGGTTTTAATGTTCATTCCACGTAGTAGATTTCGAGGTTTCCCTTAGGGACTTTGTCATTCTTATATTTAGGAATGCAGTATGTAGTGTCTATTTAGCTAGAATGATTGATTATTAATTGTTTTTGTGTTTAATGCGTAGAACTTCCATTTTTATTTTTAAGTTAATTAAAATTATATTTGATTCTGTTATTATCAAGTTCTGCAAGTATTTTAGTAGGTATTTTTGTTACAGCTGTTTCGGTTCACAAGACCATTTTCAAACTGTGGTTGAACCACATTGATGCGACGTATTTATTCGAATCTAAATGTCAATTTTTGAAGGTATCCAAATTGATTTATTACCGGTTAAACTAATTTTCTGAGAAATTAAGTAGAGACCGTAGACACTCCATTATGTGGAAGATCTGTTTTCCCCCGCCATTTCGTTAGTACAATAAACTGTTTTGCACATTGGTTTTCTCCTGTGTAGTCTCCTGGTAGTCTGATTTTATTACTGTTTCTTGTGTTATTCAGTATATATTAAGTTTTTTCTAGCAGGTTGTTTATGTATAAATGAAATCCCATCCTTCAAGGTCAACATCTGGTTCACTGTTGGCCAATTTAGCTCCTTTAACACTTTTAGTTACTTTTGAAAATCCAATTCACCTAACTATTTTTCTCGTCGCCCTAGTTTGGAGAGTTTGCAACTTATTTTATTCTCTGCCATTCCACAAGATTCGTTGAGCAATATATAAAATGTTCAGCAATGATGAATCTGTATATAGTGATGAATACATGTGTGAGTATGCATGCAGGTACTTCCAAACTAGGGATGTGACTTTTACATAAATAATCGATTTATAAATAATCGATTTTTCTTGAAAATTTGTTACAATAACGATTTTTCCCCAAATTCGTCAAATTAAAATAAACGTGTAAAATATCTTTAATCACAGTTTTATTAACAAAAAATATTAAACCGAAATTATAAGTTTTAAAATAATCAACCGAAATTAAAAGTTTTTTTTTAAATAATCAACACAAATTACAAATTGTTCGTTGACTCTGTTGACTTCATCAAGTGACAAGTTTGATTAGAAACTCCAACGAAACTGCTTTCAAAGCACAAAAGAAATGTCATCGTAGACGCACAGATGGCGTTAATGTCATGTTTTGTTTATAAACATCATAGAGGTTCGCGCTACGGATTCCGGACTAATAACTAAGCGTAGCAGGGCTGCAAATGAAAAAATCGGCAGGGTAAAAAAAATCGATTTCTAAATATGTAATCGATTTTTAGAAAATTAATATCAATTTTTTTCATAATCGATTATTTTTTCGCATCCCTATTCCAAACCCATCTCTATCTCCATTTCCTACCCCCTTCCCAATCCCTTCAGCCGCACAACTCGCAACGTACCTGCCAACATTGATTGCCATTCGATGTCACTGACTTTGGGCTGTACCAAATAACTACCTAATATTAATAAAAAAACTTTAATAAATAAAATCGCAAGTTCTTTTTCAATCAAAATATGTAGGTATCGTGTAGTTTATTTGTTAAAATGCAATAAAATTAAGAAGCATAACATTAATTGTGTTCTTCATCCCATTACTGAAAATGTTATTTCAGATTTAGTTCAACGGCCTTTAGAGTTGCGTGTGCAGATGATGTATGTAAAATTGACTTGTTGACATTTGAAACGATGTTTGTTTGAAATTCTTGTAGCGTTTACTTCTTACACTTTCGAGTGTGTCTAATTCATAGCCGTACTTAATAACTATGCATTTTAATAAATGTGAGGAATAAGTGGTCGTCTAGACTGTAGACACATCGAAATACATGTATTCTGTTAGTATTGGGCTGCGATGGCAATCCTTCCCAAACTTTAAATATTTGGGAGAATTACTGGACTCCAAACTTACTTTTTTCCAAGACACAAAAAACAAATTATGAAAAAAATTTCACCATTCTAGTAAAATTTATACAACGCAATTATTTAACCACACATTAATTACTGTAGCAGCACTCAATTCTTAACCAACGATGAATATACGAAAAAAATAACAATGACTACAAAACAGAGCTATGAAAATTGTACTGAATAGGAATAGATACACGAAAGTCAAGGAAGTGTTAAAGAGGTACTTTACTTTCAATTAAATAAATAATCATTGGCCATACATCACAAAATCCACAGCACAAACGAGACGAGAAAAAAGTTAATTAAAACACAACCTTCGAAAAAAAGCCTAGAGTCAAAAAACGTGAATGAAGCTAAGAAGATATTCGACAAATTACCAGAGGCACAATATGTATAAGGACGTTTGTAACTATATATATATTTAAAAACCATAAATAATAAACTGAAGAGATAATTCGATTGTAAAACAATAAAACTTCGGTCTTTCCAAAAAAGTTGCACCGAAAATTTCAGTTTTATAGTCACTGAAGAGATTTTGCATTAACTCCTGTGGGAAGCTGTACGTAGGGTGTTTTTTAAGGAAAATAAGTAGGTGAAGTTTTGGGAAGCATCAAGGTATGACGTGTGGGTATGAATCTAGAATTAGGACTTTAAAATCAGTGGGGGGAATAACTTATACTTAGTGCACCGGGTGAATGCAAATGCCCTGGGTTCGGCCCTGTCCGTGAGATCATTATCGCACGATAATTTGTAATAATTTATTACCCTTATTATTTATATTCACTTGCAATCTGCGATTTCACTTTATTACCGACTTGCCGTCTTCACTCGTAAGAAGTAAAACAACATGCGTATTTATTTTCTTACGTACTCGCCAACTTCAGCAAATGACGATCGGTTGGACATAAAAACCAAATTGTTACTCATCATCGTCAAATCATTAGCATCAACAACTATCTTCTAGAGAACACTAATTTCCACTGTCCAATTCGGAATACACGATCAAACCAACTATTGCACGTTTCACTAACAACAACTAAAATAAAACTAACTACACACAACATTCATTTTTCAGAAGAACATGCACAAAATACGATAATATTTGATAAATGTATATTAGTTAAATACAAGCCCTCTACCCCTGCTGTGTGATATTTTCTCATTCTCACTATATTGTTTTTTTATTTATTTTGGAACACTATCCTATTACGTAAATATGTATGTAAATTTTTTTGTATAGTACAAAGTTTAATTTCACATTTTCTTTTCTATATACTTTAATCTGTGTTTTTAATTTAATTTTCTGTTCTTTTTAAAGATTTTCTTTTTCTACTGACTCCACTTTGATTTCATTGATCATCTGTTTTTCTATATAGATATTACATGGAAACGTCGCTGGTTCATGCAACCACATAATTATTATAATAAAATGTGTATAACTGTTTGTTTCCCTAATAAACTAAAATAAAATAAAAAAAAACAATAAATCACACCGGGCGCATCTCCCAAAATTTTTACTAAATAATATCAATATCCATTGGAGCGCTTTTTGTCACAATATGGCACTATTTAAAATACCTGGGATTGCTTTGCTGCCAATTTTGGCTAATTTTTCCTTATTTCTAAGTAATTAAGTAGATGGTATATATATCTATAATCAGTTTGTATGTCTCCATATTAAAATTCGGATGTATGATTTTTTTAATGTGGGCGGAAAATATTCAAAACGAACACCACAAAAATCTCGAGCAATCAGAGAAAAAAGTTTTAAATTGCGCTGTCGCTCCAGTGGTTATGTATATCACTCAGCTCTCACAAGCGCTTGAAAACATATATAATAATATTATTTTTCTCTCAAATATAACAGTCTATCTATTTCCTGAATTTGAACAATTTCGCTACTGTTTTTTTCCTCACCCCACGAGAAACAAACAGTGATAAACCTCTCAGCCAACTATTTAACTAAGAGTATTACTCAACGCTAACTATTAACTAAACAGTAGTTAGCTAACTTCTGGATAGCGCCTCCTATTTTAATATGGGCCAATTTCCCAGACACACCTTAAATTCAAATCTCCAGATTCGGCATAGTTCCCAGTCAGGCCGACACAGGATGTAAAACTTCGGCCGTAAGATAGTCTGCTCTGCCCCTTATTCAATCTTACTTGATTACTTTCTCGGCAAACTTTAACCCGAGCTTAAGGAAGGGAGCCTAAACCTTTGCTAAATTTTAAAAGCTTGTTTTTTAAGAGTTTGACTCTTACTAGTTACCAACGGCACTGATGGTGGGTTAAAACTAAACATAAGAGTGGTAATAGGTACAGAATGACCCACCAAAAGTGGTAATGGGTACAGAATGACCCACCAAAAGTGGTAATGGGTACAGAATAACCCACCAAAAGTAGTAATGGTAGAGAATGACCTACTAAAAGTGGTAATGGGTACAGAATGACCCACCATAATGTGGTAATGGGTACAGATTAACCCACCAAACGAATCGAATTTAATTTCTTTTCATGCAATTCTAACCGATTTTCAATAGTATCACAGGTACATATCAATAGATCATAGTATTATGATCTAGTGCAATTCCTCATTTAGTTCATTAATACACCCAAAGATATTCAAATATTATTTCCTGTAACGAATTAAGTATTAAGTTTTAAAAAGGAAATATTCCGATTGGACAATTAAATTTAAATCCATGGACGACAAATTTTACTTTTTGGCATTTATAACCTTTTGCAGAAATTAAAAATCAACGACAAAATTCGCGCAATTCGAAGATTCGATAACTTTTCTCGGAGTGGAATATACTCTCAATATTGATTGCTCTGGTGAAGGATAACCATTCAGAAATGAAAAGTTGCTTGAAATTACTTTTTCGTGTTTAGTGACCAAATTTGAATAGCCAGGTAGTTCTTCATCTTTCTCTTTCACATCTCCTTCCCCTCCCTACTACCTTCATCCCACAATTATACCCCAAATTGGGATTCAAAGCGTCCGGCTGCCACTAAGACGTTGCAGGATCAATGCCTATCTACATAAGTCCTCCATCACTGTACATAAGCAACATTTGCTGCTTATAATAACGGTAGTAGGAGGAAATGATTGCTGTCACGTTATTCGTTATCTGGGAATGTATTTCATTAAAAAAATTAGAACAAGGGCTATTAATCAAGAAATCAACAAACATGAATATGAAGTTATCAACAAACATGAAGATGAAAATATCAACAAACAAGAAGATGAGGATATCAACAAACATGACGAAGAAATCAACAAACATGAAGATGAAAAAATCAACAAACATAAATATGAGGAAATCATGTTACAAAACACACTAACCAAATTACCTGCAATTTGCCCCAGAATAGAAATCCCTAGTATGGAGGACGGAGAACACACTGCTGTACTTGGTATTTAGAATTTTTTTTTTATATATATAGGTACCTATAATATTATATTGGTTATCTACACCTGCCTTAAGGGTTTGCTTGTAAAATTAATTAATTATAAGACCATCCCTCTGTCTGCCGGTTTAAGTGTCAAAATCTCTGGAACGACTCCCTCTATAAGTGTTGAAACAAAATAATTACTTACTAACTGGTTTATGAGTGAGGAATATTTAGTTATTATTTATTATTACTTCGGAGGAAGTTCGGAAGGTTCGCAGACGGCGCGGCGCGGGCCCCGGCGTTGTCTGGGAAGTTTGTGACTTGTAACTTGTAAAGTAATGAAATAAGGAACGGCGCTATGAACTATGAGCTATCGCGGTACTAACTTTTATAGCGGATTCCTTAACCGGTAACTTTAACCTGCCGGTTTGTGAATATTTTATTATTTATTGTTTTCATTAATGGCACAGAAAGTTAAACCTAGTTTCTAATAATAATTTCAAAGTCATTACATAACCAGGTTTATCCAACATAATCTAATGCATAAGTTTTTAAGCTGTGTATACGAAACTTCACTAATTTACTTTAAAGGATTCTTAATGTATGAACCAGATATGAAAGAAAATATGAATTATTTAGATTGGAAATATTCAACACCAATAGAGAGCATTTTTCGATAAAGAGCATCTCTCGCATGCCTGGTCCGCATTACCAAAATAGTTAGATCAATGAAATTGATAATTCCATGACAGTTGATCCTCCGGCAGATGGTTCCCCGACATACTTATAAACAATATGCAGTCTACCTGCTTACCAAAAATATACTTATTTATTTATTATTATTTTTTTCAGGTTCTCCATAAAACAGTTATACACCAAATTATTACGGAGAGGATTACAAAATTTAAGAGAAAAAAAAAGTCCAAGGGACAGTTTCACTATGTTGAGACGTATGTCAAAAGATAGTTACTAAACTCTCTATAGGTAACATTGAAGATGTCAATGCTCAATACAAAATAAGATTTATTAGAGTGGGACGAAATCCATGCTGATCTTCGATAAGTGTTGTTTTGTTTGATTATATATTTGTGAGTAAATTATGGTATCTAAAAGTTTTGCGGGTGCTGATAAGACAGCTACAGGTCTACAGGTCAGGTCTCCCTAATGTAGTGCCCCGAAGAGGTATGCGGAGAGGACATACCGCCAAACATTCAAAAACCGTCCAAACATAACAAAAAATATTTTCATCTAAGTGCATCAAGGATAAAACTATTTGTCTATCTGTAGTGGACATACTCATACCTGCGTTTAAGTAAAAAAATCAAAACTGTAAATATACTCATTGAAGAAGAAGATAACATTAATAATCTAAACGAACACATGAAAGAGAACAAGACCCAGAAAAATAGAAAAAGTTAATGGTCGCAACTGGGACTCGAACCCAGAATATCTCGTCAACCTGCAGTTTCATCTTTTCGTTTAGATTATATTATTATTATTATCTTCTTCTTCAATGATATATTACATTGATGGGAATGACCTTAAAAAGTTATAAAAAGAAAGTTGTTCTTATAAAAAATTGTAAATAAATTCGTGTGATATCCAGACCAATTTATTATTAAAGGTATTTTATTCTATTGTAGGTTTAAAATTGGTAAATAATAGGCAAAAAATATTAATTTATAATAATTTCGGGGGGCAAGTGTTGGCGGATTAACGGCGGGACTCTGTTAGGAAATTTATACGAAAATAAGTTGCAATGATGCAGGTCTATCAGCTGGGGAATTAATGATTTTTAAAAGAAAAATTAAATAAATTATTTTTGTTTGCATTTTACAATTTTGTGAATGGATTGTTTGCTTCTATCGACATATCGTAAATTTATCAGATCGCAGAAAAATCTGTGATCTATTAATATTATATAAAATAATTCACTCGGTCTTGGATACCCCTGATTTAATAGAACTAATACGATTTCATTGCCCTGGTCGCGCTAACAATAGACTGACTCTACCGTTCTACTATAATAACACACATACATTATCACACTATTACTCGCCAATCAGTCGACTACATATTTTGGGAAATGAATATGCTAACATCGGCGACATTTATTTCTTAAAATTAGCGCAATATAAATATGCACTCAAAAATTATTTTTCCATAATGTAACTTTATATACGCAATATGGACATATTAAAATGAAATGATGATATTTCTCATTGTTCTTTTTTGTTATTTTTTGTTGTGATACACAAAATAATTGTATGTTATTTTTAGGTTTCAGTTTTTAAGTTTTTATTTTTTTTATTTTTTCCATAATGTAACTTTATACACGCAATATGGACATGTTGAAATGAAATGATGATATTTCTCACTTTTATTTCTTGTTATTTTTTGTTGTGATACACAAAATAATTGTATGTTATTTTTTAAGTTTAAAACTACTATTATGTAATGATATTACTTTTCTTACTTTTGTACTCTATTATATGTTTATTTATAAAAGGCAGTATAGCCGTTTATGTATTTAAAATAAAAATAAAATAAATAAAATATCTTCTTTATATATAAAAATGAATCGCTGAATGTGTTGCTAAGCGCATAACTTTCGAACGACTGCACCAAATTGGATAATTCTTTTTTTTGTGTGTTCGTTATTGTCAGGACAAGATTTTTATAAAACTTTCAGTGAGCTCTGGCATTACGAAATTTGTATAAAAAAATTGCTATTGGTGGCACGCGAGGAAGCGGCTATTGCTATGGAAAGCGGGAGGGAGGGAGAGATGGGGGAGGGGAACCAGGGAGGGGGAGGGGAACCTGGGAGGGGAACCTGGGAGGGGAGAGCGGGACCTGGGAGGGGGGAGGGAAACTCGGAGGGGGGTTCGCGGGACGGGGAAAGGGGGGGGGGGGAGTGGAGTATGGAGAGGGAAGGTGGAGGTGACGGAGTGGGAACGGGAGAAAAAAGGGAAGGCGGAAGGGGAATGGGACGAATGGGAAAGGACACTCAGGGAGAAACAATTTCTTTATCAAATGGCATAGCAACACAAGCCGGGACGCGTATTTACAAAACCTATACCGATTCAGTCGCGGTAACGCCAATTTACATTTTAAATATACCTCTATATTGATAATTTTTTATCACTTTGCAAAAACAAAAATTGTTCTAAAATCTAGATAAAATAATCTTTCCAATGTGTATATTGGAAATTAATAATTTTATTTCTAAATATTTAAATTTTGATATTGAAAATTTAAAGTGACTGAAACGCGGTTGGGATTGTAA
This sequence comes from Limnephilus marmoratus, assembly GCA_917880885.1. Lineage (NCBI taxonomy): Eukaryota > Metazoa > Arthropoda > Insecta > Trichoptera > Limnephilidae > Limnephilus > Limnephilus marmoratus. Next base: position 27,736,958 of record OU862924.1, on the reverse strand, counting down.
ATACGCTGCCGTGACCAGCTAGTTTATTATATATTAATTGTTATCACCTGTCAAATGTTACTTATTAGACATATTCAAATGAACGGTTAGTTGGTCGAGCGGTCTAAAGCATCGTGTTCCCTCCCATGAGTGGCGGATTAAATCCCTTGTCAAGTTCCTCCATCATTGTACAACTAAAATGTTTTGTTGATAATGATGGTAGTAGGAGGTATTGAAATATTGTCAGGTTATAGTAACATCATAACCGAGAGATGTTAGTATATCTTTAACGAATGTGAATATTGGAAATTCTGAAGGTTGGTTAGTTAGAAGTAGGGATGTCGAAAGTGATAAAAAATATCGATATATCGATGTATCGATATTTATTAAAATATCAATATCGACGTCGATATATCGAGGAAAAAATATCGATATATCGGTCAAATTTTAAAAAGATTTTACGTTTTTAAAATAATAATGAATTCAGCTCAATATTATCAATAGTAATTTTTATACAAAATGTGCATTATTTTAATGTACAAAAATCTCAATAAAAATGAAGGTACTTTTATCAGTATTCCTTTTTATTAGGTAATAATTACAAAAATATGTATATGTAAATGAGACGCATATAAATGCGTCTGATGCGTCTCAGTAACACTCTATTGGCGTATTAATCTATCAAAAAGGACTTCGTATTTCGAACAAGGCATAGTCAATAATCATAGACAATTGGGAACAATTGGGAAAGGAGTAGCTTAGAAAAAAACGGCGAAATATAGCATACATTTCTTTGTATGTACCTACCTATATATATGAGATAGCATTGTGATCACTAAAGACCGGATTATATGCAAATGCATATTTGCATATGCATTTGCATATTTAGACCCTTTTCAGTGGTAGTTGCATATTTTAGCAAAAAAATTGAGATCTTGCATATTTACGCTCGACCTCCTTCATCGTTCACATAGTGACACTATAAATGTCAGATGGCTAAATGCGCGGCTAGTGATCTTATCACCCCACGACTAGTGAAAACGTTTGGATTGGCGTTGAATGAATCTACTCAGGTTATGAAAAAAATCGCCTTATGAATTCCTCGTTGCCAAAGCTATTCCCGAGTAAACTCAAAGAAAAATTTGAAAACTTACTGAACAAGAACCCAGGGTTTGAACCCTTGTGCCAAATTGATAGCTTCATCAACGGGGCAGGTGAAATTTTGCCCGGCAAAATAAGTCCAAAAATCGCACCCAAATTTAAATTCTGTCCAGTCACATCAATAGACGTAGAACGCTCCTTTTTCCGCTTACAAAAATATGTAAAGCGATCGTAGACACAATTTGTCTACAGAACATTTAGAACAGTACTTAGTCATATACGTTTTTATAGGTAAATTATAAATTTCATTGTTAACCCCTCCGTAACGAAAGCAGATACATGCGTTAAAAATACGACAGCAGTCAAGTACAATAAGCGTGTTTATACGTCAGCGCGTGTAGAAATCGTTCTGACTCCGTTATTGTTTTAGTGACATCCCTAAAATAAAAAGTGAAAAGTCGATAGTGAATCATGCTGCACATCTCTATTCAAGTTGTCCATAGAAATACATAAAAAGAACATTCTGTCAGACGGCAGTCTGACACATAATTTATCCCGCCAAAAATGATAAAAAAGTGAGGTGACAAAAGTGTTTCTTACACATTTATACAATAGAATAAGTATTGTTGTTTACATAATCTGTGATTTTAGTACCGTTTTCACATAAAAACATCACGTGAGTCATTTTTACATTTTTTTAATGTTTGCATTCTAAATTTTAATATTTACAAATATTAATATTTATTTGTAATATAATAATTTGAAAGCTTATTTTGTAACCTGTCTAAAACAGTTTTTACTATTCGGCTACGTCGAGATATGTTTCATTTATAGAGCTTTAATTGTGAAGCGGTAATAACACAAAGTTTTCGTAAAATTTCATTTCGTTAAAGACATTAAAAGTGCATATTGGCGATTTTCTGAGGGGTTAAATACATTTTGTAATTGATATTTTCGAAAATACGATTGTTATCCTTAGGAACTAATAGCTTACTAAAATAAAAAAATACTTAAAAATATGACTTCCTGCATTATTTCATGTTGCATATTTTGGCCCTTTTTATGGATATTAGTGCATATTTTAGCTATTTTTATTGCATATTTGCATGCATATTTTGGGCTGTTTTTGTTGCATATAATCCGGTCTTTAGTGATCACAAATACTAATGCAAAGACAATAGATTTGTAAGCTATTAATAGTTAAAATTTCAACCGCCAGATGTCATGAACCAATACAGTTACTTTTTTCCGTTCGTTCCTATACGGTTTTGTATTCTAGTGACTTTAGTTACATAAATAAATAAAAATATCGTATTTGATACAATTTTCGATACTGGATATTTTGTATCGATATATCGGATCAAAATATATCGGCTAAAAATATCGATATATTGAATAAAAAATATCGATACATCGATATATCGATACTTTTACATCAAGCCTAGTTAGAAGCAGTCACTTAGCTAGCTGAAAGTCGAGAAGTCTGAATCTCGGTTGCAGCAACAATTTGTTTCTTGCGTATTTTCATAACATGTATTTTATTCTAGTGTCAATATTAATCTATTTATGTGGAATTCTCTTTTCCCGCTGGCATGCACGCCCTTGGGTTCGCTATATGTTTATAATATCTTTTAAAATAACGGACTGTGGATATTATAATAATAAAAATAAACTCGTTGCAGCAGTGTTTTGATATTACATGGTGCCGCTGATAAAGAACTTACTACACCGGCCTTTGTGTATGAAAAGATGGCTGAAAAAAACTCCCTTCTCGGACAATAAAATTGCACACAATACTTTTAATGTAAATAGGGAATATATTTAATTACATCTTCATTAGGGTTGTTTAATTATTTTTACAATTAAATCATTCGACTGGCGAAAAACCAGTATTTTTTTTTTTCATTTACTAGCTAATTCCCGGCATGCGTTGCAATGCCATATTCAAAGAAACAATTTTTTCTCCATGCATGTCCGTTCCCCTCCCGCATCCCCTACCCTCCCGCGTTCCCCTTCCACCTTCCCCGCCCACCCTCTCCCCTCTAACCCTTCCCCGTCCTGCAAAGGGGGGTTCCATATATTCAGTCCCAGTACATTCAGTTTTCAAACAGCTCGCGTGCCACCTATTACAATTTATTTATTCAAATTTTCATTTTTGTAAGCTATAAGAACAATCAATCAAATTTGGTACCTAACATAAATACCAATTTAAAATATCTATAATTTAAAAAATCCATAGACAATTTTTAATACAAAAATCAGCTACTTACCTGCTAAATTCAATTTAATCAAACGCGTGAACTATCAAACGTGCGAAGTTAAAATAGTCGTTAAATTTTCTGAAATTATTCAATTTTCTGCCTATTAGAAAACTATTAAAAAAAGGATAAATGAAATAGGTCGTTCTGAAGTTATGGCGTGACCAAGGGAAACAGTGATTAATTTTTTATATATATAGATTTAGTATAGGGTATACACATTTATTTATTATGTGGGTAGAAGTGATTTGCAGTAGTATGTATGAGTGGGGAATAGGTGATACCGCTATCGGCGACACTTTTGATGGTTTGAAACCAATAATGGTTGATGGCCCATCTTCCCAGTTTCTGTTAGAGTAAGTGCTAATTTAATTGCCAGAGAATGGATTTATTTTTTTAAACTATTTTTACACATACAAAGACCATTCTAGGAAGTTCTTCATCAGCGACATCATGTAATAATAAATATTAATTAACACTGCGACAAAGTTTATTTTTATTATAATCTGTTATTTTAGAAGAGTGTACGTTCGTTGTACAACGGGTTCATTAGAACATTGAATCAGCCAGTGCTGGATGGTAGTATTTTTCAAACGTAGGTGATTAGGCCATCCGTATTGTATATTTTTTTAGGCGGTCAATATTTTAATGATCGGCGTGTGTGGGGATATTATTCCTTCGTGACGTGCTCCAAGTTACGTACTATGTGAGTATGTAATTTTGCAGGATTGAGCTTTGTAATGGTATTCTCATGAAATATTATCATTTTTTTTAAAGTTTGTTGTCGTTTGATTTAAAATATTAAATATTTTAATTCTGATTTCTGCTGTTTAATTGACTCCTCATGCACTCGTTCGTCTTTCTATCTTGCTATCTACTATCACTACTATGATATCTTCATTTATTTTTAGTTCCTTATTGGGAAAAAGGGAAAAGTTGACTGAATTTTAAGAAACGATTGACGATTGTCTAATGATAATAATTATTATCTGATATGCATGATATAAGAAAATAATAATAATATTAAAAAATATATAAAAAATAAAAATAAAAAAAAATAAAAAATAAAAATAAGTCGTGGATTTAGAAATAACTGAAAGAACACAGAACTAAGTTTATACAATACACTTACACCTACCTAAATTTGTAAGTGTATTGATGCACACGAATACACTTCCCACAGTGGTGTTCTTATCAAAAGTCACTGAGAAGCAGCCTTTTGCCGAAGTTGTTAACTTTTTCAATTCCTCCGGAATTTTCTTTTCTGAAGTCGAATGACAAGTTTGAAACAAGCAGATTTTTTTTACAATAGCTTCACATAGGAAAAGAATTTCCCTCGGAGTTCATGTCATCTTTGGGTTTGGTGGGTGGAGGGACTTTTTAGGAAAAGGAAGGAGAGGAAGTTCTGGGAAGTAAAGAGAGGTGAGGGGTGGGTAAGAATCTAGGGGTGTGTCATTCCTCCCACTGAGGTGCAAGGCGATGGGTGGAGAGAGTCTGGCTGGTCTCCCTCAACCAGTCTCACCCGACCCGACCCGTCACGCAGTAGATAGGTAAACGCACTCACCGCCAAGACCTAGACATACATCATCCCATGAACCCGTGCAGTCTTGCTAAGTCACCAAACGTAGCGAACCACTTGGGGTGACATGACAGGGATGTGATAGCCAATAAATGGCGCCTCCCAAATTACAAAAAGACAAGCAATGCTTGTGTGTGAACACCGTGTTTGCGTCAACTTTTGTTGCGATATCTATTTACCTATACCTTTTATCAAAATACTTTTTAAACAAAATTTCATACAAAAAGGACATTCACAGATATAAAACAAGTCATGCAATGAAATCAGACAAACAAAAAAGGAAAAAGCCAATGCGCCGAACACTTTACTTTTCAAAAGGATGCTGGTGGACATTATTTCTCAAAATATGACGGCACTAGCGTGTGACTTTCCCCTAAAAAACGAACGGTATTCCGACTTGGTAGCTGCTTCAATGCGATGTCTTCCCGCGATCCGCCCGCGCCTCCCCCATTGACATGCGTAGGCCTGAGGCGTAACCGCGTGGTCTCGATGTCCTTCCGTCCCCCCTCCGGTAACCCGACGCTCATCTTTTCCTCAAGGTCTTCAAAAACTTCCCCTTTTCTCCCAAGTACATTTCTTCGAGGCAAAATCGGGAACCGGCTAAAGGGCGCGGACTTCGAGCATCGTCTGTGGTTGGGCCGATAGCTATACACATTCTCATTGGGACTGCCCGGTGGTCTATGGAATACTTTCTCTGGCTTTTCTTTTTATATATTTTATTATCTTTCCGCTATTATAGTAATTACTTACATAACGTAATCATATAACTGTTTTTTCCTCATTACTTATTTTATTTACAGAAGGTTTCTTCGACTGGTCATGGCCGTTATTTTTATTTCTCTTTTTCTTTTACTAACACTATTTTCTTTTTTTGATGTTACCTATTTCAGAAGAATTATTCCACGGGCTGCTACTTCTATTTATCTTTTGTATAATGTTAATGTAAGTACTTGCATACTGCTTACTGTAGTGAACGTATGTCTTGCAGTATGAAAGAGACATGCGTGTATGAGTGAGACAGCATGCGGAACGTATAAAAGGCGTGAATGTTGTCCATTCGTCCTCTCTTGTTATCCGCCTCCTAAGAAGAAACCTGTACAGTAATCTCGGATTAAATACACAATAGACTACCTACGCATTATTATTGCAATCACCTTAAAACTGAGATCAACCTATTCAGAGGAATCTGGATCCATCAGCAGGAGTCCAGGAGTAATGTAAGAGACCGGCCACGGTCATCACACTTACTAACCCCGTATGCATGGACGTTGGAGGGTCTAGAGTCGTTCAAATAAATGTAGCTTCGTTCAAAAAAAAAGTAGAGTCTTGACGTGTGCGGTGAAGGAGGAAACCATATGTTTCCTTATAACGCCGTTGGGAAAGTGGTAGGGTCCCCTCCAAGGCTTCAGTGCGATCTTTGCATAGTAATACGCTGATGGAGACCATGAAGTCTTCACCAATTGGTAGATTCAAAATGAATTGTAGTAGCCAAATTAAGTAAGAGAAAATGAATTAGTCATCATCATCATCACTATTGGCTCTACAACCCCTGGTGGGTCTTGGCCTCCTCAAGAATCCTTCTCCACTCATCTCGGTTTTGTGCCAGCTCTCTCCAGTTTAGAAGCTCCAAGATAGATTCATCGCCGTTCGGGCAAAAGTTACCAACCCCGAAAAAGGCAGTTTTGAGTTGAGTATGCCACCCGATGCATAAAATTATGTTCTTTAATATGCACAAGTCACCAGAGTACTTTAGTTAGTAAAATGTTTCGTAAATCTGATTTATTTATTTTTCACTGCATGACTTTCGATAAAATCTCAACAAGCATAAGTCTTTATACGCGGATAGACATGTTTGACTGAAATAAAACTTATTATTAACCACATTTTATTTATTATAACTTATATCCCTACCTTTCACTGTTCCTCTATTAGCTATTACTGTCCAGATTATTAACAAGCAAAAGTCACCAAACCACATTTGAGCCACCTTCCCCCCCTTTAAAACCATTTTAAATATATTAATGAGCATCAAAAATTGAAAATAATTTTTGGAAGTTATTAGGAAGACATGGGAGAATGAAGTAATGCAGATAAAATCTTAAAAATATTAAATTCTGATTTTTCCTCCATCTTCAAACTTTAAAATCGCGATATCTCAAAATGATGTTTTTAATGTCTTTGAGGACGTTGTCGCTCCATCTTAGTCTTGGTCTTCCCAGGCTCCTTCGCCCTATTGGTGTTGAGTTCAGCAGGGACTTTGATGCTTGATGCACGGTCATTCTCTCCACATGACCCAGCCACCGAAAATGAATTAGTATGTAGTTTTAATAATGTATAAATTTTGATGTACAAATAACTAAAATAACTAACTCCATACAGAATAATTGTATTATTCCCTCTTATTTGAAAGATTTCAGTGGGTAAAATCAGCGGATTTTCGCTCCAAAGGAAATATTCTAAACTAAAGGGTATAGTTCCGCAAGTTTCATATTTTAATTAATCAATTTAAATGTAAATTAATGGTTTTATTATCTAGACACGACCTGTCGACTAAAAATCCTCCTGGGCAATTTATGAGAAGAATAGAATATAGAAATAATTAGAAACGAGACGGGTTTAAACTTAGAAAGTGAAGTAAAAGTTTTCCGTTTTAATCTCCCAAGAGAAGGAAAATCTATTTTGTTCTTTATGGTCGCGTCCCCATTCCTCGAGGAGGTACCTGGGTAATGGAATTAATTGGATATCAACATCACCTTAAGAGCGTTTAACCAGCCAGCAGACGAAAATCCACATTTCGTCGAAAGTTGTTCTTCCGATCGTGCAGGGCGGTTACAATGAGAAAGATTAATTATTCTCCGTACCAGCTTTTTTAAATTATAACTCAATATCGAATTTATTTCAATCCAAAGTAGCTTTAATTTATACCTTCATACAAAAATGCTGAAAGGCGTGATGATAAAACTATTAAAATAATGTACTTTTTGTAGTTATTTTTTGATTATAAGTATTTATCATTTTTCAATAATGTCTAAATTTAATAAGAATGTTAAAAAAATTTTAAATATATTAGTTTGTAAGTGCGCAAATAAATACACAAATGGACCAATTTTCGTCAAGAAATACTTGTACGTACATATTTTTAATGATTTGATTTGAATGAAATGGGTGTGGTATAATACAAAAACTTTTTTGAAAATTTAACAAATCTGCCAACGACCTATGGAATAACCTTTTTATACTAAAAATTAAAAAAAAATCTAAAAATTTATTACATACGAATGCTAGATAAAAGAACAATCTTTCGAAATCCATTTATAATTTTTTGTGGAAAAGAGTCGATACGTCTAAAAACTTTTTTGAAAATGACGTATTTCCGGCTTTCTCTGGTAATGCCCTCTTAAAATGTTTTATTAGGTAATTAAAGACACTAATTTAGATTGTGTACGTTTAACTCCGGTTTAATGAACTCCAGAACTTTTACGTTGAATTTATTATTTAATTTATTTATTTACGTAATTTTTTTTTATTTTTACATGACTCCAGATACTAATATCTACAGCCTGTATGTCGGACGAATATCTACAGCTCCTATGTTGAATTAATATCTACGAACTTCAGAGTGTTGACTAATATCTACAGAGCGTAGGTTGAACTAATATCTACAGAGCGTAGGTTGGACTAATCAGCTAAATGTGTCCAATAGTCCGATAAGAAGGGATTTTTACATACATACTTACATAAATTAAGTTTTTTAAACTGCGTAGGCAATATTACGTTATTCCAATATGCTATACATAATTGCAAATCCAACCTCTGCCAGTGCTGTAGATATTCGTCAACACTTTGGTTCTTATGGATATTAGTCAACAGTTTGAGCTGTAGATATTCGTCAACACTTTGGTTCCCATAGATATTAGTTCGATTTTTTCAGTTTTTGGAATTCCTGTAGATATTAGTAGACGCCTCCTTTTTACGTTAGCTCCGCACAGGAGGTCCTGAGGTAAATATTTTCCTCAGAGCCTATGTCATCTTAGGGGAAGCTGAGTGGAGGACTTTTTAGGGGAAGGAAGGAGAGGAAGTTCTGGGAAGGAAAAAAAGTTTAAACTTAAAGGGGTGGGTAGGAATCTGGGGATCAGTGTGTCCAGGAGAGATGAACGAATGAATCCATCCTTTTCACTGCGGTGCAAGGTAATGTTCCGTGGGAGTCCTGCTGGAGAGGTCATAAGATCCCCCTCAACCCGTCTCTCCCGATCCGATCTGCCACACAGTAAGTTGGCAGACGCATCCGCCGCCAAGACCTGGACAAACCTCCCCCATGAACCCGGGCACCTCTGCTATTCACCAGAGGTAGCGGTGAGTCTTGGGGTGACCTATGGCAGGGGTGTATCCAATAAATGGTTCGCTGGGCGGCGGCACTAATATCCGCCTCCCAAATTGTGTAGAGTTCCATATTTTCCCAAAGCCCACCCAATATATTTAAAACTTTAATTTGTAGGTAACATTTTTTTAAATTCCGGTAGAGCAAATGATTTTGCATCAAAATCGTTCTAGAATTTTCTCAAGTTTATATTATTAAAAATACTTAACATAAGTAACTAACTAACTAACCAACCATCATACCGTTTCCCGGAGGGGTAGGCAGAGGACGGACCGCCAAACAACTCGGTTTTGGCACACACTCCTTGCCTCACTCACATTCATACATCTTTTCTTACATGCTCTTCTATTATTCTGACTCTTGACATGGCCCGACTCAAGTATCTGATTCACTTGGTCGTGCCATGTCATTCTCGGGCGTCCCCGACTTCTTCTATCATTCACATTTGCGTCATATATTCTCCTTACACTTCTTTCCTCGTTCATTCGCTCTACATGCCCAAACCATCGGAGCGTTCCTTTCTTGATCTTACTCATTACGCTTACATCAGCCTTGCATTCTTTGCGGATCTCCACGTTTCTCACACGATCATACATGGTTTTACAACACATACGCCTCAGGGATCTCATCTCTACAGCGTTCAGTCTACTTTCATCCTTCCTCTGCCAGTTCCATGCCTCACTGCCATACATCAGGGTAGGTACCAGGACTCCATTATGGACGGCTAGCTTCGCTTCTTTATGTACCTACTTATAAATTTTCATCAGTAGGTACTGTAAAAAAGTTAAAACTTAACAGAAGAAGAAGTTTGTGTGTTTTTTTTTAATAAAGCACCCTTTGCATAAAGCATCGTTTTTATTGCTATGTTTTTAAAGTTAGAAGTTACCGACACATAACTTATTCCCCACTTAACGGACAAAGGTTCAATCAATACTTTATTTATTTATTAATTTTCGGGAAATCGACAGTTTATATTTATTTCAGTTTGTACATAGTATTAAATAGCCAAAATAAAACCAATTACGGATTTCCTCCTTGTGGCTTTTCTTCTACTGAGACAGCATAATAAGAATAAGTAAGTTTATTTTATAAAAAAGGAATATTAATCCAAAATTATATAAAACAAAAAATATATATATACTCAAAACAATTTTTTTTATATAAAAATGAAAAATTACAAAACAAAAAATCTATCAATACATTGGTAGCCATGGAGAGAAGTTGTACATATAAATCAAATCATAACAGAAATATAAACAATAAAAACATAACATTATTCAAGAACCATCAGAGAAATACTCTTTAATCGACCTGTTATATTAGTAAGTTTGCAATTGAAAATGTCAACATTGGATAATACGCTATTATAACTATTGCATAGTCTGTTCAGGCAAGAATTCTGCTTACAGTTTTTTTTTTATGTTTTCAATGCAAGTTTAGTTATAGAAGTGTTAATTTTTAGCCAGCGTGGGCTTTTTATGGTTAATTTCCTTTGTAGAAGGGAGGAAATTCAAAAAATGATCACACAACAGCGACATCTGAAATTACTGGCGCCATCTTTGGTCTAAACGAATAAACTTGTTTATCATAATTATCACTATTTTTATTCCATAATTGGTTTGAAACTTAACTAGAAATCAAAACAGGTACTTTAGAAAAAAATACAAATTGGAGGAATAACTACATTCCGATCAATGTTGAGAAGCATTATTGAAAAAGTGAAAAGGTGGAATATTTAGCTTCACACCATCCGTATGATCAAGTGATTTATTTATTTATTTATTTGTTATAAAATACATTCAGTATAAGGAAGCTTTGACTGTTTGTCCAACTAGGAAAGTCTCCCGTTCTAGGACAGTCAAATTGACATATTCATATTAGGTTGGTAGGTACATTATCATTCATAAAGTATTAAGTAAAGTAAAGCTTCACAATTTGCATTTACATAATTATACAGTGGATTAATAGGTTCTGAAATCAATTAATTAACAAGAAAAAGTGTATTCGAAGTAATTAAACACGAAAAACAGTAAATCTAGTAACCATTTTGTTATTTTTTTACGGAAGGGCGACACTTCACACAGTTTTAGTTGTGAAGGGATTTTGTTATATCCCTTACTTCTTTCCATTTCTGCCCTTACTTCTGGTTTGATGTTTGTGTTCGACTTTTTTCATTTTATATGATCAATAACGTTTTAGTGATGATTAGTTATTTAAAAGCTTTTCTTCTTTCACATTCCTTCATTATAAAGCCCATTTCTCATCCAACCAAACAAACTTCACATCAAAATTATACGACCACAATAATATCAAAAATGTATGTAAAATTATTATTATTAAGATAAAAGGGGCGTTAAAAACAGCACTTAAAAGCTTTCCAAGACGCTCCCCTAGCTTACAGCCTCCGAATACCTAATCTCTGGTGTGTTTATCACCTCAGACGCTAGTCAGAAGTTAACTGTTTATTGTTCCAGCCGGCGGTTACGGTTAATTCTAACCTTCCAGTCTGGACGAATATTATCCTAACGCCAAGGTGATCTTGTTAATTAGACGGGCGTCTGCGTCTGGCGTAGTACTATCGTGACCTACATTAGGTAATTTAAACAATTTCATCAAACCCTTTTGCGTTTATGTGCGCCTGGTAGCAGCAGGAGCGGACCTATGACATTTGAAAAAAAATAATATTTTTTATTATTTATTGATGTATAATGACAAAATATTTATATAGCGCAGTCTTATTATATTTCACTTCAAGTGTGCTTAATTTAAAAGTATCTAGTCCTATAGTGTTCCTTACGAGTCCTTACAAAATATTAATCAAACTTTATAACTGCATGCCCACCTATTAACTTCAAATACATCAACAATTCATCACAAAAAGCGGGATTTTAAAATAAAAGTTAATTCGGAAACTAGTCTTTTATCTGACATTAATATTTTTGATTATTTCATCAATTTGTTGTAATATGCTTTCCATAAGCAGACTGAGAAGTAAGGTTTATGATAGACCTTTTTGATTTCCAGATCTTCAACAGGTCAATGAAATTGATCATCTTTCAAGAATGAATTTCGAAGCTTGAAAATGTTATGATAATTTAAAATGATCTTACTTCAGGCATGCGGTCACGCTCATAACACCCTACTTCTGTCTCTTCCTGGCATTCATTTTGACATTTTTAAAATTTTGGGCAATAGTTGTTCATTCTGCCCTGACGATGGACACTGTAACGCTGTCCGAAACATTGGCTAAAGAAGGAGGTAGCGCAGCACGTCATAATACCTCAAAATAAATTACGATAACACTTATATTGGTTCACCTCTTCAGTTTTATGAGGTTATGTAAAGCTTAAATAAACCACATATTGTGGTTTACGTTTCGGAATTCCAAAAGCACCCGTTTCTGTTATTGGTAGTTAGACGGCTTTTACAGATTAGATTATCTGATGTTTATGCTTATGGTTAATAGATGGCTATAATAAAACAAACCAATTTATTCATTTTTAGAAAAATGGTAAGCGATTCCCAGCGCCCTTTACTTTTTTACGCCCGGTCGTATGATCTCCCTGCGCCTCAAGTAGATTCGACCCTGTTTACCTGGGACGTACTTATACAGGCAGCTTTATAGCGCTACAGTTAAAATAATGGCCACTAAATAAGTCTAGATTAATCCGCGTAAAAAAGATTACACACAGTTCTAGGAAGTCTGGATTCTGAATAATATTATGTAATATTTTCAAGACGGGTTTTCGAGTCTGTATTTTTTATCCTAAGGGTTTTTTTTTCGGATTTACAATAGATTAGAAATCCCGTGTTTTATGAAGTGTGAAGCGGATTTCAAGAAAAAACATCTTAAACACGTGCCTTAAATTGTAAAACCTGGTAAGGAAAAAGTTACTTAAAAATATATATTTCAACAGGATAACATTTTGTTTTTGTGCAGAAATAAAAGTCGAGGGTGTAAAACCAGAAGTTAAAATTTGAATTGAAAAACTGTATTAAATTTTAAATTAATTCAAAAATAGTGAATGCAACAATATTCAATTTGTTCGATATCAAAACTAACTAAATAAAAGACAGTCAAAAGGCAGCCGCAGTTACAAGAAAAAAAATATATGTACTTTATAATATATCAAAAATCTGTATAATATCTGGGTTAAATATACATAAGTATAAATATTTTTTTATAGAAAGACAAATATTCCCGGTATAATAATTTGACAATATTTGAAAATCTTTTACTACACAGTAAGCGGAAAATGTTGCTTGTGTCGTGATGCAGGAGTTAGCCAGCCGAGAAATTGAACTATGTAATTCCTATGTAAAATTTGAACTATTTCCTCCCACCCATGATTTGTATGTTCCTCCTGTCCTAAAATGAGTTCTGTAACTTGCTCTAGCAAGAAATAAAAACATTTAAAAAAAAACTCACGACTCCAGGTTGGGGGCCAATCACGATACTAACTCAACTACTGACCCACTTTATATTAACTATGTATAAATCCGAAAACTGTTTGCCTGATATCTATAATTTCTCACCCTCTGCTATGGGATAAACTCAGGGAAAGAGGCGTATCACCGGCGGTGATACATATCCTCAACTCGTGGCACAGACAGCAGGAAACGTAGAAAGGTGGAAATATGGACCCTCCGAACCTTTCCTCCTAAAGAGTGGCGAATGACAGGGAGGATGCATGCCGAAAATATTGGCTCCTAATGTGGTCACAGAATCATAAAAGCCTATTATTATTATTTTCTTTAGTTACTAGGTACTACTATTACCTTATTATCTTTTTTTTCAATCATGTCCACCTGCTTTTCTTTTTTTCCCTTTAAAATATTTTGTGTATGTATTATAATTATAATCCTTATGGAATGTGTTGGACTGCACTATCCTCCCCACATACCAGAATAAACATTTATTATTATTATTATAGCAGCAAACACGTTGAACGGTGAGCTCGCACACAGTGATCGTCACTTAAAACAGAAGTCGACTATGGAAATTTGAGATGTATTTTTGCTGTCAAAACATAAGTCAAGACGCCACTTTTTGTGTTATATGATTTTTAACTTTATTGAGAAAGAATATATAATATGTTGACATAGTGAAATGTTGAGACTCGGGCATAGCCGGGCAGTAAAAGTCAAATGAATTTTTTTAAACTATATAGAGTCTTACTGGATTCCTACCAGAATTAGAATTGTTGGATCGGTAGAAAATTTGTAGACATTACCGGACGTGTCCTTAATATATTTTATTTTATTTTATTTTATTTATTTTGGAGAAAGTTGACAGCAAATCAGAAATTATAATATAATAAAATAATAGGATGTTATTTATGCCAATTATGAACTTTCCACTGATGATAGTTATAATAATAAAGTGTGATATGTAAGTTTTATTTTTTAGTTACAAAATATAAAAAGGGGGGGGAGGGAGGAGGAACATAGGAATAGGATTAAGAGGCAAAGGACGGGAATATATATAGGGATTGAACTTTCTAGTTTGAGTCATGGTGCTTGCTGAGTTTTCGTTTTATGTCACGTAAAGTTGAGTTAAAAATGTCAATGTGGTAATAATTTGAGTTAAATGAGTGTGTGGATCTGTAGATAAATGAGTTCTGTTTGGAATTGGTCTTGCAAATAGGGAGATTAAAGGTAAGTGACTGCCTGCTGTTGCGATTTGGAACATGGAATGATAGGCGTTGAAGAAGATCAGGACAATCGATTAAGTTATGTGTAATTTTAAATAACATTACCGAATCTGCTATGTTTCTTCGACAAGTTAGCGTTTGTATTTTGAAGAACTTTGCAGAGTCTTCATTACTAACATGAGATCGAAAAGAGCGGAAATTGAGGTATCTTAAAAATCTATTTTGAACGCTTTCAATTCTATTTTTGTGCACTGCATAGCCTGGGTTCCACACCTGAGATGCGTATTCAAGGATACTACGAACATATGAGAAATACAGTGTTTTGAAAGTATTAAGGTCTTTAAATTGTTTACAGGAGCGGATTATGAAACCAAGCATAGAAGATGCATTAGTGACTATATGGTCGATATGTTTGTTGAAATTCAGTTTACTATCAAGTATAACCCCAAGGTCCTTACTTTCGAATTTGATAGACAACGGTACATGATTAATTGAGTATTCATGGATTAATACGTTTTTATTTCTAGTAAAGCGCACGATGAAGCACTTAGAAATATTTATTTCCAGGCAATGGGCATTACAATACGTGCTCAAGCGTAGCAAATCATCTTGCAGCTTCTGACAGTCCTCGATTGAGTTTATAGGTGAAAATATTTTCATGTCATCTGCATACAGGATAGTTTGGGAGTTTAGAAAACAGTTACCAACATCATTGATATAGATGTTAAATAATAATGGTCCCAACAGGCTGCCTTGAGGAACTCCTGATGTAACAGCAACAGAATCTGATTTAAATCCAGCAACCACTACTATTTGGCTACGATTGGAGATATACGAAGAGAGCCAACGATAAAGATTGCCGTGAATACCAATCTCTAAGAGCTTGTTTAATAAGATAGAGTGATCGACCCTGTCAAACGCCTTACTAAAGTCGGTATAGATAGTGTCCACTTGTATTCGGTTATCCAAATTATCCTGGAGGTACTCTGTGAAAGTTAAAAGATTTGTGCTTGTTGATTTACTACTAATGAAACCGTGCTGGTTTATATTCAGGCTAGGTTTAAGAGCAGCATATAGTTGATTATAGATTATTTTTTCAAAAATTTTGTTGAATATGCAAAGTTTGGAGATTGGCCTGTAGTTTTTGACATCAGTTTTTTTACCATTCTTGAAGATAGGAGACACAAACGCGGATTTCCATATAACTGGGACAGTGCATATCCGGAAGGTGCGCGAATACGAACACAAAGGTCGTGTAAGGCGAGACGCAAATCGGACCACTGTCTCAGGATACGCTCTGATTGTGAGAAAAAAAAATTATAAGTCTTAACCTATCAAATAAACCAAAACCTTTTTATTTATTTTCACAATCTTTTTGTATAAGACAATAGTCCCAATTTCCCGGAGATGATAGTATCCGGTACTATCGTGTGTACTTTTGGGGTTTGTGAAGAAAACGGAGAACAGACAGTTGTTAATGTTCCTGGCTGTTTATTCTGTCTAGATGTGGTCAATAAATAGAGTAAACCCTTTCAGCGCCGCACTTTTATTTACACATTATGGAGCTCATTTTACCTTAGGTAATTTTTGGTCATTTTTTTGTTGAAATTTAGATTTATTTTTAATTTGCTTTTTATTATTTTTAGATTCCAAGTGGTTATTTTTTTAAAGCAAGGAAAAAAACCTAACACAAATAAAAAATAAAAAAAAACAATAATAATAATAATTTAGTGGAATCGCAAGTAGCCAAAATCGTTGGTTAAGAAAATGAAGATAATAATGTTGGTAGTTCACAGTCCTGGTACCATATACGAGTAGTTAAATACGACTGAAGTTGATATGGTCGAATTAGTTCACCGGTAAGAGGTAAGAGTTCGCGCATTTATATATAGATGTCGCAAATTAAATAAAATGGATAAAGATTTATCCAAACACTAATCTAGATAAATTTGGTCCGTATAAAATTGTGTTAAGAAAATTAAAATAATGTGGGTGATTCTTAGTCGAAGTATGATACAATTAAAAGTGACCGAATCGAAACTTGGCGCATTGGTAGCGCATTTGCCCGGAGAGCGAAAGGTCCTGGGTCCGAGTCGACATGCAAATATCTTTTTCTGATTTTTCTGTTTCCAGATTTTCGGTTGAGTTTGGCTAATATTGTCTTCATTTAATTAAATATTATTATATTATTATTACTGTTCTGTTAGAGTCTTCTTGCGTGACAGCTATTGCAGACAGACAAATAAACAAACAATTAAATTATATAATGCAGGAGGTGATAAATTCAATAAAAAAAACATTTAGTAGAGATAGTTACTTCTCTAAAATGTAATTTAGACTAATTTATTTACATATGCGAACGGGGAAAATTAAATAAACATTAAATAACGAGGGTAATTAACTCTAAAAACATTAACCAAAGATCAGCAACTAACAAGATACTGCCACGAGAAAATATACTGGTAGGTTATTAAAGAAGTATTTTTCTTGGTGTGTAAAATGGTGTTTGGCAAAAGAAGTGTTTAGTTTGGGACATATAAACACATGTTTAAGTCTAGTACGATTTTCAGTTTTGAATGAGTATTTAAGTACTTAATTCTTTTACAATTTGTACGATTTCATTTTTCACAAATATGTTTTTAAATGTTGGAACTTTGAATTCTTCGAATAGTTTAGTGGGGAAGTCTGGAGGTTTTTTTAGTATAATTTTTATTAAGAGTTCTTGAACAATTTCTATGGGGGTTTCTAGTTTTGTAGGCTGCTCCCCAACTGATAATGGCATTCTGAAGAAGTGACTGTACTAATGCGTAGTATATTGAGTATAGATTTTTCGTTGATAAGAAGTTTTTAATTCGTAAGAATATATATATATATTAATTTCCTGATATACATAAAATTATCAGTGATAGTACTCCTTGATTAACTTATACAGAGAGTTAGTAACGTTTTGTTCTCGCTTTGTAGAATTAAAATTTAAAAAAAAATACTTTATTAAGAAATATAAGCGTAAACTATTAAAAACTAGCTGGTTCCCGGCATGCGTTGCTTTGCCGTTTAATAAAGAAATTATTTCTCCCTGCGTGTCCTCTCCCTTTCGTCCCGTTCCCCTTCCGCCTCCCCTTCCTCTCCCGCGTCCCCTTTCCCTCTCGCGTTCCCACTCCGCCTCCTCCACATTCCCTCTCCACACTTCACTCCCCCCTCCCCCGTCTCACGAACCCCCCTCCCGAGTTCCTCTCCCCCTCCCATATCCCGCATTCCTTACATTCAGTTTTTAAACAGTACGCGTGCAACCTATTGCAATTTGTTATACAAATTTCATAATGCCAGAGCTCACCATTAGTTTTATACAAACCTTGTACTGACAATAACGAATACAAAAAAAATTATCCAATTTCATCTATTCGTTCGGAAGTTATGCGCGTATATACATTTCGGCGATTCATTTTTCAGATATAGATATAGAAGAAAATGATAGAAGATAGATGTATTTTTTCGTTGACAACGTGTGAACGCGGATAAGAAACGACGTTTTAAAATTACTATTTTACAGATAAAATTATACGTGACAGCATCCGTTTATTTAATTTTTTTCTTTATAATAATAATAATAACAATTGTTAATTATATTCCAGAATATAATTAACAACAAAATAAATAAAAACAAATTTTGCGTATGAAATCGTGACTTCTTTTTGCCAAGAGGACTATTATAAGGCACACTAAGAATTAATACACTTTTGTCTTGTGGCTTCCTCTTTATCGTGTGTGGTGAGTAAATCTGAATAGCCAGGTATTTCTTTCCCTTCCCTACTACCTTCAGCATCACAACGCAATCCAATTATTGAGGATGCCATATTCCCACTGGCTTCGCAGTTGGGATTCTTGTTTGGTATTCACTTAATTTTTAGTTTTCATTTTAATTAGACATACAGAGTACATTTTACCACGACAATGGAAAAGCTTTAATTTAATTGTGTCCTTAAAACATGTTTTATTAGTAACTAGCTGGTTCCCGGCAAGCGTTGCTATGCTATTTAATAAAAAAAATGTGTCTCTCTGCGTGTCCTTTCCCATTCGTCCCGTTCCCCTTCCCTCTCCCCACTCTACTCCCCCCTTTCCCCCGTCCCGCGAACTCCACTCCCGAGTTCCCCTTCCCCCTCTCGGGTTCCCCTCCCCCCTCCCAGAATCCCCTTCCCCTCTCGGGTTCCCCCCTCTCGGGTTCCCCCCTCCCCACCCTCACCCGCATTCTATGCATTCAGACCCGGTACATTCAGTTTTCAAACAGCTCGGGTGCCACCTATTGCAATTTTTTTATACAAATTTCATAATACCAGAGCTCATCAGTAGTTTTATACAAAACTTGTAACGGGCACAAAAAAAAATAATTATCCAATTTGGTGCAGTCGTTCGGAAATACTGCGCGTACATACATTTCGGCGATTCATTTCTATTTAAACATTTATTACATAGATTTCGTCTGGGATGCACAATGATCGAATTCCACTCCAACTTGCTAAGTCCATATTTTTTTAATGTTTAGGTTATTTGTTACGAGTACTAGTATTAATTTGGGCAAGTATAATTCATTGGCATTACTTTATTTGCAGTATTTGAGTATGATTCATTTTATATTATAGAATAATGAATGCACATTATTATTACGTTTACATCCTTCCCACGACCGGGACACGCCATATTGCACATTAAAAATGGAAACAGAATTAGTAGGTGGTCTTTATGAATCGATTTAAACACGAAAACAAATGCTCCGAAGTGTCCAAACACAAGAAACTTCAATAAAACGCGCAAGTAACGCAGGTAGACAGACATCCATTATTAACGCTTTACAACGAAAACGAGCAAAAACCGGCGTTTTTTATTTGCCAAAATTCTAAAACCCGCATAATTTTAAGTGAAAAAACGAAGATGCATTTTGAACGTTGACAAAAGGATTCTTGGTATTTTAATTTGGTGGACGTAAAAAGTGGAAACACACCAGATGAATCTTGGAACATAGACTTTACTAGTAGTTTTGTGCCCAAAATTTTTTAATAGTTTTGTGCTCAAAATTTCTCCATCGGATGCCATGTGTATTCGTTATTTGTTTTTGGGGTGTTACGCCGTGTTGCGCTACCTCATTCTTAGCCAACGTTTCGGACAGCGATACAGTGTCCATCATCAGGGCAGATGTCACTGTAATCACGATAGACACTGTAACGCTGTCCGAAACGTTGTCTAAAGAAGGAGGTAGCGCAAAACGGCATAACATCCACAAAAAAATAACGAAAATAGTTTTGGCGTGAAAATCTAAAATCATGTCGGATGCCATGTGGTAAATTACTTCAAACATATTACTTCTAAAGCAAACTGGCAGGCGGATGGCAAGGGAACCATTTATTGGATAACCAACACCTCTGCCACAGGTCACCTTAAGTATTTCAGCAACGTTTGATGATTAAGCGTGCTCTGGTTCATGGGGAGAGGTTTGTCTAGGTCTTGGCGGTGGATATATTTGCCCACCTACTGCTTTGCAGTTCAGAACGGCGGAGACAACTAAGGGTTGAGGGAGACCATTTATCCTCTTAACCGGACTCTCCCGACCCTGGGACGGTGGATTCATACGTCAGTCACTCCTTTTTTTATGTGCGTACTGCACAAGATTCTGCCCTGGACTCGCACTACCGTCTGGAGCCAGTGAGACTATGCCATCATCGAATTGGGGTATGTTGTGAGACTGAAGATAATGGGGAGGGGAAGGAGATAGGGAGGAGGAAGATGGGGAAGAACCTGGCTATACATATCTTGTCACCAAACATTGCTAAAGCCATTTAAGCAACGTTTCCATTCGGAACGTACCGCAAAAAATGTATATATTATTTAAAAAAAATAATTGTGAAATAACACAAATTAATTAAATAAAATTTATTTACGCACGCAGTTATTCGATCCCACAACCTTCAGATTGCGAGTCAAGAGCCTTACCCCACGGAGGCCGTCCTCCTGGATACATGATTGACCTTCCTTCCCAGAACACCCTTTCCATAAAAAAGATCCTTCACACGGCATCGCAAAGATGACAGAAGAATTGTATTGCCCAGAGGATTTTTTTCCTCAAGGCCTCCTGTATGGAGCTAATGAAAAAAATTACAAGTGTGCACTTCACACGCGGTAGAAGTGAAACCTTCGAAAAACCAAAGTAGACAAGAGTGGGGAGACTATGAAGCACCACACAAAGAGTAGACCGATTATAATATCTCATTCTCTCGCAGGCTAAATCCTATAGATCTCATTTTAGTGTCGCTATTTTTCGTTTAATCGAGTTTAAAATCACAACGGTGCTAAAGAAGTTTTCACTTCAAAAACATGATATAATTTCACCCCGCGAAGGGCGATACCATTAGCATTAGCAAAATCAAATTATTTTATTAAAATTTATGTCAGAAAAAAATATCAATAATATTCTAGGAAAATAAAAATAAATTAATACGAAAAAATGTCACATTTATGTGACGTTAAATTAGGTGGCGTAAGAAATATTTTTAAAAAAATATTTTAATTTTGTGCTACTGGTTTTAAATAATATTAAGGATATGCGACATTGATGTCTTAATGCGTATTTTCCATATTTGGTTAAATGATGAGATGATAAGTGTTTTCTTTATGCGATTTGCTCTCATCCATGTCCAAATTAAAACTGATTAGTGGGAATTGAATGTTGCGTTATTTATTATGCGGATGTCGTATTTTGAGAAAAACTTAAATGGATTTGTGTTCTTCTATAAATACCTATGTAGATGTAATGGATTAACTAGATTTTATTTACTAGTTTTCTGGTAAAATACATGTTAAATATTTGTGCTATTGGTAGGTTATTTATTGTAGGTACGAGCAAGGGCGGCTGGTTGAACAGTGTGTTTGTGTGCAGCACTGGTAAATTATATCGTCTAAAATTAGTTTATAATATCTTACCGAAAAATATAAAATCTATGAATTTCATTAAAAATATCACCAACCAATATAATGCATAATATAATATGAATCAGGGAGAGCAAATTCTCAAAGTTCCGCGCGAATTTACCCTGTCCGGTGTGCAGGCCCATTGCAAGCGGAACGAATTATGTTTTTGTATCGAATATCCCAAACATCGCCAGCGCGCAACACCGGCCATATGTATGAAAAATTAAGATATTTTGGTGTGCCACCCAGCGGCCTTTATCATACAAACTTAAATTCTGATTACTTAACCAAACTGAATAATTCTTTTTTTAATCAAAAGGTACAGAAAATACCTAAATTTTACATATATTTGCTTTTTTATTGATTGGTGTTTTAAATTATAAAACGCAGATCATTAAGGAATACAATTTTTTCATAGGTAACTTTGACAATTTTGCCCTCCTGTTGTTTATACATTGTTTATAAATACTGTTTGTATTCTGTTTAAAATGAAATATAAAACTAACTAACCAACCATTACGCCGTTTCCCCACAGGGGTAGGCAGAGAGGACGGACCGCCAAATAACTCGGTCTTGGCACACACTCTTTGCCTCACTCACATTCATACATCGTCTCATATATTATTCCGACTTTCGACATGGCCCGACTCAAGTATCTGATTCACTTGCTCGTGCCATGTCTTCCTCGGGCGTCCCCGACTTCTTCTACCATTCACATTTGCGTCGTATATTCTTCTTACACTACATTGTAAACATTGTAAAAAAAAAGAGTTTTTTAGGTTGAAATTTAAGATTTACTCACGAAAAAATAGTATTGTGTTTTTATTTTCTTAGTACCGAAAAATAAAAATTTTAATTAAAAAGCGATATGTACAAGTTTTCGCACTTCGAAAACAGCTTACAATAGATATTCTCTCCAAATAAGATTAGTGGGATCATTTTTACCTAATTTTGCTTAGTAATCGTTATCTCATAGTTACGGATTATCAGTGAACCACCACGTTTTCAGGGCAGCGGCCGCCACTGGGTACGAGTATTATAATAATAATAATTGTGGGATGATTTGTATAGCGCTGTGCTGTACAAATTTATAATATGTTTCTACAATCTTACTGACAGACTAGACAAACCATTATAACAATTTATGGCTAAAAAATTGTTTCCACCGGTTGATAGATCACTAATATACGACTATAATATGTGCAATGCATTTGAAAAATGTACATTTATATTAAGAAGTACCTAAGTCCATTTATGTTTTATTTATACTCTGTACAGGCAGAAAATATACAGGACCATTCTTACCTGGGAGGTCACTTGAAATTAACACTGTTTATTGTTTATTTAGAGAAATTTAGATACTGTTCGCACGCATCGCGAGGATATAATGGGGAATATAGTTATTGAAAAACCCAATAATGTATAAGTCGTGCAAATAGCGCAAGGATTTGATTAGAATATAATATCTTCCTAAATATGATTCGTCCCTCGGTAAGAGCCAGATTGATGGGTAGGGATTCGAATAACATTTTTTTTATTTTTTATTATATAAACATTTATTGAAGTTACAATTTTACAACATAACTAGCTGATCCGGCGAACTTCGTACCGCCTCAGAATCAAAAACTGTTGTCAACTTATTAGCTGAATTGATCTAAATTGTTTCTCCCTGCGTATACCATACCTTGATCTAAATTGTTTCTCCCTGCGTATCCTTTCCCCTCTCGCGTTCCCTCTCCCTCTCCCCACTCCACTTCTCCCCTTCCCCCGTCCCGCTAACCCCCCTTCCTGAGTTCCTTTCCCCCCTCCCCCCTCCCCCGGTTCACAGTTCAATATTATACCCCTTACAATATTGCTGCAGTTCTTTCAAAATAGGAGAATTCGTTCCATACAAAATGTATGGGGAAAATAATTTTCTTCGGAGTGGAACACCCTTTACTTTTAGGGGTATGAAAAATAGATGTTGGTCGATTCTCAGACCTACCAGATAAGCACACAAAATTTCATCAAAATTGGTCCAGCCGTTTCGGAGGAGTATGGTTACAAACACCGTGACACGAGAATTTTATATATTAGATATAACAACAATATTTCAATTACTCTCTTAATAAAGCAGCTGCATTAACAAAGCATGTGTATTGCGTAAAACGTACGTTGGAATATTACAGGAAAAAGAAGAAAACATCAACTTATGCACGCTTTTTGGATCTTAGTAAGGCTTTTGACCGAGTTTCCCACCCCTTACTATGGAAAAAAACTAAAAAAAAGAGGTATACCTTGAAAAGTGGTAAAAATTCTCGAAACTTGGCACCGTCAACAGGAAAATCTCGTAAAGTGGAAAGATGGATTTTCAGAACCTTACTACCGAAAGAGTGGCGTCAGACAGGGAGGATGCATGTCCCCGATATTGTTCAACCTGTACATGGACGTACTCACCGACAGGCTAAACAATTCAGGGGTAGGCTGCCAAATCGGAAGACAGTGTTTGAACAACATCAGTTATGCGGACGACATGATCTTGATGGCACCATCTATAAGGGTCCAACGTATTCTTCTGAAGATCTGTGAAGAGTTTGCTGAAGAAACAAACATGCTATATAACCGGCAAGGACCAAAAAATATTCCTCCAGCTACCCTGAACGGTGTGAATCTGCAGTTAACTGAAGGAACCAAATACCTTGGACACATAATCACCAGTATTCTGATGGACGATGATGACATCGATAGGCAAAGAAGAGCTCTCAGCGTAAAAGCAAACATGATCAGCAGAAGATTCCGCCTTTGCAGTACCGCTGTAAAAAGCTTTCCTTCTGCGCAACGTTGTATACGTGCGAACTCTGGAATATAAAGAATAGCAAACTACAAGAATAGTAGCATAGAAAGACTCCGGGTTCAGTACAACGCCTTCCGCATAATGTTTGGTCTCCCCAGATATTGCAGCGCTTCCCAGATATTCACGGAGGGGCGAGTTTCCGGCTATGCAGCCGTTATTAAATCCAGGGTGGCAGGAATGAGAAAAGGGATATGCAGCTCTGGTAATATCCTAGTCATGGACAGCGCCGGATCTGCCATACGTTCAAAAACGTGCAAAAAACCTGGCGCCAACTCCGAAGGGGCGCCGTGAGAAAATAAATATTGTATTAAAAATTTGTTATAATATTCCCTGAATCGTTTAAAAATTACCCATAGTACGAAATAATTATTACGCTCTAGCAACACTTTCCAAAGATACAGACTGCGCACGCATCTGGTTTTAATTCAACGAAATTCAACGATTTACGAATTTATAGTCAGTTACAGAATTTTTTTTCAAATTCCATATATTTAGTTTAAACGTAAGATCTATTTTTCCATATATCTTTTACTGTCTTTTACGACGAATGAGTGCGATCCAAATTCATTAACCAATCACAGCGCTGTACTTTTATTCAACAGAACAAACAAACCGACGGCGCCTTTCAAAGTGCTTTTGCACAATTTAAGTCTCTAGGAGAATGTGGTTAAAGACCATTTTCTTATGAAATCTTCAGTAAATTCAAAATTCCATTAGCATAAACATCGCACGGTTTGCAAGGTTGCAACTTGTTAACAGTTTCATCATTGATTTGACAGTTGAAGTTCGTTAAATGTACGTATAATTAATTTCTATTAGATTTGTTATTTTACAGTCAGTAATAATCAGTGAAAGCGTCTTTCGTAAGCCGTTGATACCATAGATACGTTCGTGTTTGTTCGCTCAACACAGAACACAGGGGAAATGGAAATGCAAGGTACAAATTTGAGATTATATTATTAGATTTTTTAATTTATAACTAAATTTCTATTGGTTGTTAGAGGTTGTGGATTGTGGATTACAATGAATAGAACAATAATTAAAAAAAAACTTTCAGGCTCGCAGAATCTAAAACTTAGAATTAAAGAGCATAATGACAACAAAAAAACTCGTTTCCATTGGGAATTTTTTTATTCCAATTTCTCCAGCACCGATAAAAAATGATGTCCCGCGCAATGACGTTACAATGGTCCCGAGCACATCTAAACAGATATCTATCGCACAAATTCCTCCGGTCGAATTATTAGAAGATAAAAATAACGTTACTGATAGCAGTTTAAATTTAATTCTGTTTTCAGAGCTTGAATTGAAAGATCCCGGATGCTGGCCAAAGTTATCTCAAAATTCCATTAGTTTATTAGTTCAGGAAGGTCCTGTACAATTGAAAGGTTTTGATTTTCCTATTACGAACAAGCGTAAATTTAATACTAAGTATTATTACAAGAAACTGCCTAATGGAGAAGAATTACATAGATCGTGGCTTATTTATTCGAAAACTTTAGATAGGGTTACACCCTTTATATGTCTTGATTTTATTTGATATTTTAGTTTAAAAAAAAATTTAAATTAAAAAAAAAATTGGGGTAAACGAATTTTTAATCAAAATAAAAATGTAGGGGGGGGGGGCGCCATCGGTACCTACTGCACAGGGCGCTAGATTTCGTAGATCCGGCCCTGGTCATGGAAGCCCGCCTCAGTCCATCATCCAGCATTGATGCACACTGGAGAAAAATACTGGCTCCTAATGTGGTCACAGAATTCTAAAAGGCAATAATTATTACTATCTTCTTATTTTTTTATTATTACTTTTGTTTCAAGCATTTATAATCATATTTACCTGCTTTTCTTTTTTATTTTTCTCTTTAAATAAAATAAGTGTTTATTCCAGTATGTGGGGAGGAGAGTGCAATCCCACACATTCCATAAGGAAATTCTTTAAATATTTTGTATATTATATATTATAACCCTTTAGAAATTGCTCACATTTATTTAATATTAGCTTAAGTACCTACTAGCGTAGTTCAGGCTTTGGATCATTCTAATATTAGATCTGAATATATTTAACTCATTCAGATCCAAAAGTAGTGTAACTAAACTTACCATTAATGACCCTTCCTTTCTAACTGCTGTTAAATTCAAATCTATGTTAAATTAAATGAAAGCCAATCACTTTGTAAAACACAATTTAATCAAATTTATGTCATTGAGCAGGTAACTTAACAACAGTGCGTCTTCGATTTTTTTTAAGAACAAAAAAATGTATTTTAAATGCGTATACAGTGTTCTGTATTTTCATTGCCTTTGCACTTAAAAATAATATTTTACAGGTAAATTGGTGTTGCCAGCCCACAAATTTGATAGTTCCATTTTTATATTTTCTTCTCTTATTTGACACCAACTGGTGTCCTTTTTAGTACGTTCATTTTGTCAATACTAATTGCGTGACCTATAATAGCTAATGACCCTACCACTTCACAGAAACATGCCAATGTGCCAAAATTACGTATTTTTTTAGACATGTTGACATTTGACAAGAAGGTGTTATTATGAGCGGCACAGGAGAAAAAGAAATTGAAAAAACGTGCCGCAAATAACACCCATTTTAGAATTAGGTACTACCAATTTAAGAATTCGTATCTGGAATGTGTTATCTCAGCGGGTGTTCACAGATGGCATCTGGGTGCAATATCAATAAATATTTCAATAAATCCAATAAAAAAAAGATGGAAAGGGAGCCACGCTTCCGCCGGTGGGCAATAGATGTCACCATCTACCGGGAATTTTATTATTATTGTTTTGAAAATTATTGTGAGTTGCGTTATTGTGTTGAATCTTGGCTGTTGGAGTCAGACGATGAAGCTGTGAGTTATGGCCTTTATCTATGTATACGAGTCTATAATAAAAGAATGCGGGTTGTCTCCTTTCTCGGAATAATACAATACCTACACCTTGAGGTTAACTTGAAGAAATCTTTTTTTTGCAACGAAACAAGATCTGCGTGGTCTAGCGGTAAAGCTCTTGATTCGCAATCTAGATTTGATTGATTGATTTGTGTTTTTTCACAATTAATTAATTAAAAATAACATATAGTATATTTGCGGCACGTTCCAGAGTGGAAGATACCCTGAGTATCGCCTTGGTGCAAGACCACCATTCCGAATTGAGACGATGCTTGAAATGGCTTTTAGCCGTGTTTGGTGACCAGGTACTTCCCCACCGTCCTCTTCCTCATCTCCTTCCCCTCCCCCACTACTTTAAGCCACCACAACGGTGACCGGACAAGTCAGAATGAAACCAACCCAGAAGCACCTCAGAGAGGTCATTAAGACATTAAGGCTCTGCAACCGGGCCCGAAAAGAAGAAGATGGAGAGATACGAAATTACGAATGTTAGAGGAGAGCGCTAACATTTGCAGCGACAAAATCGATGCGAAAATTGCGAAAATGTTTAATAAAACACGACTCGTTCAAAATAGAGCAAAAATCTCACGGGCATTGTCTTAAACAGCATCTAAAGAAACACTGTGAATTTTTTTCATACATATAACTTGTAAAATAACTGAAACAAACGTGTTAATAATAATTTTTGGAGAATACTTTGCGATGCTTTTCTGTCGATGGAATTTTATATAATTTGCGTTTCGGCGCGGGCAAAGTCTAGATATTATCTTCAAGAATAACATATATATTTTTAAGAGCTTTAAAACTTACCATGTTTAAGGGAAGTATGTAATAAATCAGTACAAATCCGGGTTACGGACCCTTGAGAGTGATGATAAAAAAATGGTTAAAAAGGTTAAGTTAGGTTAGGGTTACCGGCTATTTTAAAATTATTTTTTCATAACTTTTAATGACCTTTCTGAGGTGTTTATGAGTTGGTTTCATTCTGAGTTGGCATGGAACGCCACACAACATACCCCAATCGGGGATGCCATAGCCTCAGCGGCTCCAGACGGGTGCAGTCGAGACTCTTGTGCGGTATTCATATAAAAAATAAAAAAGACCACGGGTTGGATTTTAATATCTTCAATAATTTATTGATATGGTTTGGTTAAAAAAAAGGTAGCACATTAAGATGATGATTGATTGAAAGGCCATTCAAATCAAAAATAAAAATCAAAAACCAGGTCAAATCGTTCAAGGAAAATATTTACCAAAAACTCTCAGACAGTTTTTCATCGTCATAATCAAATTTATCCGGGTGCTAAATGGACTAGAACCGAAATGTACCAAGTCATTAACGAAATTGATTTCTATTTACATCTTCATGGAAGGCATTTTAAATTGTGTATTTTCCATTTAATGCTTCAATGGCTTCTGTCTGTCACTCACTTCCAGAACCAAAATAATAATGTTCTATTATTGGTTCAGAGAATCGATGTCGAGGCAGGTCAGGTTTTGTTTGATAGGCTAGGTCAGTTTTATTTAGGTTTACTGGGGTACATCAGTGAGGAAGGATTACCTAATCGGCACAGTTGACGCAACTTTCTGCATAGTGTGGTGTCGATTGCATTTATTAGGTACTAACTAACCGTCACCCCATTTCCTCGGAAAGGTAGACAGAGAAGATAGACAGCCACACAATTCTGTCTTGTACTCCTTCAATCACATGTCTTCAATCTTGTACTCACTCAATTTGGGAGGCGGGAATAGGTGACACCGCCCCGGGAACCTTTATTGGATAACCAACACCTCTGCCATAGTTCACCCCAGTGGTTCGCTACGATTGATGATTTAGTAGGGTGCCCAGGTTCATGGGCTGAGGTTTGTCTAGGTCTTGGAGTCGGATGACCAGGACACATTGAACCCCAGATTCCTACCCACCCCTTAAACCCTTTTTCTTCCCAGAACTCTCCTCTCCTTCTTTTCCTTAAAAAACCCTCTACACAGCATCCGCAAAGATGACTTAGGCCCTGAGGGAATTTATTTAAAAAAAATTAGAGTATGTAATTCACACGCGATAGAAGTGAAACTAGAAAGTCGCTAGATGTCGCTTTCTTTTGCCTCTTTATTTTAAAGTGATTTGAAGATTGGATATTGATTTACAAAAACTAGAAAGTTTATGTTTTTTGGATTTCGTAGGATTCGAATTTCTTTGGCCGCTGAGATGTGCGACGCACTATACCGCTGCGCTATGGGACGCGCTCGGCGAGGCGCGAATTTACGCATTATATTCCGACGACCCGTAAAAAAAACAAAGCGGCCAATGAGCGCAGACCTATCGTCGTTTCCGTTTTACATAACAACCAATAGGAGCCTTGAGCGCAGTTTGATGCTGCGCGGGTGTCGTAGTGCGTCATTTCCGTTTCATCCGAATTTCAAAACACTCTAACGGGGCTAAGGAAGTTTCACTTAAAAAAAATGTCTATATTATCACTTACATACTCTGATAATAATAATGGTCAGCGAGTGTTTATAGTTCATATTACCGCAAATATGAAAACATCGTTATTAAAACTGTAAATCCTAATTTTGTCTACGTGATCATTTTAGATCGGGCGACGCACCTTTTGAAAAATACTTCAACATTAACACACACAAAATTAGAAGGCAATTGAATGATTTAATATTATGTTTACATAAAATATTTCAGGGTCATCTTGATACTGCATGCCTTAGCAGTAGGTATTGAAATAAATATTTATAATTCCTATTGTTTGACATCATAGCATATTTCCCCTGAATAAGTAACCTAAAAAATAATATTGTTTTTTTCCGGTGTCTCAAAAGTGTCGACTACCTATATTAAGAAGATAGTGTGCTAATGTCAAGATTTATAGACAATATACCTATAAGGTTTCAGAAAAATAATAATTTTAGACTATTGCCCAAAAGCATGTAAAAATGATTAGGTTAATTATATAATTATGTACCTAGTGTCTCTCTCTCTCTGTTTTTTGCGTCTATTAGTATTTCCTATGTCCCCTTTAGTTGACTACTTGTAATTTAAAGTATTAATTGTAATATAACGTAATAATTTATTGTAATATAATGTATTAGTTGTAATTTTATGTATTAATTGTAATTTTATTATTCATTCGAATTTAATGTTTAAATGTTAATTGAAATTTAATTTATTAATAAGTATTCAACGTATATATTAAGTGTTATTTAATTTATTAATTGTAATTTTATGTAGTAATTTAATGTATTAATTGTAATTTAATATAATTTAATTATTTTGTGTAAATTGTGCATTAATATTGATTTACTAGTATAGCAGTAATTCTAATTTAGTGCATTAATTGTAATTTTATGCAATAATCGTAATTTAATATATTAGTTATCTTATAAACCAATGGCATGAGCCCGCTGTGGTAGCCAAAAAAAAACAAATATCTGTAACTTATAAAAAATTTATGAAATAAAAAATAAAAAATACTTAAATAAAAAAATGTATTAATTGTAATTTAATGCAAAATTTGTAATTTAATGTATTAATTGTAATTTAATGTATTAATGGTAATTTAACGTATTAATTTAAATTTTGTATTAATTGTTAAATAATGTGTTAATTGCAAGTTAATGTGTAATTTAATTATTAATTATTTATCGTAATATATAGTCTTTGCAATTCGATTGTTCTCAATATCCGTAAAAACTCGGTAAAAAAAAATGAGTGTGTAATTCACACGCGATAGAATGTCGCTAGATGTCGCTTTCTTTTGCCTGTTCATTTTAAAGTGGTTTGAAGATTGAGTATTGATTTACAAAAACAAAACGTTTATTTTTTTTGGATTTCGTGGGTTTCGAACCTCCGTCCGCTGGATTTCTCTGGCCGCTAAGATTTGCGACTCACTATACCGCTGCGCTATGGGACGCGCTCGGCGAGGCGCAAATTTACGCAATTTAAAAAACAAAGCGGCGAATGAGCGCAGACCTATCGTCGTTTCCATTTTATATCTCAACCAATAGGAACCTTGAGCGCAGTTTGATGCTTCGCAGGTGCCGTAGTGCGTCATTTCCGTTTCATCCAAATTTCAAATCACTCTAACGGGGCTAAGGAAGTTTCACTTCAAAATGTCGAGTTCCGCGGCAGAGGGCTAAGCCCATTTGGCTCATAATATGCGTCGTTTACGAGGAGGCAGATTTTACGTTGGAGCTATCAGCGGTGGTCCCATAACCACAAGATCTGCAAAAAGAGACATGTGGTTAGAGCGGAGCTCTCGGCGGCAGGACCGTAGCCGCTGTGGCTGGTTGTATGTTGGTTAGAGGCGGCGCGGACCCGAGCTGTCTAGACGCACGGGCGGCCCCCTCCCCCTCCCCCGCACCTCTCCCCCCACCAGCACCTGGCTGCCCACAGCAGACAGGTGTCCGGTCGGTGCATTAGCGAGGAGGTGGCCAACTCCTGAGAAAGGTATATTCGTCAGCGAATACAATATTTTTGGAAAATATCTTGCTGATGACTTTCACAAATGGGTATTTTCACAAACTGTGTATACCGTTAAAAATGTGTGGAAGATTTAAAGTTAAATTTTCTGTTTCAGATCGTTGTACTGAAAATGTTTAATTTAATCTATGCCAAAAACATTCTAGTACATCACCACAAAAATGATTCAGAGGCAGACACCTCACATGCTCATAAAACCAGAGCCAAACAAACAGACATACTTAATATACCAAAGTGTAACTCTTCATTTGGTCAAAGAAGTTCTGAATTTTTAGCAGTAAAGTTATATAACAAACTCCCACTTAGTATCAAACAAATTAAAACAAAAAATAGCTACATTAAAGACATTAAATGTTGGCTGAAGGAACTATCGGAAAATGAACTTACTAGTATACTTAAAACATCGTCATAGAAGTTTCTAGAAAACCTTATCCAAACATTGAAGTTAAACCATAGAAGTCGCTGAAAAACTTATCAAAAGCATAGTCCCCCTCAGCACAGGATCTCCTAGTGAGGAGGACTACGAATACGAATACAAAAATGTAAAAAATATTATATATATAGTTACTAAATAAAAAAATAAAAATAAAAAAAAACTATTTTCATTCATAACGGTTCTAATTGGCTGCAATGTCATTATAACATATAAACTGCTACTGGCTTTTAAGTCGGCTATCACCAACATTAACCAGCGTGACGTCAATGCCGCCGAATTGACGAATAAAAACGAGCATGCCGTTTTAGCGGCAATCCAATTTATTCGTTTTCGTAATTTTTCGAGATTAAAAAAATACAACGAAAATACCCTATTGAAAATTGAGTTAAGGTCAAAATATGACGTGTTATATATTACCATTTGTACCTAAAATATTTCAGAGGGAAAAAATAATGCTTTTTGCTTGCTGATTGAATCATAATGGAAAGAGAAAATTGTATCGCGGAGCGATAGACGTGAAACAAAAAAATGTTTGTCTCAGAGTTTGCGACATTGGGCAGGAGAGGTTTGTAAGAACTACTCGTAATTTGACTTTTAAATACTGGCAATTTTCATTATGTTGCCACAATGTAACGCATACGCACTTTTGAATGACGGAGCGGTTTGTGAAACCAACCGTCACTCTGTCGCTCTTAATAACATTATAGTTCGTATATATTTAACCTCCATGTTTCCAAGCCTTTCTGATAACATCACTTTTGTAAATTTGAGTGTTTAATAAAAGTTAATCTGTTTTGAACATAAAATCTCTTTATTTAGAGAGCTTCCTAATCTTTTAGCAATCAGCAGAACCATGGGCGTAGCCAGGGGGGGGGTTTTGGGGGTTCAAACCCCCCCCCCCGAAAAGTTAAAATATCAACATCAATAATATTAAAATAAGGAGAGTTAAGAGAATTTTATTTGTAACACTGACATCTCAAAATGATATTATGTATCTAAAAAGATAAATGGGGAACTCTGAAAGAAATAAAATAATTTAACTTTTAAGTTCCGTTTTTTCGGTGAATGCGGTTGATTTTTTTTTGGAATTCCGTTTCTAATTTCCGTTTCTAATCAGTGGTAAGTGTATACGTACTTTGAAATTATTATTTTACTTAGCAACAAGTGTTTAATAAACATATATCAGGATTAGTGTTACAGACAGGTGTTAGTGTATTGTGATTAGTGTTACAGTCAGTCAGCATAAATGTGATTATTAGAATAATTTGACTGCTTAAATTGTTTTAACATGTACTACTAACGTTTATTATGTATTTTGTTTTGAAAAGTTTTATTTTCTATAAACATTTATTACTTTAATTTTATTAAAAAAAAAAGATTTTTTTTTTAAATTAAGTAGTTACATAGAAAATAAAAGTTTTCAAAGCAAATACAAAGTCCGACAATACCCCCCCCCCCCCCCCCTCCCCCGACACGAGTTTTGCCCTTTCAGTCGTTTCATTTTCTTGAACCCTCCCCGAAACTAAAACCTGGCTACGCCCGTGAGCAGAACACTTTAACTTCCTCTCGCGATGCGCGATGGATGAAGCCGCGGCGTATCTCATTTCTATAATTTATTACATATTATGTACCTTAAACACATGTTTTAAAGCTCTTAAAAAATATGTGTTATTCTTGAAGATAATATTTAGACATTCCCCACGCCGAAACGCAAATTACATGATATTCCCTCGATAGGAAAATATGGCGAAGAATGCTCCGAAAATTATTATAAACAAGTTTTTTTCAGTTATTTCACAAGTTATATATTTGAAAAAATTCATAGTGTTTCATTAAATGCTGTTTTAGACAACCCCCGCGAGATTTTTGTTCTATTTAAACGAGTCGTGTTTTATTAAACACTAGCTGGTTCCCGGCATGCGTTGCAATGCCATATTTAAAGAAATTTCTCCCTGCATGTCCTTTCCCGTGCGTCCCCGTTCCCCTCCCGCATACCGTTCACCTCCCGCGTTCCCCTTCCACCTTCCCCGCCTACCCTCTCCCCTCTCCCGCTCCCCCGTCCCGCCAATCCCCCTCCCGCGTTCCATATATTCAGTCCCAATACATTCAGTTTTCAAACAGCTCGCGTGCCACATATTATAATTTTTTTATTCAAATTTTAATTTTTCATTCAATTTTATTTGGTACCTATGATAGGTATCTATTTAAAATATCTATATTTTTAAAAATCCACAGACAACTCTTTTGTTACAAAAAAAAAAGCTGCCTGCTAAATTCACATTCAGTAAAACTGTCACACGTACGAAGTTAAAATAGCCGTTAAGTTTTCTGAAATTATTCAATATTCTTAATTTTTCTTTCCGTAAGAACCTTCATATGTTCAATTATTCTGAATAATAAATAGTTGTAAAAAGTGCATTCCTCGTTCACTTTCAACCGTTTGTCCACCGCTGGCTGCTGGCGGCGAGTGCACCGTTGCACCGCAGCGCAGACAGAATGCGATTTTCACTTTACTTTGAACTGCACTTGGTTCCTGCTCTGATAGCAGGACCTCGAGAGCATTTGGGGACCCGGCTGGAGGGCGGTGGAGCGGTAGGAGGCGGTAGACCTCAGGGGGCGCTGTCGCGAGACTCTGGGACGTGTGTTTGTTTGGGAGGTGCACGTATATAATCTTATATTATCATGCATACTTGTACCTTAAATCAATTGTTCGTAACTTTAATGAGTTGTACGGTTTGGCTGAAGGTGTGAACTGGTGATGATAATCGAATATACGACAATCGAATTACAATAATCGCTCAACGTTAGTAAACAAACATTAAAGAAGGTAAAGGAATATGATTTTTCGAATTTATTCACCTTTAATTAATGGTATTATTTATTTATCTTTAAGGCTTGTAGCACTGTGTAACATACGGAATCGGACCACTAACTATAACTCCTTGTGAAGATTAACGACCTTTAGTCAAATTTAAACAATACCATAAGTACCTACATTAAGGTCTGGTAATAAGCGCTAAAAAGGAAGAAGAAGGGGAGATGTGTTAATACGAATGTTCGAAGGAGCGCGCTAATATTAAAAACGATATTATTTAAGCGAAAATTGTGAAAATGTTTAATAAAAAGCGACTCGTTTAAAATAGAACAAAAATATTGTAGAAACACTGTGAATTTGTTCATACTTGTAAAATAACAGAAAAAACGTTTTTACGATTTTTTTCTATCGAGGGAATTTCATATAATTATCGTTTCGTCGTGGCAAATGTATAGATATTATCTTCAAAGATAACATATATTTTTTAAGAAACTAAAAAAGTGTTCAAGATAAATATGTTATAAAACGATAGAAATTCAGCATGTAGCGGCTTAATGTATATAATATGTACATAAATATTTTTTATATATTTTTTCTCCCTAAATATTTTGTAATAAAATAATATTTTTTTACATAATATTTCGTATACTCTCCTAATAAAGCAGAGGCTTGTGCTTGGGAGAGCACAACTTATATATTATTATAACAATTCGAAAAATTACAGGGTACTAGGGAAATAACATAAATGTATAGTCTGTACCTACTATGGAAATAATATAAATATATCGTCTGTACTATGGAAGTAATATAAATATATCATCTGTATTATAGAAATAATATACATGTATCGTCTGTACTATGGAAATAATATAAATTTATCGCCTGTACTAGGGAAATAATATAAATATATCATCTGTACTAGGGAAATAATATAAATATGTACTACTACTCTACTATGGAAATAATATAAATATATGGTCTGTACTATGGAAATAATTCATTATCTACATCAACGATTTAACTAACCTTACCATTAAAGGAAACATAATCAGTTTTGCTGATGATACTGTTTTATTATTTCAAGAAGAAAATTGGACGGATACATTTAAGGAGGCTGAAAAAGGGCTTAGTGCACTTCAAAATTGGCTTAAAATCAGCTCGCTAGCCCTTAATATAAGCAAAACAAAATATATAACATTTTCAATGAACTCAAGGGGCCAACCAATAAAATCACTAGAACTAAAATTACATGAATGCCATGGAAATAATACACAATGTTACTGCCCTGTTATCGAAAAAACACAAAACATTAAATATCTCGGAGTAATAATTGACGAAAATCTTAGATGGGACCTACACATCAAAGGTATTACGGAAAAACTCACTAGCCTTATATATATTTTTTTAAATTTAAGAAATGTGTTAAATAAAAAGGATATGAAAAAGGTCTTCTACGCGTTATGTCATTCTCCAATTGAATATGGAATCATAGGATGGGGATCTGCTACACATACGTACCTACACAACCTGAATACGATTAAAAAAGGAATCATAAAGACCATATTGAAAGTACCAATTAGAACGCCTTCAATTGAAATTTTCAGTAACTTTGACGTACCAAATGTACAGCAAATATATGCCAAAAATATATTATTGAAGCTCTTCAAAAATAATGAATCCTCTACTAGACCGTGTATGCACAACACTAGATCGAATAAAAATGATATAAAAAATATTCCAAGTTTGGACCACATTTGGACAAAGAAACTATACATACTTTGCAACAAAACTTCATAACATACTTCCCCAAAACATAAAACTAATAAAAAATCCAATTGAATACAAATCAAGAATAAAAAATATGGCTTAAAGAGGTCAATGAGAAAACCCTAGCGAAGACGCTAAAAACGACATAGAAGACAAATGAACTATATTTAAATCACTTTAGTCCGCTTCGGCACAGGACCCCCTAGTGAGGAGGACTAAGAAATACAATATTTTATTCTTAATTTCACCATTATATTTTGTATGTAAATTTTTTTATATAGTCGCTATAATAAAAAAATATATATATATGTATATACATAAATTTATCGCCTGTACTAGGAAAATAATATAAATACATCGTCTGGAGGTACAATGGAAGTAATATAAATATATCGTCTTTACTATGGAAATAATATAAATATATCGTCTGAACTATGGAAATAATATAAATATATCGTCTGAACTATGGAAATAATATAAATATATCGTCTGAACTATGGAAATAACATTAATATATCGTCAGTAAATGGCTTCACTATGGTTTGATAATATCTTCAGAAGGTAATGTAATAAGTAATAATAATTATATAAGTGGAATTGCTTATAAATAAACTTTTTTTTTAATATAAATTGAATAAAAATGTTATTGAAAATATAAAAGAAAAAATTAAATTACTGGAAACTAAGCACGGTCGAAGCCAGGTACAAAAGCTAAAACATCATGAAAGTTTGTTGACCGCATTGATATAAATATTTTTGCATAAAATTATGACTATAGGTGCCAAGAACGTTATGTGCATTGTTAGAATGCGCATTATAATTCAATCTATTATGCAGCAAGACTTACTAACCATTAAATTCTTTGGTAATGCATACATTATTACACTCTTTACGCATCTTTAATACTTATTGGAATCAAACAAAAGGTTACATTTCTAAAGGGAAAAAATATTTTTTCTTTTTATTTAAACAATACATATAATATATAATTAACCAATGTATATAATATATAATATTAGTGGTAACAGTACCTCCCTAATTGAGAAATTCTCGAGTTTAGAGAGGGAGCACTATCAGATTGACAGTACTATACATACTTAACAGTTGTTACAATTTGGATGTATGTAGAACTATTTTTTTTATAACAAATGAATAATCAGTTGACATTTTTTTGTAAATAATGGAAAATTTTTATACATAATGAAAATATAAGTAGGCATTTTTTTTGTACATAATAAAAGATAATGTAAAATTTTCATACGTAGAGAAAATATAAGTTGGCATATTTTGTTCAT
Organism: Limnephilus marmoratus; assembly: GCA_917880885.1. Taxonomy (NCBI): domain Eukaryota; kingdom Metazoa; phylum Arthropoda; class Insecta; order Trichoptera; family Limnephilidae; genus Limnephilus; species Limnephilus marmoratus. The sequence continues at coordinate 27,698,517 of OU862924.1, read as the reverse complement.
AGCGGAAATATAATTGGCACATAGCTAAATCTAGTTAATAGTAGAATGTTTTTAAAGTTTTTGTTTAAAAATTTCATAATTCCTTTCAGATTGAATTTCTTTAGGGAGTTCGTTAAAGCATTTTATGGCTGAGTATGTGTAATGATGTTGGGCTGTTGTTGTATTAAGTTTAGGGATTATTATTTGTCCTGAGGTTCTCGGCCTGGTGCTAAATGACTTTGTTGTTAGTTTATCTTTGTGGATTTGAAGTAATGCATTATATCTACCTACCTACGTTTTATGAATGGATTTTAGACTTATTTACGGCAGTTTTTTTGCATTAGCTCCACACTGGAGGTAATAATGGGCCTGTGTCATCTTTGGGGATGCTGTGTGGAGGGTCTTTTTGGAGGAGGAAGTTCTGGGAAGGATAAAGGTATGAAGTGCCTAGGAATCTGGGGGTCAGTGTGTCCAGGAGTGACGGATGTACGAATCCTACTGCGGTGTGAGGCGATATTCGATATCCTGCTGGAGAAGTCAAAAGGTCTCCCTCAACCACTCACTCCCGAACGGGCTTGCCGTTGGTGGAGACACACATCCGCTGCCAAGATCCGGACACACCTCATGAACCCGGCATCCCTGCTGAGTCATCAAAAGTAACGACCTTGGGGTGACCTATGGCAGAGGTGTTGGTAATCCAAAGATATTTAAATACAGAGAGATATGCTATGGTGTCCGCGCAACTGTCGCCGGACTACGCGCTAATTAGCGTAGTTTTCATACAAAAAGAATTTGTTCATTTCGTTGATTTTTTGAAAATCTCCATTAATATTGGTTAACAATATATTTTGAATAAGGAAAGAATTCGTTCATTTAGTTTAAAGTTCGTTTGGTTTATTCGTTAATTATTTGTTCTTTTAGTTTATTTGTTAATTGGTAAACAATATCGGCGACACCCGGAAGCGCAGACCCACATAGTAAAAACAGCAGATAGCACATCTACTTATATTTCAATATCTTTGTGGTAATCCAATAAAGCGGTACCCATATGCGCCTCCTAAATTGAAAAGCAGAATTTTCCGTAAACTTATAATCCTACTTTTTAATATTTTTACTTATCTCATCGTTTTCGTCTTATAAAATGTAATATGAAAAGATCTAAACATCTTGAAGGATATTTGGTAATTTTTTTAAAGTAAAGTGTAGCACTGTAAGTCTATTTATAATTTGTGAAAATTACCTTAATTCGTTTTGGATGAAAATCTTAAAAATAATTTGGAAAGGGATAGACATACTCGTGTAGATTCGGTAATATGAAAACTAAACTAGTTGATCTACTTTTTAAAACTGTAAGACATATTCTAAATTCTATGATATAAAAAATATGTACCTCGAATCAGCATAATCCTTAATGGAATACAGCACTAGTGCATTTTTGGATGCAATTATATTTACACACTTTTTAAAGCTAATAAAACCTTACTAAAAATGTGGATGTTAGTAAAGCAACAATACTAAATACCCACATCAACCATATTTGAAAAATTTCCAGTGCTGAAAATTAAAAAAATATTTTCAAAACAAATACTAATTTTCCTTTAGAAAAACATTACAGATAAAAAAGCTATACAATTCACTTCCAACATCTAGACTTACAGAATATAAAAAAAAATAGCTGACCCAGCCACGCGTTGTTGTGGCTAACGAAACACAACGCCATCTATTGGATCGTTACCCAACCTTTATAACCACGATAAATTAACTCACACCGCCATCTGTTAATTCGCATACAAATCAACACCGCCCGCTTGCTAGCCCGCTCGTCCACCACATACAGACATTCTCATATTTCAACCAATTTAAACAAAATCTTGACAAATTATCTACCTAAACCTCTCTCATGAATCACTCTATCTATTGGTAAAAACCGCATGAAAATCCGTTCAGTAATTTTTAAGGTTAACGCGAACAAGACAGACGCGGTGGAGGACTTTAAGACGACAATATACCCTAAAATATGTTCAGAATCTTAACGACATAAGTAAAGAAGCCGTGTATACAAATTGCGACTCGCGACCCGTATTTTGGGCGGACGTACTATTGAATTTGCCCTATCAAAGAAAAGAAGAAGAAGACAAATAATGTGAGAATCTTGACGACGTAAGTGAAGAAAGCGTGAAAAAAATATACGCCGCGACACGGCGTATTGTACGAACGTACGGTCGAATTCACCCTAGCACGCCTGGAGATTCGACCCTTCGGCCGCGTTCATTTCAATTAATTCTGAAGAACGTGTTACTAATATTTAAAATGTGTCTCCATGTTGCCCTCCCGAATTTATTAATTCATCATCTAGAAAAATAAAATCCGGTGCTTACCGCTAATTTTATAGTTGAAAAACGGGTTACAAAGTTTTAAAATCGTTGTACGTAAAATATATTAATGTAAGGTACTGTTTTTATTAATCTAAAATATAAATATCTCGCATTCCTTGTGCGGCATGGAAATAAAAAAAGTTATTAATATGTAGAGATATACTTGGAACTGGCTGCAATCGTCAAAAGTTTAGAACTCCTAGCGTGGAGGACAATATATAATATTTTGTATTAATATTTGAAGAAATAAAAAAAAAAAAACATTAAAAAAAAATGCAGAACTTTATCATAATTGGTATTGGATTTATGTCCCAATTCTCACCATTGCAATGTGACCTTCAATTTCTTTGGTTAAAAATATTAAATTACTAAAAATATTAAATATTATAATAATAAGATCACATTCCCTAAAAGAAAACAAGAAAACGATTTAGATCTCGAAAATGTAACCAAAATATCTAAAAATACATTTTTTAATATTCTCGAAGAAAAACGTTCATTTTTGTTTCCAAAATTTGATACTTGGATTCCTTTATTTATAATCTGATGAAAACGGCGGTACGAAAATAGTGGTATAATACAAAAATAATAAGAATCTAATAACTGGGGGCGTTATATTACAAACCAATTTAAATTTTCATGGTAAATGTCTTAAAATAAACTCTCATAAAATGATGAAACTAGATTCTGACCTAGACGTAAAAAATTCGACTTTAAAATTTAATAACCGACTTTTTCACAACGTAGTAAAGATTATTTTGGTTTCGGATTCAGTTTTAAAGGTATAATAACATAATATAAAGTGTAAAATTAAACTGAACAAAAATAATGGAAATTGTGAATGGGCGTTTTAAACGAAAGCTTTTTTATTATTTTGAATTGATAAACTAACGTTTAAGACAAGATTTTTATGCATAGCACAAAGGGAAACAATTATTATTAGCAATAATTATCAGCCTGAAACACTCATTTACATTGAAAAATCTTCCGAGAAAAGATACATGACGCCAACGGGACTTGAACCCGTGTCCTTCTGATTGCCGGTCAGGTGCTCTCACCACTGAGCTACATATTGAATTATTTGGAGGGTATTAGATAAGCCGCCATAGCCATCAGTGGTGATAGCACCTGACCGGCAATCAGAAGGACACAGGTTCAAGTCCCGTTGGCGTCATGTATCTTTTCTCGGAAGATTTTTTCAATGTAGATGAGTGTTTCAGGCTGATTATTGCTTTTATGAAAGATGTTTTATTCACACCGGTCTCTTTATGTAAACTATATACATATGGGAACGTACCCATACTACGTGACCAACTTTTTGTAATTTTTAACCCCCACCCCCCCCCCCTGGTGACCAAAAACCTAAGCAACCCGCCGCTCATTTGTACCAAGCGTGACATTTCGAAACCCCCCCCCCCCTAAACGTGTCACGTAGTATGGGTACGTTCCCTATAGTACACATATTTTTTTTACCTTAATAATTTCCCACAGGGCCTGAGATGCTGAGATGGTCATCTGAGATGCTATGTGGAGGGTCTTTTTGAGGAGAGGAAGGAATGAACATTGGTCTTGAAGAGACCCAAATTCAACCACGAGGCGCACTTGCGATTTGTACACGGTTACCAGTTGTGTAGTGTTAATCTGCGGGCCCTATACAGTACGCCCAGTTTTTGAGAGGCTAACTTAACTCTGGCTTGATGGTGCCCCCCTACCTGAGCTGGTCACTTAGCATACACCAAGTATATCAATGGAGGCCGTGTTCGGAAGATTGCTTCCGTTGAAAGAGACTAGATATCGGGACTAATTTGAAAATCTTTAGTTTATAAAATCGTTATTTTCATACTTACGTTTATACTAGTTAGTTGCCATTACAGAAGAAAATTTTGGGACAGTACTCAACCGTCAAAAAATGATAACACTTTGCATATAACCATAGATCACCATGAAAACATCTGTCACATGCCTTTGCCGTTGCCGATGACAAATCATAAAAGATACATGTGAAACTCACAATAGCGAACAGCAATTCATGTTCAATCATTTTTAACACACGTTCTAGTCATTTTTTTAATCAATGTTTTAATTACAAAATTTAATAAATATGCAATATCTCCACATAATATAGTTAACCTGTCAGATTTCAAATATTCAAATAATTCCAAATGCACACATTTCTCAGCAAATGAAAGAGTAAATTTAGTTCTTACCTATCCTAGTACTGTGTTTAAAATTGTAGCAACTAGCGTCGTTTCTGAATGAAATATCTCAACCAATAGGAGCCTTGAGCGCAGTTTGATGCTTCGCAGGTGCCGTAGTGCGTCATTTCCGTTTCATCCGAATATAAAATTAGTCTAACGGGGCTAAAGAAGTTTCACTTCAAAAATTTAATATAAAAGTTTTCAATATTTTTTTCAACATCTATGTAATTGTCAAAATTTAGGTGTCCAGCTATTTCATGAACTATTAGCGAGTTCCCGGCATGCGTTGCAATGCCACTTATAAAGAAATTGTTTCTTCCTGCGTCTCTTTTCCCATTTTCCTTCCCCTCCCATGTCCCCTCCCCTCACGCGTTTCCCCTCCACCTTCCCCGCCTTCCCTCTCCCCTCTTCCGCGAACCCCCTTTCCGCGATCCTCTCCCGCGTTCAATATATTCAGTCCCGGTACATTCAGATTTTCAAACAGCTCGCGTGCCACCTAATGCAATTTTTTTTACAAATTATCATTTTTCATATAATACAAACATTCATTTATGTATATTGTGAGAACGATCAATCAAATTTGGTACCTAATATAGGTAAATATATTTAAAATAAATATAATTTTTGATTAGATTCAAAGTATTCGATTTTGGTTAGTACCATAGGCGTGACTTCGATTAAATTCATTGATTTAAAGAGTGAATTCAAAAATTGAACCTTGATTGAACAATCATTGTTTTGCAAAATGTCATTCACAATTTTTGACATTCTTGATAGTTTCGTAAAAGTTTTTTTCAATGATTAAAAAAAATTCACATGTTTTGCCATATATGGTTGTAATGATCCAGAAACCTTCGCGAGGGTGGAAAGAAGGTATTTTAAAAGTTTCAAATTTCCTGAGCAATGCATAGACATCCCGCAAATATAGAAATAAGCATATTTTAATTTTTATGTATATTTTTTAATTTTTTTATTTTTTATTTATTTTATTATACTTAATTATTATTATACTTAATTTTTACATTTATTATACTTAATTACAATTTTACAACAAATATATATATTTTTTTTACACGTATTTTTTTTTACTACCCTTCCATTTAAAGCATTTGCTTGTGCATGGAAGGGGAGTGTACATAAATGCTATTAGTTATTAGTTATAAGTTAGTACTTAAATAATTAATTGTACATAAATATATGTGAGCTTTATTTGAAAATGGTGTGAATTTTTTTAAAAAAAGAAAGAATGTAATGGAAAACTAAGGATATTTGTAAGATTAATTGACAGTAGTTTTTTTCTTAAGAATATTTTTAAAATGTCTCTTGACAGAGAGCAGTATTCGGGTTTTATCATTAATGCTTCTGATTTCTTCTGGTAGACGATTGAAAAAAGTTCTTCCCTGGTAAGTATAATGATGCTGTGCAAAAGACGTATTTAGTTTTGGGCATAGAAAAACATGTTTAAGTCGAGTTCTGTTTTCATTTAAAAATGGATATTTATCTTTTTCCTTTATAATTTGAATCAATGAATTTTTAATATATAAATCTTTAAATGTGGGTACTTGAAATTCTTCAAACAGGCGTTCTGTTGGGTAGTCTAAGGATTTTTTTAATATAATTTTAATAATTGTCCTTTGTACAATTTCTATTGGAAGAAGGTTACATTTATACGCGGATCCCCAACTAATAATAGCGTATTGTAGAGTGGATTGAACTAAGGCATAGTAGATTAAATATAGATTTTTTATCGACAGAAAATTTCTAATTCTTAAAAATATATATATTAATTTTCTGATTTTGTTTACTACTTGACATATTTGTTCCTTCCATTTCAGATTTTTGTCGATAATTACTCCGAGATATTTAATTTTATTTGTTGTTTTTAATATTGTACAGTTTGATTTGCAATAATTTTGGCTATGAATTTTAGTATTATCGTGTATGACAATGTTAAAATTTTTGGGAGCATCGTTTGGATGGATTGCAAATGGAATTACAAATGTCTTTTCACTATTTAGTGATAGTAAATTAGTGTCGAAAAAATTCTTAAGCGTGTTGATGTCTTCTGTGGCCTTTAATTCTTATTTTAATCTTTATGTAGATTGCTGCCAGCGTTTAGCTGTAATGCTTTTCCATCAAAATTTTCCTGCAAGCTTGTTGCTGTAAGCATTTCTATCAACTTATTGCAGTGACATTGTTGATATAAGGCCTTTTCATTAACCTATTGCTGTAAGGTTGTTGCATAAAGCCCTTCCATGTAAAGTAAGGTGTGTCAATTATTTCAACTTTTGAATTCAGAAACGCCCGGGGTCTCAAAAGTTGCGTCTTACAAAGAAAATGAGAACTGCATTTAATTTTTTTTTTTAAATGGATATTAGCCCGCTAAAATGCATTGAAAATCAGAAAACAAACCTAAAACCATTTTTTTTTTTAAATTTTTAATAATAATAATTTTTTTTAGTTTTTTTTTTCAGTAATTTAACTTTTTAACGTTTGTTTATTATTATAAAATGTGTATAACTGACAAAAATGAAAAAAAGTTCAAGTTTATGAATACAAGTAAGTCAACAAGAATTCTGATTTTATCTAGAAAAAGTGTTATTTTCCCCTTTTATATATTTAACCAACACATTACAACTGTTTTAAAAAAATTTTTTTTGGGTTCTTTGTACTGCAATTATGAAATGAAAAATAAGTTTGGTACAAAATATAAAATATGAACCCTTTGTTTTATATTTTTTCCAAATCACGAATTTTTTTGTTTTTCAAGACTTCCGGCCATTTTAGCGGGCTAATAGTGAACAATAATTTCATTTATTTTACGTTTTCGAATAGCTACAGATCATACGAAACTTTTGAGACCCCGGGCGTTTAAATATAAGGCCATTTTTTTTCTCTCTATGGAGAGCGACACAAGCTAATGTAGAGCCTTCCATGCTGTAAAGCCTTTCCATCAAAAAATTGCTATCAGCTTATTGCTCTAAGACTCTTCCATCAAACAGTTTCTGTCAGCGTTTCATGTAGTTAACAGAAACTAGTTGCTTGAAATATGTAACCCAAAACTACTATAAACCGTTGAATTTACGTTTTCCAATTCATCTTTAACTAGTAAGCTTTTGCTCCCTATCTCTTCATTACAAAGCCATGCCTATTGGCCACAAATGGTTTGGAATGTAACTTTTAGCGTTACTCAATGAAAGAAATTTTGATTTTAATATCTGACTTTGTGTAGACGGTTGTACTCCTAATTGATTCACTCGGGAGTCTAGTAGTGCATCTCGCATGTACGCCTTTCATTCAAAACCCAGTGAACGCTTAAAATATACGTACAAAAATGTAAATAGGTATAAATTTTTCTTTCAAAGTACTACAGGTATAACTTCCGAAAGAGAAAATGGCTTGCCGCGAGTAACAACGCCTTATTGTAACTAACTCACTACTGTATATGTTTATTTATCATATCAATATTTAAATACTTCTTTCAAACATATCACTTGGATGGTCGATGGTGGTGGAATCGTTAATGGAAGTTCACCTCACGTACGGAGTTCTCTTCTTTATTGAGGCTAATAAAATTCCACGTGTAAAGTACCTACCTAGTCTTTCAGACATTCGTCCTTGCTTACTGTCCAGTCATCCTTTTGCTGGGAACTCCGTCGTAGGATGGTCGTGGGCAATCAATCCAAGCTGTTTCTTCTTTGATGTCTATCGCAATATCAGGAAAAATAATATTTTGTATTATTACCACAACACCTTTTTTCATTAACTCCGCACAGGAGGCCCTGAGGAAAATAATTTCCCTCGGGGCCTATGTCATCTGAGATGCTGTGTGGACGATCTTTTTGAAGAGAGGAAGGAATGAACATTGGTCTTGAAGAGACCCATGTTATAGGAAGGAGAAAACACAGAGACCGGCAAATCTTTCCACAGCCTAGCTGTTGAACACAAGAACGGGTCGAAGAAGCGACCCGTTCTCACGTGACAAATGTCAACCGTGTACATATCGCTTGCTGAGGATTAGTTTATACTCCTATATTTTATTTTTTTTTTTTAAAGCTCTAAATGCAGTATGTACCTATTCGTTCAAAATTCAACCAAAAATGTTAGATATTCTTTATTTGAAGATGGATTTACCCTTTTTAATATTTTTAACAATTAGTTTGAAATATTGGAAACAAAAATACTATTTTTTTAAACTTCAAAACTTTATTTTCTCAATTCGAGTTTTTGTGGACATAGTACAAACCAATCCTGAGAAAGCGCTGTGTTGGGCACGCGTTTGGCGTGTTTCCCGACTGTGCACCGGTGCCGAAGGGATCAATGACGTCAGTTCCTCAGAGCATCTTCCATTGTAATACCGGTAGAACAAGGACAGCATTCCCACCCGTTAAGATGGAAGAAGTATTTTGGAGCTCCAGACCAAAGGTGGCTGCCAAATTCTACAGCGGGGCGCACTTAAGATTTATACAGGGTTAGCAACTGTGGACTATTAAAGTATCTGCGGGCCCTGTACAGTACAACAATGTATAATGCCGAAGAACCTTGAGCGACTACATAGGTATACCTAAATATATTTATACAAATTAGGTAATGGCTCACTGGGTACACCTAACGACCTAACGCTACGAAGTTGATAACGATGACGTTCTGCGTACCAAATTGAAACACGATATTTTCAGAGATGTTATTTGTTAATTCTTTGAAACAAGCTATTTTATTAACTCTACAAATAAATTTAGTCTGTCGATGTTTTCATTTATTCCAAAATATTAAATTTGTAAGATTTAAAATATTTTTTGGCAATATTAGGTTAACCTACACATTATTATATATTTTTTAAATATGTTTTATTATGTTAAATGACGTCATTGTGCGTAGATACCTACGCAAAAAACAGGTTTCTTTTCTCTTTTCTCTTTTCAACAACTTCTCTTTTCTTTAAGTTGTATTATCGACCCTTTGGAATAACAAGGTTCCATCTATCGCGGTTAGTAGGTTTACCTATACTTTATTCTCTTTTATTTTTATTTGTTGTATTATGTTGATTGTTGCTATTAGGTATGTACACTTAAGCAAAACTAGGTTTTCCTGAGCTTTCTTCTCTTTTCTTTTAATTTGTTGTATTATGTTGATTGATGCTATTATGTACACTTAAGCAAAACTAGGTTTTCCTGAACTTTCTTCTCTTTTCTTTTAATTTGTTGTATTAGGTTGATTGATGCTATTATGTGCACTTAAGCAAAACTAGGTTTTCCTGAACTTTCTTCTCTTTTCTTTTAATTTGTTGTACTATGTTGATTGGTGCTATTATGTACGTATATATTTTGTGGTGTACCTCTAAAATTTTGCTAAAATTATCAGCTGTATACCAACATAAACCTAATGTAATATTATGAACTAATAACGGAAACTTCTTAGATGGACCATCAAAATTTGTAAATTTTGTGAATTTTCGTAAAATAAATAATTCTTTTTTTTCCATACCGATAGTGAATATACACAAGTCCTCTGGGTCTAGAGAGCTCGCCTCACTGGAAACAATCACACTCACGTCACAAGTCCGACATTCGTGTCTGCCAGCTATTAATGCGATTTCCGCTTCAGATCAGGGCCGCTTCGGGAGCTTTGTCCAATGGTACAAAAAGGGCCTCATTTACCACTAACAGTTAAAAATATTAACAGTGAAGCAAGGTACGAAAACGCAATGGTACAAATAGGGCCCCGTTCACCAGTAACACTTCAAAATATTAACACTGAATCAAGGTACGATAACGCAATGGTACAAATAGGGCCCCATTTACCACTAACACTTCAAAATATTAATACTGAAGCTAGGTACGATAATGCAATGGTACAAATAGGGCCTCATTTACCACTAACACTACAAAATATTAACAGTGAAGCTAGGTACGATAATGCAATGGTACAAATAGGGCCTCATTTACCACTAACACTTAAAATTCAAAATATGAACAGTGAAGCTAGTACGATAATGCAATGGTGTAGTCTCAGCCAGACATGCAAGTGAAGAAAGCTAACTCCATGAGGCTCTGTTCTGTAATCTTTTAAAGCTTATTTCTTAAAAAGCTTAAGGCGAAGCTAATTCGATTAAACTTCACAAGGAATTGGTTAACAGTATGAATACCAATGTACTCGTATTCCTCTAAGCCTCTCCCAGCGTGCTAACGGCGCTATATAAATTAGCCAAATATTAAAATTATTCACGATAACCAAATAAACAACACTGTCATCAATTTTTTTTAAGAACAACTCCCCTTTTAAACGACTTCGAAAAGGAGGAGGTTCTCAATTCGACTGTATTTTTTTTTATTTATTTATTTTTTATGTTTGTTACCTCAGAACTTTCGACTGGGTGAACCGATATTGATGATTCTTTTTTTATTTGAAAGCTGGTGCTTCCCATGTGGTCCCATTTTAATTTGGTCCAGTTCTGACAATGGCATCCATGAGAAAATCACATAAGTCTTAAATTTGCATCAAGTATGTGCGCGACAAATGGACGAATAACTCAATATCACGCCAACCGATTTCGATGATTCTTTTTTTATTGGAAAGGATGTACTTCAAGGGAAGTTTGATGAGAGTTTGGTTAGGTTCTGATTATGGGATCCATGACAAAGTAACGGAACTCTCCAATTCTGAAGAACAAATTTACGATACTCGGCCGAATCTTAATCGAATTAGTTAGTGTACTTCAGATTCACTAAAAATCAAAAAATAAACAAAAATTTTACCAAAACAAAAAAACGATTTAAAAAAATGCACTAAAAAGTAAAAAAATAATTTCGTATTCTTCTACAACTTTATAATCAACTTACCTTTTCTACTCATCAATATGTAGGTACGATTGTTATTTTTGGAGTCCCTTTTATTACTTTTGAAGGTTATTCCCAATGTAATATATCATTGAAGAAGAAGATAACACTAATAATCTAAACGAAATAATGAAAATAATGAAATAATGAAAACAAGACACAGAAAAATAGAAAAACATGGGTTCTCAACTGGGACTCTCAGCAATCAATCGAACTTATTGATAGATACCCAACACATCTCAAGTTGTCTTACTATCGGATGTTAAGAGAATTAAAAGACAAATGTTAAACAAAATATCATATGTATTTTGGTCCGATGCGGCCCCGTTTACCAGAACCGATTATGGCTCAGGTGGTCATTATTTCGGTTCCCGGAGTCGTGGCAAGAAGCAAGAAGAAGTAGTAAGAAGGTAGAAGCAAGAAGTAAGAAGCCACCAGGTAGTGGCACCGAGCACCGAGCACTGGGCACCGGGAACCGGGCACCGGGCACCGGGCACAGACACCAGCAGAAGAAGGCGATCATTATGTATGACACGGAAGCGGAATTATCATCGCAGGGCGGCAATTACAGAAACACGAGGAACGCACTGAGTACACTCGACTTGTACAACTCTTCATTAGGGTGGGCCGTCAATGTATGGATCATTTTTTTAGACAATCCCTCTATTAAGAGTCAATTTTTTTACCAAAACCAATAGATTTTGACATCTTTTTAGTATTTTTCAGAATCGATAATATGTACAGGGTATCAAGGGACGTACTTGACTTACTTTAACTAGAGATTCCTGACATTATTTGGAGAGAAAATAATGTAAAGGAAATTTTTGTCTCCCGTGACTTTTTTTATGTTGTTTTTTCAACTAAAAACATTAAAAAAAAATCGAAAGTTTACCAAAACAATCTCAACAAGTAGTGAGGTCATAATCAAAGCGACCAATGAGCGCAGACCTCGCGTAATTTCCTTAGATTATATCTCAACCAATAGGAGCCTTTAAAAGTGATATCATTTTCAAAGCTGCCGATGAGCGCAGTTAATGCGTCGCAGGTGCAGTAATCGTCATTTCCGTTTCATCCGAAATTCAAATTACAGGGGTGCTATAGAAGTTTCACTTAAAAAATTAGTAGGTATTGGACAGTTAGAGGCGGGGTTAGGGGTTACTCGGTTCAGTGACTAGTGACGACATGTGGAAGATTTTATTATTTTTGCCAAAATTTTATGTTTTTTTTCTTCATAATATTAAAGTTTCAGGGGTTTAATGGTTGATGAAGAGAATGACAAGGTTCTACAAATATTTTACATGGTCCTTTTCTAATCCTCAAATCAAAAATCTCTCCAAAAGACTAAAAACTAAAACATTTTAACGTAATATAAGCATTTCATTTCGATCGTAAATAATCATTAGAGGTAAAACCATTGACCCGATCTTTAAAGCCCAGAAACTAATTATTAAGATTATATTAAAACTACCGATCAAAAGCAGTTCGGATGCAATCTTTAGGAGAATCTGTGTCTTGGACATTAGGCAAATTTATGCCAAAAACATATTAGCATACCTCTTCAAACACAGAACTACCTTTGAAAATGTCCAAACTGCTCGCGATACTAGAACCAAAGGGCATAATCTCCTAATTATCCCTTTTGCTAAAAAAACCTTTGGCCAATGAAATTTTAGATACTTTGCAACAAAACTATATAATAGACTTCCACTGGCAATTAGACAAAACACAATGTATCTTAAATATAAATCTGACACCAAGTCCTGGATTACCAGCCAAAATAGATCCAACATCAAAGATTATATCAAAACTAACTTATAAGTATTTATTTTTAAAATTTTACGTTGATGATTAACTGTTACTTGTAATATTGTGTTATTATTTGTACTTTGTATGTGTTATAATTATAAACTGCTCATGCTAAGCGCCTGCTCTCAACACAGGCTCTCCTAGTGAGACAGGCATAGAATAAAACAAATTGTAACTCAAAACTAATAAAGATGAATAATAAAAAAATAAATAAAAAAAACAATTAAACAACAAAAATATAATTTAATAAAAACTCTTGCCTTGAGAAGCCAAAGAACCAGTAGTAGAAAAAGGGGTGTGAATTTTTTTTAGAAAATATAGTTTTTTATGTTGTCAATATTCGAATTCGCATATTTCGATGGCCCTCCCTACTGTACAATGTACGAGACTTCGAGTACCTATTTTAAGTAGCTGCCGAGTGAGCGATGTGTTGACACGAAGGGCTAGTAGGATCAACGAAAGAAAGAAATAAGACATGATTCGAAAATTCCACAAGCAACGACGTAGGTTAACATTAACCGAACCTTCATAATCCTAGAGTTTTCATTCAATATTTTTCTTTCAACTTTAGTTATCTTAACCTCTAATCGACCGGAGACGCGAATCCACGCGCAGTTTTTGCGCATGCGCGCGGAAAAAATTTCGAAAAAAAATATGTTTGTCTGCGATTTTGACCCTTCTATGTACAGAATTTGTATGAAGGACAGGATCAGAATCGCTTGCGCCAATATTTACCCATAAGATAGGCAAAAATTTCATTCACCTTGCAAACCCCAGAATATTTTTAAATGATTTTATCTGTGGCATCAAAATGTCAAATTTGCCGCGACTCTTTCTGTCAAAGTAGATGCGTGTTACTTGACGAAAACATCGTAAAACCTATCAATTTACGTAATTAACGCAAGTAATGTTGTTTTGGTACATAGTTTATTGTTCTAGGAATGTGTTTCGGTCAATAAAATATACGATAACTCAAAATTAATCCACAAAACATTCAATTCAAAATTCAAAGTCGTGCTTTGTTAGGGAATTTCCGTGTTTTTCCTGGCTTGTGAAAAAGACCCCTTCAATATAAATCATTATAACATTTTTAATTTTTACAATTTAAAAAAAGAAAGGTTAATATTTCGAAGAAAAAAGCACATATTTTCGGAACAAATGTGAGTTAAAAGAGAGTTAATAGGTTGTATAAAGAAAAGTCTGTAAGTTTCTAGGAAGATTATTATTGTTTAAGAACATTGCTAGGTTCTTCGTAGCTTTATTTTTCAAACATAAATGATTGTTGTACAATCGGATCCTTTCGATGCTTCCGAAAAGCTTAAGTTGTCAAGAGAATAGTTAAAACTTAAGACTTCCTTACATATACTTGATTAGAATAGAAAACTACTCATACTAAGTGGTCGACCAATTCACCTACCTGGGCTCCAGTCTGACAGAGAATAATGAGGATCCAGCAGAAATCAGAAGGAGAATCACAGCAGCCAACAAAACATACTCTTTGCTGCCAGTGTTTAAGTCACGTAGTGTCCACAGAAAAACCAAAATAACCATATATAAGACCATTGTTAGAACTGTATATTGGCATATGGATGTGAGGCGCTGACACTGGCGGTAAAGATGGCTGAAATGCTGGATACTTTTGAAAGAAAAGTGCTGAGAAGAATATGTGGACCCATGAAAGAGGGTGAACAGTGGAGCATCCGGCACAATACAGAATTGTATGATATATATAAGGCACCTAGCATCTCAACACATACGAGACTCCTCAGGCTGAGATGGGCTGGGCATGTACAGAGAATGCCGGATACACGCGTCCCAAAAAGAATTTTGACTGGACACCCAGGTGGAAAGAGAAAAGTGGGAAGACCCAGACTGAGGTGGGAAGACGAAGTAAGAGGGGATGCAGCACAGCTTCTCCAGGTAGCAAATTGGAAGTTAGCCGCTGAGGACAGGAGGAGTTGGAGGCGACTGTTGCAGGAGGCCAAAGCTCGATATGGGCTGTAGCGCCATCGAAGAAGAAGAAGAAGAATAGAAAAGAGAAAGTACGTCATGGTATAAAACATTTGAGAAATTAAAAAAAAATAAAAAAATGTAACGGCACTATACGATTTACAAAAAAAAAATCTCCCTAGTTACGAAAGCCATAACAATATTTGATTTCTATCTAATATAATCAGTTCCATGACAATCCACCAAATTGGCATTTCAACAGTTTCAACACCCCTCTGAAAAATCATTAAAAGTGGTAAAATTTAAAAAAAGATAGGTCTTAATCCAACCTAACGTAACCTATTTAACAATGTTTATTGTTGGTTTGGTCACCAATATAATTTTCCCTCTTCGTTAAAGGCAGAAATTAATTCTTGTCTAATGATAAAGGACTTAGCTTGCAATTTATTGAACTCGTGACTCGTGTATGCAAACCCGAAGATTAGGTTTTGATTTTAGCTCCTAATGTGCCCTACCTCTTGGCAATTTTCATCACACTATGGTTAAAAATCTAAAGCGAATAGATCATCTTTCTCGTAATCGAAATGGGATGTTTCACGACTACCGAGAATAATATTCTTCCACATTTCATTTAATCTAAAATTTAAACATTCTAAACCCATTTCCTTCTTCAAGCCCACGGTATACAGTGTCTTCTACCTCGAATAAGCCAGTGTCCAGTATCCAGCTCACTGCAGACAGCGACCTTGCGGTCACCTGGGCGGGGGCGGTGCAGGGAGCGGATATAAATGTAAGCCGTCTACGCCCTTCACACGCTTAGGGAACGTACCCATACTACGTGACACTTTTAGGGGGGGGGTCTTCAAAATGTCACGCTCCATACAAATGAGCGGCAGGTTGCTAAGGATTTTGGTCACCGGGGGGGGGGGGGGGGGGGTTAAAAATTGCAAAAAGTTGGTCACGTAGTATGGGTACGTTCCCTTACAGTAATGCGCTGGCTTAAAAATCGTCATCAGGTCTTAAACAAGGGCGGAAACGCAACAGCTTCTCGACTAAGAGGTCGAAAAACCCTCAAATAACAACATAACTGGAGAAAAAAATCTTTACAATGACTTTTAATTGTTTCATATTGGCTTTTTCAAATTTCTAGAAGCCAATTTTGCATCGTTTCAAATTTGGCCTTCTGCGACATATAAAAGTATTGCTATTAACGTGTTCACTGTGATTTTAAAAGCAGAAGACGTTACTAATAGCCTTACGACTGTACGGTTCGAATTTAAGAGCCCGACTTCGAATGCATCTTTGACGCCGCGCCTTGTACATCTTCGTACTTGAAGTTTATTAAAAAGCTGCTTTTGTAATAGAACCGAATTCAAGCAAGTTGCCAATAATGCCAAAAGACGACGCTACTTACGTTAACAACTAGCGTTAGGAACATCGCCTCGCTGGCGTAAGTACTATTGTATTTGTAATTTCGTGAATCTCTCCGGTATGAAGAGATTGATGATGATATATGATTATTATTGTAACTGGCAGTTGTTTATAATAATACCACGCGTCTTCCTACTAATATTATAAAGGCGAAAGTTTGTATGGATGTATGTTTGTTACTCTTTCACGTAAAAACTGCTGAATGGATTTTAATGAAACTTAACAATAATATAGCTCATACATCAGAACAGGCTATAGGCTGTACCTAGCTTAGAGCTCTGGCATTATGAAATTTGTATACCAAACTCGCAATAGGTTGCACGCGAACTGTTTGAAAACTGGTATGGAGGGGGGATTTAGGGGGCGGTTAGGGAGGGGGGGGGATAGAGGATAAGGGAGGAGGGGCGGGAGGGGGGAGGGGGAGGGGGGGATTTGGGGCAGGGGGAGTGCGTGGGGGTAGGGGGAGGGGGGATTTAGGGGAGGGGGAGTGCGGTAGGGCAAGGGGGAGGGGGGATTTGGGGGAGGGGAAGTGGGTTGGGGAGGGGAGAATGGGGGGAGGGAAGTGGGGATAGGGAAGGTGGAGGAGGCGCTGTGAGTACCCCCCTAATACTATGCGAGCGAAGCCGGGGGCAAAAGCTAGTATTATATATGACGTCATTGCCTGTCGTGGTTACTTCGTCCCGGTGACTAGCTGTCACTGGATTCGAGGAACTGGCAATTTTTTAAACCAATTCCTATCGGATTTATAAAATGATCACCCACACTTAAACTGGGCGAAGCCGAACCAAAAGCCGTCCGCAGGGCCTAGCAGAAAAACCCTGCCGAGCGGGGTTTCAACTGCTAGTAAAAGATTATTATTCAAAGAGTATTTAGGGAAAATAAAATTGTTGAAACTATTTAGAATGCTATTTCGCGGACTACCTCAATTTTGTCTGTGTTACGCCTTCCCACATCCGAATTAGATAATTACTTTGGAAATGCGAATTTGTCTGCTTCAAGCCATGCCAAATGCACCGGGTGGCTGAAAACCCTCGTAGAATATTACAAGATATAACTAGAAAATTGTTTAACATAAAATATTTCCTTCAGTTGAAATCAAATGCCGCATTGAGCAAGCTCGTGCAACCTTTATCCGCATGAAAAAAATGTTCTGCAGTCATGATCTCAACCTTGGATTACGAATGCGAATGGTCAAATGCTACGTATTTTCAATATTAATTTATGGAATGGAAGCATGGACGCTTACTGAAGAATTAATTAGGCGACTTGAGGCATTCGAGATGTGGATCTACAGAAGAATACTTAAAATAAGCTGGATGGACAGGGTCACAAATGAAGATGTTATGGTTCGGATGAATAAAGAAAAGGAAGTTATTAAAACCATAAAAATCCGAAAACTTCAATATCTTGGACACGTGATGAGACATCCAGAGAAGTATGAGATCCTGCATCTCATAATGCAGGGAAAGATTGCCGGAAGACGGGGCCCTGGAAGAAGGAGAACCTCAAAGCTGAAAAACCTGAGACAGTGGTTTGGCCAGTCTACCGTGGAGCTGTTCCGGGCCGCAGTAAACAAAGTCCGCGTAGCCAACATGATAGCCAACGTCCGTTGAACGGACAAGGCACAACAAGAAGAAGATAAAATATTTAAGCACATGTGCATTGTACAACACGTAGTTGGATTAAAAACAGTCGGATATAAATCTTTAGAAGGTAAGGTGAGAATGGTGTTCCTACGCTAGTATAAGGATGATGCTCCGAAGGACTATCGATATTGATCCCTTCAGCACTGGAAGATTGCCAATAAGGAACTCCAGTGAAAAATATTCAGGCTTTAAAAAAATATGTTCATATAGACCAGGGTTTCCCAACCAGTGGTCCGCGGACCACTAGTGGTCCGCAAGAGGTTAGAAGATGGTCCGCCGGTCAATAAGCGAGCCAGCGCGCGGGTGGTCCCTGGTCGAGAAGTCTGAATAAAAAAAAATCGGGACAATATTCAGTTTATCATTATTGTACCTTGTGGTCAGTGCCCATTATGGAATTCCGTTTCGGCCCACCCAATCCTACCTCCTCCGTTGTGGTAAATATTCTGCTAGAACCCGTCCCACCCTATCCCATTTCGCCCCTTCGTTGTGGTAAATATTCTGCTAGAACCTGTCCTACCCTATGGGTGGCACCTGGGACGGATAGGGCGGGCAACGTTGTGTAACCCCCCCTCCCCCATTGAATTGAGCTCTTGGGGGGGTGAAACCCCCTTCACTACGCCACTGCTTGTGGTCCCTGTCGAAAAAATACACGTACAAGTGGTCCCGGGTCAGAAAAAGGTTGGGAACCACTGATATGGACCAATAGACGCTGATTCTGACTATATAAGTTTTATTTAATAATATTAAACGCAGAGTTTTTAAAAAAATATTATAAAGTCCATTTTTAAGGTGACGTCACTGCTCGACGTGTCGTGATGTTACCGTAAAGTCATTGTATGGGAATGTATGATATGACACAAGCCATCGTATTAATTTATTCGTTTACTTACATACTGTTTATAGAGATTGAGTTGTTGTGTTTATTGAAACATTATTTAGGCCTAAATAATGTTTCAAAAATAAAGGTATTTTTTATTAGTTTATCTCTATAATTGAATATATTCAAAAACTACTTCACAAAAAAAAATAGTAATGCTATTTCTAGGGAGAATACTTCGAACGACGGAATTCAAAATGGCGGCAGTAGATCAGCTGATTGCCCGATCCTATACTAATTTTTCAGGAGTGCTGACGTCTCACTATTCACCAAATATGGTGGTTTTCGGGGGGTCTTGAAAAATTAAAACTTTGACAATTATTTTAACTATTAAAACTAATTCTGAAAATAAAAATAAAAATGCATTTATTTAAGTTAGAAGGTCATTATTATTCATTAAAAAAAAAAAAAAATTGGACCGAAGTTCTCCATTGCCACCTGAGAACGGCATCCAATTTAGCCTCACCACTTTTATGATGCGTTCTTTTTTTAAAGGTCAATTCTGGAATGATTTGAAGGCTTCTGTGTTGCTTTATCTTTTCATGGGTCGCTCATAGGTCCAGGATCACTTCTCCCTCTTCTCATAGAAACGCTCTTTATAGCATCACCAAAGATGACATTAGGTGTCTGTCCTATCCTATCAGGGAAACCCTATGGCCTCCCCTTTAGAGTTACTATAGGTTTTCAAAGAATTTAACACTCAAAAATCACATACAATCGACTCTAAAAGTCGTGTACAGTCTTCAAATCTTTTCACCCAGATGAAAACTTCTCAACTTTTGTTAAACATACAATACATCCTTAAGAGGCCTAATAGGTCTCTTAACACTCCACAGTTTGTTTGTTTTTGAAAGAAGCTTCTTTTGTATTTGGCTATTTTCCATCCTTACGACAAATCCTGCCCAGCCGATTCGTCCCGTCCACAAACTTGTTGTCCGCTCTTCAAAATATTGGCAAAGCTCATGGTTTATACTAACTCTATACGATACTCAAAATTTCTAGTTCTCCTAACCACTTTTTTTTCTTTCAGCTGCAACAAAACTTTAAACGCTTTCCTGCTACCCGGTAGAAAGATCTGTTTTGCTTGAAACTGCAGTCATGAAGCAACGTAACTCATTGCGTAATCACATGCTTAAAATACTTCGGCCCGCTTCATCAATTATAATTTTTCATTCTAAGCTCACTCAGTAGGACGTTATTTCGGTTCACTTTATTTTAATGCAATGTCGCTAAAGATATTGCAGTAGAAATGGGATACATGATAGTGACATGGCTTGGTCGTCGGCAGTAAGAAGCAAGATACTACACAAAAGCTGCTTGGTAATCGGCAGTAAGAAGTAAGATACCACACAAGAACTGCTTGGTCTTCAGCAGTAAGAAGTACGAAACAACACAAAAGAGCAGATTGGTCATCGGCAGTAAGAAGTAGGTTACGATACAAGAGCAGGTTGGTCATCGGCAGCAAGAAGAAAGATACGAGACAAGAGCTGTTTGATGATCGGCAGCAAAAAAAGAGATACGACACAAGAGCTGCTTGGCATCGGCAGTAAGAATTAAGAAACGACCTAAGAGCTGCTTGGTCATCGGTAATAAGAAGTAAGATTGGACACAAGAGCTGCTTGGTCATCGATAGTAAGAAGTGAGAAACGACACCAGAGCTGCTTGGTCATCGACAGTAAGAAGTAAGAAACGATACAAAAGCTACTTGGTCATCGACAGTAAGAAGTAAGAAACGACACAAGAGCTGCATGGTCATCGACAGTAAGAAGGAAGAAACGACACAAGAGCTGCTTGGTCATCGGCAGTAAGAAGTAAGAAACGATACAAGAGTTGCTTGGTCGTTGGTGGTAAGAAGTAAGATAAGACAAAATATTAATTCATGTAGGTAAAGCAATATAACGTTTATCTATTTGCCATTTATTAGAGCAATCAATGATGGGTGACCGTTTGTCGAGTCATTTTTGTAAGGCTCATCAAACCAAAACATTTCCCAATTTTCACCAACATATCATAAAAGGAACTAAATAAGTTAAGGAATAACGAACGTGCAATCTCCCAACTAAAAATAAAATTAATTTTCCACGTAAAATGTGTTTCAAAATCCGATCCTCGTTACAGAAATAACCTTATTCTTCCCGACAACTACACGAAGGAAAGAGGTCATACTCCAGTCGGCGCTCATATTTCAAAATATTTATTGTCTTCTTCATCTCTGTATTATTTTCCTACTACTTCTGTTCTGGTGGGAATGACCGCGGTGCGGCCTGATCAAACATATCCATTTACATTTTATGAAACCAGCAAAATAGTTCATAATTCAAATACGATTACAATTTATTATTTGCATTATTATCGTCTCGGTGTCATCATGAATTACGAAGTCAACGACACGGTAACCAGAGTCGAGCCCATCGCCATAACCACCGTGTCAAGTGTCGCGACCGTGGATATTCATCTTTTCACTTTTCTAACAATTTAGCCCGGGGTTCAATGCCCGGCAACAGATCGCAATTTCAGCGAAATAGAACAACAACTTAACCTCATTGATGCGAAAAACCCAGACAAAGCAATGCAAAGCAAAGCAAAATCACGTGTTTTTGTTTTGAAAATTTGATCGCTTTAAATATTTTGGATGCTTTAATTAAATAGGTAGGTACTTCGAGTAGAACACATCTTGGCTTTTGAAATAGTCGAGCATATTTTTATGATGAAGCTTCTCATAAGTCTAGAAAAAAATAAGTATGAAAATTCACCTTCCTTCTCTCCATAATTAGAAATGATGGCCTAGACCCTTGAATAATGTTTGCACAAGTGCAGTTCTTCAAGCTGATTTGTCCTGATGATTCTGACTTATACCCAATCAAGGTCGTATGTAGTACTCGGAGAAAACATTTTTGGAAGATACAGAAATATTATTTCGATCTTATCTTACCTTATCGTAAATATTAAGATGTGGTAATTAGAGGTCCTAATAATTTTAAAAAAGCTCCCTAATTATTTTTCCTGTTTCTCTTGCCTTCTTGAGGATTGAACCCCCCCCCCCCCCTCCCTTAGGGGTAACCTCCCCAAGTGTATTCTATGGCTACACCCTTTCACTCAATAACAAATATACAAAACATAGAAAATATGTATATTTTTAAATAATTTCTCCTCGGTATTGCCGGATCTAAAGAGAAAAAATGAAAATTTAACTATGTACTCACTTTAAAAATAATTATAAGTTATCTAGGGCAGTTACGGCAGTAGGGCAGGAACTCAGAGGCGTCGAAAATATACGTTATAATAATTGGTCTGGTAGCAAAACAAATTAAACGCTTACCACTAAAACCAAATCTACCATCTACCATCGACACAAGAGGGAAAGAGATGAAAAAGAAGGGGACCTCTCAAAGATGATGACAAATAAAAGTATTTGTTGGAATGTTGGCATGCGCGCCGAGCGGGTTACTATCCAATCAAATTCCTTGCGCGTTGTAAAAGTTTACAAGGGAAACTCATGCACTGGTAGATATTGCTCAACGTTCAAGCGCCGCGGTCGATGCGTTGGGCAGGGGATAGGGGACAGGGGACATTAGGCAGGAGACATGGGACATGAGACAGGGGACACAGGACATGGGACAAAATACATGGGACGATGGGGCAGGGGACACAGGACAGGGGACACAGGACATGGGACATACAGGGTCCAAGAGACATGGGACATGGGACAGGGACACAGAACAGGAGTTAAGAGATATGGCACATGGGATAGGGGACACGAAACAGAAGACACTGGACGTGGAGAGTGCACGGTGGCTACACGCTGCGCGCTTGATAAATATAGACCGCAACATCATAATAAGAAGCGGCAACGCATGCATTCCGCTAATTCGACTATTTATTTATAAAAAGACACGCCTAACAGACGCGCCATTCTCAACACTTTTACGAGACATCATATCTCATGAAGAGATAAAGTCTCCAAAGGTTTTAATTTTTATTTATTTAATATACCACGTAATAAATCTAATTTTGCGCAAAATTCATTAATTAAGAAGTAATTGCAAAACATTCAAAAAAATTTTAATGTACCTTGAATACATAAAATCAAACTGACTGTTTCTATCGCTTGATGCAAAGATTTTAAAAAATTATTTTTAATTGTTTATTTTTTTTTTTTTTTTTGTTTATATTGTGGAAAACACATGGCCAAATATCGATTAATATATATCTATTTACAATTTATTTGTTTCTATATTTAGATAATTATAATTATCTTACAAATAACTATTTGTTTCCTAAACATAATAAGATGAAAAATAAAATCTCTTTTCTATTTATATTTCATATAGTACCGTGGTCGTCAAACTGCGGCCCGCGGCGCAATTTGTGCGGCCCGCACAAATATCTGGCGTTTTGTTTTTAAATATTTATTTTTCCGTGTACAATAAATTATATTATCCGTTTTTGGCGGCCCGCACAAATATATGCTGTTTTCTTTTTAAATATATTTTTAAAATATTTTTTTTTCAGGTAGATACTATTATATTATACGTTTTTTGCGGCCCGCACAAATATTTGCCGTTTTCTTTTGAAATATTTTTTTTTTCATGTACAATTAATTATATTATCCGTTTTTTTACAATTAATTATATAGTCGTTTGAGACTTCGGGGGGGGGGGGGGGCAGTAGAAGACCCAGAGAAAATTAGAGGGCGTAGAGATGGCACAGTGAGGGTGAAGGTAGGTAAAAAAAATATGGTTAAAAAACACCAAAAACACTCTTATCAAGTATCTACTAATAAAGCTAAATAAACTTAAATATTAGTTAATTTTTGGTTTTTGTATGTATTGTTATCATTTTTATCACGTGTGACGAATCAAATTTCGTCACAAATAAATTTGAATAAATAATTTTGTGTTATGAAAGAGTCTCGCCCCGTGCACCAAAGACAAAGAAAGTGATGACAGATGAGGGTGCAAGAACAGGAACGAAAGAAGGGAGAAGTGCGGGGTAGGGCCACGGATCCTACGAGTTCAGTGGGCACGCAGAAAAACAGTCAAGACCGGGACGGAGAGGGGACACGTATAGTGTACAACGGCAAGTACGCGTTCCCCGCCCAGCGGCGTGATGCTGGGCGGTGGATGAAGAAACAGGAGTCAAGACCGGGACGGAGAGGAGACACGTATAGTGTACAACGGCAAGTACGCGTTCCCCGCCCCGCGAGGTGGTGCTGGGCGGTGGATGAAGAAGTTATAGTGGAGTTCAAGGAAATGATTCGCAAAACATACGTTCCTCCGCCCGGCGACGTAAAGTTGGGCGTGAGACGAAGAAAGTGCGGTGACCATACGCGGCGAGTGGCCAAAGTGCGAAGTGAAGCAGACGACTTCAGGAGACTTCAGGCTTCAGAGGCAGGAGACTCGGCTAGGAAGGCCTGAGCTGCTGAACGAGAGGAGCTGCCATCGAGGACCTCGACCTTACCAAGGCACCCGCAGAGAACCCAGTGACACGAAGGTAGTTCAGTGAACAATTAACTATGACGATGTGAACAATGGAGAAGCAACCCCGAACCATATGACAACTAGTTAAGATTTAGATGTAAGTAGATCTAAGTATAATTAAGATCATGTATTAAGACCTTGCCAAACCTAATTAAAATCCTAACGTATAAAATCTTTATAATTAAATTCATCCCCCTTTTACCCCCAACCCAAGCGACCCGAGTCGGTGAGAAGGCGGAGAAGGCAGATTGGAGAAAGTTCAAAGGTAGGTATAAAAACTGCACTTATTTAACCTTACATCAATGATTATCCTGAGCTAGCTTCCTGTAACAAGGTGATACGTTACACACGTGTGCGAAAATTAATTATGTGCACAATTTAAAAAAATAAAACAGTATTATGATTTTACGTGTAGATATTATTATTAACAAGCTACTTTCAGTAGCTTAGCGGGTGTAAATTCCGATTGTATGCAATTTTATACAATAATAAAAAAAAAAATAAAAAAACATAAATTATTAAGAATTGACACTATATGATGAACAGAAGAAGGAAGGAAGTAGCAACCCGGTACTTAAATTCAAAATAATTGCTTTTTCAACTTGCTAAACAAAAAGGTACATGTATATTATGTTCTTAAAATGTAAGAATTAAATCAAAAGTTCCCAGAGTCATTGGATCTATAACGCCGCCATTTGAGATCGTCTCCTATATTTTCATTAAAATGTGTTTATTTTTTATAAGAACAAATTTATTTTTATAACTTTTATTTATTATTACAACCATTATCTTTTTCTATTTTTCCGTATGTTGTTCTCTTTTATATATTCGTTTAGATTATTAGTGTTACCTTCTTCTTCAACAAAATGTATTATGTTGAAAGAGTAATTAACGACAGTAAAATTCATTTTTAGATATCTCTAAAAATGCCGAGTTATGAGCTTTCGAAGCGAACATTGGTAAAATGTATGCAATAGTGTACCGTGAAGATACACTCAATATAATTAAATTATTCATAATTCGAATGGCAGTGCTCAGTACCGCCGCGCATTTACCGTGACGTCATACACTTTTCGACCATCAGCAAAAGTCAACATTTTGACAGCTTATATACCTACTACATCTTCGGTACTTTTCCGTATTTTCAATTTACCAGAGAAAACCAGAAATATGTCATTTTTAAATCAGATTTTCGACGTATTGGCTCTTTTCCATAAAAAATTATAAATGGATTTCGAAAGATTGTTCTTTTATCTAGCATTCTGAAAAAAAAAGTTTATTTTTTGTATAATAAGGTCATACCATAGGTCGTTGGCAGATTTAATACCACACAAAAAATTGATATCACACCCATTTCAAATCATATAATCATGCAGTAAAATCAATAGATACATTTATCTGGGTATCGCATGTTTTAGAATTTTAATTTTAGTTTAAATAAAATTATTAAAAAATATGTAAGTACATGTGTTTCTTGTCGAAAATTGGTCCGTTTGTGTATTTATTTGCGCACTTACAAACTAATATATTTCAGATTTTTTTAAACATTCTTATTTAACTTAGACATTATTGAAAAATGATAAATATTTATAATTAAAAAATAATTACAATAAGTACATTATTTTAATAGTTTTATCATCACACCTTTCAGCATTTTTAGATGTACTTAGGTATAAATTAAAGCAAGTTTGGAATGAAATAAAATCGATATTGAGTTATAATTTTAAAAAAGCCGGTACGGAGAATGATTGTTCTTTCTCATTGTAACCGCCCTGCACGATCGTAAGAACAACTTTCGACGAAATGTGGATTTTCGGCCGCTGGCTGGTTAAACGCTCTTAACACCCCAATGTTTGTAAAAAATCTTGAAATTCGAGAAAATCGGTAGAATTTTCAAGAAACGAAAAATTTACCATCGTGATTAATTTTAAGGTTAACGCCGTGTTGTGCTTTCTCCTCCTTTTCGAGTTACAGTATCCATCAGAGGGCACATGTGTAGATTTTTGTGAAGTATGTTTATGTGTGTTAATGTAGAAGTGATGTCGTTTTCCAAGCATTAAATCCTCTTAATGTGGTTTTCTGCTTTTGGTGTAATCGTCTCAAACTGGATACTAAGAAGTAAAAATTAAAAAAAAATCCTGCTGATATTTTTCTCGTAATTTTCGAAAATAATATTTTATGCAGGTTCTCATTTCATGGGCCAAACAATAGGCCTCGTGTAGATTAGACAGGTTGGTGGGTATATCGTATATAAAGTGGCTCTCTTGTCGACTTTCTGTCTTTCCCCATTCCTTGTTCTGTCTTCCGTCGAGTGTCCACCGTCTTGAAAGGCTTCTTCACTCCTCCAGTCTCCAACCTTCTACTGACCTACCCTTTGTCTGTACTCTGCACATTGTGTGATGTGCCTTAGAGATGGGTAAGTTATGCTTTTCGCCGGAGGCCTCAGAGACGTGCTTCGTTTTAAAAGTACTTTAGTTCTTGGAACAGGTCCCGGGAGCCACTCCCGACTCGCGAATGGCTCGGACCGAGACGCACGGGTTTGACGAGTGTGAGTGGCTCGGTCAATCGGTCGATTTGAAAAGGGAGTAGGAGTAGGAGCCGCTTCGCGCGAAGAACCCTAGTTTAAGAGCCCACTCCAGCTGAACCTACACATCGCTAGTGAGCCTCTATGTATCAATATCGCCAAATTTAGTATTTTGCGTTTTTGTCGTATTCCACGATTTTTTTCATAGTTTCAAAGTTATATATTTTATTTTAAGATTTATTTTTTTTTATATATTACATCATTTACATTTGTTTAATATTTCTGATTCCGTGACTGTATTTATTAATGCCCTTTGTAGGGTCTTTTACACAGGAATAGTTATAAAAATTATATACAATTCTATAACCACTGGAGCGACCACGCGAAATAAATAAATTTGCCTCGATTGCTCGAGATTTCCTGAAGATCATTTTTAAAATTTTTCGCCATTAAAAAAAATCATTCCATTTTCGATTTCAGTATGTTTTCTGTGGTACACTTGATAATGAAAGGTGCATATCTATGGAAAAAGGACTTCATTTTAACCGTAAACAGATGATCAAAAATAGGCCACTTGCATCACATGTTTAATTTTTTTTTCCGGTTTAGGTAAATATTCTAAGACATTCCGTATTTTTTTCTAAATCCTATTTTGAAACCCTGGGGATTTTTTGAAAATTTCAATCCGAAAAATCAGACCATTTTTTATAAACCCGAAAGACGGAACATAATTTTATAGGTGCGAAAAAACGATAATTACATAGCCGAAAATCATTTTTAAAAAAAGAACGTTTTCCACGGGAATGGCACAGGAGAATAACGAGGCATACCAAAAATGTTACATCTCATAAATATTTTTTTCCTTGATCCATCTTATTATAAATCATTATAATGTACAACGTCTATATGACTAAATCCAATGTAATATACTTGTACTTGTAAATAATAATAATAATAATAATATTATAAAATTTGGTTTTGTTAAAATCAGCACCATAACCATTATACCTCTAAAATACGTACCGACATCTAAAACGTACGGGGTTCTCTTCACAACACCTGTCAAAAGTCAAACCAAATGGTAAGTTCGCAGAGAACGAACAATAAATCTAGTGAACGTTAAATGTCAAATTCAAAAATTCGCCTGAAATAAAAGTGATGCCATATAAAAAAAAAAAAATCAGCTTGGTATTTTACAAAATGAATAGGAATATTTTCGGAGACGGGACATTTTCATGTAGTGACGTCACGAGCCCAAATAATGGATTTATTTTTTTTAAATTAAAAAAACTGTACATTTCTAAAGAAAATTACTAACATTTTCGTAACCTTAGTAAAAAGATCTATCCACACGATTTTTTCCAAGTCGTTATGAAATCTATGCAAGTGGCCTATTCTGCGTGAAAAAATATTTTTAATATTTATTTTGAGCATAGTTCTAAAACAGTCTACGAAGTATGGATTTGCGAGATCTATGGTCATAATAGATCAGTGGTTCCCAACCTTTTTCTGACCCGGCAAGCAGTGGCGTAGCGAGGGGGGGCGGCCCAAGACCGCTATTCCCCCCCCCCCCCCCCCCCAGGCCCGCTAAATTAAGTCAATATTTGTGTTTTATCAACTTTAATAGGGGTGGGGAGGGGGAGGTGACACCAAGAAGCACTACTCGCGAAGTTAATCGAATACGATAGTGTAGACACGAACTTCGCCTGACTTCCGATAATTGTCGGTATTTGGCCCGAGTCAAAGGACTCGACGTGCTCCGAAGTTCCAAGCGAGTAGTGTAGACACGCGCTTCGAACTTCGGCTAACTTCGTCGAAGCGAGTAGTGTAGTGGACGTTTAAGCCTCTAAGGACGGATGGCACAACGGGAGGAGCGTAATGGGATAGGGTAGGACGGGTTCTAACAGAATATTTACCACAACGGAGGGGGCGGAATAGGGTGGGATAGGTTCTAGCAGAATATTTACCACAACGGAAGGGATAGGATGGGGTGGGGCGAAACCATAATTATTAACCCCGATACAGGCGAACCCTAGTGGGGTTAATAATTACGTGCTAAAAATATATGTATATAAATTATGAAGAAGCAATAAATAAATAATGGCCACTGACCACTGACCATAAGGTACAATAATGATAAACTGAATATTGTCCCGATTTTTTTATTTAGACTTCTCGACCAGGGACCGCCCGCGCGCTAATGCGTTTATTGACCGGTGCACCATCGCGGACCATCTTCAATGGTTCGCGGACCACTGGTTGGGAAACCCTGTGATAGATAAAGCGTTTCAATAGTTTCGTTTTAAGTCCAAAATAACAAACGTGGGAGCAAATATTATTTTTTTTTAAAATGCCGAATCAAGAGATACTTAATGGGTTTTTCATCCGAAAAACAATCGGAGACATTTAAAATGGTGCCAATACATGGCAAAAATCTCTCCAGTGGTTGTTAGTACGGGTTTTATATACTTTTTTTTATCCATAACTGAACTACCCCAGCAAATATTTTTTGTATTTATAAGGCGATAAATTACCACAAGCGTTCACTTTTTTTTTGCATTAACATCTCACAGCCCTAATTCCTCGGTCATCTTGGGGGATGATGTGTGGAGGGGTCGCTAAGGCCGGCAAATCACTCCACAGCCCAGCTGTTGGACTCAAGAACGAATCAAAGAAACGACCCGTTCTCATGTGACAAATGTCAACTGTGCAAAAAGGTTGGGCGCATAATATTTAGCGTGTTTCCCAACTATGCACCGGGCTGAAGAGATCAATGATGTAGTACCGGCGTAGTGCAGCGGTAAGGCGCTTGACTCGCATTCCGAAGGTCGCGGGATCGAATCCCGGCGTGGCAAATAAATTTTATTTGATTAATTTGTGTATTTCACAATTTATTCATTTAAAATAATATTTAGTATATTTGCGGCACGTTCCAGAGTGGAAGATACTCTCAGTATCGCCCTGGTGTAAGACCACCATTCAGAATTGAAACGTTGCTTGAAATGGCTTCTGCCGTGTTTGGTGTCCAGATCTGAATAGCCAGGCACATCCACACCTTCCTCTACCCTATCTCCTTCCCCTCACCACTGCCTTCAGCCTCACAACATACCCCAATTGGGGATGCCATAGTCCCACTGGCTCCAGACGGGAACAGTTGGGACTCTTGTGCGGTATTCATGTAAAAAAAAAGTACCTCAGAGCAACTTCTATTGAAATGTATTGTATTGTACTGTACTCTTCTGTACTGTACTGCACTCTATTGTATTGTATTGTACTGCACTGTATTGTATTATATTGCATTGTGTTGTATTGTGTTGTATTTATATCTATATTTACATCTCCAGTATTGTACTATATTATAAATTGCATTGAAAGATTTCTTCTACTTCTAATACCTAATCTGGCATTGGTGAAAGTGAAGCCTAATAGTAACGAATGGAATGCACAAAGAGCCTACCTACAACTTATGTACAAGTCTACAGGTTACACTGTACATTGTATGGACTATATGGAGGTGGGTGTGGCGGTATAGCCGTGCACCGGAAGCCGAGAAGACTTCGAAAATTCGCCACTTGCGGAAGTGGGTCACGTGGCGGCCATTGAGCGCTGGGCCCGCCAGAACATCCTCCTAGGGCTGCCAACAACATGATATGAATTCAATTTGGTATTAATTTTATTTATTTCTATATATTACAGTTTTTAAAACACTTTTACATATTAAAATTACATTTCATTATATTGGGTGTAAGGTAGGTTTGAGAAGGTGAAACTGTTGGATGGTGATATTGTATGTTTCGTGAACACCTCACTAGGAGAACCTGTGCTGAAAAATAATACTATTACGTTGAGTATGACACGTACGAGTTGCACCAACAATGAAGAATGTGGCATATTCGTTTCATGAAAAATGAACCTTCAATGTTATGTAATGTGCGTTTATTTCAGGTGAATGTCGCGTGGCGAGTGCAATACTCTGTCTGCCATATAAAAGCTAACATTCTAAGAAACCGGGCGGCGTTTTGCCCATGCAAACTTATTCCCCAATATCCTCTCTGGATTTTTGCAAATATGTTTTTAACATACTGGTCGTTCGTGGGGCAGTCGCGTTTCAGTTGCATTGATAACAGGTTGTCATGGTAGCGGCTCACGAACACTACGCTTAATATTATAAAAAAAACTTATATATTCAGAATAAGCGTTTATTGGTCTGTATGAACATATTTTTTTAAAGTCATAATATTTTTTACTGGAGTTCCTTATTGGTTTCATTTCAGTTTCTCCGTGAGCGAAGGCCCTAAGAGCTACAGTGGCGGCAACAGTTTGGTAAAATACCTATTTTTTCAAATTTCTCGCCGACCGGGTTTCCTCTTAAATAACATGAAATTGAATATAAAATAAAATGGTAAATGTATTAGGATTTAACTACGGCGGCTTGAGGGAAATTCTCCATCTTTGGTATAGGATCGCGCCCTCCCAACGGGCCTGCTGGACAAGAGTATTTTCTGATCTCCGGTAGGGCTGGTGTAAGACCACCATTCAGAATTGAAACGTTGCTTGAAATGGCTTTAGCCGTGTTTGGTAACCAGATCTGAATAGCCAGGCAATTCCCCACCTTCCTCGTCCCTATCTCCTTCCTCTCCCTCCTACCTTCTGCCTCACAACATACCCCAATTGGGGATGCCGTAGTCCAGGAGCTAGTGGGACCATTTAGGAACCCGTGCACCCTTCCCTCTGCGAATATTTACGAGACGCTGCATCGCCAAGGGAGGCCGAACAGCGCCCTGTATGCGTTGTCGTACTGTACTCGGAGTGTGTTCATGACTCTTGTCCTTATGGGTTGTGATAGATCCGTTTCGCAATTTTTCTAAAAAGCATCACCTGAATCACCTCAAAGGCGCTGTGTATGGTGTGGAATACTAAAATTTCGTACATGTACCGCGTATGTTTATTTATACATTATTTTTTACATTTAAATAAGCTTGACTTTTTTTAAATGCCCTAATCCAGCGAGTTTTTTTTTACTTTTTAAGTAGCGACCCCCTTTTAAAAGTAAAATAAATTTCACCACCTTGTGACCCTTAATCCTTTTTTTTATTTATGTTAAATCAGTGGTGATCAACCTTTTTAGCTGGAGGGACAATTTATCCATTTTCAGTTTACACGCGGCTGGAGATTAAAAGGCACATACAGCTTGACGTGGTTAACTTTAAAGTCGATGGTATCGCAAACCTATTTTAATTTTGAAAAACGATATTTTTTAATAAACTATCAAAGAACTACAGATTTGTTGTCGATTGTTCTGAAATACTGATGAACAAAGTACTTGCAATCTTGGATGCTCATTCAAAATACACAAGACAAAAGTTTTGTCGCAAAAAGTGGGAAAAATTGTCACAGGCAAAAAATTCACTATGCTCAAGGTCAAACCAATAAAAATTGTTGATTTGTTGTATTGGGGAAGTAAAATATTTCGTCAAGAAAATTGTTGGGAATTTTATAAAACGGAATCCTTCAAAATGCGTCAAACTTAGATCTCAACAAAAAAGCGCTGCACTGTTCTGAAAACATTTTATTCAATTTTATTGTCGAAAATTAACCGAACGTAAGTAACCACGAAATTCTGTCTTTTTAAGAATATGTAAAAAAAACTTATTATTTTGAACGACTGATTTAAAAATTTGAAGAAAGTCTTTGAAAAACGCCTGACGAATCTTAGCGGCCAGATATTCAGCGTTCAATCATTCAAAATCCAAAAAAAAAAGTATTTTTGTAAAGTCAATATCCAATTTTCAAACTACTCCAAAATGAATACGCATAGAAAACACAAAAGAAAGCGACATTTAGAGACTCCGAAGAAGAAAACACAAAATAATAAGATGAACAAATGTACAGGAAAAAGTGCACTTGAATTCGACGACAAAAATATGTAAAAAATCATCCTTCACATTGATAAAAAAAGTGCTTCGTAGTCTCCCCACTCTATTTTGTTTTTTGAAGGTTTCATTATTTCTACCGCGTGTGACATTCTGATCTATTTTTGGTCTAAGCAAATTGACTTTTTTAAAACTTTTTTACATAATTTTTGGAGAGAGGTGTACCCTTGGACGAATTTTAAGACATTTAACAGGGGATATTTATCCCCTGGCGACCGGTTTTTTTCAAATTTGGCTTGCAAAAATTACAATTTCGTGCTCTAAAATAGATTTCCACAATTTCCCATTTACGAATTTCCGGGCCCTTGTACGAGTATATTTCTCATCGTGAAACATTTCAGAAACTGCTATCACGACTTGGTTTGAAGACCTCATTTTATTGATGCTATTCTGCCTAAGTTTTCTTGAAGTACAACCCTCAAATCAAAATGAAGAGTCTAAAGAAACTGGATATAGAACAAGAGGTCTGGTCTCAGTTAGGGCCGTGCTTTATCTATTGATCTCCCTGAAGAGGAATCGATTCACTCGAGTACCTACTTCTTACTTTCAAGAAAAGATGTCTTAATTTTTTCTACGGATGTATTCAATAACTCGATTTCGGGTCGGATCATCTTCTTTCGCCCGAACACGTTTGGCAATTATCGCATAAGAAAGATTCGTTATTTCGGCTCAATACTCAAGAGTTTTGCTCCGAAGTTCGAGTGGTAGACACTCTCAATATCACCCTGATGAAAGACTCCTTGGGTTGACCTGGCAGGGTCGTTTGTTATCCAATAAACGGTTCCCGGAGCGACGGTACCCATTCCCGCCTCCCAAATTCACAAAACCGATAAACAACCATAAATGTAGTAGGGTAAATAGTCGTTTATCAGTCGTGTAAAATTTAAAACGCGTTTAATAGTAACGGGGTATACATCTGGGGTGCAAGAAGTACGTTATAAATAATATAACGTGAATCGTTCAGGAAGGAAGAGAAATAGATAAAAAAAATACAAGTGCGCAGTTCACATGCGGTAGGAGTTAAACCTTCAGAAAACTAAAGTAGTCAAATGGGGAGACTACGAAGCACCGAACAAGAGATGAAAACCGATTATTTATGAAACGCCGCACAAAGAGGAGACCGTTAGGTTACTCTATCTCATTCTCTCGCAGGCTAAATCCTATAGGTGTACGTGTTAGTCCCTTTTTGGTGTCGCTTTTTCGTTTCATCGGGTTTCAAATAACAACGGTGATATAGGATTTTTCACTTCAAAAAATTTTAAACAATATTTTGAATTCTTCGATTTCATTAATCTTCAATTTGGGAGGCGGGTATGGGTACCGCCACCGCGTGAAACCATTTATTGGATATACCATCGATTGGACCAACACCTATTCCACAGTTCACCCCAAGTGGTTCGCTACATTTGGTGACTTAGCACGGGTGCCCGTGTGAGTTTTGTCCGGGTCTTGGCGACGGATGCATCTCCCCACCAACTGCGAGGCATGCTGGATGGGGAGATATTTGTTGGGGGAGACCTTTTGACCTCTCCAGCAGGACTCTCTCGGAACATCGCCTTGCACCGCAGTGGAAGGGATAGATTCATACGTTCGTCACTATTGGACACATTGACCTCCAGATTCTTACCCACCCCGTTTTTCTTCAAAGAACTTCCTTTCTTTCATTTCCTAAAAAACCCTCCGCACAGCATCCACAAAGATTACGTAGGCTCTGAGGGGATTTATTTTCCCTAACACCTAACAAAGGTATTTAGTTTTCCAATTTACTTTCTGATACATAACTCCTAGATTGGCTTGAATACAAATCACGGGCGAAATCGGGTGTTAGGTGTTGTAATACCTAAATAAAAGTAATGCAGACATTTAATAATGTTCCTTTAATATTCTAATTATATAAATTATAAAGAAATACACCCAACAAGAAATCAGTCGGCGCCGCAGTGTATTTTCGGTTTTCCGCCAAATCTCCTAAAATAAACGGTTAAAATAATAAAGATCCGGTTTATTGTATCTGCCTTGCATTTTTTACGCGTAACAAACATATTATGATGCTATGATGTTTGGCGCGGACGTGTAGTGTATGGACAGAGGATTCCCAAACCGTGGAAAAACTAATTTAATAGGAGGCGTCTACTAATATCTACAGGAATTCCAAAAACTGAAAAAATCGAACTAATATCTATGGGAACCAAAGTGTTGACGAATATCTACAGCTCAAACTGTTGACTAATATCTATGAGAACCAAAGTGTTGACGAATATCTACAGCACTGGCAGAGGTTGGATTTGCAATTATGTATAGCATATTGGAATAACGTAATATTGCGTATGCAGTTTAAAAAACTTAATTTATGTAAGTATGTATGTAAAAATCCCTTATAAATGGACACATTTAGCTGATTAGTCCAACCTGCGCTCTGTAGATATTAGTTCAACATATGAGCTGTAGATATTCGTCCGACATACAGGCTGTAGATATTAGTATCTGGAGTCTCTTCGAATACATCTTTGACGCCGCCCCTTTTGCAAAACCATCTTCGTACTTGAAGTTTGTTAAAAAGCTGCTTTTGTAATAGAACCGAATTAAAGTAAGTAGCCAATAATGCCAAAAGATAGCACCACTTACGTTAACAGCTAGGGTGAGGAACGTCGGCTGGCAGGCGTAAATAGCAGTGGCGGTCCGTGAGTTTTCAGTGAGCTAGAGTGCTAAGAGTGAAAAATATAACGTTATCGAAGTTGTTGTAGCTGAAAATTATTATTTTTATTTATTTGTTTTTGGGGTGTTATGCCGTGTTGCGCTACCTCCTCCTTTAGCCAACGTTTCGGACAGCGCTACAGTGTCCATCGTCACACATCTGCCCTGATGATGAACACCCCAAAAACAAATACCAAAAAAAATAATTTTCAGCTACAACAACTTCGATGACGTTGTTTTTTTCATTCTTAGTACTCTAGCTTACTGAAAACCCACGGACCGCCACTGCTACTTACGCCTGCCAGCCGACGTTCCTCACCTTAGCTGTTAAGATGAATATATACGTGAAATCCTATTTAGATCCTATTTTGATTCATCTTTACGACGAATCGGCTTACAGTATGAACATCAAAAAATATGCTACGGATAAATTGAAGCTTTAACTACTTTATCTATGTATTGGAATTACAATAAAATTATTATTTACGTAACAAAAAATATAAGCGTAAACCACTAAAAAAAATGTTTTCTCATGACTTAACTATGAAGTAATGTAAGTAACAATTTTAAAAAAATACCCCTTTACGGCTAAGACTATTTTTGACTTTATCTATGTTCTAACTTTTTTTCGTTCTTATAAAATTATGCACAAAATAAATAAAAACCACTTTTTCGCTTACTTGCCTCGTGCAAAAAGACGCTCGATTTTAAAATTTTGCAGGCATGAGATTCGAAATATTTCTAGCGTTTATATTCCTCTTAACGTAAATGGCACTATCTTTTGGCATTATTAGCGCGGTTCCCGATCCTTATGCAATCGCGGGAAACCGCCCGTGTAGTTTGAACGTGGCGGTTACCCGCGGCGGGAGAACCGTTGCGTGTGGCGGGCGAATTTCTCCCGCCTGTGAACCGCGAAATAGTTTGCGCCATACAACGCTCATAGTAAATTGTGTCTGCTGCGGTTTCCCGCGGCGGGAGAACCGCTCGTTTAGTTGATGGGTATAAACTTAAAGTTATTATAACAAGAGTTATTCCAATAAAAATTAAATACCTACTAATTTAAATCTAACACATTTCTCAACAGTTTGACGGGCACTGTCTGTCCGCCCAGCAATATCCGTCATTGTGCAGGAATTTGTTTACAAAAAACCTCCGTGTCTAGAAAAATGGCCATTTCGGCCGGCGCGGCGTCATCGGGCGGGCTGCGTCGCCGCGCGAGCCGGTACAAATGGCAACACTGACTTATTGGAAAACTCTAAACTATGGACACTATGGAGTACTGTCAAAGTCAAGGTTTCCGATTTGCGGGGAATTCCCCAAGGGACGGAGAATTTTTAAGACTTTTAAAGAATTGTGTATTTTGGGGAGAAAATGCATTTTCCTGTCTCCAGATTTTCGATCGAATTTCGCTAATATTGTCTTCATTTAATTAAATTCCCCAATTTTTATCGATGACTCATATAATAAAGTTAAATTTTTGACTAAGAATCTTAAAATCCCCAAGCTATATGGATTTCTAAAAATTCATAAACAGGATACCCCCATTAGACCAGTCGTTGCATGTTGTGAGTCACCAAATTTTAAATTAGCATCCTTTATCACTAATGTGTTTAATTACTGTTGGTTACTTGTGATTAGATGTGTATTGTTGTCTCCCTCCCTCTAATTTATTATCTATTGTACCGCTTTCAAATACTTTGTCTCTGTCTAAATATGTTCTTTCTCCCTCTGTCGCTCACTATATATACCTGATCACTCTGTCTTAATAATTAGTTATTGTAATTTATTATTATATCCTGAAGAAGCTAGGTTATAGCGAAACCGGTTGATATATAAAATAATAAATTCGTGGTTAAATACAAAGCGTTTGTTTTATTTTTATAATTAAAAAAAACAATTTGAGGTTTTACTCATAAAGTTAAAAATAAAAATAAATGCGCTTATAAACTGTTTATCGAATTTATAGCGAAAAATTAATAATAATCAAGCCTAGAAAATGGGTTAAAAAGACCTGTAAACTGTGGTCGATACTATGAACTGTTTTTGTTTTTACTTCGTAGAACCCTATTTTTTTTTAAATTATGTAAATCAAATATAACAAAATTATTATTAAGTTCTCCAAGAATTAAAGTTTTTTATTATTGTGACAGTTAACGTAATAGGTAATCAAATTTGTTTTTTTTTAAGTTATCGATGCGGTTCGTTAAATAATATATTGGGTGCTTTTATATTTACCGTGACGATTCACGGTAACGGTACCGTGACGGCAAAAAAGGCTATAAACATAGTTCCTTATCGCTATAATGCTGCAGCTCTTTCTTACACATACGTTCTTACCTATATTATTTTGTGTACTCTATAAAATTGTTAATCTCAAGTCAAAATGAAGTTCAAATTTTCAATTTAAACAATAACACCTAAATTAAAAAGGTAAAGAAAAAAAAAATATATATAGGGGTTATCGTATCCCATAACTTTGTCAAAACTAAAGGATCACACCGATGGCATTTCTAAGGTGTCACTTACACTATAAAATACAATCAAACTTAAATGGAATGAAAACAATAATGTTGTGATCAAAACGGTTTCTTTCATATTTATTTCATAATTATTTGGTCTCTTTAGTATTGCATAAGAAAGGTTCGCTCTAATGTAATCGCTTATAAATCTTTTTTTTTTTCATTTTAAGTTATTTTTTACACATATTTAAAAAAAAAACCTTAAGGACATATATTTTTTTTAATTTTATCTACTGTTGAAAATGGTATGAACTAATAATATAATGAATGATAACATTTGGTCTGATCTCTCAACACTTTGTAGTTAATTCATATATTTTTATCACTTATTATTTCCTCTGTTTATCATTTTATTTTTAAAGTTTATTATTTTGCTTTTACTTAACTGTTCTACATGACCGATATTTGCGTGTGTTATTTTTATTAAATTGTGAAATTATTCACCCCGATACAGGCGAACCCTAGTGGGGTTAATAATTACATGCTAAAAATATATGTATTTAAATTGTGAAGAAGCAATAAATAAATAAATAAAATAAATACGTGTGACTGTTTCTTCCAAAGTACTATTTTTTTGCGATGGGAATTGCTTTGCACTTTCTTTATACGTATGTAGAAGATATATGAAATGATTGTATGTTTCCTTTGGGGGGTGCAGACATACGTTCACCGTTTGTCTCATTTGCAACTGTGGCCATTGACTTGTAAGAAAGAGCGGAAGTATTATATGTTTAAGAACAAAAGCAAAACCTAGGCGCGTTGACATTTACATTTTTGGAATTCACTCACATTTCAATATTATTCTTGTAATAATGTATTCTATACATTCAAAATTATCGTCACGTCAAATAGTATTGGGGTCTATGGAGACGTCACGGTTTGGTGTGTGGGAGAGATGCAAGAAAATTACTTACTTACTGACTTTTTCCTTTGGAGGGAACAGACCTACGTAAGGGTACATTGTGTATATCATATTTTGAAAGACATGGAGCAAAATTGTGATAAAGAACGTATGTTTATTGCCTTTTTATACCGTCACGATACCGTTACCATGAATCAACGAGTATGCGTTACAGCATCTAAATAAAATTGCCAGTATTTAAAAACAAATTACGAGTTTACAGTGTAATTTGTTTTTAATATAAAATACTGCAAGATGCTTGGAAGTGAATACGTTTTTTGTATTGAATAATAATTACAAATATTAATATTGTAAAGTACAACATGTTAAAAACAGAATTGTTTTCAAATTAGTTATAGTGGATTTTGTTCGGTTGGCCCGTGGATCGGCAGTCTGTTGCTATCACTCTGAATTTTCTTAGCCATTATCTCACTTGAAAGTGTTTGAATATGGGTTAACTTTTAAAAGACTATACATTACTAATTTTGGATTACGGGTAGCTTCCACTCTAATTTTTGACAAATAAATATATTTCGCATAATAAAGGCGCATTTACTTTTAATCTTTGATTTCTGAGTAATATTAAATAGTTCGTAACTAGATGAGTGTGATCTCTTCGTATTTTCTTTATTCAACAACTTAACCATAATTCATTTAGGCTTCCTGCCTAGCTTTTTGTCTAAACTGATCAATAGTACTGAATAATACATATAAAATAAACATGTCTTCATAGAGGTATGGTTTTTAAACTGGCAACATTGTTTCTACAGACTGTCAATTTGACAGTTGACAGTTGATTTGTAGTCAGTACGTTTTGCCATTTCACCATGATTGATTGACGTCAGAACATCACTTGCAAATAGTGCAAAATTTATTTTATTGCGTTTATTTTTTATTTTTATTTTATTTAGTTTATTGCGGGAAACATTTGTGGAGCGCATAATTTCACGGAATGGTCCTGTGAACTTGTCTCCACGATCGTGTGATCTCACACCATTAGATTACTTTCTTTGGGGGTATGTGAAGTCACTGGTCTATGCCAATAAAATAATGTTGGACCATTTGAAAGTAAACATTCGCCGTGTTATTGCCAATATATGGCCCCAATTGATAAAGTTGTCGAAAATTCGACTTCATGATTGCTCTTCATTCGAGCTAACCATGGCGCTCATATTCCCGAAATCATATTTAAACAATAATGGCATAAGATTATCTATTAAATAAAGCCAATATCATAGACATTAATATTATTTTAATGTGATACGTTTTAAGATTTTCACGGCCAAAAGTATTTTCGTTATTTGTTTTTGGGGTGTTATGCACATCTACCGGATCTGCCGGATCTGCCCTGATGATGGACACTGCAACGCTGTTCGAAACGTTGGCTAAAGAAGGAGGTAGCTCAACACGGCATAACACGCCAAAAACAAATAACGAAAATTATTTTAATGTTTTTTTTTTATTTTGAATTTTTATACCTCTAAAAAACACCCTTTATAAATATTTTGAAGAAATTTTACAATTTAAGACAATATTAGCGACTCTCAAACGAAAATTTTAAAGAGAAAAATCAGAAAAAGATACGGTCGCATCTAGGAATTGAACCCGGGACCTTACCCTTCCCGGGGCTCTGCTCCTACCACTGAACTAAATCAACCCTGTCCCCTTCGGTCATATTTAACTGCATCACACTTCGACTCAGAACTACCAACATTATCTAAATTTTCATAACCCATATTTTTATTGACTGCTATCTTTATGTATGAATGCAAGATTCTTCCCGAATTAAACGCAATCTAGATAGTGTCTGCGATATTTATTGACTTTTTCAAATCTGGGATGAATATTTTAATCTACGTTTGTGAGAACTTAATGAGTAATTATGTTTGTGATAACTTAAGGGCCCGCAACCCGAATTTCTACCGATTTCTTACATATCTTCCTTAAAAACGGTAAGTTTTAAAGCTCTTAAAAAAATATATGTTATCCTTGAAGATAATATCTAGACATTTCCCGCGCCGAAACGCAAATTTTATAAAATTTACTCGATAGAAAAAAATCACAAAGTACGCTCCAAAAATTATTATAAACACGTTTGTTTCAGTTATTTTACAAGTTATATGTATGAAAAAATTCACAGTGTTTCTTTAAATGCTGTTTAAGACAATGCCCGTGAGATTTTTGCTCTATTTTGAACGAGTCGTGTTTTATTAAACATTTTCGCATCGATTTTGTCGCTATAAATGTTAGCGCTCTCCTCTAACATTCGTAATTTCGTATCTCTCCATCTTCTTCTTAGACAATATTAGCGACTCTCAAACGAAAATTTAAATTTTAATGAAAAGACAAATAACTTTAATAAAATAAGGTACTATTTGTTTAAAACCACGAGATTTATTAATTTATGATCCGACCGGTTTCGCTTTACTCAAACATCTTCAGGGTACAAATTAATACTAAACAAGAAGTAAAAATAATGTGTGCTTATATATAAAAAAAATATAGAGGGAGACAACATGATACAAATATAACAAACACATAGACGGCCATAAAATACATTAACATAAGTACCTACTCAAGTAATGGGAAAAACCGAAAGATAATTATGTAGACTAATGAGTTATAATCATACATTTGGAGAAACAAAGCATCAACTGGCATGGTGGTAAGGAGCACTGGGAAATTTTTATAAGGGTTTATTGGGACAGACCTAATATTGGACTACTTGATTCAAAAGGCAGTTTATGAAAATTTGCTGCTTATTATTTCTGCTTTATTATTTACATTTTTCCTAATTTCTAAAATCTCTAAATTATTTATCTGTGATGCCTTATAATCAGTGTGTAATATTTTAAGTCACTTCCCTCCCTTCTACCCTTTCCTCCCATATGTGATCTATTTTTAATTTTTAAGTTTAGTATACATTTGATCGTGATGATGTGAACATCGTTCATGAAACATGTTGATTGTATATAAATAAAAGTGATGTAACCAAAGTTATTTGTCTTTTCATTAAAATAAATAATGCCATCACAAAGTGAAAACCTTTTCGAAGAAGTTTTCTTCGAAAAATTCATGAAAATTTAAAACGGAAAAATTTGAATTTGCCTCGCTAATATTGTCTTCGATGATTAAATATTACAATTTGCGGTCTAACTGATTAAATTATTCCAAACATAAAAATAAAATTATTGATTTATTATTGAGTTTTTTCTCAGCAGGCAATTTTGGAAAAGAAAACTGTAACGAGTACAATGGGTAGGAGTTACAATGGTATCATGGGTCTTAAAAGCCTTCCGTAAATTCGAATTTTCGATTTAATTGATTTAAAGATTATAAGCGATTACAAAATTGAGTAATAAATAATGACCTTGGCATCAAAACTCACAAAAAAAACTCGAACGAATTTAAGAAAAGAAACAGTTTTGTCTGATCATGCCTCATTTTGAAACTGAAAACGAAACAGTTTTGTCTGATCAAGTCATTTTTCATGGATTCTCAATTTTACAAAGATTTTTAAATCAGTTTCATTCTGCCGAATAAACCTTTAAAAATCCAAAATATATGTCAAGAAAACTCAAACTAAAAGTAAAAAAGGACGATTTTGTCATTTATGAAAATTAACTTTAAACAAAAACAAACTTATTACAAACCAAAATATTATTAATTTATGATTATTCAAATTTTTGAAAGACACTTAGGACGGGTTGTTTCAAAAAAATTGACGGATTCATAAAATATTTGCTAATTTTCACGTTCTGTGTAAGTTCTGCGATTATTTCAGTTTTATGAAGCAACTGACCTATAATTATATAATAAAAAAAAACTTGAACAGAACTTACATAGAACGTGAAATTTACGAATAGCTTAAAATATTTGATGATTTCGTCAAATTTTTTGAAACACCCCGTCCTTAGAATATAACACTACAAGATGTTCGGATGTCGTACAAGGGCGGTCTAATGCTATCAAAGCAATAATCAATTAAAATAATATGGGATTAATATAGTTACATGCATTTAATGGATTTACAAAATTAAAATTTTTGGGTTTTGCATACATAATTATATTTTTATCTTCTTTTTCCTGCGTTCTTTTCAAATTACTAATAAGTTTAGTTAAGTAAATTTTATAATGAAGAATAAAATCGATTTCGTTTTTTCGTTAGTTCCGTATTAGAGTCCAACTGCACCCAACCGTCTGGAGCCAGTGAGACTATGGCATACCAAATTGGAGGACTCCAGATACTAATATCTACAGCCTGTATGTCGGACGAATATCTACAGCTCATATGTTGAACTAATATCTACGAACTTCAGAGTGTTGACTAATATCTACAGAGCGTAGGTTGAACTAATATCTACAGAGCATAGGTTGGACTAATCAGCTAAATGTGTCCAATAGTCCGATATTAGGGATTTTTACATACATACTTACATAAATTAAGTTTTTTAAACTGCATACGCAATATTACGTTATTCCAATATGCTACACATAATTGCAAATCCAACCTCTGTGAGTGCTGTAGATATTCGTCAACACTTTGGTTCTCATAGATATTAATCAACAGTTTGAGCTGTAGATATTCGTCAACACTTTGATTCTCATAGATATTAGTTCGATTTTTTCAGTTTTTGGAATTCCTGTAGATATTAGTAGACGCCTCCAATTGGAGTATGTTGTGAGGCTGATGGTGGTCTTTCACCAGGACAATACTGAAAGTATTTACCTGTCTGGAACGTGCCGCAAATTTACTGGGTATATGTTATTTTTAATTTATAAATTGGGAAATAACAGGAATAATCAAAATAAACTTTAATTGCTGGTATTTGAATCTGCGACCTGCAGATTCGTAACCGAGAATCGTAACCACTCAACCATGGAGGTCATCAAATTCCTGCTTGCAAATTACGATGTTCACGAAGAAACTGTCTATTATTATTCAACGAATTAGCGATGTTTTTCGTCTGCACTCGCCGGAGATCTCTTGTGGAGAAGATGTCTGTTTATGTTGCAGAGCCGCTTCCAACAGGTTTGTTTAGATCTGCATTTATCTAACAGACTAAA
Source organism: Limnephilus marmoratus (assembly GCA_917880885.1). NCBI lineage: Eukaryota > Metazoa > Arthropoda > Insecta > Trichoptera > Limnephilidae > Limnephilus > Limnephilus marmoratus. The sequence continues at coordinate 27,654,301 of OU862924.1, read as the reverse complement.
CAAAGCAGGGGACTAGAGGTCGTTGTTAAATGTGTTATGCTCGCAGCGTTATGCAAGACCTCCGCTGGGCAGGCGCGGATAAACAGGTATACTTCAATTATGGCGGTCGGAATTACCAGGAAGACGATATGCACAAAATCAAAAATAACACGTCAAATAGCGCAGACATCATTCTAACATTGACATTCAAACACCTCGGAATCACACGCTAACCTAACTTTCCACACCAGTTATCGCCATTCCTATTAAAGTTTGTTGCATGATAGGCATACATAATAAGATACCAGAATTGTTAAATCCATCGCCAACTTTACCAAAGGTCTGAAAGGATAGGTATTCACACCAAACATAATACAATTAGAAAACGTAACAACAATTTCTACGTAAGTCAAAGTCATTCACACTTACCGGCTACTTCTCCAAACTGCATGAGGTGTCCAATGACTACTGCGGCTAGGAGCTGCAGCAAGGATCGGACTAAGAACAGCCGCCTTGAAGTCGATATGGATGGTGTTGGGAGGTCTTCTGCAGCTTGTTCGGAGATGGTCGTACAGCCGCCTCTGATGGTGGAAATCGTCTTAAGGCCTCTCAAACAAAACGAAGCACCTTCAATCTCCTGATTTGTTTCAGATGCACAGCTTTTTCCGTTAACGAGCTCTTCTCTTTTGTACGTTTGGTATTTGGCGCCCAATGTAGAGCCCGAATTTGAAATGTGTTTAAAGAAGTTCGGTTGGGTCTTGCCTGGTTTGAAAGGGTTGTCTGGTTTGGTTCGGAGTCCGGGGCTCGGGTTCGAACCCTGGGTGGAGAGGGGGGAGGCTTGCCGAAAGGCGGCTCCCATCGCGCCAGGCACCTCCGGTCCACCCTCCTCCACCCTGGACACGGACACTGTAGTCTTCGTCAGCCTGTGAGCTGGGGCCAACTTTTGCTTTATCAGCGCCAGTCTGCTAGATTTAAGACGAGTCCAATTGCTCCATTGACGGCAGTGCCATTAATCGAATAAATAATTATTTATCTCTATATTATATCTTTTTTTCTCTTTTCAATTATTATGCATTGGGTTATTAGCAAACAAAGTGTCGTCTTCAATATTTCATGCATAACATTTTGTTACCGTATTATAAATGTTCATTTTTTATGCACGCAATTTTTTCTTTTCAATTATAAGGTCTTCTTTCTCCATTTATTTAAGGCTTTTAAAAGCTTGCTATTTGATCATCCACGTTTAATTTTACTGTTTTATTGTGGTAATTAGTTTGTTTTCACACTTCAGCTTACGTCACTCCGTTTAAAGCAGTCTCCATTATTTTTTTCGTTTTGAATAGCATTCAGGATATCTACATTGACAAGAAGAGGAAAAAATCAGTAGTGTGGAATGAAAAAAGTATTTTTCTGAGTTCAAATAGACGGTCAACTAAAAGAAGTGAGAAGGAAGTTTTTTTACCTACGAGAAAATATATGATTATTACGTAATTTATTTCCTTAATTCCTGTAATTTTATTTAATTAAAAAAGAAATAAGTAGAAAAAGAAAATTAAATTAGCTTTATTTTTAAAGAAAATTTTTGCAGTATTTTGAGATATTTAAATATTTTACCTACATACGTTATTTTAATATATTATTATTCATTAAATTTTTTGGGGTAGTTATTGGATAATTAAGAACGTTAAATTTCTAATAACCTATTAAAATCACAAAAAAAAATTCTACGTTTTCGAAATTAGCGTGGTTAAGAAATACCCATTTTAAATACTTATTTATTTGGTATGATTTTATGCCGTGTTGCGCTACCTCTTCCTTTAGCCAACGTTTCGGATAGCATTACAGTGTCCATAATCAGGGCAGATGTGTAATCCACGTCACACATCTGCTTTGCTGGTGGACACAAGATTACACGACACACGTCTGCCCTGATGATGTAACACTGTAACGCTGTCCGAAACGTTGGCTAAAGAAAGAGGTATCCCCAAAAACAAATCACCAGAATTATTTATTTATTTGTTAATATACACCTAGAAGGGCTTTTAAACAAACCTAATTTTTAATAAATCCTAAGAAACCAAATGTAGGGATTACTGTTATAAAATGTGTATTTTTAAGAGCTAACTTAGATTGTACAATTTGTACAGTATCTACATATTTTAATTTTTGTCGTTTTTCAGATTTTTTAAAATTTTGACGAAATAAAACCTTTTTCAGCCCACGATATTAAATTTATCAAAAAACAGCGGCCTTAGTGCGATAATTATTTCAATACACATACATTAATCATGATTTTACGTATCAATTTTTGTTATCTACGACGCGACGTCCTTGCGGTGATAATGTTACAAAAGTGGTGCTATAAAAATGCTGCACAGCCTTACTTTCTGAATTCAACTTTACTATACATTACAACTTATACTATGTATCACCTAGAAAAATGACATTTTCATTGAGCAAGTTAAGTAAATCCGTAAAAAACAAATCAACAAATAATGTAACTTGTGATCGCATTAAAATTATGAATTATAATTATTATGAGATCTGAAATGTTTTATAAAGCCATTATATTAAAAATATACACGCTAATGCTGTCTAGAGTAAATTCATTTTGAGTTCATAGTTAAAAATGATTTTTTTTTTCATGTGAGCATGCTATTGCACCGCCAAATGAGCCAAAAGTTCGGGTTTAACGAACGCCAAAATGAAATGATCAGAGTTATTTGCAATGGTCCAATCTTTTATCTTAATCGCTCTCTCTACACTAATCCAATCTCCTATATCCCGTCTTCTGTCTTCTGTGGGGTCCCATCATCTCGTGATTTAGCAAACGGCAAATACCGCATTCCTGGGATGCCTTCATCGTATATTTATTTTTGAAACATTTCATTCATGAAATGGCGTATGAAAATTTCACTGGCCAGAGTGAAATGCGTGCGGGTAAAAATATCACGGAATTTTGCTTGCGCTTTGTGTATTTTTAAATCTTCAAATACTAATGAAGATTTTAGTATTTAATATCATTCTTGTTTTGAATGTTTAATTTTTTCATATCTTCAAATATTGTGTATGTACAATAACAGCATTTAAAAAAAAGTTATTTATTTAATAAATAAATACCTACTGATTTATGTTTTATCGGATATTCAAAAATCTAGGATCACTTTACCTACCTGCATAAGCTTTTTGTACCAAACATCGATTATAATATTATTTTGTTTTTCAAATGACTTTAAAACTTTTTTTATAATTGCAGATTTTTTTAACGATTTTTTTTTTAACTTTTAGAATGCCTCGATTGTTTACAGACCTTCAAAAATAATATTATGGATTTTTAATTTTTCAAAAATTTCGAAAAAAAACGTAAGTTCTTGTGAAAAACAAAAACGAATGTGAAATCTACCTCTATCCCTGACAGACTCCCCCGGAACGCTTTAGCAAAACTTTTCAAAATCCGAACTTTTTTCAAAATCAACTTGTTTTGATTTGGCGCGCGAACGATTTGAAATTTCCCAACAACGAGACACACGCCCTCTCTCGGTTAACTCCCGACGAGAACTGAATTTAACTGAAACGTATTCCGACGAGATGCCCAGACGTGCATCCCCGCCCAACAAACAGCACCTCATAAAACATACCCACAAACAAAAAGGTTTCAACTATTATAATGAAAATATTTGTTCAGTCTTTTAAATGGTTGGATTATATTTGTGAGGTGTTTGGAAATTTTCACCGGTGGCGGTGGGGGTAGTAGATACGGTACACGTTTTGGCACGTGCGGCTCGCCCCACGTGGCCGCCCCAGGCTCAACAAGTTGTGCCCCGCCCCTTCCTCACCGGCGCTACACCGGCCATTATTATTTTTTTTGTTTTTTTTTTTTGAAAAACGTTAGAATTTTCAAAATGATTTTGAAAATTAAAAATAAAATTTTAATTGAAATGAGACTCAACGGAATGCAGATTAAAAATTATAAATTATTAGTAAAGAAAAACTACCACAACACGGCTTGTGCCTAGACTGCCTAGCATGGAGGCCGAAAAATCGTCCAATTATTTTATTAACGAAACAATGAATGGAGAATAATAAAATAAAAGTCTTGTGGGCAGTTCACACGCGCGTAGAAGTGAAACCTTCATGAGTGAATGAGACGTACGCAAGTATCAGGAGTAGGATAATTATAAGGTTTATTTATTATGACCGCACAAAGAGGAGGCCGATAGGCTACGAAGAACCGCACAAAGAGGACACCGATTAGTCTATCTCATTCTCTCGCAGGCTAAACACGATAGATGTATGTATTTTTCTCTTTTTAGTCTCGCTCGTTTCCGTTTCATTCCTTAAACAAGGCTTTTAAACTTTTTGAAGTGAAAACTTATTTAACACCGTTGTGATTTGAAACTAAAAATAAAACGAAAAATAGTGAAACTAAAAAGAGACAAACACGTACGTGTAATGGATTTAGCCTGCAGTTTTCTAAAGGTTTCACTTCTACTGCGTGTGAACTGCACACTTGTATTCTTTTTTAAATAAGTGAATTTCGAAGCATATCTGTTTTTCAGCTATTATGGACCTAAATTAACCAATTTATAGCATAATTAAGCCAAATTAATATTATACGTTGATTTAAAAATTTGTTTTAGTTCATTGGGCAGCAGAGAGGTACCTAGGGATTTATAACACGACAAGAACCGTTACGAGTAGAAGGGCGAGTAAATTAATATAGGTAGATACTAATACACCGACTCCAAAAATAACAATCGTACCTAAATATTGATGAGTAGAAAAAGTAAGTTGTAGAAGAATACGAAATTATTTTTTTACTTTTTAGTGCATTTTTTTAAGTCGTTTTTTTGTTTTGTTAAAATTTTTGTTTATTTTTTGATTTTTAGTGAATCTGAAGTACACTAATTTGTCTGAATATGGATAGACCTACTAAACGTGCTGCTCATATGAGACAGACATGAGACAGGCCATAACGATGTTACGGTCAAATTAAGAGATTCGGCCGAGTATCGTTAATTTGTTTCTAAGAGTTGAAGAGTTCCGTTACTTTGTCATGGATCCCATAATCAAAATCTAACCAAATTTTCATCAAACTACTCTAAAAGTACATCCTTTCCAATAAAAAAAGGATCATTGAAATCGGTTGGCGTGATATTAAGTTATTCGTCCATTTGTCGCGCATATATTAATGCAAATTTAAGACTTATAAGGTTTTCTCATGGATGCCATAATTGTCAAAACTAGAACCTCCTCCTTTTTGAAGTCGTTTGAAAACCTCACATCTATAGGAATCCAGTAGGATTGGAACTAGAATGTAAAAAATGTGAAGGAAAATTGGTACTCCGTTGACATTTTTTATGTTTTTTTTTTCTACAAAAACATTGTAAAATAGCAGGTGGTGAACAGAGGAGCGACCTTAGCGGAGTGACCAGTGAAGATATACGGAAGTTTTTTTTTATTGATTTGAAAGAAAAAAAATTTGAAAAAAAAGTCATAGAAAAAGTCACAGGAGGCCAAAATTTCATTTACTCCAAATAATGTCAGGAATCACTGGTTAAAGTAAGTCAAGTACCTCACATAACATCTTGTATAAATAACCAGGACACAATATTGGAAAATGTTGATATTAATCATACTTACTAATAAATATAAAAGATTTGACATAATAACTCGCCCTAGTTTCAACAATCTTTCTTAAAATAGGATTTTTAATAAAGACCTGATACAATATTTGCAATGTATTTGATAAAAAAACGGTTTCTGGATTTACTTTTTGGCAATTAAGTATAAAGGTACTTAACAATTTCTTTAGCCACAACATATTCCCAACGAGTATACGAAACACTCGCTTGTACCTAGGTTGCATGAAGTTACTAATAGATATGCAGATGTGGCAGATCTATTTAAATGCACGGAGGTAGGTACAAGAAAGCTATGCTATCACATTAATTTTATTTTTATTATAGATTTTTGCGTGTAAATGTATCTCTGGTGTCACCTCACAATTAACTGATACATACACTTTTTTTATTATTACTAATATTTTTCCTATGATTTTGTGACATGTAATTAGTGTTTATGGCATATAAATGCCGTTTATATTAAATAAATAAATAAAATATAGATAGCACAGTTCCACCAGATAATTTTTTTTAAATATCCATCTAGTACACCACCACACAAGAAAGGGTAATTTAAACTATAAAATTTTAAAACAAAATTGTACCTGGGGAGGTAACTACCATATTTTTAAAATAAATTATTGTTGGCATTTTCCAGAGATTTTCAGTCATTTTGTACAATTTAATGATTTTTCACGAGTTTTGATTGAAATTGTTTTTTTAACTATAAGTTAAAAATGTGAAAATTCTGAATAATGCCCCACAAAATTACTCTTTGCTTCAACCACATCCACGCATTTCCTGATTACACTCTTCTTTTTTATCGATTCCTGAAATGACTCGGCCTGAGTACCTACTATTTGATTCATGGCACGTCATCCTTGATCAAATTTTACATCACATTTTTTATCGATTTGAAAATGAAGACTGTAGGAATATTCAGCGTGATATATCACCCTTTACTTAAAATTGATAAAAATGATTCATGTCATGTGCAGGTAATCAGGAATAAAATCGCGAAAATGCATTTTTGCATTCACGATAAGATTGTTGCATATCATACAGCAATGCATCAGCAAGTTTGGATAGCCTATGATTATGGCTTATGACTACGACTAATGCCAACTCGCCTTATGTGACGCAAAGATTCTTTTGTACATTAACTCCACACAGGAAGACCCGAGGAAATTAATTTCCCTCGGGCCTAGGTCATATTCGGGGATGCTGTGTGGAGGGTCTATTTGTGGAAAGGAAGGAGCGAACCTGGGTCACGAAGAAACCCAAGTTGTCGGAGGAAGGAAACACAGAGACCTGCAAATTGTTCCACATCCGAACTGTTGAACTCAAGAATGAGTCGTAGAAGCAACCCGTTCTCATGAAAACAAGTTAATCACAACTCAATTATATAATCTTCACGCCATTTTACTGCATGGCAGGCAATTGCTGAAAACCACTCGGCTACAAAATGTGATTGTACCCAGCCAGGAGACTTTGGCCCAGTTGTTTCACAGAAATTCACACGTGACAAAGTCATCAAATGGCCATTCAAGGCCATTTTGTTTTTTATTAAAATTGAAAGGTGTCGGTTAAACGCCGATTCTAAGTCCATTTCAGCTTTTGAACAGATTGTGATAACCAGAAGTGGAAAAATATCTTATTAGCAATTTGCAATTATTTTATTACAATTAGATAGAAAACTTAAACGAACCTCGAATCGGCGTTTAATGGAAACCTTTCAAACATAAAAAAAAATGGCGCTGAATGGTCTTTTGATGACAATGTTACATTTCCATTTCAGCGAAACAACATACACGAAGCCTACCGCTCTAATACCTCCATATTTCTTAATCACATCAAACCTAGTTATATTCCTATGTCCTTACCGCAAAAGCATATTTAAGTTTGCAATCCATACCTATTAAAGATCCACTTCGACCTTTAATAAAAACTAAAGTTTTATTTCTTTACCGGATCAGATAAGTCCGCACTCCATCCCATTTTTCCTGATACAGTCTATAAAGCTTTCTTTTCCACCTGTATTTTTTAACCGGATCAAAATATAAAAGTTTGCATTTCGTCCCATTTTTTTACTGTTACACTCCATAAAGCTTTTTTGGTGCGTATATTTCTGTACCGGATCAGAATATAAAAGTTTGCGTTCCGTCCTATTTTTCCTGTTACAGTCTCGTACTTACGGCTTTCTTTTCCGCCTTTATTTCTTTACCGGATCACTATATAAAAGTTTGCATTCCGTCCCATTTTTACTGCTGCACTCCATAAAGGTTTCTAGGCCTTTATTTCTTTACCGGATCACAATATAAAAGTTTGCATTCCGTCCCATTTTTAGTGCCACACTCAATAAAGGTTTTTTAGGCCTTTATTTCTTTACCGGATCACAATATAAAAGTTTGCACTCCGTCCCATTTTTCCTGTTAAAGTCTTGTACTTACAGCTTTCTTTTCCGCATTTATTTCTTTACAAGATCGGAATATAAATATTTGAATCTCTTCTCATTTTTCCTGCCACATTCTATAAATCTTTCTTTTCCACCTGTATTTCTTTACTGGATCAAAATACAAAAGCTTGCATTCCGTCCAATTTTTCCTGCTACAGTCTGTGCAGCTTCGTTTCCTGCCTTTATTTCTTTAACAGATCAGAATATAAAAGATTAAATTCCTCTAAGAGTCTATATAGCTTTCTTTTTTGCCTATATTTCCTGACCGGTTCAGAATATAAAAATTACACATCTTAACCTGCTGATTTTTTTTTCCATGACAAAATTAAAAGTTACCACTCTGTCCCTATTTCTTTTCCAGACTATATATAAAACTTGCATTCGGTGCTTATTTCCTGACCGCGACAAACTCTGTAAAAGTTCATCATCTTCACACATATTTTACGATTCACCGACGACTTCAATTTGGGGGGCGGGTAAGGGTACCGCCGCCCCGTGAACCATTAATTAGACAACCAACACTCCTGCCATAGGTCACCCCCAGTGGTCGCCATGTTTGGTGACTTAGCAGAGGTTGCCGGGTTCGTGGGGTGCGCTTTAATTAGATTTAAGGCAGCGAACGCGATAGCCCGCCTACTGCGTGGCGGGCCGGGTCGGGAGAGACTGGTTGAGTGATCCCCAACCTAGACCTCTCCAGCCGGAATCGACCCATCCTTTTAACCGCAGTGGGAGGAATAGATTCATTCATCCATCGCTCCTGGACACATTGACTCCCAGATTCGCTCCCACCCGTCATACAGTTTTCTTTACCAGCAATTTCCTCTCCTTCCTTTCCCTAAAAAGATTCTCCACACAGCATCCCATAATTAAAACATAAAACCTATTAATAATGATCTACTATTTTCGCCGACGCCAAAATAAGTTATAAAACATCGCTACGATTACCTGATAAATGTGTATATATCTATAGGTAGCTATATATTATGTTAATTTATTTTAAACACGAACCATTAAACTTGTCAAACAATCTTGTTTGCTGGTATCTACGTGAAGAATAAAAAAGCTAGTGCTTATTCAAACAAGTCGAACCAAAAAGTTTATTTACCTAAAGCTCGAAGGAAAGTAAAAACTGAAGGATGCGTTTTTACGATAACACGAAATATCGAGGGTGAATAAACTGCGCAGTGAACACCTGCATTCAACCTTTTTCACATTGAAAATACAAAACACACCGAATCGAGAAAAACTCCTCGGAAGCACATTGCGCAAGTCAGCGCGCACATTTTTTTATTCGTTGCACCGAAAATTGCACTCTGAGACTACCGCTAATTGCACACGAACACACGCTTTTCACATAATACTTTTAAAAACAAAATCACAACGATAACAAAAACAAAAGAGTGTCGCGCAAACTTCAGATTCGGCAATTTCCCGCGTGTTCTAGGCCCCTCGGCGAAGCATAGACAAATCGCGCGCGCTTTTTTAGTTCGGGAATTTTTTTTTAAACGGTCGAAATCGGACGGACGCGGACCGTTCGCGGTGTAGGCTGTTCTTGTATTGAACACTGGCCGCGTAATGTTGTGTGTGGTACTTACCCGCCCAAAACTGGACTCGCTTTGGTCTTTGGTCATTCGCGGAATTATTTCGCGAGGAAGAATCCTGCCGGTTAAGGCAAATCCCCACGGAGATATGTCTTAACAATCAAAACTAACCAAACAATCGAAAAGTCTGATCAACTTACTGAAAACTGAACACGTTTGTTATTGATGTGAATATATTTTTATGAAGTATCTCCAGCCATGCACATGCACTTGATCTTACGAAAACAGGCCGAAACACGCCTTCGCGCGGCGAATGCTAATGCCGAAAACTGGCTTTCGTCGCAATGTGATTGTCATTACCTTCGAGGACGGTGAATATTTTTAGAATTGTGTGATATTTTTTAAACGTCTGTTCATTTTGCTTGTTTGTGCGATGTATGGTGAGGCGATCTGAGTCGGACTGAAAGTTTGGGCGGAGCGGATCCGGAGGAGGTAGGGGGGGGATAAGAGAGTCGGTATGGCAGGCCCGGGTAGTTCCACGGCGGAAGTCGCGGAAAAAATGATAACTCGAGTCAGGAGGTGATGTTCTTTTTTCGAATCGGATGACCGGTCCGCACTTCGCGCGAGACGGCGCGAAGTTGCCTAAACCGCCCGCTGAAGTTTTGTTCCAATTAGTAACAAAGGTACAAGAAAGAGAATACGATGCAGCCTCTTAACTCAAATTCTCCTTTCTTTTTTGCAAAGTGGGATCACTTTGAGTCACCTTTCTCTGCTTCTTGTAAATTGGGAGCAAAACATTACTGTTTTATATTCCTGACAAGTCCAATGGAATAATGTACAGTCGTTGCATTTACAGAATAACACAGGTACCTATGTGGCTATTTTGTAAAATGTGAGTTATTGGTGTCAATCGAAGACCATAATATTCTGTCCATAGTTTACAATCCATCCCACGTGATAAGATCACATTCTGTGCTGAAATTTTAATAATTTTTATTGTGTATATTGGTCAAAATCTCTCGAATCTTATGTCAAAATGCACAATTTCGTCGGCTATCTTCAAATTGTACGTTTCTCCGCCGATTTGATTCTAAATCGGTTGGTATAGTGGCGATTAGAGAAAAGCTGGATCAATTGTTGAAATACAATTTTTTTTTTCATTATTGGTTCAATAATGGCATAGGGAAAGTTATGGAGCTGACTCGAATCTACTATCTTTTGTATTATGTTAATGTAAGTACTTGCATTCTGCTTTCTAACCCCGTATGCATGGACATTGAAGGGTCTAGAGTCGTTCAAATAAATGTAGCTTCGTTCAATAAAATAGATTCTTGACGTGTGCGGTGAAGGAGGAAACCATATGTTTTCTTATAACGCCGTTGGGAAAGTGGTGGAGTCCCCTCCAATAACTCGAATCTACAGTGATAGTGCAAAAATTTAGCGGCCATCTCGAAATTCTAGATTTCTGCACTGATTTGATTCTAAATCGGTGTAGGGGAGGTAAGGAGGGAACTGAACTGGAATATTTTCCCAAAATGCACATTGGGTTATGTTAGGAACGACATTGTTTCATTAGATGGACTGACGATTCCAGGAATGTGTTGTACATGAGTAAAAGATGCATCTTGCCATGTTTCCAGAACCACCGGAACATTTAAAGAGATTACTGTTAGAAAAAATGCCGGAATCCAAATACTTTTTAATGAATATTCGCAGTTATAAATAAGCATTCCAGATGACACCTTTTAGAGCAAACAAAATTTTAATTCCGTCTTACAATTCTAGAAATACTCAGTTTACTAGAAATCACCTCAAAACTTTACCCCAAACCAACTACAATCTCGAGCTGGATATACCACAGCTAGTAAACTAATGTATCTTAATCCCTTTTTATTTAATTTATCAATATATACAATTCCATTATTGTTTAAAGATCTTAGTTTTTACTTTTCTGTTACGAAATCTTAACACAGTCATAAAAAAACATGTTTAAAAGCCTACTTTTACTCGTATTATATTTTAATTTTAATTCTTAATGAGGAGGATTTATCTTTTATCCTTATAATTTGTTATCATGTAATAAAATCAATAGTCATATGGCAGAAGGAGCCATCTGCATTTTATCAAGTTTTCAAGGTTTCTTCCACACATTTAAAAAAATGCTTTTATATCGACTGCGGCAAAAGGAAATATCTCTACAGTAAAAGTTTTAAAAGAGCTATCTGCAGTTGACTGAAGAATAACTGTAGCAGAAAAATCAAGTGCAGATTCTAACTTCTGCCATCAAAATATTGATTGCATGTGATTTTAATTAATATGAGGTTTTAATTTAATTTATTTTAATAAAGGACTTTTATGTATTATACAAAATTATTTTAAAACTAAAAACCGTTTTTTTTTTAATTTATTTTATAGTCTGGTTTGCAACTGAGAAACGTAGACATTGTCAACTCAAGTTGAAAAATGAACGCTTTGGAACACCCATTAGGTACCATCCCACATGAATAATAAAATAATCAAATATGAAAAAAAATAACGTTATTATTAGTGTTTGTAGAAAATGATAGAGTACGTAATATGTTTCCAATAAATATTACAGTTTCTTTCCAATAAATATTATGTGTTTGAATTAATTGGGGTTTTCTTTGATTTCTCAATTTATCATCGTGATGTAAAATAGAAGAAATTATCATTGTGTTATTTAAACCTTGCACGAGGTGTTTGAGGCAAAATGAAACATTTTAAATACACAAAAAAAAATTATGGCAAAAGAGCCCATTTACAATATTTTTACAAAAATCTCCATTATATTAAAAACTTAATACTTATTTTTTAAACACTAACAGACTATACGTTAGGGGCTATATACTCTCACTTAAAACGACAAAATTGGCCAAAATCATATCTTTGCTCTTCCGAACAATTTTGAAATTAACAGATGAGCCCTTTTACAAAACCACTAACAAAGTATTAGATGTATTGAAAATAATTTTAAAATAAAATAAAATAAAATTTTTAATACTTATTTAATTTGAAATTTCTGATAAAAAATAATGTAATTTAGCGATACTAAGCCGTTTAGTTATTTCGATAACGCACCGCCCGTATATTTTTACAGCATTTTAAAAAGCGTGCACTACTTACGGCTGATTTTACTTCAGTAAATTACCGTTCGGTCTAGATCGCCGGCACCCGAGTAAAAAAGCCATCAGATTCCAGGCACGCGTGACCTTGCTGCATAAATAACCGGGACCTTTCTATCAGCGCCGCCGCATTTTCCGATTGAATAACTGAGTGTCCAGACGGTCAGGTAACTTTTAATTCGCGATGGTCGATGTGCTTGCATCCATAATTAGTTTATAAATAGATACGTATAAATACGGGCGCAAATAACAAACAATGTTTATTTTTAATTTAAAAGTCGGGAAGGTGGATCAGACAGCAGGAGCTCTCAAGCACTGCCCTGCGGACTAAATAATATTTTTTAAATGACCTGAAAAACTTTGTTTGTGCGTTGCGTTTCCGTTTTCTGATGCATACACTTTATTATTCAAGCAAACCTTCGACTAGATGGCTTTAACTTTGACGAGATGGTGAACTTTGACTTGGTGGCTAACCTTTACTAGTACGTCGTCCGTAGTCCGTACGTAGTCCAGCGGTAAAGCTCTTGACTCGCAATCCGAAGGTCGCGGGATCGAATCCCGGCGTGGCAAATAAATTTTATTTGATTAATTTGTGTTATTTCACTAATATATAGAAGACCACCATTCAGAATTGTAACTTTGCTTGAAATGGCTTTAGCCGTGTTTGGTGACCAGATCTGAATAGCCAGGTACTTCCCCACCTTCCTCTTCCCTATCTCCTTCCCCTCCCCACTATCTTCAGCCTCACAACATACCCCAATTGGGGATGCCACAGTCCCACTGGCTCCAGGCGGGAGCAGTTGGGACTCTTGTGATGTATTCATGTAAAAAAAAAAAGATTTCTATCTTTGACTGGGTAGCTATCTTTGACTTAATGGCTAACTTTGAGCAGATGGCTAACTTTGACTGGATGGCTAACTTTGACCAGACGGCTAACTGGATGGCTAACTTTGACTCGATGGATAACTTTAATTATTCGTAGATGGCTAACTCTGACTTAGTGGCTAACTTTGACTTAATGGTTAATTTTGAGCAGATGACTAACTTTGACTGGATGGCTAACTTTGACCAGACGGCTAACTTTGACTGGATGGCTAACTTTGACCAGACGGCTAACTTTGACTGGATGGCTAAATTTGACTCGATGGATAACTCTAATTACATGGCTAACTCTGACTTAGAGGCTAACTTTGACCAGATGGCTAACTCTGACTAGATTGCTAACTTTGACTGGTTGGCTAACTTTCACTATGGTTCATTAAAGATCCTTATTTGAAATGTGAAATCGTCGTATTTATTTTTAATTTCTTATTTGCGTCTTTTCAATCTACCTGCCTGAAGAAAGTTAGAATTTTTTTTGTCATTGAGATATTGACATTTCCAAGGACAAATTGCAATTAATTCCTCGTTTAAAATAGAAAAATAATTATATAGTACTTTTAAAAAAAAAATTATCAAATGGTACATGTAATGATATTACAATTTACAATTTTGTAACTTGTAATTTATACTGATCTTCCTTGTGGATGGAAGAAGAGTTTACATTTCTTTTTGTTTTATTAAATATAAGTGAAAAACAGGAACGTATTTTATGAAAGACAGTTCTAGATGCCCACTGTTCACAGAACTCTACCTAGTTATTATACCTATTAACCAAAATCCCTTGGTTTTGAATATCTTGACGACATTTGAATTCTCTACCATCATTATGACATAAAAATGTTGCTTTTGTGGTAATGGAGGACTCCCAGGTAGTGGGGTGAGGAATAATATGGGGAATAGGAAGGTGAGGAAGTACTTGGCTATTTATCTTTCACTAAAAATATTACCCCTTTGGATCTTGTCGCAAATAGGAATGTTATATATGATGATAAATTTATATTAGACATTTCCATCGATTCTGCATAATGATCCTTCACTACGGATATACTAAAAAAATAATTTTTGCTCAAATCTTGTTTTTTTTTTTTAAATTCTGAATAATGGCCTGGACTCACCAGAGCTTACCAACTTAAAAATTTAAAATTCCGACAAGATCAACACGTCAATCCAATTTATTCCATTCGCCCACATGTAGAACTAACATTAGAAAAAAATCCCCAATTCTGCGTACATGTGCGCAATATAACATAAAATTTTACAATATAGACACTTTTAACAATACCCTTCACATATACCGAATAGAAGTAACGCATACAATCAAAATGTATACAAGATTGTGGAAATTATCGGGAGCATCTCCTATACTTCTATATTTATTTAAATAAATGAAGACAATATAAGCGAAACTCAATCGAAAATCTGGAAACAGAAAAATCAGAAAAACATATTGACACCTCTGGGAAACATATCGAAAAAAAAACATATCGAACCCAGGACCTCTGGCTAGTATAGCCAATATATGCAGCCTATATTATTCGCAAATAATGTAGTTTTCTATGTTTATCTTTCTCTCCTCCTCACCTAAAATTAATTTTAAGATATGATGAAACTCAGCAACTTTACATAGCACACTTTTTTGGCTTGACTTGGTTTAACTTAATGTGTATATTATTTATCTCTATATTTTATATACTATATTTTTTATATACTATTTATTTTTTATATACTATTTTATATACTATTTATCTCTATATTTTATATATATATTTTATATATCTATGTATAAACTGTTTGTCTCTTACGTGTCTTAAATATGTTAAACTAGCTTTTGCCCCCGGTTTCGCTCGCTAAGTATTAGAGGGGATTCCCAATCCGCCTCCTCCACCTTCCCTATCCTCACTTTACTCCCCCCCTCCCTCTCCCACCCCCCTTCCCACCCTCCACCATAACCGTTACATTCATTTTTCAAACAGCTCGCGTGCCACCTATTAAAGCGTAACAATCAAACACAATCAAGACATGGTCGGTGGTTGAGTGGGCATAGCGCTTGGGTCTCACCCGAGCGTCGCGTGTTCGATTCCTCCTCTGGCTAAGTCCTCCATCACAACACAAGCAACATTTTCGGCTTTCTGTGATGGTTGTAGGAGATTTTCAAACATTGTTGGGTTATTCGTAACCCGGGAACGTTTGTCTTTCTTTTAAAAAAAAAAAAAAAAAGAAAAGAAAGAAACACGCATTTATAATATTAGTATAGATTAGTATAACTTTAACTATCAAAGGGATCTCCATAGTAACCTAAACAAATAAAAAAATGACAGCGCATGTCAAATAACCACTTATAGTTACCAAGAAATACTTTGCTTTTCGTCTGGACAATAAACGTATAATAAATAATTTCATAACGCCAGAGCTTACCAATATATACAGCCTATATTATTCGCAAATAATGTAGTTTTCTAGTGAAAGAATTTGTTAAGTCCACGCAGTATTTTTTGCGTGAAAGAGTAACAAACATAGAAACATCCATACAAACTTTCGCCTTTATAAAATTAATTAAATTAAATTAATAGGATAGGATATGTTTATTTAACTAAATGGAATTATTCAAATATTACGTACCCACGTGATAGTTACTCAAAGATGAAAATTCTTTTTACTTTAACACTATGTACAAGCATTATTTAAAAAATAATTTTAAGTTAAGATTTTGTTAACTACTGATGAAAGCTTGACCTTATGGGTCCGCGTTGGAAATAGCTACAAGTATCACATAGATGCATCCTTATCGTTAATATTTCTATTTTCGCATTCTTCAAAAGGCGCCACAATGCGTGCTGCTCCAGGCGCCACTTGCACCGGGACTGGGTGCCTGTATAAGGTGCCTTTCGCCACTTCGGCTCATTGTTAGGCTTGTGAATTACACATAATTATGCATGCGTCTGCGTATTCCTAGTTTGGCTGGGCTGATATTCGTGGCATAGTCACCAGGGTTGCACAAATGCCGAATTTCATTAAAAAAATCTTTTAAAAACATTCCATCACGGCGTGCTACTCGTGAGGGGATATGATCTCCCCAGTGACCGGATAACTCAGAATGAAATTAACTCAGAACCTCCTTTGAATTGTCATTAAAAGTGATGAAAAAATTGGTTAAACAGCTTACGTTACGTTAGGGTTATGGGCTATTTTAAAATTATTTTTTTCATAACTTTTAACGACTTTTAAAAGAGTTAAGTTGTTGTAGTGTTCTGTTATTTGATAGACACACAAGCAGATTCTCAAACACACTTTGGATGGAGATTACTTCTACAATATTGACCTCGTTAGTCTACATAACTAGGAGATGGCTAAATTGGTTCTAACGAGTGTTTACAGAAAACACCCACTCTCAGCCCCCCGTCCCTCTTCTGGACAACTTAGGTACTAAGCTACCTGCCATCTAGCGGAATCTACTGACAGTTCTTATCACCGCCACCTATGACTAAAAGCCGGAAGCTTTTTAGATACACAACAGTCTTCTTCTTCTTTCGTATGGTGGGGGGACAGAGGGGGACATCTAACACTGCGAGCCAGTCTAGGGCCTCAGGCGTTGACCTGTGGACCTCATCAATCCCGCCGGGGAATGAATGGAGGGGGCATTCGTTGACCACATGCTAGGTGGTCTGCACCGCATTCACACATCGCCGACTCTTTAAGGCCCCATCTGTGCATCATGTGAGCACAACGGCTATGGGAGCACCTCAACCTATCGATGGCAGTCCAGAGTTTGCGAGGCAGTGAGAACCCAGGCTGTCTCTCAGTGGGATCTTGAATGAGATGGGCGTTTTTGACGTTGCAGTTGGCTGATTGCCACTCAAGCTTCCACCTATCTCCTGGGGTGAGAGGTGTTCGAAGGAGTCTTTCTCCTTCCGTCCAGAAGGGTTTACGAGACATTAAGCGGCATGCCGGGTGAGAAACGACATCATCGTGCAAGGGTATTTCGATAGCGAAATACACAACAGTTGACTTGATTCTGGGTTGGCATGGAACCGATCTTCCCCACAGATGATTTCCACTGGCTGCGGCTCCTCGCCAATAAACTTCAACAAGAGTTCTAGCACGGTAAAACCGATAATTTTACGATATCGTATCGAAAGGCGTAACTTCGGATAACGACATCCCTTTCACAGTTGACAGCCGAACCGATACGGACAGGAAATAAATTAGAAATCGATATGCGCTGGCAGCACCGAAGATATTTTCCGTGAATTGACGCTATGAAATATCAGACGTCAGCAATTACTTAAAAATATTAATAATTTGGCAATGTTGAATTAAAATACTAACCTAAATATGCATTAAGTAGCTAGTCACCGGGACAAAGTAACCGAGACAGAGCAATGACGTCATATATAATATATAGCCACTTTATACAACATGTATTACCGTCAATCTTTTGATATCCGGAGAGAACCAACTCTCAAAAATATGTCTCCCTAAAACTAAAATCGAAAACCCCTAAAAACCCGCCAATTACTTGAAAATACCCCAAATAAAAGAGGAAGTAGCGACATCTTGTGTCCGAAACCAAATTATAAGAGCAGCTTTGTGTGATATTCCACGTACACAGATGTTATTTGTGGCGCGGCGCGTATGGCGTGGCTTCTTACATGCACTCGTAGTTGGGTTGACCATGCAAACTCTACGGTATTAATAACGTTCGATTATAAATATTATCAATTAGCGTCAACACTCATCACCTTAGGTAGCCACTTGAGAACTAGAAAACAGACTAATGTGAAACTGGGCAAAACCAGTAAGCCTTAGAGGTCGAGGGGTAAGGGATAAGGCTCTCGGCTAGCAATTCAAAGGTCGCTGGTTCGAATCTCAGCGTGCGCAAGGAAATTTTATTTGATCGATTTGTGTTATTTCACAATTTATTCATTTAACATACTATATAGTATATTTGCGGCACGTTCCAGAGTGTAATATACTATCAGTGTCGCCCTGGTGTAAAACCGCCATTCAGAATTGAAAAGTTGCTTGAAATGACCACATCTGAATAGCCAGGTACTTTCCCGCATTCCTCTTCCCCATTTCCTTCCTCTCCCCACTTTCTTAGACCTCACCATATACCCCAATTGAGGATGCCATGCATAGTCTCACTGGGTTCAGGCGGTTGGAAGCAGTTGAAGATTTTGCAT
Source organism: Limnephilus marmoratus (assembly GCA_917880885.1). NCBI lineage: Eukaryota > Metazoa > Arthropoda > Insecta > Trichoptera > Limnephilidae > Limnephilus > Limnephilus marmoratus. The sequence continues at coordinate 27,635,494 of OU862924.1, read as the reverse complement.
AATTCATTTTAAAAATAAAAACAAAATTTATTTTTCTACCTTACTACGGTGTCCTGTCACCAGAAAACCATCTAAAAAGATACTCTGAAATCTTAAGGAATACATTCGAAAGTTTTAATTTTTTAAATAGATAAAAAAGGTCATCAATAAATACATTTTAGAGTCTGACAACCCTAGTTGAGGTAACGTAAGATCGCAAAATTTCCTTGCTTAATGTTTTTTTTTCTTATAGGTATGCTATGGAATAGTAAAGAGCAAAATGTTATTTTAAAAAACAATCATGTACACCTCGTTGTGTAGAGAAGGTAACATAACCATGTCTCAGGTTGGGATTAGAAGATTTCACCTAGTTAGCAAATTAGCAGTAAACGATGTCCTTGGCGCGTGCAAGACAATAAAAGTCAGGTCAAATAAATGGTGGAAGACAATAAACCTCAGGGCAGACAGAAAACCTCGTGGCAGACAATAAACCACGGGGCAGACGATATTCCTCATGGAAGACAATAAACCTCTGAGCAGACAGTAAACCAGACAATAAAGAGACAGATAATAAACCTCATAGAAGACAATAAACCTCTGAGCAGACAGTAAAGCAGACAATAAAGAGACAGACAATTAACCAAACCTCGTGACGGACAATGAACCCCAGGACAGACAGAAAACCTCGATGCAGACAAATACACCTCCCAAGACCTAGAGTTGAAGTGTCGGCGGGGATAGACGACTTATTTATGTATAACTTAATTTTTATTTATTTATTTTCTTTATTGGGAATATTTACAGGTTTATAACATTACATGCATTAGAAAACCACAAATTACAATAATTAGGTTATAAACCCAATAACTAATGTTCACATCATGCACCAATAATAATGAAAAAATTTATAGTTATTAAGTTTTTTTTTCTTACTTAATATTATATAGTAAGGAGCTAGATAAGCTGTCTAGGGATAACCTAGCTATACTGTCTAATAAATAAAGATACAGACAAGATAAGACAAGATAAAAAAAAAACAGAGAAAAGTTGAAAAAATAACTAAATATATATATATATATATATATATATATATTTTTTTTTTATTAATTTTTAGCATATAAAATATAATGTACATTTAGATGATGTATTAATTTGCTTACATGTTCATATTCAAATATGTTAATACCACTCTTCCATGGAAGCGTTAGCTTGTGTCTGGAAGAGTAGTGTACATTTTTTAATGCTATATTTAAGTTCTTAAATTACAATGTGAATGTAAAAAACAATAAGTTGTAAGTTCGGTGATATGTAATTATAAGTATGTATCTACTATCAAAACAATTTTACTGTTTGGATAATGTATCTAGAATTATTGTAATTAGTTGCTAAAAACAATACAAAATTTAACTTATTTGAAGAACGGAGTATCACTTGGAAACTGAGTTATAAGTAGTTATTCTTGAGATTAGATTAGTCGGAAACTTTTTTTTTTTTTTTTGAGATTATCTTTAAAATATTTTTTAACAGTGTTTATTAATTGGATTTTATCATTAATTTTTCTAATTTCATCCGGTAATCGGTTGAAAATAAGTCTTCCTTGATAAGTATAATAATTTTGTGCGAAGGAAGTGTTTAATTTTGGGCATGAAAAAATATATTTATGTCTAGTACGGTTTTCAGTTATAAATTGATACTTTTCTTTTTCTTTTATAATTTTAATCAATGCATTTCTATTGTATAGATCTTTGAAAGATGGTACTTGGAATTCCTTAAATAATTGATCCGTTGGGTAGTCAGAAGGTTTTTTTAATATGATTTTAATTATTAGCCTCTGCACAACTTCAATTGGGGAAAGATTAGTTTTGTATGCGGATCCCCGGCTAATGATAGCATATTGTAAAGTTGATTGAACCAAAGCGTAATATATTAGATATAAGTTTTTTACTGATAAAAAATTTCTGATTGTTAAAAATACATAAATCAATTTTCTAATTTTTTTTACAACTTGACAAATTTGTTCCTTCCATTTCAAATTTTTATCGATAATGACTCCTAAATATTTGATTGTGTTTGTTGTTTTTAAGATTGTGCAGTTTTGGATACAATAATTTTTACTATGTGTTTTGGAATTATCATGGATGATGATGTCAATGTTTTTAGGGGTATCATTTTTGTGTATTGCAAATGGAATTACAAATGTTTTATCACCATTTAGTGATAGTAAATTTACGTCGAAGAAATTCTTTAAAATATTTATGTCTTCGGTGGCTTTAAATGTTACTTTTTCCCAAGTTTTATCGCTAATTATTAGTACCGTATCATCGGTATATGAAGTAATTTGTCCATGTAGTAGTTGAAAAAAAATGTCATTAACATATATGGTGAAAAGGATTGGTCCGATTACTGTACCTTGAGGGATTCCAAAGTCTGATATTTCTTTATCGCTATAAATCTGATTTATTTTTACGACTTGCGGTCGATTTTTTAGGTAGTTCGAAATCCATTTAATTGCATTGTCTTTTATACCTATATTGTTTAGTTTTTTTAGTAGAATCTCATGGGATATACTATCAAAAGCTTTTCTGAGATCAATAAATATACCGGCACATTTTTCACCTTTATCCAATGATTCGTTGATGTATGAGGTTACATTAGCAATAGCATCTTGTGTGCTGAGTGACTTTATAAAACCAAATTGGTTTTTATGAAGAATTTTATTACTTTCTAGGAAACCGACCAATTGGTTTTTCACAATTTTTTCAAAAATCTTTCCAATGTTTGAGATTAGACAAATTGGGCGATAGTTAGTTACTTGTTGAGGATCTCCAGATTTATAAATAGGTGAAATAATTGTATTTTTATAGTTTGTCGAAAATATTCCTTCTGTTAAACTTAAGTTTACCAAATGAGTAATTGGTTTTACCAAATGAATTTTCATGGATTTTAGAAAATGTACTGTAATAAGGTCAAATCCGGGAGACGAACCTCCTTTCATGCCTTCTATTATTTTTAAAACTTCACTTTCTGAGGTTGTTTCAAATATTCATTTAGAGGATTTTTCAAAGCTGTTTTATAAAGTTTTTCTTTGTTTCTAATTGATATTATAAGTCCTTGTGTTATCCAAGACTTTAAAATTCTTAGTTTAGATTTAATGCGGACTGTAGTTTCAGTAGTTGAATTTTTTATGTGTTGAGACAATATATTTTCAAAGTTTGTTGAGCAAGTCTCGGTATTATAACTATTTAACACGTTGTTCCATTGTTCATTTCTTAGTTTTTTGGATAAAATAGTCATATTTGTGTAGGATTTTGTCTTTGTTAGATTAAATTTTTTATGTTTAATTTTGTTATCATAGAGAAGAATGCATGCATGGTGGTCAATTATATTCGTTTTCCAAACAATTGATTTGATTTTGTCGATATCTTTAATATTTATGTTAGTGCATATGTGGTCTAAAAAAGATGGAGTAAGATTTAATTAATTTAATTAATAAGATTTAATTATTTAATTTAATTAATAAGATTTTTTATCTCTCTCGTATTTTTATTAATGCACGATATGAAGTTAAATTCAGCCATACAATTAATATATTCATTTTTGAAATTATTTTCTACGTTTTCATTAATGTTTAAATTGAAGTCTCCTGCAATAAAGCAAAGTTTATTACTAAATTTTAACAGTTTATATATTTATATATATTCATATTATTATATATTTATATATTCAGTCATTCCTTCAACCCTTCTATGTTATCTATGTTTTTCTATATTATCTATAATAATAATGAAAATTGAAAAACACCAGATGTGATCAGTTAACGAAAACGAAAACGTTATATATGTAAACATATATAAAAAAAACAAGGAAAAACAAAATAAAAGTGAAATGAAAGTAAAATAAAAGTAAAGTTTTATGTTAGATTAAATAAGTATTTTTAAATAAGATAATAACAAACTAAAAATAAAAAAACTGAAAAACATCAGACGTGTTTAAAAGCGTAAAGTGGAAAAACAATATACACTTACTTGTATACATTATTTTTAAAATTTCAATACAAAAAAATACATAAGAAATTTATCAGTTTTGTTACAATGAATTAAGTTATTTGTTAATCGATGGATAATTATAAGACTCCATTAAGTATTTGTCTAAAAGTGCTTAAAGTACACGAAAAAATATCAGCATCGATACATTTTTTGTTATAAAGATTGCAAGTTCTTAATAGGAAAGAATTTTGCCTGAGACTGGTTGAAGCACTTTCGATATGAAACAATGACTTGTCTCTAGTTTTCTTACTCGGGATTCTAATATTAATTGATGTCAAAAGAGCTGGACAGTCAATATGACCACTCAAGACTTTGTATAAGTAAGTTATATCCGCGATGTCTCTCCTACTTTTTAGAGTTTTAAGTCCATAGTGTTTTATAGAGCTGTCCATGTCATAATAACGCACATGTCTCTTAATGTTCAAATGGTGTACAAATTTTCTTTGGACAGCTTCTATGCGCTTTGTGTGTATATTATACAGCGGATTCCATACAGGAGAAGCATATTCAAGATGACTACGAACATAGGAGTAATACAATATTTTGAGGGTATGGATATTGGTGAACTCTTTTCCAATACAGAATAAAAATCCTAACATGCTCATGGATTTCTTAACAATAATATCCACATGTGCCTTAAACGAAAGTTTATTGTCAATAAGAACACCGAGGTCTCGAATTTGATTGAGTATTTTAAGTGCTTGACTGTTTGTAATATGATAATCATGTTCGATTGTTTTTTGGTTTTTTGTAAAGGTAATAACGTAACATTTGTCGGTATTCAAGTGGAGATAGTTAACAGTACAATAATTATTAAGTCTATTAAGATCTTCTTGAAGTTAATAGCAGTCGGAAATAGAGTTGATAGAAAGAAATATTTTCATATCAGCAAAGAGCAAAACTTTAGAATGCTTAAACCATTTTACAATGTCATTGATAAATATAGTGAAAAGCAATGGTCCCAGATGAGACCCTTGTGGGAAACCTGAAGGTACATTGACAATTTCAGAATTAAAACCATTCACTGCTATTATCTGGAAACGTTTGTCAAGATAGGAGACTAGCCATCGGTACAAATCACCATGTATTCCTAAAGCTAACAGTTTTGACAAGAGTAGACTATGGTTGATTCTGTCAAATGCCTTGGAGAAATCTGTATACACTGCGTCCACTTGGATTCGTTTATCCATTGATTTAGAAATAAATTCAGTGAATACAGCAAGATTGGATACAGTTGATCTTTTTTTCATAAAGCCATGTTGGTTCTCAGTTATTACAGACTGAACACAGTCATACAGTTGTTCATGAACAATTTTTTCAAAAATCTTACTAAAGATAGATAATTTTGATATTGGACAATAGTTCTGAGCGTCGTTCTTAGACCCAGATTTGAATACTGGCGTAATGAGCGCACATTTCCATTGATCTGGAAAGACGCCTTCTTTCAAAGATAATTGAAAAAGTAATACTAGAGGTTTCGATATTTCTTTGACGCACATTTTTATAAAATGAGATGGTATTTTATCAAAACCTTCGCCCAACGACCAAGAGATGTCATTTATTATTTTTTCTATTTTTTTCTTGGAAACTGAAATAGAACAAATGTTTATACCATTGTTTTCTTGGGGAATATTAGTTAATGTCTTGGGAGTTACATTATAATTATAGGTAGAGGCGAAGTGTTTTGAAAACATGTTACATATAGCTAAAGGATTATTAGCAGTTGTATTCTTTAGTTTCATAGTATTGGGTAACCCTGAACTATTTCTTTTACTTTTCACATAGGACCAGAAATTCTTTGCGTCATGAGTTTTTTTTTTTGTTCAGCATTTGTTATAAATTGTCTATGACATTCATTAGACATTTTTTTTTGTCTCGTTCGCAGAACACAGAATTCTTGATAATCCAAAGGATTAGACCATTTTTTCCACTTTTTAAATACCTTGTATTTTTCCTTAGTCAATTTTATTAAAGCCGGGCTATACCAGTAAGGATATGAGTTATTGACCTGCACTTTTTTAGATGGAACGTTAATTTGAGTAATTTCTTGTAAAATATCATAAAAACGGTTAATAGCTTTATTGGTAGATAAGTTTAAAAATTCTACATCCCAATCAACATTGCTGAGGATATTGTTTATGATTTCGTAATTAGCTTTTTTAAAGAGATTTATGGTTCTATTGTTATTTACCATGGGAATGTCAAACTCTAAATTCATATTAATAGTGATTGATTTGTGATGTTTACATTCAGGTATAAGATGTTGAGAGGTGTGTGCTACAATGACAGGAAAAGAACTAAAAACAAGATCTAAAAATTTGTGCCTGTTGTTTGGAAAAGTACAATACTGTGAAAGATCAGTAAAAATTTTGCGACTGTCACTGCTAAACTAAAGGAAGAAATTTGAGGTGTGACGATTTAGCAATGCGACCAGCAAACCTACGCAGCAACGATCAGTTACCGTAAGTGATAGTTTGTAAAATCCACAGATTCTAGAATTATTGTAAAATCCATACTCTTTATTGGAACTTATAATACGAATATACATCGGAAATGATTTGAGATTTTCACGACCAAAAGTATAATCTAGATTGTATCCATGAACTCGAGAATTCAAATTGAACATAATACCATTGTGAGAAGATCCTAAAGACGTATATGGGGGAAAGAAAACAAGATGATATAGTAAATATTGTAAATGTACAGATAGACGAAATGTTTGTGATAATTCAAGCTACGTAGCATTGATGTCTCTAGTGTTAGTAACTCATACAGTTTACACGGTTCTCCAAGAGATGTCTTTAGTAATTAGGTTCGCCCCTCCCCTCCAATTGAGAATCGAGGTGAACTAGCGGTTAGGTGCCTACTAACAGGTAGATTTTAAGAGCAGAAAGGAAATTGATCACCCGACTGCCCTTCATACTCGTTCCTAATTATAATTTCATGATGATAAAGATGTTGGCCCATTTCAAGTTTCGCTCTTAAAAATCATCGTCTATGTCAATTCCTTTCCTCCATTCCAGTCTCTTCTACGTTTCTCCGGACTGCTTGAATCTCTCAAGAAAGTTTGACTGAATATCTGGTTCACGTGCTTCAAGCAGATAGCGGAGAGATGTTTCTCGAAATGAATAACTTAATTTTACTTTGGCCTATCCAGATATTCCTGATTAGCCCAATCAACACAAATCCATCTTAAGTTGAAGGCGTTAAATTTTTCCAAAACTGATCCAGGTATTTTCTGTGTCTCAGTTCCAAATAGAAAAACCAAAATATGCAAGATCTTGTTCGATCTTTCAAGCTATTCTAATTTAATACCATCTTTCGAAATATGAAATAAAATAATAAAGCATTGGAATGCGATCTTCTGAAGCATTGAGAACCTTTTTCTAGTGAAAACATAATGAATGTTATGACTTACTCTGTAGGATAATATACACATATTTTTAATACAGCGGATGACCATTTATGACACCATTGTGTGGGCGGTTATCATTTCGAATTTTTACGATACAGTCGATGTGTCCTTATTTTTCAATAAATATTTTATAGCCGGAGGTAAGTAAGAGGAAATAAGAAGAAAAAACGCTTAGGGTATCCATAAAAAATATCTGGAGCAGCTTTAGTTAACCTATTAACCTACATGTGGAAAATATGCCCAACAATTATCGGACATGGTCTGTGTTGAAGGGGTATGTGCGTATGTGATAAACAAAGATATTGAAACACAAATGATGACATTCATAAATACTGTGAAAAGGAGGCTTCTTTAACAGCTTACTAGGCATTGGTAACAACATATCTAACAAATTAAATTGTTTGTAGTCGAGAAGATCAATTCCTTAATGTTGGCGTAGGTAAATATTTAGGAATCGTGGCATAGGTGATTACGATGAAGCCATACTAAATAATGCAAAATCATACAAAATCGTATGTTTTTGTTTTGAAAATTAGATCGCTTAGAAGTATTATAGAAGCTTCTATTAAATAATGCGTGTAGAACATATCTTGGCCCTTAAAAATATCGGTCAGTTTTTTTATAAGTCTTTTAATAAGCCTATAAAAAGATAAAATATAAAGTCTGTAAAAAACACTTTAAAATCCAAACTCTCCTATTTATAAACCCCTTTTCGGATATCGTATTATTGTTTAATGTAGCAAATTCAGGTTCTTTTATAATAATCGCAAAAAAATGATATTTACGCCCGAAGTTCACAAAATAAAATAAAATGTTCATTTTCGCGTTGTTATTTTACAGTACGGCCGGCAGTCGACGAATTTGGATTTTCAAAGTGAACTCTATTATGCCGTTCACCGAAGGGCTACAACTAGTCACGCCCGTTTTTTTATCAGTTCGCCGGTTCGCCCCCGAACGGAGCGGGAAACGGTCGCTAGGCTCCGCGTCGCTCTGTTTCGTGAAATCAATTTTACAATTCTGTTTTCTTACAATAAACAATGCGAAAAAAAGGAATTAATATTTTTTACAGGCCTTTACGAAATCAACCTGTAAAAAAAATTCTCAAATACCTTTTCCAACCTTTCCAAAAGATTTTTTCAAGTATTTTTAAACTCCTCCCATAAAGGGCGTGAATTCCGATTTCGATTTTTCCTGAACTATTGGATCGCCTTAAAGAATAATTCTGGGACAATGCACCCTCAAACAAAAATATTTTCGTGTGAAAATTTTGTAGGTGAGCATGCCTATCTGTATTGGTATAACCCTGCATTTGTCAGCAGATATAAACTCTTTTTAAACGACTTCAAAAAGGAGGAGGTTCTCAATTCGACTGTATTTTTTTTAATTTTTTTTTTTATGTTTGTTACGCTAGAACTTTTGACTGGGTGAACCGATATTGATGATTTCTTTTTTATTTGAAAGCTGATGCTTCCCGTGTGGTCCCATTTTAATTTGGTCCAGTTCCGACAATAGCATCCATGAGAAAACCACACAAGTCTTAAATTTGCATAAGTATGTGCGCGACAAATGGACGAATAACTCAATATCACGCCAACCGATTTCGATGATTCTTTTTTTATTGGAAAGGATGTACTTCAAGGGTAATTTAATGAGAGTTTGGTTAGGTTCTAATTATCGGATCCATGACAAATTAACGAAACTCGGCCGAATCTCTTAATTTGACCTTAACGTCGCTATGGTCAAATTATGTCTGTCTCATATGAGCAGTACGTTTAGTAGGTTTACCCATATTCAGACAAATTAGTTAGTGTACTTTAGATTCACTAAAAATCAAAAAATAAACAAAAATTTTAACAAAACAAAAAACGACTTCAAAAAATGCACTAAAAAGTAAAAAAATAATTTCGTATTCTTCTACAACTTCATAATCAACTTACTTTTTCTAATCATCAAAATGTAGGTACGATTGTTATTTTTGGAGTCGGTGTCAGCAAAGGTACCCGGCCCGGCGGGTTCACTTGACAGCTCCCCGCGCCGCCGCGGCTCCGCTCTCGCCTCGTCAAGTCGCTTGTGCGATACAAGCACACCTCACCTATAACTATGTATGTAGTTACAAACCTACCTTGACTGACACCGACTCCGAAAGTAACAATCGTACCTACATATTGATGATTAGAAAAAGTAAGTTGATTATGAAGTTGTAGAAGAATACGAAATAATTTTTTTACTTTTTAGTGCATTTTTTGAAGTCGTTTTTTGTTTTGTTAAAATTTTTGTTTATTTTACGTTAAAAACTGGTATTTTGTTGCTCTCTTCCTTAAAACTCCAAAACAACTAATGCCAATTCTAGGAATTATAAATACAAAATATAACCACATACTAGACCGTAATCATAATTATTTGTTGACAATAATAACATATTATATTGTCGGTACGCTCATTACATATTTTTGGACGTCTCGTAGTTTTTTTTTTTTTTTCATACCTAAGCGGAATGTATTGCATTGTTTTTAAAGTGAACAACTTTCGGATTGTGTTAACAGTGTTTAAAGCTTTATGAAGTGTTATCAACTTATTCTTGCAATTCAGCGTGGCAAAATACAACAAGTACCTACCTCACATTCACTTCAACAAATCGAAATAAATATCAGAGTAAAGAAAAGTCAAGCGCCCTTGGGGTGGCTAACAAAGCTATAATTATTCGATAATAAAATAATGTATTTTTTAAATTTTATTTATTGCAATAGATCTTTGTATTGATTTATTTGAGTACGCCTAAATAGTATATATGCCTATACTATGAGCATAAATCATAGTTTAGTATGTCTGTTTCCTGATGAATCAGTTACTTCGTATCCTCGCTATGTACAATTTATTGTACAACATTCCTTTACATATTTTTTTAAAGTGAAACTTCTTTAGCGCCACTAGTGACTTGAAATTCGGGTGAAACGGAAATTCGTCACAACTCAGTTCTACACAAATACTCGGTTCTAACATATTGCGGTATATTCTCAGCTCGGCGCGTGCCTTCAATAGCGTAGTTGGCAAGGTCACAGCGGCCAGAAAGACAGACATCAAGCGAACGGGTGTTCGAATCCTACGAATTCCAAAAAAAAAAAATATTTTGTGAAATCAATATCCAATCTTCAAACCACTTTAAAAAAAGCATGCAAAAGAAAAGAAAGCGACATCTAGCGACTTTCTAGTTTCACTTCTACCGCGTGTGAATTATATACTAAGATTTTTTTTATGATGCAATGCTGATTTTATTTTATTTATTGCAATAGGTACTATCTTTGTATTTATTAATGTGATTTGTTGATTTATTTATATATGATATGCCTATGAGCATGTTCGAGCATGAATCTGTTAAGTTTAGCATGTTCCCGGTAGGTACATCAGTCAGTTAGTATCCTCGCTACGTACAACATTCCTCGCTCAAATTTTAGCGGACTAAATCGGCCGCTTAAGCCTTGCAGGACAAACGAATTCGCTACCAAGACCTAAACAAACCTCACCACCCACTCTAACCTCTTAGAGGTGGTGTGACCTATGGTAGAAGAGTTGATTATCCAATAAATGGTTCCAAGAACGGCGGTACCCTTACCCGCCTACCAAACTTATGTATATTACTTATATAATAGTTTATTGCGTGATTTTTCTCTTACCCTGAATCACAATCAATTATTTAAAAAAATTAACAGCCCCGAGGTCTTGGCGCTCATAAATTTTAATGTGCCAGCCAGAAACACAAGGTCAGTACTACCGTTTTATTGTGGCAATACTACGACCATGTCCCATTTCAATATACCACTACACAGAATTCAAAAGTTGGCAATATGTTTTACATATAATATGATGAATATGATGGCACATAAATGTATGGAATGTGTCGCTGATAAAATATAAGTATGAAAAAATAAATCATATATCCTCTTTAAGATAAGTTATTTGCATCATCATTATCATTATCATCATTATCATTACATAGTATAAAATGAAGACGCTCAAAATGTATGTGCGCGTTAATCTTTTAAACTACGCAACGGATTTTCATACGGGTTTCACCAATAGATAGAGTGATTGAAGAGGAATGTTTATATGTATAATACATGTAAATTATATTAGAGAAAAGCCGAGAAATTCAAAGAAAACATATTTTTGTGCGAATTAAAATGGCTGGCGGGCCGTACTATAGTCACTTTTGAAATTCGTTCTACGGAAGAAATTGGAAAATAGATGCCCTAGAGTAAGTAGGTATTTGATTTTCCCTTTTAATTTATCCAGTGTTGCATTGTAAGCATTGTATAATTAGTGACGAGTTAATTAGTTTATATGTTTATGCTTATTATAGTAGAGAAAAGCCGATAAATTCAAATATTCAATTCAGACAGCAGGCAGCGGGCAGCTGGCAAGCGGGTGGTGTGGATTTAATAAAGGTTGGGTAATGGCGTTGTGTTTCGTTAGCCACAGCAACGTGTGGCCAGATCTGCTAGTGTATTATATACAAATATATTTTTTTATTGTTAAAATATTGTAATATTTAAATATCGTAGATCGTAGCATTTATTTTCGGTTTGTTATCTGAACATCTACATACTTCTTTCTCAACTATTTCTTTCTGTTTTACAAACACACAAGAGCTGTAAAAGCCGAAATGCGTTAATATTATAAATAAATAAAATTCGTCTATAAATCTGTACCCTAAAGGATAAACCACATAAGTCCATAACTAAGTCTATAGCTATGTATGTGTGGGTTGATGACCGGCCAACTCAGAATAAAATTAACTCAGAACCACCCCAGAAAGGTCATGAAAAAAAATTTGTTAAATAGGTTACGTTAGGTTAGGGTTAACGGCTATTTTAAAATGATTTTATCACCACTCTTGATGACCTTTCTGACGAGATTCTGAATTGGTTTCATTCTGAGTTGGCATGGAGCCGTGTGGGTTATCCTTTAAGGCAGGGGTGGGGAACCTGCGGCCCGCGGGCCGCATGCGGCCCGCGAGGCCTTTTGGTGCGGCCCGCGGGCACTTTTGAAAGAACCATAAAAAATTCCACAGAACGGGATGTTTTTTCACGGTGTTTCAGATGCATTTTTAAGACGTTATTAAGAAATCGTTACTAGCAAATAGTTTAGATAAAAATTATAACGTGATAAAACCTCCCATTTTACTTTAATTTTAATTTGGTGTGGTAAAACGATAGTGAAATTCCATCGAAACTTTTAATTTTCTTGTAAGGGACAGTTCCGATATTTTAGGATTGATGGCAACTCTACCCGGAGGAGAATCTTAGGCAGTCTGTCATAAATTTCTAGTGGATAGTAAATCAATAAAATCCTATTAATGACAATTACGAAGAAAAGAAAAGTTGAAGCTGAGTGAAACGTGAAATCATTTGAAACTAAATTAAGGACAAGAATTAAGGCTAAACTAAATTAAGGCAAGGACAAAAGCCTTCTACATCGTTTAAATACGCTAGTGAGTGCGCAAAATTAAGTGAGGCATTTAATGTACGATTTAAGGACGTGAAAAGAGAGCAAACGGGTTTGAACACATTTGCTAAACCGTTCAACTTCAAACCATAGAATGTGCCTGATAATCTGCAGCAGGAAATTATTCAATAACAAGGCGATGATGAACTAAAAGCTAGACATAACAATCTGCCCAAATAAAGTCAGGATTCACTGGTTATATTAAGACAAGCACGTCCCTTAACATTGTATAATGCAAACACAAATGCCATAATAATTGCCACACAAAAATCATTACATGTAATTTATTTTAATTAGTTAAATGAATATAAAATTATATTGCGGACAAAAAAATATGCTACAATATGTATAAAAACCATTCACGTAATCAAGAGTACAATTTAATTTTAGCTGGTTGACTAGTGGACTCCTATTCATTCTGAAGGTAAAACCAATCTTGTGTTCACAATGCAAATTCCTGTTGCGGATTCATCTGCTAACCCTAACGTATTTCGAAGGTAAAACCATTTTGGTGTTATAGGTGCAGTATTAATTAAAGCTAGGGACTCACAATCCTTTTCGCTCTGATGGAAAAACCAGTTCTTTGTTTAGAATGCAACGAAGAAATTCCAGGTGGGGGTTTCATATTTGGCGCATTCCTCGTGTAAGAAGTGCATTTATAAAATTCTAATTGCGTACTGTGTGCTGCAGAATTGGAGTAAACCCATTTTCATCTTCTGAGTGGAGTTTTAGTTCTCCGCGTACAAACTCACTTTATAAGTAAAACAATTTCTGTGATTAGAATGCAACGAAAAAAATCCAGATGGGGTTTTATCCCGCTAACAGGTTTCGTAAGAAACCATTCTCGTGTGTGAAGTGCAGATATAAAATTGTCTTTGCATATGTGCTGCCAGTATTGGAGGAAAGCAAGTTCACGTTCTGATTATAGTTTTAATTCCCCGCGTACAGATTCAACCTGTAATTAAAACCAGTTCTGTGTTAAGAATGCAACGAAAACGCATCAGGTGTGATTTCATTTGCTGACGCATTTCTTATGTTGGAAGTGCCTTTATAAAATTCTAGTTTCGTAGTTTATGCTGCCAGAATTAGAGGAAAGCCATTTTCATGTTCTGAGTGTAGTTTTAATTCCCCGCATGCAAATTTAATCTAAATTGAAACTTGTTCCGCGTTCAGAATGCAACAAAAAATTCCTCCATTTGCATGTTCTGAGTGTAGCTATAATTTTGTCGGCAGTTACGTAACTATTTAAAATTAGTTTTAGTAAAACCAGTTCTTTGATATCAATGTGCCTTCCCCTCCCCCCCCCCCCCCGCCCCCCCCCCCCCCCCTCCCCCGAGACGGAAATCGGAGTGCGGCCCGCGGGTTAAAGTATGAACATCCAAATGGCCCGCGACGCTAAAAAGGTTCCCCACCCCTCCTTTAAGGTAAAGAAATATTCTGTTATCTTGGATAAATATTATTAATTCATTCATAGAATTACCTCTGACTTTAAACAAATAAATACACTTAAAACTCTTTACTGTTCGCTGGTCCGCCCTCACCTTGAATATGCTAGTGTCATTTGGTCTTTTTTTTTGCTATCCACATTTGTTACATCGAATCTGTACAACATCGCTTCCTACGAGAAATGGCTTGGAGGTTAGGGCTTGAAAGAGGAGAATACTCGTATGATGAAATTGAACAAACTTTAAACATTTCCTCTTTAGAAAAACGTAGAAAGGACTCTGATCTAATATGCATTTTCAAAATTATCAACAGTATTACTGACACACCCGCTTTGTTACAACTCATCCAGTTCAACATTCCTTCCCGTAGACTCCGAAATAATGAATTGCTGTTCCTCAATCAACATTCTACTAATTATGGATATTATTCTCCTTTATCCAGAATGTCGAGACTTGTCAACGCAAATCAAAGCATTGAATTTTTTGGTGTAAGCCTAAATGACTTTCGGCAGTCGTTACGCAATGTGGTTTTTTAAAGTCTTTTTAAATCCATTTTCAAGCTACTTATAGTTATCTTCTCTATGTACTTTTATATTATTTGTATTTTGTCAATGCTCTTCATCTATATGTAATCTCCTTTCATTGTGATCTTTCTTTTTTTTCTATTCGTGTTATTGTTATATTGTTAATGGACTTTCGTAAATAAATAAATAAATAAATTTCCGTAAATAAATAAATAAATTAATTAATCAATAAATAATAACAAACAAAATAAATTATTTTTATTTAAAGCCTCTGAATTGAATACAGCACCTTCATGATTCCCATAAACTAAAACACTTTAACACCTACGATAAGATGAGGTGTGCCCCGCCAAAGCGTAAGCTAAGCATGGTTAGACGTGGAAAAATCACAACATCATCTGGTCGCTTGATGTTAGTCTGGGT
The DNA here is from genome assembly GCA_917880885.1 of Limnephilus marmoratus. NCBI lineage: Eukaryota > Metazoa > Arthropoda > Insecta > Trichoptera > Limnephilidae > Limnephilus > Limnephilus marmoratus. Next base: position 27,620,160 of record OU862924.1, on the reverse strand, counting down.
TGTGGAATGAACACGCTAGCAGATAATGATGCAGAGTGTCATAACTTAGTAGCTAACAGCCAGGTAGTCAGGCAATAAGGTAGATAGTACAGTTGTACTTGTATTTGGGTTGTTACATTAAGATGCAATGCACTGTACACGAAAAATACAGGGTGTTATATGAAATATGCGCAAATAAGGTATAAATAATAATTTGCCACCTGCTATCTGGAGTTAGTCCATTTGTTGATCCCTCCCGGACGGAGGCGTCTACTAATATCTACAGGAAATCAAAAACTGAAAAAATCGGACTAATATCTATGAGAACCAAAGTGCGTACGAATATCTACAGCTCAAACTGCTGACTAGTATCTATAAGAACCAAAGTGCGTACGAATATCTACAGCTCAAACTGCTGACTAATATCTATGAGATCCAAAGTGTTGACGAATATCTACAGCACTGGCAGAGGTTGGATTTGCAATTATGTATAGCATATTGGAATAACGTAATATTGCGTATGCAGTTTAAAAAACTTAATTTATGTATGTATGTAAAAATCCCTAATATCGGACTATGGACACATTTAGCTGAATATTAAGGATTTGGGTTTTTGTTTTAACAACTTTCTTTATTTCGAGTGCTTCTAAATTATTTAGTCTGTTACCATGACCATTTCTATGTCAGTTAGGTTAGGTTAGGTTGTGGTGAAGTGTATTTCGAAATAAATAAATATCTTTGTATTTTGTATTATGACCTCCATGTTTGTTCAATAAATTATTGTCCTCGTGAACAGCAAAATACGTAATATTATGCAAAAACTTCATGTACGTACTTTAAACGTTTAAGCATTTACGTAATTAGTAATTACGTAATTGAAGTTATTTATGTTTTTCCGTACAACCTCTTGCTCAGCTGCCCTCTGTAGATATTAGTCCAACCTACGCTATGTAGATATTAGTTCAACCTACGCTCTGTAGATATTAGTCAACACTGGGCCCGTCATAGATATTCGTCCGACCATAGCTCTGTAGATATTAGTCAACAATCTGAAGTTCGTAGATATTAGTCCAACATATGAGCTGTAGATATTCGTCCGACATACAGGCTGTAGATATTAGTATCTGGAGTCTCCTGGACTACTTGCGCCCAAATTGCAGTGTTTATATACTTACTTAAACTACTAAGAAAAAAAAAATCGTAAGAGAAAAAAATCCCACAGGGCCTGTATCACCTTTGAGGATATTTTGCTGAGGGTCTTTTTAGGAAAAGTAAGGAGAGGCAGTTCCGGAAAGGAAAAAAGTATGAGGGGTGGGTAGGAATCTGGGGTCAAAGTGTCCAGGAGTGACGGACGTATGAATCCATCTCTTCTACCGAGGTGCAAAGCGATAGGTTGAGTGGGTTGGACTGGAAAGGCTTAGGTTACGTCTCCTCAACCTCTCCCGATCCGGCGCGCCACGCAGTAGGTGGACAATCGCATTCGCCACCAAGACCTAGATAAACCTCACCCCAACTTTTGACAACCAGTGACAAAAGTCTGGCAAATTTTTTGTCCAAAGAATCTTAAAGTACGTCTTCATCATCATCTTCTTCCCCTTGTCCTATTCGGGTCGGGGACCCATTGCATCGACAAGGCTCCTCTCTACGTCCCTGTCTTGTGCTGATTGTTCGGCCTCCGTCCATGGTAGACCCATCCTCTTCTCACACAGTTTCTGGAGTTGCTTCGCCCAACTGTGTCTGGGGCGGCCCACTTCTGGAATCGCACTCAGTATCTTCCTCGGAATTCCGTCATCAGACATTCTTAGCATACGCCCAAGCCACCCCAGTTGCGATTTTTCTGTGAAGAGTAGCAGTGGATCAATGTTTAGATCATCTCGGATCGTCGAGTTTCTTATATGATCCCATTTCGTGACCCCTGCCACTCCTCTCAAGTACCTCATTTCGGCAAAATATATAATAGGCAGATTATTGATAGCATATTGTGGATGCCTAGCTATTCTAGAATGGACACATTTGTGGATCTGGATTCCATAGAATCCTGTGCATTTTTCTTCAGCACCACCTTTTGAGGGCGTTTCTTTCGCTGGCTTTAAGTGTCCTTAGACGATATCTGTTTCGAGACCGGTAATGAAATGGTGTTCGGGTATTCAAAGTAACATTTAAGAGGGCATTACCAGAGAAAGCCGGAAATACGTCATTTTCAAAAAAGTTTTTAGACGTATTGACTCTTTTCCACAAAAAATTATAAATGGATTTCGAAAGATTGTTCTTTTATCTAGTGAAGATATGTAATAAATTTTTAGATTTTTTTAAAATTTTTAGTATAATAAGGTTATTCCATAGGTCGTTGGCAGATTTGTTAAATTTTCAAAAAAGTTTTTGTATTATACCACACCCATTTCAAATAATGTAATCATGCAGTAAAATAAATCAATACATTATCTAGCAGAGTTATGTATTAGAATTTTAATTTTAGTTTCAATAAAATCATTAAAAAATATGTACGTACATGTGTTTCTTGACGAAAATTGTTCCATTTGTGTATTTATTTGCGCACTTACAAACTAATATATTTCAGATTTTTTAACATTCTTATTAAATTTAGACATTATTGAAAAATGATAAATACTTATAATCAAAAAATATCTACAAAAAGTACACTATTTTAATAGTTTTATCATCACGCCTTTCAGCATTTTTGGATGAAGGTATAAATTAAAGCTAATTTGGATTGAAATAAATTCGATATTGAGTTATAATTTAAAAAAGCTGGTACGGAGAATAATTAATCTTTCTCATTGTAACCGCCCTGCATGATCAGAAGAACAACTTTCGACGAAATGTGGATTTTCGTCCGCTGGCTGGTTAAACGCTCTTAAATCAATTATAATAAACACGGCTAAAGCCATTTCAAACTAAAAGCTTAATATCTGAATGGCGGTCTTTCACCAGAGTTACAATGCCAGTATCCGCCATCTCACGCTTCAATTTTCATATCAAATCGATGAACAAAGATAGATAAAGTCATACCAATGTCCGTCATAACATATCGATCACGGAGATTTGAAATGCTGTAAAAGGATTTTTTTTCAAAAAACCATGTTTAACGCTTTTGTAGATCTTTTTTGTTTAAGGCTCTGCAACCGGGCCCGAAAAGAAGAAGATGGAGAGATACGAAATTACGAATGTTAGAGGAAAGTGCTAAAATTTACCGCGACAAAATTGATGCGAAAATTGCGAAAATGTTTAATAAAAAACGACTCGTTTAACATAGAGCAAAAATAAAGAAAAGCATTTAAAGAAACACTGTGAATTTTTTCATATATATAACTTGTAAAATAACTGAAACAAACGTGTTAATAATAATTTTTGGAGCATACTTTGCGATTTTTTTCTATCGAGGGAATTTTATTATTTTATATAAGTTGCGTTGAGTCTAGATATTATCTTCAAGAATAACATATACTTTTTTAAGAGCTTTAAAACTTAACGTGTTTAAGGGAAATATGTAATAAATCGGTACAGATCCGGGTTGCGGGCCCTTAAAATATTCAATAGATCTCTCAGACTACTTAATATTTTTTGTATTTTTGTAATCGATAATAGAAATATTTATCTCAATTTTGGATTTATTGTACTTTATAGCATTTCATATTTCCGCTATTGTTATGGACGGTGAACCGACAATTATTGATCCCTCCACAGTTGCCACCCCGAATTTGATATGGACGGTGAACCGACAATTATTGATCCCTCCACAGTTGACACCCCGAATTATTACTATTGATGTGGACGGTGAACCGACAATTATTGATCCCTCCACAGTTGACACCCCGAATTATTACTATTGATATGGACGGTGAACCGACAATTATTGATCCCTCCACAGTTGCCACCCCGAATTTGATATGGACGGTGAACCGACAATTATTGATCCCTCCACAGTTGACACCCCGAATTATTACTATTGATGTGGACGGTGAACCGACAATTATTGATCCCTCCACAGTTGCCACCCCGAATTTGATATGGACGGTGAACCGACAATTATTGATCCCTCCACAGTTGACACCCCGAATTATTACTATTGATGTGGACGGTGAACCGACAATTATTGATCCCTCCACAGTTGACACCCCGAATTATTACTATTGATATGGACGGTGAACCGACAATTATTGATCCCTCTACAGTTGACACCCCAAAACTATAATAATGTAATATTATTATTTTTTGTGCAAACAAATCGACTACCAAAATATCCAAATACCCATACAAATAAGTTGGTATGGATATCAAACGAATTGAATTATATAATATATGGTCTAGTAATTTTATCCTTATGGCAAATAAATAAAAATATAATGTTTCATACTTCTGTTACTAGGCGGTAGATCCTCGTTGCACACCCACAGCCCCTAAGGGATTTTTTTCTCAGGGCCCCTGTGTGGAGCTAATGTAAAAATTAAAAAAAGGGTTTGGCAAGAGAAGCAGACGAAAGTCACCAATGCGATGGAGTGACCAAGTATCACTGGCGTCCGGAACGTCGGAATCCTTGACTCTCCACAGCGCAGAAGTGGGAGAAGTGGAGAAGCATTGTCCACCATGGAAATTGGAGTAGGGGCAAGGGCGGATCCAGGATTTTTTCTGGGGGGGGGGGGGGGGGGGGGGGGCACAAGGGGCGGACAGGCAAAAAAAATCAACAATTACCGTTAGGATTTTTTTCTGGGGAGGGGGGGGGGGGGGGCACAAGGGGCGGACGGGAAAAAAATCAACCATTACTGTTAGAAATAAACTTGAAGTATGATACTTTATATTTCTACAAGTTCAAGTTTAGTATGTATAGGAAGGTTTATGAAAGTGTCAAAACAATAGAAAAATTAAATTTTTAAAAAATACAGTTTTAGCTTCTAAGTACCTACGTCCTGTGATAGAATCTCCACAGTACACAAAAATACCTTCTTCATACCCCCCCTAAATCCGCCCTTGAGTAGGGGCCACGATACTCAGCAACGAGGAACCGACTTAAGAAGAATGTTGGTATATGTATTCAGATTAAAATTCAATTAACGCGCGGGTTGCCGGCAATGAAATCGTACCTAATTTAAGTGTCTGAATAACACAATGTGAAAGATTTGACTTCGCGCTACCTCTGCGCTAATGTGCAGTACCGTTAAACCAAGAATATTTGTCTTTAAAAAGAAAATTGTTTCAAGAAATCACACATAGGTATGAAGTATCAGTTGCACTTCCAAAAAAGACCCTGTACGTATGTTTGTTTGTTTCTTTGTCTGTTGGCCGGCCGTTTCTTGGTTCGTGACCTCCGCGTTTAACGACCCATATAAACCTCGCACTCTATCTGCCGGCCGCTATCACCCGCTGCATTGAGACTTTTACCTCCCAATTATATTTTATACATTTTGTTTATGAAGCACGGCGGATTGCAGTTGTTGGTCCGAGCCGCTAGGTGGTCAGACTGGTGCCAGAACTGCCTGCTGGTGCTCGACGCTCGGTGTCCACTGCCCGGTGCTGTAAACTGTGTGATTTGCAGACTTGCCGGAGACTTAATAAGTGCGCTTGCTGCTAAGAGGGCATTACCAGATAAAACCAGAAATATGTCATTTTCAAATCAGATTTTAGACGTATTGACTCTTTTCCACAAAAAATTATAAATGGATTTCGAAAGATTGTTCTTTTATCTAGCATTCGCATGTAATAAATTTTGAGAAATTTTTTAAATTTTTAGTATAATAAGGTTATTCCATAGGTCGTTGGCAGATTTGTTCAATATTCAAAAAATATTTTGTATTATACCACACCCATTTCAAATAATATAATCATTCAGTAAAATAAATCAACACATTATCTAGCAAACGCATGTTTTAGAATTTTAATTTTAGTTTCAATAAAATCATTAAAAAATATGTACGTACATGTGTTTCTTGACGAAAATTGGTCCATTTGTGTATTTATTTGCGCACTTACAAACTAACATATTTCAGATTTTTTTAACATTCTTATTGAATTTAGACATTATTGAAAAATGATAAATACTTATAATCAAAAAATAATTATAAAAAAGTACATTATTTTAATAGTTTTATCATCACGCCTTTCAGCATTTTTGGATGAAGGTATAAATTAAAGCTAATTTGGATTGAAATAAATTCGATATTTATTTATTTATTTATTTATTTATTGTGAAAAACAGTTAACATGTATATCCAATTACATTTCACAATTTTTAGTTAATAGTGTAAACTAAAGAATACCTTTATTTCGCTCTTGAAATGATTGAAGTTCGATCGAAAAATGTCAATTTCAGAAGAAAGGTTTAATAGTGAGGTCATTCTCCCCAGAGGCATAACCATTGGTAGGTTGGTCCTGCCTCTAGGAAAAGTAAAAAGTCTGTGTTGCCTTGCTCTGGTGAAGTTATCGGGGACATAAAGTGAAATCCTTTCCAGGACATCAGGATTACAAATGTGCCCGTTTAGCAGCTGGTGTGCTACTAGTACCATTGCAATTTTTCTTCTAACGTCGAGACGATTTAGTCCCAGCATTCCCGCGAGAAAATCAGAGGGATACAACAAAGGGTAGTACCCAAACTCTCGCATGTACAGGTACCGCATGAACTTTTTTTGAACCTTTTCAACATCATTTGCGTATAGGGCATCTTCGGGTCCCCATATTACTGATCCACTTTCGAGAATGCTGCGAACCAGAGAGAAGTAGAGCATTTTTATGACTGCTGTGTTGGAAAAAGATTTTGCGTTGATATTGAGTTATAATTTTAAAAAGCTGGTACGGAGAATAATTAATCTTTCTCATTGTAACCGCCCTGCACGTTCGTAAGAACAACTTTCGACGAAATGTGGATTTTCGTCCGCTAGCTGGTCAAACGCGAATTTCTACCGATTTCTTACATATCTCCCTTACATTTGAAGTCTTAAACTCTTATAAAATATATGCTATTTTTGAAGAGTAGAATATGTAGACGCGTTCCACGCCGAAACGCAAATTATATAAAATTCCCTCGATAGAAAAAAATCGCTAATTATGCTAAGAAAATTATTATAAAAACGTTTATTTCAGTTATTTTACAAGTTGTGAAAAAATTCACAGTGTTTCTTTAAATGATACTTAAAATACCTTCCATGAGATTTTTGCTCTATTTTAAACGAGTCGTGTTTTATTAAACATTTTCGCAATTTTCGCATCGATTGTATTGCTTTACATATTAGCGCGCTTCTCTAACATTCGTAAAATTACATATCGCTCCAACTTCTTTTTGAGCGCGGATGCTTAAATACTAGAGTGCGGCACAATATGACTCCAGTTACTAATATCTACAGCCTGTATGTCGGACGAATATCTACAGCTCATATGTTGAACTAATATCTACGAACTTCAGAGTGTTGACTAATTGAACAAATATCTACAGAGCGTAGGTTGGACTAATCACCTAAATGTGTCCAATAGTCCGATATCAGGGATTTTTACATACATACTTACATAAATTAAATTTTTTAAACTGCATACGCAATATTACGTTATTCCAATATGCTATACATAATTGCAAATCCAACCTCTGCCAGTACTGTAGATATTCGTCAACACTTTGGTTCTCATAGATATTAGTCAACAGGTTGAGCTGTAGATATTCGTCAACACTTTGATTCTCGTAGATATTAATTCGATTTTTTCAGTTTTTGGAATTCCTGTAGATATTAGTAGACGTCTCCCACAATATACCTCTCTTACTACCGATTTAAAATGTAATTTCTAAAAACGTTAACAGAGGAAAGCATTCAAAATATCTGAATTTAAGTCGCCACAACATTTCCCAATTGAGACTGCCATAATCTGATGGTTAGAAGGAGTTGGGAGTTTGTGCGGTAAGCATTCAGGTAAAAAAATTAAAGCGAACAGTACCTGCCAGACAGATTTTTTGACAGTTCAACTTGATTTTGTGAGCGTTTCAGATTTTGGACAAATTGTTGCCAGCTGTCAAGCATAATGCTCATAGTTTTTTTTTATACTTGCCAGCTGACCACAATTTGCTCAAAAGTTGAAATGCACTGAGAATAATGTTGGCGTTTAATGAAGACCGTTCAAATTTCAAGAATTAAAAATGGCGTTGCTCGTTGTTTAGATGGACATCATTTCATTAGAAACAGTTTGAAACACGAAACACCCCAACTTTTTAAAAATCGATGGTTTGTTGTTCCTACCCAGACGCTGTCGTGGGTGCACTTCCTCTGCTGGCTAAGTCCTCCATCATTCACGCCTTCCCGCTTATAGTGATATTAGTAGGAGTTTTTAAAATAACATCAGGTTATTCGTAACCCAGCAATGTATACATGTCTAAACCGACTGATGCAACGTAGCTACATTAAATATTGGGTTAGCAAGAAAAAACATCTACCATATCATTCAATTTGGGAGGGGGGTATGGGTACCGCCGCCCCAGGAACTAATTATTGGATAACCAACACTCAACCATAGATCACTCCAGGTGGTTGGTGACTTAGCAAGGGTGTCTGGGTTCATGGAGTGAGGTTTGTCCAGGTCTTGGCGGCCGATGCGTCTGCCACCTGCTGCGTGGTGGATAAAAGTCCTCTCTCAACCAGTCTTTCTCGATCCTGGTTGAGAGAGGTCTTTTATCCTCTCCACCGTCTTGCACCGCAGTTGGAGGGATGATCCCCAGATTCCTACCCACTCTTCATACCTATTTCCTTCCCAGAACTTCCTGTCCTTCATTTCATTTTTAAAAAAAACCTCCACACAGCACCCCTTAAGATGGCACACTGTTTGGAGCTAATGTAAAAAAAAAATTTGGACGTCACAATATATTTGAAATGACATCATACGTGGTTGGGTTAGGTTAGGTTAGGATTTGACATTATTTGCTGATCATCATTGCCGGCAGAAACTATTTTAGTGTTGACCAAAATCTCAATATTACGCTGACCATTTGAATGACAGCCTTTTTTAATTTACGTAAATCATTTTGGGCTTTTAAACATTAGACGCGCAATAAATTATTGCTATTTGTTACACTTAGTTCACATTACGAATCGAACAGTATTAATAGACCAGAGACTGTATGGTTGAAATTTAAGAATTTGGCTAAGACGGCAACGCTGACGCCACGCGCGCCGTGCGCAAAACTGTTTTCGTACGTGGAGTTTGAATGCAAATCTGATTTTTAGACATAGACGATAATATGATTATTATCGTAACGGGATAGTAAAACTACGCATCTATCTATTATTTTTTTAAAAAGAAAGACAAACATTCCCGAGTTACGAATAACCCATCAATCTTTGAAAATCTCCTACAACCACCAGAGAAATCCCAGTGGATCCGAAGAACTGATTAATTTTGGAACCGGTTCCAATCGCATTTATAAAACTGTCACCAACACTTAAACTGGGCGAAGCCGAATCAAAAGAAGTCCGCGGAGCCTAGCAGCGAAAACCCACGGAGCGGGTTTTAACTGCTAGTGATGAATATTATAATAATGTAATCCAAAATAATATTCGCGTGCTACAGATCAAACAATTGGGACCTCAAAGTTGTTCGTATTTAGTCTAATAGAGCCAGCTGTAACTAAATACCACATCTTTAGGGAAGTTTCATATTCTACGAAAACGTAATGAATTAATCACATTGTATCCTATATCAATTTCTTTGTGGTAAATTATTTAATAATGTCCTTGGAAGGCGTGTTAAATTGCCTCCCAAGTATTTTGTAGATACGACACAATGGAAAATACTGAAGAGATATTATAAACTAGAAATGCCCTTTTTTATATTTATTTTTTGGTTATCAAGGTACAATCCCTTAAACCGCAATTACAATAACTACACAGTTTGTCACAATTAACAGACATGAATTAATATAAGCCATCTCACACTTAATTCTAAAAAAACAACATACGAGTATGTCTTATTTTCCTTACAGAAAATACCTTATGATAAAGTGTATTATAGGAGTGTGATTGAAATTTTTTTTTATTTCCAATAGAAAAAAAATATCAACGGATAATGGCTACCTATATGATATTTACTTTTTGAACTCTAAATATACTCAGAAATCACTGGTTAAAATCCTTCGGGTACCTACGTGCTGTTACACCATTTGTATATATTTTTTTTTCTTTATTTTTTTTATTTTCTTTATTTGGAACATTTACAGGTTTATAACATTACATGCATTAGAAAATCACAAATTACAATAATTAGGTTATAAACCCAATAACTAATGTTCACATCATGCACCAATAATAATGAAAAAATCTATGGTTATTAATTTTTTTTTTTTTTACTTAATATTATATAGTATGTAACTAGATAAGCTGTCTAGGGATAACCTAGCTATAATGTCTAATAAGTAAAGAAACAGACAAAATGAGATAAGATAAAAAAAACAGAAAAGTAACGAAAAAATAACGAAATACATATATATACATATATACATATACATACACACATACATGTATATATGCATATATACATACATATACATACGTATATATTCCTTAAAAAATAATGTTAGGGGTCGTTCGGAAAAAATCATGAAATATCACAAGGAGGGGGGGGGGGTATGATGAGATGTCAAGTGTATTTATTTTTCGTTGAACACATATTCTGAAAATTTTAATATACTTTGTACTAAGAAAATACACGTGATTTTGGGTATGTGGGGGGGGGGGTAGTTGAAAACCTCAACACATATCACCAGGGGGGGGGGGGAGGGGGTTAAAAAGTTGCTAAAAAACATCACGTGATTAATGGACAATCCCTTACTTGTTTCGACGGGTCGTGAAATCCCGGAATTCGGAACTTCGAAAACTGGAGCGGTTTATTGGTAAATATGCCACTTCTCTAAAGCTACTTCGGGGATGGAACTTTGAAAACATGAACAATAACAATAAATTCAATGCTTTCTTTACCCAGAATTCACAAAAATAATAATCACTAACATTTTGCTCAATCTCATTATAAGCAATGAACTCTGAAGACACATATTATATATGGTTGGTGACTTAGCAGTAGTGCCCGGGTTCGGTTCGGTTTGTCTGGATCTGGCGACGGATGACCTGAACACACTGAACCCTAGATTCCTACCCACCTCTCTTACCTTTGTCCTTTCCTCTCCTTCCTTTCCTTAAAAAGACCCTCCATACAGCATCCCCAAAGATGACATAGGCCCTGATGAAAATAATGTTTCTCAGGTCATCCTGTGTTGGGCTACTTAATAAAAAAATAAATATATATATAATTATTTTTCTATAACCCGTTTAATGGACCAAATTTGTCCCAGCTCACATAGGTCTCATATAAATCATTGTATCTCCCTTTTTGTCATGGTGAGAAATATTATCTAAACTCTAAACGCATTAGAAAGAGAAAACTCCACGCTTCATAATCAAATATGCGTACATAATCAAATCCATAAATATGAACCACTATGAAATTAATGTTTTCGAGAGCAATTGGGGAAAAATATATGAGTTTTCGAGAATTTTTTATTCATTATTTTTTTTATGATACGACTAAAGCGAGATAATGACAATTTGCCAATAAAAAAATGTATTTGTTTTTCTTTTTTTTCGTTATCAGTTATTTTAGATAGAAGAAACCTAAGGTGGGTCATTTTTTATGTTTGTATTAAAAAAATATATATTTCAAAAATGGTATTTTTATTTCTAAATAGCTGGTTCACGGCATGCGTTGCTATGCCATTTAATAAAGAAATTGTTTCTCCCTGAGAGTCCTTTCCTATTCGTCCCGTTCCCCTTCCGCTTCTTCTCCTGCGTCCTCTTCCCCTCTCGCGTTCCCACACCGTCACCTCCACCTTCCCTCTCCCCACTCCACTCCCCCCCCTCTTCCCCCGTCCCGCGAATCCCCCTCCCGAGTTCCCCTCTCCCCTCCCAGGTTCCCCTCCCCCTCCCCGGTTCCACTCCCCCATCTCTCCATCCCTCCCGCTTTCCATAGCAATAGCTGCTTCCTTGCGTGCCACCAATAGCAATTTTTTTATACAAATTTCATAATGCCAGAGCTCACCTGAAGTTTTATAAAAACCTTGTCCTGACAATAACGAACACACAAACAAAAGAATTATCCAATTTGGTGCAGTCGTTCGAAAGTTATGCGCTTAGCAACACATTCAACGATTCATTTTTATATTATAGATATAGAATAATGACATTCGTATACGTATTTCATCACCTTTCAAAAACTGTTTTTACTCAAAATTGTCGGATCTGTTCCGAAATATTCCATTTTTTTGGATGACCTTCTAATAAATACACTCGATTTCTGAGAGAAAGACCTCAAGAATATGATTTTTCGATAATATTGTGACATTTGTGACTTATTACGGACATAGTTAAAATTTGAGACATAAAAAGGTCATGGGGCAGTTTTACTATTTTATAACATGCGTCAAAAGAAAGTAAATTGCTAACCTCTTCACAAGCGGTGCTACACTTTTGGTTCGATTAGTATGAATATATCGTTATTGTATGAATCTCATAGTGTTAATCCATTATACAGTTTCTAAGAAATGTTAATTGGCCTAGATCCTATATAGTAATTATTAAAGTCTAGAATTACGACAGAGGACAACAATACCTAAGATAACAATTGGCTTAACTAACAAAGGGATCATCGTCCTTAGCTCAGGATTTAACTCCTTATTTGTCTTGTTTATTGTATGCGACCTAGAGACAGCGTCTTTATGTATATAATACGTATTAGTATTATATTATGGAGAGCATTGTTAAGGAATTAGGCCTACTATGGGATTACTCCCCTTGAACACCCACTCGGGAGAGTGACCGACCGAAGATTCGGTTTCTGTTAGTTTCCGCCAACAAACGAGTTTCGGCCGCGGTTTCAAACTTGTGTAACCGAAATCAAAACCTGAAGAGTTATTATATATCTTTTGTGGGATCGTTACCGAGATAACGGACGTGATCTCGGGTCAGATTTGTGTGAATTATTTGCTTTTTCTGTGTACAATGTACATTAAATGAATAACAAATCATGCATACTTGCAGGAATTCGTACTTAAAACGGTTTAAATAAAACTAAATATAGAGTGTAATTCACACCTGGCGGGTGAAGCGAGCGGAAGCTCCATCGCGAACAGCTGCCACGCCGTGACTAAGTGTCGCAGAGAGTGCAGCGTGGTGGGGATTTTGATCTCGCGTAAAATCGTTCCTCGCAAACGCACCACCTTGGAGATCTTATTTTAGGGACAGCCCTCGTGTATGTCAGTTTATTTTGACTTTTTAAGCTGTTCTAATCAATCATTAACAAATATAATCCAAAATTTGATAAATCCATTTGGACAAAGATCGAATCAAAACGACTTTGTAATGGACCGGGCTCGCCATTTGCCTGTAAATAGGATGATTTTCTAGTGAATATATTATGTGGATTTTATTAGATCCTTGGTTTTGGGCACAGCAAGTACTATTATGTACTAGTACATCTTGTGTAAACGTACCTTATATAACGATCTTTGATAAACGACGCGCGACGTAAACAAAAACAAAGGATGGGTTGTTTCAAAAAATTTGACGGATTTATCAAATATTTATTGTAACTGTGTATTTAGTATTGTATATATTCATCAAATATGTATTGTAACAGTGTGTTTAGTTGGTAAATTCTCGAAAAACGTGTTTATTTATTTTTCACTTTTTATAGTTTGGTTATGTTTGGTTTGGAGTTGTAATCAATATATATTATAAAAGAAAGTCCAAAAAAACGTGCGTCCCGCAAGAACTCAAAAACGAGTCCCGGTTCGTTAAAGGGTGTGGTGTTATGGTGTGGTAGATCTCTATTCCCCCTCCAGGATGGCGGTTCCCCTGAAGGGCTGCTTTTGAAGATATAAAGGCTGGAAGCTTCGCCCTCTGGAAATTTTAAGAACAGTCTTCCGGGAAGTTCTAGAAGGTTCGATAAAACTCTAGAAAATTCTGGAAGGAGCGGCGGAGTATGTCGGTGAGTCTAAAAGTTTAGAGAACGTTCTGAATGGTTCGCTAATGCTCTTGAAGGAACATTCCAGAACACTTTCGAATGTTGTCCTGAGCGAAGCCAGGTACCTCAGCTAGTATTTTGAATAAAGTGGAATATTTTGATTTTTGATCCAGGCTTTGATATATTTTAGTGATTTTTTTGTAGATGTATTTGCAGTTAGTGGTTGTTTCAAAGTAATTAAACTAATAATTTCAAAGTAATATTGTAACAATGTTTCCATTTGAATTTTGTAACAATGTTTCCTTTTGAATATTTATTTATTTTATTGTGTGGTTTCTCTTTCGTTAGTCTGAAATACGTCTTTTGTTTCCAGTACCTATGCAACAAATGTAAAATAAATCACTTTACCATTTTACCCCACAATAATGTCGGCCATCGGTAAAAAAAACTGTTCAGTAGTCGTATTCCCGCCATAAATTAGGGCGCAAGTTTTCCCGCCGATTGGTCCATTTCCGGCCGACGACATTATTTGGCGGGAGTTATGGATTATTTCCCTCCTTGGCCGCCACTTCCGGCTTTGGCGCTAGTGCCAAGGTCACGTGGGGGGACTTCCCGTCTAGCCGAAGGGCATCAGGCTTTCAGGGCGGAAGGGAGACATGATTTATAATATTCTATTTTGAAAATAGGCAGGAAGTTGATTTATACGGTGGAAATTGGGTAAATATTGCGTTAAGACATTACATTTTTATTCCAAGTAGTGTATTTTATTCCAAGAGAAAAGCAAGCGTAGGCGAGATAATTTATTTATGATATTTTTTAGTCCTTACATATTTATTTACAAGAAATAAATAGTACCTACATTTTATTGGAACATGGTGTTATTAAAATATATCTTTACTGCTTTTTTGTTTGTTTTGTAAAACATCTTTAACTAATTTAAGATATTTGGATTATCAATTTTTAAGAAGATGGAGAGATATGTAATTACGAATGTTGGAGAGAGCGCGCTAATATTTAATACGCTAAAATTGAAGCGAAAATTATGAAAATGTTTAACAAAACACGACTCGTTTAAAATAGAGCAAAAATCTCGTGGGGAACATCTAAAATAGCATTTAAAGAAACACTGTGAATTTTTTCATGAATATAACTTCTAAAATATGTGAAATTAACGTGTTTTTAATAATTTTCGGAACATACTTTGCGATTTTTTTCTATCGAGGGAATTTCATATAATTTGCGTTTCGGCGTGGAACATGTCTAGATATTATCTTCAAAAATAACATACATTTTTTAAGAGCTTAAAAACTTCAAATGTTTAAGGAAGATATGTAAGAAATCAGTAGAAATTCGGGTAGCGGCGGCTTAACTTACATGCTATGTTACCTAATTTGTGCAAATCTTATATTTTAAGTAACCTTTATTTGGTTTATTATATTTTATGTAACCTGTATTTTATATAAAATATAAGAAACATACACGTAAGAAACAAATATAAGAAATATATCACAAATCACATGTCCCAATTGCTCCCAACCGTCTGGAGACTACGGCATACACAATTGGGGTATGTTATAAGGCTGACGCTTCGATCAAGTATATATCGGTCAATGGGCTGAAGGTAATGTGGAAAGGAAGGAGATGGGGAATTGGAAGATGAAGAGCCCCTGGCTATTCAGTTCTGGTCACGTTTCAATTCTGAATTGTGGTTTTACACCAGGCCGATACTGATTCCCCTCTGGAACGTGCCGCGAATGGACTACACGTATGTTTTTAAATGACTAAATTGTGAAATAACACATAAAATCAGATAATATTAAATTTATTATCACATTAATCAATTAAAATTTACTTGCTCACTCCACGATCTCCGACTTCCAGTCGAAAGCCTTACCCCTCGACCACGGAAGCTATTTAAAAACATATACTTATTTAAAAATTTTAGAACAATCTGCCAAACCAAATATTTTTAGAGCAAGGTGTTTTCATTTGTCTTATTCTTCGAGCTCAGCCATTGGGATAACGAGGTTCCATCTGCCAATTGCGTGAAACGGGGAAAAAAATACATTTATGAAAAAGCGAATGAGCAGTCCTTTTTATTGTAGAATTATCTATACGTTTTAGAATTTTCTATTAAAAAATCGAGCCATTTAGTTTACTGTCGAATATGATTGTCGAAAATGTCGAATGACTCTTCCAATGCAGCAATAATGTAAAAAAATCCTTTATTTTTAACTTAATGAGGAGTAAAACCACAAATTGCAATATTGCGATTAGAAAAATAGAAAAATATGCGGTCATATCTGGGACTCCAACCCATGACCTACGACTTGCCGTTTCGTGGAAATGTGTATTTCTTTAGTTTAAATATTTGACGGATGCTTATATGAATTACATGTCATGATTTTTCAATTTTTCGAACATTCGAAAGATTGCTTCCAGCTTCACAGACTCTACAATCATCCCCTAATTTTTCACGGCTCAACGCTAGAAAACAAAATGAAACTAATTCAACATTTAAGAAACCAAGAAGCTTACACCTCTGACACGAAAGTCATCGCATCAGAAATTCTACAGTGCCTAACTGGTTGACAATATTATATTACGGAGGTAATGCGTTTATCATACTGTAGACTAGAAGGGAAACAGCTTCCCTCAGAGGGCGATTGGGTCAGGGATGATTTACAGCTCGATTTCCGGTAGACACTGCCTTCCTTCCGGTCGACTGTACCGTGAGCATCGAACACGTACACCCCTACCTACCCTACCCCGTGACTGGGCATGTACATTAGGGTGACTTATTTATTTATTTATGTGCATAATAAAGCCTTCCGACTTTTACATATAACTTATAGTAAAGTTAAGGCATAAAATATAACATTAAAATTTAGAACTGCTTAATTGATAAAGAGCTTTTGAGCGTGTAAAACAGCAAATGATAGTAAATACAAGTTAAGAACGTGCGCAAATAACAAAGCAAACTGAGATCCTGTTAAAGTAATACAATATTGGAATGGCTAAGAAATATAACTTCCTATAATACTTGTTCGTAACAAAAAAAATGTAAGTATATTTTGATGAAGTCGACGTGCACAGTAAATGCATAAGGGTAGATAGGTAATGAGTAAAGGATATTTCAATTTGAAAAGATGTCTAAATGAGAATTGTGCAAGTAAGACAGACATACCCCCCATACACACAAGCCTTGCTTAATTATGGGGGTACATCAAATATTCTACTATGTAATTAATTACTGTATAAAATTTATTTGTAATTTATGTACCTTCTATTACTAATAAAAAAAAAAAAAAAAAAAAAAAAATTAAAACAGCAAAGAATAGAAATAGGAAATAAACTTACAAAGGTTTTAAGCAACTCCAATATTATATATTCAACTATACTCTGAACTAAATTTAAACTAGGCTATTGCACGCATCAAATTCGTATTTGGTAAAAACGCAATACATATCCTCAAAACCATTCTGGTATCATGTATAGTATACGATTAGGATTGGAACCCGCAAGCAAATCATAAAATCCGATACAAAATTTATCACACTGATAATTCACAATGATTCTTACTGATACGTCTTAAAACTACTACCAAGTCTCGGGTCATCGTTGATATGTATTAAAAGTTTGGAATATTACTATTCCTAGGTGCTCGATGAATTTATGCTGTAACAATCCTACAACAACTCTATGACAAACCACAAATTAAAAATAATCCTAAAAGAACTCTAAGTCAAAACCACAAATAAGAAACAACCTAAAACAACTCCAAATCAAAACCAAAAATTGATAAACTACAAAGCAAACATATACATGAGACGAGGAAAAGAAATGAACTAAGACTCCCCTTCAGGAAAAAAACACAGAGTCAAAAGTTATTGTTGGACGGAGTATTGAAGATATTTGGAGAATTACCAGAAGAAATAAAATTGGAAGAGAGCATAAAGGCATTCAAAATTAAATTGCGAAGATATGTGATTGATTTGGTATAGATGTGTTATTTTAAGTGTATGTATATATAAGGATTGTATTAGGACATAGATAACTACGTACCTATTTAAAATACCGCAATAAACAATAAACAAATAAGGAATAATTCTAGAAGAACTCTAAATCAAAACCACAAATAAGGAATAAACCTAAATCAAAACGACAAATTAAAACAATCCTAAAACAATTCAAAATCAAAACTACAAATAATGAACCATCCTAAAACAACTCAAAAGCCAACCGCAAATTTTCAATAATCCTAAAACAACTCAAATTCATAACCACAAATTGTAAACAATACTAAAACGTTAACGCGATTTACATTTCAGAAATTATGCCGTGTTTCACTACGAGCAACGCTTTGGACACACAGATGTGTGATTACACGGCACGATACCCCAAAAAATAATCACGTTCATTTAGCCGTGAAAGTCTTTGATCATATCCAATCCTAAAACATCTTAAAATCGAAACTAAAATCCGATTTTGATTGGCTCCATGTTAAGATTTATAAGGTATAGTACGCGCCAAACTTAAATGCCGACCTGAACTTGATCCATTCTCTCGCATGTACAGTCACTTTACTGACTTTCCAAAGACCTTAAGTGAAAGAGAAAGATGAGTAAAACATATGTGCGTCAAAGAAAGGTGTGGGCGCGGAGGCATGCCGCTTTCCGGATCGCCTATTGCGACGATTTCTCTATCAACGTCAGGTCAACATTAATGTCTGGCGCTTACTGTTCCTAGATTGTTATAGGTAGAGTTTAGTCCCGAAATATTTAATGTTTCAAAGTCCTGTCTTTTAGAGAAGTTCTTTGATTTCACATTTCTTAGATAAGAAAGCTTTCTGAAAAGCGTGTAACCTCATCTTTGACAGAAGGCCAGGGCCGGATCTACGAAATCTATCGCCCTGTGCAGTAGGTACCGATGGCGCCCCCCCCCACATTTTTATTTTGATTAAAAATTCGTTTACTCCAATTTTTTTTTGTTTAATTTTTTTTTTTTTTTACACAAATTTATCAAATAAAATCAAGACATATAAAGGGTGTAACCCTATCTAAAGTTTTCGAATAAATAAGCCACGATCTATGTAATTCTTCTCCATTAGGCAGTTTCTTGTAATAATACTTAGTATTAAATTTACGCTTGTTCGTAATAGGAAAATCAAAACCTTTCAATTGTACAGGACCTTCCTGAACTAATAAACTAATGGAATTTTTGTCAACGTCATTGCGCGGGACATCATTTTTTATCGGTGCTGGAGAAATTCGAATTAAAAAATTCCCAATGGAAACGAGTTTTTTTATGTCATTATGCTCTTTAATTCTATGTTTTAGATTCTGCGAGCCTGAAAGTTTTTTTAAATTATTGTTCTATTCATTGTAATCCACAATCCACAACCTCTAACAACCAATAGAAATGTAGTTAAAAATTAAAAAATCTAATAATATAACCTCAAATTTGTACCTTGCATTTCCATTTCCCCTGTGTTCTGTGTTGAGCGAACAAACACGAACGTATCTATGGTATCAACGGCTTACGAAAGACGCTTACACTGATTATTACTGACTGTAAAATAACAAATCTAATAGAAATTAATTATAGGTACATTTAAGGAACTTCAACTGTCAAAACAATGATGAAACTGTTAACAAGTTGCAACCTTGCAAACCGTGCGATGTTTATGCTAATGGAATTTTGAATTTACTGAAGATTTCATAAGAAAATGGTCTTTAACCACATTCTCCTAGAGACTTAAATCGTGCAAAAGCACTTTGAAAGGCGCCGTCGGTTTGTTTGTTCTGTTGAATAAAAGTACGGCGCTGTGATTGGTTAATGAATTTGGATCGCACTCATTCGTCGTAAAAGACAGTAAAAGATATATGGAAAAATAGATCTTACGTTTAAACTAAATATATGGAATTTGTAAAAAAATTCTGTAACTGACTATAAATTCGTAAATCGTTGAATTTCGTTGAATTAACTCCTTGAGGTACGAACTTTTTTTTCTTATTTTTTACCTTTTTTTTTTTTTAATCAATTGATGTAACTTATAATAACGAGGAAAAAATATTTTTAAAAAAATTGGACTGAAGGCTTTTCAGGAATGAGGTGGTCAAAATTTTATACCACAGTACACATGGGAAAAAAATATTAGGTTCAAATCAAAAGTTTATTAGAAATAAAAAAAGGCCATTTTATATGACTAATTGTGGAAATTTTCAAAACAGTTTTTATCTTTTTTTACACAAAGGGGTACTTTGCAAACACAACATATCCAGTTGGAACGTATGGGCCTGTCTTTTGTACTACAATTCGCACAACGACGTGAAGTAGTATGTTCTGGCCGGTGGGCGCTATTTTTCAGACGTATTTCAGGGTCCACGTAAGGCTTATGTCTCTTAATTTCCACCACCTCCGATGTGGACCCACGCTTTTTGGTGCATTTCAGCTCCTCTTCAGCCAAAAGTCCTCTGTAAACTTGCCTCCCGAAATCTTTGAGCCTCAATGGATTGTCTTTGTCAGCCTTACCCAACTTGCAGAGCTCTGTGTAAACAATCTAAGAATTTACAATTGTTGCATCTAAAAAGTGGAAAAATAAACGATGCCACCATTTTTTAGACTTTCTGTTTATCGAGTAAACCGCCTTCTTTTGATCAAACTTGTCCACATAATTCATGCAGTTGTTATAATTATTTAGAGCCAACGGACATGGCACCCTTGTGATCTCACCAGTTTTCTCTTTACGGTTGACATGCATGACATCCTTTGGGTTGTGAAAGTTTGAAAGGAGGTGTACAGCTCTTCTATCTCTCCATTTTATCATGGAAATTCCTGTATCACTCACGTACCAGTCATATTCACCTGTTTTTAGGTTTTTATCATCCTTCATCTTAGGCAAATATTTTCTGGTTAATTGGACAGTTCCACATGAGCGAATATTCATATCTTTCAGCTGTTTTTGTAGGGGGTAGCAATTAAAATAATTATCAAAGTAAACTGTGTAGTTACGACCTTGAATAGATTGACAAAAATTTAAGACAACTCTTGGCCCTAAGTTAGACTCAGCGTAGTCACCAATTTTTCCTGTGTATATTTCAAATTTTAAGTTGTATCCATTTTCTGCACACATCATCCAGATCTTATAGCCTCTTTTAATGGGTTTTTTGGGCATGTATTGCTTCAATGTGCTGCGGCCTTTGAATTTGACCATGCTCTCGTCAATTGCCAAAGTAGGTGATGGCTTGTAATTTCGATCAAAGGTGTCTGACAAGCAGTTCAACAAAGGCCTTATTTTATATAATTTATCGAAATTAAGTTGACCTCTAGCAGGCATCAATGAATTGTCGTTGAGATGAAGGTTTGACAACAGCCAGCCAAACCTATGGACTGTCATAAATCTTGAAATATAGGGGTCGTGTAAATCAGGGGACGATGACCAATAGTCTCTATAACTGGGGGATTTTTTAATTCCCATTACTAAATTTAGTGCAATGAATTTTTTAATTTCCTGAACGGTTGTGGGTTGGTGATTTTTCCCGACTTGTTGTGCGTATAGATTGGTCTGGAAGCAGATATTTTCAATCAAACTAGGAGTCCAAAATTTCAGAAAAATTTTCAAAGGTGTGGGATTTTCCATCGTAAGAAAGTCATTATGTAGTCCTGTTTCTTCACGAAATTCACCAGGGAGGGCGGTATTGAACGTACGGCTCCATTTAGGCACGACTATAATCGCAGGTATGACAGGTGTAGATGCAGTTGTGCCTGGAACAGCAGCGGTGGATGACAAAACGGACATTGAGATATTAGGACTATACTGGGCAGATGGAGAAGACGATACTGGTCGGTTACGCGTACGCGAAAGATGAACATCAAAAGTAGATGGTGATTGTGAACCAGAAGGGCTGGATGTGCCTGCTATAGGGTGATCGAGTGTGGTAGATGAAGAAGATGCCGGGATTTGATTCCTCACACAAGATAGAGGCAGTTCATCATCATCATCGTCCGAAGAGGCGCTAACTGTGACATTTGCTAGATGCTCCTCCTGTAGATCCTCTTCCTCATTGTCTGAGCACCCATAACAACTGTCATCATCAGAAGGTATCTCTTCTAAAAGTATTCCTGCGATTTCTTCTTGGCGAAGACCTTTCTTCGGCATGGTGTATCTGTAAAATTATAAAATCAGAATAACCATGTTGTAAGACTAAAAAAATTACCTCAAGTACGGTGGTCGAAAAGCAAAACCACCAAAAAATTTCGATTTTACAAAAAAATACTATATTTATAGACATTTCTTATTGATAATTCAACAAATAAAATACAAGGGCACTAGAATTCATAAGAAATGGACAAAAATTCGAAATACATACCGTTATATTTCACTTTAAAGTCGGAGATCACAAAAAACCACAATTCGCTGGCAATTGTCAAACACATAACCAAACCGTGCAAAGCCACCTATTATCGCTATTGGAAACTAAATAGTAGAGAATCTATGTCTCACATGGCATTTAAAAAACTTGTCAATAGATGGCCGTTTTAGCATAATTATTTATTTTCAAGGTGGCCGAATTTTGAAACCACAGTACTTCAAAGAGTTAAAACCAGATGCGTGCGCAGTCTGTATCTTTGGAAAGTGTTGCTAGAGCGTAATAATTATTTCGTACTATGGGTAATTTTTAAACGATTCAGGGAATAACAAATTATAACAAATTTTTAATACAATATTTATTTTCTCACGGCGCCCCTTCGGAGTTGGCGCCAGGTTTATTGCACGTTTTTGAACGTATGGCAGATCCGGCGCTGCAGAAGGCTAACACTCGCCAATGTAATCTCTTCTCATCTCACTGTAGACGGGAAGCTTACCAAAGTAAATATTCGATCCTGTAAATTGTATTATGCTTGGCTGATGTGTATTAAACGGCTTAAGTCCATTTTCGTGTTTCCACAACTATGGCGAAGGTTAAGGTTATCTCAACTATTAATTTTCATAATAACTAAACCGTAAAGTGAATCAGCTACAAGTGCTGAAATAGTTCACTGTATTTGCCCTCAGTTAAATTGGATGATATTTTAATTAATTTGAGATTGTAGATATTTTTCTTGTCTTTGTTTCTGTTTTTATACTTATTATTACTTATACTCCTACTTTCACTAGAAAATCAACAAGATATTTAATAATGATGGTGACGGGACAATTTAACACCTCCTTTGAAAAGTCATTAAAAGTGATTAAAAAAAATTAATTAATTGCTTAAAAACTCGTAGGTTAAGTTGGGTTAGGTGTTAGGTTATGGGCTATTTTCCTTTTTTTTATAGCTTGTAATGACTTCAAAGAGTTGATGGGTTGAATTGATTGAGTTGTCATGATTATTACTAAACCTCTGTAAACCATTAAAAAATGTGTAAACTTTAAATATTTCATAATCTGCTCGTTCATAGATGGCGGTAATTTAGTTATTTTAGGAAGACACCCTTTTTGCACGTTATGCTGTAAAAAATAAGATTTAGTTTGCGCCCGTTAGCACGCAATGTGAATTTGAATAAATAGTTTTGTTCTTATCGAGTACCCATTTTTTCGTCAATACCACAGCAAGTATATATTTTTTAAAGAAGTACAAACTTTCACGGGTTACGAATAACCTGACATTTGATACGATTTTAGATTTTCACGGCCAAAAGAATTTTTGTTATTAGTTTTTGGGGTATTATGCCGTGTTGCGCTACCTCCTTCTTTAACCAACGTTTCGGACAGCGTTGCAGTGTCCACCATCAGGGCAGATATGTAATAGTTAGGGGTGATGTTTGTACTTATCTACTTAGGAGCGATACCGTGTCGCCAGCTCCACTCCTCTACGAGCTGGCGCTATAAATAATATAATTCAACATGTTTTTGTGCGTTTAGCCTTCATATAACCTATCTATAACACATCTGCCCTGATGATGGACACTGCAACGCTGTCCGAAACGTTGGCTAAAGAATGAGGTAGCGCAACACGGCATAATACCCCAAAAACTAATAACAAAAAAATCCTGACATTTTATTTAAATCTCGTACTACCACCACCTTAAGCAAAAAATGTTGCTTGTGTTGTGATGGAGGACTTAGTCGGGGGAGGAATCTAAGACGCAACGCCTGGGTGGGACCCAAACGCGATGCCGATTCAGCCACTGACCGGAAGATTTGCCCCCGGGATTCAATCCAATATTTTATTTACACGCCTTTCTTGGAAGAATTGAGTTTATATGCAAAAAAACTTTTTATTCATATTGCGTATGTACGGACGCAAACAAACAATTCATCTTAATATTTTACAGCACAAATTGCAAAAGGGATTTTTCCTAAAATAATTATAATACCACCATCTATCAAAGAGCAGAATATGAATTATTTCAAGATTACCATTAAAATATTTTAAACCGTCCAATTTTATCTTTATTTGAATCATTTCTCATCTTTCTCCCATTTTTACATTGTTAAACCATACAAAGCCAATCCTCTTACTTATAAACATGTTTTAAATTATACCCAACTGATAAACAATCATTTAGCCTACATTAAAGGTCGTTTATCAGACATGTAAAACAAGTTTTTATGGTCCAATCTCTCATTTTGGAAAATCTCTCCCCTCTAAGTTAGTGCGTAATTCGCACAATATAATTACTGTTGATTTTTAACCAGTTTTTAAAAAAAATGGGTAAAGTATGACATATTTTTTCATATAATATAAAAACAAATTCCAAAAAGGCCGTGTGGGATGTGCAAAACACATCCCGCGATTTTAAAGAAAAGCAATATATTTAATTAGTGAGCACGTTTTTATGTGGATGTTTTCTTATTTTTATGATTATAATTTTTCATATTAATTGTGCAAAATTATAAACAAAAATGCGAGGAGCCTTGAGACGATGTTTCGTAAACCATTAACGGTTGTTATAATTTAATGATTAATTTTTATGTTGATGAATATTATCATGAGTTTTTATTATCGTTGCCTTCAATCAGCCTTGCAAAAATTTATATCAGGAAATATTCTTACTATTTATTTGGGGTAGAATGTACCCTGGCAATTGATTAGAGTTAAAAAAAGATCACCGATATAGGCAACCGACGGGCTGTGAGTATTTATCTTTGCGTAAATCGTTTGAATATCACCGATGACTAATTAATCTAGGATAATGACAGGTAGGTAGGTACTTGGACATGTATAACTCACCAGCAAGTCCATTTTACCACATGAATTCATGAAAGATCGTGGTGTCGATCCTAGCGGTAGTTGTGCGGTTGCATTCCTGGTGGTAAAAGCTGTCTTTCAAATAAATAATTGTTTTATAACTGTTATTGTTGGTGTCCCATTCAATTATTGTCTGTAAAGACAATAAATTATTTTTCAAAAATTGTAAAACGGGACAAAAATAATACAGATAATAATAATTTACACTGCTAGGCCCTGCGGGCGGGCGGCTTTTGGTTCGGCTTCGCCCACTTAGTTTTGATGACCATTTTGTAGATCTAATACGAACTGATTCCAAAAAGAGCCCGTTCCTCAAATCCATTGTATCACCGGGACAAAGTAACCGAGACAGAGCAATGACGTCATTTGTAATATATAGCCACTTGATACAACATGTATTACCGTCAATCTTTTCATATCTGGATAGATACCACATATTCACAAATTCGTAGCAGTTATACCTAGGGGGGAGACTCCCCGTCCGACCTGCTGACGGGAGTAGCGACATCTTGTGTCGAATTCTTGATTTCGAAACCGTATTATAACAGTAGCTTTGTGTGAAATTTCACGTACACAGATGTTAATTGTGGCGCGGCGCGTGTGGCGTGGCGTCCAACATGCACTCGTAGCTGGGTTCTGAAATTCAACCACGCAGACTGTTCGATTGTCTTTTCAGGATGACTGTATTATTTTTGTCCCATTTTTTTTGTTAGGTGAAGTTAGGTTAGTTTGTTAAGTTGGGTTGGGTTTTAGTAGATATTATGTTGGGGGATGGTTTATCCGTAGGATATTTTGTCGCGAGATGAAAACTGGCAAAACCTTACCACCCATGTCTTGTGGTTTGTACTTGTCACTTGTCATCCGTGGCAATTATAAACACATACTTTTCACAATAATAAAAAATAAAACTTTAATATACATACTTACATTGAAACACACAGTGAGGAGTCATAAGTTTTTTTATAAAATTTCATTTTGTAATTTTAAGGAGGTCACGACATTAAAAATGTTGAGAAACGATGATAATGCTTAAATTTATGTTGAATTACGTAATAAAAGGCATGTCTTAAAAAATATACATTATGAAATATATTTAATATTATTTTGATGACCGGAAAGAATTTGACTACGAAAAAAAATATCCTTTCTGTTTACGATTATTCTGAGAATGTTGGTTAGATGGTAAAAGACGTGGTGGTGGCCTCGACAAGCCGTTGCGTTGGTATTACCGGGTTGGTATTTAACAACATCCTTTTATTTATTACGTATTCTTCAGAAACCGTCAACATAATTAGCTCCTACGAATATGTTGGATTATATTGGGTGGACAATTCTTGGAAATCATTAATAATTGGTTGAATATAAAAAGTAGATTCATTTAATGTAACAGGGAACAAAACAAAATACCAAAAATTACAAGTTTCGTACAGTCAATTTGCTGTTAAAATATTCTACGGAATGTTCAAAAATGTTTAAAATGTTCTTGTGAAAGTATCACTTGTTTTATGGTTTGGGCATGCAGAGCGAATGAACGAGGAAAGGAGCGTGTGGAGAATATATGCAAATGTGAATGGTAGAAGAAGTCGGGGACGCCCGAGGAAGACATGGCACGACAAAGTCGGAATAATAGAAGAGCATATATGAGGCGATGCATGAATGTGAACGAGGCAAGGAGTGTGTGCCAAGATCGAGTTATTTGGCGGTCCGTCCTCTCTGCATACCCCTGCGGGGAAACGGCGTGATGGTTAGTTGGTTATCTACACACGAGGCCCTGAGGAAAAAAATGGGATGCGGTTTTAGGAAAAGGAATTAGAGAAGGAAGGAATCTGGGGATCAATGTATTCAGGAGGAACAAACGTATGAAACCATCCCTGCCACTGCCAATGCAACGCGATGCGTCGAGAGAGTCCGGCTGAAGAGATGAAAAGGTCTTCCTCAGCTAGTCTCTCCAGATCCAGCCCGTCACGCGTAGTGGGTGGACAAAAGCATCTTCCTCCACGACCTAGACAAACCTCAAATCCATGAACCCGTACATCGTTGCTAATTCACCAAAGGTAGCAAACCACTTGGGGTGACCTTAGGCAGAGGTGTTAGTTATCCAATAATTGGTTTCCGGGGCGGCGGTACCCATACCCGCCTCCCAAATTTATCGTTGGTTTATACCTATATAAACATTTTTTCGTTTCTTTTTTATATGAAACTAGCTGGTCCCGGCAAGCGTTGCTATGCCATTTAATAAAGAAATTGTTTCTCCCTGAGTGTCCTTTCCCATTCGTCCCGTTCCACTTCCGCCTCCCCTTCTTCTCCTGCGTACTCTTCCCCTCTCGCATTCCCACTCCGTCACCTCCACCTCCACCTTCTCTCTCCTTACTCCACTCCCCCCTTTCCCCCGTCCTTCGAACCCCCCTCCCGAGTTCCCCTCCCCTCCCGCCCTCCCGCTTTCCATACATTCAGTTTTCAAACCTCGCGTGCCACCAATAACAATTTTTTTATACAAATTTCATAATGCCAGAGCTCACTGGAAGTTTAATAAAAACCTTGTCCTGACAATAAAGAATACACAAAAAAATATTATCCAATTTGGTGCAGTCCTTCGAAAGTTATGCGCTTAGCAACACATTCAGCGATTCATTTTTATAATGTAAATAGGCAATTCACCCTAAAAAGAGTGCTGTGTGCAATTTATTTCTATAAAAAAAATGGTAATAACCATATTATTTTTACAATTGAAAAGCAATTTAGTATTATTTTAGCATATTTTTACAATTAAATTATTGCTTGCTTCTGTACAATTTATTCATAAACACCTGCATATTGGTTTTTTTTCATTTAAGAACATTTTACAAAGTGTTGTTTTCCTCGAAACTTACATAACTGGAGTTACACTAATATTCTAATCGACGCTTTCTATAAAAGCTTCTCTTCCCAGGTTGAAAACTACTAACTAATTATTATTGAAGATAACGATTCTAAATAAATTCCGATGTCATCAATCAGATTCCTGTTGAGAACGTGTGTCGTCCATACAAAAGTGGGCACACAAGCTGTATCATTCTGCATAGGTAAAAGTATGTCCTTTCCTAGAAATATTTTAGTGCCAAGGCCGCCTATGGAGCGCCCGATACTATTTGGACGTGGGAAAGTGGTAGAAATTCGAGTTCACCAAAAGCTAGAAGGTAAAGCGCGCACGCCATTTTTTAGCCAATTTTCAGAATGGTGTTACTCATACTAGGCCTTGGAAAGGTTTAAGCGCCGTGTCCGCACTCAAAAAGAAGATGATGGAGAGATATGTACTTACGAATGTTGGAGAGAGCGCGCTAAAATTTAAAATAATAAAATTGAAGCGAAAATTGAGAAAATGTTTAATAAAACACGACTCGTTTAAAATAGAGCAAAAATCTCTTGGGGGCTGTCTAAAGCAGCATTTAAAGAAACACTGTAACTTGTAAAATAACAGAAACAGACTTAAAAATAAAAAAAAATTTGGAGCATACTTTGCGATTTTTTATAACGAGGGAATTTCATATAATTTGCGTTTCGGCATTGGAATGTATAGATATTATCTTAAAAAATAACATATATTTGTTTAAGAGTTTAAAAATTGGGGTAGCGGCGGCTTAATGGTCGGTGCTTTCTAAGAAGATGCATGGCGTTGGAAGGAGCGAGTTCTCTCTTCTGTCAATGGGATAGATGATTTATCAGTATCAGATTTGATGATTATCGGTATTATCACCTATAATGAGTCCGTCAATCACAATCGAAAAGTTGCTTGAAGTGGTTTTAGCCGTGTTTTGTGACCAGATCTGAATAGTTAGGTTCTTCCCCTCCGTTCTTCCCTTCCCTGTGTCCTTCCACCTACCATAATCTGGAGAGTCTTTTTGAGGAGAGGAAGGAGTTAAAAGGGTCTTGAAGAGACACGTTCTCATGTGACAATTAATATCAACCGGTTCCGAATTCATCAATGACGCTAGTTCCTAGGACCATCTTCCATTGTATTACCGGTAGAACAAGGACAGCATACCTACCTGAGGCTTGTGCTCTAAAGATTGCAATCCGCTTGAAGATAAGGGAATCCAACAAACGGAGTTCCCGTTTCGTATCGTTATGGCGTATTGTCTCATAAATGTACCTAGATGCAACACAACAGCTTTATAACACCACTAGCTTTTTCCAGCGGCTTCGCTCGAATGGTATTAGGGGTATCCCACTCCGCCTCCTCCACCTTCCCTCTCCCCACTCCACTCCCCCCATCAAATATTATTTTGAAATATCCCCCATTTTAAATCGCATCTCCTGTTTTTGTAGACCTATGAAATTTAATTATGAAGGAATAACCCGACAAAACCAGAAATATGTAATTTTTAAATCAAATTTTATACGTATTAACTCTTTTCTACAAAAAAATTATAAATTGATTTCGAAAGACTGTTCTTTTATCTAGTTAAGCTATGTTTCAAATTTCGAAAAAAATTGTTTATTTTTGGTACAATACGGTTTTACCGTAGGTCGTTGGCAGATTTGTTAAATTTTCAAACAAAATTTTGTGTTATAGGTACAACACACATTTCAAATCATGCAGTAAAATTAATCAATAAATTATCTGGGAAAGCTATGTTTCAAAATTTTAATTTTAGTTTAAATAAAATCATTTAAAAAAAGATCCGCACACGTGCTTTGTGACGGAAATACTTCAGTTTGTCTGTTTATTTACGGTCTTACGAACTAATATATTTAAATACGTTTTAAGATTTTCACGGCCAAAAGTATTTTCGTTATTTGTTTTTGGGATGTTATGCCGGATTATATTTACCGGATCTGCCGGATCTGCCCTGATGATGGACACTGCAACGATGTCCGAAACGTTGGCTAAAGAAGGAGGTAGCGCAACACGGTGTAACACCCCAAAAACAAATAAGATAATATATTTAAGTTGTTTTTTTTTTACGTTCTTATTTTGCTTAGACATTGTTGAAAAATTATAAATAGATCAAAAAAAAATTACAAAAAGTACTTAATTTTAATAGTTTTATCATCACGCCTTTCAGCATTTTTGGACGTAGGTATAAATTAAAGCAAATTTGGAATGAAATAAAATCGATTTTGAGTTATAATTTTAAAAAGCTGGTACGGAGAATAATTAATCTTTCTCATTGGAACCACCCTGTACGATCGTAAGAACATCTTTCGACGAAATATGAATTCTCGGCCGCTGGCTGATTAATGGCCCTTATCATAATATATTGGGTCCTTACATATGAAATTGGCGTTTTGCCGTACTGGCAACTTTGATCTCAAATACCTTCTCTTTGGTTAGAAACTCCAAATTCAAATTTATACAGCTATTTACTCATGTATTTGTGTTTCCAAAATTATAATTCATTTATTTTTTCCTTAAATGTTTTTTTTCTTTGCGTCACTTAGTTTACAACATGGAAAACTTGATATATCGCGTTATTTACGAGTACGAGTTCCACCGTGGCACCAGTGCTGCAGAAATGGCTCGAAGGATTAATGATGTGTATGGCGACGGTGCCGCAAAAGAAAACACAGTGTGTTTTTGGTTCCAACGTTTTCGTTCTGGAAATTTCGACCTGCAGAACAAGCCCCGTGGACGGCCGGAGACCAAAGTTAATAATGAAGAATTGAAGGCTATTGTGGAAGCGGATCCATCGCAAACCACGTCCGAGTTAGCTGAATTCTGCGGTGTTAGTGATAAAACTGTTTTAATCCACTTGAAGCAAATTGGGAAGGTGAAAAAGCATGAAAGGTGGGTACCTCACGAATTGAGTGAAGAAAATCAACAAACGCGCGTTAGAACGCTAGACCACACATTGCACAACAGACGGCTACCAAATTAGAGGAGCTTCAATTGAACATCCGCCGTACTCTCCGGACCTTGCCCCAACAGATTACCATTTTTTTCGAAATTCGGATAACTTCTTGCAAGGGAAAAAATTCAACTCCGATGGGGCAGTCCAAACCGCCTTCAAAGATTTTATTGATTCCCGTCCTTATCGTTTTTTTTGATAAAGGGATCGATGAACTACCTATGAGATGGCAAAAGTGCATAGATAGCAATGGTACATACTTTGATTAAATAAATATATTATATTTAAAAAAATCGACTTTATGTTCCTCCCATACAAAACGCCAATTTCATATGTAAGGACTAAAATTGTATTAAAATGCGACGACGCACTTATTTTCCTAGAAATATTTCGACGACGCAGATTGAAAGAGAAAAAAAAAACGGAGAAAAATGACATATTTAACTTATTTTTGGATTTATTGTCTTTTACAGCATTTTTCAAATTTCCGCAATCGATATTGTCGTCAGCTTGTCAAGCATAATGGTAATGCTTGACGAGCTGACGTGATGAGAATTTAATCAAAAGCTAAAGCGGATCGAAAATCGGCGTTCAAGTGAAGGAAAGACAGAAACACCCCAACAGTAAAACAACATTACAAAACCATATAAAGAGAAATTGACACAAAATTAATTTTTTTCTTATGATTATTTGACACAATGACATCCTCGCTGGGATTTTCCAGTAGTCATTGCAGTGTCTGAAAATCGTTGAACCCAAGAAAGGTAATTCATTATATTAAAAAGGCGCCTCGTTATTCCGCCTGAATGACCATTGTCATAATTATTCAACGGTTTCAACACCATTCCGCGTTAAAAATTAAAAACGACAACATTTTTTAATCTTCACGTACGGTATGCGTACGAAGAAAACACACAAAAAAAGATTATCGAACTGTCGCGACGCAAGGAGGTACAGTGTACCCAAAAATACAGTGAGCTGCGAGCAACAGGGCCCGTGCATCTACTGTACAGTGGCGGTCACCATAATAATACTCCCGTCCCGGAGATTGGATCTGGACACAAATCATCCGATTTTATGGCCGCAACTGTCCGTTATCTGATTGGCGAACTGACACGCGGATTATGTATCTTTCTTCATCTTCGTCTTCTTCCTTCTTTGCTTCTTTATCTGCACCCACTGTCCACTGTCTTATATTATTTAAACTGATGCTATAAAAATATTTAAATTAAGACGAAGCACGGCGAAGTAATGAAAAAATAATTTTAATTGATTTAAAAAAAAGTAATTTTAATTTGGGAGGCGGGTATGGGTACCGCCATTTATTGGGCAACCAACACACCTGCCACAGGTCACCCCAAGTGGTTCGCTTCATTTGGTGACTTAGCAGGGATTCCCGGGTTCATGGGATGAGGTTTGTCTAGGTCTTGGTGGCGGAGACGTT
The DNA here is from genome assembly GCA_917880885.1 of Limnephilus marmoratus. NCBI lineage: Eukaryota > Metazoa > Arthropoda > Insecta > Trichoptera > Limnephilidae > Limnephilus > Limnephilus marmoratus. Next base: position 27,587,677 of record OU862924.1, on the reverse strand, counting down.
TGCCCAACCACTGCGTGGCGGGCTGGATCGGAGGAGACTGATTGAGGGAGGCCTTTTGACCTCCCCAGCCGGATTCTCCCGTCCCTTGCACCACAGTTTGAGGAATAGATTCATACATCCGTCACTCCTGGCCACACTGACCCCCAGATTCCTACCCATCCCTCATACCCTTTTCCTTCCCATATCTTCTTCTCCTTCCTTTCCCTTAAAAAACCCTCCACACAGCATCCTCAAAGATGACATAGGCCCCTAGGGAAATGTTTTTCTCGGTGCCTCCTTTTTTGGAGCTAATGTAAAAATAAATCATGTAATTTTTTTAAGTTAAAACTTCTTTAGCGCCGTTGTGATATGAAACTCGATGAAACGAAAAATAGCGACACTAAAAACGGTCAAACACATATATCTATAGGATTTAGCCTACGAGAGAAAGAGATAGATTAATCGGTCTCCTCTTTGTGAGGTATTTCGTAGCCAATGTATCGTCAATCGAAACTCGCAAAGTAAGCATATAATTTTCCACTTCCCGCATCCTCAAACTGAATCCGCATACCGCAAGTATATAAGTGCATGAATAAACCAGCCAAGATAGCAGAGTGTCACAAGTTACTGCAGTAAGTCCCTTCCTTCCTTTCCTTTAAGTGCATTCTTTCTACTTGTACAGTGGTCTTTCACACACCTATATTTCAAAACACATACAAGGTCCTTCGACATCCGCATCCGCACAAAACACACATCATTAATGGTCTCCTCTTTGCGCGGTGCTTCTAGCCAACCCACTCTTCTCTATTTTCGTTTTCTGAGGGTTTCACTTCTACCGCGTTTGAATTGCACACTCTGTTTTTTTATTAATATTTTAGATGCTTTAATTAAATATTACGACTTGGCAAAATAAAATAAAATACACCTTTTTTCTCAGGGTAAGCGGTAATATGCGGAAATTTAAAACTTATCTGAAACTTACTGAAGGATTTTAACCAGCGATTTCTGAGCATATTTGGAGTAAAAATGTAGATGTCATTTTCCTGTCCGGTGATATATATTTTTTGTATTAAAAACAAAAAAAATATTTTGCAAACACACGCCGCCACCGATCCCATCCCTAACAAGTCGCGACGGGTTTGTTTATACGCGCGCTGTTTCGTGTGTTACCGTGCTGCTAGAATAAGACGCGATGCTTATCGAGCGACCCGCTAGGCTATAAACGCGCTACTTAAGGTATAACCCTTTATAAGGTGTATTGTTAATTAACTAACCAACCATCACGCCGTTTCTCCACAGGGGTAGGCAGAGAGAACAGACCGCCAAACAACTCGGTATTGGCACACACTCCTTGCCTCATTCACATTCATCCATCGCCTCACACTTGCTCTTTGTGCGTTTTTATAACTTTCCAGATCCGCTCCGTTTCTTAGGTAAGTTAATGTTTGTATATTGAAGAACTTTGCAGAGGCTTCATTACTAACATGAGAACGAAAGAAGCGTAAGTTAATATACCTTAAAAACTATTTTGAAATGTTTCAATTCTATTTTTGTGTATTGCATTGCTTGGGTTTTTAACCTGATGCATATTTCATAATTTAAATCGAGACACTAGAGTCTGTCAAATAAGAGTAGAAAATATTAAAAATTGAACTACATAATTTGTAGGCTGGCAACACCAATTTAACAGTCAAATATTATTTCAAATCGCAATGACACTGAATGTATAAAACACTGTAAATCACATTTAAAAAAAAACATTTTTTTATTCTTAAAGAAAAAATAATAATTCAAAGAAGCACTGTTGAAGGTACATCATAAAGTTGATTAAATAAATGGTGTTTTATAAAGTGATTTGAATTCATTTAATTTAACATAAATTTGAATTTAACAATAGGTAGAAAGGAAGAATCACTAATGGTGAGTTTAGTTACACTACTTTTAAGGTTTGAATAAGTTAAATATATTCAGATCTACAATTAGAGACATGATCTAAAACCCGGGCAACGCTGGGTACTTAAGCTAAATAAATGTGAGCAATTTCTAACTGTGCTTTTTATTTTACTATAATATCGTTCATTGTATTAACAAAAATTGCAAAGGTATAATATACTCATATGCAATTCTAATTTTGAGATCAGTAGGTATCGAAATTGCAATAAAAAAATATTTTTCTCACTTTTGTGTGTTTTTTACAAAAAATGTAGGTTGCACAGCTTTACATCGCCACCATGTGTTGTATTTTTAGTATTGCCATTTGATCAACAGTGGCGCCCTCCTATGTTTTCTACTCTTATTTGACAGACTGTACTTGTCTTAATTCCATTTTAAACTTGGCAATAAATTATTCTTAATGTTATTAAACATTAAACATGTTCTATTTCGTAATAATTCTACATTCATATAATTAAACATTCGTATAAATATTTTTTGTTTTCTAAATATTTTGTTGTTCTTTTGTAAACATATTAATTAGCACGTGTCCCTACGTGACCTAAATAATATTATTCGAAGCATAAAAATAAACAGAAACCGTTGGCGTGGTGACTGACGTGGTGATAATTATGTTTACACTTCAGAGCAATCGAGGGCATGCTACCGTAGACATTGTGGTAAACCCCCGTCCCTACCTCCGCCCATTAAAAGTATAACAATATAGACGGAAAAAGCACCGCAGGCGAATTTTTTTTGAAAAATGTGAAAGTTACAATGTTTGCATAGGGGAGGGTTTTACGTTTTTGTAAGACCAACCGGTTAGTAGCGTGGATGTAGTTAATTCTTTTAGGGCCCGCAACCCGGATTTGTACCGATTTATTACATATATCCCTTAAACACGGTAAGTTTCAAAGCTCTTAAAAAAATATATGTTATTCTTGAAGATAATATCTAGACTTTGCCCGCGCCGAAACGCAAATTATATAAAATTCCCTCGATAGAAAAAAATCATTAAGTATGCTCCAAAAATTATTATTAACACGTTTGTTTCAGTTATTTTACAAGTCATATGTATGAAAAAATTCACAGTGTTTCTTTTAAATGCTGTTTAAGATAATACCCGCGTGATTTTTGCTCTATTTTAAACGAGTCGTGTTTTATTAAACATTTTCGCAATTTTCGCATCGATTTTGTCGCTGTAAATGTTAGCGCTCTCCTCTAACATTCGTAATTTCGTATCTCTCCATCCTCTTCTTTTCGGGCCCGGTTGCAGAGCCCCGGGTTCGATCCGCTACTGTTTGCTCCTTCATCATTGCACAGGCAACATTTTCCGCTTAAAATGATGGAAGTGAGTGGATTTTCAATATTCTGGGATTATTAATAATTCGGGATAGCTGTATTTATCAACAATGATTTTAAAAATATTATAAAATTATGTGTATACTACTATTCCATGAATAATACCTAATTACTGATCGAAACGGTTCACATGCAGGCTTCTTGCAATGATTTACCTATCTACGACTTATTTAATTTCATTAGGTTTTATTTAATTCCTCAGAGCTCCATTTCAGCCTTCGCCGCCCCCTTGTAGCGTTTCACCGCCCCCATTTTCTCTTAAGGCTACCACCGCCCCCATGGAAGTCACCAACGGCCCCCCCACAGGTATGTGATCTCGCCCCCGTTGGAAATTATCGGTTTAAATCCCGCTTAGCTGTATAGATAAGTAGGTGCCTACATTTATCAATTTGTTACGTTTGAACGACTTGAAAAATAAATTAAGTTATTTTGTATTTCAGATGTAGGTTGTTAAATAATGATATAAAATTTTGTATAGCGCAGTTTTATGTAATTTCTATCAGGTGGGTACTTATTTGTTAATTCATTACGTACGGTTCCTAAATAAAACATATTTTAAAAGTAGTGTTTTGTTTTAAAAAATATTTTTTATGCAGTGTTATTCAAATAATAAAAATAAATATATTTGATAAAAAAAATGTATATCCATCCTTCCTGGTAAACTAGTGATAGTTGTAGAATTTGCTTTATTAGAATTAGTGTTTGCCTTTTATTTCTCGTCTTAATTTTCTTTAATCTCGCAGAAGTGCAAATAATATTATGATCAATTATTAAAAAATTTTTTTAAAAGAAAGTCAAACATTCCCGGGTTACGAATAACCCGACAAAATTTTAAAATCTCCTACTGCCACCACAGTAAGCCGAAAATGTTGCTAGTGTCATTTGGTCTCCTTTCTATGCTGTCCACATTTGTCACATCGAATCCGTACAACATCGTTTCCTAAGAGGAATTGCTTGGAGGTTGGGTCTTGAAAGAGGCAGGTGCTCATATGATGAAATTCACATTTTAAACATGTCTTCTATGGAAAAACGTAGAAAGGACTCTGATCTAATTTGCATATTTAAAATTATCAACAGTATTACTGATACACCTGCATTGTTACAACTCATCCAGTTTAACATCCCTTCCCGTAGGCTTCGAAATAATGAATTGCTGTTCCTCAATCAACATTCCACTAATTACGGTTACCATTCACCCTTATCCAGAATGTCGAGACTTGTCAACGCAAGTCAAAGCATTGATTTTTTTGGTGTAAAACTAAATGACTTTCGGCAGTCGATACGCAATATTTAAATGCTTCTTCATGCTTTGACTTGTAGTGTCTCTATATATGCACTTTTTATATTTTATATTGTCATTGCTATTAATTTATATGTGCTCTCCCTTCACTGTCATCTCTGTTTTTTTATTCGTGTTATTATTATGTTTTTAATGGACTGTTGTTCGTAAATTAATAAATAAATAAATAGAGTCGTAATGGAGGACTTAGCCAGCTGAGGAATCGAACACGAAACGCCTGGGTGGTACCCAAAGATATTGAAATATAATAGATGTGCGATCTGCCGTTTTTACTAGGTGGGACTGCGCTTCCGGGTGTCGCCGATATTGTTTACCAATTAACTATTAAACTAAATGAACGAATTCTTTCCGTATTCAAACTATATTTCTAACCAATACTAACACACCTTCAAAAAATCAACGAAATGAACAAATTCTTTTCGTATGCAAACTACCCTGATCAGGTCGTAGTCTGCCGACAGTTGCACGGACATCATAATCGTTTGTATTTGAATATTGGTTACCCCCATACACATACCTACACATACACATACCTACATAGCACGCATACATACTGTCACTGCTTGGGATTGGTATTAATAATGTTGAAAATTCCTTTTCTACCTATCCTTATTCCTACCCGTCAATCTTTCCCATAGTCAGTCTGTAATAAACTCCCGCCGCAACATTTAGCCATTGTGCTCCCGCTAACGGTTAATCGCCATTAAAATAACTCCGCCGTGTATTATCAAATAAACGAAACTCACGCCTATTGCTGTTTGTGTCTGTTGGATGGGAGAGAAAGCAGACGAGGGCATTGCCAGCCTACAAGTTCTTTTATCCTTTTCGGTGAGTCCTTTCCTTTCTATGCCACATGTATTTTTATCATTTCAAGCAGTGATAGTAACACAAAATCAAGGTCCTTCGCCAGTCATTCTTTACACAAACATATCAATCCACTCTACACAATCTTAAATCTCATTCAAATATCTTTGGTGGTACCCGAACGCGATGCACTCAACCACTGACCGGTCGCATCTATTTACTACTTCTGTCGTGATACGGAAACTCCTCCCAAACCAATATTTCAGTTGTTCCATAGATAACGACAATGAAAAAAAATATTATTTCACTCAATAGTTTTATTCCCATAATTATTTTTGTAATATAATACATACCTGACAACAGACTATCAAAAACAAAGTCTGTGTTTCATTTGAATTTCAATAAACAAAGCAACACACTGTTGTCTGATATTGTTCCTCAGATTGCAAAAATTAAGCTCTCGAATTATTAGTGTCAACTTACGGCCAAGATATTACTTAAAACCATACAAATTAAAAGGCATGTTGTACGGATTAAAAAAATACGTATATTTATATCTTTAGATTATTACGCGGCCATCACCGCAATGGAAATAAGAATTCAGAAATCCCCCGATCTGAATAGCCGCGGTAAATCACGATTTTTACTGGACCCATAAAGGTTCGAAAGATTCGAAAAATGCATCGAAGGGACCGGACCCTTGACAGGTGCATCAATTGCGTTCTTTATGACGCTTGGCTGCAAATCTGGCGGAAATTGAACCGAAGAAGAGAGGATGAAACGAAAAAAATTGGGGATCGAAATACGCAAATATGGGATTGAACATTTGTGATTTGGACATGATTTTAAATTTTGATTATTTTTGGGTTCTGTCTTTAGCCAACGTTTCGGACAGCGTTACGGTGTCTATCATCAGAACATATGTTGTGGGGAAATGTGTGTTTGTGAATGTAGAAGTGGTACCGGGTTGTAAGCGCTATCCTCCTAATGTGATTTTTTGAGCTTAGGAAACGTACCCATAATACGTGACACGTTTAGGGGGGGGGTCTTCAAAATGTCACGTTCCATACAAACGAGCGGCGGGTTGCTTAGGATTTTGGTCACCGGGGGGGGGGGGGGGGGGTTAAAAATTGCAAAAAGTTGGTCACGTAGTATGGGTACGTTCCCTTAGTATTGGAGTAGCCGTTTAAAGCGCCGCATCCGCGCTCAAAAAGATGAAGATAGAAAGATATATTAATTACGCATGTTAGAGGAGCGCGCTAATATTAAAAGCGATAAAATCGATGCGATAATTGCGAAAATGTTTAATAAAACACAAACCATGTATGATCGTGTGAGAAATGTGGAAAACCGCAAAGAATGCAAGGCTTATGTAAGCGTAATGAGTAAGATCAAGAAAGGAACGCTCCTAGAAATGCGCCTAGATCCGTGGTCGTCAAACTGCGGCCCGCGGCGGGTGTTTGTGCGGCCCGCACAAATACCTGCCGCTTTCTTTTTAAATACATTTTTTTCATGTACAATTATATTATCCAGCTTTTTTTCAAATATTTTGTGTACCTTATGATTTTAAAACGTTTATTTTAATTGATTGACATTTGATTTTAAACAGTCAGCTGGTTTTTGATCACATCCTAAGTCGATTATAAATGCGCGTAATGTACTTTTTTCAACGTGGGCGTTATCGCCCCCTTATGGGCGTTTGAGACTTTCAGGGGGGCAGTAGAAGACCCAGAGAAAATTAGATAGCATTGAGATGGCACAGTGAAGGCGTGGGCAGGTAAAAAATATGGTCTAAAAAAGACAAAAAAACATGCTAGTCACGTAATGATAAAGCAATGTAAACATAAATATCGGGTAATTTTTGTATTGTAATCCACTTGTCTCGACACGGGTAGATATATCCTAGTGAAACAGGCATCGAAAAACCTAATGTAAACATACTTTTTATTGAGATAAATAAATAAATAAACAATCATTTTTACCACCTGTGCGAAAATTCACGTATTTCGATAGTTCGGGAAGTGGATGAAAATTGAACTGAAAGATTCCATTACATACCTATCTGCACAATTTTTTTATTATCACAAATATTTTCTTCTTATGTGTATTATAATTTTTTATTAAAGAATTGATACTTTGTCATGAATAAAAGAAGGAAGGAGGTAGCAACCTGGAAAGAATTGCTTTTTTAACTTGAACAAAAATGTACAACATCACCCCCCCCCCCCCTCCCCCGCCACCAATTCTGAATTGTGCGGCCCGCGGTGATACCTCACACTGTTCTATTTGGCCCTTGACCAGAAAAGTGTGACGACCGCTCCTCTAGATATTATCTTCATAGTTAGTTATATACGGACACTGCCAAGTAGTGTGTAGTCTGGTATAATAAACAACAATCCGGTGTGGTGGTCGTTGTTGTAGAGATGATGGTCGTGATGCAGCAGCTTATCCGCCGAATCCGTACAGGGTGCGACCCTGGCGCTTCAGTGCGTACACGACGTCCATTGCGGTGACGGTCTTCCTCTTAGCGTGCTCGGTGTAGGTGACAGCATCCCTGATCACGTTCTCCAGGAACACCTTCAGCACGCCGCGACTCTCCTCGTAGATCAGGCCGGAGATACGCTTGACGCCTCCCCTGCGAGCTAGACGACGGATGGCCGGCTTCGTGATGCCCTGGATGTTATCACGGAGCACCTTCCTGTGACGCTTGGCACCGCCCTTTCCGAGGCCTTTACCTCCCTTTCCGCGACCGGTCATGGTGTTTTGAGGTTAGTTTCTTTTCAGCGCGAGGACAACCGCTCAGTAAAGCGGACGAATAACGACTATTTTTTTCTATAAAAATAACATATATTTTTTAAAAGCCTAAAAACTTTAAATGTTTAAGGGAGATATCTAAAAGTTGGTAGAAATTCGGGTTGCGACGGCTTAAGTTCAGCCCTGTTAAAAGAGAAGACTAAACGTTAGCTAAAGAATGAACAGGGCCGGCCCTATGCGGCCGAAATTGGAGCAGTTACTTCCGGGCGCCGACTTACGAGAGGCACCTGGTAGCTAAGGAGCCAAACACCTTGTAACATATCTATTTCGCGAGTAGGTACTGCTTAAAGCAGGTACTGTTTATTGTCTATTAATTTTTTATTTTTTATTTAACTTTGTTGGTTGGCGAAACTGCAACGACACCGGAAACGGGCGTTCGGGGGAAAGATGGCGGAGGACATAACGTAGATTTTGTGTGCGGGAGGAGATTTTCGGGGCGATTGGGATTATGGCGGGTGTTACAAAGGCGATGTAGCCTAAAAAGTTCGTTTATACACGTCACGTGAGTGTGTGACAACTCTAATGGCCCTGTAGCCGATTTATTTTGTTGAATCCCTCGCCGGATGCCGCGAGATAATGGGTGAGGACCTTCCGTGCTCTTTTGTTGGGTGAATTCCCTTTACTGATGAAGCGGCTCCTAGCCTTTGTTGTACCTTTGGGCCGGTGAGATTCCCCATGCCGCCTGATGGATGGAGGCTCAACCGAGCTTTTTGTGTTGGGAGGACTCCCTTTAACCAAACGCCCCATGACGTGTGGAACGGCGTTTTGGGGTTTGCTGATGACGATCGCTGTTGAGGATTGCTCTACACGACTGGAAGAGAGTCACGACGACGAGACGTACGCGCTTCTGATAACCAACCGTAATTTTAACATAACTCTCTCTCTCCAAATCTGATAGAAGCCAAAGGTATTTGTGTTTCTTTTTTTTACATTTCTTTGATGTCATTTGCAAAGTGCAATAAAGCCGTATTTTTTCATTTCACTAGAAAATACTTTCATTTATTTATATGCATGATCTCTGATCCCTATTTCCACCATCCTGAGATGGAAGTTCTTTATGCTCTGGGAGGCTGTCGGATGACAAAGGTGGGTAACCTACATTACTTATTATTACATTTGCGCCCAACGAAAGAGTTTTTTAAATATATTAAACAGGTGTTCGGAAGGGTATTTATAGATCATGCATATATCTATAAGAATAGTCTTATTTAATGTTATATAATTTGTCTGCTTTTTACGATGTCATTTTACAACTCATCAGTGTGTGGGTAGTAAGTTAGTTATTTGCAATTATGCATTTGAACTTGTTGATTTCCAAAGTTTGACGTTTAGTTATATCTATTGCCATATATAAAAAAATGTGCGTGTTAATATATTGTTTCTCGCAATTTAATGTACATTGGTACCAGCGACAGCTTGAATAATTTTCAGCGAAAAATATTCTCTTTTCTGGCAATACTGGATTTAAGTGTCAGTTGTCAAAACATCATAACAATTGTTGTGTTTTGTTTTCGCAAATAAGAAGATACGTTATATTGTGAAAGGGTTTTGTACATTAATTGGATATACTATTAAGAATTTACAAGGGAAGACGATGTGGATTCTTTTTATAATTTTTCGCGGAAAAACTTGCTTTGTTTTGAGGGAATTTTAGTTCCGGTGATCCATTGGCTTTACACGGTGTCCGGTGAGCTACATACATTATAAAATGTCCGGTGAGCTACATACATAAAAAATTTTTTTTTTTTTTGGAAAATAATTTTGATTTTTTTTTTTCTCTAATAATTTTTTTTAATGAAAGATAATTTGCTTTACAGGGTGTCCGGTATTTCAAACTATAAAGTACATTATATTTTTTTTTTAAATTCAATAATTATTTAATTATTTTTTCCCAAATTTAAAATTAAAAAAAAAAAAAAAAAAAAAAAACAAAATGGCGATTACTAATATTAACGGTGCAACTAAGGAGGAGATGATACAGATGTTATCTGAATTAAATATCACTCCAGAGCCTACGTTATCAGCTATGCGGGAACAGGCTCGCATATATAATAAAAGTTTAAAACAATCAAGTAGTGATTCTCCACAACAAAATGAAGGCAATAGTGATAATGCGAGTCAGACTACAAACATAGTCAATAATTATTATCAATCGATAAATACAAATACGTCCGTACATTCTTGGGGTATTAAATTTTCTGGTTCTTCTGATGTTAGGGATTTTATACAACGTGTGGAGGAATTATCTAGATGCCGTCATATAGAACTGTCATCGGTTGTGACGTCCTTTGCAGATCTTTTGGAGGGGAAAGCTCTCTCTTGGTATAGGACTATTTATAAAGATTCATTATCTTGGCCTGAGTTGAGAAATCTCCTCATTGCACGTTTTGAACGTTGTATTAATCAAACAGAGGCCCTAAAAGCTTTATTCGCGATGAAACAGAAATTTAACCAAAGTGTTGTGGATTACGTTGATGAAGTTAAATTAGCTAATCTCAGATTAGACGTTCAACTTACGGAGGAACAGTTAGTAGACCTAGTTTCTGATAGTCTGTTACCTAAATACGCATTGGCCATCGCATATTTTGCAGAAAAGGAATTATCTTCTTTGGTAAATGTGTGTAGGAGATTTGAAAAGCACTCCGTAGATAAACCCTTACCGCATTTTACTTCTCCTCAAGCATCATCCTCTTCTCCTACACATTCTTCTTCTTCGAATAGTAAAAAAACTTTAAATTGTTTTTATTGTAAGGCGCAAGGTCATACAAAACCTTTTTGTAGAAAATGGAAGTTTGATTCTCAGAAGAATTCTGACAAACGCCGAGATGACCCCGCTCGCACAAATCCAAAAAACTAGAGTGTGATCCTCTGCGTCCTGCTAGCAAGGATGCCGGGAGATCATCATCACCCGTAGTTGATAGCTCCAGTAACCGGTTCTTCAGGCGTGACATGGACGCATGCATGCCGATGGCTAGTTCTGGACAAGACATCAGACCCCATGCGAATATTTCTATTCAAAATCTTGTCTTTTCGGGTCTCTTGGACAGTGGTGCGACGGTCAGTTGTTTTGGCGGTTCTCTTTATAACTTCTTTATTAGTCTAGGCTTTAGTTTAGATAAATTAGAATCTTACGTTACCACCGCTGATGGGGTACGTCAGGATGTAATTGGTACTATGCGAGTACTAGTTACTTATAATAATATTAAGAAATATATTACCTTTTTTATTATTCCGTCTCTTTCACCTGTGATTGTTTTGGGAGTCGACTTTTGGAAACAATTTGACATCGCTCCTCAATTGTTTCCAGAGGCCAACAGTGGACGTGATGTTGAGAATACTATAGGTGAAATTCGCAAGATCACGTCAGCTTCCTTACTGTCCCCCCAAGACAATCGTAGGCTTAATAAGGTAATAGATAAATTTAAGTCAATTTCTTTTGAAAAATGTGGATTGGGTCGTACTCATTTAGTTCAGCACAAAATTAATACGACGGGAGATCCCATTAAGCAACGATATTACCCGTTGTCTCAAACACGTCAAAAACAACTTGAAGCTCAACTTAAGGAAATGCTTGACTTAGGTGTTGTTCGACGTTCGCGTTCGGCTTGGTCGAACCCGGTTTTGATTGTGCCTAAAAAGGATGGTTCTGCAAGGTTCTGCTTAGACTCCAGGAAGCTTAACAGCGTCACGACAAGAGATTCCTACCCCTTGCCGTATATTTCGCGTATTTTAGACAAGCTACGTGGTGCACGCTTCATATCTTCTATTGACTTATCGAAAAGTTTCTGGCAAATCCCTTTACATAAGGATTCTTGCTGCAAAACGGCTTTTGTAGTACCTGGACATGGCTTGTTTGAATTCGTTAGGATGCCGTTTGGGTTAAAAAACGCTCCTAGTGAACTTCAGCGTCTGGTTGATGCACTTTTTGGTCCAGAGTTCGACGAAAACGTTTTTTGCTATTTGGATGACCTAATTATAATTTCAGAAGATATCGATTCACATTTAGAGCAATTAAATAGGGTTTTCTTGCGTCTGAAAGAAGCAGGCTTAACTGTCAATTTGAAAAAGTGCGAGTTTTGCAAGGATGAATTGAAGTATCTCGGTTACGTTGTGGATGCAAAAGGACTTCGCACAGACCCAGTTAAGTTGGAATGCATTCGTACTTACCCCATTCCAAAGAATTCTAAACAGGTAAAAGCTTTCATTGGCCTGTGCGGGTATTATAGGCGTTTTATAAAGGATTTTTCAACCATTGCTGCTCCCTTAACAAAACTCACTGGTTCAAGGAAGGGAATTAGTAATTTCTCTTGGTCTCCTGAAGCGGAGTTGTCTTTTAAGAAATTAAAGAAGGCGTTGACTTCTGCCCCTGTTATTAATTGTCCGGATTTTTCGCTTCCTTTCACGATTCACTGTGACGCGAGCAACGTTGGGATCGGAGGTGTACTTACACAAATTTTTGAAGGAGAGGAGCACCCTGTATCTTATTTCTCTAGGTGTCTTAATGTGCATGAACGAAACTACGGCGTGACGGAGCGCGAACTCCTAGCGGTGTTAGATTCAGTCAACCATTTTAGGCCCTACATAGAAGGTGCTCACTTCACTGTGGTAACGGACCATTCTAGTCTACAATGGTTAGTCTCATTATCTAATCCAACAGGTCGGCTTGCTCGCTGGTCTACTCGGCTGTCACAGTACTCTTTTGATGTTATACATAGGAAAGGTAAATTAAATACGGTTCCGGACGTTCTCTCACGTAAAGACGTTTCTTTAATTTCGGCCATTGATTCCGTTCCCACGAGTACAGATACTTGGTATAATACCTTATTTTCTAATTGTAAATCAAATCCACAACGTTTTAATAATTTTCAAATTAAGGAAAATAAATTATTTCGTCACACTAAATCTCGTTTCGCTCTGCAGGAGGACACAGCTTGGAAGCTTGTTGTTCCTTTTGAGGACCGTAACGCTGTTCTATCTAAAGAACATGAGTCTGTTATTTCTTGTCATCCAGGAGTTTTTAGAACATATAAGAAGGTTCAACTTCATTATTTTTGGCCAGGGATGTATAATGACGTCAAAAATTTTGTCAATAGATGTAAAACGTGTAAGGCACATAAAATTAACACTGCTGCGCCGGCAGGCATTTCTACGAACCCGAAAATAGTCACAAGACCTATGCAAATGCTGTCTATTGACCTTGTCGGTCCTCTTCCGCGTAGCTATGCAGGATTTATGTATATTCTAACAGTCGTTGATGTATTTTCTAAATATACCTGGATTTTTCCGCTTAGAAATGCAACTACTAAAAGCATTGTTAAAAACATTGAACAATACATATTCCTTGTACACGGGGTACCGCAAACGTGCGTCTGCGACAACGGAAAACAATTTATTTCAAAAGACTTTAAACAATTGTTAGCAGAGTATAACGTACCTCCGCCTTTTTATAATGCTTTTTATACTCCCCAAAATAACGTGGTCGAACGCTATAACCAAACCATTGGAACTGCTTTGTCTATTTTAACCGAATCTGACCAGCGTAATTGGTCCAGATTTCTGCCTCAAATTCAATCAGCTCTCAATAACACGGTTAATTTTGCAACCGGCTTCACCCCCTTCTTCCTCATGCATGGTAGGGAACAAATTATTGACGGAAACTTTCATAAAAATAACTTATCTTCTGGTGTCGTAGACACTACGTTGCAGCAATCTAGGGACGAATTTGCTAAGAAGTTGGAAGACTTAGTTCCAATTTATGAACAAGTTTCAAATGCTTTGTTACAAGCTTTTAAGAAAAATGCCCAACACTACAATTTACGCCGTAAGACGGTTAATTATGAAGTAGGCGATGTCGTTTGGAGGAAGAATTTCGTTCAATCCAGTGGACCGAATTATTTCTCTCACAAATTGGCCCCTAGATTCGTTCGCAATGTTATTAAAGGTAAAGTCTCTAATTTGGTCTATACTCTAGCTGATATGAACGGTAAAATTGTAGGAAATTTTCATGTAAAGGATATTGTTCGCATGGATTAAATATTTCTTACTCTTTATATATAGATGAAACCAACGTGATTGCATGCGGGACTACCAACCCTGCATGCTGTTCCATTTGTTTCGTCAGTGGTTTTTCTGGTCACTTGCTTTTGAGGTTTGGTACCCTCAAGAGGTTTTGTCTAGAATTTTCACGAAATTTCCTCAATCTTGCTTCCTCAATTTAATTTTTTTTCTTTAAATTCTTCGGAATTTTTTTTCTATAGGAGACGTCGTTTACAATGAATGTCGTTTCCTCTGATCCGTGTGATCAGTGGCGCCCAATATTTTGTCTAAGTCATATTTTGTAATTGACTTAGTCTTTGACGAGATTTTTTTTATTTAAACTCTAAATAATTTTTTTGTATGAAATGAGTTGTTTCGCCTTCCTTATAGGCTACAATTATACTTACACACTGATGCGTTCGTAAAACAATAGGTTATGTTGTACTGTTTTAGCGTTTAAGTCTGAATCCTTCTTCTCAAGTTCGTTGGAATTTTCTCCCGAATAATGACTTTCCAAGCACTTGGAAAGAATGATTCAAAACTTCTGTTTATGAGAGATTTGAGCGACTTTCTTATGTACAGATTGTTAAAATTTCAACAATTAGTGATTAAGTAAAGTTTTTCTTAAATATACCATAGCTATGTTAAATAGAGTAAGTCTGGTATAACTTTCCTTAAAGTCAGTTAGTTAAGTTTGTTAAGAATATTTGTTAAGAATTTTTTTTTCTTGTCACAAACAAAGGTGGTACTGCTCTGGCATACCTACCCATTAAAGTAACTCATATTTGAAGTTTATCACCTTACCTCTAATACAGGAAAGTGTTTTTTTTGTCTTTTGGTATTAGTGGTGTAGTGTGTGGGTAGATTGTATAATGGCGGCATTTATTCAGCGGCCGCGTGGTGATACTCACTTTCACTGCTTTTATCTGACTCCATATATTTACCAAAGATATATCGTGCTGATGAATAAAAAGATGATCATTCTTATACTGAGTTTTACGATTTATTTTAAGTTTAGCAAACACGATAATGATAAGTATTACATTGGAAGACTTGTAAGGAACAACACACAACCAGCGCGTCAGGCGTCGAAAAACGAATGAATTCCGTTTTTCTTGTCGAACGGAATTCAAAATGGTATTCGCAGGCGCATGCGCATTGCCTGGGTTGCCCGCGGATAAAATGTAATATATGGCTGTTGTGTGTCCTTCCCTACATACCTCCCGCCCAGTTTTTTAGAAATAGCAGGTATGGTTAAGATTATAGTTCCATTTCTATAAAACGCCTAATGTCCATTTGATTGTTTTAAATTGACAGAATAATACTGGTTGCGATGCAGGATCAACCAGCTTGTAAGGGGTGAGAGAAAAATATTATATGAAACATATTTCTGTTCATAAAAAACAATCAAGTGGGCTTTTACAAAAACGTGTTTCAATGTGTTTCAGAAAACATAATGTGAGTGACATATATGACGATAAGGTTTGAGTCATATTTTGTTTAAATTACACAGTTCGTAGTTATATTTTCTGAAACTTGATAAATAATACTGCTTAAAATTAGCATAAATGTAAAATACTTTAAATTACTTAAGTATACTGCCTCGACAAACACTATGTTTGGAGCAAAAATGTTTAAATCGCTACTGCATCCTAGTTTATTGTTTTTGACTGTTTGAGTTGAATGAGTATGTACCTATATTGAATAATATACAATAGGAATATCCTAAAATATTCATATGAAGTGAACTTCCTAACGCTGTAATTTAAAAATAATTTCTACTGTAACAGTGAATGTAATATAGTAATTTCTACAATTATTCATACAAAGTAATCTACTATCACTGAAATATGAAAAATTTATTACTCTTAATGTGGTAAAGGTAAGTATGATATAGGATTATCTAGAAATTATTCATACGAAGTCATTTTCCTATCACTGAAATATGACACATTCCTATTCTAAATATGGTAATAAGATTTAAGTCACATTTTTATTTATATTAATTTAGAAAATATAATATTGTGTTCATGAAACTTGAGTTTTTTTTATTTATGTATGTTTAGAGTTATATAATGTACTTCTCTTCGAGTATCACTGAGGTTTCATGAACAGACAAGAGTATATTATCAACAATTGCTTACCGGAGCGTGATGTTAGTATCTCTATTAAAAACTACTATTTTATTTAATTTGTCATTTGAAACTGTTGAATTATTTAACTTTGAACTGTGTATTAACTGAATCAATACTAACACTATCACGCTTCCGTAAGCATTTGGAAAACTTATTAACTAGTAAAGTTAATTTCATCCACACCTCCACTCAGATATGGCGTTGTGGCACATCTGACCGAAGACGTCTGAAATTACTAAAGGGTGGACATTTTTATAGCAAATAACTTGGTAAGTTACTTAAACTAGGTACATATCAAAATATCATTATAAAATTCTATAAAAGTTTTTTTAAAAGGAAAAAGTTGTATAGAATTTTGAAAATTTATAAAAACTTCAACGCATAAAGCGGAGTGGCTAAATTTACTATTTAAATATTCATCGCAAGCTGCGGAATGTTTTATTTTTTAACACAAGGTTATTTTTACGTTAATATGTGTTATATTGAGTATATGGTCAATACAAGACATATTACACTCTGGTAATATTAAATTTAAAAAATGACTATTGTCTAAGTACATTGTTTTTCACACAATATACAGTGTTAAATTTTTCTTACAACTAGTTACATGGTTTACATGATTTTAAAAATGAAAAATTTTCATTGGTTAAATGGTTCATCACTTTGATGACCGATAGTTATTGTATAAAACAAATAATAGTACTAGAGTTCAAAATTTCTTTCAAAATTGAAGTCTTTAGTATCAGTAATTTTACAAGTATATGGTTTAAGATAATATAAGCTTTGTATATGTTTTTAAATATTATTTTTGGTAGTCATTTTTAATTTGGAATGGGATCTGTAGGAAGGAAAAGAATTAATTATATTTAATTTTGCCAATTATTTGCTTTCCGCCCGGTATCGATTGCCAAAATGGACTCTACGACCAGATCTTGTTCTTTTTATTTCTGGGAGTGGTTCCTGGCCAGTTGTAGGAACAGGAATATTTTCTTCTACCGGTACATTTTCCTCTACAGGTAGGAAGGCTGGTTTTAACCTATCTATGGAAACACGTTTATTTTTGCCTTTTATGTTGATGACAAACGTTTTCTCATCGCGTTCCTCCACTTTATAAGGTCCTTCGTAGGAATTTTGAAGGGGTCTCCTTCCACTGTCTGTTCTAAGAAAGACATGGGTAGTTAGAGATAAGTCTTTATGTACAAAGCATTTCCTTGATCCGTGGGCGGTGGTAGGTGTTGGTTTGATGTTTTCAAATTTTTTCTGAAGTCGACCTACGTAAGTGTCGGGTTCTTCTTTAGGTGTTTCAGTGAAGAAATCACATGGTAATCTTAATGTTCTACCATATGTGAGTTCAGCTGGGGAACATTTTAGGTCTTCGCGAACAGTAGATCTCAATCCGAGTAGTATGAGCGGAAGAGTCTCCAACCAGTTCGGGTCACCGCTTGCACTAAGGGCGGCTTTCAGAGTACGGTGCCATCTCTCTATTAAGCCGTTGGCTTGTGGGTGGTATTCCGTAGTCCTTTTATGTTTAATTCCCAATTTCTCCGCCAGTTTCTTAAAGAGAAAGCTTTCGAATTGACGACCCTGGTCTGTAGTTATCGTCTCCGGGGTCCCGTGACGAGCTATCCAGTGGTTCATCAGTGCATTTGCGACGGTTTCTGCAGACATGTCTTTCAATGGTACTGCTTCTGGCCATCGGGTGAATCTATCAATCATTGTCAACAGGTATTGGTATCCATTACATGCTGGAAGAGGTCCAACTAAATCGATATGTATGTTGCGAAAGCGGTCTTCTGGTAAGACATAAGCTGAGGGTGGAGCTACTGTATGTTTTGAGACTTTCGCTTTTTGACAAGGGATACAGTTTTTAACGAAAGTTTTTATGTCTTTCGCCATGTTGGGCCACACAAATCTCAATTTTACTGTATTTGTTGTCCCAAGTATGCCTGGATGACTGACATTGTGGACGCTTTCAATTACCTCGGTTCGCATAGTAGTTGGAACAAAAGGTCTGACATGACCAGTTGAGATGTCACACCAAAGTGATCTGTCTGTGCCGGGAATCACCATTTGACGTAGGGAGAGGCCGGTGTCAGCTTTTGCCTTAATAAATTCGTCGTTTTGACATTGCGCTTCTGCCATCTTCCCATAGTCAATCGTAGTAGGGCAGTTTATCTCTTCGATTCGAGATAGGGCGTCCGCTACTATATTCTGAAGTCCAGAAATATGCCTGATATCCGTTGAGAACTGTGCGATGAAATCCAGCTGTCTTTCCTGGCGTGGAGAGCTAGAGGCACGTTTCTTGCAAAAGGCAAAGGTGATCGGCTTGTGGTCAGTAAATATTATAAAATTTCGTCCTTCAACATTATTACGGAAGTATTTTACGGCTTCGTAGACACCTGTTAGCTCGCGGTCGAATGTGCTGTAGTTCCGCTGAGCTGGAGTGAATTTTTTAGAAAAGAATCCAAGTGGTTCCCATGTGTCGCCGTTGGATTGTTGTAAAGATGCTCCAATAGCTGTGTCACTTGCGTCTACCATGATGGCAATCTTCGCGTTGGGATTCGGATGAGCCAGCAGCGCTGCATTCGCCAGGTGTTTTTTACAATCTTCGAACGCTGCTGTTAATTCTTGGTTCCAGGTAAGTATTCTTTTGTCATTTTTCTTATAGCCAGTTATGCATTCGAATAGTTTCGCCTGAAGGTTTATAGCTTTAGGTAGGAACTTTCGGTAGTAATTTAACATACCTAAAAAGCGACGTAAACCCTTCGCAGTTTTAGGTAGTGGAAATTCAGTTATCGCTTTGACTTTTTCTTTAATAGGGGTCATCCCTGTTGGTGTAATTGTATGTCCCAAAAAATTTACAGTTGAGGCACCAAATTGACATTTTTGGATGTTAATGATAAGACCATGGTCGGCTAGGCGTTTGAGTAAGATGTCCAAGTGTCTTTGGTGTTCTTCTTCGCTTGAGGATGCAATTAGTATGTCATCAAGATATACGAAACAAAAATCCAGATCCCTGGTGATGGCGTGCATAAAGCGCTGGAAACTTTGTGCCGCGTTGGATAACCCGAATTGCATGGTGGTAAACTCGTACAATCCGAACGGTGTGATGATAGCCGTTTTAGGTATGTCCTCAGGTTCTACGGGTATCTGGTGGTACGCCCGCGCCAAATCTATGGTCGAGAATATTTTTGCTGTTGATAGCTTGTGGGTGAAGTCGTGGAGCTGAGGGATCGGATATTTGTCCGGAACGGTCTTCGCGTTCAATCGCCTATAGTCTCCACATGGACGCCATTCACCGTTGGGTTTTTTTACCATATGCAACGGACTGGCCCAGTTGCTCTTGGAAGGTCGGCATATGCCCTGTTCCCTCATAAATTTGAATTCGCGTTTGGCTGCTTCGAGAAGTGCTGGTGCTAACCTGCGCGCACGTTCGGTTACAGGGGGGCCTTTTGTTTCAATACAATGTGTCACTGTATGCTTTATTCCTGTTGTCTCCATGGTAGGCCGTGTCAAGCTTGGGTACTTACAGAGGATATCTCTATACTTCAGGGTATTAGAAATTGTTGAAATGCCTGAAGAGGTTCCCTTGTATTTTGGCCCGTGAATCAGCAATCCTGTAGACGAGTCCACGATCGCTGCCTTTTTTAGATTGACGGTAAGGTTGAAGTTGTGCAGAAAATCGGCTCCCAGAATAGCTCTTGATACATCTGCCACTATAAATTTCCACTTCATTGTCCTACGTAGACCCAAGTTGAGTTCTAGTATTCTTGTGCCGTAGGTTTTAATGCAATTACCACTGGCGCTGTACAATGCTGGTGTGCAGCTATCCGAGGTGATGCATTTTTTATTGTGGTTAAAATCTCTGGGGATTATGGAGACGTCAGCACCCGTGTCTACGAGGAACTTCTGACGTGTCTCACGATCAAATAGGAAGAGACGACAACCATTAGCAGGAAGCTCACATGTCTCTACTGTGGTCTTTTTTCGTTTCCCTGGTGTTTTCTTTGGAAAAGAACATGGTTGGTAGCACTTGTATGCCTTTTCACCATAAATGCTGTGCCATTTACAATATCCCTCAGGGTTCCTGTTCGGAGATCTCCCGCGAGACTCTGACCTTGGTCTTCTAGCGGGGTTTTGTCTTGATGGGGATTGATCGTGCGAATTTCGGCGAAATTTTTGTCTATTTCGTCCATCGTAGTTGGATTGTCGATTGACGTTGTTTTGGTCCAACTTCAATTGTTTGATTTCTCTAGTAAGTGAGAGTACTTGTTTTTGAAGTTCTAGAAGTATCGAATTCTCAGGTTCTTCGACTCGCGATGTGCTTGGTCGCTTGTTGCGGTCAACCGCGGTACATTCGGTTGCCTGGTACACATCTATAATTTTGTCCGCCGCTGAAGCAAGTTGTTCGAGATCGTTGTCTGATAGTGCGGACAGTATCGCCTGGACATGCTGTGGGAGTCTCTGCAACCATAGTGTTCTGACGATGGCGCTCTTTGCCAAAGCGGGTCCAGCTAACTCCTGCATGTGCCTTAGTAGGCCAGTTGGTTTTCGGTCCTCCAACTGGATGCCGGTGAGAAGTCGAGTTAGTCGCTTCTCCTCCGAGTCCTGAAGACGTTCGATGAGGGCTGTCTTGACGCGTATATACTTTTCTTGGGCTGGTGGATTAATTATTATGTCGCTTATTATCTGCAGGGTGTCAGGATCAAGAGCGGCGATTACGATATTGTATTTGGTAAAGTCGTCTTTTATCCGAGAATTCACGAACTGTGCCTCGGCCTGGGCCAACCAGAGAGCAATATTTGACTTCCAACAGCTTGGTAAGCGTACTGACACTGGGTGTACGTCCGATGCTGGTCTGCTGTTTTCTTCCATGATGATTTTGTTGATTTTTCCGCTTGGAATTGTGGGAGGATCAGTAGCTCTTGATCCGCTGGCGTTTCCTTCGTTGGTTACGATGAGATTACTTGAGTTTGATTCGTTGGTATTTTCTTCTTTATTTTCCTCTTCGATAGTAATCATTTCCCAATTTGGTAAGAACAATTCGCAGCAGAAATGGCAAATACGTATGGCAAAATTTCAAAGGAAGTGTGAATGTATGAAATAATTGTTTTGTAATTTATTACCCATATAAGTTTAAAAATGATTTCTAAAAATGTTTGTTGCAAATTGATTATGCTTTTATTTAAAGTTAAAATTTTTTGAAATTTGTTAAAAATTAGGTTAAATTTTTGTTTTAAATAACTGAAATTTTTAATATTTTACTTTAGATGATGCAAGAAAGTATTTGGTAAAGACTACGATGACTAAATCATCCGTAGGATTAAAGTTTTAATATTATTTATAAAGTTTATTACTCGAGCAAAAATATATATAAAAATCTCCAAAACTCATGTAATTTAGTATTATCACCAAAAAGAAAAGTGCTAAACTTTAATAATATTATTGAAATACTCTAAATGATGACAAATTTATTTGTAGGTAGTTACGTTTTTGAGATGCAATTGGATTACATGAGCTCTGCAGATTTTTCAAAGGCAACATATTTAAGTTGTAACATATTGTGTACGCATCAATTAATGTAACAATTTTCTAAAAA
Source organism: Limnephilus marmoratus (assembly GCA_917880885.1). Lineage (NCBI taxonomy): Eukaryota > Metazoa > Arthropoda > Insecta > Trichoptera > Limnephilidae > Limnephilus > Limnephilus marmoratus. The sequence goes on along the minus strand of OU862924.1, from coordinate 27,565,716 downwards.
TGCTGAAAAAAAATTAGATTAATGAAAAACTTTTTTTAAAACATTCACGTGTCTGATGGGTCATCTTTTTCGTGATATCAGTTCTCTCTACGGCAAGACTGCTCCGCGAGGCCGTTGTGTAATTCGCTTCACCCAGGCTTGACAATGTGAATCCGCCTTAAGTGCCTTAACTGCGCCGAGTTGTTCCGTCATGAATCCGCCATTAACCTAGCTGAAACGGAAAGCCGGCGAATTTAGTCCTTTTTAATGCACCAAATAAGGATAAATACAAATTCTTTGAAAGGCATTTCATTAGACAGTAAGATGGTATCAGACAAGATAATTAGCAACGATGTTATACAGTTTTATGTCAAAGTTGGAGTAAAAATGTTGGGTTTCGCAATCCACGATTAATTCAATTTACGTTTGACAATTAAAATTATTTACTTGAATTTGTGGGTATATGAGAACATTATATGGTAGCTGAAAAACAATGCAAGTTATTCATTATTTTATGAAGTCAAGTTAATTATAATCTCATTTTAAACCAAATGCTCATTTATCGCTGTTACTTGGTCGTGACAGCATAAACGTAGCATGATACATTTGTAAATTACTGAGGTTCCCCCGGTGGTCCTAGTACTAGATTGAAGCTAAATTATTTGACATTAAGTATTTAAATATAAAATCGACTCACCGGGTTGTAGGATTGCTCAGGATTCGTTTCTCGACTCCCGACGGCTGGCGTATCTGATATTCCATCTTCCTCGTGTTGGTCGGGTTCACCAGTTTGGTATTAGGTGTGTAGTGTGTGGGTAGATTGTATAATGGCGGCATTTATTCAGCGGCCGCGTGGTGATACTCACTTTCACTGCTTTTATCTGACTCCATATATTTACCAAAGATATATCGTGCTGATGAATAAAAAGATGATCATTCTTATACTGAGTTTTACGATTTATTTTAAGTTTAGCAAACACGATAATGATAAGTATTACATTGGAAGACTTGTAAGGAACAACACACAACCAGCGCGTCAGGCGTCGAAAAACGAATGAATTCCGTTTTTCTTGTCGAACGGAATTCAAAATGGTATTCGCAGGCGCATGCGCATTGCCTGGGTTGCCCGCGGATAAAATGTAATATATGGCTGTTGTGTGTCCTTCCCTACAGTCTTTTAGTTCTAAGTTAACATTAAGCATTTACATATATAGGTCTCTCACTGCTTAAACCAGTGTTGTACTGTTAATTTTGTCTACTAGTGTCGTTCATTTGGATATTGTTCGATCACACCTTATCTAGTGTCGATTATCTAATAAGTATATTCGATCACCAAAATATCATTGTTTGTTCAAGAAATTTATGACTTTTCACTTACTTGATGTATTAAGTGTTATTTTTTGAAGAAATGCCACCTGAGTTTATCTTCAGTCTTTTCTTGCACAAGCAACGTCCTCTGAGGATGGTTTATAATAGTTACATCTTGTATTTTTGTATAAAATCAAGAGTACCTTTTGAGGTTCACTTTTTTAATAGCTAGGTGTTTTGTTTAATTTTAATCCCTAAGCTCTAAGCCTAACATTCTAGATCCTGTTTTGCTTCTGTGTTCCTAATGAATTTTTTCATAATTTTGATGGATAGGTAATAGAAATATGTAAACCCTAATCTAACCTCTTTTATAGATAGGTAGTGCCTCGGTATTGTAAAACCTGATCTAAACTGTTTGACAGATAGGTATGTCTTTACATATAAACCCTACTCTGACCACTTTGTAATTGACAGTTTTTTATAAAACTTGTTATACGATGGACAAGTAATAATTGTATTATACTTGATCTGGTTTTTTTTTGACAGATAGGTATGTCTTTACATATAAACCCTACTCTGACCACTTTGTAATTGACAGTTTTTTATAAAACTTGTTGTACGATGGACAAGTAATAATTGTATTATACTTGATCTGACCTCCTAGACATCAATTTTTAAATTGAATGAGTTAATTCTGTATATTTGTTTATACCTTGGTCTAGTTTTAGTTGATAATTTAAGACGCGTTGAGTATAATATCTGTGACGTAACTTTTTTCAAATATCACTTTTGATTAGAATATAAGGATAGAGAGAGAGAGTTATTTTTTTTATGTTAATAATAACTAAGTGTTGCTTTTTTCTATAAATGAAAGTGGGAGCTTGAATTCTCCATACTCACTAGTGTTTTCTTGAGAGATTGTCTCTCGTCATGTGAGTAACGTGTTGGTAATCTTACAAGCGAGCTTGTAAAAGTGGAGGTATTACCTCATTTTCTATGTTTTTTTTTGTACACCATTCTGTGAATGGGTTTGCTACTTTAATATGTTTTACGTTTATGTTTTCTGATACTATGTTGTGTTATTTTTCTTTAACAGATGTGGAAAGAGAGAGTCGTGTTGGGCGGTGTCCTAATAATTTTACTTCACTTCGCGGCGTAAAATTTTCGGGGGTTGCGGGGAAATGTAACATATCTATTTCGCGAGTAGGTACTGCTTAAAGCAGGTACTGTTTATTGTCTATTAATTTTTTATTTTTTATTTAACTTTGTTGGTTGGCGAAACTGCAACGACACCGGAAACGGGCGTTCGGGGGAAAGATGGCGGAGGACATAACGTAGATTTTGTGTGCGGGAGGAGATTTTCGGGGCGATTGGGATTATGGCGGGTGTTACAAAGGCGATGTAGCCTAAAAAGTTCGTTTATACACGTCACGTGAGTGTGTGACAACTCTAATGGCCCTGTAGCCGATTTATTTTGTTGAATCCCTCGCCGGATGCCGCGAGATAATGTTGTCCGCGTGCTGATGTTTTTGACACCAAATTCAACGGGTGATCAACTGCCCGCTAGGATTCTTGCCTGGTGAATCCTTTGGCCGATGAGGTTCCTTCATGCCGCTTGATGGGTGAGGACCTTCCGTGCTCTTTTGTTGGGTGAATTCCCTTTACTGATGAAGCGGCTCCTAGCCTTTGTTGTACCTTTGGGCCGGTGAGATTCCCCATGCCGCCTGATGGATGGAGGCTCAACCGAGCTTTTTGTGTTGGGAGGACTCCCTTTAACCAAACGCCCCATGACGTGTGGAACGGCGTTTTGGGGTTTGCTGATGACGATCGCTGTTGAGGATTGCTCTACACGACTGGAAGAGAGTCACGACGACGAGACGTACGCGCTTCTGATAACCAACCGTAATTTTAACATAACTCTCTCTCTCCAAATCTGATAGATGCCAAAGGTATTTGTGTTTCTTTTTTTTACATTTCTTTGATGTCATTTGCAAAGTGCAATAAAGCCGTATTTTTTCATTTCACTAGAAAATACTTTCATTTATTTATATGCATGATCTCTGATCCCTATTTCCACCATCCTGAGATGGAAGTTCTTTATGCTCTGGGAGGCTGTCGGATGACAAAGGTGGGTAACCTACATTACTTATTATTACAACCTAATGCTGCGTATAAACAGGTAGGTATTACCGCGAGCCAGGCCACAATTGTGAGAAAGTAACGAAGCAATTCCAAGTGGCGTTCGCGCCGTTGCGTTGGCGGCTGTTTCGTTCCTTCCCCATAATTCATGGCTCAGGGTTTTTACCAGCGCCAGGCGCCGTTTGTCTCAATTCTAAATATTTTCCTAAAACTGTTTATTCCTATAAATTTCTTATGGTAGATTTGCTTCCCGATTAATCACAGGAGGCCAAATTTGTCCCAGCTCACATATGTCTCATATAAATAGCTGCTTCTCCCTTGCTGTCATGGTGAGATATAGGTATGATATAAACGGTGTCAGAAAGAGAAAACTCCGCGCTTTTTATTAAAGTCTAGAATTTAACCATAGAAAAATTTAAATGCGCACCTCTGTGAAACGAAAGTTTCCGATAGAAATTTGAAAAAAATGTATAAGATTTGAGAATTTTTGAAAACGTGAGGTGATAATAAGGTTTACAATACATTTGCCGAATGTGTGTGTTTTTTTTTCTTTATCGGTTGTTTTAGTTAGAAAAAACGTAACGCCATTCTTAAAACTTTTTTTATATTTGTGTAAAAATTTTGAATATTTCAATAATTGTATTTTAAATCTAACTAGCTGACCCGGCGAACTTCGTACCGCCTCAGAATCAATAACTGTTGTGTTAACTTATTAAATGAATTAAATTCAGTTTTTTTATTAAGTTAAAAATTACTCAATGATACAATAAATTATCGATTCGCAAGTGTCCGTGTTTTGTTTTGTCAGCATCAGGGGTGGCGTTGTGTACGGATTTACATATTATTGATTTTCTTACTTTTTCGCTTACTTACGGAAATTGCATTTCATTTTCTTTTTACGTGTGGGAGACATTTATTTTAATTATTTTATTTTTCCTTTGGAGGGGTGCAGACATACGTTCAATGTTTATCTCATTTTCGACTGTTAACATTTAGTATGTAATAAATAGGGGCAGCATTATATGTTTAAGAACAAAATCAAAACAATCAGCGCATTGACATTTCACTTTTTTGAATTTTTGGAATTCACTCCTGTTCAATATTATACGTATCACAATATTCCTGCAGCTCTTTCAAACGATGAGAATTCGTTCCATACAAAATGTATGAGGAAAATAATTTTCTTGTTAATTCTTTTTTTCAAATCCAACAAATCAAAAATCATGAAAATCGGTCCAGCCGTTCTTGAATTATAAATGGTGTAATTAACCCGACTTTGTTTTATATATTAAAGACTAGCTGGTCCCGGCATACTATGCCATTTAATAAAGAAATTGTTTCTCCCTGAGTGTCCTTTCCCATTCGTCCCGTCTCCCTTCCGCCTCCCCTTCTTCTCCTGCGTACTCTTCCCCTCTCGCGTTCCCACTCCGTACCTCCACCTCCACCTTCCCTCTCCTCACTGCACTCTACGAGTTCCACTCCCCCCTCACACGTCCGCTTCCCCTCAGGCGTTCCCCTTCCACCTTCCCCGCCTTCCCTCTTCCCTTTCCCACTCCCTCGTCCTGCCAACCCTTCTCCCGCGTTCCATATATTCAATCCCAGTACATTCAGTTTTTAAACAGCCCGCGTGCCACCTTTTACAATTTTTATTCAAATTTTCATTTTTCATGTATATTGAATTTGGTACGTAACATATGTACCTATTTAAAATATCTAAAATATTTGATTCGATTCAAACTATTAGGGGAGTACCTACTTTAATAAATTTATCAACTTAGAGATTTTCAAAAATAGAATCCTGATTTAACAATCATTGTTTTGCAAAATGTCATTCTCAAAAACGCGAACTGTAAAACGTGCGATAGTCGTTAGGTTTTCTGAAATAATCCAATTTTCTTAATTTTTCTCTCCTTACGAACCATCCTCGTACTTCAAGGAATATTCTAAAAAAAGAATTAGCGAAATCGATTCAGCTGCTCTCGAGATTTGCGCTTAGCAACATATTCAGCGATTCATTTTTATATATAAGAATAACAAAATTTAAAAATTAATTTCTTCGTTTTTAAAAACAGTTTTTAGTTTTTGGATATGTTCAGAAATATTTCATTTGACCGAAAGCCAAAGACCATTTTTTGAAAGCGGAAATGTTTTGACCTCCTGACAAAATACGCCCTATTTCTGAGGTGTCCATAGTTTTAGCTCTGTTTTTTGTGAACGACTATTTTATAGTTCTTGCTTTCGGGAATAACTCGCTTCAATCCAATTACTGCATCGAATCATATGGACATATTTTGCGTGAACGAGGTTGCTATCAAACGGCATTTTTATTGCAGATATAAAATAACACTTATCGCTCTACCTTATTTATGCATATATTAATCGTACAATGTTGCACTTTTAAGCGTGGAAGTTAATTGGCGGTTTTTATAGTGTCTAACAAATATCGCAAAATAAACCAAGTTAACCGTATTTTATTTTTATTTATTTTAAACAGACATAATTACATAGTAGAAAATAGTTCCAAAGTTATAGAATTTTACACAATAATTGGTACCAATGACATGTCGCTGTTATATACTTATGTTTTTATGTAATAAATTATACATTTTACCTAAATTAAGTTAGTAAATTATTGAAGGAGAGGGGTGTGTGTGAGTGTTTGTATGCGTGAGGGTGCGCGCGCGTGTGTGTGGATGTGTGAGGGTGTGTGGATGTGTGTGTTATGGGTGCGAATTCAGTGTGCTAGACAAAAAATATATCGGTATTTGTGCTTTTTTGAATTGAGTTGAATCTTTGAAGGATGCGGGAAGGGGAGTTGGCTGCAGCGTTCGTATGGTATCAACTGGTTGTGTAAAAAGGTTGGTGTGGCGAGTTCTTTTAGATGGGATGTTAAAATTTATTTGGGATAGAAGTTCTGGCAGAAGTTATACGAGACATCATTTCGGAATTTAAAAATAAACGTTATTATCTACTTATTTATTTTGTTTATTGGCTCGCCAACAGAATACGCCACATTATAATTATTACATTATCAATATGGTTATAGCGATGATACCAATTATAGGTGAGCACACCATTCATATAAACATTCTTTGTATGACTATAAGTTGTAATACATAATAAATAATAATAAATTAAATTACAAGTAGGTACGTAAAACAAGGAGGATCAAAATCAAATATTAGTAAATACATACATACACATTTACGTATATATGTACACACATGTATATGTGTATGCATACATGTGCACACTCTATACATATATATGCATACATATACATACAGACACGCGCACACTCATTAACATTTATGCATGTATTATATTTTAGTTTTCACTGATTTCTAAGGATCTTTGAATTAGTGAAAACCAAAATTGGGCCACTGTGGCTTCATAGTGAGACAAAGATATATACAAATGATGTTTTCGCTGATTAAGAATTTTTGTAGGTTGGGCCACTCTTCCGCTGAGTACCTCAACTAGCCTGAAGGGTTAAGGCTCTGCAACCGGGCCCGAAAAGAAGAAGATGGAGAGATACGAAATTACGAATGTTAGAGGAGAGCGCTAACATTTACAGCGACAAAATCGATGCGAAAATTGCGAAAATGTTTAATAAAACACGACTCGTTTAAAATAGATCAAAAATCTCGCGGGCATTATCTTAAATAGCATTTAAAGAAACACTGTGAATTTTTTCATACATATAACTTGTAAAATAACTGAAACAAACTTGTTAATAATAATTTTTGGGGCATACTAGGGAATTTTATATAATTTGCGTTTCGGCGCGGGCAATGTCTAGATATTATCTTTAAGAATAACATATATTTTTTAAGAGCTTTAAAACTTACCGTGTTTAAGGGAAATATGTAATAAATCGGAACAAATCCGGGTTGCGGGCGCTTAACGGAATTGATAAAGGTCACTACGATTTCAGCGTCCTTGGGCAATTGCGGAGTAAGATGTTACTATTTTTGAAACTTTCGATAATATGTGTGCAAAAATACATTAATATAACAAACGCGTAAAATTTAAAATGGTCGTTCTGTACATACCTTCTGGACAAAAGTTTTGCAAGGTCCACAACAAAATTATTTTCATCCATAATTATTGCACACCCTCGTGAGGTGGCATTAAAAACATAATTTCAGTCAAAGCAACATGTCTACCGAACTGCGTTCTACGGTAATGCACCCGTCTGCAGCTAAATCAGCAATTTAAATTAATTATTCTCTCGGTAAGGCGACTTGCTTGAACTCTGCGGTACCTACCACTGCAGTACCTAACCTACCTACCTACCTACCTGGTGACTGGGGACTGGGGACAGAGAGGGTAAAGCTTATCACGCTATTATAGAGATGCACATAATTCATAACATGTATTATCTTATATTGACAGCATTGCTTATTTGATCATCGCGTTTATGACCGAACAATAATTGAAAACTAGCTTTTGCCCGTTGTAGGTATTTGGCGATTGTGCAAGTTTTTTGTCTTAAACGAACTGTCAGATTTATAAAAACTTTTTGTTATTTCCGCTTCGCAATTAAAGCTCTATAAATGAAATATTTCTAAACATAGCCGAATACTAAAAACTGTTTTCGAAAGGTTATGAAATAAGCTTTCAAGGTGTTATATTACAAATAAATATTAACATTTGTAAATATTAAAATTTAGATCGCAAACATAAAAAAATTGTAAAATTACACTCGTAATGTTTTTATGTGAAAACGGTACTAAAATCAAGAATTATGTAAAAAAAATACTTATTCTATTGTATAAATGTACAATAAACAATTTTTTCACCTCACTTTTTTACCATTTCATACAATAATATTTAATAAAAAATTAACAAAGTCTACTGGCAAATAGGCGATGTGGCGGGTGAAAACTGTTTCTACAAAATAAGTCTTTTTATGTACTTTTATGGACAACTTTGAACAGAGATGTGAAGCTAGATTCAATATGGATCTTCTGCTTTTGTTTTAGGGTTGTCACTAGAACAATAAGAGAGTTATAACGATTTCTGTGGGAACACACACACGAGTGAAGCGATTGGACGGAGAATGAACGTGGAAGAAGCGAGGAGTGCGTGTTTAATTAAATATATGAAGAAAAAACTATGTTTGAATGTGGATAAAGCAAGAGTGCGTGCCTACAAAAGGCACAAATAGTCGACTCGACCGCTCAATTGTGTACACCTGATCACGGGCCGCTTCGGTCGCCCGGTTCAAGGCATTCAGTACGGGCCTTTTCTCGTAATTGAACATTTCACTTGTGTGGTGTTTAGGTACTTTTTATCCAAGTATATTCAACTATAGTCTGTCAAATAAGACTAGAAAATATAAAAACTGGAACTACTAAATTTGTAGACTGGCAACACCAATTTAACTGTCAAATATTTTTTTGAAGTGCAATGACACTGAATGTATAGAACACAGTAAACCACATTTAAAAAAAACATTTTTTCTTCATGATAGTGAAGCCCAGGCAACGCTAGGTACTTTATCTAGTATTAAATAAATGTGAGAAATTTCTAAACTGTGCTTTATATTTTATTACATTATAGTTATTCTTCATTATGTTAACACAAAATTGCAAAGGTATAATAATAATATACCTATATGCAATTCTAATTTTGAGATCGGCGGGTATCTATATTGCAATGAAAAAATATTTTTTCCATTATTAAGCCTTTTCAATTTTTTATAAAAATGTAGGTTACACAGCTTTACTTTAACACCATGAGTTATGTGTTTAGTATTGCCATTTGATCAACAGTGGCGCCCTCATATATTTTCTACTCTTATTTGACAAACTGTAGTTATACTAAGTTAGTTATTTTTTATTATATTTGGGAAATCATACAGTTGTATTATTATTTCGACGTATTGACTTTTCACTTGGTTTTTTTATATTAGGTCCACACGGAATAATTCCCCTCAGGGCCTATTTCATCTTTGGGGATGCTATGTGGAGGTCTTTCTAGGAAAGGAAGGAGAGGAAATTCTAAGAAGGAAAAGGGTATTAGAGGTGTGCAGGAATCTGGGTTAGTGTGTCCAGGAGTGACGGACGTATGAATCCATCCCTCCCACTCGGGTACAAGGCGATGTTCCGAGAGAGTACGGCTGGAGAAGTCAAAGTGACTGCTTCAATCATTCTGTCCTAATCCGGCCTGCCAGCTGGTGGGCAGACGCATCCGCCGCCAAGACCCGGACAAACCTCACCCCATGAACCCGGACCAAGGGCGGATCCAGGAGGGGGGTCATGGGGGTCATGACCCCCCTCTGGGCTGGGTCGAGGACCTAGGTTGACCTACTTTTTACTTGTATCTATTATTATCAAAATTAAATTATAACTTCTTGTGACTTGACCCCCCCCCCTGGCGCCAAAGCTGGATCCGCCCTTGACCCAGACACCCCTGCTAAGTCACCAAAAACCACTTGAGGTAACCTATTGGTTGCATCAATCAGTAAAGTTTCTTCTTAATAAATATTTTTACACAAATATGGAAAATGTAAATAATAAAGTGGTTTGTTATTGAAAAACGAAAATATTAAATTATATGTTCATCTTCATTCTAATAAAAACTAATTAAAACAAATTATAAATAACTAGCTGACCCGGCGACACGTTTCTGCGGCTAACGAAACATAACGCCATCTACTGACAACGCCATTACCCAACCTTTATAACCAACGTCATCTAGTAATTTGCATACATACATAGACATATGAATATTAATAGACCAGAACATAAAGGTGAGGGGAAGAAACCAACTACAGCGGGGCGCAGAGCGGGAAGATGAATTCGGTGATATGTGATTCGTAATAACTCAATCTGAAAGTATATGGGCATCTCGCATTATAATATCACCATTTAGTTCTTAAAAGTAAACTCTGCTCTTTAATGAATAGACCTTTTTACATGGGAGCGCGAATGAACAAATTTACAAATTCCAAATACAGCAAAGTAAAGTTCGCCTATTTTCATAGTCCAATATTTTGTTGACGTATTTAGTTAAGACACTTTTACAAATGTTTCATAATTTACTTACCCCACAAAACAGCGACGAGCACACGCCATGTGTCTCGAGAGAAAAACGACCATATTATGTGATCTGAATAAGCTTATAATAAAGTAAAATAATACTTTCCTATGGAATGTAATGCGACAATTGGGTTTATTCTCTTTTTCACTTCTATTTTTACACGTTTAAAAAACAGAAGCCACTATTTTTGCCGTGTTATTTCGTAAAATGCACCGATGAGTGCTCGCCGCTGGCTCGCAGAAGAATGATGACATCACATTTTTTAGATTCACGCGAAGCCATAATCGATCGCAGCCGGTTCCAATGGAACCGGTATGGGGAGGGGGAAATAATACGCTTTTATCGCTTAGGGCAGGTCTATTAATATTCATATATCTATGCTTACATATCAAATCCACACCGCCCGCTTGCCAGCCCGCTCCCTTTATATATTATATATTTCAACCAATTTACACAAAACCTTGACAAATTACATATCTAAACCTTTCTCGTGAATCACTCTATCTATTGGTGAAAACCGCATGAAAATCCGTTGCGTAGTTTAAAAGATCTAAGCATACAGACAGCGGGAGCGATTTTACTTTATACTATGTAATAGATAAATACGTGCATATCGGCAATTCGTTTTAAATGAAGGTCGAAAAAACAGGGCCTTATTAAGCCGTAGGGGTAAATACAGAACTGTTGGTAAGTTTTCGCTAAGAATGATTGGGTTTGACAGCCATATCAAATATCCAAATAATTGTTACAAACCAATTACTGGATAATTAACTAAATTTCAATGAAAGCCATTGATCTAAAATAAAAAGAAACGTCCAAAGGATGGATTGTTTCAAAAAAATTTTACAATTCATCAAATATTTGAAGATCATTTTTAAATTCTGTGAAAGTTCTGATCTAGTTCTGTGATTTATTCAGTTTTATGAAGCAACTGGCATATAATGATAAATAACAGAACTTTAATAGAACCTACACAGAACGTGAAAATTAACTTCGAATATTTCATGAATTGTTCAAATTTTTAGAATCAACCCATTCTTCGCTAAGCTTAGCTTCTGTTTTTGACACGTTATATATACACGGCGTTCTTGGAAGTTCGCGTAGACTCTCTCCAACATCGCTCTCTCAACTTGGGCGACTTCCACGCGAATTGCGTTCTTCAATTCGTCCAGAGTTCGGGGCTTGTTCTAGTATACTCTAGCCTTGAGGTGTCCCCATAATCGTCTAATCGTCATCATCGCCCAACTTGAGAGAGCGATGTTGGAGAGAGTCTACGCGAACTTCCAAGAACGCCTCCAGCACTGCATCAACGATTTCGGCCACCACATGCCTGATGTGATTTTCCACACTTGACTGTCTCAAATGCTATTTCCTTGCGAACCTGATTCCATCAATAAATTTGTTTTTGAGTAAAAATTAACTATTTTATGATTTTTTTAAAACCGTCCGTCCTCTCTGCCGCACCCTGTATTAGGGTGGGTGGGGTTCGTGCGGCGATGCAATTCGTAGCTGGACGATTGCGAGTATTTTTAATTGAGTAGGTAGATTGATTTCTTGAAAAAAAAATGTAATCTATTTATTTAAAAGTATCACTTGCTCCATATAATACTGAAAGGCAAGAAAGAGGTTCGCCGAGGGTCTGGTAGGAGACAAATGTCTTGGCTGCGAAATATACGAGAGTGGACCGGCATTAGAAGTGTGGAGGAGCTATTCCGGGCAGCGCAAGACAGAGAGACATTTTCAAGAGTGATCGCCAACCTCGGGGGGACCTGATACGGCACACAAAGAAGATTATTTAAAAAAAATATATATGTATAATATTTCATATTTAAAATTACAGATTTCGCGTTTGCTAACGATGTCATTTAAAAGGTAAATTTCAGATCATCTCTAATAATAATAATGGTAATAAAAAACTATATTTTGTCTAATTTGTCAATAAAAATATAATTACTTCTGTTATTAATTAACAATTTTTGATTTTGAAAGGTAATAATATAAAAGGAGCAAATTTTTTATAATAAAATTTTCAGCTTCCCAAACCCTACATTTGTAATACGCCGTGATTTTTATTAGGATGTGTTGTGAGGCTTAATGGAGTGGAGAAGGGAAGAAGATGGGGAAGAGGACGGTTGGGAAGTTACTGGCTGTTGCTTAAAATTTGGTCACCTAACGCAGTTTAAGCCATTTTAGCAACGTTTCGATTCTGAGTGGAGGCGATCTTTCACCAGGCCGACGTGCGACACACCTTACTAATAAATATGTTTATATCTTACTAATGAAATATTTCACAACCGATAATCAACAATTTACGTACTCTGAAGTACCTGAAGGGTGCTATATTGAAGTAAAAAACGCGAAATTGCTTAAAACGACTTCTGTCTTTTTATCCGATTGCGATTCTTCCAAATAACATGCCATTTTTATCTAAAAAAAAACGATTAAATAAAACCCACTTGAGGTTAAGAGCATTAAAGAGTCTTCCACTGAAAGATAAATAGAATTGAAAGACTTCAGGGCAGATTTTCAGGGCCAAAAACATTTTCGTTATTTGTTTTTGGGGTGTTATGCCGTGTTGTGCTATCTCCTTCTTTAGCCAACGTTTCGGACATCGTTGCAGTGTCCATCATCAGGGCAGGTCCGGCAGATCTGGTAGCTGTGTAATTTTTAGTCGTGAAGTGTGTGCTTATTTACTTCGAAGCGATACCGTGTCTCCAGCTCCACTAGCTTTCACCGGTACAAAATAACCATGGTAAGCAGTAGCGTCATTGCCGCGGAATGGAATAGAAAGTTCACTAAATCGTGGTATTTATGCTAGCCAGTCCGTTTGCGAATTGCCGACGGAAGTGGCTCCATCTCTTAACGAATTCTAAAAATTAAAAATCATAATGGTAAGAATTTTAGAATTAGAATTACAATGGTTAAAGCGAATTTAGTCAATTTATGATACATTCGTAAACTGCACGATTAACACTATATATGAAAAATTTACAATAAACAGAAAAAAGGGAAATACATGTGGACAATATACATTGTCGTATTGATAAAAGAATTTTGTTTGACCAGAGTAATAATGAATGTCAGGTTTTGGTTTTAGTTATATTAAGTTGGGTTTATTTGTGTTTGAAAAACCATTATTATTTTATAATGTGTAAAGCATGAGTATTTTTTGTGTACAGCAAGCGCCTTACATCGCATCGTTTCTGTTTGTTTTTCTTCATGAATTCAACTTGAGAATTGATTTGTCCGCGGCCCGCAGTTGAGCAGCCCACGTTCTCCATAAAGCCCACAGTTTATGTATCAGACGCTTGTCTGCCCGCCTCAATGCAAATACTTAAGATATTTACGATAAACAAAAATTGCTTATGGTAAGTGAGTGGATAGGTACTTACTTATCGTCTGCAGAATCCTCCATACAGGATACCTACTCAGCATATTCATATTAATATTATGAAATATTTCACATATTAATTACTTTTAATTTTCATTCATACTAATATTATGAAATATTTCAATATATTAATTTGTCTTAATTTTCATACATGTTATGAATATTTGACATATTCATTTCTTTTAATTTTCATTCATATTAATATTATGAAATATAATATAAGGAATTGGCTATTATATACTGATGATTTATATTGATGCCCTACCATAGCCCTTGTATTCTTTATTGGAATTCACTTTCGTGGAAAATTATCGGAAGATGTTATAATTTTTACAAATGGCGTCGTATGTCAATCATATTTGACATTTGTGAATTAGACAGCTGCAGAATACAAACAAACAAGCAATGGAGCGCTATACTCGGCAAGAGCGTGGAATAATTGTGTCGATTGTAGCTTTAACGCTTTTAGCGATTTTGTGTCGAAAGTCATCATGAGCGACGTGGCGCATTTCCACTTAAGCGGTTACGTCAATAAGCAAAATCTTCGAGTGCGAACAGTTATCACCGGAAATCTTGCGGAAAGTTATGGAAAATGCGATAAAACGGACACAAATGTGTATCAACCCCGGCGTCAGCCACTCGACGGATATCATCTTTTCCACTTAACAGAAAAAAATGTAAAAGTCCAAATAAAGATTTTCATTGCAAATTTTTTTTTTATTATTAAAAAAATTAATTCAAAAACAAAATTGGATGATTAATTTTGCGCCACCCTGTACAAATACACTGTTTGAAAATCTACCAAGTTATTACATAAAATGTTGTCATTATATACCTGGTGACAAACTAGATGAGCAGTTTAGCGGGCTTAATGTTAATAAAAAAATAAAAATTTAATAATTTTAATTTTCATTCATATTATGAAATAGTTCACGTATTAATTGCTTTTAATTTTCATTCATCCTATGAAACATTTCACATATTAATTTCATTTATTTTTTATTTGTGATTAATATCATTATCATTACATAGTATAAAATGAAGTCGCTCAAAATGTATGTGCGCGTAGATCTTTTAAACTACGCAACGGATTGGCAGTTTTTGGCATTGCTAGTTTTCACAAATAGATAGATTGATTCAAGAGGAAGGTTTATATGTATAATACATGCTTATTATAGTAGAGAAAAGCCGAGAAATTCAAATATTCAATTTAGGCAGCGGGCAGCGGGCAGCTGGCAAGCGGGTGGTGTGGATTTTATAAAGGTTGGGTAATGGCGTTGTGTTTCGTTAGCCACAGCAACGTGTGTCCGGGTCTGCTAGTTGTGAAATATTTCAGGTATTAATTTATTTTAATTTTCACATAAAGTTCAACTTTTCATTTTATTTAAGTCGTCGAAAAACGACTCGATCTTGACACAGACATCTTTCTTCAATCACATCATATTCTTCTGCTATTATTGACTCTTAACGTGGCCTTACTCAAGTATATCGTTCACTTGATCATGCCATGTATTCCTCGGGCTTTTTCGGAACTTTGAACATCATTTAAAGAGATATTTTGAGCAATAAGTGCGTAGGCGTATCGATGTTTTTCGGATACAAATGAAATAATAACAATTACTAACCAGTAAAATAATGAAATATTTGTCATTTTTCTGAGGGAAATTATTTTCCTCAGGGGTCTAGGCTCCGGGGTGTAACTAATTATATGCCAATTATTGTAATTTAATTAAAAGCTTCTTTCGCAGGTTGGCAATTTTAAGCAATTATCGCACCACAGATCAGACTGCCCGGACCCTTTGTGATTTTTTATTATTTTTTTACATACGCATAGTTCAACATAATTGCTGGAATACCCATTTTAAAATTTAGAAAACGTAAGAATTTGTTTTGTATTCTTTCAATAGCCTGTACATGTATACCTACTATAATGTGGATTCCAGGCGGGAGAATTGTACTCAAGTTGACTTATAACATAGGCAAAATATAACAGTTTAACACACTTTATATTGTTAAAATTTCTAGTTAGCGTATTTACAAATTCCAACATTTTTAAGCCCTTATTAGAGATTTCTGTTATGTGGTTAACAAATGAAAGATTTGATTGAAAAGTGATGCCCAAGTCTTTAATTTGTGTCAATGTCGGAAGAGCATTGTTATCAATGTTATAATTAAATATCACTGGCTTTTTTATTCGAGAGTATCTAATTATTTGACATTTTGAGATATTTAGGTAAAGTCTATTTTCATTACACCAAATTAACAATTTGTTGTTATTATCTTGAAGAATATCGCAATGGTAAATATTTTGAATAGTTGTAAAAAGTAAGATGGATACATCATAAAATATTTTGGTAAGATAATTTATAAACAAGATAAATAAGTATTATAAGCAATAATTATCAGCCTGAAACACTCATCTACATTGAAAAATCTTCCGAGAAAAGATACTTGCCGCCAACGGGACTTGAACCCGTGTCTTTCTGATTGCCGGTCGGATGCTCTGACCACTGAGCTATGGCGGCTTATGAAATACCCGCCAAATAATTCAATATATATACTAGTGTTTCATTCAACAATTACTGCTTATTATATTTTTTCCACCTGAAAACAACCAACTTTATTTTTGCGAGAGAGACATTGTTAGTGTTAAATCCCTCGCTAGGTGGCGTCGAGACAAATTATGTCTACATTTATTGGGGAAATACTTAAACTTGTCAAATATTAATTATTATTTCTAATTTATAAACTAACGTTTAGACAAGATTTTTATGCATAGCACAAAGGGTAACAATTATTATAAGCAATAATTATCAGCCTGAAACACATTGAAAAATCTTCCGAGAAAAGATACTTGCCGTCAAAAGATACTAAACGTTAGTTTATAAATTAGAAATAATAATTAATATTTGACAAGTTTAAGTATTTCCCCAATAAATGTAGACATAATTTGTCTCGACGATATCTAGCGAGGGATTTAACACTAACAATATCTCTCTCGCAAAAATAAAGTTGGTTGTTTTCAGATGGAAAAAATATAATAAGCAGTAATTGTTGAATGAAACACTAGTATATATTGAATTATTTGGCGGGTATTTGATAAGCAGCCATAGCTCAGTGGTCAGAGCATCCGACCGGCAATCAGAAAGACACGGGTTCAAGTCCCGTTGGCGGCAAGTATCTTTTCTCGGAAGATTTTTCAATGTAGATGAGTGTTTCAGGCTGATAATTATTGCTTATAATAATTGTTACCATTTATTTATTATTTATATTTTTATTTATTTTCCATGTTCTCCGTAAAACGGTTATTCACCAATACATTATGGAGAAGATTACAAATTAGACAAAAAGTATAGCAAAACACATAAAAAGGTCAGTTTCACTACTTTGTGACATAAGTCAAAAGATAATTGTTAAACTGCCTGTAGGTTACGTTAAAAATGTCGATAGTCAATGCAGACTCGTTGAGCAGTTCAGTCGCTCTGTTGACTGGCGCGTTCTGATAGGCAGAAGTCCTCGCTTTTGGAGCATAAAAAAGGGTATGGGACCTTCCACGAGTATACTTGTCTGGGACATATAAGTTAATCTCTTTCAAAATAGGTGGATTATGTATAGTTCCAGAGATTATCTTAAAAAAATGTTTTCCTAAAAATATTTTTCGGCGGGCTTCCGGATTTGTGCTATGCATAAAAATCTTGTCTAAACGTTTGTTTATAAATTAGAAATAATAAAGATAAATAAGATTGGGCCAAGGAGTGAACCCTGTGGAACTCCGCTTGTTGCATAATTTTTTTCCGACAGGAAGGATTTTATTTTAACAATTTGTTGTCTTCCAGTAAGATAGCTTTCAAACCAGACTAATATAATGCCCCGTATACCAAGCTTTTCTAATTTCCAAATGAGAATTTTATGAGAAACTGTATCAAAGGCTTTACTAAAAGCAGTATAAACAGAGTCTACTTATTAACAAAAGTGATAAATATAATCAAAATGATATATATTTTTTTTTTACATGAGCTCCACACAGGAGGCCCTGAGGGAAAATATTTTCCTCAGGGCCTCCTGTGTGGAGCTCATGTAAAAAAAAAATGTGTCATCCTTGGGGATGCTGTGTGGAGGGGTTTTTTTAGGGAAAGGAAGGAGAGGAGAGTTCTGGGAAGGAAACGGGTTTAAGGGGTGGGTAGGAATCTGGGGTTCAGTGTATCCTGGTCATCCGCCTTCAAGACCTAGACAATCCTCACCCATGAACCCGGGCACCCCTGCTAAATCACCAAATGTAGCGAACCGCTTGGGGTGAAATAAAGACAAACAACATATAGAGAAATAAAATATTAAATGAAAACAAATCACTTTGTGAAACACCACTTTACGAGGTGATTTGTTTCCATTTAATTAAAATGACGCCACAAAGTGATTTTGCCAAGATTGAAAAAGAAATAAAATAACAAACCTAGAACACACAGCATGGGTAGGGAGTTTATAATTAGCAACCTTACGATTTATTTTTTTAGATGTCGCAGGCCAATCGGAAAATCAGGAAGATCATGATGCGCCCCAGGCAGTCTAGGGTGTGTCAATTATTTCAACTTTTGAATTCAGAAACGCCCGGGGTCTCAAAAATTGCATCTTACAAATAAAATGAGAATTGCATTTAATTTTTTTTTAAATGGTTATTAGCCCGCTAAAATGCATTGAAAATCAGAAAAAAAGCCTACAACTTAAAAAAAATAATTATTTTAATAATTTTTTTTTTCAATAATTTTACCTTTTAACGTTTGTTTGTTATTAAAAAATGCTAATATAGGTGAAAAAATTAAGAAAAAAAATCAAGTTTATGAATAAAAGTAAGTAAAAAGGAATACCGATTTTATCCAGAAAAAATGTTATTTTCCCCTTTTATATTTTTAACAAACAAATCACATATGTTTAAATTATTTTTTTTTGCATTCTTTGTACCGCAGTTATGGAATAAAAATTAAGTTTGGTACAAAATATAAAATATGGACCCTTTGTTTTATTTTTTTTCCAAAACACGAAATCTATTTTTCTTCAAAACTTCCGGCTATTTTAGCGGGCTAATAGTGAACAATAAATTCATTTATTTTTACGTTTTCGAATAGCTACAGATCATACGAAACTTTTGAGACCCCGGGCGTTTAAAAATAAGGCCATTTTTTATCTCTCTATGGAGAGCGACACAAGCTATCAGGCACTTAACGATCTGTCGCCAGGCACTTCACGATGTAGCTGGGTCTGCCTGATAGACATGAGGATAAATGGAAAATATCAGCGGCTGAAAATGTTATTTTAACAAACCATCTAATCGTTATGCAGATTTCCGATATTATGTTGGCAAATTCTTTCTCATTCCCGCATCGCTTTGTCTCGTACTAATTAGGGCGGGGGATGTTACTAGTTAGTTTTTCACCAGTCGCTCGGGCTGACATACGTGATCCCATGAAAGGATGACCCAGCTTTTATAGTCTATATTAATAGATCAAGTTTGGGCGTTAGACCCCATGTTGCTTTCTGGTTCTTACCGCGCATCTTCGGGTAAAACTTCGACAGGACTGAACCAAGTCAAACCGTCAGCTTTGGATTTCAGCTAACCTAGAGTGAAGATTCTCGTTTCAAACCCTTTTGATGAAAGTTAATGAAACAATAAGTTTTCATTTGGAAATGAACCCGTAAAGTTATTGTTAAAGCTTTTTATCGTTTCAAACCCTTTTGATGAAAGTTAATGAAACAATAAGTTTTCATTTGGAAATGAACCCGTAAAGTTATTGTTAAAGCTTTTTATCGTTTCAAACCCTTTTGATGAAAGTTAATGAAACAATAAGTTTTCATTTGGAAATGAACCCGTAAAGTTATTGTTAAAGCTTTTTATCGTTTCAAATCCTTTTGATGAATGTTAATGAAACAATAAGTTTTCATTTGGAAATGAACCCGTAAAGTTATTGTTAAAGCTTATTATACTGATTGAACTGACATAAATACGTCTCAGACTTGCTAATTAATTGAACCTAAAATAAAGAATAATTGTGTTCATAGTTAAAAGTGTGCTTTTAATTTAATTATCCAGTTACTTTATTGTATTTTGTATAGTGTCCGACCGAAACAGGACTTTCTACCGAAACCGAATCTTCGGTAGCTATCTCAGTTTCGGCCGAAACCGAAACCGAAACTTTTTTAGACATGTTAAAAATCTATTGTTTACTGAAATTTGGATCATTTTTTACACTTATACAAACAGTTAACATGTGTTAAACGAAATAAAAAAAAAAAAAAAAAAAAAACAAAAACAATAATTGAAGTATGCACAAAAAATTTTTTTTTTATATCCTAAAAATTAACAAACATGTTAACTACTTCTTGGAAGAATAATTTATCAATAGTCAACACTTACATTATAAAGGATGGACCTCTTTAATTGAGTATTTTTATTTAAATTGCATTTACAATCGCAACATTATTAAGACTAAATTTACCATTTATTGAGATCAATTGCAGAGTTTCGGTGCGGCCGAAGGTTCGGCAGAAAATCTGCCGAAACTTTCCGAAACCGAAACCGAACCTTCGGTCGGTCACTAATTTTGTACATGAATGTTGTATGTAGTATTTGAGCTTGTATTTAATACTATATAGTAGAAATGAATGTTTACTAAAAGAGATCATCATCAACAGAGTTGTTGATTTTTTTTATTTTTATATTAGCTCCACGCTGGAGGCCCTGAGGAAAATAATTCCCCTCAAGGCCCATGTCATCTTTGGGGATGCTGCTTGAAGGGTATTTTTAGGGAAAGGAAGGAGAGGAAGTTCTGGGAAGGATAAAGGTATGAGGGTTGAGTAGGAATCTGAGGGACAGTGTGTCCAGAAGTTACGGACGAATGAATTCATCCCTTCCACTGTGGTCCAAATCCTGCCGAATGTCCTCCTGGAGAGGTCAAAAGATCGCCCTCAATTAGACTCTCTTGATCCGGCCTGCCACGCAGTTGGTGAGCAGACGCATTCGCCGCCAAGATCCGGACAAACCTGACCCCCATGAACCCAGGCACCCCTGCTAAGTCACTAAACGTAGCGTAACTCAGTATAATAAGATCTTTAATATAAAGAATCCGTTGGATAAACTGCTAAAAAGTAGTTTATCGGGACTTTTTGTCTTATATTTGTAAAGCGTGTAAAATAAAAAAAATAATAATATTAAAAAAATCACTTGGGGTGACCTATGCAGAGGTGTAGGTTATCCAATAAATGGTTCCCGGAGCGGAGGTACCCATACCCGCCTCCCAAATTTCTTTCAATTTGATGATTTTGAATAGATATTTTTTGTCGGGTGTAAAAAATCCTCAATTTGAGGTATGTTGTGAGGCTGAAGAGAGTGGGGGTGGGGATGGGAAGTAGGCGTGAAAAAGAGCAAATACGAGGTGGAATAGTTCTGAATGGCGTGTACGTCTTAATGGTATGTTAAAATTAACTAGGGAAAGAAGTTCGGTACAGTCAATGTTATATTTTTAATTTTGTGTATAAATGTCAAATCAGCTATTGCTCGCCTTCGTTGCAAAGTTTGAAATGTGCATTCAAAGGTATTGTTGAATTTGAAGGTAAGATATTTTATAAATTCGTTTTGAACATGTTCTATGCTATCTATGTATACTTTGTATTGCGGGTTCCAAATTGGCGAAGCATATTCCAGTGTACTTCTGACTAATATAACATTACTACTGGACGCGGGTTACTGAACACTTTACTTATACGAAGAACAAAATATATGTACCCCATGTCGATGATTTTTATTTACAAACATGATAATTTTTACTAATCATCATTATACACTTGGAGTTACGTGCAGATATAATTTTGAAAGTATTGAGAATCATTATTTGGCATCTGCATTCTGTCGGTCCGGAGTTATCTCCGAATCTTAATATTAATATATTATATAATATGATCGGTAGAAGATTACGTAGACACGGACATCTCGATAAATTAGTCTCTGTACCTATAATCAATCCCACGTCATCTCTTGGATTCACGCTTATAATGATACAAGTCGTTTAAAAAATATATTTTTCAAATGTAATTTTGTTTCAATTATGCCAAATAAAGACCTTTTATAACGTTTAAAAAATATATTTTTTAAATATAATTTTGTTTCAATTATGCCAAATGAAGACCTTTTATAACTGAACAAATGTACCTTCACATATATTTTCATAAAGAAATTATCCTTAACAATTTAAAGATTCTCCCTAGGAAGTGAAGTTTTCCTGGCCAGTAGAAAACTGTAGTCTAAACCAGTGGCACCCCGTGACTTTGGGTGTGCTAGAATGCAAATATTAAAAATGGCATTATTGGTGCTGTTGTAGCCGAGAACTTAAAATTTTAGATTTAGATTTTCAGGAAATCAGTGTGCAGTCCACTGCCAAATTGAAATGCCCTGAAAATCTTCTTACAAAAAAAAAAAACGATTTTTGAAAAAAAAAAAACTTTTTCAGCTAACCCAACTTCGATAACGCAAACTTTAAATATTAGCACTCTAACACACCCAAAAATCAATCGCCACTGGTCTAAACACAAACGTTTTCACAACTAAACATTCCCGATATTATCGATAGTGGATATCTGAAATGCTGAAGGACAATAAATCCAAAAATGGGTTAATTACGTAATTTTTCTCTTTTTTTCACTTTTGATCTGCGTCGTCGAAATATTTCTAGGAAAATAAACATACCTTTACGACGTGCATCTTAAAAGGATTTTTTTTTAAATTATAAATGAAGTAAATTCTATTATTAAAGAATTTATAAAAAATAATGAAATATTCTGAAAGATCTGTTCAATGTTAATTTATTGATAAAAAAAAATCATAATTATAGGTCTACAAAAATAGGAGATGATTTTATTTTATTTTATTCTCATGATTTCTTGAAAAAAAAATCTTTTCGCTTTCCTGAACACTGGACGTTTTATCTTTTACGGTATTAGAAAATTTCCTTTATTGTTATGTTTCTTTGATACTCTGAAAAATACTTGGGATTAAACGAGCATTATACTAAAGCCTATGATTTTATGGACAAAAAAATAATAACAGAAACGAAAAATATCAAAATATATTCTTAGGTAAATGATAGGTGTAACATCTTAACATAAGGAGATCCGAAAAAAGCAAGATCTAAAAATTAAACGAACCGAAGTACAATCCAACGAATCAAATTTATTCATTAATCCGATTTGACTACTCGTAACTTTATATATCACACATATTTACAAATTACACACCTGCTCTCATGAAGGATATTGTAACACTGTCCGAAACGTTGGCTAAAGAAGAGGTAGCGGAACACAGCGTAATACCCCAAAAATAAATACTAATAATACTTATGGCGATGAAAATCTCAAATCATGTCTAGGTATGTTTTGATCGATAAGCACTTATAGGCATTTTGTTAATATTACTTTAAAAAATAATTAACGCTTAAAATGATGTAGAGTGAGAGGAATTAAAATATTGTCAGGTTATTCCTTACCCGGAAATTTTTATCTTGCTTTTAATAAATATATGATAGTTCTCCCCTTCTTTTATGGTTTATTGAAAAAAAAATGACTTGTGTCAATATAACCCATCACCATCGCGTTTTAAATCTCGCTACTGGTTTTACGCTTAAGACGATATATTATGTGTTTTTTATTCATTTTATTTCTTCGTAACTGAACAGGTAGAAGCAGGCAAGGACAGACGGACCAAGTATTGGAATTAATTCGTTACGCACCATTGGCACACAATTCACTAGGCTGGCCTTTGCAGCTACTAAAGCGATGCCAAATACGTAATACGGTATTTTATTAGCTGGTTCGATTATAAGCAGAGAAAATAAAACATGGGGAACACTACATAATTGTAATAATATAATTCTCTCAGCAACTTCATATTATACAAATAATTAAATTTGAATATGTAAATGATAACCTTAGAAGCTTAGAACACTCTTATTATTGTAGAATTCTTTCATACGGGGTGTTAAGGAACGTACTTGACTTACTTTAATCAGTGATTCCTGACATTATTTGAAGTAAAAAATATAAATAAAATTTTGGTCTCCGGTGACATTTCTGATGTTTTTTTTTTTTCTACAAAAACATAAAAAAATGATAGTCGTTGAACAGTTGGCGGCGGGGTAAGGGGTTTGTCGGACACCCGGCTGAGTGACCAGTGACGACATGCCGAAGAAATTTTTTTTTGTTTGATTTTAAAGAAAAAAAAAAGTCGTCAAAAAAAGTCACCGGAGACCAAAATTTCATTAAAAAAAAATTTCAAAATTTTATTTTCCAAATAATGTCAGGAATCACTGGTTAAAGTAAGTCAAGTACGTCCCTTAACACCCTGTATAATGTAGACACTGTATATTACAATTGCAGTAACTTCGGGAGATGATTCTATTTGGTACTACACACATAAAAGATGAATAACTTTGAACGGAATTCTAACGTTTTAGGGATATTTTCTGGTAAAATTGTTTATTTGCGCAACCATATTGGTACACGCTAGAGTGGAAGATGGTCTTAGTATCGCCCCGGCGTAAGACCACCATTCAGAATTGAAACGTTGCTTGAAATGGCTTTAGCCGTGTTTGGTGATCAGATCTGAATAATCAGGAACTTCTCCACCTTCCTCTTCCCCATCTCATTCCCCTCCCCGCTACCTTCAGCCTCACAACATACCCCAATAGGGGATGCCATAGTCTCACTGGCTCCAGACGGGAGCAGTTGGGACTCTTCTGCGGGGATCACCTTATTTCACCTACACTCTCATTCATGCTCTGTTTTACCAGCTCATCTGCTCATGACATTACATGTCTTGCCGGGGTATCTTCGACTCACTGTGTTCTTACATCAATTATCTCATATGTACTTTATTGTGTACAGGTTATTGACATACCTTAATGTGTCGATGACATGGACTTTATAAAATGCCATAACATTAAATTATTTGGAGATATTTATAATACATTAATATACCTATTTTTTATATATGAATACCTTACGAGTCCTAGTCCTTCTTATGTGTCCTAGCTGCTCCCGTCTGGAGACAGTCTATTGCATCCCCAATCGGGGTATGTTGTGAGGCTTACGGTAGTGGGGAAGGGAAGGAGATATAAGAAGGGGAAGACGAAAGTAGGAAAGTACCTGGCAATTCAGATCTGGTCACCAAACACGGCTAAAGCCATTTCAAGCAACGTTTCAATTCTGTATGGCGGGCTTACACCAGGGCGAAACTAAGAGTATATTCTACTCTGGAACTCTAATTAAACGTGAAATAACACAAATTAATAAAATAAAATTAATTTGCCATGCTGGGATTCAATCGCTACCGCTAGATCACGTCGGCCGTATTACGAGGTATCCGGGGTAAAGTGCAGTCACTTCGAGAGGTTATAAACGATTTTTTGTATCTCTTGGGCATTAACAATCTCTAGACATTTTGTTTTGGAGAGTTTAACTTTCCATGGACATTTATTACTTAAATTTAAATTTATCTGCTACCAATTTCGACACATCCGTTTCATTCACTAGCAAACTTTGATGTATCGAAACCGGTAGCAGATAAATTAAAATTTAAGTAATAAATGTCCATGGAAAGAAAAACTCTTCAAAACAAAGGGTTCTAAAAGACATTACAAACAAAAATATATGAATAGTTTTTTCTATATTTACTAAAAATCTGTAGTGCAAGGTCGAACTTACCTGATAAGCATGCCGGAAGTGAAAAATGGTAACGTCGCACGTCGCATGTCGCGGCTGGTGGAAACCGCACACAAAATAACCAACAATGGATGTTTTGACGTTAAAAGTAATTGTACAATTAAACATTTTACCTCAAAAGCCTAAAACCAGAAAACATTGAAATTTTATTTATACTTTTTGTTTGTACTATTTTGCACAGTAAGAATCACCTCTCGAAGTTGCCGCAGTATACCTTTGGACACTTTGTATTTATTCATACGTATAAAAAATTTCAGTTCGGATCTTATATTTATTTTATTATTTTTTTTTTATTAATTTTCAACGCCCTGATGGGCTTTTACATGACAAGTTTATAATACGGAGACAGTTTTTAAATAAAAAAGATAAACTATAAAAATATAACCAGTAAACATCATACGAAAGGTAGGTATACAGATAAATTTGAGGAAAGATAGTGCATTACAATAAAAGAGAAAGTTTCTAAGTTATAAATGGCATAGAAATAAAGTTGTAGGTATGTTAGTAATTACAAAATTTACAGGTGACTAATTAAATGTGATGAAAAATACATGACAAAATGCAATATACATAAAAAGAAAACGCTAATAGGTTTTTACATTGTAGATTTATCCACTGGAGCGATTTCGGTTGAAAAATGGACCACTTTTATTTTTCTGCAATTGATTTCGGTCCAAAAATGGACCACATCTTCCTACCATTCGTAAAACATTTATTGTAATTTTTTAAAACATTTCCTGGGCGAGCCGTTTATTTTAACACGAAGCTATTGAAATCTTCGACCAATTGAAATGCTTTATCTATTATGACCATAGATGTTGCAAATTCGAACTTCGTAGACTATTTTAGAACAATGTAAAAAATAATTTTTTCCCGCCGAATTTTTGAACAGCTGTTTACGGATAAAATTTTTCCATAGATATGCACCTTTAATTATCAAGTATACCACAGACAACATACAGAAACCGAAAATATTCTATGTTGACCCGAATAAGTATCCCACGCGGCAGTTTCAGTAAAAAAACACCCAGGATTCGCGCGATTATAAACTTTAGGATTTTTTTATAATTTTTTCATAAATCCTACAAATATGAGATAAACCGTAAAATACAGGTTATTTCATTGGCTACATACCACTACAATAAGTGTTTATGTCTCAATGTCAAAATTCGAAGGTATGATTTTTTTAATGTTGATGAAAAATTTAAAAAATGACCATCTGGAAAATCTCAAGCAATCGAAGCAAATTTATTTATTTCGCGTGATCGCTCCAGTGGTTATAGAAATACACAAATATATGCAATAGATCCTATGTGATGCTCCTTAGATATCAAAATATTCTACATAAAAATATTGTTCAGATATTTCTTGAATAAAGGTAAACTTGTATTAAATACATCGATATTTGAGATGAATTTGTTCCCTAGTGTGTGTAATCGTGAAATTGGTGCATGTGTGTGGTAGTTGGTTACAGAATTATTGTTGCAGAATAATATGTTTTGCCTTGTTTCTCGAGTAGGTACTTTAAAATCAATGAGATGCAGGAGTTCGCAACAATCTAATTCGGAGTGAATAATTTTAAACAAAAAAGTTAGATCGTTTATTTTTCTTCTGTTTTCTAGGGAATGCAATTTAAGTGTGTTTAGTAAAGATGTGTAGTAAGGTGATCCAATTTTTTTTTTAATATTTTTCATTTGGCCACCCCGTGAATTTGTTACACGTATTCATAGAAATAACATAGTAAAATTTCAGCTAGATAGCTCAAGTAGAAAGGGGTGCTCAATCGAGTATTGTTTTGGAATTTTTTGTGTAAAATGCTTAATTTTTACTTTTTACTACAGGCCAGTTTCGTGTGTTAAACTATTAAATAAATATAAAACTAAATTACTGAAGAGTTTTATAGACAAATTTGAACAGTATTTAATATTTATTTAGTAGACTGTGAAGTGAATCAGTGTAGTAAAATATGTTCATCTACTCGAAAAAAATACGAAATTTTTCTACTTGGGGTTCGAGATATTGAGCCATTGATGAGGCTTAACCAATATCCTACTCTTCGGCAAGTTTTACTCCGTTATCACTACATCTTGAATGATTCGAAACATGTGAAAGATTCCGCGCATGTACTTATTCAAGAACTATGGAGTAAATCTAGTATTCCGACCAGACAACAAAATCACTGCATTGAAAAACTGATTAAGTTTCTTAAGAACTGGCTGCTATTGAAGAAAAATAGGCGAAGAAATTCTGAAGCACAAAGAAAAGGAGAGTATTTGTTTAAAAAAGAACAAGACAAACTTTTTGATATTGCCCATGCAAGCGCTTTGAATTTGATAAAAATTGCGGAAGACAGAGCGTTTCTCATCGATCAAAGATGAGAACGTAAGATGATTATGACCTCAATCGACAAGAAACTAGAAAAGGTCAAAGAAAGTTCACTAAAACGGAAACAAAGATTTGAAGAATTGAAAGAAATGGCTGCTAAAAGTAATGCTTCATCTTCGGTGGTGTCGAGACAAGAGTTAGAACTTGAGTGCACTTCTTGAGTGCACTTCAGCACTTCTAGTAATGCTAGCATATTAGAGGATAAGTCCAAAGATAAGTTTGTAGTACGTTGAGCTGTCTACAAGTGACATATTTACACAATACGTTACAAGTGCGCTTGATCGTAACAAGATAAACTAACCAAGAGAAAAGAAAAACATATTGTTCGATTTGTTAGTTATCATCTACACCAAAGTTTGAATCGAAGCATCTTTGACAGCAGATGCACCAGTAAATGACTTAATACTTTGTAAGAGCTTAAAATTGTATGAAGCCATTGTCAGTATAGTAGCTAGGGGTGTCTTAGAGTGTCACTTACGGTATTTGTCAGATGAACTAGTTGCATTTACCTTGTTTTCTGAGAAGCTGTCTGATGCTGAGAAACAGGCCATTGTTCAAAAAATAAATTCTGATGGCGGTAATCGTTCAGTACGAGGTGATTCTGCTAAGCTTGCCTCAGAGGTTACATTAGAAGCTTTTGCAACACAAAGAACGTTGAAAACACTCTTAGTTCTTGATATCAAGAACTCTTTCTTGCAATTACCTCCTGAGACTTGGAATAACAATGTTTATTACCTTCAAGGCAAAAGCTGAGTCAACATATGCGTATTTTTAATGATACAACGGAGAGAGGTGTTAAATTATTTGAAGATTACAACACGATACTCACTAAGAATGAGAAAGAAAAGCAATTTTTACTTCACATCGTTAAACAAAACAGAAAAATCGTTTCTACTGAAACATTCAAAAAGGAGTTAACAAACATAGTTTTAAAAGATTGCGACTAATATTATGTTAATTATTGCTTTGTTACCAAATTTTCTTCAAATTTAAATAAGTTTTATACTTATTTGACCAAAATACTTGTAATATTAATAAACCTTAAATTACGTGTTTTACTTAAAATCCAGAACTTTTGTCAGAAACTTCTAATTCGATGAGCACTCCCTTGTATATAAGATAGGGGGCTGAAATTTTTTACACATAATAAGAATGATAGGTGTAACAAATAAAATGGGTGGCTACACCTATATTTGATAAAAAAAAATTACCATATGGACCTGGACCACCTTAATGTGTAGTTAATGTGTTGAATAGGTATGTGTAACTTGAAGTTAATAATCTTAAAAATTTGTGCTGCACTCTTTCGATATTTCTTGAATTTGATAATATGGGGACCAAACTATGGAATTATATAACATAGGTATTTAAATTTAATAAACAATCTTTTACAAACATAAATTAGCTATCCCTCGTTTTTCATTTTAATTTAAAATGTTTTTTAATCGACTAA
Source organism: Limnephilus marmoratus (assembly GCA_917880885.1). Lineage (NCBI taxonomy): Eukaryota > Metazoa > Arthropoda > Insecta > Trichoptera > Limnephilidae > Limnephilus > Limnephilus marmoratus. Next base: position 27,536,251 of record OU862924.1, on the reverse strand, counting down.
TATTGACTGGAAATTAAAGTCGGTGGCCGGCACGACCCGGTATCTTGTCAGTGATTTTTGGTTGCTTTTTAATTAATCAAGTTTTTACTTTTGCTTAAACTAGTGGTTTGTCCGCTGTCATAAAACTGTTATCGTTATTCCAATGAGTCCAAAGCGGTTATGATGATTGATTTTGAGTCCGGGTTATTTTCAGTTTCAATTTTAGTGCAAAAAGATGCAAATGATTTGATAATTATAATGTAAAATCAATTAAATTAATTTAGTATTATTATTGTATTTATGTACAAATAGATATATGTAGATTTTAAAAAAAAACAGTGCAATGCTGATCGGAGAAGTTGAATGCGGAAGAGGTCGATTAGAATGTATACTTAGTTAATCAGATCCTGTTCAGCTTAAAATGTATAAAATGTTAGCAAAAACCCCTTTGTGAACTGAATTGAAGTATTTACGAAGAAGTAGTTCTGGTTTTTAATTAAGTTATTAGAAAAATATGTTTTAACACGGTGAAAATTAGGACGAAGTGGCCGACCGTTTCAATAACGGACGCGATTAAAATATTTATAACTAGCAGTTAAAAACTCGCTCTGCAGGTTTTTGCTGCTAGGCCCTGTGGGTGACTTTTGGTTCGGCTTCGCCCAGTTAGTGTTGGTTACCATTTTATAAATCCAATAGGAACTGGTTCCAAAAATAGCCCGTTCCTCGGATCCACTGTAATCCAGTGATAGCTAGTCACCGGGACAGGCAATGACGTCATTTGTAATATATAGTCGCTTAATACTATTATTCACAACTGAGTATAACCGTCAATCTTTCCATATCCGGAGAGGTAATACAAATTCACAAATTCGTAGCACTTATATCTGCTACCGGAAGTGGCGACATCTTTTGACGAATTCTTGAATTCGAAACCGAATTAAAACGGTAGCTTTGTTTAAAATTTCACGTACACTTATGTTTTGGTGATGCGACGCGTATGGCGTGGCATCAGACATGCACTTGAAGCCGAGTTCTGTAATTCAACCACGCAGACGCTTACGTATTAATAATATTCGAATATTCCAACTTCAATGAGCTACAGGTATTCCGCTGTATGCTTGCATCCAATGTGGCCATACGACAGTCACCGCCATTACATAAAATGAATATTTTTGAACAACTTACACCTAGGCTCTTCTAGACGATGTAGTCTATGAAACAGAAGTAAAAGGAAGGATGTACGTAACAAAAGTCGCCATGAGCAAAAGGCAAAAGATATGATGTGATTGAGACATAGCGAGGACCACCAAGATTAGAGTCGGTGATGCTGATTTTCCCCGTATTTCTATACGGTTTGGAAACATGGACACTTAGAACCAGAAAAAGGAAGCAGATAGACGCCCTTGAAATGCGGTGCTGGAGAAAAATATTCAGGATTCCATGGACAGACTAGAGTACTAATAAAACCACTGTGGAGGAGCTAGCCATCTACAAAGGCTACGAGTCGGCCAACAACGTTTCCTAGGATATGTTGTACACGTTGCTCGTACAAAAAGAGAACTCTCTGGGGAGACAAGGGAACTCGTGCGAAGACAGGAGAGGCAGAGGAATATCATCTATATCCGGAACTTCGGTGTCCGCGGCTCTACATGTGCCCAGTAGGTACTGCGAGGAGTGGATGAGCCTTGTTCATCGGTACAATTGGAGTATGGGTCACGATCCTCAACAATGCGGCGGTGACTTGAAGCAAAGAATATGGCATAATGAATTATTTATAGTTTTTGAAGTGAAACTTCTTTAGCTGTGATTAGGTATTGCTGCATTATTGCACCTGCGACGCATCAACTGCGCTCATTGGCCGCTGTAGTGTATCTAAAAACTTCCGGCTTACTCACATAGATGCAGTACTAAGAACTGTCCTAAGACTCCGCTAGATGGCAGCTAGCTTAGTACAGGCTTTGGGCAACGGAGGGTCCAACAGCTCAGAGGCAGTCTTCAGCAGATCTCTCACCTCAGATTCCATTTAGCCAGTTCCTACTATCTAGGTCAACTATCGTGGTCAACACTGTATTCGCGAAGTATCAATAAACCAGATTTATACGAAAAGAACATTATTCTACCCATTGAATATATCTCCTTACAAAACCAATGACACTAAACTATGTGATTCTATTTTTAACAATCCAGGCTCTCTTACACTACTTAACCAAAATATAAGATCACTAAATCATAACTATGACGAACTTGACATTCTCTTAAACAATTTTAAAACAGATTTCAAAATTATAATCCTAACGGAATGCTGGATATCAACAACTTTTACAACAAAACATAAAAAAAAATATACTGCGTATCACACATTAAAAAATAATAATCAAAATGATGGGATTGTTGTATACATACATGATAGTCTAAACGTGTCTGTTTCAAAAATCGACTTGATAAATAATAACTGTCTACAAATAATCATCGACTCAGATACGTGTGCCCTCGCCATATATAGATCACCATCCACACATAACATTACACCATTTATAATAGCTCTGGATTCTCACCTAAAAAAACTCACTTCATACAAAAACATCATCATAGCTGGTGATCTAAACATAAACATACTTCCTAATGGCCACCCTCAAAATATTGATTACCAACTGATGCTTCTGGAATATGGCATTATAAGCACCATTAACACTCCTACCAGAGTAACCAAAGATTCAGAATCATGTATAGATCACTTTATGGTTAAATCAAAAAATCAAATATGTAGTGCTGTATACGAATCCACAATCACAGATCACTACACTACTATGATAGGCCTGACTTCGCCAACTAGAAACTCAACTTTCCAAAATAACACTGCAAAAAAAATAATTAATTACGTCAATCTAAATCAATGTTTAGAAAAACAATCTTGGGAACATCTTACAAAATTTAACTCGGCAGAAGAAGCCTGGAATTTCTTCATAACACATCTACAAATTCTCATTACCCAAAATACCAAAACGATATACCTACCTATCCCACACCGCAAAGTAAGACTTAAAAAATGGATTACCCAAAGCATTATAAATAGTATTAAAAAAAGGGACAAACTACACAAACAAATTAAACTGAACCCTTATGACACTCCTCTTTATTTCTTCTACAAAAGGTACAGAAATATTTGTTCTCTAATAATACGAAAAGCAAAAGAATTATATTATCGAAACAAACTTATAGCAGCAAACTATGACCCTAAAAGCGTATGGTCAATTTTGAGGGAAAGTACGCATTCACAGAAGAACAAAGAGGATACCATAAAAAAATTACTTATTGATAATGAAGAAATCCACTTCCATGACAATCCTACACTTATCCTCAATTACATTAACAAGCACTACACTAATATAGGAGCTAGCCTAGCTGAAAACATAAAAAAATCACAGCCTCTCCATGATATTCAGGAATCCCAAAACACTGCCACTAACAACAGCAATGAAAATAGCAACAGACACTTCAAATTACAAAATATTTCACTAGAAGACACCAATAAAATAATTCAATCACTAAAGAATAACACAACAACGGGACCCGATGGTGTAGATTCCAAAACAATTTTAACAGTAAGCCAACAACTACTCCAACCACTCACATACTTAATTAATCTTAGTCTAAAAGAAGGAATTTTTCCTAGCTTACTAAAAAAAGGTCTTGTCATTCCAATTTTTAAATCAGGACAAAAAAATAACATAAACAACTACAGACCCATTACGCTACTAAATACCTTTTCAAAAATTCTGGAAAAAACTATTAAGAAACAGCTTCAACACTATCTGGAAACCAAACAATTACTATCGATGAACCAACATGGATTCAGGAAAAACAGAAGCACAGAACATGCAATAGCTACTGTAACGGACTTCATTACACGTAATCTTGATGCTAAAAAAAAAAGTTATTTCAATTTTTCTAGACCTATGTAAAGCCTTCGACACAATCCCACACGAAAAACTTTTCAATAAGTTAAAAAACATTGGTATTAACGGAATAGAATTCGACTTAATCAAAAGCTTCATGTCTGACCGAACTCAACAAGTTAAAATTGATAACAAGATAAGTGAACCACTTTTAATTACGTACGGAGTCCCACAGGGGAGTGTACTTGGCCCTTTATTATTCCTCATCTACATAAACGATCTGTGTGACATTGAAATTGAAGGTAAAATCGTGACCTTCGCTGACGATACAGTTCTTCTCTGTCAAGCAGCCACATGGAAAGATGTCTTCATAATAGCTGAAAAAAGTTTGTCAATTGTCAAAAAATGGCTAAACAGTAATACTCTTACCGTTAATACAATTAAAACAAAATACATCACACATAGTATTACACAAAGAAGTCAACCTCCATCAAACATAGACTTGTTTCTGCATGACTGTGAACAAACTTCATCCAATTGTCAATGCGAGCATATAGAAATGGTCAAACAAACAAAATACCTAGGGGTTATTATTGATACACACTTACGCTGGACTGACCACATAACTTTCATCACAAATAAACTAAAAGGAGTCATGTACCTAATAAAATCGATTAAAAACATTTTCCCACTGACAATACTCAGATCCATATACTTTGCCCTTTGTCAATCCATTGCCACATATGGAATACTGGCTTGGGGAAGTGCTACAGATATAGCAATTGACCCAATTCAAAAGATACAAAAGGCGATAATTAAACTAATCCTTCAAGTGCCTTTCTACACACATTCAAGCGAAATATACAAAACATTAGAAGTCATGTCAATAAAACAACTTTATGCCAAATCTGCTCTGTTATACTTCCTCCAAAACAAACTCCATATTCCAATCCAACCAAAAACAATAATAAAAACCCGGTCCTTAACAAATATAACCCTGAGCATACCGATAACACACACCACTCACGGACAAAGACATTTTCAGTATTATGCAACCAAACTTTTTAATTATATGCCGATTACTCTGAAACAACTCCTAACTGCAAATACATCTACCAACATTCACAAAAAACATATCACAGCCTGGATCAAAAATCAAGACATTCACTTTATACAAAATACTTTAATCCCTAACCAAACTTAACCAAACTATAAAATAAATAAACATGTCTTTCAAGAATTTACCAACTATTCATATGTACATATATATACCTTATACGTATTTTTTTTTCTTCTAAATATTCAATGTGCAATTATCATTAAAATGTAAAAAAAGAAGATAAAAAAACTAACTTTCTACTACAACACATAAATACCTGTACTTGTCACACTTAATCATAAACACGTAAACACCTCAGCACAGGTTCTCCTAGTGAGGTGTTCACGAAACATACAATATTACCAACCAACAGTTTCACCTTCTCAAACCTACCTTACACCCAACATAATGAAATGAAATATTAATATGTAAAAACTTTTTTTTTCAAAATATTTTATGTAAAGATGTTTATAATAAGGTAAAAACTGTAATATATATAGATATAAATAAATAAAAAAAAAATAAAAAAAAGTGAGTTGGAGGACTGTTTGTGAAAACCACAGCCGCTTTGATTATGGTACATTACATATTACACTTGTAATGGCTCCTATTGGTTGAGTTATGAAACGGAAATGACGCTAGGTCTACGCTCATTTGCCGCTTTGATTCTCACCTTTCAAATATTGGTTGAGATTGTTTTGGTAAAGTTTCGTTTCTACCGCGTGTAAACTGCACTCGAATTTTTTTGTCTTAGTTGCCCTCCTCCCAGTTTTCAGCTTAAGATTTTAGGGCTCAAAGTTAGCTTGATAAATAGCTGTAGGCACTTTTTTCTTACGGAGTGACCATCTAGGGTTTTGTCTATCTACGTAACGCCACTATAATAATAATAATAACAGAGATGCTAATACATAAAGTGCCGATCACAAGAGACGATTGATGGATGATTTATTTCTAAATTATATTTTCGGTAAACATTCGTACATAATGGGCATGAATTGAATAGTGGTAGCGATGCTAGCGAACCGGAGATGAGATTAATTATTATTTAGATTAAAAAAACAGTTAGGTTACAACATACCTTAAGCTTTTTTTCAAAGCAATTCATTTTTTTATATTGATAAGCACAGATATGTGGAATGCGGAATTTGGTTTTTTGTCACGCATTAAATTTTATCAATTATAAAGTAATATATATATATATATTAATGTTTAGTTTTGGGAAAACTCACTCACTTTTTTGTCGGCGCAAAAACGACCAGTACGCCCTTTGCGTTTCACCCACCTTAAGGTTCAGTTTCGGTTGAAGCAAATTGGGAATGAAAACTGTAAGCAAATTTTTAATGACAAAATAAAATATATACAGGGGTTTATTCTCCGATACGAATCGGCGGCGAAAACTAGAAGCTCTGCTCGAATCACTCGATTCGGCTCGGTCATATTTCCCGCCGACAGATGGCGATGGTAAAAAAAAAAATGACGAAAAAACCCCTTAATTTCACAAAGGAAAATGCTAGGACCGTTGACGCAGATCTCAAATGTCAAAGTTTTAGCCTAACAAAACGGAACTCTCGGCGGTTTCGGTCGTTGTTTTTCGGAAAACGACATTACCGCCGAAAAACCGATTCCGGGCTAGATGTTTTTTGAAAATACGATAGCCGGATAGATTCCGCAACTTTTAGCACCAATAAAACATATGATTTTCATATAAAATACGTCAGGAGATGCTGACAAAACTCGAAATTTTCCGAAAAAAAATCATCAAAATACGCGCTCACAGATTCCATCGGAAGTTTAAATATTTGCTGGCCAGTTCAAATTAACACGTTTTTCATTCGGGGTAGGTACCTACTTATTTCGGTAGTATTGCAAATATGATGAAAAAAGCTAAGATTGCCGGAATCTAAGGAAATGCGCAGGTACCTACCTGAATGGGTACCTACACAACGAATTAGGTTTTAATGCAATAAATACTAAGGTATGGTTGTTTCGATGATACAGAATAATTGAACTTTTTTTATTTTTTATAACTTTTTTTCTGTGATGGTTCTACTCAAATTCTATTGTTTTATCATTACAGACCAGTTACATCACAAAACTGAAATAATTACAGAACTCGAACGGAACTTTATAGAACTGAAAATTTACTAGAAAAATTTAAAGAATTGTCAATTTTTTTTATTAATTATTTTTTTTTGTTTTTAAGTGTGTTCTATTTGAACATTGTATATATATATATACATTACGCGTGTTCTAGGTAGGTACTTACTTGCAGGGACTTTTTTCATTTAAAAATCAAAACATGATATTGAATGAATTTATTTGTAGTGAAAATTATTTTATGCTCAACAGCATAATGGCGTCGTTTTGGTGAAATATTACAACAAAGTACCTACTTAGTACTTACACTTGCAAAATGAAATACAATACAACTACAATAGTGAGCTCCGGCATAATGAAATTTTGCACTGCTAAACCGTGCAACCGATTGTTATTGTTAATGGACTATTTGTGCGTAAATAAATTATTATATACATCGGGTACCCGGCATGCGTTGCGAGGCCACTTTAACTTCGGGGTCAACTAAACCGTAATGGTTCCCTACCAAGTCCCGGGAAACAACATTATAAAATTATGCACTTTATAAAATTATATACAACGGGTACCCGGCATGCGTTGCAAGGCCGCTTTAACCTCAGGGTCAATAAAACTGTAATGTTTCCATCCGAAGTCCTGGGAAACTACATTATAATGCAAGCGCCTGCACTATGTAACATTATATACTACGGGTACCCGGCATGCGTTGCAAGGCCACTTTAACCTCAGGGTCAACTAAACTCTAATGGTTCCATCCCAAGTCCCCGGAAACTACATTATAATGCAAGCGCCTGCACTATATAACATTATATACAACGGGTACCCGGCATGCGTTGCAAGGTCACTGTAACCTAGGGGTCAACTTTACTGTAATGGTTTCATCCCGATTCCCGGGAAATAAAATTTTAATGCAAGCGCCTGCAATTTTTAACATAATATACAACGGTTACTCGACATGCGTTGCAAGGTCATTGTAACCTCGGGGTCAACTTAACTGTAATGGTTCCATTCCAATTCCTGGGAAATTACATTTTAATGCAAGCGCTGCACTACATAACATTATATACAACGGGTACCCGGCATGCGTTGCAAGGTCACTGTAACCTCAGGTTTCTTCATATATTTAATTTAACACACACTCTTCCTCGCTTCATCCACGTTCACACGTCAAATCGCATAGTGTTTAAACCCGTCAGTTGCTTCTGCAACGGGCAAAACCTAGTATATAGTATTGTTTGGTTTTGGGAGAGGTCTTTTTCCGCGCACTTTTTGGTTGACGCAAAAACGACCAGTACGCCCTTTGCGTTTCACCCACCTCAAGGTTCACTTTCGGTCGAAGCAAATTGGGACTGAAAACTGTAAGCAAATTTTTTTCGACAAAATGAAATATATACAGGGATTTATTCTCCGATACGAATCGGCGGCGAAAACTAGAAGCTCTACTCGAATCACTCGATTCGGCTCGGTTGTATTTCCCGCCGACAGATAGCGTTTCAAAAAAAAAATGACAAAAAAAGACTTAGCATTTTCCTCAAAGGAAAATGCTAGGTCTATGGTCAAAATCTTAGATGTCAAATTTTTAGCCTAACAAAACGGAACTCTCGGCGGTTTCGGTCGTTGTTTTTCGGAAAACGACATTACCGCCGAAAAACCGATTCCGGGCTAGATGTTTTTTGAAAATACGATAGCCGGATAGATTCCGCAACTTTTAACACCAATAAAACATATGATTCTCATATAAAATACGTCAGGAGATGCTGACGAAACACGAAATTTTCCGAAAAAAAATCATCAAAATACGCGCTCACAGATTCCATCGGAAGTTTAAATATTCCTGGCCAGTTCAAATTAATACGTTTTTCATTCGGGGTAGGTACCTACTTATTTCGGTAGTATTGCAAATATGATGAAAAAAGCTAAGATTGCCGGAATCTAAGGAAATGCGCAGGTACCTACCTGAATGGGTACCTACACAACGAATTAGGTTTTAATGCAATAAATACTACGGTAAGGTTGTTTCGATGATACAGAATAATGGAACTTTTTTTAAGTTAATTTTCACGTTCTGTGATGGTTCTACTCAAATTCTATTGTTTTATCATTACAGACCAGTTACATCACAAAACTGAAATAATTACAGAACTCGAACGGAACTTTATAGAACTGAAAATTTACTAGAAAAATTTAAAGAATTGTCAATTTTTTTTATTAATTATTATTTTTTATTTTTAAGTGTGTTCTATTTGAACATTGTTAAATAAAAAAATATATATATATATATATATATATATATATATATACATTACGCGTGTTCTAGGTAGGTACTTACTTGCGGGGACTTTTTTCATTTAAAAATCAAAACATGATATTGAATGAATTTATTTATAGTGAAAATTATTTTATGCTCAACAGCATAATGGCGTCGTTTTGGTGAAATATTACAACAAAGTACCTACTTAGTACTTACACTTGCAAAATGAAATACAATACAACTACAATAGTGAGCTCCGGCATAATGAAATTTTGCACTGCTAAACCGTGCAACCGATTGTTATTATTAATGGACTATTTGTGCGTAAATAAATTAATTATATACAGCGGGTACCCGGCATGCGTTGCGAGGCCACTTTAACTTCGGGGTCAACTAAACCGTAATGGTTCCCTACCAAGTCCCGGGAAACAACATTATAAAATTATGCACTTTATAAAATTATATACAACGGGTACCCGGCATGCGTTGCAAGGCCACTTTAACCTAAGGGTCAACTAAACTGTAATGGTTCCATCCCAAGTCCCCGGAAACTACATAATAATGCAAGCGCCTGCACTATGTAACATTATATACAACGGGTACCCGGCGTGCGTTGCAAGGTCACTGTAACCTAGGAGTCAACTTTACTGTAATGGTTTCATCCCGATTCCCGGGAAATAAAATTTTAATGCAAGCGCCTGCAATTTATAACATAATATACAACGGGTACACGGCATGCGTTGCAAGGTCACTGTAACTTCGGGGTCAACTTAACTGTAATGGTTCCATCCCAATTCCCGGGAAATAACATTTTAAAGCAAGTGCCTGCAATATATAACATGATATACAACGGTTACTCGGCATGCGTTGCAAGGTCACTGTAACCTCGGGATCAACTTAACTGTAATGGTTCCATTCCAATTCCTGGGAAATTACATTTTAATGCAAGCGCTGCACTACATAACATTATATACAACGGGTACCCGGCATGCGTTGCAAGGCCACTGTGAACTCAGGTTTCTTCATATATTTAATTTAACACACACTCCTCCTCGCTTCATCCACGTTCACACGTCAAATCGCATAGTGTCTTAACCCGTCAGTTGCTTCTGCAACGGGCAAAACCTAGTATATAGTATTGTTCACTTTGGGGAAAACTCACTCACTTTTTTGTCGGCGCAAAAATGACCAGTACGCCCTTTGCGTTTCACCAACCTCAAGGTTCACTTTCGGTCGAAGCAAATTCAGACAAGAAGCTGGGATCCTTTTTTTTTCGACAAAAAAAATATATACAGGGATTTATTCTCCGATACGAATCGGCGGCGAAAACTAGAAGCTCTACTCGAATCACTCGATTCGGCTCGGTTGTATTTCCCGCCGACAGACGGCGTTTGAAAAAAAAAAGTGACGAAAAAACCCGCTAATTTCACAAGGGAAAATGCTATATAGGACTATTGACATAGGTCAGGATCTCAGATGTCAAATTTTTAGCCTAACAAAACGGAACTCTCGGCGGTTTCGGTCGTTGTTTTTCGGAAAACGACATTACCGCCGAAAAACCGATTCCGGGCTAGATGTTTTTTGAAAATACGATAGCCGGATAGATTCCGCAACTTTTAACACCAATAAAACATATGATTCTCATATAAAATACGTCAGGAGATGCTGACAAAACTCGAAATTTTCCGAAAAAAAAATCATCAAAATACGCGCTCACAGATTCCATCGGAAGTTTAAATATTTGCTGGCCAGTTCAAATTAACACGTTTTTCATTCGGGGTAGGTACCTACTTATTTCGGTAGTATTGCAAATATGATGAAAAAAGCTAAGATTGCCGGAATCTAAGGAAATGCGCAGGTACCTACCTGAATGGGTACCTACACAACGAATTAGGTTTTAATGCAATAAATACTAAGGTAAGGTTGTTTCGATGATACAGAATAATTGAACTTTTTTTAAGTTAATTTTCACGTTCTGTGATGGTTCTACTCAAATTCTATTGTTTTATCATTACAGACCAGTTACATCACAAAACTGAAATAATTACAGAACTCGAACGGAACTTTATAGAACTGAAAATTTACTAGAAAAATTTAAAGAATTGTCAACTTTTTTTTATTAATTATTTTATTTTTATTTTTAAGTGTGTTTTATTTGGACATTGTTAAATAAAAAAAATAATTACGCGTGATCTAGGTAGGTACTTACTTGCAGGGACTTTTTTCATTTAAAAATCAAAACATGATATTGAATGAATTTATTTGTAGTGAAAATTATTTTATGCTCAACAGCATAATGGCGTCGTTTTGGTGAAATATTACAACAAAGTACCTACTTAGTACTTACACTTGCAAAATGAAATACAATACAACTACAATAGTGAGCTCCGGCATAATGAAATTTTGCACTGCTAAACCGTGCAACCAATTGTTATTGTTAATGGACTATTTGTGCGTAAATAAATTAATTATATACAGCGGGTACCCGGCATGCGTTGCGAGGCCACTTTAACTTCGGGGTCAACTAAACCGTAATGGTTCCCTACCAAGTCCCGGGAAACAACATTGTAAAATTATGCACTTTATAAAATTATATACAACGGGTACCCGGCATGCGTTGCAAGGCCGCTTTAACCTCGGGGTCAATAAAACTGTAATGTTTCCATCCGAAGTCCTGGGAAACTACATTATAATGCAAGCGCCTGCACTATGTAACATTATATACTACGGGTACCCGGCATGCGTTGCAACTGCACTTTAACCTCAGGGTCAACTAAACTGTTATGGTTCCATCCCAAGTCCCCGGAAACTACATTATAATGCAAGCGCCTGCACTATATAACATTATATACAACGGGTACCCGGCATGCGTTGCAAGGTCACTGTAACCTCGGGGTCAACTTAATTATAATGGTTCCATCCCAAGTCCCGGGAAACTACATTATAATGCAAGCGCCTGCACTATATAAAATTATATACAACGGGTACCCGGCGTGCGTTGCAAGGCCACTTTAACCTCGGGGTCAATAAAACTGTAATGTTTCCGTCCCAAGTCCCGGGAAACTGCATTATAATGCAAGCGCCTGCACTATTTAACATTATATATAACGGGTATCTGGCATAAGTAAGTGAAGTTTTACTTCAGTCGTGTGGTCTAAAGCACACTTTTTTTAATTTATTTTCACGTTCTGTGTTATTTTGTCTTCGATCGCGATGAAACTTTGGGGATTTCATGTGCGCATCGCCTCAATTCTTTCTGTATAAAATAGTGAGCTCTGGCATCATGAAATTATGCATTGCTAAACCGTTCATCCGATTGCGATGAAACTTTGGGGATTTGATTGCTGCATCCCTTCGATTCTTTCTGTATAAAATAGTGAGCTTGGGCATCATAAGATTATGCATTGCTAAACCGTTCTTCCGATTGCGTTTGGGGATTTGATGTGCGCAGGCCGGCAATGGTTTTTGTGCACAACAGTGAGCTCTGGTATCATGAAATTACGCATTGCTAAACCAATTAACCGATTGCAATGAAAATTTGATATTTAACCGATTTATATTTAATTTAACACACACTCCTCCTCGCTTCATCCACGTTCACACGTCAAATCGCATAGTGTTTAAACCCGTTTATTGCTTTTGCAATGGGCCCAGCTAGTATATATATATTAATGTTCAGTTTTGGGGTAGGTCAGGGAAAAGGTCACTTTTTCCGCTCACGCCATTGGTCGAGAAAACTCACTTTTTCCGCTCACGCCATTGGTCGAAAAAACTCACTTTCGATTTGAGGGGAAAAGCTACCACTTTGCCCCTCGGGTGGGTGAAACCTCACGGGTCACTTTGGCTTGCGAAAATTGGGTAAAATTTGGCAAGCCAAATTGATCTCTAAGCTCATCCGATTTCAAAGGCCCCACGGTTCACTCTTCTTCGAAGCGAATTCATTGTATCTATCTCTTTTCAAATGCCCGGAAAAGTTGAGAAAGATATATCGAAAATCTCCCATACAAAACTGATTTTTGTTAGAAATTTATTCCGATTAATTAAACGGCGATCTCGGAAATAACGTTGAAAAAATGACATTTTAAAGGCCCTTTGCGGGGTGATAAAATACGACGAAAAAAAACATTTTGCGAGACATTTTTTTTAATAATCATAAATTATACAAGATTTAGAAACTTTTAAAACAAAAACATGTGTAGCTTCCCATTTAAAATGTTTCACAATATCGCGTCAAACTTTGCAATTATATCTGACATTTGCGAAAAATCCAACAACATCGAAAATGCACATCGTTCTCAGCCTGTTAAATCGGTAGATATTTGAAATGTTTATTTATTTTCTTCAACCTTGCAATACTGAACATGGAACACTATCCAAAACCACCTGAGGTTTTCAGTCAGGCCATGACACCGTTGGCTGACGTAATTTGTATGGGAAATGTTCTTAAACCAGCGCAGGTGTTCGATTTTCAGGCTTTGCTTGAGGTGGTTATGACGACTTTTATCGGTTGTCTTGCCATATAGATAAAATATTGTTTTAGAATATTTTGATGAACTAGGTAGGTACCCTGAAAATTACATAAACGGATAAATAATTATCCACGGGTATCATCTATAAATTATAGCTCATGAACGACTGGTCCAAATTGGATAATTCTTTTTGAGTTGGTTTCGTTATTGTTCGGGCAAGGTTTGTATAAGACGACTGATGAGCTCTGGAATAATAAAATTTGTTTAAAATGAATCGCCGAAATCTATAAATGCGCATAGCTTCCGAGCGAATGCACAAAATTGAATAATTCTTTCGTTGTTGTATTTGTTATTACTAGGACAAGTTTTGAATAAAATTACTGGTGAGCTCTGGCATAACGAAATTTGTTTAAAAATGATTCGCCGAAATGTAAGTACGCTCATAACTTCAGAACGACTGCACGCAATTGAATAATTCTTTTTTTGTTGCGATCCTTATTGTTAGGACAAAGATTGTATGCAACTACTGGTGAGCTCTGGCATTTTGAAATATGTTTAAAAATTAATCGATGAAATGTAAGAACGCGCATAACTTCGGAACGACTGCACCTAATTGGGTAATTATTTTTTTGTTGTTATCGTTATTGTAAGGACAAGTATTGAATAAAACTACTGGTGAGCTCTGGCATTATGAAATTTGCATAAAAATGAATCGTCGAAATGTATGTACGCGTATAACTTCCGAAAGACTGCACCAAATTGAATAATTCTTTTTTTGATATGTTTGTTTATTGGCTGGTGAGCTTTGGCATTACGAAATTTGCATAAAAATATTTCCATAGGTGGCACGCGAGCTGTTTGAAAACTAAATGTAACGGCAATGAAAGGTGAATTTATATGCAGTTAATTATTTTTTTACATGAGCTCAACACAGGAGACCCTGAGGAAAATAATTTCCCTCAGGGTCATGTCATCTTTGGAGATGCTGGGTGAAGAGTTTTTAAAGGCAAAGAAGGAGATGAGAGTTCTGGGAAGGAAAAGGGTTTAAGGGGTGGGTAGGGGTCTGGGGTTCAGTGTGTCCTGGTCATCCGCATCCAAGACCTAGACAAACCTCACCCCATGAACCCGGGCACCCCTACTAAATCACCAAACGTAGCGAACCACTTGGAGTGACCTACGGCATAGGTGTTGGTTATCCAATAAAGGTCAACTTTGGGGATTTGTATTTCTACATAACATTATAAACAACGGGTACCCGGCATGCGTTGCAACATCACTGTAACCTCGGGGTCAACTTAACTGTAATGGTTCCATTCCAAGTTCCGGGAAACTACATTAAAATGCAAGCGCCTTGCAAACGCATGCAATGTATTATAAAATTATATACAAAGGGTACCCGGCATGCGTTACAAGGTCACTGCAACCTCAGGTAGAACTCAGGATGAAATTATGCAGTGTTAAACTTTTTTTTTTACATTAGCCCCACACAGGAGGCTCCAAGGAAAACAATTTCCCTAGGGGCCTATGTCATCTTTGAGGATGCTGTGTGGAGGGTTTTTAAGAGAAAGGAAGGAGAAGAAGATATGGGAAGGAAAAGGGTATGAGGGGTGTTAAGTAATCTGGGGGTCAGTGTGGCCAGGAGTGACGGACGTGTGAATCTATTCCTCACACTGCGGTGCAAGGCGAAGGGTTGGGAGAATCTGGGTGGAGAGGTCGAAATCCTCCCTTAATCAGTCTCCTCCAATCCAACCCGCCACGCAGTGCTATGTCATCTTTGAGGATGCTGTGCGGAGGGTTTTTTAAGGGAAATGGTGGAGAAGAAGATATGGGAAGGAAAAAGGTATGAGGGGTGGGTAGGAATCTGGGGGTCAGTGTGGCCAGGAGTGACGGACGTATGAATCTATTCCTCACACTGCGGTGCAAGGCGAGGGGT
The DNA here is from genome assembly GCA_917880885.1 of Limnephilus marmoratus. Lineage (NCBI taxonomy): Eukaryota > Metazoa > Arthropoda > Insecta > Trichoptera > Limnephilidae > Limnephilus > Limnephilus marmoratus. Next base: position 27,520,530 of record OU862924.1, on the reverse strand, counting down.
TAGGAAAATCTGGGTGGAGAGGTCAGAAGCCTCTTAGAATTTGAACAGAACTTTCACAGAACGTAAAAAGTAACTTGAAAAAATGGAAGATTTTTAACCTTTTTTTTACAACTCAACAGTGTTAAACTTTTTTTTACATTAGCTCCACACAGGAGGCTCCAAGGAAAACAATTTCCCTAGGGGCCTACGTCATCTTTGAGGATGCTGTGCGGAGGGTTTTTTAAGGGAAAGGAAGGAGAAGAAGATATGGGAAGGAAAAGGGTATGAGAGGTGGGTAGGAATCTGGGGGTCAGTGTGGCCAGGAGTAACGGACTTATGAATCTATTCCTCACACTGCGGGGCATGGCAAAGGATTGGGAGAATCTGGCTGGAGAGGTCGAGATCCCCCCTCAATCAGTCTCCTCCGATCCAGTCTGCCACGCAGTGGTTGGTCAAACGTATCCGCTTCCAAGACCTAGACACACCTCACCCCATGAACCCGGGCACCCCTACTAAATCACCAAACGTAGCGAACCACTTGGGGTGACCTACAGCAGAGGTGTTGGTTATCCAATAAAGGTCAATTTTGGGGATTTGTATTTCTACATAACATTATATAACACGGGTACCCGGCATGCGTTGCAAGATCACTGAAACCTTGGGGAGAACTCAGGATGAAATTATGCAGTGTTAAACTTTTTTTTACATTAGCTCCACACAGGAGACTCCAAGGAAAACAATTTCCCTAGGGGCCTATGTCATCTTTGAGGATGCTGAGCGGAGGGTTTTTAAGGGAAAGGAAGGAGAAGAAGATATGGGAAGGAAAAGGGTATGAGGGGTGTTAAGGAATCTGGGGGTCAGTGTGGCCAGGAGTGATGGACGCATGAATCTATTCCTCACACTGCGGTGCAAGGCGAAGGGTTGAGAGAATCTGGCTGGAGAGATAAAAAGCCTCCCTCAATCAGTCTCCTCCGATCCAGCCCGCCACGCAGTGGTTGGGCGAACGTATCCGCCACCAAGATCTAGACAAATACATACAGTTTCAGAATACAATAGTGAGCTTTGGCATCATGAAATTACACAAGAAAAGGCCCGTTCTAAATCCTAGGGGCCTGCGTCATATTTGAGGATGCTGTGGGGTGGGTTTTTTAAGGGAAAGGAAGGAGAAGAAGATATGGGAAAGAAAAAGGTCTGAGGGGTGTTTAGGAATCTGGGGGACAGTGGCCAGGAGAGACGGACGTATGAATCTATTCCTCACACTGCGGTGCAAGCCGAAGGGTTGGGAGAATCTGGCTGGAGAGGTCAAAAGCCTTCCAATAATTATGGTAACAAGGGAAAGGATAAGAGGGAGATTAATGGACTTTTTGTGCGTAAATAAATAAATTATATACAGCGGGTACCCGGCATGCGTTGCAAGGCCACTTTAACCTCGGGGTCCATTAAACTGTAATGGTTCCATCCCGAATCTCGGAAAACAACATTATAATGCAAGCGCCTGTAATATATAACATTATAAACAACGGGTACCTGGCATGCGTTGCAAGGTCACTGTAACCTCGGGGTCAACTTTACTGTAATGGTTCCATCCTGATTCCCGGGAAATAACATTTTAAAGCAAGTGCCTGCAATATATAATATGATATACAACGGTTACTCGGCATGCGTTGCAAGGTCACTGTAACCTCGGGGTCAACTTAACTGTAATGGTTCCATCCCGATTCCCGGGAAATAAAATTTTAATGCAAGCGCCTGCAATTTATAACATAATATACAACGGGTACCTGGCATGCGTTGCAAGATCACTGTAACCTCGGGGTCAACTTTACTGTAATGGTTCCATCCCGATTCCCGGGAAATAAAATTTTAATGCAAGCGCCTGCAATTTACAACGTAATATACAACGGGTACACGGCATGCGTTGCAAGGTCACTGTAACCTCGGGGTCAACTTAACTGTAATGGTTCCATCCCAATTCCCGGGAAATAACATTTTAAAGCAAGTGCCTGCAATATATAACATGATATACAACGGTTACTCGGCATGCGTTGCAAGGTTACTGTAACCTCGGGGTCAACTTAACTGTAATGGTTCCATTTTAATTCCTGGCAAATTACATTTTAATGCAAGCGCTGCACTACATAACATTATATACAACGGGTACCCGGCATGCGTTGCAAGGTCACTGTGAACTAAGGTTTCTTCATATATTTAATTTAACACACACTCCTCCTCGCTTCATCCACGTTCACACGCAAATCGCTTAATGTTTTAATCTATCAGTTGCTTCTGCAACGGGCAAAACCTAGTATATATTAATGCTCAGTTTTGGGGTAGGTCGGGAAAAGGTCACTTTTTCCGCTCACGCCATTGGTCGGAAAAACTCACTTTTTCCGCTCACGCCATTGGTCGAAAAAACTCACTTTCGATTTGAGGGGAAAAGCTACCACTTTGCCCCTCGGGTGGGTGAAACCTCACGGGTCACTTTGGCTTGCGAAAATTGGGTAAAATTTGGCAAGCCAAATTGATCTCTGAGCTCATCCGATTTCAAAGGCCCCACGGTTCACTCTTCTTCGAAGCGAATTCATTGTATCTATCTCTTTTCAAATGCCCGGAAAAGTTGAGAAAGATATATCGAAAATCTCCCATACAAAACTGATTTTTGTTAGAAATTTATTCCAATTAATTAAACGGCTATCTCGGAAATAACGTTGAAAAAATGACATTTTAAAGGCCCTTTGCGGGGTGATAAAATACGACGAAAAAAAACATTTTGCGAGACATTTTTTTTAATAATCATAAATTATACAAGATTTAGAAACTTTTAAAACAAAAACATGTGTAGCTTCCCATTTAAAATATTTCACAATATCGCGTCAAACTTTGCAATTATATCTGACATTTGCGAAAAATCCAACAACATCGAAAATGCACATCGTTCTCAGCCTGTTAAATCGGTAGATATTTGAAATGTTTATTTATTTTCTTCAACCTTGCAATACTGAACATGGAACACTATCCAAAACCACCTGAGGTTTTCAGTCAGGCCATGACACCGTTGGCTGACGTAATTTGTATGGGAAATGTTCTTAAACCAGCGCAGGTGTTCGATTTTCAGGCTTTGCTTGAGGTGGTTATGACAACTTTTATCGGTTGTCTTGCCATATAGATAAAATATTGTTTTAGAATATTTTGATGAACTAGGTAGGTACCCTGAAAATTACATAAACGGATAAATAATTATCCACGGGTATCATCTATAAATTATAGCTCATGAACGACTGGTCCAAATTGGATAATTCTTTTTGAGTTGGTTTCGTTATTGTTCGGGCAAGGTTTGTATAAGACGACTGATGAGCTCTGGAATAATAAAATTTGTTTAAAATGAATCGCCGAAATCTATAAATGCGCATAGCTTCCGAGCGAATGCACAAAATTGAATAATTCTTTCGTTGTTGTATTTGTTATTACTAGGACAAGTTTTGAATAAAATTACTGGTGAGCTCTGGCATAACGAAATTTGTTTAAAAATGATTCGCCGAAATGTAAGGACGCTCATAACTTCAGAACGACTGCACGTAATTGAATAATTCTTTTTTTGTTGGGTTCCTTATTGTTAGGACAAAGTTTGTATACAACTACTGGTGAGCTCTGGCATTTTGAAATATGTTTAAAAATTAATCGATGAAATGTAAGTACGCGCATAACTTCGGAACGACTGCACCTAATTGGGTAATTATTTTTTTGTTGTTATCGTTATTGTAAGGACAAGTTTTAAATAAAACTACTGGTGAGCTCTGGCATTATGAAATTTGCATAAAAATGAATCGTCGAAATGTATGTACGCGTATAACTTCCGAAAGACTGCACCAAATTGAATAATTCTTTTTTTGTTATGTTTGTTTATTGGCTGGTGAGCTCTGGCATTTTTGCAAAATTTGCATAAAAATATTTCAATAGGTGGCACGCGAGCTGTTTGAAAACTAAATGTAACGGCAATGAAATAATGAGCGCGGGAGGGGGGGAAAAATACCACGGAGGGGGGAGGGTAACCTGGGAAGGCGGAGGGGAACCCGTGAGGGGGTTTTGCGGGATGGAGAAAGGGGGGGGGGGGGTAGAGTACGCTATGAAAGAATATTTTTTCTGTTCTTTTTTTTACTCGAATAAAACAAAATTTTAAAAGTATAAATACCAGGAGTGCAGAACTAAGCAAGGGAAAATATATTAAGAACATGTTTTTTTTCAATTATTTCTGGCTTTTTGGGAAAGGTGAATTTATATGCATTTAATTTTTTTTTTTTACATGAGCTCCACACAGGACGCCGTGGGGAAAATAATTTCCCTCAGGTCCTACGTCATCTTTGGGGATGCTGTGTGGAGGATTTTTTTTAGGAAAGGAAGGAGATGAGAGTTCTGGGAAGGAAAAGGGTTTAAGGGGTGGGTAGGTATCTGGGGTTCAGTGTGTCCTGGGCATCCGCCTCCAAGACCTAGACAGACCTCACCCCATGAACCCGGGCACCCCTACTAAATCACCAAATGTAGCGAACCACTTGGGGTGACCTATGGCAGAGGTGTTGGTTAACCAATAAAGGTCAACTTTGGGGATTTGTATTTCTACATAACATTATATACAACGGGTACCCGGCATGCGTTGCAACAACACTGTAACCTCGGGGTCAACTTAACTGTAATGGTTCCATTCCAAGTTCCGGGAAACTACATTATAATTCAAGCGCCTTGCAAACGCATGCACTGTATTATAACATTACATACAACGGGTACCCGGCATGCGTTGCAACATCACTGTAATCTCAGGGTCAACTTAACTGTAATGGTTCCATTCCAAGTTCCGGGAAACTACATTATAATGCAAGCGCCTTGCAAACGCCTGCTTTATATTATAACATTATATACAAAGGGTACCCGGCATGCGTTGCAACATCACTGTAATCTCGGGGTCAACTTAACTGTAATGGTTCCATTCCAAGTTCCGGGAAACTACATTATAATGCAAGCGCCTTGCAAACGCCTGCAATATATTATAACATTATATACAACGGGTACCCGGCATGCGTTGCAAGATCACTGTAACCTCGGGGTCAACTTAACTGTAATGGTTCCATTCCAATTCCTGGCAAATTACATTTTAATGCAAGCGCTGCACTACATAACATTATATACAACGGGTACCCGGCATGCGTTGCAAGGTCACTGTGAACTAAGGTTTCTTCATATATTTTATTTAACCCACACTCCTCCTCGCTTCATCCACGTTCACACGCAAATCGCATAATTTTTTAACCCGTTAGTTGCATTTTTGCAACGGGCCCCGCTAGTATATATATTAATGCTCAGTTTTGGGGTAGGTCAGGGAAAAGGTCACTTTTTCCGCTCACGCCATTGGTCGAAAAAACTCACTTTTTCCGCTCACGCCATTGGTCGAAAAAACTCACTTTCGATTTGAGGGGAAAAGCTACCACTTTGCCCCTCGGGTGGGTGAAACCTCACGGGTCACTTTGGCTTGCGAAAATTGGGTAAAATTTGGCAAGCCAAATTGATCTCTAAGCTCATCCGATTTCAAAGGCCCCACGGTTCACTCTTCTTCGAAGCGAATTCATTGTATCTATCTCTTTTCAAATGCCCGGAAAAGTTGAGAAAGATGTAGCGAAAATCTCCCATACAAAACTGATTTCGCTAGGTACGCAGATTTTAAATGTCATCTTTCATTTTTCGTTTTCCCACCGGCCGACTGGCATACGCGATTTTGTCGAAAATATCACGCTTGGAAGCCAAAATTTAGTGAAATTCCGTCAACAAGAGTTTTTCAAAGGTCAATTGACCGTCGTAATTATCACTTTTCTCAAAAACATCGTTGTAATATTCATTTGAAAACAGACATGTGCAAAAAAACAACATAAAAGTCGAGTATTGAAACTAATCTTTAAAATTATGTACTGTTTTCACGGCGCCGCCAGACGACAGGACATAGAATTAAAACATTTCATTAGAAAAATTTAAAAATAGACTAAAATTCAAATTCGAACGCGAAACAAAATTGGAGTGTCTTAAATTGGCGTTGTTAGCAGGTTTTAAAATCGAATTTCATCATTCATGAATCGTTATTATGCCGGTACACGGTGGTAAAAAAAATACTGCTCGAAATATAATAATTATTTTTTTAATTATTTTGAATGATAATTTTCTTGATATTTTTTTTTTCGAAAATATAGTCGGGCCTTCACGACTAACGTTTGAGCGGCGTAGAAACATTTCTCAAATGACGATGCTTAGAATTTCCGTTTTTTTCCATACATGTATCGTTGTGAATAATTATTTATTACCAAAGTAGTATGCGCGTTCGTGGATTTAAAAGTTGGATGTTTGACCGATGTCATTTCTAGAAAAATATTTAAAAAAAAGACGATTTTATTTTTATTTTAAAAAAAATATTATTATTTAATCAATTTATTTTTACCAAAAATGAGTAACGCAGTTTTGGCGGACCCTGTTATTTAGAACACACAGATAAACCATGCAACTTAGTGATGGAAATAAGTGCTTAGGTACCTACCTACCGGCTTACCGACTTACTACCGTGGTTTTTTTGCGAAAATGAGTAGGTACCTAGACGAATTATGTAGGTACTTACGTTGGATGCCGGGTTGTTGCAATAAAATTGAAGAATTCAACATTTCTTTAAAGTTAATTCTAACGTTCTGCGTAAGTTCTATTCGAGTTCTGTTGTTATATCATTTTATCCAGTTGCACCACAAAACTGAAATAATTACAGAACTTTAAAATAACTTTCACAAAACGTGATAATTAACTTGAAAATTTTAAAGAATTATTAAATTTTTTTGAAAGAACCTATCAAAAAATTTTTCATTTATGAATGTGTAGGTAAAGTTTCGTTCTTTTTGGACATTCTCAAATAATAATACCAGTAATGGCCAGTACCTACTTATGAGGGAACGTTGTTGTCGAAATAATGAGAAATTAATATATTGTGTAAATTTAATAGCAAAGATGGTACAATTTTTTTTTTCAAATGGTGTAGGTACTTTAAAATTGTACGGAAATTAATTGTTTTATACATTATTAACTAAATTTTAATGATAATACGGCACAAGAGTCCCAACTACTGAAGTCAGTGAAACTATGGCATCCCCAGTTGGGGTATGTTGTGAGGCTAAAGGTAGTGGGGAGGGGAGGGAGATGGAGACGAGGAAGGTGGGGAAGTACCTGGCTATTCAGATCTGGTCACCAAAAACGGCAAAATCCATTTCAAGCAACGTTATGAAAATGAATAAATTTAAATATCTTAACATGGTTAATTTTTTGCCAAATTATGCAGGTAAAAGCACACTTTTTTTAAGTTAATTTTCACGTTCTGTGTTAATTCTTCTTCGATTCCGATGAAACTTTGGGGACCTTCGATTCTTAATATATAAAATGGTGAGCTCTGGCATCATGAAATTATGCATTGCTAAACCGTTCATCGGATTGCGATGAAACTTTGGGAATTTGATGTGTGCATGCCTCAGATGGCGTCTAGATACTTCTGTTTGACAGGTTTCAGCTGCTAGGCCCTGCGGGTGGCCTTATACATACGTATGTTTAACCACTGAGCGTTGCTCTCCTCGCCTTATTTGCCTTTAAAAACCCTCAACACAACATCTCCAAAGATGAAATGACCCCGAGGGAAATTATTTTCCTCAGGGTCTCCTTTGTGTAGCTCATGTAAAAAAAGGATAAATACCAGGAGTGCAGAACTAAGCAAGGGAAAAAATATTAAGGAAATGTTTTTTTTTTTTTCAATTATTTCTGGCTTTCACCATCCAAGGGTATTCTATGTAGGTCATCATTTAAGACTGACATAGACAGGAAAGGTGAATTTATATGCATTTTTTTTTTTTTTTTTACATGAGCTCCACACAGGAGGCCGTGGGGAAAATAATTTCCCTCAGGGCCTACGTCATCTTTGGGGATGCTGTGTGGAGGATTTTTTTTTAGGAAAGAAAGGAGATGAGAGTTCTGGGAAGGAAAAGGGTTTAAGGGGTGGGTAGGAATCTGGGGTTCAGTGTGTCCTGGTCATCCGCCTCCAAGACCTAGAAAAACCTCACCCATGAATCCGGGCACCCCTACTAAATCACCAAACGTATCGAACCACTTGGGGTGACCGACGGCAGAGGTGTTGGTTATTCAATAAAGGTCAATTTTAGGGATTTGTATTTCTACATAACATTACATACAACGGATACCCGGCATGCGTTGCAAAATCACTGTAACCTTGGGGAGAACTCAGGATGAAATTATGCAGTGTTAATTTTTTTTTTTACTTTAGCTCCACACAGGAGGCTCCAAAGAAAACAATTTCCCTAGGGGCCTATGTCATCTTTGAGGATGCTGTGCGGAGGGTTTTTTAAGGGAAAGGAAGGAGAAGAAGATATGGGAAGGAAAAGGGTATGAGGGGTGTTTAGGAATCTGGGGGTCAGTGTGGCCAGGAGTGACGAACGTATGAATCTATTCCTCACACTGCGGTGTATGGCGAAGGTTTGGGAGAATCTGGCTGGAGAGGTCAAAAGCCTTCCAATAATTATGGTAACAAGGGAAAGGATAAGAGGGAGATATAAGTTAGTGACGTATTTTATATTGTTAATGGACTTTTTGTCCGTAAATAAATAAGTTATATACAACGGGTACCCGGCATGCGTTGCAACATCACTGTAACCTCGGGGTCAACTTTACTGTAATGGTTCCATCGTAATTCCCGGGAAATAACATTTTAAAGTAAGTGCCTGCAATATATAACATGATATACAATGGTTACTCGGCATGCGTTGCAAGGTCACTGTAACCTCGGGGTCAACTTAACTGTAATGGTTCCATTCCAATTCCTGGAAAATTACATTTTAATGCAAGCGCTGCACTACATAACATTATATACAACGGTTACCCGGCATGGGTTGCAAGGTCACTGTAACCTCAGGTTTCTTCATATATTTAATTTAAAACACAATCCTCCTCGATTCATCCACGTTCACACGCAAATCGCATAGTGTTTTAACCCGTCAGTTGCTTCTGCAACGGGCCCCGCTAGTATATATTAATGCTTGGTTTTGGGGTAGGTCAGGGAAAAGCTCACTTTTTAAAAACTCACTCACTATTTTTTTGACGCAAAAACGACCAGTACGCCCTTTGCGTTTCACCCACCTCAAGGTTCACTTTCGGTCGAAGCAAATTCAGACAAGAAGCTGGGATCCTTTTTTTTTCGACAAAAAAAATATATACAGGGATTTATTCTCCGATACGAATCGGCGGCGAAAACTAGAAGCTCTACTCGAATCACTCGATTCGGCTCGGTTGTATTTCCCGCCGACAGACGGCGTTTGAAAAAAAAAAGTGACGAAAAAACCCGCTAATTTCACAAAGGAAAATGCTATATAGGACTATTGACATAGGTCAGGATCTCAGATGTCAAATTTTTAGCCTAACAAAACGGAACTCTCGGCGGTTTCGGTCGTTGTTTTTCGGAAAACGACATTACCGCCGAAAAACCGATTCCGGGCTAGATGTTTTTTGAAAATACGATAGCCGGATAGATTCCGCAACTTTTAACACCAATAAAACATATGATTCTCATATAAAATACGTCAGGAGATGCTGACAAAACTCGAAATTTTCCGAAAAATAATCATCAAAATACGCGCTCAAAGATTCCATAGGAAGTTTAAATATTGGTGGCCAGTTCAAATTAACACGCTATTCATTCGGGGTAGGTACCTACTTATTTCGGTAGTATTGCAAATATGATGAAAAAAGCAAATATTGCCGGAATCTGAGGAAACGCGCAGGTACCTACCTGAATGGGTACCTACACAACGAATTAGGTTTTAATGCAATAAATACTAAGGTAAGGTTGTTTCGATGATACTGAATAATTCAACTTTTTTTAAGTTAATTTTCACGTTCTGAGTTGCTTCTACTGAAATTCTGTTTTTTCTCAATATAGGCCAGTTACATCACAAAACTGAAATAATTACAGAACTCGAACGGAACTTTCTAGAACTGAAAATTTACTAGAAAAATTTTAAGAATTGACAATTTTTTTTTATTAATTATATTTTTTTTTATAAGTGTGTTCTATTTGGACATTGTTAAATAAAAAAAATAATTACGCGTGTTCTAGGTAGGTACTTACTTCCAGGGACTTTTTTCATTTAAAAATCAAAACATGATATTGAATGAATTTATTTATAGTGAAAATTATTTTATGCTCAACAGCATAATGGCGTCGTTTTGGTGAAATATTACAACAAAGTACCTACTTAGTACTTACACTTGCAAAATGAAATACAATACAACTACAATAGTGAGCTCCGGCATAATGAAATTTTGCACTGCTAAACCGTGCAACCGATTGTTATCGTTAATGGACTATTTGTGCGTAAATAAATTAATTATATACAGCGGGTACCCGGCATGCGTTGCGAGGCCACTTTAACTTCGGGGTCAACTAAACCGTAATGGTTCCCTACCAAGTCCCGGGAAACAACATTTTAAAATTATGCTCTTTATAAAATTATATACAACGGGTACCCGGCATGCGTTGCAAGGCCGCCTTAACCTCGGGGTCAATAAAACTGTAATGTTTCCATCCGAAGTCCTGGGAAACTACATTATAATGCAAGCGCCTGCACTATGTAACATTATATACTCCGGGTACCCGGCATGCGTTGCAAGGCCACTTTAACCTCAGGGTCAACTAAACTCTTATGGTTCCATCCCAAGTCCCCGGAAACTACATTATAATGCAAGCGCCTGCACTATATAACATTATATACAACGGGTACCCGGCATGCGTTGCAAGGTCACTGTAACCTAGGGGTCAACTTTACTGTAATGGTTTCATCCCGATTCCCGGGAAATAAAATTTTAATGCAAGCGCCTGCAATTTATAACATAATATACAACGGGTACACGGCATGCGTTGCAAGGTCACTGTAACCTCGGGGTCAACTTAACTGTAATGGTTTCATCCCGATTCCCGGGAAATAAAATTTTAATGCAAGCGCCTGCAATTTATAACATAATATACAACGGTTACTCGGCATGCGTTGCAAGGTCACTGTAACCTTGGGGTCAACTTAACTGTAATGGTTCCATTCCAATTCCTGGGAAATTACATTTTAATGCAAGCGCTGCACTACATAACATTATATACAACGGGTACCCGGCATGCGTTGCAGGGTCACTGTAACCTCAGGTTTCTTCATATATTTAATTTAACACACACTCTTCCTCGCTTCATCCACGTTCACACGTCAAATCGCATAGTGTTTAAACCCGTCAGTTGCTTCTGCAACGGGCAAAACCTAGTATATAGTATTGTTTGGTTTTGGGGTAGGTCAGGAAAACTCACTTTTTTTTTTAATCCTCCGAGTACAGGCGAAAATCGACCACTCTGCCTGTCGAGTTTCACCGACCGCAGAGGTCGATTTGGCCGAGCAAGGCTTGTGGACCGGGATTTCATACAAACGGCCGTTCCAAAAAAACGCGTTTTGGTGATCCGATAATCGACTCTTTTCCCCCTCGATCCGCAAGACCTTACGGCGTATTGTCGCTTAAAAACGAAAAAGACGCTTACGCCCTTTCAGATAAAAAAATTCAGTGCACGTTTCAGTACTTTGACTTTGCGACAAAAATTAAGCGTTTTTTGGCCTACAAAATTTAAAGAAAAAAACTGGCGGCAAAAACTATAACTCTAATAAAATCACTCAATTCGGCTCGCTTACACTTCCCACCGACAGGTTCGCATTAAAAAACAAGAGATGTCTTTTTCCATTAGTTTCATAAAATGCTAGGAAAATCGAGTCAGGTCTGGATTAACCCATCTCTTTTCGCATGCTCGCGAATGCTGAGACAGGTATATCTAGATTTTAAATGTCAGTTTATGCTAGCGAAACGGACCTCTCAGCGGTTTCGGTTGGGGAATATGGAATTTCGGCCCAGAAAACGATTTCAGCTTTGATATTTTTAAAAAATTTAATAGAGTAGAGGAATACGCATCTTTTGATAGCAATATTATATAAGCATCTCTTATAAAATATGTCAGTAGAAGCTGACAAACATCACACATTTCCTGAAAAATTCATGTCGAAAATGCGTTCTCAAATTATCCGAGAGTATTGAATTACTGGCCATATGAAAAAAATGCAATTTATAACGGGGCAGGTACCTACCGTTTCCATCGAAAGAAAAGTAACTAAATACATAATGTTGACGCAATTTTTATTGAGAAAACGGGTAGGTACCTAGAGCAAAATTATTTTTCTCGCGGTTTACTAGGTAGGTACCTACCGGCTTAGGAACAGAATTCTTTCATTTAAATAATTAATGATATTATATTAAATTAATCACTCCAGATGGTCACTTTTTGAATCTATGCAGGTACCTTCCTGCACATAACTACTCGGAAACATCTGATGATTTTGCTTATGTATTTTTTTTGTAAATGTATAACGAAATTGCTTGAAGTTGAACGGGATAATTATTATGAAAAATATTAAATTAACATAACGCTTTTTTTTGTATTTTGCATTTTAATGATAATCATTAAACGTGAGATTGGTACCGCTGCCCCGGGAACCATTCATTGGTTTCTATATACAATAGTGAGCTCTAGCATCCCAAGTCCCGGGAAACTACATTTTAATGAAAGCGCCTTGCAAATATTATAACATTATATACAACGGGTACCCGGCATGCGTTGCAAGGTCACTGCAACCTCAGAGTTAACTCAGGATGAAATTATGCAGTGCTAAACATTTTTTTTACATTAGCTCCACACAGCAGGCTCCAAGGAAAACAATTTCCATAGGGGCCTACGTCATCTTTGAGGATGCTGTGCGGAGGGTTTTTTACGGGAAAGGAAGGATAAGAAGATATGGGAAGGAATAAGGTATGAGGGGTGGGTAGGAATCTGGGGGTCAGTGTGGCCAGGAGTAACGGACGTATGAATCTATTCCTCACACTGCGGTGCAAGGCGAAGGGTTGGGAGAATCTGGCTATCCGTCACTAAGACCTAGACAAATACATACAGTTTCAGAATACAATAGTGAGCTTTGGCATCACGAAATATCGCTAGAAAAAGCCCGTTCCGAATCCTAGGGGCCTGGGTCATCTTTGAGGATGCTGTGGGGTGGGTTTTTTTAAGGGAAAGGAAGGAGAAGAAGATATTGGGAAGGAAAAACGTATGAGGGGTCTTTAGGAATTTGGGGGACAGTGTGGCCAGGAGTGACGGACGTTTGAATCTATTCCTCACACTGCGGTGCAATGCGAAGGGTTGGGAGAATCTGGCTGGAGAGGTCAAAAGCCTTCTAATTATTATGGAAACAGAAATAATTACAGAACTCGAATAGAATTTAAACAGAACTTTCGCAAAACATTAAGATTAACTTTAAAAAAGGAAGATTTTAATTTTTTTTTTAAACAACAGCTTAAATTATATTCTACATAGAATCTACGTAGGTACCTACTTGCTAATTATAATGAAAAATATAAAATTAATAAAACGCTTTTTTTGCATTTTGCATTTTAATGATAATCATTGAACGTGAGATTGGTACCGCTGCCCCGGGAACCATTCATTGGTTTCTATATACAATAGTGAGCTCTAGAATTCCCAGTCCTGGGAAACTACATTATAATGCAAGCGCCTTGCAAATATAATAACATTATATAAAACGGGTACCCGGCATGCGTTGCAAGGCACTGTAACCTCCGGGTCAACTTAACTGTAATGGTTCCATTCCAAGTTCCGGGAAACGACATTATAATGCAAGCGCCTGCCCTACATTAAAACATTATATACAACGGGTACCCGGCATGCGTTGCAAGGCACTGTAACCTCCGGGACAACTTTACTTAACTGTAATGGTTCCATCCCAATTCCTGGGAAATTACGTTTTATTGCAAGCGCCAGCACTACAGTACATTATATACAACGGGTACCCGGCATGCGTTGCAATATCACTGTCACCTCGGGGTAAGCTTAACTGTAATGGTTCCATTCCAAGTTCCGCGAAACTACATTATAACGCAAGCGCCTTGCAAACGCCTCCACTATATTATAAAATTATATAGTACGGGTACCCGGCATGCGTTGCAAGATCAATGTAACCTCGGGGATGGTTCCATTCCAATTTCGGGGAAACTATATTATTATGCAAGCGCCTTGCAAATGCCTGCACTTTATTATAACATTATATACAACGGGTACCCGGCATGCGTTGCAAGATCACTGTAACCTCGGGTTCAACTTAACTGTAATGGTTCCATTCCAAGTTCCTGGAAACTACATTATAATACAAGCGCCTTGCAAACGCCTGCTTTATATTATAACATTATATACAAAGGGTACCCGGCATGCGTTGCAACATCACTGTAACCTCGGGGTCAACTTAACTGTAATGGTTCCATTCCAAGTTCAGGGAAACTACATTATTATGCAAGCGCCTTGCAAATGCCTGCACTATATTATAACATTATATACAACGGGTACCCGGCATGCGTTTCAAGGTCACTGTAACCTCAGTTTTCTTCATATATTTAATTTAACACACACTCCTCCTCGCTTCATCCACGTTCACACGTCAAATCGCATAGTGTCTTAACCCGTCAGTTGCTTCTGCAACGGGCCCAGCTAGTATATATAGTATTGTTTGGTTTTGGGGCAGGTCAGGAAAACTCACTCTTTTTTGTATGAAAAAATTAAGCCAAACCCGTCACGCCAAAACGACCTTTCGGCTCCTCGAGATTCGTACACTTTGAGAGGTCAGTTTCGGTCAACGGGCAGCGTAACTAAAATCGTATGAGAATTTTCAGCCATCGATCCTCAAGCCAAAGTGGACCTTGGCGTTCAGCATTTCGGAAGGCTTCACGGTTCAATCTCCTTCGAAGTCTTCGGCACGAGCTTTTGTTTTTTTTTCTGGATCGGGAAACATTTTTAATTTTAATTTATACGTTTGCCAAAACTTTACGGGAGACATCTAGCGGTGCGGAATACGAGTGTGGATTGTTCACATTAGAAAAAATCAAATGTCTATCGCATACGGTTGTAGTTCTATTTTTATCCGTTCGAATGGCGGGGTCGTCTGATTTTACACAAAAATTTCCAATTCACGAAAAAAGGGCACTCAACATGACTCAATACAGCGACTTTCTTAATATAATGTTGCCAGGTGCTTGATTTTGGAATGGCTGATTTTGGAATGTAGTCTCATTGATTTTAATACGGGTTCACAATGTCTCTTACTAAAATTGTTAATTTTGACAATAAATAATATGGATACGTTAAAATATAAAATACATTTCATATAAATTTAATTGGATACCTAAATTAACTGCTTTAAATATACCTACACTAACTAGAAAAAATAAATTATTGAAGTTGTGGTAGAATTTCTTCTACCTCATGTGAAATTGTTTGTTCTTTTTTTTTCAACTCATTTATACTATCATATTATTATTTGGAAATATATTTTAAATGGAGTTCTGCATATCAAGTTTGAAAACAGCAAAAAAAATGTGTAAAAAAAAAAAATATTTTTCGGGTGTGTTTGTTGTTAATTTTTCAAAAACATGTTTTTTTCATTCTATTTGCGGGTATATTGTAAAATGTTACGAATAATAAAGAATCAAAGTTAATATATTTATGTTTCGTTGCTTTCTTATTAAACATAAGATTATTTTACTTTCTACTTCTTACTAAACATAAGATTATTTTACCTCTGAAATAGGTTTTTTTTAGAAACGGCAACACTAAACTCCGTATTCAAGGTGGCAACTTATTTACTGACACATAAATATTAAATATGGCGTCGCGGCTAGGGATGAAACGATACCATTGAGGTATCGATACTTTTACTCGATACTGTATCGGTCGTCGAGTATCGATACTTACTTGGTATCAGTTGAAAAGTATCGATACTTACTCGTATCGCATCTTTTTTGGAAAATTTGACAAAAAATATAAGTGTCTAAAATATATATGTACTTACGTTGAAATCTTGTTGTTATCATAAACGGGTGCAATATAATAAGCGTGGCTTTTTAAATGCTTATGTAAATTAGAAGTTTTACCACAAAACCGCACTGTTTTAAAGCATTTTTTGCACCTTGCGGTTTTCTCGTCGTTTTTCGTGAAATATTCCTGGGCACACTGGGCTTTGGAGGCCCCATTTTCAATAACTCAAAAAGTTAAAACACTGAACAAACACCAAATATTGTTAAAGGATTAACGAACATGGGAGCGAAAGTGAACGAACGAAATCATTGTCAATTCCAATTGTCAATGACGACAAAATATGGCGGTGGCGGCGCTGCCTGTTTTTTTTATATAGACAAACAAGCTTGCCAACTACACAAAACTAAGACTAGCTAGGGACGCTAGGGTAAGGGTGCCTTCAAAAACTTCAATTTAAGATATGCAATTTTTTTGTGAATGTTAATTAAATAGTGACATTAGCATACCTACTGATATGAGTACTTTTGACCGATACCTACTCAGTACTCAATTTCAAAGTATCGATACTAAAAGTACTTGGTATCGGTGAAAAATATCGAGTATGTACTTGTATTTACTCGTATCGTTTCATCCCTAGTCGCGGCTTCGCTTTGAATTGGTATATTTATTATTTGATTGATTCGGGTAGAAACTGATTATGCACTAAATTATTGACTGGTGACTGCAAATAGGTAAGATATAATGATATAATATATGAAATAATATTCCATTAAAGACAGATTAGCTCGAAAATTAGCTAACACGTCAGACGTATGATATAACCTAAATCATCATTTCTTACGGGAAAGATTTTGAAAATGATCTAAATCGTAATTTATTTACTTACAGGAAAGATTTTGAAAATGCCCCCAGAGATATTGGATATATATTTATTCCATGATGTTGGTATGATATTTATACTGAAAGTGAAAGTGACACGAAAACGCAAAGTGCGTAGATATTTAACGAAGCAAGCTTACAAAAAAAAGACTCTTGATCAAAGGAATTCATTTTAAAAAGGTATTTATTTATTATTTTCATTAAAAAAATAGAGCAATCTACAAGATAATTATTGTATTTACAAGATTTATTTCCTATTGTTTCCCATCAAAAGTGCCGCGGTCATCTCGCGCCCACCGGGTGACGGGGTGACAAACGGCAATCCAGAAGATAATGACTTCGAAGGAAAATGACAAATGATCGGACGTCATACAAAGCATTTTGTAGAAAATAAACAACCTTATTTTGGTTTGGTATTTTTCTAAAGTAAATACGCTGACATCCCTACAATAACTTTCTGAACTTTGTGGGTACAAACATTTTCATAATGACAAAATGAAGGGAAATGACAAACGCATCATACTAAGCAGACGTCATATTTATTTATTTATTTTATTTGTTTATTTAGCACAGTAATATACATTTACATACATAATTTATTAAATTTTGACTGCCCAACTAGGAGTATTGTCCCGTTTTAGGACAGTCAAATAATTATGGGTATGAACATGTGGATAAAAAGATGAAATAAAAAGAAGAGAAAGAATATAAAATAAAATAATTAAAAAAAAGTTTAAAACATAGTACCTAACTGTTATTTGTTTAGCATAGCAAAAGAAAAAAGAAGAGAAGAGAAAGAATAAAATAAAAATGAAGTAACCAATTAAAACATAAAATAGTCGTGGGTTATGTACAAAGCATTTTGATAATAGAGTGATCTATTCTAAAATAATACTAAAATTCTAAAGTAAATACGCTGACATCTTCCGTACAGACCCGCTCCATGTACCTACTGGTTACTTCCAGAAACATTACCGTCTATAATTTTCAAATACATCTGTTAAAATTTTCATCAGTTATGTTCTGCTGTTTGAACAGTTAAACCGTCATGCTTGAATCCTGCATGTTTGAAACAATTGTAAATGGTACTTTGTGACATTTTAAGCACAAGATTCTTTCTAAAATTAGTTTTGAGTGACCGTTTATTCCTTGATCCATTGGCTGTAAGACTGATGTTGTATTGGACGCAAGGAAAGCAAGTGTTATATGCTTAAGCTGGGTCCACACATGTTCTTTTGTCCGTTCCGTTCCGTACCTCCGTTCCGTATCAAAAACTCTGGACGCAAGTAAAAATAGCCCGTACCTCCGTAACGTCACTGCGATCATCGGCATCGCGTGTTCATTCCATTCAACAGAGAGAACGACCTGCGCATGCCGCGATCGCGTCCAGACTGGCGCATATCCGTATCGTATCGCCTTTGAACGGGCCGAATAAACCGACTCCCGATGGATAGGGGCGTACCTCTACCCGTATCGTACCTCCGTAACACCGTACCGTTCCGAACGGGCGTCCAAACTAGCGTTCTTGATCGCGACGCTGATACGGAACGGAGGAACGGAACGGACAAAAGAACATGTGTGGACCCATCTTTAAAATCAACTGTGTAAGGAATCATGTCAATCACTATAAGCGAAGTCATTATACATCTGATTTTGTTATAAAGAATTTTATTTGAAAATCAAACTTCGTTGTGTAATTACTGAATTTAAATAATATTTATGTTTCAAGATACTACGATACGAAGCTGCACTGATATCGACTGGCTGTACCGACGCAATATTGATTATATCCCGTGGAGATTCTTCATTGCTGAGGATCGTGTGCTCTACTCCAATTTCCATGGTGGATAAGGCTCTTTCTTCCGGTCCCCGCAGTCCTGCGCTATGTGGAGAGCGAAGGACATCGACGTACCAGAGACGCCAGTGATACTTGGTCACTTCAGCGCTGTGGTGACCTTCCTCTGCCTTCTACTTTGTCAGTGACTATGAGTTTCTCCAAGTTGGAGTCCTCAGTTTGGCGATCAACGTGTCCAAAGTATTTTAAAGATGCGTTATAGGCAGATAAATTAAAAAAAAAATAGAAAAATCAAATATTGTTGATTATTTTGACCATTTAGATTGGTCATTTTAAGAGACTGCCTAGCGATTCCTTATTTTTTATGAGATCGTTATTGGATAACGGACGTAATCACGTAATAATGTGATTTTTATGGCTGTTATTTGCGTTTTCTATGTACAACGTACATTAAATGAGAAAATAATCATGCTTACTTGCAGGAATTCATGTGTAAATCGATCTAAACTAAAATATATGATTTAAAAATCATACAAATCTGACAGGAGATTACGTCCGTTATCCAATAACGATCTCACAAAAAATACGGTATCGCTAGGCTGGTAACAATATAACTGATCAAGCACAAAAATTTTATTCATTCTTAAACACTTCCAAGGAACTTATTGTTTTTATTTAACTTATGTTCCTATAATTAATTTTTAAGGCTTCTCATTATCCCATATGGTTTTCAAAAGAATTAATTTTCAATAAAAAACAAATGCACAAATTATATAAGCAATCTAGAAACGTTAACGATTGTATATTATTTATTGTAAAAGCCCACTCGGGCGTAAATAAATAATAATTGAAAGCCTTTTGTGGATGTCTAGCTCTTCCAGAATGGACACATTTGTGCGTCTGGCAGACCATGGAATCCTGAACATTTTTCTCCAACACCACATTTCTATGGCGTCTATTCATTTTCTTTCCATGACTTTGTACTACGTTTCGACACTATACTGAACAATTGGGAAACTCATTGTTCGGACGATATAGGAAATAGGCTATTGAAATTTAATTCACAGAAATTGATACTATGATTTCCTCTACAAACTTAATTCTAAGATAAAAATAGAAAAATTTGCAGGATTTTCATTCAAATTCAGCGGGTTTTCCATCTTGAAATATGTTTTTTAATAACTTTAAATGTTTTTTTTTTTATACAAAGATTTGTATTATATTGTAGCAAATCCTGATTTTGAAAAATTGAAGAATATAATTTATTTTTTGTAAATAAAGATAAGAAATATTATCTTTTTTTTTACATTAGCTCCACGCAGGAGGCCCTGAGGAAAATAACTCCCTTCAGGGCCTATATCATCTTGGGGGACGTTGTGTGGAGAGTTTTTTCATGACAGGAAAGAGAGGAAGTTCTGAAAAGTAAAGGGTATGAAGGGTGGGTAAGAATATGAGGTTCAGTGTGTCCAGGAGTGTCAGACGGATGAATCCATCCCTCCCACTGTGGTGCAAGGCGATGTTCCGTGAGAGTACGGCTGTAGAAGTCTGAATGTAATTTAATTTCCCTCAAATAAAATTAAATAAGTAATATGTTCATCAATTTTCTTGCATTATAAATATTTTACAAATCTTGATTTCTGACTTTTTGTTTGCTTCAAAATGTGTAATTTTTTTTATTTTACGTTATGCTGAATAATACAATTAAAACAATAAAACTTATTAAAAGGTTTTTTTTTTCTTCATGTATTTATAGTACTTATAAGTAGTCTGTTTTTTAAATGAAATAAATACTAAAATGCATTATTTTCCATTTCTGGAAATTTAAATACTTTTACATTATTATCAAATTCAGAGATCGGCAAAGTGAGGCTCCGGAGCCGCATGACGCTTTTGTAATTAAGGAATACAATTTATGTATTCCTTAATAACATAATATTTTGTTATCAATGAATAAAATTTTATTATCAAGTTTTATTCAGCGTACCCATAATTTAATGAAGTACTAAAATTAGGGGGCGTCTACTAATATCTACAGGAATTCCAAAAACTGAAAAAATCTAACTAATATCAATGAGAAGGAAAGTGTTGACGAATATCTACAGCTCAAACTGTTGAAGAATATCTATGAGAACCAAAGTGTTGACGCATATCTACAGCACTGGCAGAGGTTGGATTTGCAATTATATATAGCATATTGGAATAACGTAATATAGCGTATGCAGTTTAAAAAACTTAATTTATGTAAGTATGTATGTAAAAATCCCTAATATCGGACTATTGGACACATTTAGCTGATTAATCCAACCTACTCTCTGTAGATATTAGTCAACACTCTGAAGTTCGTAGATGTTAGTTCAACATATGAGCTGTAGATATTCGTCCGACATACAGGCTGTAGATATTAGTATCTGGAGTCCTAAAATTATGATAAATGTTTACTAAATCCAAAGATATTGAAATATAAGTAGATGTGCTATCTGCTGTTTTTACTATGTGGGTCTGCGCTTCCGGGTGTCACCGATATTGTTTATCAATTAACAAATAAACTAAAAGAACAAATAATTAACAAATAAACCAAACGAACGTTAAACTAAACGAACGAATTCTTTCCTTATTCAAAATATATTGTTAACCAATATTAATGCACATTTTCAAAAAATCAACGAAATGAACAAATTCTTTTTGTATGAAAACTACGCTAATTAGCGCGTAGTCCGGCGACAGTTGCGCGGACACCATAGCATATCTCTTCTGTATTTGAATATCCTTTGACTAAATCAAACAGATTTGCTCTCAAATTTTTTTTGAATCGTTATAATGCAAAGATTTGGCTAATAAGTTTGCCGAACACTGATCTAAATGATACCGAGTATTTTGAAATAAAAAGTAAGTGTTAAGCGTGTCCCTATTATGTAAATATTTACTGGTTATATTTATGAATAGTACAATAGAACAAAAGTGATTATGAAATTGGGAGACTGGTTGATGGAGACCTTTGTTCTCTCCAGGACTCAACCCTTTGCCTTTCATCGCAGCGGGAAGGATGGATTCACACATCATTCCTGTAGTGTTGCCAACTCGGATTTTGAAAAAGGTGTAGGCCAGATTAGAAAATTATGTAGTATTAGTAAAATTTGTATATGAAAAGTTCATAGATCCACATATTTTTTTTTTCGTGAAATGAAGAAGTTAGGGTACGTGAAACTGAATAAAACATATTGTATTTTGTTTTACAATTTATTTAATCCATAAGCTGCTGAATTATTCTGCAGTATTATTTTGGCTGGTGTATTTTCCTGAATAAAAAACGTGTTTTTACTTACTCATTTCTAAGGAAACTCCTGAATGTCATAAGATATTACATTGTCATTGTTTACAAATACCTATACCAAAAGCTTTAGTAATTTCGTTTTTACACATAATTATTTACAAAAACGAAATAACATTAAAAACGACTATACATGCGATCCGCAGCTTACGGGTTAAAGAGATAGAACTCAGGCAGCATTTGAACCGTTCTTCGTACTTGCAATATTAGCGTATTAACCCCTTTTCATCTCTGGTATTGTAAATTATGGTTTAAGACTAAAATACTCAATTTTCAGTCAAATTATATTTATTAAAATATTAATGAAGGCTCGCTGTTTGTTTTTTAGCCACTTTTTATGAAAAGTAAGCATTTCATTAGAAAGTCTGTTTCTGACGTTAGTTTTTGTCAAATTAATCGCAGAAAACAGATGCTCGACATTCGCACTGCTTTGAGGCAAGTTAATAACTTTTGTACTGTAATGTTGTCGTGTGAGTGCTGTGTGTCTGGTGGGTGGAACTCGGTAATGAAGAGAGTAGGTATAATTGGTACTGGTATTGGGGAGCTGCTGGTAGCAAAAGAGACATACCTACTTCTTTATATAAACTGGACCAGTAAGAGAAACATTTGAGACTTCACCTTTTCTTATTTTTGAAATATGACATCAAAACTCATCAGCTTTGATTTGCTGATTTTCTTGAAATGGAAGATTTGTGTTTCTTGGAGTTCTCCATTCACGGTCTAACTTGGTAAGATTTGTTGGAAATAATCCTGAAAATAGTCGAGCACTTTCATCTGCAGGACTTCTTATGTGGCACGGACTCTAGCAGTATGAAACCACAGCACACCACAACGCACCACATAATTTGTCCCGCAGACAGGGGCGCCTCTGTCTTTAAATAAGGGAACGTACCCATACTACGTGACACGTTTAGGGAGGGGGGGGTCTTCAAAATGTCACGCTCCATACAAATGAGCGGCGGGTTGCTTAGGATTTTGGTCACCGGGGGGGGGGGGGTTAAAAATTGCAAAAAGTTGGTCATGTAGTATGGGTACGTTCCCTAAAGTAACTGAAAATATACTTCTTCAGCCTAATGAGATGTGTAATTTTTTCAATTTGTACAATTTCAAAGAAAATACGTAGATTCTGCGACTGAAGTTCGTAGGTGTACAGGGAAGGCCTAAAATACTTAGATCTAAAAAGACGTAGAGTTGGCAACGCTATCACTTCAGCTTTTCAATTGCTACCTGAACTGTAAACATACATTCATACATAGAGTGAATGAGTGAAAGAGTTGGTAAGTCTTCTTTGCAGCAGGAAATTATACATACGGGTATCAAATTACGCGTATCGACCTGCACCCGGAATGGCGCAGTGAAAAACTGAGCAGGCATCTCCGCGGCCCCCTTTTGCGAGAGAAGGCCCGTACTGATTTGCGAGAGAAGGCCCGTACTGAACACCTTGAACCGGGCGACCGAATCGGCCCGAGAGCAGGTATATGGAATTGAGCGGTCGACTTCCTGTGCCCTTTGTAGGCACACACTCCTCGCCTTATCCACATTCAAACATCGTTTTTTCTTTGTATATTTAATTCAACAAGCGCTTCTCGCTTCATCCACATACACCCGTCAAATATTCGATTGCGATGAAACCTTGGGGATTTGATGTGTGCATCCAGTCGATTCTTTCTGTATAGAATAGTGAGCTCTGGCATCGTGAAATTATGCATTGCTAAACCGTTCATCCGATTGTGATGAAACTTTGGGGATTTGATATATGAATGCCCGCGATGGTTTTTGTATAAAATAGTGAGCTCTGGCATCATGAAATTATGCATTGCTAAACCGTTCATCCGATTGCGATGAAACTTTGGGGGAGCGGTCGACTACCTGTTCCCTTTGTAGGCGCTCACTCCTCGCTTCATCCGCATTCAGATATTGTTTTTTCTTCATATATTTAATTTAACACACTCCTGCTCGCTTCGCCTTTTAGGGAAACGAAGGAGAGGAGAGTTCTGGGAAGGAAAAGGGATTAAAGGGTGGATAGGAATCTGGGGATCAGTGTGTCCTGATCATCAGACCTAGACAAACCTCATCCCATGAACCCGGGCACCTCTGCTAAATCACTAAACGTAGCGAATCATCTAGGGTGACCTATGGCAGAGGTGTTGGTTATCCAATAAAGGTTCCTGAGGCGACGGTTCCTATTCCCGCCTCCCAAATTGAACCTCAGATCTGGTAAGTAAACACGGCCAAAGCCATTTCAAACAAAGTTTCAATTCTGAATGGTGATTTTACACCAGAACTTATACTTTATAAGTTAATTAGTGTTAATGAGAAATAACACAAACTAATCAATCAAAAAATAATTAATATATTACATTAATTATAAAAATATTATATTACGTTATTTTGATAACCAATTTAAAAATAATTTTAATTTCAAAATACAAAAAATTTAAAAATCCAAAAAATTTTAAATTTCATAAAATTTTAAATCCAAAAAAATTTTAAAATCCAAAAAATTTTAAAATTCAAAAAAAATAAAATCCAAAAAATTTTAAAATCGAAAAAAATTTTAAAATCCAAAAAATTTCAAAATCCAAAAAATTTTAAAATCGAAAAAATTTTAAATTCCAAAAAATTTCAAAATCGAAAAAAATTTCAATATCCAAAAAATTTTAAAGTTCACAAAATTTTAAAATCCAAAAAATTTAAAATCAAAAAAATTTTAAAATCGAAAAAAATTTTAAAATCCAAAAAATTTCAAAATCCAAAAAATTTTAAAAACGAAAAAATTTTAAAATCAAAAAATTTTAAAATCGAAAAAAATTTCAAATTTCAAAAAATTTAAAAATCCAAAAAAATTAAAATCAAAAAAATTTAAAAATCGAAAAAAATTTAAAAATCCAAAAAATTTAAAAATCCAAAACATTTTAAAATCTGAAAAAAATTTAAGATCCATAAAATTTCAATATTATAAAAATTCCAAAAAAAATGGATTAAAAAAATAACTTTTATTCCCATACTGAACTCCTTGAACCAGTTGACCGAAGTGGCCCTATAGTAGGTGTACCAAATTGAGCAGTCTACTGCCTGTGCCCTCTATGTGGCGCACACACCTCGCTTCGTGTACATTCAAACATCGTTTTTTTCTTCAAATATTTATTGAACACACACTCCTCGCTTCATCCACGTTCACACATCAAATCGCACAGTGCTTTAACCCGTCAGTTGCTTCTGCAACGGGCAAAACCTAGTATATATAGTATTGTTTGGTTTTGGGAAAGGTCTTTTTCCGCGCACTTTTTTGTCGACGCAAAAACGACCAGTACGCCCTTTGCGTTTCACCCACCTCAAGGTTCACTTTCGGTTGAAGCAAATTCGGAATGAAAACTGTAAGCAAATTTTTAATGACAAAATAAAATATATACAGGGGTTTATTCTCCGATACGAATCGGCGGCGAAAACTAGAAGCTCTGCTCGAATCACTCGATTCGGCTCGGTCATATTTCCCGCCGACAGATGGCGTTGGTAAAAAAAAAAATGACGAAAAAACCCCTTAATTTCACAAAGGAAAATGCTAGGACCGTTGACGCAGATCTCAAATGTCAAAGTTTTAGCCTAACAAAACGGAACTCTCGGCGGTTTGGGTCGTTGTTTTTCGGAAAACCACATTGCCGCCGAAAAACCGATTCCGGGCTAGATGTTTTTTAAAAATACGATAGCCTGAGAGATTCCGCAACTTTTAATAACAATAAAACATACGATTCTCATATAAAATATGTCAGGAGATCCTGACAAAACTCGAAATTTTCCGAAAAAAAATCATCAAAACACGTGCTCACAGATTCCATCGGAAGTTTAATTATTGCTGGCCAGTTCAAATTAACACGTTTTTCATTCGGGGTAGGTACCTACTTACTTCGGTAGTATTGCAAATATGATGAAAAAAGCAAAGATTGCCGGAATCTAAGGAAATGCGCAGGTACCTACCTGAATGGGTACCTACACAACGAATTAGGTTTTAATGCAATAAATACTAAGGTAAGGTTGTTTCGATGATACTAAATAATTCAAATTTTTTTTTTAAAGTTAATTTTCACGTTCTGTGTTGGTTCTACTCAAGTTCTGTTTTTTCTCAATAAAGGCCAGTTACATCACAAAACTGAAATAATTACGGAACTTTCTAGAACTGAAAATTGACAAGAAAAATTTGTAAAATTGTCAATTATTTTTTTTAAACAACCCAGCCTTATTATTTTTATGTTATGTTATTTTTAAATGTGCAGATTATCTATTTGGATATTGTGAAGTAACAAAAAAATATATATATTACGCTGTTCTAGGTAGGTACTTTCTTGCAGGGACTTTTTTCCTTTAAAAATAAAACATGATATTGAATAAAATTATTTGTGCTGAAAAGAAGTTTTTATAAAATTATTTTATGCTCAACAACATAATGGCGTCGTTTTGGTGAAATATTACAACAAAGTACCTACTTAGTACTTACAATACAACTACAGATAGTGAGCTCTGGTATCATGAAATTATGCATTGCTAAACCGTTCATCCGATTGCGACGAAATTTTGGGGGAGCGGTCGACTACCTGTTCCCTTTGTAGGCGCTCATTCCTCGCTTCATCCGCATTCAGACATCGTTTTTTTCGAAGGAGAGAAGAGTTCTGGGAAGGAAAAGGGTTTAAGGGGTGGGTAGGAATCTGGGCTTCAGTGTGTCCTGATCATCAGACCTAGAAACACCTCATCCCATGAACCCGGGCACCCCTGCTAAATCACTAAGCGTAGCGAATCACCTAGGGTGACCTATGGCAGAGGTGTTGGTTAAAAAAGAGGGGGGATGAAAACCAGGGAGGGGGGAGGGTAACCTGGGAAGGGGGAGGGGAACCCGGGAGGGGGTTTTGCGGGATGAAGGAAGGGGGGGGGGAGTAGAGTACGCTATGAAAGAATATTTTTTCTGTTCTTTTTTTAATCGAATAAAACGAAATTTTAAAAGGATAAATGCCAGGAGTGCAGAACTAAGAAAGGGAAAATATATAAAGAACATGTTTTTTTTCAATTATTTCTGGCTTTTTGGGAAAGGTGAATTTATATGCATTTAATTTTTTTTTACATGAGCTCCGCACAGGAGGCCGTGGGGAAAATAATTTCCCTCAGGTCCTATGTCATCTTTGGGGATGCTGTGTGGATGATTTTTTTTAGGAAAGGAAGGAGATGAGAGTTTTGGAAAGGAAAAGGGTTTAAGGGGTGGGTAGGAATCTGGGGTTCAGTGTGTCCTGGGCATCCGCCTCCAAGACCTAGGCAGACCTCACCCCATAAACCCGGGCACCCCTACTAAATCACCAAACGTAGCGAACCACTTGAGGTGACCTATGGCAGAGGTGTTGGTTATCCAATAAAGGTCAACTTTGGGGATTTGTATTTCTACATGACACTATATACAACGGGTACCCGGCATGCGTTGCAACAACATTGTAACCTCGGGGTCAACTTAAATGTAATGGTTCCATTCCAAGTTCCGGGAAACTACATTATAATTCAAGCGCCTTGCAAACGCATGCAATGTATTATAACATTATATACAACGGGTACCCGGCATGCGTTGCAACATCACTGTAATCTCGGGGTCAACTTAACTGTAATGGTTCCATTCCAAGTTCCGGGAAACTACATTATAATGCAAGCGCCTTGCAAACGCCTGCTTTATATTATAACATTATATACAAAGGGTACCCGGCATGCGTTGCAAGATCGCTGTAACCTCGGGGTCAACTTAACTGTAATGGTTCCATTCTAAGTTCCGAGAAACTACATTATAATACAAGCGACTTGCAAACGCCTGTTTTATATTATAACATTATATACGAAGGGTTCCCGGCATGCGTTGCAACATCACTGTAACCTCGGGATCAACTTAACTGTATTCCATTCCAAGTTCAGGGAAACTACATTATTATGCAAGCGCCTTGCAAATGCCTGCACTATATTATAACATTATATACAACGGGTACCCGGCATGCGTTGCAAAGTCACTGTAACCTCAGGTTTCTTCATATAACTAATTTAACACACACTCCTCCTCGCTTCATCCACATTCACACGCAAATCGCAAAGTGTTTTAACCCGTCAGTTGCTTCTGCAACGGGCAAAACCTAGTATATATAGTATTGTTCACTTTGGGAAAGCTCTTTTTCCGCGCACTTTTTCGTTGACGCAAAAACGACCAGTACGCCCTTTACGTTTCACCCACCTCAAGGTTCACTTTCGGTTAAAGCAAATTCAGTGCACCCTCAGTACTTTGATTTTGCGAGGTCAGTTTTTTTCGACAAAATTAGCGCCTTATTCACAGAAAAACTGACGCGAATCAACGGCGAAAACTAGAACCAATAGTAAAATTACACTCAATTCGGCCAGGTTACATTTCCCGCCGACAGGTTCGCGTTTCCAAAAAAATGATGTCATTTTGGCCATCAGTTTCGATGCAAATGAAAATGCTAGGAATATTGAGTCAGGTCAGGGATCTCAGACGTCAAATTTTTAGCCTAACAAAGCAGACTTTTCACGGTTTTCGGTAGTGGTTTTACGGTACGCGGCATTGCGGCCCCAAAACCGATCCCGGCTCGGATGTTTTTCAAAAATCTAATACAATAGAGAATTCCGCAACTTTTAAAACCAAAATTGTATGCCCATCCCATATAAAATAGTTCAGGAGATGCTGACAAAATTCGACATTTTCCGAAAAAAAATCATCAAAACACGCGCTTACAGATTCCATCGGAAGTTAAAATTTTGCTAGCCAGTTCAAATTAACACGTTATTCATTCGGGGTAGGTACCTACTTATTTCGGTAGTATTGCAAATATGATGAAAAAAGCAAAGAGAAGAAAATGCGCAGGTACCTACCCGAATACGTAGATACACAATTAATTAGGTTTTAATGCAATGGTAAGGTTGTTTCGATGATACTGAATAATTCAACTTTTTTTAAAGTTAATTTTCACGTTCTTTATTGGTTCTACTCAAGTTCTGTTATTTTATCATTAAAGGTCAGTTACATTGCAAAACTAAAATAATTACAGAACTCGAACGGAACTATCTAGAACTGAAAATTTACTAGAAAAATTTAAAGAATTGTCAATTTTTTTTATTAACCCATTCATGACGAAGGTTCCATATGGAACTCGAAAAAGTATTGGCATTCATTTAGTCACATCATGCCGATATGTTAAAATAGTGGTGCCAAATACAGTTTGATATAGTCTACAAGCATGTATGAACACTTTTGTCTTGGTTGCGTTCAGTTCGTTTGTGTGTGCAGACGTGGACAGACTTGTCTTTATTGAGTTAGAAAAAAAGTGCAATTTTTTCAAAATGTCAAAACATGTGAAGTAAGTAATCCATTAAATTTATATAGTAGATTTGATTTTTTCTCCAAACCTGAAAATGATTTGTAGAGAATGAAATTATCTGCCTATTTACAAACATTTTGTTAGAAAAATAATCATTATTATATTCAAACGAGTACTGTGAATTTAAGGTTTTGATTTTTGGTTCCATATGGATCTTTCGGCAGATCTCACTATACATAAAATGTAATTTTTCAAAGATTTCATTATTTTTTCGTGTGTTTTAGGGGTTTGACTGTTGAAGACGTGATGTTACTGCTTGAAGAACAATTGGATACGAATTTAGATGATGATGAAGTAGTGGATGTGTTTGTGGAGCCGCCAATTGAGAGTGACTTGTCCGGAGCAGCTTCATCTGATGAAGATGACGGCGGAATAATTGCGAATATCTCTCGAGCACAATTATTTTCTAATTGCCAAATTGTTAGGCGTGGTCGACACTAAACGGGAAAAGGTACGTCCGATTCTGATTCAGATCCAGAGAACCCTGATCTAGAGCATTTAGGAGATGTGCTCTTGGACTCAGCTTGCGGTGACCTCCTCCATTTATGGAGCACAGGGAGTGTGACAAACCCATCGCTCAGGGAGTGGAAACACAAACTTGCAATAGATCCCAAGCCAAGGTGTGTGCTACCGTGCTCAGGCTGAATGTCATGTCACGGTGTCACGAACGGTGCCTCCGAGAAACAGGGTCCCATTTCGGAGTATTTTGACCTTACTCCAGCACTTGGGGCTCTGCTGGTGTGGACCTTCTATTCCCTGGTCCCTCGTGGACAAAAAATTGGACCATTCAAAAACTAGGAGCCTTTGGGAAACTAAGGAGTGCTGAGGCCACCTCTCGTGACTTTCTTCACGGGGCCTGCAGGAGAAACTAGGAGGAGAAGCCGTAGAGAGGAGAGCTGAGGCCAACTCCGCGACCTCTCCTCTTATGGGTCCTTCAGGGAACCAAGGGGAAGTGCACTCTGCCGGCGTGGGGCCTTCGGGAAACCAAGGAAAAGTGAAGTGGAGAGATTATATCCTCTTCCCATGTGGGGCCTTCACGAAACCACGTAGGAGTGAAGAGGAGAAATGAGGCTACCTCTGTGAGCTCTTCCCTGGTGGGGCCTTTAGGAAACCACGGAAGAGTAAAGATGAAGTCCTCTTCCTTCCTTGGGTCCTCGGGAGACCAAGGTGGAGTGGACTCTTCCCTTGTAAGGCCTTTAAGGAACCAAAGGGAGGAGAACT
This sequence comes from Limnephilus marmoratus, assembly GCA_917880885.1. Taxonomy (NCBI): domain Eukaryota; kingdom Metazoa; phylum Arthropoda; class Insecta; order Trichoptera; family Limnephilidae; genus Limnephilus; species Limnephilus marmoratus. The sequence continues at coordinate 27,489,898 of OU862924.1, read as the reverse complement.
CTCCGTTGTGGAGCCTTCGGGGAACTAAGGAGTGGAGAGGAGAGATGAAGCTTTCTTCCCTCGTGGGGCCTTCAGGGAACCAAGGAACCTCTTTTTGGGCGGAACTGATAGAATGGACCACGTTGTATGGTTGGACTATGCGTGAAATGCTTCGAGGGTTACCTCAATAAATAAGTTTGTTCAAAATTTTACTTTATGTAGAATAAAGTTGAAAAAAATAAATTTCCGACTAGTTATTTGCCGAAGGTGCCATATGGAACTCACCCTTCTCTAGCTTCCTGGGGGGTGAAGAAATCATTTTTTTAAATTCTGAGAAAAATGTCCATTTTCTACCTCCAAAACCAACCCCCCTGTGAAATTTCAGCACGAAATTCGAGAAAAAAATAGTTCGTCATGAATGGGTTAATTATTATTTTTTTATTTTTAAGTGTGTTCTATTTAAACATTGTTAAATAAAAAAAAATAATAAAATATATATATATATATACATTACGCGTGTTCTAGGTAGGTACTTACTTGCGGGGACTTTTTTCATTTAAAAATCAAAACATGATATTGAATGAATTTATTTGTAGTGAAAATTATTTTATGCTCAACAGCATAATGGCGTCGTTTTGGTGAAATATTACAACAAAGTACCTACTTAGTACTTACACTTGCAAAATGAAATACAATACAACTACAATAGTGAGCTCCGGCATAATGAAATTTTGCACTGCTAAACCGTGCAACCGATTGTTATTGTTAATGGACTATTTGTGCGTAAATAAATTAATTATATACAGCAGGTACCCGGCATGCGTTGCGAGGCCACTTTATCTTCGGGGTCAACTAAACCGTAATGGTTCCCTACTAAGTCCCGGGAAACAACATTATAAAATTATGCACTTTATAAAATTATATACAACGGGTACCCGGCATGCGTTGCAAGGCCGCTTTAACCTCGGGGTCAATAAAACTGTAATGTTTCCATCCGAAGTCCTGGGAAACTACATTATAATGCAAGCGCCTGCACTTTATAACAGTATATACAACGGGTACCCGGCATGCGTTGCAAGGTCACTGTAACCTCGGGGTCAACTTAATTATAATGGTTCCATCCCAAGTACCGGGAAACTACATTATAATGCAAGCACCTGCACTATATAAAATTATATACAACGGGTACCCGGTATGCGTTGCAAGGCGACTTTAACCTAGGGGTCAACTTTACTGTAATGGTTTCATCCCGATTCCCGGGAAATAAAATTTTAATGCAAGCGCCTGCAATTTATAACATAATATACAACGGGTACACGGCATGCGTTGCAAGGTCACTGTAACCTCGGGGTCAACTTAACTGTAATGGTTCCATCCCAATTCCCGGGAAATAATATTTTAAAGCAAGTGCCTGCAATATATAACATGATATACAACGGTTACTCGGCATGCGTTGCAAGGTCACTGTAACCTCGGGATCAACTTAACTGTAATGGTTCCATTCCAATTCCTGGGAAATTACATTTTAATGCAAGCGCTGCACTACATAACATTATATACAACGGGTACCCGGCATGCGTTGCAAGGCCACTGTGAACTCAGGTTTCTTCATATATTTAATTTAACACACACTCCTCCTCGCTTCATCCACGTTCACACGTCAAATCGCATAGTGTCTTAACCCGTCAGTTGCTTCTGCAATGGGCAAAACCTAGTATATATAGTATTGTTCACTTTTGGGAAAGGTCACGGAAAACCTCACTTTCGATTTGAGGGGAAAAGCGACCACTCTGCCCCTCGGGTGGGTGAAACCTCACGGGTCACTTTGGCTTGCAAAAATTTGGTAAAATTTGGCAAGCCAAATTGATCTCTAAGCTCATCCGATTTCAAAGGCCCCACGGTTCACTCTTCTTCGAAGCGAATTCATTGTATCTATCTCTTTTCAAATGCCTGCAAAAGTTGAGAAAGATGTAGCGAAAATCTCCCATACAAAACTGATTTCGCTAGGTACGCAGATTTTAAATGTCATCTTTCATTTTTCGTTTTCCCACCGGCCGACTGGCATACGCGATTTTGTCGAAAATATCACGCTTGGAAGCCAAAATTTAGTGAAATTCCGTCAACAAGAGTTTTTCAAAGGTCAATTGACCGTCGTAATTATCACTTTTCTCAAAAACATCGTTGTTATATTCGTTTGACAAACTGACATGTGCAAAAAAACAACATAAAAGTCGAGTATTGAAACTAATCTTTAAAATTATGTACTGTTTTCACGGCGCCGCCAGTCGACAGGACATAGAATTAAAACATTTCATTAGAAAAATTTAAAAATAGACTAAAATTCAAATTCGAACGCGAAACAAAATTGGAGTGTCTTAAATTGGCGTTGTTAGCAGGTTTTAAAATCGAATTTCATCATTCATGAATCGTTATTATGCCGGTACACGGTGGTAAAAAAAATGCTGCTCGAAATATAATAATTATTTTTTTAATTATTTTGAATGATAATTTTCTTGATATTTTTTTTTTCGAAAATATAGTCGGGCCTTCACGACTAACGTTAGAGCGGCGTAGAAACATTTCTCAAATGACGATGCTTAGAATTTCAGTTTTTTTCCATACATGTATCGTTGTGAATAATTATTTATTACGAAAGTAGTATGCGCGTTCGTGAATTTAAAAGTTGGATGTTTGACCGATGTCATTTCTAGAAAAATATTTAAAAAAAGACGATTTTATTTTTATTTTAAAAAAAATATTATTATTTAATCAATTTATTTTTACCAAAAATGAGTAACGCAGTTTTGGCGGACCCTGTTATTTAGAACACACAGATAAACCATGCAACTTAGTGATGGAAATAAGTGCTTAGGTACCTACCTACCGGCTTACCGACTTACTACCGTGGTTTTTTTGCGAAAATGAGTAGGTACCTAGACGAATTATGTAGGTACTTACGTTGGATGCCGGGTTGTTGCAATAAAATTGAAAAATTCAACATTTCTTTAAAGTTAATTCTAACGTTCTGCGTAAGTTCTATTCGAGTTCTGATGTTATATCATTTTATCCAGTTGCACCACAAAACTGAAACAATTACAGAACTTTAAAATAACTTTCACAGAACGTGAAAATTAATTGAAAATTTTGGAGAATTATTAAATTTTTTTGAAAGAACCTATCAAAATATTTTTCATTTATGAATGTGTAGGTAAAGTTTCGTTCTTTTTGGACATTCTCAAATAATAATACCAGTAATGGCCAGTACCTACTTATGAGGGAACGTTGTTGACGAATTAATGAAAAATTAATATATTGTGTAAATTTAATAGCAAAGATGGTACAATTTTTTTTTTCAAATGGTGTAGGTACTTGAAAATTGTACGGAAATTAATTGTTTTATACATTATTAACTAAATTTTAATGATAATACGGCACAAGAGTCCCAACTACTGAAGTCAGTGAAACTATGGCATCCCCAGTTGGGGTATGTTGTGAGGCTAAAGGTAGTGGGGAGGGGAAGGAGATGGAGACGAGGAAGGTGGGGAAGTACCTGGCTATTCAGATCTGGTCACCAAAAACGGCAAAAGCCATTTCAAGCAACGTTATGAAAATTAATAAATTTAAATATCTTAACATGGTCAATTTTTTGCTAAATTATGCAGGTAAAAGCATACTTTTTTTAAGTTAATTTTCACGTTCTGTGTTAATTCTTCTTCGATTCCGATGAAACTTTGGGGACCTTCGATTCTTAATGTATAAAATGGTGAGCTCTGGCATCATGAAATTATGCATTGCTAAACCGTTCATCCGATTGCGATGAAACTTTGGGAATTTGATGTGTGCATGCCTCCGATGGCGACTAGATACTTCTGTTTGACAGGTTTCAGCTGCTAGGCCCTGCGGGTGGCCTTATACATACGTATGTTTAACCACTGAGCGTTGCTCTCCTCGCCTTCTTTGCCTTAAAAAACCCTCAACCCAATATCTACAAAGATGAGATTACCCTGAGGGAAATTATTTTCCTCGGGGTCTTCTGTGTGGAGCTCATGTAAAAAAGGATAAATACCAGGAGTGCAGAACTAAGCAAGGGAAAAAATATTAAGAACATGTTTTTTTTTCAATTATTTCTGGCTTTCACCATCCAAGGGTACTATGTAGGTCATCATTTAAGACTGACATAGACAGGAAAGGTGAATTTATATGCATTTAATTATTTTTTTTTTACATGAGCTCCACACAGGAGGCCGTGGGGAAAATAATTTCCCTCAGGGCCTATGTCTTCTTTGGGGATGCTGTGTGGAGGATTTTTTTTAGGAAAGGAAGGAGATGAGAGTTCTGGGAAGGAAAAGGGTTTAAGGGGTGGGTAGGAATCTGGGGTTCAGTGTGTCCTGGTCATCCGCCTCTAAGACCTAGACAGACCTAACCCCATGAACCCGGGCACCCCTACTATATCACCAAACCTAGCGAACCACTTGAGGTGACCTATGGCAGACGTGTTGGTTATCCAATAAAGGACAACTTTGGGGATTTGTATTTCTATATTACATTATATACAACGGGTACCCGGCATGCGTTGCAACATCACTGTAATCTCGGGGTCAACTTAACTGTAATGGTTCCATTCCAAGTTCCGGGAAACTACATTATAATGCAAGCGCCTTACAAACGCCTGCTTTATATTATAACATTATATACAAAGGGTACCCGGCATGCGTTGCAAGATCACTGTAACCTCGGGGTCAACTTAACTGTAATGGTTCCATTCCAAGTTCCAATAAACTACATTATAATGCAAGCGCCTTGCAAACGCCTGCACTTTATTATAATATTATATACAACGGGTACCCGGCATGCGTTGCAAGATCACTGTAACCTCGGGGTCAATTTAACTGTAATGGTTACATTCCAAGTTCCGGGAAACTACATTATAATACAAGCGCCTTGCAAACGCCTGATTTATATTAAAACATTATATACAAAGGGTACCCGGCATGCGTTGCGACATCACTGTAACCTTGGGGTCAACATAACTGTAATGGTTCCATTCCAAGTTCAGGGAAACTACATTATTATGCAAGCGCCTTGCAAATGCCTGCACTATATTATAACATTATAAACAACGGGTACCCGGCATGCGTTGCAAGGTCACTGTAACCTCAGGTTTCTTCATATATTTATTTAACACACACTCCTCCTTGCTTCATCCACGTTCACACGTCAAATCGCATAGTGTTTTAACCCGTTAGTTGCTTCTGCAACGGGCCCAGCTAGTATATATATTAATGCTCAGTTTTGGGGTAGGTCGGGAAAAGGTCACTTTTTCCGCTCACGCCATTGGTCGGAAAAACTCACTTTTTCCGCTCACGCCATTGGTCGAAAAAACTCACTTTCGATTTGAGGGGAAAAGCTACCACTTTGCCCCTCGGGTGGGTGAAACCTCACGGGTCACTTTGGCTTGCGAAAATTGGGTAAAATTTGGCAAGCCAAATTGATCTCTGAGCTCATCCGATTTCAAAGGCCCCACGGTTCACTCTTCTTCGAAGCGAATTCATTGTATCTATCTCTTTTCAAATGCCCGGAAAAGTTGAGAAAGATATATCGAAAATCTCCCATACAAAACTGATTTTTGTTAGAAATTTATTCCAATTAATTAAACGGCTATCTCGGAAATAACGTTGAAAAAATGACATTTTAAAGGCCCTTTGCGGGGTGATAAAATACGACGAAAAAAAACATTTTGCGAGACATTTTTTTTAATAATCATAAATTATATAAGATTTAGAAACTTTTAAAACAAAAACATGTGTAGCTTCCCATTTAAAATATTTCACAATATCGCGTCAAACTTTGCAATTATATCTGACATTTGCGAAAAATCCAACAACATCGAAAATGCACATCGTTCTCAGCCTGTTAAATCGGTAGATATTTGAAATGTTTATTTATTTTCTTCAACCTTGCAATACTGAACATGGAACACTATCCAAAACCACCTGAGGTTTTCAGTCAGGCCATGACACCGTTGGCTGACGTAATTTGTATGGGAAATGTTCTTAAACCAGCGCAGGTGTTCGATTTTCAGGCTTTGCTTGAGGTGGTTATGACAACTTTTATCGGTTGTCTTGCCATATAGATAAAATATTGTTTTAGAATATTTTTATGAACTAGGTAGGTACCCTGAAAATTACATAAACGGATAAATAATTATCCACGGGTATCATCTATAAATTATAGCTCATGAACGACTGGTCCAAATTGGATAATTCTTTTTGAGTTGGTTTCGTTATTGTTCGGGCAAGGTTTGTATAAGACGACTGATGAGCTCTGGAATAATAAAATTTGTTTAAAATGAATCGCCGAAATCTATAAATGCGCATAGCTTCCGAGCGAATGCACAAAATTGAATAATTCTTTCGTTGTTGTATTTGTTATTACTAGGACAAGTTTTGAATAAAATTACTGGTGAGCTCTGGCATAACGAAATTTGTTTAAAAATGATTCGCCGAAATGTAAGGACGCTCATAACTTCAGAACGACTGCACGTAATTGAATAATTCTTTTTTTGTTGGGTTCCTTATTGTTAGGACAAAGTTTGTATACAACTACTGGTGAGCTCTGGCATTTTGAAATATGTTTAAAAATTAATCGATGAAATGTAAGTACGCGCATAACTTCGGAACGACTGCACCTAATTGGGTAATTATTTTTTTGTTGTTATCGTTATTGTAAGGACAAGTTTTAAATAAAACTACTGGTGAGCTCTGGCATTATGAAATTTGCATAAAAATGAATCGTCGAAATGTATGTACGCGTATAACTTCCGAAAGACTGCACCAAATTGAATAATTCTTTTTTTGTTATGTTTGTTTATTGGCTGGTGAGCTCTGGCATTTTTGCAAAATTTGCATAAAAATATTTCAATAGGTGGCACGCGAGCTGTTTGAAAACTAAATGTAACGGCAATGAAATAATGAGCGCGGGAGGGGGGGAAAAATACCACGGAGGGGGGAGGGTAACCTGGGAAGGCGGAGGGGAACCCGTGAGGGGGTTTTGCGGGATGGAGAAAGGGGGGGGGGGGTAGAGTACGCTATGAAAGAATATTTTTTCTGTTCTTTTTTTTACTCGAATAAAACAAAATTTTAAAAGTATAAATACCAGGAGTGCAGAACTAAGCAAGGGAAAATATATTAAGAACATTTTTTTTTTCAATTATTTCTGGCTTTTTGGGAAAGGTGAATTTATATGCATTTAATTTTTTTTTTTTACATGAGCTCCACACAGGACGCCGTGGGGAAAATAATTTCCCTCAGGTCCTACGTCATCTTTGGGGATGCTGTGTGGAGGATTTTTTTTAGGAAAGGAAGGAGATGAGAGTTCTGGGAAGGAAAAGGGTTTAAGGGGTGGGTAGGTATCTGGGGTTCAGTGTGTCCTGGGCATCCGCCTCCAAGACCTAGACAGACCTCACCCCATGAACCCGGGCACCCCTACTAAATCACCAAACGTAGCGAACCACTTGGGGTGACCTATGGCAGAGGTGTTGGTTAACCAATAAAGGTCAACTTTGGGGATTTGTATTTCTACATAACATTATATACAACGGGTACCCGGCATGCGTTGCAACAACACTGTACCCTCGGGGTCAACTTAACTGTAATGGTTCCATTCCAAGTTCCGGGAAACTACATTATAATTCAAGCGCCTTGCAAACGCATGCACTGTATTATAACATTACATACAACGGGTACCCGGCATGCGTTGCAACATCACTGTAATCTCAGGGTCAACTTAACTGTAATGGTTCCATTCCAAGTTCCGGGAAACTACATTATAATGCAAGCGCCTTGCAAACGCCTGCTTTATATTATAACATTATATACAAAGGGTACCCGGCATGCGTTGCAACATCACTGTAATCTCGGGGTCAACTTAACTGTAATGGTTCCATTCCAAGTTCCGGGAAACTACATTATAATGCAAGCGCCTTGCAAACGCCTGCAATATATTATAACATTATATACAACGGGTACCCGGCATGCGTTGCAAGATCACTGTAACCTCGGGGTCAACTTAACTGTAATGGTTCCATTCCATGTTCCTGAAAACTACATTATAATACAAGCGCCTTGCAAACGCCTGCTTTACATTATAACATTATATACAAAGGGTACCCGGCATGCGTTGCAAAATCACTGTAACCTCGGGGTCAACTTAACTGTAATGGTTCCATTCCAATTCCTGGCAAATTACATTTTAATGCAAGCGCTGCACTACATAACATTATATACAACGGGTACCCGGCATGCGTTGCAAGGTCACTGTGAACTAAGGTTTCTTCATATATTTTATTTAACCCACACTCCTCCTCGCTTCATCCACGTTCACACGCAAATCGCATAATTTTTTAACCCGTTAGTTGCATTTTTGCAACGGGCCCCGCTAGTATATATATAGTATTGTTTGGTTTTGTGGTAGGTCAGGGAAAACTCACTTTTTCCGCTCACGCCATTGGTCGAAAAGTTCACTTTGGGGAAAACTCACTCACTTTTTTGTCGGCGCAAAAATGACCAGTACGCCCTTTGCGTTTCACCAACCTCAAGGTTCACTTTCGGTCGAAGCAAATTCAGACAAGAAGCTGGGATCCTTTTTTTTTCGACAAAAAAAATATATACAGGGATTTATTCTCCGATACGAATCGGCGGCGAAAACTAGAAGCTCTACTCGAATCACTCGATTCGGCTCGGTTGTATTTCCTGCCGACAGACGGCGTTTGAAAAAAAAAAAGTGACGAAAAAACCCGCTAATTTCACAAGGGAAAATGCTATATAGGACTATTGACATAGGTCAGGATCTCAGATGTCAAATTTTTAGCCTAACAAAACGGAACTCTCGGCGGTTTCGGTCGTTGTTTTTCGGAAAACGACATTACCGCCGAAAAAACCGATTCCGGGCTAGATGTTTTTTGAAAATACGATAGCCGGATAGATTCCGCAACTTTTAACACCAATAAAACATATGATTCTCATATAAAATACGTCAGGAGATGCTGACAAAACTCGAAATTTTCCGAAAAAAAAATCATCAAAACACGCGCTCACAGATTCCATCGGAAGTTTAAATATTTGCTGGCCAGTTCAAATTAACACGTTTTTCATTCGGGGTAGGTACCTACTTATTTCGGTAGTATTGCAAATATGATGAAAAAAGCTAAGATTGCCGGAATCTAAGGAAATGCGCAGGTACCTACCTGAATGGGTACCTACACAACGAATTAGGTTTTAATGCAATAAATACTACGGTAAGGTTGTTTCGATGATACAGAATAATTGAACTTTTTTTAAGTTAATTTTCACGTTCTGTGATGGTTCTACTCAAATTCTATTGTTTTATCATTACAGACCAGTTACATCACAAAACTGAAATAATTACAGAACTCGAACGGAACTTTATAGAACTGAAAATTTACTAGAAAAATTTAAAGAATTGTCAACTTTTTTTTATTAATTATTTTATTTTTATTTTTAAGTGTGTTCTATTTGGACATTGTTAAATAAAAAAAATAATTACGCGTGTTCTAGGTAGGTACTTACTTGCAGGGACTTTTTTCATTTAAAAATCAAAACATGATATTGAATGAATTTATTTGTAGTGAAAATTATTTTATGCTCAACAGCATAATGGCGTCGTTTTGGTGAAATATTACAACAAAGTACCTACTTAGTACTTACACTTGCAAAATGAAATACAATACAACTACAATAGTGAGCTCCGGCATAATGAAATTTTGCACTGCTAAACCGTGCAACCGATTGTTATTGTTAATGAACTATTTGTGCGTAAATAAATTAATTATATACAGCGGGTACCCGGCATGCGTTGCGAGGCCACTTTAACTTCGGGGTCAACTAAACCGTAATGGTTCCCTACCAAGTCCCGGGAAACAACATTATAAAATTATGCACTTTATAAAATTATATACAACGGGTACCCGGCATGCGTTGCAAGGCCGCTTTAACCTCGGGGTCAATAAAACTGTAATGTTTCCATCCGAAGTCCTGGGAAACTACATTATAATGCAAGCGCCTGCACTATGTAACATTATATACTACGGGTACCCGGCATGCGTTGCAACTGCACTTTAACCTCAGGGTCAACTAAACTGTAATGGTTCCATCCCAAGTCCCCGGAAACTACATTATAATGCAAGCGCCTGCACTATATAAAATTATATACAACGGGTACCCGGCGTGCGTTGCAAGGCCACTTTAACCTCGGGGTCAATAAAACTGTAATGTTTCCGTCCCAAGTCCCGGGAAACTGCATTATAATGCAAGCGCCTGCACTATTTAACATTATATATAACGGGTATCTGGCATAAGTAAGTGAAGTTTTACTTCAGTCGTGTGGTCTAAAGCACACTTTTTTTAATTTATTTTCACGTTCTGTGTTATTTTGTCTTCGATCGCGATGAAACTTTGGGGATTTCATGTGCGCATCGCCTCAATTCTTTCTGTATAAAATAGTGAGCTCTGGTATCATGAAATTATGCATTGCTAAACCGTTCATCCGATTGCGATGAAACTTTGGGGATTTGATTGCTGCATCCCTTCGATTCTTTCTGTATAAAATAGTGAGCTTGGGCATCATAAGATTATGCATTGCTAAACCGTTCTTCCGATTGCGTTTGGGGATTTGATGTGCGCAGGCCGGCAATGGTTTTTGTGCACAACAGTGAGCTCTGGTATCATGAAATTACGCATTGCTAAACCAATTAACCGATTGCAATGAAAATTTGATATTTAACCGATTTATATTTAATTTAACACACACTCCTCCTCGCTTCATCCACGTTCACACGTCAAATCGCATAGTGTTTAAACCCGTTTATTGCTTTTGCAATGGGCCCAGCTAGTATATATATTAATGCTCAGTTTTGGGGTAGGTCAGGGAAAAGGTCACTTTTTCCGCTCACGCCATTGGTCGAGAAAACTCACTTTTTCCGCTCACGCCATTGGTCGAAAAAACTCACTTTCGATTTGAGGGGAAAAGCTACCACTTTGCCCCTCGGGTGGGTGAAACCTCACGGGTCACTTTCGGTTGAAGCAAATCGTAATAAGGAAGCTGGGAGAAATTTTTTTTCGACAAAATGAAATATATACAGGGATTTATTCTCCGATACGAATCGGCGGCGAAAACTAGAAGCTCTACTCGAATCACTCGATTATATTTCCCGCCGACAGACGGCGTTTGAAAAAAAAAATTTAGGAAAAAACCCGCTAATTTCACAAAGGAAAATGCTATATAGGACTATTGACATAGGTCAGGATCTCAGATGTCAAATTTTTAGCCTAACAAAACGGAACTCTCGGCGGTTTCGGTCGTTGTTTTTCGGAAAACGACATTACCGCCGAAAAACCGATTCCGGGCTAGATGTTTTTTGAAAATACGATAGCCGGATAGATTCCGCAACTTTTAACACCAATAAAACATATGATTCTCATATAAAATACGTCAGGAGATGCTGACAAAACTCGAAATTTTCCGAAAAAAAATCATCAAAAAACGCGCTCACAGATTCCATCGGAAGTTTAAATATTTGCTGGCCAGTCAAATTAACACGTTTTTCATTCGGGGTAGGTACCTACTTATTTCGGTAGTATTGCAAATATGATGAAAAAAGCTAAGATTGCCGGAATCTAAGGAAATGCGCAGGTACCTACCTGAATGGGTACCTACACAACGAATTAGGTTTTAATGCAATAAATACTAAGGTAAGGTTGTTTCCATGATACAGAATAATTGAACTTTTTTAAAGTTAATTTTCACGTTCTGTGATGGTTCTACTCAAATTCTATTGTTTTATCATTACAGACCAGTTACATCACAAAACTGAAATAATTACAGAACTCGAACGGAACTTTATAGAACTGAAAATTTACTAGAAAAATTTAAAGAATTGTCAATTTTTTTTATTAATTATTTTTTTTAATTTTATGTGTGTTCTATTTGAACATTGTATATATATACATTACGCGTGTTCTAGGTAGGTACTTACTTGCGGGGACTTTTTTCATTTAAAAATCAAAACATGATATTGAATGAATTTATTTGTAGTGAAAATTATTTTATGCTCAACAGCATAATGGCGTCGTTTTGGTGAAATATTACAACAAAGTACCTACTTAGTACTTACACTTGCAAAATGAAATACAATACAACTACAATAGTGAGCTCCGGCATAATGAAATTTTGCACTGCTAAACTGCGGTACCCGGCATGCGTTGCGAGGCCACTTTAACTTCGGGGTCAACTAAACCGTAATGGTTCCCTACCAAGTCCCGGGAAACAACATTATAAAATTATGCACTTTATAAAATTATATACAACGGGTACCTGGCATGCGTTGCAAGGCCGCTTTAACCTCGGGGTCAATAAAACTGTAATGTTTCCATCCGAAGTCCTGGGAAACTACATTATAATGCAAGCGCTTGCACTATGTAACATTATATACTACGGGTACCCGGCATGCGTTGCAAGGCCACTTTAACCTCAGGGTCAACTAAACTCTAATGGTTCCATCCCAAGTCCCCGGAAACTACATTATAATGCAAGCGCCTGCACTATATAACATTATATACAACGGGTACCCGGCATGCGTTGCAACATCACTGTAATCTCAGGGTTCAACTTTACTGTAATGGTTTCATCCCGATTCCCGGGAAATAAAATTTTAATGCAAGCGCCTGCAATTTATAACATAATATACAACGGTTACACGGCATGCGTTGCAAGGTCACTGTAACCTCGGGGTCAACTTAACTGTAATGGTTCCATCCCAATTCCCGGGAAATAACATTTTAAAGCAAGCGCCTGCACTATATAACATTATATACAACGGGTACCCGGTATGCGTTGCAAGGTCACTGTAACCTAGGGGTCAACTTTACTGTAATGGTTTCATCCCGACTCCCGGGAAATAAAATTTTAATGCAAGCGCCTGCAATTTATAACATAATATACAACGGTTACTCGGCATGCGTTGCAAGGTCACTGTAACCTCGGGGTCAACTTAACTGTAATGGTTCCATTCCAATTCCTGGGAAATTACATTTTAATGCAAGCGCTGCACTACATAACATTATATACAACGGGTACCCGGCATGCGTTGCAAGGTCACTGTAACCTCAGGTTTCTTCATATATTTAATTTAACACACACTCTTCCTCGCTTCATCCACGTTCACACGTCAAATCGCATAGTGTTTAAACCCGTCAGTTGCTTCTGCAACGGGCAAAACCTAGTACTTATTAATATGAATTACCTGTATTTCTTCACTTCATCGCTAAGGTTATTTTTAGAAAAATAATATGTGTTTTTAATCAACTATGTGATGTGGTGTGATTTATTTGACGTCCTGTCCTGAGTGATGCCATGAGGCAGGATAAGGCTCCGTAATAAAAATAAGAACATGGTTTGAAAGGGGGAAAGGTTTTAAAATGGTGACAGGACAACTCAACAATGTGCAGAGACACTCTCGCCAGAGTGGAAGATACTCTCAGTATCGCCCTGGTGTTAGACCACCATTCACGTTGCTTGAAATGGCTTTAGCCGTGTTTGGTGACCAGATCTGAATAGTCAGGTACTTCCCCACCTTCCTCTTCCCCATTTCCTCCCCCCCCGCTACCTTCAGCCTCACAACATACCCCAATTGGGGATGCCATAATCTCACTGGCTCCAGACGAGAGCAGTTGGGAGTCTTGTGCGGTATTCACACTAAAAAAATATAATAAAATAAAAAGTGCAAGATCATCACTCCTTAAAGGTCATTAAAAGTGATAATAAAGTGGGCCATTTTTTTTTATTTTCATCTACTTTTAACCCCCGACCGCCGCAAGGAGCGGTGTTGTAAGTATAGCTTTCTGTTTATCTGTCTGTCTGTGGCATTTTTTTATTATTTTTTACGTTAACTCCACGCAGGAGGCCCTGAGGAAAATAATTTCCCTCAGGGCCTATGTCATCTGGGATGCTGTGTGGAGGGTCTTTTTGAGGAGAGGAAGGAATGAACATTGGTCTTGAAGAGACCCATGTTGTAGGAAGGAGGAAACACAGAGGCAGGCAAATCATTCCACAGCCGAGCTGTTCAACAGCTCGGCTGTGGAATGATTTGCCAATTTGCATTTCAAAGAACGAGTCGAAGAAACGACCCGTTCTCATGTGGCAAATGTCAACCGTGTACAAATGTTGGGCACGCGTTTGGCGTTTTTCCCGACTATGCACCGGTGCCGAAGGGATCAATGATGCTAGTTCCTCAGAGCATCTTCCATTGTAATACCGGTAGAACAAGGATAGCATTCCCACCCGACGCCTGTGCTCTAAAGATTACAATCCGTGTGTTAAGATGGGAGAATCTATCAAACAGACCGTTCGTTTCTGCACAGAGTCGAGGGTATTTTTCAGGTATTTTGGAGCTCCAGACCAGAGGTGGCTGCCAAATTCAACCGTGGGGCGCACTTGTGATTTGTACAGGGTTAGCAGTTGTGTACTATTAAAGTATCTGCGGGCCCTGTAGCTTTACAAACACATAACTGAAATTATTATTGGGCATACATTAATTACGAGCATTTTTTCTTCGAATCTAGACCCCCCCCCTTGGTGAGATAAATTTGGGCCACTACGTATATTCTTTTCAAGTAACGTGAAATTTGGCTGGACCCCCCCCCCCCCCTCCTTTTTGAGTTCACGTAATTAATGTATGCCTCCTCACAAACTCTCAATTACATACGATTTTCTGCGTTGTTATATCAACATTTTATTGTTTTTCTAATATATTTTTTGTTATCTGTTATTGGATGGCGTGTTTTCATCGAACGTTTGCTTGATTGTTTTATAATTTTGTAACTGCTGTTAAAATGAGCTGCATATTTCTGTGAATTGTTCAATGGTTCAGGAGAGCTGATGATGAATCGTCCGCGTGTTTTTTCAATGTGCCGATTTAAATATTTGTAATAACTACTAAATGTAGAGTAGCCGCCAGAAAATAGTTGTTTAAGGGCAGGTGGATGAGTTTGTGTATCTGGGTAGTATGTTTACGAGAGATGGGAAGGCTGAAAGAGATGTTGAAAGAAGGGTGAATCCCGGTAACTCCATTAATGGTGGACTGAATGCCGTTGGCGCTAATAAAAATCTGTCAAAAAAAGCGAAGCTAGCAGTCCACAATGGAGTCCTGGTACCTACCCTGATGCATGGCAGTGAGGCATGGAACTGGCAGAGGAAGGATGAAAGTAAACTGAATGCTGTTGAAATGAGATCCCTGAGACGTATGTGTGGTAAAACAATGTATGATCGTGTGAGAAATGTGGATATCCGCAAAGAATGTAAGGCTGATGTAAGCATAATGAGTAAGATTAAGAAAGGGACCCTCAGATGGTTTGGGCATGTAGAGCGAATGAACGAAGGAAGTAGTGTAAGAAGAATATACGACGCGAATGTGAATGGTAGAAGAAGTCGGGGACGCCCGAGGAAGACATGGCACGATCAAGTGAATCAGATACTTGAGTCGGGTCATGTCAAAAGCCAGAATAATAGAAGAGAATGTATGAGACGATGTATGAATGTGAGTGAGGCAAAGAGTGTGTGCCAAGACCGAGTTGTTTGGCGGTCCGTCCTATCTGCCTACCCCTGCGGGGAAACGGCGTGATGGTTAGTTAGTTAGTTAGTTATGTAGAGTAAGTAGAGTAAATCTTTATATTGCTGGAACAAAACTAGAGAAGGTACAGAGTATTGTATACTTGGGCTGCAATGTAAATGATAGATGGGATCCTTCACTTGAAATCAAATGCCGCATTGAGCAAGCTCGTGCAACCTTTATCCGCATGAAAAAAATGTTCTGCAGTCATGATCTCCCTTGAATTACGAAAGCAAATGATCAGATGCTTCGTGTTTTCGATATTATTTTACGGAATGGAAGCATGGACGCTTACTAATTAGGCGACTTGAGGCATTCGAGATGTGGATCTACAGAAGAATACTTAAAATAAGCTGGATGGACAGGGTTACAAACGAAGATGTTAAGGTTCGGATGAATAAAGAAAATGAAGTAATTAAAACTATAAAAATCCGAAAACTTCAATATCTTGGACATGTGATGAGACATCCAGAGAAGTATGAGATCCTGCATCTCATAATGCAGGAAAAGATTGCTGAAAGACGGGGCACTGGAAGAAGGAGAACCTCATGGCTGAAAAACCAGAGACAGTGGTTTGGCCAGTCTACCGTGGAGCTGTTCCGGGCCGCAGTAAACAAAGTCCGTATAGCCAACATGATAGCCAACGTCCGTTGAACGGACAGGGCACAAAAAGAAGAAGGAGGCAAACCACGTGACCATACTCTTTGGCACCAGGGTAGTTCGAGAATGCATAATACCGCAGAGTACCCGCGTAACCGTGTACCCGAGTACCGTGAAATAATAAATTTTAGTGACGCATTTCCGTTTCATCCGAAATTCAAATCACTAATGGCTAAAAAAGTTTCACTTCAAAAATAAATGATATTAATAAACGCAACATGAACCTGTCGGTTAGAACAAAATACCAGGAGCACAGGAATATGATTGGGTATTTCCACATGGTTATTATTGTTTATTATAAACATATATTGCTCACTAGCTGACCCGGCCACGCATTGCTGTGGCTAATAAAACACAACGTCATCTACTGGATGGATGATGGATGGTTATCCAACCTTTATAACTACCGCCGTCTTTGAGTTTATCGCGAAGAGACAGACAGATGCCGCGGGGGACTTTAATTTATAATACGTAGAGATGGTGTGAAAGATTATAATAATGTGCATAAAATGCTTGGGGTAACTAACGTATATAAGTTAATAAGGATTAATACTGTATCCGTCTAAATAACTTTTCAATTACCGCAATGTACGTGACCATTTTTTGAAAGATAAAATGGGTATAGTAAGCTATTCGTAAAAGATAGATATATGTCTTCGCGGACTTTTTTGTAGATCTATAAAAGAGGAATATCCCACCATGCATTGTTTTGTTATATCCCAAAAGGATTAGGCAGCGTTTTCGATGAAAGCTACCAGGCGGCTTGACTTTTTCCGACACTTCTAACAATCATCGTTATGTTTCAACCAATTTACACAAATCCTTGACAAATTACATACCTAACCCTTCCTCACGAAACACTATTCGTGAAAACCGCATGAAAATCCGTTCAGTAGTTTTCGAGTTTATCGCGAACAGACACACAGACGACGCGGGGACTTTAATTTATAATATGTAGAGATGTAGAGATTGATGGTAGTTGTTAAAATCAACAACGAGGCGACCAATTATATTATATATTTTCTAAATGCCTTTTTTAAATTTTCAAGCGAGTTCACGTTATAATCATACTAATTACGATCGTCTGTGTATCTTAAATATTTAATCGTATATTAGGTAGGTACATATCACCGCGACCACTAGTTTCCGCTTAAGGTCCGACTGATGACATAATTACTGCGGTGGTGTCTCGGATGAGTCAAGGTAGCTTTGACCTATGTGTGTATGTGCATTTGTGGGCCCGCCAACCTTCAGACGGTCACTCGGGCTGTCGGCTGTCATTAATAAACGTAGAAAAGCACAACAAACAACACTAAAGGAAGGTTTAGAAGCACCTGGCTATTATGTCTGGTTACTAAACACAGCTAAAAATAATTTAAAGCAACTTTCTGGTGGTGGTCTTTTACAAGGGTGATATAACTATGACGTACTTCGCTTTCTGTCAATCCTTAATCCAATATGGCATAATAGGATGGGGGGGCGCCTATAAAACTTACACAAAATCTCTTCACATTGCGCAAAAACTAATAATTAAAATAATATTTTTATATCCATCTGAACTCATATTCAAAGAATTTAAAGTCAGAAAATTAAATACCCTTTTCCTGTATCACTCACCCTTACAAGTTTACAAAGAGGATATCCTAAACAAAACCGTACCTTTCAAAAACACAGCAAATCTCAGGCAAGAACACATGTTACCAATTCCGATTTGTAAAAAAACTTTGGGTCAACAAATGTACAAATACTTAAGAGCATATTTCTTAAATAAATTGCCAGAAAATATAAAATGCCTTAATGATGGATTCAAAGAATTAGTATTTAATGTCCAGGAGTTTATTTAATGTCCAATAGTATTTAATGTCCAGGAGTTTATTTAATGTCCAATAGTATTTTATTTTTATTTTATTTTATTTTATTTATTTGGGAGACCAACAGTTTACATTAACAACAAAGTATATAATAATTGAGTACAGTAATTGAACCAATTAGAGGTTTCCACATGGGTATTGTATACAATCGGAAGGTTGAAAGAACCTAAGCGAAATCCGAACACTAACTTTGGTGATCGTGCTTTCGAAGTATCCGGCCCTGAGGCTTGGAATAAACTTCCTATGGAATTAAGATGTATAACCAGTCCAACAGAATTTAGATCCAAACTTAAAACTCACCTATTTAAACACTCATTTCCATAAATTCGCTATTTCATTCAAACATTGCTATCCAATCTGTTGTTGAGCGATGAATTATCTTATTGCAGTTGAGATCGACGATTAAATTCATTCATTCATTTAAGATACCTATGCTTTCCTTTAAAAACTGTTAACCCATTACAATCATTTTCACAACCGTGTTATAAAATTGTAATATTATGTACGAACTTCCTTCTTCTTCTGGCGCTAACAATATTAATATTAAAATACGGTATAAAATAATTTGTAAAATGTGTAGAATAAAATATCTATGTATGTATACATGTATATATAATATCCTCAAACTGCTTCGACTCTCTTTCTCTGTCTGTACCTATATCTGTAGAGTTTTGTTGATCACTTGGTAATATTAGATACCTGGCAAAACTAAAAATATTTATTGTTGTATGTAAATACCTATTTTAATTGTAAATCTCTAATTTTAAGTCACGGTTGCAAATATTTGTATGTCACCAGTTTTAAGTCAGTAGTAATAAGTCTTAGTTGTAAGTCACTAGCTACATATAAGTCTTAAATGTAGGTTCCTAGTTATAAGTTTGAATCCTAGTTGTAGGCCTATCGTATTCATTTTATTTTATTGTATGCTTATTATATGTACAGCGCCCTTGAGATGATTTTTCATGAAAACGGCGCTTTATAAATCAGCCAAATATTTTTTACGCACCAGATTTAAATGTCCGGGTTAAATTTTCCCCCCAAAAAAAAAAAAAAAAGAAGGAAAAACTAAACCCTTTCATACACTTCCCCAAATGATCATCTAGTGAATCCACGTTATGCAATTGCACTATATAAGTATTATAAATACAAAACAATACAAGAACAACATGTCAACCTACTAGAGACCAAATGGGAATATAATTCACCGACTCCAGATATTTTCATATCAGAGGGTTCGGCTCTGTGGCATTTCTAATTGAACCTATAAATTCTACTGATTATTATTATTATTATTAAGTGTGTAGTTATTCCAGAGATATTTACTCATAAAAAATTACATTTCAAGAGACGAATTACGAGTTATTTAGGTGGGGATAGGAAAGGGGTAGGATGGGGGGGATCGGTTAAGTTGAGGTATAGTAATAAAAATATGCGTGACAAAAAATTAAAAGAGAGAGAAAAAAAAGGAAGTTTATAGAGTGGTGGTTGTATTAGAGGGTATCTATAAGTATTGTTATTGTAGAGTATCGAGAGAGTGTCTGTGTGATTTTAAGGAGTGTGGTGCAGAGTTAAAAATGTCAAATTGTGTATAGTGTGTGTTAAAGTGTTGGATGCACGATAGATGAAAGAGTTCTGTTTAGAATTAGTGTTGCACCGAGGGAGGCTAAGAATCATGTCTGATCTTGTTCGTCTGTTTGGAACTCGTATCTGTATTCGTTCTAGGAGTTCTGGACAATCTACGACGGATCTGGCTATTTTTTGAAGAAAAAGTACATCGGCCGAGCTTCTTCGAGCTTCTAATGGTAGTATATTGTAGTATATGGTAGTATATGGTAGTATTTAATGTCCAAGAGTTTATTTAATGTCCAATAGTATTTGATGTCCAGGAGTTTATTTAATGTCCAATAGTATTTAATGTCCAAGAGTTTATTTAATATCCAATAGTATTTAATGTCCAGGAGTTGTGATGTTGGTAACATCATCAGGTAACCAATTTTTGCGTGTTTTTCTCATCTAAAATTCTCACAAAACGCTTTTTGTGTGAACGATGAACAGTTTTTTTAGATCTTTGTTGACGTTTTCATAATGGCATTATTATACAGAATCATGCCCATTTGACATTGTCATGATGACTGCGTAATAATCCTAGACGTTCACACGTTTACAGAGCAATTAATAACACAGACAATGACAAACATTAATTATTTGTGTCAGTCTATACTCTATTCACATCCATTCCAAGAAAATATATGACATTAATCAGTCAATCCTCAATAACATGAGAAGTTTTTTTAAAGCGTTGCAATTTGCTTCATTATAATATCGTATCGTTGCCTGCAATGTGCATAGGTACTTTATCTTACTGTGCTAGGTAAAGGTGGGTTTATATTTGTCTGACGTGTCGTGTCGTGACGCGTCAGAACGGTATCGGTTTCAAACATTTCATTTGGGAGGCAGGTATGGGTACCGCCACCCTGGGAACCATTTGACACTGGATAACCAAGACCTCTGCCGTAGGTTACCCCAAGCGGTTCGCTACGTTTGGTGACTTAGCAGGGTGTCCGGATTCATGGGGTGAGGTTTATCCGGGTCTTGGCGAAGGATGCGTCTGCCCACAAGCTACATGGCAGGCCGGATCGGGAGATAAATGGTTGAGGGAGTCCCTTTCACTTCTCCAGCCGTACCCTCTCGGAATATCGTCTTGCACCACAGTATGAGAGATGGATTCATGCGTCCGTCACTCCTGGATACACTGATCCCCAGAATCCTACCCATCCCTAATACCCTTTTCCTTCCCAGAACTTTCTCTCCTTCCTTTCTTAAAAAGATCCTCCACGCAGCATCCCCAAAGATGACAGGCCCTGAAGGGAATTATTTTCCCCAGGGCTTCCTGTGTGGAGCTAATGTTAAAAAAAATGCTAAGATTTATGTGTATGTATGTCGGAATGTGCCGTGATTCCTTGTGTCGTATCGCATCAGAAACAATCCCGATCGACGGAGGTGAGGGGGAGGGGACGAAGGAGCGGCAGCGTCACGGCAGATCAGACAAGTGTGCACGTGCCAGTGCTGTGATGTGACGACTGTATGTGTATTGAGTCAATATATCGTCAGAAAGTGTCAGAACACGACATATAGACATGAATGCTAGCCAGCGCGTCAGAGCACATCAGGACACGACACGTCAGACAAATATATAATCTTACATAAGTACTTCATCTTCAGTAAAAGCAACATTTTCCGCTTATAATAATGGAAATAGAAGGAATTCGTATATCGCCATGTTGTTTGTTACCTGAATATATTAGTCTCTCTGTATTTTTTTTTATGTTGTTAAAAAGAATTAACAATACAGTTTTGATGATGGAGAGTTTTAACTTTACTAATACTTTGGTTCATCAGAGATAACGAGTCTTGTTTATTATCGTATCCTACTTACAAAATATCTAACTGGACTGATGTTCCGCGTAAATCTGCCAGCGTGGGAACGCGCTCACTGAAAAAGCCTGCCTATAGATCGAATGTGAACAGCTATTTTCGTAACCGTTCGGGAATTAGACCCAAACATCAGACATTTGTCTCTTTTATGTAATACTACCAATGAGTGACCAATGACATCTATTGAGAAACCTTAAATATAACTTCTTATACTAACTAACTAACATCTATTGATATACTAACATCTGTTGAGAGACATTAAAGCCTATACTCCATAGATTCCCAACCTTTTTTTGCCCACCGCCCCCTTTGAGAATTTATTTTTTCCTAACGCCCCCCAAAAACTCATAAATCTTAAACGGCAATTGTCACGATTATATTTACCACAACGGGGGGGGGGGCGCAATGGGATGGGAAGAAGCAATATGGGATTTTTTATTGTACATTTTATTTAGTTATAACATAGTTATTCATTTTATTTAGTTATAAAATCTTTACTCTTATGTCTAATCAGCGGCGTAGCGTGGGAGGGGGTAGATATCCTATTGTTTTATGCCGATTTTTATAATCCCATATGCCGAGTACTCTTCCAATAAAATCATGCTTATAAATTCTAGAATTAGAATTTCTCATCGTCATCACACATACATATGCGATGAATTAAAACTACACTCAAAAGATGAAAATGGTTTTTCGTTGATTCTGCCGGCACTTACATTCTGAACACAAAACTGGTTTTTAATTAAATCTGTATGTGGTGAATTGTAACTACACTCAGAACACCGGGACTGGGGAAAATTTCGCCTCACCCTTATTTGGGTACTTCTAGCGGCGGGGGGGGGGGGGGATGTATATGGAAATCCTATTTTTTTATTACGACCTTTTTATACACGAGTCGGATATTTATTTAAATCACATTTGACAAGTATTCTTTCAGAACATAAAAATGGTTTTTCTTTGATTCTGGGATTAAATAAACAGTCTGCAACTAGAATTATATAACTGCGAATAACAGAACGTTTTCCTTCGAAATGTGTCAGCAGATGAAACCAACTGGAATGTTACATTCTGAACTGGTTTATATTAAATCTGTACCTGGCGAATTAAAACTACACTCAGAACATGAACATGGTTTTTCTTTGATTGCGGCAGTACATACAGAGTCTGCCACTAGAATTTTATAACTTCACTTCGAATCAGACAATGTTTTCCTTCAAAATATGTCAACTGATGAATCCACAACTGGAAATTTACATTCTGAACACAAAATTGGTTTAAATTAAGTCTGTATGCGGCGAATTAAAAATTCACTCGGAACATGAAAATGGTTTTTTCTTTGATTCTGGCAGCACATAAATAGTCTGCAACTAGAATTTTATAACTGCACTTCGAATAAAATAATTGTCCCTTTCGAAATGTATCAGCAGATGAATACACAACTGAAATTCATTCGTTAATACATTCAGAACACAATACTGGTTTTAATTTTAAGAGTAAATCTGTTTGCGAGTTATCAGCTTTAATTAGAATTACTCTCATAATATGCGTGCGGTTTTCCTACGGTTTGCGAAATTTGCAGCTTAAAAAAATATAATTATAAATATTTTTAATAAATAATAAAAAAAGAGTTGGATTCGTAAACGAAAGTATCAGTATCATAGAACATTTTCAAATAATGATTTGAAATGGTTTAAATTTTTCCAAGATAATTATATTATTTATTGTGAAAATTTGCCGCCCCCCTTAAAAGTGCCGCCCGGGGCGGGCCGCCCCCCACGCTACGCCACTGTGTCTAATATATATATTTTTTAAAACTACTTACTATAATATTATTTCCTACCTACTTACTAAAATTTGGACTTTACAACATGACATAATCCACGAAAAACTGCAAGACTTTTAGTTTCCTTAACATTTACCGGGAGTTCATTAAACATTTTAAAACATTTATGATAAATGTTGTTTTGTGTTCCCATTTGTGTTTCTCCCTGCATGTCCTTTCCCGTACGTCTCCGTTTCCCTTCCCCTCCCGCGTTCCCCTTCCACCTTCCCCGCCTTCCCTCTCCCTTCTCGCGCTCCCCAGTCCCGCCAACCCCCCTCCCGCGTACCATATTCAGTCCCAGTACATTCAGTTTTCAAACAACTCGCGTGCCAGCTGTTACAATGTTTTTATTCAAATTTTAATTTTTCATAAATTACAAATATTCATTTTAATAAGAACAATTAATCAAAACTGGTACCTAAAACTGGTACTAAACAATTCTTTTGTTACAAAAAAAAGCTGCCTGCTAAATTCAATTTCATCAAACATGCGAACTGTCAAACGCGCGAACTGTCAAACGTGCAAAGTTAAGATAGTCGTTAAGTTTTCTTAAATTATTCAATTTTCTTAATCTTTCTTTCCGTGAGAACCTTCTACAAAGTATAAGAAATCTTTTTAAAAAAAGATGAATGAAATAGGTAAAGTCGTTGTGTTATGGCGTGACCAAGGGAAACAGGGATTCATTTATATATATATATATATATATAGTTATAGGCATTAGTTCATTTACTACTGTTTTCAGATGTCCTACTAGTTCATCGGCTTTTCCGTCTAAATTTCCTTGTTTATCGCAGATCCACTTTTTGTTTTGTAATGCATAATTACATAATTTATCCTTATTATAGTTCTTTTTATTCCTGTACGTTATACTTCGTGTTCCCTGAGGCTTTGGACTATTATAGTGATCAGATATTTTGAGTTCTTATGCAGCATTAACATCGGCGTAAAAGACATTTGAAATTACCAAATCAATCATGGTTTAAGAGTTTTTTCACATTCTTGGATATTTTTTGACAAGTTGCTTTCAATCTAGGCAATTTATGATGCTTTGTAATGTTGTGCTTTTTGTATTGGTTTTCATCATGTCAATATTAAAATCTCCACAAATGATTTTATCATGTCTCTTCTATTTTTTATTTGCTTACGGCACCATTCTTCAAAAAAATCTAAGAATTTTGTATCATTTTGATTTGGGAAATGATGAATAGCTGCATAGGCTCCCCGCTTAAAATCATTTTGAATTTCAATAGCCAGTATCCAGGTATTATTTTTTATCTGGTACCGCATTTATTGTGACTTTGTAAGAGATATTGTTTTGAATTAATCAATTAATATGATAACTCTACCAGTACGCCTGCTAATATCTAATTGTCGAATAGCCTTGAAATGTTATTTCATTTTGGTTAATTTCTTCGATAATATAGGTTTCGCTCATCATCACCATGTGCAGTATGTAATATTTTAGTCTTGTCCTTGTCTTGTCTTCGACTTCTTCGATATGTGCTAGTAAACAGCTATGGGTTTCTCTGGGTCTCCTACCGCCCCCCTGAAAGTCTGAAACGCCCCCCAATTTTCACTTTGCCTTCTACCGCCCCCTGAGAGTCTGAAACGCCCCCCAAGGGGGCGTTATCGCCCACGTTGGGAACCTATGCTATACTCTAACGAAATCTGTTGAGAGACATTGAAACTACATAACATATATTTTGAAACACTACATGAAATTTCTAAGGTATTAGAAACCTTTAATAACGTAATACTGCTGTATACAAAACGTATAATACGTCATTACATTATCTTAAAAAGCTACAATTAATACGTTTTTTGTTATTCAATTTATTGGAATAACTTTTAAATCCACGCACACAAACTGTTATACTTATCTATTCTATGAAATGTATTTATTTAATAATATAATATATAACACAGAGCACAGAGGAGATCCAGAAGCGCATAGTGAACGCAAATCGCTGTTATTTCCGCCTACAAAACCAATTAAAGTCCAGACTGCTGTCCAGAAACACGAAGATATTAGTGTACAAAACACCAGACCAGTACTTACGTACGCAGCTGAGACTTGGGTACTAACTAAGATGAATGAGCGAGCACTGGACGTTTTTGAAAGAAAAAAATTTGAGGCGCATCTTCGGACCGGTTCTAGAAAATAGATTTTGGCGCAGACGCTATAACAATGAGCTCTATACCTTGTTTAAGGAGCTAAACGTCGCAAAATTTATAAAATTGGGAAGACTTCGGTGGCTGGGTCATGTGGAGAGAATGACCGAGCGTCAAGCACCAAAGTCCCTGCTGAACTCAAGACCAATAGGGCGAAGGAGCCTGGGAAGGCCAAGACTAAGATGGAGCGACAACGTCCTCAAAGACATATCTGTCTTGGAGCTTCCAAACTGGAGAGAACTGGCACAAAACCGAGATGAGTGGAGGAAGACTCTTGAGGAGGCCAAGACCCACCAGAGGTTGTAGAGCCAGTAGTGATGATGATGATGATAACAATAATATTTAGCTAATGAATTTTCACGAAATGTAATTCA
Source organism: Limnephilus marmoratus (assembly GCA_917880885.1). NCBI lineage: Eukaryota > Metazoa > Arthropoda > Insecta > Trichoptera > Limnephilidae > Limnephilus > Limnephilus marmoratus. The sequence continues at coordinate 27,463,903 of OU862924.1, read as the reverse complement.
TAGGACACGGGTCATTACTGTTAGTTAAGAAAGTACCAACAAAACCGTGATACAATAAAAAAACGAGTGTGCTTTAGACCACACGACTGAAGTAAAACTTCACTAACTTATATCTCCCTCTCAACTTTCGTTCGCTTCGCCCGACCGTTCGCCTTGCCTGATCACACATTTCGTAACGCTCTCGTTACGCATTCACCGTCTTACTCCCCAAGTCAAGCGTGCGTAAAGAAGTTTTACTTAAAAAATATTTTTTAACACGTATTCCGAAGCCAAACCAATAAATGCCGTCGATTTTTATCATTCAATAACACACAAAAAATACCTACTTGCAGTTTTGGGCAACTGATGATTTTCGTCTTTCGGAAAGTTAAACAAAATTTAGTAAAGAAAACTTTTGGTATTTTATAAAATGAAAACTTTAAAATGCGGTCGGACAAACTCAGAAGTCATTAAGTAAGCTCTGCTTTTTGAAGTAAAACTTCTTTACGCACGCTTGACTTAGGGAGTAAGCTGGTGAATGCGTGATGAGAGCGTTATGAAAAGTGTGATCGGGCGAGGCGAACGGTAGGGTCTTTACGCACGCTTGACTTGGGGAGCTGGCGAATGCGTGACGAGAGCGTTATGAAAAGTGTGATCGGGCGAGGCGAACGGTAGGGTCTTTACGCTTGACTTGGGGAGCTGGCGAATGCGTGACGAGAGCGTTATGAAAAGTGTGATCGGGCGAGGTGAACGGAAGTTCAGAGGGAGATATAAGTTACTGAAGTTTTACTTTAGTCGTGTGGTCTAAAGCACACTCGTTTTTTTTAACAGACTCTGTGAATTGTAACATTTTTTTACGCACCAGATTTAAATGTCCGGGTTAAATTTTCCCCATAGGAAAAACTAAACCCTTTCACACACTTCCCCAAATGATCATCTAGTCAACCCACGCTATGCAATTGCACTATATAAGTATTATAAATACAAAATAATACAAGAACAACATGTCAACCTACTAGAGACCAAATGGGAATATAATTCACCGACTCCAGATATTTTCATATCAGAGGGTTCGGCTCTGTGGCATTTCTAATTGAACCTATAAATCCTACCGATCCCTCAATATAAATATTTAAAAAATCTTATGTAATCCTACATGTATTTAAAATTACTGATTTTTGCATTTTTATATACAAATTCTTTGACAAATCTAATATGCTTAAATTTTGAATCAGATTCCTAGGTATTATGCCAGTGGCCGAAATAACAAATGGTAATATTTTTATATTCCGAGAATGCCAAATTCTTTTAATCTCATTTCCTAAATCTGTGTATTTTCTAATTTTTTCAGAAACAGTTTTTTGAATATTACAGGAATTTGGAATAGCTACATCAATGATATAAGTTATTTTTTTAATTTTGTCATGTAAAACTATATCAGGTCTATTATGACTAATTCTTCTGTCTGTTAGTATAGTTTTATCATAATATATTTTATAAAATTCATTTTCTATAAATGAATTTGGTTCATATTCATAATATGGTACTACATTACAGCAATCAATCAAGTTATGTTTAATTACCAAACTTTGGTGAATTATTTTTATTATTATTATTTGTGTTAATTCGCTTTTTAAACAATTATTTCTACACTTTTAAACGAATTTTTTAAACAAGGTGACAGAACAATACAGTGCTGTGCTGTTATGCACAGTTCAGATACAAGAACTATAACTTGCTACGTTGTTATTATTATACATGTAGAATAATTGTAATAATAATAACACGCTAATTTGCACAACGCTGTTTTTGTCAAAAATCACTTCAAGGGCCCTAACAGTATAATTAATTAAATACCTTCACGATAATTTGTGCTCTTTCATTGTGATATTAAGCTGCAATCTGGACTATTTTCTTAAAAATATATTTATTTACATACAATATATAGCTAACAATACCTTACATCTATCTTTAAAGTCCAGAAACTAATTATTAAGATTATATTAAAACTACTGATCACAAGCAGTTCGGATGAAATCTTTAAGAGAATCTGTGTCTTGGACATTAGGCAAATTTATGCCAAAAACATATTAGCATACCTCTTCAAACACAGAACTACCTTTGAAAATGTCCAAACTGCTCGCGATACTAGAACCAAAGGGCATAATTTCCTACTTATCCCTTTTGCTAAAACAACCTTTGGCCAAAGAAATTTTAGATACTTTGCAACAAAACTATATAATACACTTCCACTGGCAATTAGACAAAACACAATGTATCTTAAATATAAATCTGACACCAAGTCCTGGATTACCAGCCAAAATAGATCCAACATCAAAGATTATATCAAAACTAACTTATAAGTATTTATTTTTTCAATTTTACATTGATGATTAACTGTTACTTGTAATATTGTGTTATTATTTGTACTTTGTATGTGTTATTATTATAAACTGCTCATGCTAAGCGCCTGCTTTCAACACAGGTTCTCCTAGTGAGACAGGCATAGAATAAAACAAATTGTAACTCAAAAAAAAAATAAAAAAAATCTTTGTCATTTAACATAAATTCGTGTGATTATTCTATTACTTAATAGGTCATTTGTTTGGTGGCTTTGGCGGTGAAGTGCAACCATTAAAGATTCCCCTCCCGATGATAGAAATAATAAGCATTCTTGTATAAGGTGATACACATGGTTACAACAGCCCTGTTTGGGTACCAGATTATTCAAATGGAATTCCAATCATCGCATTACAAAATAAAAAATTGCATTGCGATTACCCTGCGGAAATCCGTTATTGATTCCATTTAAAAGAGAGAAAACCAAAAATAATCTGTTGAAATGATAGGCTCACGTCGCGTCGGTTTTAATAGGTAGATCGCGAGACAGAAAAGTTTCCCGTTCGGTTTTCTAGATTATCATCAAAACTATGTACATATAATATTTATATATGTAAAATGTTATGCCCCGTTCCTCGACAGTTGGTTATTTACCCCTGTTAAAGACACCTTTGCATTGCGGGCAGGAGGGGGGACACTGGTCGTGGGACCAACATTCATTTGCAGCGCGCCGCAGGGGGGGGGCGTCTAGACGCGAACCAGACTGCGCCGGGGCAGGGACACACAACCTTTTTCTTTGGTAAAGAGTTAGAAAAATACTAAAAAATTACAATGCACATTTAAAAAAAACTCAGGATGATGTAAATGATTGCAAAAATAAGATGCGATGAAAAATGTGAAAACGGTGCTTGGCCAACATAACAAATATTACATTTATTAAATGCTAGTGTTATTTTACAATACCGTTATGCAACACTTTTTTAAGATGGAATTGAATAAAATATAATAAAAACATTTTTAATACTTTTATTTTAATTACCATTTTTTTTAAATATGAATACAGCACAAGAGTCCCAACTGCTCCCGTCTGGAGTTAGTGAGACTATGGTATCCCCGAATGGGGATACTGAAGGTAGTAGAGAGGGGAAGGTAGTGGGGAGGGGAAGGAGACAGGGAAGAGGAAGGTGGGGAAGTACCTGGCTATTCAGATCTGGTCACCAAACACGGCTAAAGCCATTTCAAGCAACGTTTCAATTCTGAATGGTGGTATTACGCCAGGGCGATACTGAGAGTATCTCCCACTCTGGAACATGCCGTAAATATGGTAGGTATATATTATTTTAAATTAATAAATTGTGAAATAACACAATTAATCAAATAAAATTTATTTACCACGCCGGGATTTGATCCCGTGACCTTCGGATTGCGAGTCGAGAGTCTTACCGCTGGACTATGCCGGCCGTCTACTGGACTACTTACCTACCGCACAAGAGCCCCAACTGCGCCCAACCGTCTGTTAATGAATTTGTGACACTATAAATTTTATAGTTAAATAAAATACACTATTTATGGCACCCCCATTTGGGGTATCTTATCATAAAGAAGCGGGGAGGGGACGGAGGTAAGGAAGTAAATGTGAAATATATATTATCATGTTGATTTAAGTACCTTTATGATTGTAATAAACAAATTAAAATAAAAAATAAATAAAAAAAAAACGGTCACCAAACACAGCTAAAGCCGTTTCAAGGGTTTCTGAAGGGTTTAACACAAATCTCTAACCATGTCGTAATTTAACCTTAATTTGTGTATCAGTATTTTAAGTTCTCAATAAAGCGTTTAATTTTAACGGTACAGCAGAAACCTGTGCTTAAAGAAGTAATAACTTCCGAGCGTTCAGCTCTGGCGTAGTGATAATCGAACAGCTTTTTAAATCAAGAATTTCTAGATCTTTGCAAACATTTGTATTCCGCAATATAATTTAAAGAAATCACCTAACTGCTTAAAAATCATTGGTAATTTTCGTTCCGTTCGCCAAGTTTAGTGATTAAGCAGGAGCTCCCGGAATTCGTATTTCCAAAAAGTATACCGGTTCAGTCAATTATTAATTTCTAATATACACATTGGAAAGCTTATTTTTATCTAGATTTTAGAACAATTATTGATTTTGCAAAGTGATAAAAAAATAACCAATATAGAGGTGCATTTAAAATGTAAATTGTCGCACCGCGACTGAACCAATATAGGTTTTTAAAATACGCTCCTGGGATCATCGGGTGAGGTTTCTCTAAGTCTTGGCGGTGGATAACCTGGACACACTGAACCCCAGATAACATTCCCTAACATCTTTTTCCTTCGCAGAACTTCCTCTCCGTCTTTTGCTTAAAAGGACTCTTCATAGTGCTTTCCCAAAGATGACAAAGGCCCAAAGGGAAATTATTTTCCTTCTTTGTTGATCTAAAAAAAAAATCTCTTTGATTAGACAACTGATAGATTACATTTATACCTAAGATCTATGTAGTATATCTAACCGAGTTTTTTTTTAAACTTTATTTATTCTCATTTCTTTGTACATATAATGTATAATAGCAAATAGTATACATATAATAACATAAAATATAATAACAAATAGTATGAACAAGAAATGAAAACCCACTAAGGCACTGCCTGAGTGTGGGTAATATTAAAACAAAATATTATATTTCCAAGTACCCAAAGTATAAAATAGACTTAAAAAAACATATAAAATATAAAGTTAGTATTTCATAGGTAGAATAAGTGAAAAAGGTTTTTTTTTCAGCTATTATAAAATTAAAATAAAAATATGGAAAAAAAACATACTGATTTTTAATTGTTGCACGTATACGTGACTCAATTTGGTCATCAGCTAATTATTTGACCTTGTGTATATATATTTCTAGGCCAATTCAAACACAGATTCATCATACCCGTCTACTCCGACTTTCAAACACTCTATCGTTTAGCGTCCGACGTCCGACGGGTGAGAGACAAAAGGTTGCCTTTGCAGGAAATTTAAACAAACAAAGCAACAAAAGAGCATCCAAATTCAATTTACGGACTGCCAAATTTACATCAGCGGCCGAGAATGTGGCTGGTACTGAAAAATCCGAGTTTTGACAAATTAGAGTCTTCGGTGCACCATTATTCACTCTTGCCCATGGGCGTGCAGAAATGAGATGTTAAACTTTTATCGAATGTATTAATAAAATATTGATTTATCTCTCGGCGAACTTGCTTATCATATCTGTGATAGTCCCAACAACGAGACAGATAGATAGAGCTCTAAGGTAGATAGATCATAAAGATTACAGAGTTACAATTATTATAAATAGTAATTATTAGCCTGAAACACTCATCTACATTGAAAAAATCTCCCGAGAAAAGATACATGCCGCCGACGGGACCTGAACCGCGTCCTTCTGATATCCGGTCAACTGCTCTTATCCACTGAGCTACGTCGGCTTATCTCCCGCCCGCAAAATAATTCAATTACATTAATAATTCAATATACAGTAGTACGACGGGGGCTAGAATTCCAATAATCCATGCGCTTGATAGCTGCAAGACGAGTTGTTATCTAGCCTCCTAAGTTAAGTAAATTCGAATGTAAAATCCATGCTAATTTGTACAGCGCTCTAGAGGCGATTTTTCGCAAAAACAGCGCTATATAAGTTGTCCAAATTTATTATTTATTTATTATTATTAGTTTTTCATTCAACAATTACTGCTTATTACATTTTTCCACCTGCAAACAACCAACTTTATTTTTATATGAGAAAGGCATTGTAAGTGATAAATCTCCCACTAGGTGGCTTCAAGACAAATTAGGTCTACATTTTTTGGTGAAATACTTAAACTCGTCAAATATTAATTATTATTTTTTTAATTGATAAACTAATGTTTGAGACAAGATTTTAATGCATAACACAAAGGGTAACAATTATTATAAGTAATAATTATTAGCCTGAAACACTCATCTACATTGAAAAAATCTCTCGAGAAAAGATACATGCCGCCGAGGGGACTCGAACCTGCGTCTTTCTGATGTCAGTAGTATACATGGATATACATTCGGACGTCATGATTAGTTTCTTAGAACAGGCACTTGTGCATATTATGTCCATTATCCATGTCTATCTATCTATCTATCTATATATATAAAAATGAATCGCCGAAATGTATGTACGCGCATAATTTCCGAACGACTGCGACTGTTCGATAATTCTTTTTTTGTTGTGTTCGTTATTGTTAGGACAAGGTTTGTATAAAACTACTGGTGAGCTCTGGCATTATGAAATTTGTATAAAAAAATTGCAACAGTTGGCACGCGAGCTGTTTGAAAACTGAATGTACCGTACCTGAATGCGGGAGGGGGCAGGGGAACTCGTGTAGGGGGTTCGCGGAAGGGGGGGGAAGGGGAACCAGGGAGGGGGAGGGGAATCCGGGAGGGGGGTGGGGGGGGGGTTCGCGGGACGGGGGAAGGGGGGAGTGGAGTTGGGAGAGGGAAGGTGTAGGAGGCGGAGTGGGAACGCGAGAGGGGAAGAGGTTGCGGGAGAGGAAGGGGAACGAGACGAATGGGAAAGGACACGCAGGGAGAAACAATTTATCTATCAATTGGCATAGCAACGCATGCCGGGTACCAGCTAGTATTATAATACAAATGCTTTTTTTTACATTATCTCCACGCAGATGCCTTGAAAAAATTATTTCTTTCGGGGTTTATGTCATCTTTGGGTATGTTTTGTGGAAAGGAAAGCAAGGAGAGGAAGTTATGGGAAGGAAAAAAAATAAGAAATGGGTTGGAATCTAGTGGGCAGTGTGTCCAGGAGGACATGTGAATCCATCCCTCCCGCTTGATCGAGAGAGACCAGCTGAAGAGATCAAAGTCTCTTCCTAAACCGGCATCTCTTAATTCTGTAACTTATACTTTTTGTGTCAAATGAATAATAAATAACAAAAAGTTAATAAATAAATATAGGGCCGCATTTCCATGGTGTGTATTATACCAAGGTATGGGGAGCCGTGAGGTTTCCAGAAGAAGAGACATTTTTATTTATACATTCAAAACAGTACTCTTTTATACGCCCGTAGGGCTTTTGCACGGGGGGGCATACATTAATTACCTGAGCAGTTTTTCTTCCAATCTAGACCCCCACCACTTGGTGAGATAAATTTGGGCCACTTCGTATATTCTTTCATTAGACGTGAGATTTTGCTGGACTTCCCCCCTCCCCTACCTTTTTGAACTCACGTAATTAATATATGCCCCCTTAGGTAAATATTATGGTTACATTTTTTTTCACGAGTTAGTAAGAAACAAAGATTTCATATTCCTCGACTGGCCAAGTCCTCCATCACAACACAAGCAACATTTTCGGCTTTCTGTGGTGGTAGTAGGAGATTTTCAAAGATTGTTGGGTTATTCGTAACCCGGGAATGTTTGTCTTTCTTTAAAAAAAATGTTTACGGTGGTTCCATGCCAACTCAGAATGAAACCAACTCATAAAGACCTCAGAAAAGTCATTAAAAGCTATGAAAAATTAAATTTAAAATAGCCGGTAACCCTAACCTAACTTAACCTATTTAACGATTTAAAAAAATATATCATCACTCTTAATGGCCTTTCTGAGGTGCTTCTGAGTTGGTTTCATTCTGAGTTGTCCGGTCACCGTTTACAATTCAAAACATATTTTGAGAGCATAATATAGAGGACGTTAGCCTCCAACCGTTCTATACACTCCTTCCTGATTATAATAGTTTTTAGTCCAAATAAGGAGAGTGTTTTATTGTTAGGAATGAGTTATCATTTCAAGAATACAAAAATATCGGAACCGATAATTTCAAGAAACCTCCGTTTCAACTCTGACGACCTCCTTGACCAAGCCGTTAAGATCCTCGACTAAGAATTCATAGGTCGCGGTTATATTCCCAACATTTCCACTGTCCAATACGAAATACAAGGTCGAACCAACTATTCCATATTCAGCACTTAAAAACAAATTACAGACATCATTAATTTCTCAGAACGACGTGTACAATGCAATGATTATATTTTCAGAGGCTAATATTTAAATATAAAATCAAAACTACCCCTGCTGTGCTCAATCTCTTTGTGTTGTTTTTCTTTTTAAACGACTTCGAAAAGGAGGAGGTTCTCAATTCGACTGTATTTTTTTTTATGTCTGTTACCTCAGAACTTTCGACTGGATGAACCGATATTGATGATTCTTTTTTTATTTGAAAGCTGGTACTTCCCGTGTGGTCCCATTTTAATTTGGTCCAGTTCTGACAATGACATCCATGAGAAAATCATATAAGTCTTAAATTTGCATCAAGTATGTGCGCGACAAATGGACGAATAACTCAATATCACGCCGACCGATTTCGATGATTCTTTTTTATTGGAAAGGATGTACTTCAAGGGTAGTTTGATGTGAGTTTGGTTAGGATCTGATTATGGGATCCATGACAAAGTAACGGAACTCTCCAATTCTGAAGAACAAATTTACGATACTCGGTGTCGGTCGGTGTCGGCGGGAGAGGAGCTGTCAAGTGAACACGCCAGGCCGCGGGTACCTTGGTTGACACCGACTCCAAAAATAACAATCGTACCTACATATTGATGAGTAGAAAAGGTAAGTTGATTATAAAGTTGTAGAAGAATACGAAATTATTTTTTTACTTTTTAGTGCATTTTTTGAAGTCGTTTTTTTGTTTTGTTAAAATTTTTGTTTATTTTAAATCATGTCTATCCTTGAACATTATCTCATGTTGTGAAAATGTATTATTTTTATATAGGTTAAAAGTTTAATTTCATATTGTTATTTTTAATTTTCTTTGTCTACCATTTTATGTTTTCTTTGATCATTTATGTTTTTTTCATATATAGGTACTATCATAGACATCCAAATGGATAGACAAGCAGTTACAGATGAGGGGTAAAACCAAACTATGGAGAGCAAAGGGGGGAAAGATGACTGTCATTCGTTGAACAATCAATCTGACAGTATATAGGCTCTCGCATTACAATATCACCATTTAGTTCTTAAAAGCAAAATCTGCTTTGAATGAATAGACCTTTTTACATGGGAGCGCGAATTGCTTGCCACGTTCAAAACTTATTTGCTAAGGCCAAATGCTCGCCCCAAAAAGACTCGCGCCAATACACATATCAATATTTTCTTGCCGTGTTTAGTTAAAACACTTTTACAAATGTTTCATAATTTAATTACCCCTGTAACCAGCGACGAGCACATTGGAGTACCGCCCACATTCGCTATGTGCATATTGATACTTAGATATATTGTATAGCACAAGCTGCCGTTATTTCGTTAAATGTATGGATGTCAGCTTCTCGCTGTTCACGGCAAGAATGATGACGTCACACATTTTAGATTCAAGCGAGGCTATATCCCCTCCCCATGGAGCGAGCCGGTTCCAAGGAGGAGCTACAGCCGGCGCCATGTGGAGGGGGAAATAATACGTTTTTATCACTTAGGGCAGGTCCAGATATATTCATATGTCCGTGGGTACTATGAATTTTTGCTGGTCGATGCAACCATGTAATATGTAATTACTTTAATAAAATATGTATAACTGTTTGTTTCCATAATAAACTAAAATTTAAAGAAAAAAATACGAGTTTTGAAAGTCTTATTTCGAATTTAAATAATATTTAAAAAAAAACATGTGGTACATTTGCGGCACATTACAGAGTGGTAGATACTCGCAGTAAAGCCCTGGTGAAATACCACCTTTCAGAATCGAAGCTTTGCTTGAAATGGCTTTTGCCATGTTTGGTGATCAAATTTAAATAGCATTTTTGGGCTTTCATCGGCTGTACGACTCTATTCAGCCATATATGTGGATGTACCTGTGTAGGTATTAAGGGACGTACTTGACCTACTTTAACCAGTGATTCCTGACTTTAATTTCCCGTTAAGCACTTGCATAGCACTTGCATGCTAACAATATATGCAGGGACATTGGAGGTCTAAATTCTTTTTTTTTTTTTTTTACAGTGAATACCGCACAAGAATCTCAACTGCTCCCGTCTGGAGCCAGTGAGACTATGGCATCCCCAATTGGGGTATGTTGTGAGGCTAAACGTAGCGGGGAGGGGAAGGAGGTGGGGAAGAGGAAGGTTGGGAAGTACCTGGCTATTCAGATCTGGTCACTAAACACGGCTAAAGCCATTTTCAAGCAACGTTTCAATTCTGAATGGTGGTCTTACACCAGGGTGATACTGATAGTATCTTCCACTCTGGAACGTGCCGCAAATATACTATATATTATTTTAAATGAATCAATTGTGAAATAACACAAATTAATCAAATAAAATTTATTTGCGCGTGCCGGGTTCGAACCCGCGACCTCCGGAATGTGAGTCAAGAGTCTTAGCCACTGGACTACGGAGGTCGTTCTAAACTAAATGTAGCTTCGTTCTTTCAAAAAATTTAGAGTCCTTGCGAGAGCCTTAAAGGAGAAACCATCTGTTACTTATACCAGGGCGGGTAAGTGGTGGATAACCTCCAAAAATTACTTTAATTGGAGTAAAAAATGTAAATGAAGTCTGTTTCTCCGTTGACATTTTTCTTTTATCAGCTAAAAATTTAAAAAATCAGTAGTTATTGGAGAGTTGGGGTCGGAGTGAGGGGTTGGTCGGTTACTCGGCGTAGAGAACAGTGATATATTTATGTTAGGATTTTTTTTGTTTTGAAGTAAAAGTAAAAAAAAAAAGAAATCACAAAAGTCACTGGGACCAAAATTTCATTTCCATTTTTTCTCCAAATAATGTCACGAATCACTTTTCTTCAATGTGCCATTGTACCTATAATGGTTATTAAATTTAAAAAAAAATCATGAACAAAATTCCAGGCATGACCATTTCGCATACTTTTCATCCGCCATTTATTTGCCTTTTTTAATTTCATATCTGCTTCATTTATTTTTATGGTTTCTTTAATCAACCGAGTATTATCCTCCGTTAATTAATTGCCGTAAGCTCTGATCAAAGTCACGAAGGCAAGGTTGGTGAAATAATGTGGAGAGTCTAGACAAGAATTAAGAAATGTATTATTAAAAAATCTCTCCCCACACCTGTGGGTATTATTTGCCCGCCATAAAAAACCTTTTAACGTAACGCTCTCTCAAGGACAGAAGATCTACAAACAGCAAAAACCGCAAAACGCCCGACAAAACAGGACCACGACTTAAAAAAAATTTGAGAATTTTTGTACCAAAAATAATAATTTATATATTTTTTTAAGTTTTTCTCTTATACGTTTAATAATATTTTTAATTAATTTATTTAATAACAGTTTATTTATAAACAATCTTTGCTGGTGATCAGTGATCATTATATTGATATTGCCTTCCGAAGACGAAACAGCCGTCGACATAATTTGGCGTAAGGGGTAATTTCATGATTTGTGATCCCCCCCCACTTCCCTGTCACACATTGTCACATTTATGAGACCCCCTCCCCCCTAGTGTGACGTCACATATTTTGCAATTTTATGTCTAAAAATAAGTTTTTCGTTTACAATTAAGTGTTGCGTTTTAATAATTTAGATGTTTACATGCGACGTCACAGAGCTGATGACCCGCCCCCCCCAAACCCCTTGTCATACAATTTCACACTTCTCTACCCCCCCTCCCACCCTCCCCCCTCCCCCCTCTCCACACCCCAACGGTGTGAAGTAATTTATGGATGGCCCCTAATTATAATCTATAATATAAAAATGAATCGCTAAATGTGTTGGTAAGCGCAAATCTCGAGATCAGCTGAACCGATTTCGCTAATTCTTTTTTTAGAATATTTCTTGAAGTACGAGGATGGTTCTTACGGAGAGAAAAATTAACAAAATTGCGCAGAAAATTAGATAATATACAGAAAACATCACACGTTTGACAGTTTGCGTGTTAGAGAATGACATTTTGCAAAACAATGAATGAATGATCAATCAGGATTCTATTTTTGAAAAGTTGAAAAATTTATTTAAAGCAGGTATATACTCCCCTAATATTTTGAATCGAATCAAGAATTTCAGATATTTTAAATAGGTACCTGTGTTAGGTACCAAATTTAATATACATGAAAAATTGAAATTTGAATAAAAATTGTAAAAGGTGGCACGCGGGCTGTTTAAAAACTGAATGTACTGGGATTGAATATATGGAAAGCGGGTGGAGGGTTGGCGGGACAAGGGAGCGGGAAAAGGAAGAGGGAAGGCGGGGAAGGTGGTAGGGAAACGCGGGAGGGGGGAGGGGGGTTCGCGGGACGGGGGAAGGGGGGGGGAGTGGAGTGGGATAAAACAATTGAATAATAACATTATGGATTGTATAAAAGAAAACCTTAACCTGTCTGCTTGTTTAGGAATAAATACATCCCAAAACATGTAATTGCGTTATACTTTCATAAGACCAAAAACGTCCCAGAGCGACTTACATTTTAAAAGCTATATATCTCTCTTCCTCTCATGCAAACATATGTATTTTCTTTTACCCAGAAAGATAACGAAAGAATGCTTCTAATTGTCTTTGAAATATGAAAGCTATCTTGCATAGATATTTTACAATCTCGATCCGGATTGTGAGGTACGAATATATTGAACCAAGCAGACGGATTAATATTAAAAATGATGACAATAAGAAAATAATTCAACAATACATACTGGAATTAGTGTGCCATTCGGATTGTGTTGGATGATACGCGTAATTTGATACCCATAACGCCACTTTCCTGTCTCCTGTAAAATTGTGCGTCTTTCGTGAGTGCTAATTATTTCATTAGATAAAGATAAATAAAGCAAGAGTTAAGTTAGGTTAAGTTTTTTTTTTACTGTGTTTTTTATGTGTAATTATTTCCATGTGTAATTTCGTCCATATAGGCCTGAGGTCTGAGGAGTTAATGCTTATTGCTAACTCTGTTTTTGCATCATGTTGTTTTCATTCGTGTTCAGAGATCATCATTATATAATCCATGGCAAGCGTGCGCACAACAAATCACCAAAGTATCTTTCTTGGTCAAACAATGTTCATGTTGATTAGACGTAACTGAGAAACCATTTAAAGAATTCCTTGTAAATGGTCAGCATAAACCAAAGGATATAAACCAGATAACACATTTAATTATTTCTTCCGTCTGTAAGTCTTTCAGTGTAATTAATAGGAAGCTACAAGCCAAAAATATGTGTATTCTTAGTGTGCCTTTTATCGCCACGAATATAGGTAATAGGCACAAAAATTGCCTGGCAAACGGGGTACAGGGGTCACCATTTCAAACGCCAAAAGGTATTTTTTTACTTATTTTATGATAAAGAAAAAATGTTATTCAACGGAACTGTGACAGATTATTTTAGACATAAAATTGTATATTTTAAAAGTTGTTTTTGAAGTGAAAACTTCTTTAGCACCGTTGTGATTTGAAACTCGATGAATGAAAAGCGGGCGACATTAAAAAGAGACAAACACATACATTTAGGACGCACAAGAATTTAGCCTGCGAGAGAATGAAATAGTATAATCGGTGTCCTCTTTGTGCGGTGCTTCTTAGCCTCTCCACTCTTGTCTACTTTAGTTTTCTGAAGGTTTCACTTCTACTGCGTGTAAATTGCACATTCTGATTTTTTTCTATTACATGCGGAAGATGTTGCTTGTACAATGATGGAGGACTTAGCCAGCAGAGGAATTGACCCCCGACGCCTATTTGGGACCCGACGCATTTGTCAACTAAGCCACCTACCCGTGGTATATATTTATGTAATAATTATACTATCTCATTCTTTCGCAGGCTAAATCCTATAGACGACCTCCGTAGTCCAGTGGCTAAGACTCTTGACTCACATTCCGGAAGTCGCAGGTTCGAACCCGGCATGCGCAAATAAATTTTATTTGATTAATTTGTGTTATTTCACAATTAATTCATTTAAAATAATATATAGTATATTTGCGGCATGTTCCAGAGTGGAAGATACTATTAGTATCGCCCTGGTGTAAGACCACCATTCAGAATTGAAACGTTGCTTGAAAACGGCTTTAGCCGTGTTTAGTGACCAGATCTGAATAGCCAGGTACTTCCCAACCTTCCTCTTCCCCACCTCCTTCCCCTCCCCACTACCTTCAGCCTCACAACATACCCCAATTGGGGATGCCATAGTCTCACTGGCTCCAGACGGGAGCAGTTGAGATTCTTGTGCGGTATTCACTGTAAAAAAAAAAAAAAGATTTATGTCTATCCTAATCTTATAGATTTACGTGTTTGTCTCTTTTTAGTGTCGCTATTTTTCGTTGCATCGTGTTTCAAATCACAACGGTGCTGAAGAAGTTTTCACTTCAAAAAATTTTTACGTGGGTACTAACATTAAATTTGTATCATTAAGAAGTTGCTGACAAACTACAAAAACAGTTTAGCTAGATTTAAATGTTTTTTTTTTAAATATTATTGTAACATACGGATATTGCAAATATTGGGGGCTTTTTGCAAGGTGCTTGCATTGCAGTCTCCAGTGATTTGGCAATTTTGTTTAGGACTGTGGGTCAGATTTTGGCCAAAAAAGAAAGGAGTGAAGTCTGAAAATGACGAAAAACAACGCTGCTCATTGGTCACTGCTAAATGCTGAGATATTTCTTGGGGAACCGCATCATTAGTATCTGCCATGTCTGGCACTTCGGACCAGACAATCCGCAAAGGCACTTAGGTACCCACCACTTAGTTCCAACACTCTTTCTCGTATACGAATGCGAAGAATCATTGTGTCAACAAAAATACAAAAAATATTAATGCGGGTACTATAATTGAATATAAAATATAATGAAAGATGTTAATATATGTTTTACTAGATTGCGTAAAAAGGCTCCACCTCAAGTGCAACACAAATAACGAGAGAACTTTTCACCGAATACCCCATTCCTTCACTATGCACCATCTGAAGGTCAAATGGCCGTGAATCACCTCAGTTGAGGTGCTCCTGTCAAAACCCAAATGATATCAATGCATTTCGTCTACTTAATCAGACTGATCAGACTCCAAACGATACCCAACAGGACCTGTATCTACCAGAGCTGCAGAGAAAAGAGAAGAGAAGGTACCAGACCCGCCAGGGACGCTAAAGCTGTGCTCAGTTTGTAT
This sequence comes from Limnephilus marmoratus, assembly GCA_917880885.1. Classification (NCBI taxonomy): domain Eukaryota; kingdom Metazoa; phylum Arthropoda; class Insecta; order Trichoptera; family Limnephilidae; genus Limnephilus; species Limnephilus marmoratus. Next base: position 27,448,431 of record OU862924.1, on the reverse strand, counting down.
TGTATAAGTTTGTGTTGATTACCCGAGTTGATAAAAATGAACCATTTATTTTGAAAAAAAAGCTAATCAGATAATTGGTTGCCTGGAACATTAACATTTACTTCTAAGCGTATTATCCAAGGTGGACATTTTCAATTCCGAACTTACCAAATATAAGGGGTACATAAAAGAGTATTTCTCTGATATTTCATGAATATGTTATGTGTCTATGTTTCTTATGTTTCTATCGTTTATACTTATAGGTAATTCTGTTATGATTTGATTTATATGTACAACCCGGCTTCTTACGGTTACCAACGTATTGATATTTTTATGTTTTATGTAAATTTTAGTTTTATATCTTCTTCTTTGTGTGCCGTATCCATTGTCCATTGATATATGTATGGCCGTATCTATGGCCGTATCAGGTCCCCTCGACGTTGGCGATCACTCTTGAAAATGTCTCTCTGTCTTGCGCTGCCCGGAATAGTTTTATTTGCGTAATCTTTTATTTTATAAAATTTTTGGTCTCATACTCCTTTATTATAAATTTCATTGTTTCCTATTTTTTATTATGCTGTTTAATCAGAGGTAAAGTCACAAGGAGGAAATCCATAATTGGTTTTATTTTGGCTATACAAACATGTACAAACTGGAAAAATGTAAACTGTCGATATCCCGAAAATGAATAAATAATATTAAACAAAATTTATATTTAAAATGGGTAATTTGTTGTAGGTAGCTTGGTGGTGAACATTACCATATTTTGGGGAAATAAACAAAAGAGGAAGAGAGACGTGGAAAAATTATTTTGATACAAATGAATATATACTTTAACAAACAAAAATCACAATTACATCATAAAAAAGCATCAATCATTATTCTTGACAAAATTGTTTACCTACTCCATTTATTATAGAAACGGCCTAAATTATAAATATATATCCATCATTCGTGTCTTCCCAATGATATCCAGTAAAAAAAAATCATCAGAAGTAAATTAATAAGCATTTTGTAATTAAATTTACTTTGTTCGAAAATTTGAGAGAAATAACATAGACCTGTGGACAATCACGGGATGATATATTACGTGTGTTCGTAAATCTAGATAATTGGTAAATAATCTTTCCTGAGTATGAAAATTGAACATTCATTAAATATTTATTTATTCATTTCAACGCCATAAAATGGCTATTACAATCCGGTGATACATAGTGGTACATAGGAGGATAATTTCAATGATAATATATACATTAAACAAAGTACATATGTATGATAACAACTAGTATTTAGTTATAGGATACAAATATGTTTTACAACAAGAAAAAAATAGTATGAGCTCGTACAAAATACACGTTTTTATGCAGAATAAACATAAGTAAATTAAGGTGAATTCTTAGAAAAATTCTCAACATCAAGTATAATATACCCACTTTACTTTTATTTGTACATATTGTTTGATTCTAGGAATTGGCTAAAATGGAGTACATAACTTAGTAATGATATTATTGTTACCTTCAGTTGAAATTACTGAAGTTTGAAATGATTACAGGTACTGCTAATTAGTTCTGCTTATCAGGGCTGCCAGTTAGAGAATCAATAATAAATCTTAGGTTTAAAAATAATAATTTTGAAAAAAAGTTATACATTATTAGCTATCAGTGAGCTATCACTTAACTATCTGATAGTAAATATAAATAAAACAAGCAGTTTGGAATCTATATTAGAGTATGATATAGACGCCGTGCAGACGAACACTATTTAACATTAATTATTGTCATTGAGGTATGATATTATAGCCTTCTTATTCGGTGCAGTTGAACACATCTACTACTTCTGAGAAAGCATTTCCAATTGCATGCAATCTAGGTATAAGCGAGTATCTAAATGACTCAGTCCTGATATTTTTGTTGCAATTAAAAAGAATTTTGGATCGAGTAGTTCTAGTAGGTATGTGGAAGGTAATTAGGTTTAATAAATCAGGACTGTCTATAATACCATTAACAATTTTAAAAATAAAAGTCAAGTCGGAGATAAGTCTTCTATCTGAAAGTTTGAGTAAGTTTAATTCTTTCATCAAGTGATTGTAATTTATTGATTCTATTGGTAGACCAAGTTTATAGTTAATGAATCTTAAGAATTTATGCTGAATTTTTTCTATGGAATCGGAGTGGATTTTGAAGTGAGGGGACCAAATAGAAGAATTATATTCAACTTGACTACGAACTAGAGAGGAATATAGGATTTTTAATGTTGAAATATTTTTAAAGTCTCTGCCATTTCGAAGAATGAAACCAAGCATTTTTAATCCTTTATTGGTTACTGTAGTTATATGTGGAATAAAGTTAAATTTGGTATCGAAAATAATGCCAAGATCATTAATCTCACTGACAGAGGTGAGGGAAACATTATTAATTTTATATTGATAGTTAAGGGGTTGATTTGTTCTGAAAAACCTTATTATCTGACATTTACTTATATTCAGATAAAGTTTATTAGTTTTACACCAGTCTTGTAGTTTATTTAAATTTAATTGAATGTGAATACAGTCATTTATTGTTTTTATAAGTTTAAATAGTTTTAAGTCATCGGCGAAAAGCAACACTTCAACATTATTATCAAAAACAGTGATGATATCATTTATAAAAAGTAGGAACAGTATTGGGCCTAAATGTGACCCTTGAGGTACACCGCTAGTAGCCATGAATTTGTGTGATAGGTAAGAGTTATTTTTTACTTGGAGAATTCTATTGGTTAAGTAACTCTTTATCCATTCCAATAGTTTACCCTCTATTCCCATTTTACTAAGTTTGTTAAGAAGAATTTCATGATTAACTTTGTCAAAGGCTTTAACAAAGTCTGTATATATTGAATCTACTTGGGTTTTATTTTCAAGTGAGCATGCAATAAACTGTTCATACAAGGAAAGATTTGTTAGGGTGGATCTGCCCGGCATAAAGCCATGTTGGTTAGGTACAATGATGTTATTAATATGTATGGAGATTCTGTCAAGGATAAGTTTTTCAAACAGTTTGGGGATAGTTGAGAGCATGCAAATGGGTCGGTAATTAGTGACATCATGAATATCACCCTTTTTAAATACAGGTGTGAGATAACAGTTTTTCCATAAATCGGGGAAACAGCCAGAATTAAGCGATTGGTTAAATATTTGACATAGTGGCTTGGCTAGTATCGATACACAGTTAATTAGAAAAGCAGGACTAACTTTGTCAGGACCCGCTTTTTTCTTTATGTCGAGTGATTTTATTTTGCGTATAACATCCGGAACATTTATATGTAAAGCGGGAATGTGGACCGATTTCTTTGGATGAAAGGATGGAAGTTGAACATTAGGGATATCCTTATCGTACACATTTTTGAAGAAGTCAGCAAAGAAATTAACGATGTCGTTTGCATCACTGCTGCTTTTACCTTCGAAATACATGTGAGTAGGTATGCTGGGTTTATTTTTTCTTAGTGAGTTTATGTGTGTAAAAAAGTTTTTGGTATCAGAAGAAATAGACTTTTCTGTGTTAAGTATGTATGTTTGATATAATTTTCTGGCGAGTATTTTGCAGTCGGTTCTATATTTATGAAATATTTTGTAGTCTGAGATAGAGTTGCTCTCTTTGAAGTTTTTGTGCCAGATTTTTTTGTTTTTTGTTAATTGCTTTAAGTCATTATTAAACCATTTGGGGAACTTTGATGGTATTACTTGAATTGAGGGTACGTATTTTACGATAGCCATGTTGATGATGGAGTAAAAAGATTCTAGGTTATGATTAACATGTATGACATTACATGTCAAGATGAACCCAAAAAAAAATTAAACCTAAGAAATACACATTTAAAATAATATTTAATATAGAAATAAAATAAATTTGTGGTAAAATTTTGTTTTTAATTCTTCTCACTTTAGATATAATCAGTTTGTCTCGTTACAGGTGTTTCAGGCATCGAAGAGCTCATCGAAAGAATCTTATTTTTTAGATAACTAGCTGACCCGACAAACGTCGTTTATTATTTTATTTATTAATCTTAAGTTAGCTCACATTTTTGTGTGTGCTAATATTTTATAAAGATATAAACATTTACAAACATAATCACTGCCAAACATAATCACTCTTTAAATATTACACATAAATAAAGACAAATAATTGAGGTAGACATACTTTCGTAATTCTTTTTTAAACTTATTTATATTTTCTATCTCAGTGATTTCTTTCGGGATGTTGTTATACAGTTGGACGGCCTGGTACATCAGAGATTTCTGGGTTCTTGATTTTTTTCTTGTCGGCGGTCTAATTTCCTTTGAATTTCTTGTCCCGTGTCCGTGTGTTTCGTTATTATAATGCTTTTTTCTTTTTAGTTCCTTAGACATCATCCCCATGTTAATTTTATGTAAAAAAATAAGTACATTCAAATACACAGTTTGCTTCACCATCAACATATTTAGTTTTTTTAGCATGTCTCGTATCCGTGTGTATATGTTGCGATTAAGTATTATTCGCATTGCTTTATTTTGCAGTATTTGCATTTTTTTCATTTTCTCTTCATTGCAGAGAAAAAGAATACTTTAACAGTAATTAAAGTGTGGTGATATAATTGTATTATATATTATCTGGCATGTTTCTCTATTTACTTTGTTTCTGATTCTACCAAGAAATGATATTTTTTTTGCAATTTTTTATTTGTGTAATCTGCAGTTTTTGAGAAGTTCAATTTTGAGTCTATGATGACACCAAGATATTTAATTTCTTCCACTTTTTTATGATTTGTCCATTTATAGAAACCTTTGGTACATCATGTGTATTTGTTCTACCTATAATCATGTTTTTAGTCTTTTTTACATTTAGTTTCAATTTGTTTAATTTGAGCCATTTTGACAAAGTTTCTAAGTCACTATTTATCTTTTTGATTGCTTTCTCATAATTATCTTCTGCAATATAAATCAGTGCGTCGTCTGCAAACAGTCTTATTTTGCAATGTTTTAGTATTTTTACCATATCATTTATGTAGAGTATAAACAATATCGGACCCAATACCGATCCTTGCGGTACCCCCAGCATATTTTCAATCGGATTTGATATATTGTTTCTTATCTTTGTTGTTTGTTTTCTGTTGCTTAAATAATTTTTAAACCATTCCAATTCTTTCCCTTTTATTCCACATGTTGTTCTGCCATATAAATTATTTCTAGTGAATATTTTGGTTGTTAAATAAAAAATAACGAATATATTGCAAGTGTGTGGGGATGGGATCTATGACAGAAAGAGGAATGGAGCGCTGTAGACGATGACCGCCGATAAAAACAAAAAACATCAACTAAAGTAGGAAAATGAAATGAAGAAAATATGAATTGAATATGAATTTCGAAGAGCAATTGAGTGTACGATATTTTTTGTCAGTCCGTCTTTAGCCAACACAAATAAGCTCGATGGTTTACCCACGCGAGAACATGATACCGAATGAAATATCAAAATGACGCGACGCTTCTTGTGAATGTCTTGCGCATGTGTGGATGAAAGTTCGGTGAGGCGGACGTAGCGCCATCTGTTATTCAACAACATAAATAATTTCGTTCTGTTTGAAATACGAAAGACGGTTAAATTTGTTAAAAAAATACTAAAATCGGGATTAAAAAATGGGGTATTTTTGATGCTACATAAAAAAAAATACAAAAACCCAAATTGTCAAGAAAATTGATTTTTTTCTGGATAGGGACACCCTAATCACTTAGCGGTTTGAAATATACTTTAAAACCTCTTCTCATACCTAACAAATATACATAAAAAAAATTATAAAAATCGGTCAAGCCTTTTCGGAGGAGAGCGACCTCAAACACCGTGACACGAGATTTTTATATATAAGATTTTATGTATAAGTATGTACCTACTTAAATTTTGAACTACAATACAAATAATTTTCTGTTAAAAAATTATGTTACGAGTAGGTAATTTATCGCTTTATCATTATTGAAACAATCAGTTCCAATTTCGAAAATGACAATTTCATTCATCAATTTAAAATAAATCCGAGTTCATTGGACCAATGTTATAATAGTTCACAGACAAACCACAACCGATATTATCATGTTTGATGACGGTTTAAAAATATTTTAAAATGCAAAAAAAAATAAAAAAGTATTTTTGGAGGAGCTGGGATTTGAACCCAGGACTTTCAGCATGCGAAGCAGACACTCTACCACTGAGTTACACCCCCGACGTTCTGATGTGACAAAATAAGCCACGAGTAAGTACTCCGCCGGACTGAACCGTTTCCAATTTTCCTCTAATTTTACTTACAGTGTACATGATAAAATTACGTTAGCGTAAATTTCACGTATGAAATTTGGTAGGGATGAAAGAATTACAAGAATTACCTGTCAACAAAACCTTACCGAACCTATCCAACTTTTGATTATTCCGAATTTGAAATTTACCTAGCACCCAATTAAATGCATGTTAAATTTTGTGCAATTGTTAAAGCGTGTGTATGTGAAAACGTCACTAATACAACTGACATTAAATATTTGACCGCAAATTGTAATATTTAATTAAATGGGTTCGAGTCTCAGAGGTGCCAGTATCTTTTTCTGATTTTTCTGTTTTCTGATTTTCGATCGAGTTTCGCTAATGTCTTCATTTAATTAAATATTACAATTTGAGGTTTTACTCATAAAGTTAAAAATAAAAATTAATATTCATCCTAGACGTGCGGAAAAGTCAATAGATGTCGCATATTAAAAGCAAAATGGATAAAAAATTATGCAGACACTATCTAGATAGCATTTAGTTCGGGTTTGAATCTTGCAATCGTAGATACATCATATATCATAATCATTCAATTTGGGAGGCGGGAATGGGTACCGCCGCCCCGGGAACCTTTATTGGATAACCAACACCTCTGCCATAAGTCACCCCAATACGTTTGGTGATTTAGCAGGGGTGCCCGGGTTCGTGGGGTAATTAAGATTTGTCTAGGTCTTGGAGGCGGATGTCCGGGACACACTAAACCCCAGATTCCTACCCAACCCTTTTCCTATCCAGAACTCTCCTGTCCTTCCTTTCCCTAAAAAAACCCTCCGCACAGCATCCCCAAAGATGACACAGTCCCTGAGGGAAATTATTTTCCTCAGGGACTGCTGCGTGGAGCTCGTGTAAAAAGATAGCAGCCAATAAAATATGCGTTTAGAAAATGAAGATAATGTTGGTAGTTCCTAGTCGAAGTATGATACAGTTTAAAATGACCGAATCAGATATGGACACTTTAGCTCAGTTGGTGGAGTCGCAGCCCGGAAAGCCGAAGGTCCTGGGTTCGAGGCCCAGAGATGCAATTTTTTTCTGATTTTTCTGTTTCCAGATTTTTAATTAAGTTTCGCTAATATTGTCTTCATTTAATGACATAAAATAGTTCGTGGAAAGATATATACATTTCCATAGACAAAGAGCCTTGTTTATCTGTTGTATAAACTGTTAATTATAATAATTTTCCATAAAATATCGGCTTTATCCAAGGTATTTTAAATGTCGTACGTATTTCTTATTTTTGAAGATGTCGTAAAAACAAATATCATTTTTGAAATTAGATAAAATTGCCTTTTAGATTTTTGAATTTGAAATATAATTTAATATTTTAAAAATGCAATATTTTAATTTCAAACAAAAAAAAAAGTTCAAAAAAGCTTTCATAACACCCAATACTGTGCAAAGCACTCGAAATAATCCAACAAAATAATCTTTGTCGCTTGGACGTTCCTAAACCAGCCATTCGATTGTGATGAAACTCTGGTGATTTGATGATTTGGAAAAAAAGACATTCATTTTAATATTTTAAGATTTTTGGCAGCTACCTTTTTAAAATGGAAAAAAATAGTCGAATATGATAATTGTTAATTCTGAATTTGAAACATGAGATTGACAAAAATGACTTAAAAATTAGTTGTCTCAGTGGCCGAATAGATTAAAGCGTCCGTTCCAGCAAGGCGAGAGATAGTGGGTTCGAATCCCAGTTGCGAATGTTAGCTTTTTATTTATCTGTGTCTTGATCTTTTTCATATTTCGTTCAGATTTGTTAGTTTTATCTTCTTCTTCAATGAAACTATATTTGTTTTGCGTACGGCGGAGTCGGGGAGACAAAAACTTTAACCGTCATTTTCTAATTATTTTGACGACATCAAATAACGAACGAGAAGTGGAACAATGAACGAGAGGCGCACTGGCGGAGTGATAAAGATAAATGAAAATAGAACCACTTTGTATTATGAGAGAGTTTATTTTATTACATTTAATTGATTTTTCCTACTTGCTGTGCTACATACTATATAGGGCCGTATTGTAGCCAGTAGTCAACTTCATTTTGGATAATAAACTAATCGATATATATCGACTATAACCTATTTTTTTAATACAAGCTTTAACAAAAAAGTGTTTTATAAAATCGACAAAAAAAAAAAAATAAACGCTGCCGTCCTAGAAGTTGTCACTGGCGATAAAATCTAATCATAAAGACTTAAGATGAATATATACGTGAAATCCTATTTAGATACTATTTTGATTAATCTTTACGACGAATCGGCTTACAGTATGAACATTAAAAAATAAGCTACGGATAAATTGAAGCTTTAACTACTTTATATATGTAATGGAAGTACAATAAAATTATTATTTACGTAACAAAAAATATAAGCGTAAACCACTAAAAAAAATGTTTTCTCATGACTTAAGAGGGCATTACCAGAGAAAGCCGGAAATACGTCATTTTCAAAAAAGTTTTTAGAGGTATTGACTCTTTTCCACAAAAAATTATAAATGGATTTCGAAAGATTGTTCTTTTATCTAGCATAGTTATGTAATAAATTTTGAGATTTTTTTTAATTTTTAGTATAATAAGGTTATTCCATAGGTCGTTGGCAGATTTGTTAAATTTTCAAAAAAGTTTTTGTATTATACCACACCCATTTCAAATAATGTAATCATGCAGTAAAATAAATCAATACATTATCTAGCAAAGTTATGTATTAGAATTTTAATTTTAGTTTCAATAAAATCATTAAAAAATATGTACGTACATGTGTTTCTTGACGAAAATTGGTCCATTTGTGTATTTATTTGCGCACTTACAAACTAATATATTTCAGATTTTTTTAACATTCTTATTAAATTCAGACATTATTGAAAAATGATAAATACTTTTAATCAAAAAATAACTACAAAAAGTACACTATTTTAATAGTTTTATCATCACGCCTTTCAGCATTTTTGGATGAAGGTATAAATTAAACCTAATTTGGATTGAAATAAATTCGATATTGAGTTATAATTTAAAAAAGCTGGTACGGAGAATAATCAATATTTCTCATTGTAACCGCCCTGCACGATCGGAAGAACAACTTTCGACGAAATGTGGATTTTCGTCCGCTGGCTGGTTAAACGCTCTTAACTATGAAGTAATGTAAGTAACAATTTTTAAATAATACCCCTTTACGGCTAAGACTATTTTTGACTTTATCTATGTTCTTACTTTTTTTCGTTCTTACAAAATTATGCACAAAATAAATAAAAACCACTTTTTCGCTTACTAGCCTCGTGCAAAAAGACGCTCGATTTTAAAATTTTGCAGGCATGAGATTCGACATATTTCTAGCGTTTATATTCCTCTTAAGGCTCTGCAACCGGGCCCGACAAGAAGAATATAGAGAGACACGAACTTACGAATGTTAGAGGAGAGCGCTAACATTTACAGCGACAAAATCGATGCAAAAATTGCGAAAATGTTTAATAAAACACGACTCGTTTAAAATAGAGCAAAAATCTCACAGGCATTATCTTAAAAGGCATTTAAAGAAACACTGTGAATTTTTTCATACATATAACTTGTAAAATAACTGAAACAAACGTGTTTATAATAATTATTGGAGCATATTTTGCGATTTTTTTCTATCGAGGGAATTTTATATAATTTGCGTTTCGGTGCGGGCAAAGTCTAGATATTATCTTCAAGAATAACATACATTTTTTTAAGAGCTTTAAAACTTACCGTTTTTAAGGGAAATATGTAATAAATCGGTAGAAATCCGGGTTGCAGGCCCTTAAGCACTGTTTTTTTACTCCCAAGGGGAGCAAGCTTTCAGATTCAGCAAAATTCAGTAAATTTCAGCAAAGTTCAGATGAACGGAACTTTACACTTTGAACAATCACCAAAATCTGAACCACTTCATTCGTCCTCAATTCGTTCATTCTCTCGTAGGCCAAAGTCCCAAGCAAAAGCTTGTTGCAGCTGCAACGGCTCGTAATATCTAATAACGGTGATAGATGTAAGAAGTAAGAATGAACCATACAGGCACCCGAGGTCGTTGCTTCGTAATGTATTTTTTCAAACGAAATTCGTCTTCGAGTCATTACCATCAACTGGGTGGTGGAAAAAAACCGCGAGCTGCAGACCATTTTTTTGGGCCGGCAAATTGTTCTTGTAAATATGCTCCAAAAAAAACAGCGCATTCTTGAAATAGGTTTTTTCTACAACTTAAAAATTACTATTCTTCATCTCTCGAATATGTTATAAATTTAAATCAAATTAAATAAATTAATTGTTTTAACCACGAAATACCAGATATTATAGATTTATTATTTTTTCCTGTCACCGGTTCTTGTTGTGTTATTTTTGTTATCTAAGGTCAGCAGATCTAGATGTTACTAATTGTTCTAGGTCAAATCGAACCGTTTATTACGATCGATCTTTTCGTGTAACTGGCCCGCTCATTTGGAATAAACTTGCCCCAGCTCTTACTAATATCCAGAACTTGGCTTAATTTAAACGGGCTTTAAAAACAAACTTATTTAAAAAATCATACTACGTGAACATGAATCATAACTACTTTTCAATATACCTACTTTAATAAGCCGTGTTTCTGAAGTTTTCGGTAATTGTTTGGTGTCGGTTTCCTCCTTGCTACTGTACTTTTATGTTTAAAGTGCACTCACATTGTTTCTTATTTCTAAACGTAAACTGCCTCCTGTTTTCAGGCCCGGACTGGGACCATTTGGGGCCCTCCGCTAAAACCTGTAAAGTGGTGTGGGGGGGGGCCTGAGAAAACGGGGGGTCCGGGGGTCTCCCCCGGATAATCTTTGAAAATTAGGTGCTTGAAAACAATGAAAACGCGTTTCTACGCTATATTGGCACCTATACAGAAGAAGAAATTCAGATAAGTTTTTACACGAATATTATGATTTTCGACTTTTGTTGACTTTATTATTTATTGAAATAAGAAATTCACAGTATTTTTAGGATACCACAACACTACTAAACACATGCTGTAGAACTGCCAATAATTATAACGGATTTCAAAATAAAGGGCAGGATTTTATTCACAACAAAGCATTAATGAATTATGTCAAAATTATTACTGAAGTAAAAATAATGACAAACGGATTTTAGGGATTGGAAAAATAATACTCACATTTAAAAAAAAACCTGTTTGTTTAACAGTTTACAAAGTTTTATACTAGAATAGAAGGGGCTTAACTTAACTGAAATGATTCGACATTTTGCTCCCCTAGCCCTAAAGTAACAGTTTCTTTGTAAGCAACTCACTTGTTAAAGCTACTTCATCTATTATTTTATTTTTGTCCAAATTATAAAATAAATCCCTCTCAACATTAATAAAAAGCAGACTGGATATAAGGTCTTGGCCTAAAGACGACCGAAGTCGATTTTTGACGATTTTAAGTTTAGAAAAAACTCGTTCACATGTGACTTGGTTTCAAGGTATGGTAAGAACAAATTTATATACAATAAGGTTGGTAAACAGTCCAGATTGAGCAATGACGTTATATAAATAAATGTAAGTAATAAATGTATTGAGTAGGTTCAAACAGAACAGAAAAAGCACATGTCAAACACTGGAAACATTGTCTGTTTTCAGAACAGTAAATGTCAGCATTTGTTTCCGCTGCCGTTGGGTCCAAATCGTCTTCTTCGTCACTGCATCTGTATCCGTAGTTCTCAGTGGACTCTGCCGCTATGAGGTTGCTGTATTGTTGTGCAAACCGTCGCAGCTCTATCAACAGCCGACTTCTTTCAATTTTACACAGTTTAGAAACACTGTGCACAGCTACTGTGGGAAATGTTTGGATTTGAAGATAAAGTCAAACTTTTTGGGGTCCAAGGTCCAACCAAGAGCAATCCTGTAAAAACTTCTTTGTTTGCGCAAAATCTTTCTTCAATACTCATCCTCGCACAGTCTAAAATATCAAAATATACAATTTTGTAATGTTGAACTGTTGAAATACAGTTTTATCTTATGATTTTTCACCGGGCTTTATAACTACTAACAAGACAATTTTTTTTTGTACGTTTTGTGGAGCCTCTTCGGGGCCCCCTCGCGCCAGGGGCCTGCCTGTTTTATATTATAATTTAGTTTTAATGATTCTTGATTTAATGGCACCGTTATTGTCCATCACCATCTATTTTCCTGTGCCAAAATAGCACTGTTATCGTTAATTTTGTTTTTTTTTTTTTGTATTTCTTGGGCACTGACTATGTAGTATTTCTTGGGCACTGTCTAGAAATTTTAAAACCAGAATTAGGGAACATGAACTTTGTTTACGAAATAATAACTACTCAAGAGTTTGCTAACCATCTCAAAGAGACAGGTCATAGCTTCAAAAAAGAAAAAAACTAAGTTTAAACATTGCAATGTAAATTCATAGTTTAATTTGTGCGCGTTAGAAACTTTAGAAATTAACAAAAAAATGAAATCTTAAATTAATTTAGTTTATAAAATAATAGCACCATGTAAATCACCTCTGCTTACGATGTTTCCATGTAATTTTGACTCCTCTTACCGTCCTCCCCCTCCACCAAATTCCCCCCTCCCACTACCCCCGCCTAATTAATTGTGTACTTGTATAGAATTTTAAAGTTAGTTTTAAGTTTGCTCGTTAATGATACGGACGTATCGAAACCGGTCGCAAAAAAAATTAAAATTAAAGTAACAAATGTACATCGAAAATTAAAACTTTTCAAAATAAAAATGTTAATTTAGTTATCTTGGCATAGTTCTGTCTTGGCATAGCTTTGTATGTACTGTATTCTACGTTTCATATTAATTGATCAATATTTCGTAAGGACTCGTAAGGAACACTAAAGGATTACTTTTAAGTTTATTATAGTTAAGCGCACTTGAAGTGAAATATCACAAAACTGCGCTATACAAATGTCACATATTATTATTATGCATTACACCTTTGCTAAATATGCTAATCCCCAATAAAGAAGTTGATTCAAGCTACTTCAAAAAGATAAATAATTTTAGGAACAAAATAATTCGATATTTAAAACAATCTTTTCCTTCTGTCTTTTTTAGAAGAAAGTCAAAAATTTCAAGATTACAAACAACCTGACAATATTTGAATCCTATACGTACAAAATTAATATGAATTATGGTACACGACAAACTTTATTGCTCCAGCCGGACTCTCTCTACCAATCTAACGAATAATCATAAAACTGAGATACCTACTTGATTTATTTTTTTGATAATTATTTTATGTGCTGGTGACCCCCCCCCCCCACATGCCCCATGTGGAGAATCATCATACCTAACTTGATATGTAGTGGCGGAAGTATAATTTTTTCTCTACTTAACAACGGCTCATTTAGAACATTGGCTTTACCAACAGTTAAGGATTCTCCACATGAGGCATGCGGGCGGGGGTCACGTGATGTCGCAGAAACCGAATTTCACCAAAACACCAAACACCTATTAATAACTCTACTTCTGAAGAGCCAACTTACACTGCTAATTATTTTAAACTAGCAGACCCAACCACACGTTGCTATGACTAACGAAACACAACGCCATCTACTGAAAACGCAATTTCAGTAGATGGCATTCTGATCACCCGCTTTCCAGCCCGCTGCCTATCGCCCGCAGCCCGTTGCCGCTGCCACATATATTATATATTTCAACCAATTTACACAAAACCTTGACAAATTATATGCCTTCTTCTTTCGTATGGTGGGGGGTCAGAGGGGGACATCTAGGTCTGCGAGCCAGTCTAGGGCCTCAGGCGTTGCCCTGTGGACCTCATCAAACCCGCCGGGGAATGAATGGAGCGGGCATTCGTTGACCACATGTTCGGTGGTCTGCACCGCACCGCATTCACACGTCGCCGACTCTTTAAGGCCCCATCTATGCATCATGTGAGCACAACGGCTATGGGAGCACCTTATCCTATTGATGGCAGTCCAGAGTTTGCGAGGCAATGAGAACCCAGGCTGTCTCTCAGTGGGGTCTTGCACGAGATCGGCGTTTTTGACGTTGGCTGATTGCCACTCAAGCTTCCACCTATCTTCTGGGGTGAGAGGTGTTCGAAGGAGTCTTTCTCCTTCCGTCCAGATGGGTTTTCGGGACTTTAAGCGGCATGCCGGGTGAGAAACGACATCATCGTGCAAGGGTATTTCGCTTTTTTGCAGCGCCTTCTTGTATTCCCTCAGTATCTATGCCTTAATTATATGCCTTAAAACTTTCCTCATGAATCGCTCTATCTATTGGTGAAAACCGCATGAAAATCCGTTGCGTACTTGTTGCGTAGATCTAAGCGTGCAGACAACGGGAGAGTCTTTACTTTATACTATGTAGTGATGATATAAGGATACGCTAAAATCATAAAAACTAGAGCCAATTCAGTACTTTCATGAATATACCCGTAAACTGGGTACTTGAAAATATAAAAATCCGCGGAAATATCCAGGGCAACAAAAAAAATACATTTTTTGTTGAGCTCTGTAATTTAATAGACAAAGCAATGCGGGAAAGAGGAAGTATTCTTGATAAAAACTAATCAGTTGGCTGGTTAAAACACACTTTTTTCTTATTACCGCAATAGAGTTTTAATTGCCCATGGCTATTGGGACTAAGGCACCCCCAATAGAGGTATGTTGTAATGTCAAAGTGAGTTGGGTGAAGAAGAGAAGAAACGTTTCAAGTTCGAATTATAGTTTTTTTTTATCTGGACAATACTGAGAGTATCTACAACTCTTTACCGCAATAATATCTACAGCCTGTATGTCGGACGAATATCTACAGCTCATATGTTGAACTAATATCTACGAACTTCAGAGTGTTAATTAATATCTACAGAGCTAAGGTCGGACGAATATCTATGTATGACGGTCCCAGTGTTGACTAATATCTACCGAGCGTAGGTTGAACTAATATCTACAGAGCGTAGGTTGGACTAATCAGCTAAATGTGTCCAATAGTCCGATATTAGGGATTTTTACATACATACTTAGATAAATTAAGTTTTTTAAACTGCATACGCAATATTACGTTATTCCAATATGCTATACATAATTGCAAATGCAACCTCTGCCAGTGCTGTAGATATTTTTTTTTTTTTTTTTTTTTAATTGAATTTTATTTAAGTAATTTGTACATTTAAGTTTACAAATTTCTAATTGATTATAACATTTCATATTGCAGTTTTTTTTTTAAATTATAATATTTTAAATTCACAAAATTTTTTGAAATCACAAAATTTTTTGTTTTTGTTTTATGTAGCTCCTACAATCCATCTTGAACTTTTCAATTGGTGAGGACTTAAGAGTTTCTGGTAGTGTGTTATATAACTTAATTCCTTTGTACAGCAGACTGTTTTGCGTATTCGTTTTGTCCTTTTTGTTTAATCTTATTTCCTTGCAAGTCCTTGTGTAATGTCTGTGAATGTCCTTATTGTATACGATTTTATTTGTGAAGTATTTTGGTAACATGTTGTTTAATATTTTGTGAATAAATATCAACGTGTTCAAGGTCAGTATTTGTTTCACTGTTAACCAATTAAGTTCCTTTAACATTTTAATTATTTTTGAAAATCTATTTCTTCGGAGTATTATTCGCATTGCTCTGTTTTGGAGAATTTGAAATTTATTCTGTTCTCTTTCATTACAAAGGAAAAGGATACTTGAACAGTAGTTGAAGTGTGGAGCAATAATTGAATTGTAAATGGTGATGGCGGTTTTTCTGGAAATTTTAGGCCGAATTCTTCCCAAAAAAGATATCTTTTTGCCAATTTTCTTGTGGGTATATTCGGCATGTCTATTGAAGTTTAGTTTGGAATCTAATATGACTCCTAAGTATTTCATTTCAGAAACATTTTCAATAATTTCACCATCAATTTTAATTTTGCTTTCACTGGATGTCTTCTTATATCCAATCACCATACATTTTGTTTTTTTTTGTATTTAATTTAAGCTTATTTATTTTTAGCCATCTTGATACATCATCTAGTTCATTATTTAAAATATTTATTAGTTCTTCATAATAATAATATTTGGCTAATTTATATAGCGCCGTTTTTGTGAAAAATCACCTCAAGGGCGCTGTACAAATAAGTTATCTCCAATTAAGTATATAAGTGTATCATCGGCAAAAAGTCGTACTTTGCATTTTGAAAATATTTTCACCATGTCATTAATATAGAGTATGAACAATAGGGGTCCAAGGACCGATCCCTGCGGTACTCCTAATTTATTTTCCATTGGTTTTGAGAATTGATTATTTATTTTTGTTATCTGTTTTCTGTCTTTCAAATACTCTTCTATTAATTTAATGGCTATAGATGAGAAACCAATTTCTTTAAGTTTTCTTATTAAGATTTCTCGATCTATAGTTTCGAATGCCCTTTGAAAGTCTAAAAATATTACTAAGATAAATTTATTACTATTCATTCCTTCCTTCCATTCTTCGACAATTACGTTTAATGCTGTTTCACACGAGTTATTAGATCTGAATCCTGATTGCTCTTGGCATAGAATATTGTGTTTATCTAGGTATTGTAAAATTTGTTCTTTTATTATCACTTCAAGAATCTGCTCATATTTTGGTAAGGTGTTGATTGGTCGAAATTCTTCACATTTTCTGGTATTTTTAACCTTCGGAACCGGTATAATGGTAGATTGTTTCCATGACTGTGGAAATTTTCCTTCTTCAATCGTCTCATTAATAATATTTAATAGTGTAGATCCAATTACTGGAAAAGCATCCCTTATTATACTAATAGTTAATCCATCTGAACTATTCTTTGATTTAATTTCATTTAAGACTTTAAATAAATATTCTGCATTTATTCTTCTGAAGACCAATAATTCTTTGTTTGAGTCGTTATTTTCATTTATGGGGTTTGCAACAATGTTGGGTATTAATTTGTTGATTTGAGTGATGCTTTCAATAAAATATTTATTAAAGCTATTAGCCATGTTTTCTTCGTTTACCTCTTTTGGGAAGTTTACAATTTTTATGTCGTCTTTGTTTTCGCCATGTACTAATTCTTTTATGCTTTTCCAAATTTTTTTGGGATCCCCTTCTTCTGAGTTAATTTTATTTTTTATGTACTCATTATGCGTTCTTTTTATGTCTTTGGAATATTCGTTTCTCGCTTTTTTGTAGTTATCCCAATCCATAGTATTATTAGTAAGGCGTGCTCTTTTGTAAAATGTATCTCTATCGTGCTGCATTTTGCGTAGTTCTTTTGTGTACCACTTATTATTATTTATTTTATGTATCTTCTGTTCTGGGACTACTTCATCAATAGATTTTTTTAAGTTTAATATCATCTCGTCCGCTTTTTTGTTATATTCCATTTGATTTATTTCATTCCAATTAATAGCCTCCAAGGTCTGAATGAAAATTTCTTTATCATATTTTTTGTAATTTTTAAAAGTTATTACTTTTGTTTCTTTGCTGGAGTTGTATTCATCAACACCTTGGTTCTCATAGATGTTAGTCAGCAGTTTGAGCTGTAGATATTCGTCAACACTTTGGTTCTCATAGATATTAGTTCGATTTTTTCAGTTTTTGGAATTCCTGTAGATATTAGTAGACGCCTCCCTGCAAACGTAGGTACTATTCAGGGTTTAACAGCACGTACCCAAAGAATTTTCACCAGCGACTCCTGACCACGTTTGGAGTAAAAATGTAGTCATTTTGATGTCCGTTTGTTTTTTTTTGTCAATTAAAAACAATAAAAATATTTTTCTATCACATGCCGCAACTAAGTAGTCGGGTATAGCGGGCAAGTGATAAGCAATCCATCTCATTCCAGCAGCACGGTAACACACGAAACAGTGCGCCGTGTGAACAAAAAATATATTTTTTGTTTTTAATAGAAAAAAATATCATCGGACAGCAAAATAACATCTACTCTTTGTACCCAAATATGCTCAGGAATCGCTGGTTAAAATCCTTCAGGTACATGCTGGTTTTACACCTTGCACACCTATTTTTAAATATAATGTTTCATTTTACACGTGAAATAACACATACAAATTAAATAAATTTAATTTTCGAAGTCCGGATTTCGAATTTGAACCTACTAACTATCTCTTAACCTCTTGGCGATGCATGATATAAAATGCCGTAAATTTCTGTCGAGTGTTATGCGTAAATTTCTGTCGAGTGTTATACGTAAATTTCAGTCGAGTGTTGTACGCAAATTTCAGTATGTATTATTAATTTGAGCATTATGAATTTCTCCGTCAATCGTGTGTGTTGAATAACCGTCACCGAAATCGTCATCGAAACTGTAATCGTAACCGCAATCAGTAATTTTGAGTCACTAGTAAATGTTGTTCGTAGTAAATTTAACTCACACCTTGCGAATAGATAAACTAACCACAATACAGTATATATATGTAATTCTGCCATCATTTGAGACGATTGCGCCGTTAAAATTCTTGGTGTATTACAAATTACCAATTCGTGTTGCATTCTATATTCTATACCAGCAATTATTACAATAGGAGAAGCTTTTTATTGCACTCACGACTTGTAAACCGATGGAGTAGGCAGGTAAGGCGAATTGCACGTAGTCTAGTGGTTCTAGACAAAACTATCATTATTTTGGACACTAACGCGAATTTACTATATCCATTACTTTTTATTTCATTCCAGTTATGGTTTGCATCGAAGCAATGCTTCTTTTCAAAGGAAAGTTGCAGATTAAGTCGGAATAGACATGTACTTAGATTGCCAGAATACTGACCACCGCATAAAATATTGGCAACAGTTCCAGAGGGAAGACGTGCAGTTGGTCTACACAAATTTGGTGAAACTCCAGGGGCTGTGCGAGGAGAAGTTAGGCTTGCGATGGATGGAGCCCACTCAAGTTGCCCGAGGCGAAGATTCTTGGAGGTGCCTTGTCAAAGCGATCGACCCTTCTATCCAAATGGGACAAGAAGAAGAAGATATTGATAATATGTGAAGTGTTAAGTATAATATGCTTTTTCTGCTCACTCTAGACGGCTGCAGTCCAAAATATCTAAACCCCTCTCGAGGCTGCAGCACGGAATATCTCATTCACTCTGGATGCTGTAGCCTGGAATAGGCCACTTACTCTAGAGGCTGCAGCCTGGAATATCTAATCCCCTCTCAAGGCTGGATTATCTTATTCAATCCGGATGCTGCAGCTCGGAATAAGTCACTCACTCTGGAGGCTACAACCTGGAATATTTATCCCCCTCTCAAGGCTTCATCCCGTAATAAACCACTCACTCTAGAGGCTGTAGCCTGGAATATTGAACCCCCTCTCAAGGCTGCAGTCCGGATTATCTCATTCAATCCGGATTCTGCAGCCCGGAATAAGTCACTCACTCTAGAGGCTACAGACTGGAATATCTAACCCCCTCTAAAGTCTGCAGCCCGGGATATCTCATGCATTCTGGATGCTGTACACTCATTCTGGAGGCTGCAGCCTGGAATGTCTAACCCCCTCTCAAGGCTGCAGCAGCCCGTAATAAGCCTTTCACTCTAGAGGCTGCAGCCTGGAATGTCTAACCCCATCTCAAGGCTGCAGCCCGTAATAAGCCTTTCACTCTAGAGGCTGTAGCCTGGAATACCGAACCCCCTCTGCTGCAGCCCGGATTATCTTATTCAATCCGGATGCTGCAGCCCGGAATAAGTCACTCACTCCAGAGGCTACATCCTGGAATACCTATCCCCCTCTAAAGGCTGCAGCCCGGAATAAGTCACCAACTCGATATTTTCAAAACCTCACCGTCTTGCATCAAAGCAAAAATAACTAGTTATTTATGTAACTGATATGTTTGTAAAATGATAAATATTTGTTGTACTAATATGCATAGTATGTATGTACTGTATGTCATTCTATATATATATAATGTTTGTAAATGTTCGATACACCTGTATTATGTATGTAATAGCCCTATGTACGGGCGTTTAAATAAATAATAAATAAATAAACTCTGGAGGCTTCAGTCCGGGATAGCTCATCATCATTACAGGCTGTAAATGTATTTCGTCTCAATGGGAAAAATGCAAACATTAATTGAACAGCACCATATTCATAAATTTAAAAAAAAAACTTAACAATCACAATTTTATTAATCAACATATTTAATACCGTCGCATTCTGTCTAGACCGCAAACCTCAGTCAGTGATTCCTGAATCAGCGAGAAATGCCGTTTGGTGCAGGTCTACAAGTCTACATGTCTACATACCTACTCTCCTACCTACTAGAAACTAGGAACCTAGACACCAGACAGCGGGCAACGCACACCACACAACACACCAGACACATTACATATTCCGCTGCACAGAGCTGGTACCTGGTAGATGTGGTGTCTAATCTACTATAAGTACAGGCCAGATAATTACCGATGCGGACATACTAATTTCGTTTAATTCTAAATCGCCGTTCCGTGATGCACTACATAACAGACGTTATTTACGATGTGAACTTGGGGCGTTGGTGCGGGACTCGCTAGATGGGACAAAGAACTAATTTTCGAACATTGTACTGCATTTTCCATCTTCTATTTTTTTAAATAATTGAATTTAATGTCCAAAAAATAACTGACCTGACGCAGGTTTCGCACATGGGATGAGGGGATTGGTGAGATTCTGAGCTCGGCAAGCAACTTTGAAACTGACCTATTGACAGGAGGAGGTAAGGGTCCGCACCCTATACACAATGCTCATGTCTATTTTGGGCATTAAATGCATGGTTATATGATATAAATCATCATAAATACTAATAAGGTCGGTTGTCTATGCGTCCTGCGTAACTCTGGTTCAATGAACTCAAATTTGGTTTTGAATTATAAGTATTATCATTTTAGCAATGCTGAAGCGGATTGTGTGAAGAATGCAGTCAAGCGATAAAGTACCTAAATATTATGTGGTATTTTTAACAGAAAACTATTTTAATTGTCGTTTTCAATAGTAAAACTGATTTTTTGAGAATTTAGACTATCCTTTAATTTTAGTGAGTCTTCGCTAATTTTAACTTATTTTGGCATTGATTCTAGGCAGATTGCGGCCAAAGCCAAGAGATGTATTTAAGCCATCAAAATTAAAACGTTTTTTTTATGGTTTGCGTTGTAATAGCGTAATATAAGTTGTTTGCTGACAATTATTAGCAAGCAGTTCTTAGTCCTTCCCAGACTTTCGGGGTTACTATGACCCGCAAACAAATGAAAAATGATAAATTGGCCCTCTGGGTGAAATGATTGATCATAGCTTATCTAAATGGTAGCCTTGTCAAGCTAGTTTCAATTTTGGAACAGTGCAATCGCTAGGCTAGAACAGAACAAATGACTAAGGGTCGACCGAGATCTCGGTCTCGGCATTCTCGGCTACAAATTCTACTGAGAAATCTGTCTTGGTTATCGCCGAGATTCTCGGCCATAACCGAGACCGTTGTAAATAGGTACGGTATAAGATAATGGGTTTCTAATTTACCGCACGCGTCCACATTCGTCACTTGGTGTCAGTGTATGAGAGAGCTGTCGATTTTCGATATCCAACTTATGGGCAGCTCATGATTTCATAGACTCGAGAAACGAGCCTATGACCAGTGACGAAAGCAGTTCAAGTGCTGTGATAGAAATAGCGCTTGATATGTTTCTTAGAGAGCTAAGACTGCAAAGAAATGCAAATATTTTTGAGTATTGGTATTCGTCACCATATCAAGTACCTACTTAAGCCTGCAGCAATTTTTTTTATCAGCACCGCCTTAGTGAACAGCTCTTTAGCAGAGCTGGTTAATTATACGACATGAGTCGACACTCTTTGAAGGGTGAAAACGCAGAAAAATTTATTTTTATGTGCTACAACATCATGTTGTTCAATTTTGATTATTAAAACTATTTAATACAAATTATTATTACATTCTTAAATATCCTATATTATGCAAAAATAGCGCATTTTCATTTTTGTCTCAATTTATCTATTCTCGGTCTCGGCCGAGATTTTAATTTATTCTCGGTCTCGGTCTCGGTCTCGATCTCGGCCGAGAACAAAAAACCTGTCTCAATCGACCCTTACAAATGACCAAGGTATGCTTTGGGGAGTAATGCTTTGCGCAATATTGTGGAGATGACCCTCTTCCACATAGTCTGTTCACCTCTTCCTCGACCAGCCGTCACTTTTATTGGAGCATCCAAAGTGGTAATGATTTTTCGGTGTCTATGAAACTATGTACCTAAGTTGATTAATTATAAATATATTAAGAAGTAAATAGTATTTTTTCATTGAATTGATATCATTGTATTTATAACCCAGCTGCTAAAATGTTAGCATGTGGCAGTGTGGTTTACATTATGTACAAACAGGCGGTGCAGTAAAGGCTGGGGAGGCGTCTACTAATATCTACAGGAATTCAAAAAACTGAAAAAATCGAACTTATATCTATGAGAACCAAAGTGTTGACGAATATCTACAGCTTAAACTGTTGACTAATATCTATGAGAACCAAAGTGTTGACGAATATCTACAGCACTGGCAGAGGTTGGATTTGCAATTATGTATAGCATATTGGAATAACGTAATATTGCGTATGCAGTTTAAAAAACTTAATTTATTTAATTATGTATGTAAAAATCCCTAATATCGGACTATTGGACACATTTAGCTGATCAGTCCAACCTACGCTCTGTAGATATTAGTCAACACTGGGACCGTCATAGATATTCGTCCGACCTTAGCTCTGTAGATATTAGTCAACACTCTGAAGTTCGTAGATATTAGTTCAACATATGAGCTGTAGAATTCGGCCGACATACAGGCTGTAGATATTAGTATCTGGAGTCAAGGCTGTGACTGGTTGACAAGACAAGTATTGGGTTATTCATTGAAAGGTAAGGGCCAATCTAGCAATATTATGCCTGACGAGGAGCAAAAAAGACCACGTTGCTTTAATACTGGTTTTCAGTCGATGGTAATTTGTATTTTCAACGATCTTTGTTTTATTTTATTTTCATAGATTTTTGGTCATTTAAATACATCATGTATGTTGCTTACATAATTATATACAAATAGGCACCTTGGCATATATAAACTCTGAAAGCGTATTCAGTACTGACTAATTATAGAGCCTTAGTTTTTTGAAGACCTGAAATTGGCTTGTTGAGAAATTTTGATATTAGTATATTTTTCCCTGCAGGGGTAGGCAGAGAGGCAGATTGGGATTCAGCGCCCACTCAAATTCACTTATTTTATGTGAACACCCCAAAAGAGTTCTAACTCTCCGGAACCAGTGGGACTATAGCATCCACAAATAATATTGGGGAATGTTTTCTTTTTTTTCTTTTTTTTTTCCTCAGGGCCTATGTCATCTTTGGGGAGATGCTGTGTGGAGGGTTTTTTTAGGAAAGGAAGGAGAGGAGAGTTCTGTGAAGGAAAAGGGTTTAAGGGGTGGGTAGGAAACTGGGGTTCAGTGTGTCCTGGTCATCCGCCTCCAAGACCAAACCTCACCCCATGAACCCGGGCACCCCTTCTAAGTCACCAAACGTAGCGAACCACTTGGGGTGACCTATGGCAGAGGTGTTGGTTATCCAATAAAGGTTCCCGGGGTGGCGGTACCCATTCCCGCCTCCCAAATTTAAGTTAATTCTGGTCACCAAACACGGCTAAAGTCATTTCAAGTTTATTTGGGAGGCGCGAATGGTATCACCGCCCCGCGAACCATTTATTGGGTAACAAACACCTCTGCCCGTTCTCTCTGTTGGCTACGTTTGGTTATGTAGCAGGAGTGCCCAGGTTCAACGGGTGAGGTATGTACAGGCCATATCGGAGAATGCGCCGTCCTTTCAGCTGCGTGGCATATTTGGTGACTTAGCAAGGGCGCCCTAGTTCACTCAGGTTTGTCTAGATCTTGTTGGCAGATGACCTGGACATACTGAACCCCGATTCCTACCCCCTCATATCTTTTACCTTCTTCGAATTTTCTCTCGTTCCTTTCCTTAAAAATTCCCAAAGATGACTTAGGCCCTGAGAAAAAACAATTTTTCTCATTGCCTCCTGTGTGGAGCTAATTAAAAAAAAAAGAAGTAATTTCAATTTCATTTAGACCACTACATCACGGGCGTGTGCCTAGTATGGTAACACCTGTAATATACTCTATCCCGTCTTCGTCATTTGTCTTTGGGGTGTTATATGCCGTGTTGCGCTACCTCTGGCTAATTAGTCAACGTTTCGGACAGCGTCGCAGTGTCCATCATCAGGGCAAATCCGGCAGATCCGGTAGATCTATTAACACTATCTATCCCATCTATTAACACACTTAATATTGAAAAATATGAATAAAATTAAATTTAAAAAAAAAAGTTTCTATTTTGAAAGCTAGTCTTTCACCAGAACGACAATAAGAGTAACCTTCTCGTTTTGTCCCGCCTTATTACGGATAATATTCATTGATAGTAAGCATTAGGTCCTTACATATGAAATTGGCGTTTTGTATGGGAGGAACATAAAGTGATTTTTTTAAAATATATTATATTTATTTAATCAAAGTATGTACCGTTGCTATCTATCCACTTTTGCCATCTCATAGGCATATTCCTTTACTAAAAAAACCATTCGGACGGGAATCAATAAAATCTTTGAAGGCGGTTTGGACTGCCCCTTCGGAGTTGAATTTTTTCCCTTGCAAGGAGTTATATAAATTTCAAAAAAAAATCTGTTGGGGCAAGGTTCGGATGGTACGGTGAATGTCTTAGACATTCCAATTGAAGCTCCTCTAATTTGGTAGCCGTCTGTTGTGCAGTGTGTGGTCTAGCGTTCTAACGCGCGTTTGTTGATTTGCTTCACTCAATTCGTGAGGTACCCACCTTTCAAGCTTTTTCACCTTCCCAATTTGCTTCAAGTGGATTAAAACAGTTTTATCACTAACATCGCAGCCTGCAGCTAACTCGGACGTGGTTTGCGATGAATCCGCTTCCACAATAGCCTTCAATTCTTCATTATCAACTTTGGTCTCCGGCCGTCCACGGTGCTTGTTCTGCAGGTCGAAATTTCCAAAACGAAAACGTTGGAACCAAAAACACACTGTGTTTTCTTTTGCGGCACCGTCGCCATACACATCATTAATCCTTCGAGCCGTTTCTGCATCACTGGTGCCACGGTGAAACTCGTACTCGCAAATAACGCGATATTTCAAGTTTTCTATTTTGTAAACTAAGTGACGCAAAGAAAAAAACAAATAAATTATAATTTTCGAAACACAAATATATGAGTAAATAGCTGTATTAATTTGAATTTGGAATTCCTAACCAAAGAGAAGATATTTGAGATCAAAGTTACCAGTACGGCAAAACGCCAATATCATATGTAAGGACCTAATATCTCTATGATAATATTCTATTATAACATTCGGTTGCTGTGGCAAAATTGAAAAATAACCCGTTACCTAACGAAATCATGTTTCTGAGTTGTCCGGTTACCACAATTCCACAGAATGGAGAAAGAAAGTCGTGCATAATTATAATAAGCACGGGCCATAGTCTAGACTCTAGACTAGACACTACACTGTGATATAGTCTAAACTGGACAAACATCTTTTTAATGCATCTTGTGGTTTTTTAGTGGTGTTAGGTAGTTTTTAATAAATTAATTGAGAAATGTTCGATGATATTTATGCCTCAGACAAAAGATTAAAAAAATTTACGAAAAAGCATAATTAGTTTGTTTTAGCGAAAAAGACTGGCGCGCCAAGAATTGGTGAATTAATTGAAAAACAGGATCTCCTCTTAGATGGGTTGCACTCAAATGTGTCTATTTTGATTTCAGGCATAAACCGGACTTGTAGGATTTCAACAGCATCATCGCCTGTGTCCTGTCTATCCCTAGAAAACGACTGTCCTGCCCACATTCAAATGTATGTATCCTGATCTATCTCTCCAGTGTCTTACCCACCCATTATTTTCGTTCTTTGTTTACGAAAAACCTGGCAATATTTGAAAAACTCGTATTATCATCATTATAAGCGGAATATTATGTTGCCTGTTCAATGATGGGGGACGTAGCTAGCAACTGTTCAGGTTAGGTATTTAGGTCTTCCATTGTTTTACTATCCACTTAAAGGCATTTTTTTAAATAACAAGACTCGTAAACTGGGATAGCTCCACTGGCCTAGCTAGTGGATTGACGAAATTAATTTTCTGAGTGTGGAATTCTAGAGAATTTGCATGCTAATCAACATTTTTTTATAGGTAGGTACATTTAAATAGCGCATTAGACCAAAGGCTACGAAAAAATTACAAAAAACAAAAAATTCCTTGACGCCCAAATATTCAGGTAACGTTTTTTGGCTTTCAATGGCGTACAAGTATTTCATTTAGATTGCCTAATTAGATGAAAATATAAATAATAAGTTTAAAAACAATGCGCCACATTTTGAAATAGGCCTGAAATTTTTTAATTTATGTGGAAAATTGTGGTTTTTACTGTTAATTTTGTAGTTCTTGGCCCATTTCACAAATTTATTAACTTCTAAGAAAAAATCGAGCTAAAATATACCGGAATCAGGTAAGAGGTGCACATTACAGTGATTTGTGAGAAATATGTCAGTCACGTCACACCAGTGTAGCGAGTGCAAACGACAGTTGCATAGCTGGTAAACGGACAACTGATTATGAACTCAAGTCAACACCTCCTTTGAAAATCATTAAAAGCGATGAAAATTTGGTTAAATGGGTTATGTTATGTCAGGTTATGGGCTAAATTTAAATTTTCTTTTTTCGTAACTTTTAACGACTTTGACATTATTGAACCGGGAGCGACTGATTGTGATGGCAGAGCAAAAAAAACAGGAGAAAAAATAAGTTATCCGAATCAAAATCAAAATGGTTCAAAATCAGTGACTATTTCAGTGGTTTCTATAGTTTACGGTTGAACATTGTCAGCAAAAAGAAAATATAACCTTTTTTTTATTTCACGAGAAAAAAGTACATTTTTAGTATTATTTCACCCACTCTGTGTTATGACAGGTGAAGTTATCAGATTGGAATTATACATAATATGCTTGACAATAATAGTAATTCGATTATAAAATTCAGATTAAGTTATAAATATTTTACAAAGTATTTAAATCAGGAAAATTAGATAGAGATTGTGGGAAGATATGAAGGTAGATTAGATGGATAGAGTGTAAAATGTATGGGTAATAAATGTCTAATGTATGTATGTGAATAAATATCTTACCTCCTCTTCAAAGTCGTTTATATGAGTTCCGGAGAATATTACGATTTCATAATATTTTGGTACCTTTAAAAAATGGTTTTATTTGTTAATTTGTTTTTAAGTTTTTATTTTGTTTTTAAGTTTTTATTTTATATATTTTTCAATGTATAAAAAAAGTTAATTTATAAACAAGTTCTGCTGTGTACTTATTATTCATTAATCGTTTATTTAATATTCGGCCGCGGGCCTAAGTTTCGGCGGTCCTGTCCAGCCGGCCGTACGGTACCGGCGGCCGCAGGCCACGTCCGCATTCCGACGCCGCCCGCAACGCCGGGCCAGGGGTAAAGAAGCGAGGGGCTATGTACCGAGTTTTTCTATTCTAATTCTAACAATAAAATTTTATTGATATAATAGTTATGGACTTAAATTCTAAAACGTTCAGGCCTTTTAAAATCACTTTTTTAAAATCATTTTGAAAGTCGTTGATAATATAGAAATATGTAGATAAGTACCTACATACGAGTACATTATAAAATAATACATAAGGAAAGGGCTTATCTTCACACGTTTTCGCAGAAATAAGTTTTTTTGCTAGTAAAAGATTTTAATTGTTGCAATAATTTGTACAAATGCAATATAAAAAAAAAACATTTTTCACCTTGATTCACAACATTTTTTTTACATTAGCTCCACACAGGACGCACCGAGGAAAACAATTTCCCTAGGGGCCTATGTCATCTTTGAGGATGCTGTGTGGAGGGTTTTTTAAGGGAAAGGAAGGAGAAGAAGATATGGGAAGGAAAAAGGTACGAGGGGTGGGTAGGAATCTGGGGGTCAGTGTGACCAGGAGTGACGGACGTATGAATCTATTCCTCACACTGCGGTGCAAGGCGAAGGGTCGGGAGAATCTGGCTGGAGAGGTCAAAAGGCCTCCCTCAATCAGTCTCCTCCGATCCAGCCCGCCACGCAGTGGTTGTGCAAACTTATTCGCCACCAAGACCTAGACAAACCTCATCCCATGAACCCAGGCAGCCCTGCTAAGTCACCAAACGTAGCGAACTACTTGGGGTGACCTGTGGCAGGGGTGTTGGTTGTCCAATAAATTGTTCCCGGGGCGCGGTACCCATACCCGTCTTCCAGACATTAGTAACATCTTTAGTATGGGTGGGTTATTTCAAAAAAATTTAACAATTCATCAAGTGTTTGATGATAATTTTCACGTTATGTGAAAGTTCTATTCAAGTTCTGTGATCGTTTCAGTTTTATGAAGGAACTGGCCTTTATTGATAAAATAACATAACTGGATTAGGACTTAACTCAGAACGTGAAAATTAATGTCAAATATTTGAAACATATAAATTCTTTTCATCTTATCTACATTTATTATGTGTCTACATCACAAATCTAAGGATAAAAGCCATTTTTTGGCTCACGTGAAACAGTCAAATTTTGGATGTTTTTTAAATTTTTAGGAGAAACTAGCTGGTCCCGGCATGCGTTGCTATGCCATTTAATAAAGAAATTGTTTCTCCCTGAGTGTCCTTTCCCATTCGTCCCGTTCCCCTTCCGCCTCCCCTTCTTCTCCTGCGTCCTCTTCCCCTCTCGCGTTCCCACTCCGTCACCTCCACCTTCCCTCTCCCCACTTCACTCCCTCCCCCCTTCCCCCGTCCCCTTCCCCTCCCGCGTTCCCCTTCCACCTTCCCCGCCTGAAAGGGAAGAGTCCCGCGTCCCTCGTCCCGCCAAACCTCCTCCTGCGTTCCATATATTCAATCCCAGTACAATCAGTTTTTAAACAGCCCGCGTGCCACCTTTTACAATTTCATTCAATATTAAATTTAGTACCTAACATAGGTACCTATTTAAAATATCTAAAATTCTTGATTCGATTCAAACTATTAGGGGAGTACCTACTTTAAATAAATTTATCAACTTAAAGATTTTCAAAA
Source organism: Limnephilus marmoratus (assembly GCA_917880885.1). NCBI lineage: Eukaryota > Metazoa > Arthropoda > Insecta > Trichoptera > Limnephilidae > Limnephilus > Limnephilus marmoratus. The sequence goes on along the minus strand of OU862924.1, from coordinate 27,419,024 downwards.
ATAGAATCCTGTTTTAACAATCATTGTTTTGCAAAATGTCCTTCTCAAACATGCGAACTGTCAAACGTGCGATAGTCGTTAGGTTTTCTGAAATTATCCAATTTTCTTAATTTTTCTCTCCGTAAGAACCATCCTCGTACTTCAAGGAATATTCTAAAAAAAGAATTAGCGAAATCGGTTCATCTGCTTTCGAGATTTGCGCTTAGCAACACATTTAGCGATTCATTTTTATATATAAGACAAGAAAAATGTCAATCTTCCATATTAGAATTCCTGCATATTTGACGAGAAAATTTGCCACATGGTCAAGACATGTTTATTTTATACGAGTTCTGAACGCTATGAGGAAGTTATTACTCCTTAACTAGCGGCTGTGTACCTCTGTCGCAATTAACCAACCAATAAACCATAAAACAACACATAAAATGTAAATTTCCAACGAACGGATTTGGCTGAGAGAACTGAGTGATAAATTAACTTGCAAACATTGTGAACACAATGTAAAGACAACTAGATACTCAGTACAAAAATATAAATACTACAGGCCGCCTCAGGACGTAATGTTACATACTTGTGCCTTAAGCTTTATACATGTGTGGTGAGGTTTGTCCGGGTCTTGGCGGCGGATGTGTCTGCCCACCAGCTACTTCGCAGGCCGGATCGGGAGAGAGGCCTCTCAAGCAGAACTCTTTTGGAACATCGCCTCACACCGCAGTGGGAGGGATGGATTCGTACGTCCGGCACTCCTGGACCCACTGACCCCAGATTCCTACCCACTCTTCATACCTTATCCTGCCAAAACTTCCTCTCCTTCCTTTCCTTTAAAAGACCCTCCACACAGCATCCCCAAAGATAACGCACTGCTTATATAAAACATAGGTAATAACTTCTTCTAATAGTGCAAAATTATTTTGTGGTAACATTTTAAATTCAAATTAATAAATTACGTTGTATTAACCACTTAATTATTTATAAAAACCGACATGTTTCGTCAGCAAAGCTGACTTCCTCAGTTAAATTTATTAATTTGAATTTAAAACATAATACTTACTGTAATTATCACGGTGACCCGACAGTTTCTTCTGTACATAGTATAAAATGAAGTCGCTCCCGCTGTCTGTGCGCTTAGATCTTTTAACTACGCAACGGATTTTCATGCGGTTTTCACCAATAGATGTGATTAATGAGGAATGTTTTTAGGTATAAAATTTGTCAAGGAGCGGGCAGCAGGCAGCCGGCAGCCGGCAGCCGGCAGCCGGCAGCCGGCAGCGGGCTGGCGGTGTGGGTTTGATTTAACAGATGGCGTTGGTTATAAAGGTTGGATAATGGCGTGACGTTGTGTTTCGTTAGCCACAGCAGCATGTGGCCGGGTCTGCTAGTTTACTATAAAATTATAATTTTTTGTGCATTATTTACCAATTTCAAACTTAAAATCGACTTCAAAAATACTTATAAGTCGGTATTAATATCAAACGAATTAGTATATTACTTGGATGAAAATATGTTTTAAACTTTGTTATTCGGCGGTACATGCTCTCTGCACATCCCTTCGGGGTCACTTAGTTACATTTTGTGTAATTGGGTATACCGTATTTTCCCTAGGCCGACTGCATATTGTATGTAAGTATTCCGGGGGAGCAACTATCGGCGGATCAACTGTCATGGAACCAATTATCACTTAAAGTCCGGTAGTAAGCGTTCAAAAAGAGGAAGAAGGAGAGATATGTAAAAACGAATGTTAAATGGAGCGCGCTAATATTAAAAACGATAATAATTAAGTAAAAATTGTGAAAATCCTGCTAATATTATAAAGGTGATAGTTTGTATGGATGTATGTATGTTTGTTACTCTTTCACGCAAAAATTACTGGTTGGATTTTAATGAAACTTTACAATAATATAGCTCATACTTCAGAATAACATATAGGCTATAGCTCAGAGCTCTGGCATTATTAAATTTGTATAAAAAAATGCAATATGTGGCACACGAGTTGTTCGAAAAATGAATGTAACGGGTATGGAGGGGGTGGAGAGGGTGGGGGGTGAGAGGGGTGGTTTGAGAGGGGGAGGAGTGGGGGGAGGGGGGGGGAGTCGAGTGGGGATAGGAAAAGAGGAGGAGGCGGAGTGGGACCCCCCTAAAACTATGCGAGCAGAGCCGGGAGCAAAAGCAATGTTTAACCCATTACCTCCATGACGATGTCTATAGGCATCAAAAAAATTGATGAAAAGTATGATTTTTTTTCACTATGAATAAAGCAAAATCCCACCAAGTTGTTATGCAGCATTTACAGAATGGTATGTTAGCTTTCAATAATTAACATAATTTGATAAATTTTATTAATCATCCTATTTTTAATTATTTTTTTACTAAAGCCCTGAAAATAAACCCATTTTGAAAAAAAGAAAAAAAAATTAAATCGGAAAAAAATAAAACATGTGTGAATCACATATTGTTATCAAAAGATTAAATGGTCGGAAACAATGTTTCAACATAGTATTATATGCATAAGATGACAGCTAGATGTCACTGAAATCAGGTGATGCCTGCGCGCAACCTTTGGAGGTTAGCTGTGACAGTGTTTACATACGTTTTTGGTTAGCTTGCCTTCAAATAATATGGTTTTGTATAGTTTTTATGAGTGATTTTTATTGAAATCAATAGTTTGTCTACGGTTTTCGTATATTTTTTATCATGTCGAAAATACCTACTTCTCCTATACCTACATAATTCGTCGTTATAAAACGAAATCGTTGAATCAAGATGAAATGGTGGCAGAATTGGAGCGCTCTTTTAGCGTATGTGAAAGTGATGACAATAATGTTGTTAATAACGCGCTATTCAGAGAACGTTGATAAACAGAAGAACGAAGAGCACATTGACGATAATTTTATGAAAAATAACGAAGATGCGGAGGTGGATAACTTTCGAGATATTGCCGGCACATTTGTAATCGAGCGCAACATCGAAATTCGAAAATTGATGAGTCATGCCTTGACGAGCATGAACCAGATGAATTCGCTAATGACCTTCACTGGAGTCAGCTTTCGACATCGTCCTGTGTGAGTCGTAATACCTTGAGAATATCTATTTCAAATGCACCACCAGCCAAAAAATCAAAACTACAGTACAAAAAGAAGCCTCACTATAAACAAAAGTGGTCTAAGGATACCTGTTCCAAGCAATGCCGTATTCCGGAGCATCTGATACATATGACCCCTAATTAGACCAGGGATTATCCGCCCTACTTCTACGATAGAATATATAGAGTTCCCCATACGCCATGAGCTATTTATGAACAATTTCTTCACATCTCACCATTTGATGAGTGTCCTGAAGGATAAGAGAATGCGCGCTACTGGCACATGTAGCTTCTTAACCTTGAAGCTTCAGGCAAGTTGAAGACAGGAAAGCAATTGCCTAAAGGTATAATTTTCTTTTATATTTCCCTTGCGCATAGCGTTCATTTACCTAGCTAAAGTTTAACTCTCATCGCTTTTATAATTATAGATAAATTTGATGCGGTGGTAGACGTAGAAAACCAAATCCTCGTATGCCGTTGGTAGGACAGCCGTGTAGTAACAGTGGCCACGAACTATGATCGAATGGAGCCAGTACGTCAAGTGCAGCGTTGGCAGATATCGAAGAAAGACAAAAAAGGCAACAATTTGGAGAAAGCATGCAAAAAAATAGATTGCCCGGCGTTTATACAAAATTACAATTTGGGAATGGGTGGACCTCCATGATAATGGTATACAAAATTATCGGATCAACGTTCGGTCCAAGAAGTGGTACTGGCCTTTATTTGTATCTTGCCTCAGCAGCGCTCTTGTCTCTTGTAAATGGATGGAAGTTGCAATGCTTCTTGAGGAAGTACGAGCATGATATGGGAAACCAGAAGATGACTAGGCAACAGAGAAACCTTTCCCAGAAGGCATTCCATGTGGAGTTTACCCGTACTCTTTTATTGTCTTTTCCAAATCAGATCAATATCGAATTCGGAGAACCTCCTGTGAAGGAAGGCCATGACGCAGAAGATGGGAATTGTGTGCCTCGAATGCAAAAATTTCATTTGCAATGTCGTGGCAAATCTCATATTCATTATGCTCTGTGTAAAAAAAATCTAACAGGCTACCGGTGCCGGGCCTGCAACCGAGCCCTTCATTTTGACTACTTCGAACAGTATCACTTAAAGAATAATTTGCTTAGATTTGGTTATTTTCCTCATTCTTGAATGTTTTTTTAATATTGAATTTTTTATTATTTTGCGTATTTTCCATTAATATTTTTTTTCATTGAATTATAAACAAAGGCAATCATTTATTTCATATGATCAATATAAATCTCACAGTCGACTGCACTTAACCCATAGTTGACATAAATTTTGCTTAGAGGGGTTACCTCCAAGAGTTGCGTTTAGGCATCAATTTTCTAGACGCTCTGGTGAGAGGGTGGGCGGGCGGAAAATTCTAAAACTGATTTTGGGCTCTTCTTTAAGTCTATACTATCGGGTTATAATGATGATTCAAGTTTATAAAAATAAAAAATAATTCATGGAGGTAATGGGTTAATAAAACATAACTCGTTCAAAACAGAACAAAAATCTCGTGGGAAATGTCTTTAATAGCATCTAAAGAAACACTGTGAATAATAAAATAACAGAAAAAACGTGTTTATAATAATTTTCAGAGCATTCTTTGCAATTTTTTTCTATCCATGGAATTTCATATAATCACCGTTTCGGCCGCGGCGTGGCAAATGTATCGATAATATCTTCAATAATAACATTTGTGTTTTAAGAGCTTAAAAACTTAAAGTGTTCAAGGAAAGTATGTTATAATTTGGTAGAAATTCTGGATGCTGAATCTTAGATCATAATCATGAACTTACACAAAATTTGTTTTATACGGAAATTATTATTTTTTTAAAAGCCGACATATTGCATGTCCACTTTTAATAATAATATCCTTTATTCAGACAGTAAATTACATTATATTATTTATAATATTTATAACACTTATCATGCATCGACTCCTTGTCTGTATGTCACTAGTTGACAAAGGCTTCCTCCAACTGTCGACATTTCTCTCTATCATTAGCTACTCTTGTCCATGTACCACCTGCTATGGCTTGGATGTCGTCAACTCACCGTCTAAATGGTCTACCACGTTTTCTCTTCTTGTCACTTGTGAACCAATTCATGACTAATTTTGACCATTTTTCACTTCCTCTGATTGTATGGCCTGACCACTTCCACTTTAGCTTTTTTATTGTTTTTGTGACATCTTTTTTTCTTGTTTGTTTCTTAATAGTTTCGATTTTTATTCTATCCGACAGTCTTTTCCCTAACATACTTCTTTCCGTGGAGTTTTGGCAAGTTTCGAGTTTCTTATTGTGATTTTTTGTTAGTGCCCAAGTTTGGCAACCATAAATAAGTACGTACAGGAAGTATGCAGGTATCAAAAAGTTTCCGTTTAATAGTTATCCTAGTTTCACTGTTTTTCATTATTTCTTTAAAACCCCAATATTGTTTCCAAGCATTTCCAATACGTCTGTCTATGTCTATGTCCACTTTTAGGCGAATTTTAATGACATAGTCATAAATATTCATCTTGTTTATTATTTTATATAACGCATAAATTGTTTGCCCTAACCATCATTCATTCGTAATATATTATTGCATTTCTGTAAATATCAATCAAGACACAGTTGGTCAAACATTCAGATGCGTTTTTATCGAAACTGACTTTTCTGGGCATACAATGGGCTTGCTTTACCATCGTAATGAAGTCAGGGGTAAGTGCCAATTGTAAAAGTAACATTGTAATGAATATTGAATAGTTTACAGCCCGGGAATACATAAAATACAATATACTTACAATATTCATAATAGAAAGCTCAACACAATGTTGCAGCAATCAGAGGTGTTAAATAATCTGCACAGAAATTTATTATCCTAATTTCTGCTTTTTCAGTGAGTGGTCAAACTTATGTGTTTGGCATTTTGCATACCTATGCATTAGGGATGTCGAAAGTGAAAAAAATCGATGTATCGATATTTATTAAAATATCAATATCGACCTCGATATATCGAGGAAAAAATATCGATGCATCGATATATCGGTCAAATTTTCAAGAGATTTTGCGTTTTTAAAATAATAGTGTATTCAGCTCAATATTATCAATAGTAATTTTTATACACAATGTGCTTTTTTAATGTACAAAAATCTCAATAAAAATTAAGGTATTTTTATCAGTATTCATTTTTATTAGGTAATAATAACAAAAATATCAAAAACTAAAAAGCTGTCTCCTAACTTATATGCAAACTGAGACGCATACAAAGTTTAAGTTAGTAACATTCTATAGGCGTATTAATCTGTCAAAAAGGACTTCGTGTTTGGAACAAGGTATAGTCAATAATCATAGACAATTGGGGACCAACACAAAGGAGTGGCTTAGAAAAAAATGGCAAAAATAGCATACATTTATATGTATGTACCTACACACGTGAGATGGTATTAGTGATCTTAGTGAAATTAGTGATACAAATACTAATGCAAAGACAATAGATATGTAAGCTATTTATTTTGTAGCTAGTTAAAATTTCATCCGCCAGATGTCATGACCCAATACAGTTACTTTTTTCCATTCGTTCTTATACGGTTTTGGAATCTAGTGATTTTAAATACATAAATATATAAAAATAACGTTTTTGATACAATTTTCGATATTGGATATTTTGTATCGATATATCGGATCAAAATATATCGGCTAAAAATATCGATATATTGATTTAAAAATATCGATACTTTTTCAACAAGCGTCTTACTTTTTAAAAATAATATTAATATATCTTATATATAAAAATCTCGTGTCACGGTGTTTGTGGTCGCACTCCTCCGAAACGGCACGATTTTTATGAATTTTTTTAAGTATATTTGGTAGGTATGAGAATAGGTTTTAAAGTATATTTCATACCGCTAGGTGATTAGGGTGTCCCTATCCAGAAAAAAATCTATTTTTTTGACATTTTTTTTTATTTGGCATCAAAAAATACCTATAACCCCAAATTTTAACCCTCCCATTTTTTAATCGCGATTTTTGTATTTTTGTATGAACAAATTTAACCGTCGATAGTATTTCAAATAGAACGAAATTATTTATGTTGTTGAATGACAGAATCGAACTTTCGTCCACACATGCGCAAGTCATTCACGAGAAGCGTCGCGTCATTCCATTCCTCTTTCTGTCATATCCAAACCCCACACACTTGCAATACATTCGTTATTTTTTATTTAACAACCAAAATATTAACTAGAAATAATTTATAGGTATGGCAGAACAACGTTTTCCGGGTCAGCTAGTAATATATAAAATGAATGTTTTTTGTTTGTCCCTTATGCGCTCCTAAACCATTCATCCGATTGCCCTGAAACTTTGGTAATTTGATGTGCGCATGCCCGCGATGGTTTCTACATATAAATAGTGAGCTCTGGCGTTATGTAATTATTTCCTCTACTATTCATCCGATTGCGATGAAACTTCGGTGAGATGTTGTGTGCACGTCCGCGAAGGTTTTTGTAGATACTGATGAGCTCTATCACTATAAAATTTGCGTAAAAATTTAGCAATACGTGGCGCGCGAGTTGTTTGAAAAATTTGTGTATTTAATGCAGCTTAGATTTTGAGGGGGAGGGGAATCCAGGAGGGGCGGAGGAGGATGAAGGAGGGTCATTCGCTGGAAGGATGTCAGAGAGGGGTAAAGGCGGGAAAAGTGGAAAGTGCGGGTGGGGGGGGGGTTGTCGCGGAAGGGGGGTATCGCGGGATGGGTGAAAGCGGAAAAGGGGAAGGAGAAATGTGAGAAAGGGGGAAAAGGAACGCGGAAAGAGAAAAAGAGGCGGAAGGGGAACGGGTACAAATGGGAAAGGACACGCAGGGAGAAACAATATCTTTATTTATGATTTATGAAGTCGGGAACTCGCTATTAATAGATAAAAATATAAGTAATAAAAAAGTAGATAGAAATAATTGTTCAATTTTTATTAGAATACCATATAGCAGCAGGGAGGGGGGGTACTAATTGCAACCTCCAAATCTCTCAAAGCACAGAGATTACCATGGTCTACTTGTACTGAGGAGATCTGGATATCAGTGCCAATATTAGGTGACAATAATAAACTCAAAATTTATATATCTGCTGCACATATCACCCCCAAAACACCAACTACATCCACAATCTAATTCAGCACTTCAACACCACATCCGACCTGCACACAAATCACCCGGAAGGATTGTTTTTATTAGCTGGAGACTACAATATACCCAAACTAAACTGGAAGTTAACCGAAGGGCAAAACCAATTAGAACCAAATTTTCCAGAAGACACTGCTAGCCGTGCCTTGGTAGACTTCCTTTCATTCACCCAACTACACCAATTCAATTCTGTAATCAATACAAACAAACGAATCCTTGATTTAATCATGACAAATATTTCAAAATGTAGTATAACCCACTGTACCGAACCTCTGACGCCTGAAGATTCACATCACAGAGCATTAGACATAGAGTTATCACCTGTTACTGTACCGTCTCTCTCCGGCTTGTCTAGGACAGTTAAAATGTTTCACCGAGGTGATTACGGTAAAATCACTGATGAATTATCTAAAATAAATTGGAAACTCGAATTTCAAAGTAAGGATACCGAAAAAGCCGTATTAGATTTTTACAATATCATAAATGACATTATTCGCATATACATCCCCGAAAAAAAAAATTAATGGTAATTTAGAAAGGTTTCCCCCCTGGTACACTTTACCACTTATTAAAATTGTAAAAGAGAAATTAATATATCATAAGAAATGGAAAAAATACAAGAACTTAGCTGACTACCAATCATTCTCTGTACTGAGAAATCGTCAGAAGAAGATCTCGCTAGAATGTTATGAAAACTTCATTACGACGGCAGAAGAATCAATAAAAAAGTGTAGCAAACAGTTCTGGTCATTTGTCAAATCAAAGCAGTCCTCTTCCGATTTACCTAAGCAAAGGTATCTTGGTGATATTTCCTGCAATGATGGACAATCCATATGCGACCATTTTAGTGATTATTTTAGATCAGTTTTTGTAGAAAATTCCAACCCTCGCCTCAATCTTACCGAGAATGGTGACGACAACTCTAATCTACATATACACACTATTAACTTCAATCAATCATGTGTACTTAGTTATTTAAAAAAACTTGATCCGAATAAAAGTGTGGGATCTGATTTAATTCCATCCATATTTTATGTAAAATGCCGGGACCAATTGGCTTATCCTCTCTCCTTGCTATTCAAAATGTCATTTGAAGAAGGCAACTTCCCCAACGTCTGGAAACAAGCACTCATTACACCAATCCACAAAAGCGGGGACAAAAATAACATCACCAACTACAGACCCATCTCCAAACTCCAAATTGTCAGCAAGATCTTGGAAAATATAGTTCTTGATCAACTTTTTCCAGCAGTACAAACAATCATATCCAAAAATCAACACGGCTTTTTCAGAAAACGGTCGGTCAATACAAACCTTCTGGAATACACAGATTTTATCTTAAATTCTATGGGTGGTAAAAATCAAGTGGACTCTATCTATACGGATTTTTCAAAAGCCTTTGATAAAATTAACATTGAACTGCTTCTGAAGAAACTGTTAAAAATCGGGATTAAGGGTGACCTTCTCAGGTGGATCAAATCGTCCTTGTCCATGTCAAGCAGTTAGAGCTAAGGGTTTCTCCTCTCGTTTTTTCAATATACCTACAGGAATCCCGCAAGGATCACATCTCGGACCTCTCTTGTTTATTTTATATACCAATGATATGAGTGAATGCTTTAAAAATTCCAAATTCCAAATTTTTGCTGATGACACTAAAATTTACAAAAAAATCACTAATATTAATGACAGCCTAGAATTGCAAGATGATATTAATAGGCTTGGAATATATTGTGCGAACAACCAACTGTTCCTTAACCTAGAAAAATGTAACACAATATCATTCACCAAAAGCATAAATCCCCTAATATTTCCGTACAAAATCAATGACGTAGAGATAAAAAGATGTTGTGAAGTGAAGGACTAAGGAATAATTATGGGCTCCGGAATGTCTTTCCGAACACATATAAATTCCAACCGTGATAGGGCATACAAACTTCTAGGATTCATCATAAGATTGACCAAACCATTCAGGTCACCACACGTAATCAAAATACTTTATGTCTCTTTTGTTCGCTCAATATTAGAACTCGGATCAGTCATATGGAATCCCCAATACAATGTTAATATTGAAAGGTTAGAAAGAATTCAAAAAAAGATACTGAAACACCTAGACTTTAAATCCTTTCGAACATCAGAAAGCCTAAAAGACTCATTAACATTCCATAATTCATCAACCTTAGAAGATAGAAGAAATATATCCGACCAGAAATTTCTATTCAAAATTATTAACAACGTTGTTGACAACAACTATCTTCTGGAACACATTAATTTCCACTGTCCAATAAGAAACACTAGGTCAAACCAACTATTCCACATCCCACACTCAAAAACAAATTTCACACAACATTCATTTCTCCGAAGGACGTGCACAAAATACAATGATATCTTTTACGACGCTGATATTTTCCATTTGTCCTCAGGCCAATTTATTAAATTCATAATAGAAAAAATCAAAACAAATTGTTAATTATGAACTCTCCACCCCTGCTGCATGTTTTCCTTCTTTTTATAATAATAATAATATTTGGATGATTTACATATCCCACATGCTTTAATTTGTGTATTTTTTTTTTCATTTCTGTTGTACATATATATATTTTTTCTTTTTTTCTACCACTTTATGTTTTCTTTTATGTTTTAATCTATATTTATAAATATATATTATAAATTTTAGCGGAAACTTCGCTGGTTAATGCAATCATGTAATATGTTACTCTATTATGAAAATATGTAGAACTGTTTGTTTCCTTAATAAACTACAATAAAATTAAAAAATATATATTTATATTTACTATGTACTACCTTCTTCTTCAAATAAATATTTGTTTCTAACTGACAACTCGAGTCGATGAATATTTCCATGAAAACAAATTAAAAAATACTGAGAAAATAGAATCACAGGTGTAGTTGGTACTTTGTTAGAAAACATAAGCATTTTGTAGATTATAAAACAAGTAATTAATGGATTTAAAAAAAAAATTAATTAATACTAATTAAAAACATTCCCTCTTTCATTTTGAAAGTGGTTAAGAGGTCACAATCCTTGGCTGCGAATCCGAAGATTGCGGCTTCAAATCCCGGCGCGGTTAAGTAAATTGTATTTCATAAATTTGTTGGTTTTTAAATTTTTAAAGTTGGTTTTTAATATTGTTACAATAATGCATAATAGGTATAATAGCATAAGAAGAAATTGTTAAATATATTTTTTGCAAGTATTATTTGAGTTTAGTGAAGGAATAAAAAACAATATTATAGAGCAGTGATCGGCAATCGGCGGCCCGCGGGCCAGATGTGGCCCATGAAGTGCTCCCTTCTGGTCTGCAAAGCTAGAAGATTCTCTGAACGGACGATTATTCTTTCCCACCATACGTGGCACACCATCAGTCACAATCTTTTTTTTTTCATATCAAGTTGTTGTGAAGAAAACATAATTGTAAGTTTTCAAGTAATAACAATTTATTAAAAAAGTTTACAACACGTAAAAACTTCGGGGAAATATTCTTTAAAACGCCTGTAAATTTGAGTAATGCATTAATCAGGCGTGAAATTTAGTTGACAACTTTGAGGACATCGTGTAGGCCACAGGTTCTCAACGTGGACGATAACGCCCCCTTGTGGTCGTTTCCGATTTTCAGGAAGGCGTTAGAATTCCCAGAGAAAATTAGGTGCGTTTCAGACTTTCAGGGGGGCGGTAGAATTCCCAGAGAAAATTAGGGGCGTTTCAGACTTTCGGGGGGGCGGTAGAAGACCCAAAGAAAATTTGGAGGCTTTGAAATGGCACACTGAGTTCGTGGGTAGGTAAAAAAAATGATCTAAAAAAGGCTAAAAAAAAACGCTAATCATTGGTACGTTATTAACGTGTATTATATTGTTTAATTAATTGCGTGTATTTTATAATTAAAAAGTACATAAATGGGCCAGTATTGTGGTTTGGTGATAAAAACGTGATATCTTCGTGTAAATGATACATTTTGTTCAAATGCAACTGATAATGTGATTAGCGCATCTTTGTTGGTGATCCCTGAGTTGAGGGCGCATAATTAGCCAATTAAATTCATCTGTGCTATAATGACTAATATCCACGGTGTTTTTACTCATCATTTTTACAATAGCAAAATCAATAATCATTCATGGAATTTTTTTATATTTTTGTCAATGAGACAATGCGTTGCGCGATGGATCGAGGGAGTCCAAATTGCAAAGGGTCTCCCTTTACCAGCATCTACCGACCCGGCCCGCCACGCAATTGGTGGGCAGACGCATCCGCCGCCGAGACCAGAACAAATCTCAACCCCATGAACCCCTGCCCTGAACAAACGTACCGAACCATTTGGGGTGACCTATGGCAGAAGTGTTGGTTACCGAGGTGGAGGTACCCGTACCGACCTCCCAAATTAAAAATATTAGGTTATGTTATATTATTATTTATTAATAATATTATAAATTAAAATAAGAACAACTCTCTTTTTATAACTTTTGAAGGTTATTCCCATTAATGTAATATATAATTGAAGAAAAAGATAACACAAGAGAACATGAATTGACAAAAAAGATATACTCATCTATCGATAAAAAAAAGAAATGTCTTGCCATATTCCTAGATTTAAGAAAAGCTTTCGACACCGTAAATCATAATTTACTCATTACAAAAATAAATCAACTCGGCTTCAAAAAAGACACATTAAAACTACTCTCTAACTATCTTACAGACAGAACACAAAAAACAAAAATTGGGAATAATTATAGTTCAGAGTCAAAGATAAAAAATGGAGTTCCACAGGGAACTGTGCTAGGCCCGATTTTATTCTTAATTTATATTAATGATTTATGTAATTTTGTAATCCCTGGTAAAATTGTTTCTTACGCAGACGACACGGCAATAATAGTGGATGGTAATCATTGGAAAGAAACTTTTTCGAAAGCAACTGATTGTATTTCAATGGTTTCAACATGGCTAAAATACAACAAACTCGTTTTAAATTATAGCAAAACATTTTATTTGCCTTTTTATAAAACCATTAAAAATAAACCTACAGACAACCTTAAAATTAGAATCCATAATACTAGTTGCAATCAAGAAATGTGCTTCATGTGCAACGAACTCACTAATGTCGAAAATATAAAATATTTAGGAGTATCAATAGATATAAATCTTAATTGGAAAACACATATTAATCGAATTACTTCTAAATTAAGATATCTGACCTACATATTTTATAGACTTAAGGAAGTACTAAACATTGAAAAATTGAAAATGATCTACTTTTCCCTAGTGCAATCATCAATCACTTATGGCATTATAGGATGGGGTGGTGCACTTGATACATTTATTAAGCCTCTACAAATAATTCAAAAACACATAATTAAAGTCATATATAACAAAAATAAAACATTCTCGACTAACTTATTATACAAAGAAACTAAAATATTTAATATACGTAAATTATTTATATTACAAACTTTGAAATATGTATTTAAAAACAAAAATAATTTCGAAATAAATGAAAACAGAATGAGCAAAAGAATAAATAATATATTTTACACCCCACAAACCAATTCTAAATTATTGCAGACACATAGCAGTTTCATTGGTCCTCGTTCATTTAACCTTCTACCACTACAAACTCAAATGATAAATAAAATGATAAAATATGTAAAAGAGGTAAAATTATGGTTGAATAATATAGATATTGAAACGCTTTTTCTATAAATTTATCCTTCCTTTTATAACACACTTTCTGTAACTTTCTAAACTGTACTACAATATGTTTTCTGTTTATTTTTTTACAATAACTAAAAAAAAAAAAACAGTATGTTTTTTCCATATTTTATAATAGCTGAAAAAAAAACCTTTTTCACTTGTTCTACCTATGAATTACTAATTTTATATTTTATATGTTTTTTAAGTCTATTTTATGCTTTGGGTACTTAGAATTATAATATTTTGTTTTAATATTACCCACACTCAGGCAGTGCCTTAGTGGGTTTTCATTTCTTGTTCATACTATTTGTTATTATATATTATGTTATTATATGTATACTATTTGCTATTATACATTATATGTACAAAGAAATGAGAATAAATAAAGTTTAAAAAAAAAAAAAAAAAAAAAAAAAAACACAGTGTTAATTTCAAGTGACCTCTCAGGTAAGTATGGTCCTGTTTTCATTAAATTTTAGGCAGCATCGCGTTCATTGGTCAAAATATTGTACATATATTTTCGTATCGGTGATCAATGAACCGGTGTATGCAATTTTTAGCCATAAGTTGTTTTTAATTTTACTACAACTACTACTAAAATTAAACATCTTGTAAATAATGCCTACCAGTAACAATCAAGACAGACCTAGCAAATAATTTTCAAAAGTTTGTGACAAAAACGCCGTGTTCAAAGTCAGAGTTTTGCCCAGACTGAATAATATTACAATATTTATAATTAAGTACAAATTTCAATATAAATTTTAAATTTAAATATTCATATTCAAATACAAATTTCATAATGCCAGAGCTCACCAGTATATATAGAAACCTTCGCGGGTGTGCTCACAACAACCCACCAAAGTTTTATCGCAATCGGATGATCAGTTTAGCAACGCAAAATTTCATGACGCCAGAGCTAACTATTATATAAGTAATAGAAACCATCGCGGGCATGTGCACAACAACTCACCAAAGTTTCATCGCAATCGGATGATCAGTTTAGCAACGCAAAATTTCATGACACCAGAGCTCACTATTATACACAGAAACCATCGCGGGCATGCGCACATCAAATCTTCAAATTATCATCAAGGATTCTGCTCTAGTTTCGTCCCCGTAACCTCAGGAGTTCCCCAAGGATCTCACCTTGGCCCCCTCTTATTCAATATTTTTTTGAATGACGTTAACAAAACTATCCGTAACTCTCAACTGTACCTATATGCGGATGACAAAAAGATTGTCAAAATCATGAAGTCCAAGATGGATTGTCTAGAGCTCCAGAATGACCTTGACTCTCTGTTTAATGTATATTGTATAGAAAATCGCCTTCTTTTGAATGCAGATAAATGTAGTGTTATATCTTATTCTCGAAAGAAACACACAATATTATATCCCTACATTATTAAGAACAATATTTTAAACAGAGTAAATGTAATAAGAGATCTTGGAGTTCTATTAGATAGTAAGCTTCGTTTTCAATCTCACGTCGAGCATATCACGTCGAAGGCTTTGAAAATGTTTGGATTTATTCTTAGAGTAAGTTCAGCTTTCAAAAATCCACAAACATTTAAGACTCTCTACATATCCTATGTTAGAAGCCACCTGGAGTATGCTTCTACAGTGTGGAACCCTCATTGTTCTACATATAAAGCAAATATAGAAAGAGTTCAGAAAAAGTTTATGAAATATGTCTCTTATCGCGTGCGAAATCATGAAAACTATGTCCCCGTAAACCATAAATCTCTTGATCAACGCCGAGATATCAGAGACCTATTAATGCTCTATAAGATTATTCATAACTTCATTGATAGCCCGTACCTACTACAAAATATTCATTTTAGATGTCCATTAAGAGTTACTCGATCTCCAGACACCTTTTATATCCCTAAGAGCAAGACAAATTATCTTGAAAATGTATTTGTAAGAAGAAGCTGTAGCACATTTAACAGATTATGCCCAAATATTGATGTGTTTAATACAAACCTTGATAAATTCACAGCATGCATAAAAAAATAACACTATTGATGCCACATGTTTAACTAATAACTTAATATTTCATTGATTTCTGTATTTCTCTTTTTAGTCTCTTTTAGTATCACCACATTTTCTCTCCAACTTTTTGCAGTTGGAATTCAAATTCAATCGCTTCCTGAAATATATTATTTATATCAATCAAAATTTAAATGTAAACCCTTGAAAAACCTCAGTTATTTACTTTTTGTAGATATAAGTAAGAAGATACACTTTATCAGAATAATTTATATCAGGTATAGGTATTGTGTATTTTTGCATTACGGTTCTAAATTATTTGTCGTTATTTTATTGGTCTATGACATACTTATTTTTATCACTGTCATTTATGAATTTTGAACAGACTGTTTATAACGCTAATAAATAAAATAAAATAAATCGGATGAACGGTTAGCAACGCATAATTTCATGACATCAGAGCTCACTATAGTACATATAAACCATCGCAGGCATGCGCACATCAAATCCCCAACGTTTCATCGCAATCGGATGAATGGTTTAGCAACGCATAGGCATCTCGTATACTCATATAGATACACCCAAGCAAACATATTTTGATTTTTATATATACACATAGATGTAATTCGAAGACATTTTATTACCAGTCTGTTCCCTCGTCCATTGCCCAGTACAAACGAACGAGATAAGTTATTGGTTGCATTTTGAACCGTGACCTCTGGCCAAAGTGAGCGCCGGTTGTAAAAACTGCCATAAAAACTCGATGACAAATCTGTTAGACATGCGCGGAATTTTTTCCGGTATATTCTCTGGAATGTTCGGTAAATTTTAATCTAATTCCATCTCAGCATTGAAATATAAAACACGAGATGGGACCTGCTCGAATAAACATTTCAATGATGGTGTAGGTGAATTTTTTTTTGGAGACTTTATTATATATTTATGATTTATTTGCTAAGTATGTTTTCAATATATCTTTTTTATGTTAGCTTTGAGAAATAATTAAACCTAGATACATAATTTTTGTTTGTGGATTAAAAAGTTATTTAAATTGTTGAATTTGAAACTAATTGATTTATTTATATTCCAATTCTTGCAGGGAATAAAATCAGTTTATTTATTAATTTCTTTTTAAAAAAAAAACAAAAAGAGCATTTATAAAACATGGTTGCATTAAAAAAATATTCCTGTACTAATGGAGTTCTCGCTGATGAGACTATTCGCATAATTAATATACATATAATATTTTTTCACTGCTTTTCTGTTTTTTTTCGTGTATTGTTATTCAGCTTTTTTTTCTATTTTATTACTCTAAAATATTGGCTTTATTGCATTGCACTCCTCCATACCTTCTGAAATAATTTATCGAACGTTTTTATTACGCTAACGTATGTACGGTTTAAAATTTAAGAATCCGGCTGAGAATGTAACTCTGATGCCACGCCGTACGCAAAACCATCTTTGTACTTGAAGTTTATTAAAAAGCTACTTTTGTTATTCGGTTTCGAATTCAAGAATTTCACGTTAGCAGATCGCACGAGGACGTATCCCTGGCAGGTACAAGTACTACGGATTTGTAAATTTGAGTATCTCTCCGGATATGGAAAGTTTGACGGTACTAATACTTACAGTTGTGAATAATAGTATTCGGCGGCTATATATTACATATGACATCATTTAGATGTTCTTGTTTTTGCCACTATTTGCTGACGGTTTGTTTCTGCCATCAAACTTAAGTGTGTATGTGTATGTAGGTATATGTATGTATATGTGTATGTGTATGTAGGTATATGTATGTATATGTGTATATATATATATGTTTTTTATCATGTTCTTATACATGTTTATGTAAGTATATATATGTATGTATGTGTGCATGTGTGTATGTATGTGTATTTATGTACATACATATCAGCTACCTTACTTATTTGTGTGTATTTTCCAGGCAACTTTGGTAATTTGTAATTTGTGAGTTATTGGAAACGTTTCTACCAATTTTCTATTTTTTTCTTATATAATTTTACTTAAATATGTTTACATACACTTACTAGACTTATATCAATATAACTATCTTCCATTGGTCACCATGATACAGACAGCTGCCTAGTATGGTGACCTAATGTATCTTCCCAAGTAAATGTATTAATCATGTAACATGTACTTATAAATAAATAAATAAATAAATAAATTTCCTGTCACAATTACTTTGTCCAGTGCCTATTGGATTTATAAAATGTTCACCAATTAGGCGAAGCCGAAGCAAAAGCCGCCCGCAGGACCTAGCAGCAACCGTTAGTTGTTATTATTATTATCCGTCTGGAGCATTCAGATTAAATTATACACATTAAAAGATTCGAAGAATCTCAAAGAATTCGCTTAAAAGATTCGAAGTAATTATAATCTAATTTTACATGTATTGCAATGATCCACTAACGTATGCATGATGAAATGATCTATCTTAAAATTAGAAATATCGTGTCGAATACTTCAAGTAGCAATGATATTGATGAACAGTTGAAAACAGTTATGAAAATATTAATATAATTCCAGTGCAAAGAACACAGAACGTGTACACTGATTGTCAAAACGAATTATTAAAATGGGTACAGACTCTACGAAGCAAGAACAAATACATTTTTTTAACTTTACACAAAGTCAACAGAACGAAATGGCAAGCAAGTAAGGATTGAAACAAATTACACCTAAAAATAATACCTTTTCATGTAGCAAGGCCAATCTTGTATTTTCTCTCTCGATGATGAAAATGTCCACGTTTTTTAAGGATGGTTTACCGCCCTGATCGGAATGGTGACAAAAAGGAGATAGCCTTGAAATAGACCGAATCTGCACCTAAAAAATGTTATTCGATATCTGCGTTTTCGCGCTCGGCCCGGAATGCGGTGTTTATGGTAAATCTGAAATACACCCATTATTTTAACCGATATTTGAAACTTGTTTGTAGCATTTTATCATGTCTGTCTGAAGAATTGGAAACCTGCATTTTAATAAGTCAATGCAATCTGTGTCCAGTGTTGAGAATTGGTTATTTATTAAGAGAATGGACTACTTTAGGGAATCCTTAACTCGTTAACATAAGTTAATTTGCGCTTTATAATTATTCCGTAAACTCAGAAACGGGTCCCGGTACGATCAAGTGAGTTATAAGGTGTGGTAGATCTCTATCCCCCTTCCAGGATGACGATTTGCGTTTTTACCTAAAGAGAAGATATAAGGGCTGGAAGTTTGACCCTCTAGAAATTTCAAGAACAGTCTTCCGAAAAGTTTTAGAAGATTCGATAAAACTCTAGAAAGTTCTGGAAGGAGTGGCGGAGTATGTCGAGAAAAGTTTCGAGAAGTTCATTCAAAGAACATTCTGGAATAGGGAATCAGGAACATCATTGTGGAACATTCCAGAATACTCTTGATTGTTGTCCTGAGCGAAGCCGGGTACCCCAGGTAGTTTTAAATAAAATAATTAACTTCTTCGAACTTTGCAAAATAACTTAACTTAATAATTAACTTTTAAAGAAATATAATTTCACATCCTATGTGTTTCTTTTCTTTAAATTTCTCATGGTTAATTTTATCAATCTGGGAGGCAACTATGGGTACCGCCGCGCCCCAGGAACCATTTATTGGAAAACAAACACCTATGCTATAGGTCACCCGTTACCCGAGTGTTTCGCTGTGTTTGGTGACTTAGCAGGGGTTCCTGGGTTCAAGGGGAGAGGTTTGTCCGGGTCTTAGCAGATGTTCTACCCATTTGTTGCGTGGCGGGCCGGATTGAAAGAGACTGGTTGAGAGAGGTCTTTTGACCCCTACCTCTCGACCCATCGCCTTGAGCCGCGGTTGGAGGGATGGATTTATACGTCCGTCACTCCTGGACACGCTGACACCCAGATTCCTATCCACCCCCCACACCTTTTTCTTCCTAGAACTTCCTCTCCTTTCTTTCCTTTCTCCTGTGTGGAACTAATTAAGAAAAATAAATAATCAACTAAATTTACTAAAACTAACTAGGGTTGTTTAAAAAAATCTGACCAATTGATCAAATATTTGAAGTTATTTTTCACGTTCTGTGTAAGTTATATTCAAGTTCTATAATTATTTTACTTTCATGCAGCAACTGGCCTATAATAAAATGATAACAGAACTTGAATAGAACTACCACAGAACGTGAAAATTAACTTCAAATATTTGATGAATTCATCAAATTTTTTTAAACAACCCATCCTAAAGGTTGTTGAAAAAATTGTATTTGAGTGTAAAATTGTTGATATTGAAAATTATGAATATGAATATTTGTTTTTAAAGGCAAATATTTTAAAAATACAGCTCTATAAATCCAACAATTACAGTATTCTCACTGGTTCGCGCTAACATAAATTATATTTCGGCACGTTCCAAAGTGGTAGATACTTCCCGTATCGCCCTGGTGAAAGACAAGCACTCAGAATCGAAGCGATGCTTGAAATAGCTTTAGCCATGTTTGGCCAGTGTTGCCAACTCTCAAAAATATTTATCCCTAAACTAAACTCAAAAACCCCTAGAAACCGGCATATTACTTGAAAATACCACAATTTTTTTTTTTTTGTAAAAATATTGAATAATAACTATGCTGTAATGTTTCTGTAATGATACGCTTTAATGTTTTTTAATAATCTTTATTTATAAATTATTTAAAACATCAAATATTGCATCATTTTCTTGAGCAGAATCAGATTTTTTTAAATCATACATGTTAACATTGAATAAGCTTAACATTTCAGGAGATGGATTAAATGTAGTGCAAGATCTACCGTTTCGATTTAATGTGAACCGAACCATTATCATGCTTTGAAGCATTTCAATGAAGAGTCTATTCCGCAGCTTATTTTAGTAGTCAACAAATAAAATTGTGAAGTGTGTGAGTGCTCCGTGTATACGATGTAATAAATTTTTTTTAAATATATGGAATCACAAAACCCCCAAAAATACCCCTAAACATATTAAACCCCTAAAAAATCCCATCCCACTTATTTTCCCCCTAAATCTGGGGGGAAAACCCCTAAGTTGGCAACCCTGTGTTTGGCGACCATATCTGAATAGTCAGGTACTTCCCCACCTTTCTCTTCTCCATCTCGTTCCACTCCTTTCTACCTTTCATCCTTCCACATATCTCAATCGGGCGCCATAGTTTCCAAGTGCAGACGGTTGGGAGAAGTTTGAACTCTGGTGCGGTTCTCATTTTTTTAAATCTTTCTAAAAACATTAGTACCAAGGAAGGAAGTATTTTGGGAGGCGGGTATACCGCCGCCCCGAGAACCATTTATTGGATAACCAACACCTCTGCCACAGGTAACCCCAAGTGGTATAATAATAAATAATAATAATAATTAATTATAACAGTTTAGTTATTTTATCTAGAATCATTATGATAAGAATTTATTTTCCGTGAAATGTTGTTAATATAAACAACTGGACTATGACGAGGTCAGAGATACGTAATATAATCTGACGGTGGCAACAAGTGTTCATTTATTAAAAGGCAATTAAATCACTCAACAATTCGGCGGTTGACTCATTCGGGACTCTACAACTCTACATAGGTAGCTGGAGATTATTAACACTTTAACTTTTGAGAATTATTTTCAAGAATGTTTTATATTCTTACTAGCTGCTACCCGGCATGCGTTGCTTTGCTATTCAAAGAAATAAATTGTATCTCCCTGCATGTTCATTCTCCGTACCCATCCCGCGTCCCCTTTCCCTCCTGCGTTCCCTTTCCACCTTCCCCGCCTTCCCCATCCTTTGTCACCTTTTCCGCGAACCCGCCACCTTCGTTACCCTCCCCCTCCCGCCTTCCCTCGCTGCCGCTAAAATATATGAAAAACACACATTTTCAAACCATTCGCGTACCACCTGTAGTAATTTTTAATAAAAATTTCATAACGCCAGAGCTTACCTTTATATTTAGAAACACTCAACTGCTAAAATGCAAAGTTATGTAAAAATTTCGAGTCAATCCATCGATTACTTTTCGAGATTTGCTGACCCATACACGGAACCTAAATTTTTTGGAATTATTAAAATATACCAAAATACAATTAAAAAATGGGAGGGTCTCGATTAAAAATGGGAGGGTGGGGGTAGGAGGGCGAAAATTTGGGGTTATATGTATTTTTGAGGCTAATTAAAAAAAAAATACAAAAAAAAATTCAAAAATATACAAAAACATTTCTGGATAGGGACACCCTAATCGCCTAGCGGTATGAAATATATTTTACGACCTATTCTCATACCTACAAAATATACATAAAAAATTTCATAAAAATCGGTCGAGCCGTTCCGGAGAAGTGCGATCACAAACACCGTGACACAAGATTTTTATATAAACAGACAGAACACAAGTTAGATTATTTAAATAAGCTAGTGAAGCTTAGTAGATATGTTTAGTGTTTTTAGTCGTAGCCCTTATATATAATTCAGAATCTTGAATTATTTAAAATATATTTTTTGTTCAGAACATAAGTTTCGTTCTGGATATAAGAAATGCTTAGAATGTTAAGAAGGTTTTCATATGGGAAAAGGGATAATAATAATAATAATAATAACTTAATATTTATATAGCGCAGTTTTGTGATATTTCACTTCAAGTGCGCTTAATTATAATAAACTTAAAATTAACCTACAGTGTTCCTTACGAGTCCTTAAAAAATTAATTAAATAATGTGAAATAACAAATATACAAAATATACAAAGCAATTCCTAAAGAACAATATTAACAACAATAGTGAGTGCTGTTTTGGCACAGGACAATATATAATGATAAACCATCACGGTGCCATTCAACGAGAATCATTTAAACTAAATTATATAGAACAGGAGGCACTTAAAATTTAGAAATAATACAAATTCAAAGTGCATATAAAACTGGATTTATATGCACTTTATTTTCTAGGGAAACAAAATTTTCGTCATAGTAATAACGAATCAAATTTCGTCGCAAGTAAATTTTAATAAATAATTTTTTGTTATGAAAAACTCTCGCATTATGCTTGCAAAGATAAATAAAGTGTTGACAGACATGGATCGCAAAAGACAAGAAGGCAAGAAGGAATAAGTGTTTGGTAGACCCACGGATCCTACGAATTGATAGGGAAAGACAGTCAAGACTAGGGATGTTATGGAGATCCGTAACCGAAACTATCGGATATCCGAAATAAAAAAATATCCGTAACCGTAACCGAAACCGATATAAAAGTTTCGGATAGTCGCGGAGTCTAAATGACAGGTTTTTGTTTATTTTGCCCGGCCGAGCCGTCACTGGTCGAGAAGGACTCCAGATACTAATATCTACAGCCTGTATGTCTGACGAATATCTACAGCTCATATGTTGAACGAATATCCACGAACTTCAGAGTGTTGATTAATATCTACAGGGCTTAGGTTGAACTAATATCTACAGAGCATAGGTTGGACTAATCAGCTAAATGTGTCCAATAGTCCGATATTAGGGATTTTTACATACATACTTACATAAATTAAGTTTTTTAAACTGCATACGCAATATTACGTTATTCCAATATGCTATACACAATTGCAAATCCAACCTCTGCCAGTGCTGTAGATATTCGTCAACACTTTGGTTCTCATAGATATTAATCAACAGTTTGAGCTGTAGATATTCGTCAACACTTTGATTCTCATAGATATTAGTTCGATTTTTTCAGTTTTTGGAATTCCTGTAGATATTAGTAGACGCCTCCGTCGAGAAGTCATATGCCGCGCGTGTCTCTTGCAATTTGCATCGTTTATGATTTATTTTGTGATTGTGGATGTTCAAACATTAAAACTTATTATTTACGAGTACCTACTTACTAATATAATTACATTTTGTTAAGTATAATTTACCTTTGCTCAATTTTGACGGTTAGAACTACAATTAAGGTTAAAGTTTTTAATAAACATTTTGAAATGGTTTCATTACTGACAAAATTCATTGAGAACTGTTTTTGTGTATATACTTAGATTACAGGAAAAGTGTACCAAGGTTTTATTACAATTTTATTATATTTTTGTTTTCGTATTTTTAAGTATACACCTTCATAGGTACCTACAAAGCACTTAAAGTGGCTATAATAATAGTTATTTATTTGACTAATTGTAAAAATAAATCATAATAGACTAGAAATAAAGGTCAAATCTTGCTACATGTACTTTATTTTTATAATTTTAAAATTCTAATATCCGTAACCGAAATGATCCGAAACTAGCAGATAATCCGAAATAATTTCATATCCGTTACCGTATCCGAAACCGGTATAAAATTATTCCTATATCCGTATCCGTATCCAGATCCGAAATAACATATTCATAACATCCCTAGTCAAGACCAAGGCGATGCGTTAGGAAGAGGTTCCTAGGATGTTGAGTAAATCAAATGAGTTAGGAAGAGGTTCCTAGGATGTTGAGTAAATCAAATTGTATAAAGCGGACAGTCGATATAGCCAGGTAAAGATAATGTACCTATAATACTGCATTTCTTTAAATATCCATTAAAATATTTTGAGCTAGTTTCCGGAGACCACTGGGTGTTGCACCAGTCGTGTCTCAACCGTCTGGTAAAAGGTTGGGGACGTCCAATGCAGGGACTCTCAATCTGTAGGCGTTCAAAAAGTAGACGAAGATGGTTTGAAAGAGAGATATTATGTAAATAAGAATGTTTAACATCGATGAAGCACAATTTAGATGGCAAGCTTTTTTGCTGTCAGTATAAATCTGCTTATCCTAACTTATCTATTATCTCTATTTTAAAAAAGGTTTGAAATTTTAATTTTGTTAAGTTTTTAAAATGAATAAATTCAATTACATGAGTATTTTATTGCATTTTAAATTTCAATTTATTTATTTTTCTAAGTATTCTTATTGTACTTCTAATATCAATTGTATCACGTCAACTAAGTTATGTTTTTGTTATTTATGTGCTTTTGGTATTTGTGTTCTTGTTTACTGTATAATACATAATAATATTATTGTGTACACTGTATACTTATGATTTCATGAAAAAGCCTACCTCTGTTAAAATCATTTTTTGGTGCAACATTGAACCGCTATATGGGCGTAGTGAAATTTATACCTGCAAGTAAGTTTGTAGTCCAGTAAAGGAAGGAGTTGTAGAGTGCGTGAGCAGGAACCTAAGCGATTCTTTCAGGACTTGTTTAGGGTGCTTAGGGTGTAAACATACTAAAAGTCCTGACGTCTAGGTGGTGAGCTAGGGGGGGGAGGGGGGGGGGAAGGTCCCGATTTTCGGGTTTCAGGAGGAAAACTTTTTTAGAATAAGTAAAAGCTCATAAAATTATCTACAACTTTTATTCTATACGTAATTTTGGAAATCGAAGCCGTTTTTGAGTTATACGCTCCACAAATGTCAATATTTTCGAAAAAAATCATTTTACCTCAAATTTTTCATCAAACATTCCTTCGTATCGTCTAAAATATTCATCCAAGAAAGAAATGCGCTTGAAAAAAGTTGTAGATAATTTAATTACCTTTTAGAATATATATACATATCTAAATAAATCTTCAACCAGTAAATATTTACAGCAATTTTAAGTTTTTTCGTAAAATATCGTCATTTTCAGAAAAAGCTGTTTTTTCTTACCAAATTATTAAGACGGGTTTTTTCTTCATGGGAATTTCCTTATTAATTTTTGCACGCAAGAAAGCAGGTAAATTGTTCTCGAACAGATGATTAGTGGAATTCATTTTATAATCATTATTATTGTGATGGGTGATTAGGTTAGTCGTCGGAGATGCTACAATAACATGCTACGATGCTGTTCGAGTTGGTGAAAAGGCAATGAATGCGATAGTGGGCTTGAAATTCTCAGACATCAAGTTGTCCCGCAAAGATCGGGCATTCCCAATGTCTTCTGTCAGCTCGTCGATAAAAATTCACGATGAAAAGGTTGCAGTTGACCCAACATTGCTGTTTCAGCGGATGTGTATAAGTAAACGATCAGATAAGGATTCGATGAAATTTTTTTGAGTATGAGTTGGCCCCATTTCCCTTGGCACTGTTCTCAATAACATCAAGTTACACTCTCAACTTTATATGGATTCACGTTTTCATATCCTCTTTGGACGTGAGGGTCCTGACAAACGTTGTTTATCCATGGCATCGTCATTCTCAGTGGTGGATGGTTCTTGCTGAAAGGGCTCTACGTCGTCTTCATCGTCGCCCTCGGCAACAGGCACGCTATTGAGGCATCTCCCTTGGCAGTGAAGGCACGCTGCAGAACAGGTCAGCATTGCTTTTAGGCATCCACATTTGCCAATTGCACAATCCTTGGTGCAGCGGCAAAATATCATTTTCAAAAGGACCATGTTTCCACCCCCATTCTTCAGGGGCAGCTCAATCCCGAGCCACTGCTGAACTTGGTGGTATGTCCGCCGGGAATGCTGTTTAGCTGCACTCTCTGTTGGAGAGGGAGGGAGCTGATGTCAGACTTCATATTTGCCACGGACCTTTGTGAACGACTGGAAGCGGTACTGGTTAAGGGAGGTCTGTCTTTTTGGCGCCGCATACCATTTCAGGAAGCATTTATTTACAGCCTCTTCAACCTCGTCGTGAGTAGAGGAGGGGTTGTAAAAGATCATTGCCGCTTGCTTGATCATTTCTGACTCCAAGTACAATTTTGAAAAGCCCACCTTGCTTCTCCTGAAAGTTGCAGACGTTGTATCGCATCCGGTAAATGAATGTAAAAATATGATGTATTCAAATCCACGATGCTGCATCTCTTGGGTGGACAGTGCCATTGTTTTGGTTTTCCCTCGTCAGGGTTTCAGCAGCAGAATATCTTAGGCGGGAGGAGTGGAAGCAATCAAAAGGACACTGAGGTGAACACCCTCACTAAAGATAGCCACTGAGTTGTGAAAGGATAGTTCCACAGCAGTCTTCACGATAAGGACGTCAGCATCATCGGTGGCCTGAAGAATCTGTATCCCATTCTCCCGAAACTTTGTCTGTAGTAATGAGATGAAGTTACTTTTGTTGGTAGGATTGGATAAAAAATCTTCCTGTTTAACGGGTATTGATTTGTTACATGTAAAATTGATGTTGGCTGACCTTCTCAGTCTGTATCGTCGCATCTGTTCTTGTAATTTCGTACTATTGACTGGATTTGCGTACCCATCAAATACCACAGTGCGAGTCATACCAGGATAGTGGTGGTTGACATAAGTGATATAACGATCACAAATTGCGGCAACGGAGGCATCTTTTTGTCAAATTACTCTGTATAGTAGAAATCCTCCGTCCACAACTATGTTCATCTGAGACAGTAGAACAGTTTTTTTGGTAGGCTCGAATAAGCTATACAGAACAGATTTAGTTGTCTTTCGCATCCCACTTTCATTGAACAGTGCCAAGGGGAATGGGGCCAACTCACACTCAAAGAATTTCATCAAATCCTTTCATCGTGAATTTTTATCGACGAGCTGACAGAAGACATTGGGAATGCCCGATCTTTGCGGGACAACTTGATGTATGAGAATGTCAAGCCCACTATAGCATTCATTGCCTTTTCACCAACTCGAACAGCATCGTAGCACGTTATTGTAGCATCTCCGACGACTAACCTAATCACCCATCACAATAATAATGATTATAAAATGAATTCCACTAATCAACTGTTCGAGAACAACTTACCTGCTTTCTTGCGTGCAACAATTAATAAGGAATTTCCCATGAAGAAAAAACCCATCTTAACATTTTGGTAAGAAAGAAAAAACAGCTTTTTCTGAAAATGACGACATTTTACAAAAAAACTTAAAATTGCTGTAAATATTTACTGGTTGGAGATTTATGTAGATATGTATACATATTCTAAAAGGTAATTAAATTATCTTCAACTTTTTTTAAATGAATTTCTTTCTTGGATCAATATTTTAGACGATATGAAGGAATGTTTGACGAAAAATGTGAGGTAAAATGTTTTTTTTTTTTAAATATTGACATTTGTGGAGCGTATAACTCCAAAACGGCTTCGATTTCCAAAATTACGCATAGAATAAAAGTTGTAGATAATTTTACGAGCTTTTACTTATTCTTAAAAAGTTTTCCTCTGCGACGCACCGTTTTTGAGATATAAACGGAAACCCGAAAATCGGGTCCTTCCCCCCCCTACCCCCCCTAGCTCACCACCTAGACGTCAGGACTTTTAGTATGTTCACACCCTAAGCACCCTAAACAAGTCCTGAAAGAATCGCTTAGGTTCCTGCTCACGCACTCTACACCTCCTTTTGGACCATTCGTTTACTGGACTATTGAGGAATCTAGGAATAGACGTCACAGCAGACAAAACGTAGGGTGACCATTCCAAGCGTGGAAGCATTGTTTACACGAGTCATTATTATGCAAGACGAGGAACCCTCTCGTCATGCCTAGTACAACAAAACAACACACGACAAAACGCCAGTCTACATTAACCTCAATCATTAAAAACTACTTTATCGAATACGATTATTACGAATCTTGGCGGCGGATACGTCTGCCCACCAACTGCTTGGCTGGCCGGATCGCGATATACTGATCGAGGGAGACCATTTGACCTCTCCAGCATTCTCTCGGAACATCGCCATGCACCGCAGTTGGAGAGATGGATTCATACGTCCATCACTCCTGGACATACTGAAGCCCGGATTCCTATCCACCACCATACATTTTTCCTTTCCAGAACTTCCTATCCTTCCTTTCCTAAAAAGACCCTCCACAAAGCATCCCCAAAGATGAAATAGGCTCTGAGGAGAATTATTTGCCTCAGGGCCTCCTGTGTTGAGCTAATGTAAAAAAATATATTTTTTAAATAATTTTCATTAAATTACAAATAATTGCCAAAGTTGCCCCTAAAATCATGAAAAATTAATTTCTTTAAAAACCTACTTATTATAATTTAAAACTTCTGCTTTATTTATGCTTACTAGATATTTGCTATATCATAACAAAAAAGTTTTTCAGTTAGGTTAAGTATTTTGTACTCAAATCCAAAATTAAATTTTACATGACAAGGGCTGCGCAGCCGTTCCCCTTGCAGAAATGATTAAGAGGGTATTACCAGAGAAAACCAGAAATATGTTATTTTCAAATCAGATTTTAGACGTATTGACTCTTTTCCACAAGAAATTATAAATGGATTTCGAAAGATTGTTCTTTTATCTAGCATTCGCATGTTTTAAATTTTGAGAAAAATTGTTTATTTTTAGTATAATAAGGTTATTCCATAGGTCGTTGGCAGATTTGTTAAATTTTCAAAAAAGATTTTGTATTATACCACACCCATTTCAAATCATATATTCATGCAGTAAAATAAATCAAAACATTATCTGGGTACTGCATGTTTTAGAATTTTAATTTTAGTTTGAATAAAATCCTTAAAAAATATATACGTACATGTGTTTCTTGACGAAAATAGGTCCGTTTGTGTATTTTATTTGCGCACTTACAAACTTACATATTTCAGATTTTTTTACATTCTTATTTAACTTAGACGTTAATAAAAAATGATAAATACTTAAAATAAAAAAATAATCATAAAAAGTACATTATTTTAATAGGTTCATAATCACGCCTTTCAGCATTTTTGGAAGTAGGTATAAATTAAAGCAAATTTGGAATGAAATAAAATCGATATTGAGGTATAATTTTAAAAAGCTGGTACGGAGAATAATTAACCTGTCTGCTTGTTTAGGAATAAATACATCCCAGAACATGTAATTGCGTTATACTTTCATAAGACCAAAAACGTCCCAGAGCGACTTACATTTTAAAAGCTATATATCTCTCTTCCTCTCTTCCTCTCATGCAAACATATGTATTTTCTTTTACCCAGAAAGATAACGAAATAATGCTTCTAATTGTCTTTGAAATATGAAAGCTATCTTGCATAGATATTTTACAATCTCGATCCAAAATGACGGTTTCAGAATTTACGCACGAAACCGAGGCTTCCGGATTGTGAGGTACGAATATATTGAACCAAGCAGACGGGTTAATCTTTCTCATTGTAACCGCCCTGCACGATCGTAAGAATAACTTTCTACGAAATGTGGATTTCCGGCCGCTGGCTGGTTAAAGGCTCTTAATATTAGACATATTATAGTCTCCCATCCAACCATTTGTGTAATTAATATTTTCCTATGACATTTTTTTTTTTTATACAATATCCTATGATTATTCTTCTCCATTTTGAAAAATGAGGGGGCTAATTTTCCTCATGTTTTATTCGCATGCCAATTTATCAAAGAAGTGTAATAAAACTATCCTAACGATCCACACCTTTAGTGCACAAAATAAACTTTAAATTTAATGGGATATTTCACAAATGCATTTTATGTGTAAAATTTATTGTTATCGTAAAAATAACTTACATTGTGGTTTGCATACATACGTATGCAGATAATATTTTTATGTTATAAAGAAGCAACAAAAATAAACTTCTTCATTAGTTTTAACACTCGACAGGTTTCGAACCCTTCCTTCTTTTTTTATATATATACCGCACAAGAGACCCAATTGCTAGATGGTAGATACTCACGCCATTAGCCGTGTCTAATTCTCTACTAACTTGGTAATTAAAAATGGTTAATGAATTTATTTATTTTATTTATTTATAAGTACCTACATGTTACATGATTAATACATTTACTTGAGAAGATACATTAGGTCACCATACTAGGCAGCTGCCTGTATCATGGTGACCAATGGAGGATAGTTATTTTGAAATGAAATCTAGTAAGTGTAGGTAAACATATTTAAGTAAAATTATTTAAAAAAATAGAAAATTGGCAGAAATGTTTCCAGTAATTCACAAATTGCCAAAGTTGCCTGGAAAATGAACACAAATAAGTAAGGTAGCTGTTATGTATGTTCATAAATACACATACATACATACATGCACACATACATATATATACTTACATAAACATGTATTTATGCATACCCACACATACATGTATATTCATATATATACACAATTACATACATACACAAACATATATACACTTAAGTTTGATGGCAGAAACAAGCCGTCAGCAAATAGTGACAAAAACAAGAACATCTAAAGGAGGCTGGATAATACGGCATGATATTTATACATACATATGCCTGTGTTATTAAGTCTCGGTTTTAAATTTTTTAAAAATGGGATAAAATCTCTGAACTATGTTGCCTATACACTATATAATTCGCTACCAGATATGTACAAGGGAATCCAGCAAAATAAAAAAAATCAGAGTAATGCTTTATAAGAATATTTTTTAAGTATGTATAAGGATGAAACTTTGTAATTTTCTTGTCATGTTCAATTCTCTTGTTTCTTTTCTCTTCTTTTCTTTTCCATTAAGTTGTAATCATCCATATCTGTATAACCTTGTTCCCTTTTTCTTTAATTGTTTTCCATTGCTGTTTATTCTACTCAACCTGTCTTTTATTTTTCTTCTATATTGTATGTGAATCTTATATTTTAATATTCAAATTCCTATGTAAAATTTTAACTATTTCCTCCCACCCATGATTTGTATGTTCCTCCTGTCCTAAAATGAGTTCTGTAACTCATCGGGATTGCTCTAGCAAGAAATAAAAACAATAAAAAAAAAGTATAAAGAAGAATAAATAATGCATTTATATCACTATCTAGGTATGTGAAACGAGTTGTAAACACTGTCATATGTTACGTAACATAATATTATTTTGTATATTTACTTTTATTTTCCAAAAAAAAAATGTTTTTACTTGGAAACTGACTTACCAAAGTCATTAAATTCATAATAATTATTTGAATAATTTTAAGTTATTGCCCTTCGATTGCATTCTCGGACGATATGATCAAAATATTCAACAATTTATGATCTGTTCTGAAAATTATAAATGGGTTTTTCCATAAACCATCTGCATTATTTACCCTTTATCTTTTATCTTCTCAAGCCGGAATCTCTCGACCCACCGCCTTGCACAGCCATTGGAGGAATGGATTCATACGTTCGTCACTCCTGGATACACTGATCTTCAGATTCATTCCCACCGAACATTCAGAACTTCCGCTCCTTTTTTTCCTAAAAATACCCTCCACACAGCGTCCCCAAGTTGACATAGGCCCCGAGGGTGTCACATCACTATTGTATGTTGCACATCACTAGTGAGGAACTACTTCTATAATGTTTGTCATCTGTGGTTTATCTATTGGGAACTAATGTCAATCAATGTCAATGGTGTAAACACGTCTTCAATAAAAAGTCTTTTATAAAATAATAACAGTGTTTTCCATATTAAATATATAACTAAACATGGTGTCAGAAGTGGGATGCTAATATTAATAATATAATATATTAAAAATTTGTGGTAAAAAAAAAAAAAAAAAAAACAAGATGTCGAAGGATGCGCCAAAGTACGTACAACATGATTTTAATGCGTTGTCAAATCTGCACGTATCATCAAATAACATAAATAACGATGGAATATGGAAAAACTGGTGGCAAAATTATGAAATATATTTGGTGGCATCAGGTTTGGAAGAAGCCCCAGAAAAACGAAAAATAGCAATTCTACTTCATTCCATTGGCTCCAAAGGTATGGAAATTTTCAAGTCATTCAACATGAATATGGAATCTATCACGCTAAAACAAGTCAAGGAAAAGTTTGACAATTATTTTGCACCACATAAAAACTTAACAATGTTAAGGAATTCATTTTTTACACGAAAACAAAATATTTCTGAAGACATCAACAATTTTCTACTGGACCTAGAAAACAAAAGTTTGGAATGTGAATTTGGAGAACTAAGAGAATCTCTGGTAAGAGATATATTTATTGCAAACATGAGTTCAAATTTGAACCACATTCGTCAACGCCTACTACAAGATTCTGCATTGTCATTGCAAAAAACGATAGAAATCGCAAAAACCATATTAATGTCACAAAACAACGCTGAAAAAATAAATCAACAAATACACACAGAAAACATTCTTCAAATAAATCACAAAAGTACATCAAGACAGTCAAGATCACCGTCACCATCATCACATCGTCATTTTCACTCAACGTCAAGTCAGTATGGATTTTCCAATCGTCATGGATCACCGTCATCATCACATCGTAATTCAACGTCAAGTCAGCATGGGTTTACCAATCGTCAAGGGTCACCGTCACCATCATCGTCAAGGTCAAGTGGTCACAACAATCCATGTGGAAGATGTGGACAACATCACCGCTTCAAATGCCCAGCTATAAACATCAAATGCAGGTCATGCAATTCTTTTGGTCATTTTGCAAAATTCTGTTTTAAAAATAATTGTTACAAGAAAATCAGAAATTTAAAGTCAGAAGATTCAATACCCAATGATGACAGTGCTAATTGCTCTGAGGGACATTTCATTGCAACAATAAGAAATATTAACAACAGTAAGTTTTCAAGTCAAGCATGGCATTTAGATATAATTATTAATAACATAATATTAGACTGTATTTTGGATACAGGAGCAGACATTAACGTAATTTCAATATCAGACTTTAAAAAGTTAAATTTATGCAATACTATTTTACAAAAAGTTTCTACCAAAGTGTCAGGTTTTGGTGGAAATAAAATACCCATTATTGGTCATTGTGATCTTATGTGTGAAATACATGGAAATATAAATAACATAATATTTTTTGTAACAAGTTTAGATTGTCAATCTGTCTTAGGTCTTCCCACTATTGAAAAACTTGGGATTGTAAAAAGAGTATTTAATGTCCAATGTAATCGTAACACCATATTAACTGAATATAATGACATATTTCAGGGTCTCGGATGTCTACCACCTGTCGTTCATCTCAAGCTTCGCCATGATGCTGTACCGTGCGTCGATCCTCCGAGAAAAGTCCCATTTGCCTTACAAAACAGTCTTCGTGAAGAATTAGATCGCATGGACAAGATGAAGGTCATTGAAAAGGTTACTAAACCTACTTCTTGGGTAAATTCTGTCGTCATAACTGTCAAAGAGTCAGGTAAATTGAGAATTTGTCTTGATCCTAGAAAATTAAATAACTGCATAATGAGAGAATATTTTCCATTAAAAAATATTGATGAAATTAGGTCAAAACTTATAGGTGCTGCATATTTTTCACATTTAGATGCTTATTCTGGATTCTGGTCACTAAAATTAGATGAAGAAAGTAGTGATTTATGCACTTTTCAAACTCCATTTGGAAGGTACAGGTATTTAAGATTACCATTTGGAATAAATGCAGCAACGGAAATTTTTTATAGGATTATGGTAGATTTGTTTGGGGATCTGGAAGGTATTTTAATTTTTGTCGATGATTTTCTGATTTATGGAGAAACTGAAGAAATTCATAACATTAGATTAAGAAAAGTCTTGGAAAGGGCTAGAGAAGTCAATTTAAAATTAAATAAGTCAAAATGTAAATTTTTAGTCAAGGAAGTATGTTTCCTAGGTTATATTTTTAGCAAGGAAGGTGTAAAAGTCGACAAAGAGAAAGTCAAAGCTATATTAGAATTACCGTCTCCAAAAAATGTCAAAGATTTGCAACGATTTTTGGGAATGGTAAATTATTTAGGTCCGTTTATTGAAAACTTGTCTGATAAATCACAAATTTTGAGAAATTTATTAAAAAATAATGTAGTATGGTCATGGGACGAGAATTGTGAAAAATCTTTTAAAATTTTGAAGGAAGCTATTTCAAATGCAACAGTTTTAATTCATTATGATCCAAAAATACCATTAACCTTGTCAGTCGATGCATCAAAATCAGCTGTAGGTGCAGTCATCATGCAAAATAACCGTCC
Source organism: Limnephilus marmoratus (assembly GCA_917880885.1). Lineage (NCBI taxonomy): Eukaryota > Metazoa > Arthropoda > Insecta > Trichoptera > Limnephilidae > Limnephilus > Limnephilus marmoratus. The sequence continues at coordinate 27,384,257 of OU862924.1, read as the reverse complement.
AATTGCATATAGTTCAAAAACAATGACACAGTCGCAGGAAAATTATGCTCAAATTGAAAAAGAATTATTTGCCATACAATTTGGTTGTAATAAGTTTCATCAGTATGTTTATGGTAACAAAGTGACAGTACAGACTGATCATAAACCTCTTGTCTATTTATTTAAAAAACCTTTACATGATGTACCAGCTAGATTGCAACGTATGATGTTAGCTCTTCAGTCTTACGATTTAAATGTGGTACATGTCCCAGGTAAAGAAATGTATATATCGGATACTTTATCTAGAGCTGCTTTGAAAGATCATTATATACCCGATTATGAGTCTGATCTACATTGTCATGTAAATTCAATCTATATGAACTTAGCTATTAGTGAAGAATATCGTAAAAAATTGAGTAATGCTACTGCTTTCGATGAAACTATGCAAATATTAAAAAAATATTATTACGAAGGTTGGCCAAATAGTAAAGATAAAGTCCATTGCACTTTAAAATGTTATTATAATATTCAAGACGAGATTCATGTTATTAATGACTTCATATTTAAGGGTAATAAATTATTAGTACCTCAGTCTATGAGAAAAGAAATGTTGAATAAAATTCATGAAGGACATCAAGGAATAAACAAATGTCTAAGATTAGCAAGAGATTCTTTATTTTGGCCTAGTATTTCAGTAGATATAAAAAATTTAATTGAGCAATGTCAAATATGCAATAAATTTAAAGTTTCGAATCAGAAGGAACCACTGCTAACTTATGAAATGAATAAGTTTCCATGGCAACAAGTAGGTATTGATTTAATGTATTTTGATAATCAAACATACCTTATTGTAACAGATTATTATTCAAAGTATATAGAAACTGCTTTTCTCAATAATAATTCCACTGCAAAAAATGTAATAATTCACTTAAAGTCTGTTTTTGCACGTCATGGAATACCAATGTCTTTAGTGTCTGATGGAGGTCCTCCTTTTCAATCAATTGAATTTAAATCATTTTTATATGATTGGGACATAGAACATGTAGTTACTAGTCCATATCATTCACAGTCTAATGGTCAGGCAGAGAGTTCTGTTAAAATTATAAAAAACATTCTTAAAAAATCTAAAGAAACAAATACAGATCCTTATATAGCATTATTACATTATAGAAACACACCCAAAGCTAATTTGCCGTCACCTGCTCAATTATTAATGTCCAGAACTTTGAGAATGAATATTCCCTTAGCTAAAATTAAATTAAAACCAAAGGTTGTAAGATTTTCCGATTACAGAAAGTGTATTGAAAAAAATAACGCAAGAAATTCCAAATATTATAATGTGAATGCAAAACCCATGTCTATATTACAAACAGGAGATAATGTATACTTTAAGAAAAATCCCAAAAGTACTTGGTTACCAGCTATGGTCAAAGAAAAATTAAAATGTAATAGGTCCTATATTATTCAAGATTATTATGGTAACACGTACAGACGAAATAGAATTCACTTAAAACTGAGATATAATGAAAACGTTAATAATGATCATCTGTCCATGCAATCTAATCCGGCACTTGAAGAGGCAAAAGCTGGAGATGAGAGACAGGTGGGAGAAAATAACATTAACATTAACAACCCTTACATTACCAGATATGGTAGAGTTGTCAAACCACCGGATAGGTATAATGTGTAATGTTAATTTAATTAAAATTTTATTGTATAAATAAAGAAAGGGGATGTCACATCACTATTGTATGTTGCACATCACTAGTGAGGAACTACTTCTATAATGTTTGTCATCTGTGGTTTATCTATTGGGAACTAATGTCAATCAATGTCAATGGTGTAAACACGTCTTCAATAAAAAGTCTTTTATAAAATAATAACAGTGTTTTCCATATTAAATATATAACTAAACAGAGGGCAATTATATTTCTCAGGGCGCTCTGTGTGGAAGTAATATAAATAAAAAAATAGCATTTTTTTAAATTTCATAAAAAACCGCCGCATTTTATGATTTTCCCTAAATTCTAGGAAATATTTCTTCGGTAGCATATCTTCTTGGGTTGCTAATTAATGATAAAAATCTACATCATTTATTGGTTACATAATTTAGGTATGGCCTTGGATCAAAAAATATGTAGCCCGCGGCGCTTTCCTTTTTTTCTTCTTTCGTTCTTTCTTAAATGTTGTAACATGTGGGATGTTGGTTACGTGGAATAAAGACTAAAGGTATTCACGTAAAAAAATCTAAAAATATGAATTTTCTGGCGATACTTAAGGATTCCCTTTTCAATCTATTAAAAATCGCAACTTTTTAAACTAAACTGGAATCACTCCTACGCCCAAGCGGCTGATTAGGGTTCAGTGGTCTAAAAAGTTGAGACACCGCTGACCTATGCTAGATGTCCTCAAGTTTGCTTCCTGCCTGCCGAGAAAATGTTTACGAGGTTTGGATTGTTTCGGCTCTCTAAAGAGGAATAGGAGAATCAGTACTAAAAATGGGTAAGAGTTGCATTGTTACATGTGATTCTAGATACAACATGCCACAAAATAGTGTGTGGGTGTTTTATTTCGAGATGTAAACTTGATGGAGATCTCTGTGATATAAATTATTTATGTATTCCTTTAGGACGACTCCACTTCTTGGATGAGTGCCTAATAACGTAGTTTAACTTCTCGGTAAAACTTTGTAGGAGAAGAAGAGTGGATGCATTCAAAGATCAATATTATTACGAAATAATGTATCATTAACAAAAATATGTTAGCATGGACAAGAAGAGCTGGACGAAGTGATATTTCAAGATAATCGAATGTCAGGGCAATGGTTGGTAAAGTGTGAATTATGGATGATAGGTCAAGATCAATTTACAAGGATGGTGCACCAATACATAGTTATGTGTAGCTCCAATCTCTATGATTTCCCTTCATTTTAATCATTAATAATAAAATCTATCAGGTTAGTTCAAAATATGAAAAAAATACATATATGTATCAATTTTATATATCATATAATTTAAGATATCGAAAGAAGGGTAAATGCAGGCAACTCTATTTGGAGGACTGAACGACAGGAGTGTCAGGAGAATAAATGTGAATGGTCGAAGAAGTCGGGGACGCCCGAGGAAACCAACAAACAACCAAGTGAATCAGATACTTGAGTCGGGCCATGTGAAGAGTCGGAATAATAGAAGAGCATGTATGAGACGATGTATGAATGTGGACGAGGCAAGAAGTGTGTGCCAAGATCGAGTTGTTTGGCGGTCCTTCTGCTTTGCCTACCCCTGCGGGGAAACGGCGTGATGGTTAAAATATTATAATTGAAAATAAAAATCATCGGACAACAAAAAGAATTCGACATTTCATTTCAGGAATCGCTGACCAAAATCCTTCGGGTACGTACATGCTGTTAGCCCCTGTACCTAACAGTTTTAATAGCCTTGCGTCTGTCGTACACGCTCGATTCACAAATAGATACAAACGGAAGTGCTGCCATCTATATTATTAATACGCTAAAAAAGCTACTTTTGTAATTCGGTTTCGAATTCAAGAATTCGTCAAAGGATAGAGCTACTCACGTTAGCAGGTCGCATGTGAACGTGCCCCCCTAGGTATAAGTACTACGGATTTGTAGAATTTGAGAGAATTATCTCCGGATGTGGAAAGATTGACGGTAATACTTAGAGTTGCGAATAATAGTACCACACGGCTATAAACCGGTGACTAGCTGTCACTGGATCACAGTGGAACCGAGGAACTGGCTATTTTTCGAACCAGTTCCTATCGGTTTATAAAATGGTCACCAACACTCAAACTGGGCGATGCCGAACCAAAAGCCACCCGCAGGGCTTAGCAGCAAAAACCTGCGGAGCGGGTTTGTAACTGCTAGTTATAAAATACGTAATAAATGTGCGTTAAAAATAAAACTCTTCTAAAACAAAAGTTCTAGAAACTATTACATACTTTGCCGAATAAATTCAAAAAAATATATTTACCCTAAAACACTTTTCTATAAATAAGTCCAAGAAAAAATAATATTTTATGTTAATTTCCACAAAAAGCTTTGTGAACTTATGACAGTCTTGCACTGATGCCATTAATTATTAAAAGGTCATTATTATTATGTATTGCTTTTTATTTTTTTAGTACAATATTTAAATCAAATTTAGACTTTTCTTTGTTTGTCTCAATTTAGCAGCCTCCGAGGCACAGACTCAGAAAACAGTAAACATCACGTGGGTGGATCTACTAGTTATTAAGTGTTCTTAAAAATAATTAATAATAAGCCATTAAAAATAATATGATGTTTATTTATATACGAATTTCCGTCAAGAGTTTCTGAGAGCTTGGTGGATTGTATTTTTATGATGAAAATTCTATTTAAGTACCATTAAAGTTCGAAAATATTTCTTGCAAATTATTTATTAATGAAATATTTTCAATGATCTAAAAAGGCATATTAACAAGAATTTCTCGTATTTTTCATTAATATCCAAGTTTTCCGATACTCAATTATTGGATTAATTTGTTTTGGGTTAACCTGGATTTCTTCGCACTCTATTTTAATGAAAATTTATGGCTTCTTGATTTAATTGAAAATATATATATTTTTGTATTTTAGGGATTACGTAGGTCTCGTGGTAAACCTCGAAATATTATCGTAATTTCTGCTTAAATATAGTTTTAATAATATTTAATTTGAAGTGAGTTGAAATCTTGTAGAAATTAGCAGTTTTATTAAATTTATTAAGTGTATCATTTTCTTAGTATCTACGTATTGTAAGTCTAAAAGTGATCTACAAGTCTTTTAAAATCTAGTAGAGTACCTACGTCTCAAATAATCAAAGGACTAACATAGAAATTATATCATGAAAAATTACGGGACGGTAGTCTGAATGAGGTCGTTAATTATGTTTAATTTTTCCTAATTTTATTTTGATGAAACTGTACTTGAATAAAAAACTAATTATGGAAGTTAAACTGGTTTGACGGTACGGGGTTTATTTAGATGTGAGATCTGTGACCAATATGAATGCTGCGGGACTGCAGATCGCTGGCTTGTTCGCCTTCCACACCGGTATCTTCAAAAATGACGAAGATCTAAACTTTCAAAGTGAACTTGGGAAAACGTATGCAACGGTGTCTCGTGACGTCATATGAGAAACGATTCCGTACAATTCATATTTCGAGCGCTAGTGAAAAACGTAAGAATGGCAACAAATTTTATTTCTGTAAAAATATTATATTATACTTAGACAGGAAGTTTATCGATTTGTCGCTTTGTAACAATCAGTTTCCATTTTGAAAATTGCCAGAGTTTTAGACGGTCACAACCGAAACCAGTATTTTTGTTATTAAAATGTAGGTAACCTATCTTTCTGAATTCGTGTGAAAAGTGTGAACTTCTGCAATCAATAAATCCATGTGTTCTTGTACGAACAACTAGATAAACATTAACACTTTATATACGTACATCGTACATCTCATTCCAACTACAGTTTGCATTCCCCAATTCAGCGTTGACATTGTCTTGGTAATAATATTCTTATTATTCACGTTCTGAAGAGAACCCCGTACATTTAATGATGTACGGGGTTCTCTTCAGAACGTGAAGATGATGTCGGTACGTGTTTTAGAGGTATAATGATTATGGTGCTGATTTAAAAAAAATAAAATTTTATAATATTCTTATTATTATTATAATTTACAAGTACAAGAATATTACATTGGATTTAGTAATATAGAAGCTGTACATTATAATGATTTATGATCAATAAGATGGATCAAGGAAAAAAAATATTTATGAGATATAATATTTTTGGTATGCCTCGTTATTCTCCTGTGTCATTCGTGTGGAAAACGTTCTTTTTTTAAATGATTTTCGGCTATGTAATTATCGTTTTTTCACACCTATAAAATTATGTCCCGTCTTTCCGGTTTATAAAAAATGGTCTGATTTTTCTGATTGAAATTTTCAAAAAATCCCCAGGGTTTCAAAAATACGATTAAAAAAAAATACGGAATGTCTTAGAATATTTGCCTGAACCGGAAAAAAAATTTAAAAAATGTTATGCAAGTGGCCTATTTGAACATAGCAAATTTCGAACGCCGTATGTGCCAACTATTTCTACCTATTTCATAAACTATTGTGATCATCAATTTTTAACATTTTTATTGTGATTTGGAGGATATTGGCAGAGTATCTCTTTTTACTTAACTTACATTCTATTTTACCTACTTGTGTCAACTCTTACATTTTATGTAACCTATATTTTTTATTTATTTCATTGTACTTTAAAAAAAAACATGTACTGCATTATATGTAAAAACCCTTTGGGCATTTAAATAAATAATATTTGTTTTCAAAACACAAACTTTATTAATTTAATAGGTCAGTATCATTTATTTACCAGTATCCTGGACTATAAAATAAATAAATATGATATTTTCTCACAGAATGGTCAAGAATTTTCCTCACTTCGAGTTCGCATTTGCCGTTGTCTTTGAAGTCGGATAAGGTTTCTCGCACTGTTCATAGGAATATTATTACCACATTGAAGCAAGTAGGTCACTTTCCGTAATGTGACACTGAGTTCATGACCTACAAAGTCGCAAGATCAGAAACGTTATTATTATTACGAAATGGCGTAGATTCAAAACTATTCCTCCACAATCAAAACAACGCAAAAGCTTGTGAGAAATTAAAAAAAAAATTTAACTTTGTAAAAATAAGAAAAAATTGCTGCATCATAATATGAGTTTGGGATGTGTAAATAATTCCAAACCCTCTGGTACGTAATACCCCTAAAAATATTTTTGATTGTTGAAATCTACTCGCGGACCAAATATAAGCAAAAAAATGACAATCAGGGAAGACTGCAAGCATGCAAAGAAACACTAACCTTATATGTCGCTCCATTCTGCGTAAGCAGCCTGTTTTAGAGATATAATGGTAGTGGTGTTTTAAGATTTTCACGGCCAAAAGCATAACACCCCAAAAACAAATAACGATAAAAGGTAATCGTGTCGATTTTAACAAAATCAAATTTCATATATTCTTCTTATTATTATAATTTACAAGTACAAGTATATTACATTGGATTTTGAACATTATAATGATGTATGATCAATAAGATAGACAAAGGAAAAAAATATTTATGAGATGTAATGTTTTTGGTATGCCTTGTTATTCTCCTGTGCCATTCGAGTGGAAAACGTTCTTTTTTTTAAATGATTTTCGGCTATGTAATTATCGTATTTTCGCACCCACAATATTTTGTCCCGTCTTTCCGGTTTATAAAAAATGGTCTGATTTATCGGATTGAAATTTTCAAAAAATCGCCAGGGTTTCAAAAATACGATTAAAAAAAAAACAGAATGACCGGAAAAAAAATTAAACATGTGATGCAAGTGGCCTATTCCTAAATGCATGTTTTCTCAAAACGGCGGTTTCGGAGTAGGTACCTACAAACTCATGGGAAAAAAGGAAGACGAAATCAATTTCCAAATATATGAAAAGCAGATAAAGACGGGGAGAATATTATAACATTACCTAGTGGATTACTGTACTTTAATATAATGGTCAATTATTAAGAGTAAACATGTGGAAAATGGTCATTTATCCAGTCTGGGTATTCATGAAAGTCCCGAGTCTCTTGATTAATCGACCTCAGTTCACATTTTGTTATGACGGGAACATAATAACCCCCTTCAAGCCAAGTGTCCAGTTAATACGGGCTATTTGATATCCTTACAGACTTTCCCTACCAAGAAACTGGCGGAGGGTTGACAGAACTTCTCGACATTAAAAGTTACCACTGAATAATTCCAAGAAGTGTAATCAATATCAATTTGAAACAATACTGACATAAACATAGGATCTACTACTCTTCATGGAAAGGTCCAGATGAGGTGACAAGCATAGAATATCAGAAGACTAACCGCATAAAATTCAAGTAATTCCAGGGGCAGTCTTCAAGAGGGTATTTTCGCCAAAATTTGTGAATTGCGTTTTTGGCATGTCCCATGAGTGTGATTGTTTTTTTTTTATGGTTACCTAATTTAGAAATTGGGTAGAGCAGGAAAATTAAAATATTTTTTATTTAGTCAGTTAATTACAATTGTCGAACCTGAACATACTTTTAATCAATTATTTAGGTAAAAAAATTGTGTGTTTTTACACTGTCTCACCTCTGCATTCAAAGTCTGATTTCATAATTAATTCTAAGTGTGTTCCAATTTGTGGTGACTTTTATTTGGTGACTTATTTAGCTTACTATAAACAGATTGTTAAGGAACGTTCTTGTCTTACTTTAACCAGTGATTCCTGACTTTGTTTGGAGTAAAAAATTTAAATGTGAGAATAATTTCTATTTTATATATATATACCTAAAATAAAAATAATAAAAAAATTGATTTTAATCTCCTGTGACATTTTTTGATGTTTTTTTTTTATTTCTACGAAAACATAATAATAACAGCCAAAATGTGTTGGACAGTTTTAGGTGGGGTGGGGGTTGATCGGCGACTCGCCTGAGTGACCAAAATTCGTTTGGTTTTGAAGAAAAAAAAATTGAAAACGAAAGAAGTCATTAAATTCACAAGAGACGAAAATTTCATTCAAATTTTTTACTCCAAATAATGTCAGTGATTTGAATCAGTATATTTTTGGAAAATACACAGTTTTTTACGTACATCTGGGTCAACATAGAATTTATGGTATAATCTATGGAATTTATTATTTATTATTCCACCTTTATCTGTATCTTATTTCGGAATTGGTATTGGTGGAAACTTATCAGAGGAACGCGAAAATATCGGAAGGAGTGCTTAAAACCATGTACAAACTTTGGAGAAAATGCCCAGTTGTCGTCCAGTGATTCCGACCCAAATAATACAAGAGAAAGAAGATGGGATTAAAAAAAAAGAGAAAGAAAAATATCATTAGTTCTAATTCAAGTATTAAAAAAAAATCTCTACGTAATGAGATGGTTGAATAATATGCAAAAAATATTATTTAGTGAAAAATCACCTCAAGGGCGCTTTGACAACCCTAGTTAAGTCAATATCATATTATAGCTGCGACATTGTTGCAGTTTGTTCGCAAGCTTCTGCAACAATGTTGCACTGGGGGATTAATCGACTGGTATGCAACCAAGGCAGCCAGAGAGAGACTGCTAGATAGGTGTTAGTCATCTCTTGGGCCAATGGTTATTACGGTTTAATTTAAGAATTTATCTTTTATGAGCGTTATAACGCCTTGGGAGAGTGATCCAATTTTCAATGTTTCTGATTTTGAAATTTCAAAACAATTTGCTTATGAAGATGGCGTAGCCAAGGGAGGTGGGTTGAACCCTCTAAACCCGAAAATCAAAATATTATATTAATATATCAAATTCGTCCGATCGAGACGTAATATTTATCACCCTTATCAGATTTGATTCTTTTTTTTAATTGTGACGTTACTTGAATAATTAACTCAGGAAGGAGTAAGTAACTACACTATCTAAAGTGTCTACGATGCTCATCTACATTAAAGATCAACCTGTAAATATTTTAAAAATTAAAATAAAACAATATTTAAAATACAGAATATAAATGACAGGAGAACAAAATTAATAATAACGGTGCTGTTATAGCACAGGACAGTGGAGGTTATCCACCTCTTACCCGCCCTGGTATAAGTTACTGATGGTTACTCCTTCAAGGCTCTCGCAAGATTCTAATTTTATTTTATTAAACGAAGCTACATTTATTTATTTTGAACGAATCTAGACCACCAGTGTCCTTGCATACGTTGTTAGTAAGCAGTATGCAAGTGCTTAACAGGAAAAACAAAATGCAAAAAAATGGGTTAGTAAGACAAAGATAAATTAAACAGGGCACAAGAAAAACTCATTCATGAGACTGCATGAGGCGGCATTGCATCTGTAAAAACCTGCAAGCACCCGTATAAAATAGAGAACATAAGTAATACAATAAATCTCAAATCAATTGGCAAGTACCAACAAAAAGTGTGAATGGCTTTCGGTCTGACTAGCACAGGACAGGACAATAATAATGGACAATAACGGTGCTATTGTAGCATAAGAAAAAACTAAAATCTACTTATTTACTTATCTACTTATCTACTTATATTATATTATATTATTGTATATATATATATAAATAAAAATGAATCGCCGAAATGTATGTACGCGCATAACTTCCGAATGACTGCACGAAATTGGATAATTCTTTTTTTTGTGTGTTTGTTATTGTCAGGACAAGGTTTGTGTAAAACTTCTGGTGAGCTCTGGCATTATGAAATTTGCAATAGGTTGCACGCGAGCTGTTTGGAAACTGAATGTACCGGGAGTGAATATATGGAATGCGGGAGGGGGGTGTGAACTCGGGTAGGGGGTTCGCGGGAGGGGGGTAGGAGGACCAGGGAGGGGAACCTGGAGGAGGGAGGGAAACTCGGGAGGGGGGTTTGCGGGACGGGGAAGGGGGAGTGGAGTGGGGAGAGGGAAGGTGGAGGAGGCGGAGTGGGAACGCGAGAGGGGAAAGGGATGCGGGAGAATGGGAAAGGACACGCAGGGAGAAAAAAATTATTTATTAAATGGCGTAGCAACGCATGCCGGGTACTAGCTAGTATAATATAAAATAGGAGGCAGTTTACGTTCAGAAATAAGAAACATTATGAATGGACATACATAAAAGTACACTAAGAAGGAAACCTAAACCAAACAATTACCAGAAACTTGAGAACATGGCTTATTATAGCATATTGAAAAGGAATTATTCATGAATGGTATGATTTTTTAAATAAGTTTGTCTATAGAGGCCGTTTAAATTCAGCTAAGTACTGGATATCTATATGGCAGTTTATTCGAAATGAGCGGGCCAGTTACGCGAAAAGATAAACACTGTTCGTAAATACTGTCAAATTTTGCTCTTCCTCTGTTTTATAAATTAATAATAAAAATACAATATTTATTACATTAAAATGACTACACGGTCAAACGCGAAGTCTGCCAGTAACTGTGTGCTTAATCCGGAATTGATGCAAATTCTCGATAATAAGTTCGATGACTTCAAAACTCAATTCCTTGAAAAAACATTTGCGGAGTTCAAAAAAACAATTGTTGAAGTTATAAAAAAGGAGTTTAAAGACGAAATAGAACAGCTCAAGAACAAGGTAATGCTTTTGGAGAGGCAAATTGATAACAACGATCAATACAACCGCTGCAATAATGTTATTATAAGCGGAATTCCTGAAAATAAAAATGAAAATGTATATGACATACTATCCAAAATCGGTACTGTGGCTGGATGCAAAATCACCCGTGAAGATGTGGATTTCGCCAGCAGAATCTCCCCAAGAATAAATCGCAATGTAATAAAGGAAAAAACGAGGAACATTGTGGTCAAATTCACCCGCAGGTACATTAAAGACGATTTGTTAGCAGCAATAAGAAAGAGAAAGGGTATGTTCGTCTCAGAATTACAGCTTCCAGGATCCACTAGAATCTATATTAATGACCATTTAACCCCTAAAAATCAATATCTTTTGAAACAATGCCGAGAGATAAAAATGGAAAAAAAATACTCTACTGCTGGGTACGAAACGGAAAAATATTCATTCGTGTAAGTGACACCACCCCAATGATACTAATCGCTGATCAAGATGACGTCGATAGACTATCAAAATTAAAAACAACACATGATGTTTCGCCGACTGTCCCTTTAGGAAATTAAAATTATATAATACTGTCAAACATAAACCTAACATTATAAATCTCTCTCAAGTATGTAAATACCTTAATATCACACTCATTATCTCCTTAATTGTAACACAAGAATTACCATCACTTGTTAACTACAAAATAGTATCAAAAACTTATGAAATGTATCATCGTAATATTATTTTTCTCACACTCGCATGTTTACAATCAATTTATATTTCGACCATAGATGTACCTCTTAATCTGTCAAAACTAATGCCCATCGAAACCATAAACAATGCAACTTACCATAAACAAACAGAACCTCACGTTCAAAAATGTCCCCAATCACAGCATAATTATATTATATTTCTAAAATATTTTTCAACAAATTTTATTCACAAAATATTAAAAAATGCTTAACATATATTTCCAAAATGTGCGAGGTCTTCGCACAAAAACACATAATTTCTTAAATCAGGTTCTTTTAAGCAATTTTGACATTTACCTTTTATGCGAAACTTGGCTAAATGATTCTATACATGATAGCGAATTGTTTGACAGCAGGTACGATGTGTTTAGAAAGGATCGTGACTACTTAGTATCTGGACAGCAGCAGGGAGGGGGGGTATTAATCGCAACCTCCAAATCTCTTAATGCTCAGAAACTACCGTGGTCTACGTGTACTGAGGACATTTGGATATCGGTGCCAATACTAGGTAACAATAATAAACTCCAAAAATTATATATATGCTGCTCGTACCATCCACAAAACACCAACTACATTCATAATCTAATTCATCACTTAAACAATACATCGGACCTGCACACAAATCACCCGGAAGGATTGTTTTTATTAGCTGGAGACTATAACATACCCAAACTAAATTGGAAGGTAACAGAAGGGCAAAACTATTTAGAATCAAATTTTCCAGAAGATACTGCTAGTTGTGCGTTGGTTGACTTCCTTTCATTCACGCAATTACAGCAATTTAATTCTGTGATCAATACAAATAAACGAACTCTTGACTTAATCATGACAAATATTTCAGAATGTAGCATAACTCACAGTACCCAGCCTCTGACGCCTGAAGATACACACCACAGAGCATTAGACATAGAGTTATCCCCTGTTATTAAACCGTCTCCCCTCGTTTCGTCAAGGACAGTCAAAATGTTTCACCGAGGTGATTACGGACAAATCATAAACGAATTATCCATAATAAATTGGGAACACGAATTTCAAAATAAGGATACTGAAGGGGCCGTATTAAACTTTTATAATATCATAAATGACCTCATACGTAAACATATTCCCGAAAAAAAAATTTATGTTAATTTGGAAAGGTTTCCCCCCTGGTATACTTCCCCACTTATTAAAATTGTAAAAGAGAAACTAAAATATCACAAAAAATGGAAAAAATACAAAAATCTAGCTGACTATCAATCCTTTTCAGTGCTGAGAAATCGTCAAAAGAAGATCTCACTTGAATGTTATGATAACTACATTAGGACGGCAGAAGAATCAATAAAAAAGTGTAGTAAACGCTTCTGGTCGTTCGTAAAATCAAAGCAATTGTCTTCTGATCTACCAAATCAAATGTATCTTGGCGATATCTCCTGCACTGATGAACAATCCATTTGTGACAATTTTAGTGATTATTTTAGATCGGTTTTTGTAGACAATCCCAACCCCAGCCTCGATCCTATAAACTCTGATAACAATGTCGACAACTCTTATCTTCATATTCACACAATTAACTTTAATCAATCGCATGTACTTCATTATCTAAAAAAACTCGATCCGAACAAAAGCGCGGGATCTGATTTAATTCCATCCATTTTTTATGTAAAATGCCGGGACCAATTGGCTTATCCTATCTCCATGCTGTTCAAAATGTCATTTGAGGAAGGCAACTTCCCCAACGTCTGGAAACAAGCACTCATTACACCAATCCATAAAAGCGGGGACAAAAATAACATCACTAACTACAGGCCCATCTCCAAACTCCCAATTATCAGCAAGATTATGGAAAACATGGTTCTTGACCAACTTTTTCCAGCAGTACAAACTACCATATCAAAAAATCAGCACGGCTTTTTTAGAAAACGGTCAGTCGAGACAAACCTGCTGGAATACACAGATTTCATATTTAATTCTATGGGTAGTAAAACTCAGATTGATTCTATATACACGGATTTTTCAAAAGCCTTTGATAAAATTAACATCAAACTGCTTCTGAAGAAGCTATTAAAAATCGGGATCAGTGGGGACCTTCTAAGATGGATCAAATCGTACGTCACTAACAGGAGTCAAGCAGTTAGAGCTAAGGGTTTCTCTTCACGTTTCTATAATATACCCTCAGGAATTCCACAAGGATCACACCTCGGACCTCTCCTTTTTATTTTGTATATAAATGATATAGACTCTTGCTTCAAAAACTCTAAAATCCAAATTTTTGCTGATGACATTAAAATTTACAAAAAAGTAATTAATATTAATGACAGCCTAGAATTGCAAGAGGATATCAATAGGCTTGGATTATATTGCGCGAACAACCAACTGTACCTTAATCTAGAAAAATGTAATACAATATCTTTCACCAAAAGCACTAACCCCCTAACATTCCCATATAAAATAAACGGAGTTGAATTAACCCTTCGAATAATAAGAAAAAAAATTCTGTCAATTTTTGCCTGTCAAAGTTTGCGCGCAAAATTCCTGGTTCTTCCCATGCATTTTAAATGTTCCTATTTATTGTTTTTTTTAACGCTTTTGCAAAAACAAAAATTGTTCTAAAATTTAGATAAAATAATCTTTCCGGTGTGTTTATTAGAAATCAACATTTTTGTTTCTAAATATTAATATTTTAATATTGGAAATTTAAATTGGCTAAAAAATGCATACCTGCGAATATTCGAATTAAAGTAATTAAAATAGAATAAACTTAAAATTTAAAATACAGACTCCCTTTCTAAATAAAATTTGTAATAAAACTGTCACCTCACTTTTTATCACTTTCATACAATTTTATTTTAAAATTAAATGTGTGAGACGTCACAAATTGGCGAAAAATTAAACCGTCACTTTTGATCGGGTTTGCAAAATATCTGAAAAATCTAGCTCATATAATTCTAAGACAATCAGAAGCATTATTTCATTCCGTTTCTAACATAAAAGAAATCACAAATATTCGCATGACAGGAAGAGAGATATCTAACTTTTAATAATGCACTGTCGCTCTGGGACAATCTGGGTCTCCTGTTATTATAACGGCATATGATGTTTTGGGACAACTTGGGTCTCCTGTGATTAGACGGGTTAAAAAGGTGTAGTGAAGTAAGGGACTTAGGAATATTAATGGACTCCGGAATGTCTTTCCGATCACACATAAATTCCATTTGTGACAGGGCCTACAAACTCCTAGGATTCATTGTAAGAGTGACTAAACCATTCAGATCACCACATGTAATCAAGATATTATATTTTTCTTTTGTTCGCTCCATACTAGAATTTGGATCAGTGATTTGGAATCCCCAATACAAAGTCAATATTGAAAGGTTAGAAAGAATCCAAAAAAAATTTTTGAAATACTTAGACTTTAAATCGTTCCGAATATCAGAACATGTAAAAGATTCCTTAGCATTCTATAAAATTACATCACTAGAAGAGAGAAGAAATATATCCGACCAGAAATTTTTATACAAAATCATCAACAACGCTGTTGACAGCAACTATCTTCTGGAAAACATCCATTTCCACTGTCCAGTACGTAATACAAGAACAAACAAACTATTCCACATCCCACAATCAAAAACTAACTACTCACAACATACATTTCTGAAAAGGACGTGCACAAAATATAACAATATCCTTTCAGACGCTGATATTTTCCATTTGTCCTCAGTTCAATTCACAAAATATGTAACGGAGAAGATCAAAACAGATTGTTGATCGTGAATCCTGCTGTGTGCCTTATTTTATTGTTTTTCTCTTATTATGTTGGTTTCATCTGATTTTCGCATGAATTATTATTTTGGTTTCATCTGATTTTATTATGTTGGTTTCATCTGATTTTCTGTAATCTAGTTAGGTATTATGTATGTATAACTTCTTATATTAATGAGTTTTTTGTTTTTTCTTCAAATTCTATATTCTCAAATGTGGAAACTTCACTGGTTCATGCAAATTTGTCAAATGTAATTATTTAATAAAATATGTACAACTGTTTGTTTCCCAAATAAAGTAAAATAAAAAAAATAAATAAATAAAAGATCATAGTAAACGGCACGATTTGGTCTAGAAAGTTCGATTAAACGATTAGTAACATCTAGATCTGCTGACCGAGTAAGTTTTCCATCGCTTAAGTTTTGTCGGACACATAGTTCCGATGTATAGGCTTAAACACACGTTCCCGATTATCACAGTTTCTAGTGTAAATAATGATAAAGTTGTTGTAAAGAAGGCGTTACTATTGACCAAGAAACCATTATTAACATTTGATGTACATTTGAGTAAATTCGACGTACCTTTACAAATCCTGTTCTCTGTGTTTAGCCCAGGCAACGAAGACCAAAAAATACCAAATAGGGGAAATAATTCATGTAGAAGCCAATTTTGGCACAGTTGTAGGGGAAGGTGTCCTTAACAAAATACTAAAAGTACTGGGGGGTGGGGGTGGAGCTAAGGGGGAGGGGGGGGTTTAAAGGTCCCTTTTTTCAGTTTTTCGTTAATAACTCAAAAACTACTGCCTCTAGCGAAAAAGTGTTCAGGTACTAAATTATCTCCATAAAATTCTCTACAAAAAAGGTTCTATAAACTTTTTTGTTAGGATCAATGCTTAAGCAGATAGGGAGGGGGGAAAAAGTAAAATTTAAAAAAATCTGTTTTAATTTTAAAAAATGAAATGTTTGTCGGTAAAAATCAAATGCTTATTGTTAAAAAACCAAATAATTAATGCTTAGGGGTCGTCCATTAATCACGTGACTCTCGAAAGGGGGGGGGGGGGGTTCGGAAAAAATCACCAAATATCACCGGGGGGTGGGTGTAATGAGATATCACGTGTATTTATTTTTCGTGATAATATTCTGAAAATTTCAAAATACTTTGTACTAAAAAAAAAAACGTGTGATTTGGGGGGGGGGGGGTTAGTCTAAAACCTCACCACATATCACCACGGGGGGGGGGGGTTAAAAAGTTGCTAAAAAAACATCACGTCATTAATGGACGACCCCTTAGGGATGTACCTTGAACATTAAATTTCGTCGAAATTTAAACATTCATCGTCATCAATGCTGTCTTCGACGGGGGCTCCGTTCATACATGAGCCGAGGCAGCCGTAGGCAATCCCTGCTTTGCGGCAACCGCAGCGTATCCCACACCCAGTCGTGCATCGGCAAAAGATCGTGTTCAAAATGGAGAAGGGTGCCACAGGGTCGTTCGTGTTAACTGGGTTAAGGATCCCATCTTCTCCCTTGACCCAACTCCATTGGATGGGTAGTAGAGGGTTGCCTAGCCACTGTTGTATCTGTAAAAAAGTAATGAGACCAAGGAAAGCATTCATCACAAATTAATATTTGTAATAAGAAAGCAGTATTTAAAACTATATGCAACTGGATTTAATTACCTGTAGATATATTCTGAGCGAGTGTTGCTTTGAAGCTCCTCTGGTTGGAGGAAGAGTGGCCATGTCTGATTTGGGCTTCATTGACGCTTTCAAAAATGCCGAGTACCGATGTTTGTTTAGGTTGTCTTAATGAGCAGGCGCTTTGTATACAGCCAAAAAAAGTTTCTCGCCAGCCTGTTCAATATTCTCAGCTGATGCTGAGGGATCAGAGAATATTGGTGAAATGTCTTGGGTGAGGCCAGGATTTTCTGCGAAGAGCTTTACATTTACATTCCCACTTTACACTTTCCATATATCGCCGAGGTGGTGTCGCATCCGGAGAAGCTATGGAGAAGGAGAATTGTTTTGGCGATTGGAAGCTGTTGAAGTTGTCGCACCGAAAACAATTTGGTCTCCACATTCCCACGGCCCGGCTTCATGAAATATATATTGATTGATGGTGGTGCCAATCCAATGAGGAGAACTAACAAGTCCACATCCTCCGCAACTATTGCTACATTTGAATGTAGAGCAGCTTCATCCAACCCACACCTCACAATAGTGCTATCAGCATCCCCTGTAGCAACAGTTGTTTTAATCCCGGCTGCTGTCATTTTCTCGCTGAGCAAGTGAATCAACCTTGTTTTGTTTCTTTCGAGCGGAGCAGAAGCAAAGGAGGCTCACAAAAACTTCGGTTGACATCAACTTTCACGAAAAAAACGACCATCACCATTCAACAAGAACATTTTCTTGCTAACAGCTTCCAATCGCTAAAACGATTCTCCTTTTCCATAGCTTCTCCGGATGCGACACCACCTCGGCGATATATGTAAAGAGTAAAGTGGGAATCGCTAACCTCTTCACAGAAAATCCTGGCCTCACGCAAGATATTTCACCAATATTCTCTGATCCCTCAGCATCAGCTGAGAATATTGAACAGGCTGGCGAGAAACTTTTTTTGGCTGTATACAAAGCGCCTGCTCATTAAGACAACCTAAACAAACATCGGTACTCGGCATTTTTGAAAGCGTCAATGAAGCCCAAATCAGACATGGCCACTCTTCCTCCCACCAGAGGAGCTTCAAAGCAACACTCGCTCAGAATATATCTACAGGTAATTAAATCCAGTTGCATATAGTTTTAAATACTGCTTTCTTATTACAAATATTAATTTGTGATGAATGCTTACCTTGGTCTCATTACTTTTTTACAGATACAACAGTGGCTAGGCAACCCTCTACTACCCATCCAATGGAGTTGGGTCAAGGGAGAAGATGGGATCCTTAACCCAGTTAACACGAACGACCCTGTGGCACCCATCTCCATTTTGAACACGATCTTTTGCCGATGCACGACTGGGTGTGGGATGCGCTGCGGTTGCCGCAAAGCAGGGATTGCCTGCTCCGGTGCCTGCGGCTGCCTCGGCTCATGTATGAACGGAGCCCCCGTCGAAGACAGCATTGATGACGATGAATGTTTAAATTTCGACGAAATTTAATGTTCAAGGTACATCCCTAAGGGGTCGTCCATTAATGACGTGATGTTTTTTTAGCAACTTTTTAACCCCCCCCCCCGTGGTGATATGTGGTGAGGTTTTAGACTAACCCCCCCCCCTCCAAATCACACGTTTTTTTTTAGTACAAAGTATTTTGAAATATTCAGAATATTATCACGAAAAATAAATACACGTGATATCTCATTACACCCACCCCCCGGTGATATTTGGTGATTTTTTCCGAACCCCCCCCCCCCTTTCGAGAGTCACGTGATTAATGGACGACCCCTAAGCATTAATTATTTGATTTTTTAACAATAAGCATTTGATTTTTACCGACAAACATTTCATTTTTTAAAATTAAAACAGATTTTTTTAAATTTTACTTTTCCCCCCCTCCCTATCTGCTTAAGCATTGATCCTAACAAAAAAGTTTATAAAACCTTTTTTGTAGAGAATTTTATGGAGATAATTTAATACCTGAACACTTTTTCGCTAGAGGCAGTAGTTTTTGAGTTATTAACGAAAAACTGAAAAAAGGGACCTTTAAACCCCCCCCTCCCCCTTAGCTCCACCCCCACCCCCCAGTACTTTTAGTATTTTGTTAAGGACACCTTCCCCTACAACTGTGCCAAAATTGGCTTCTACATGAATTATTTCCCCTATTTTTCCTTCGTTGCCTGGGCTAGTTGGTCTACGTGCACTTGTGTAATGATAATATGAAAGGAATATTTCTGGAATTGTTATTAATTAGATTCTCTGGTTCTTGGTTTTTCCTCCGGGCGCTGAAGGCGTTCGGACTAATTTGTTCCGTTGAAGTAGTTTTTCTCTCCGTACCTTGTGATAATAATATGTTCTTAATCTATTAAAGCGGGTGCCTAGTACCTGGTAGACCTGTATTTTGCAAAGTGCAGTCGTTGGTAGTATTATCAAAATGCATATTATTGTTCAAAAGTGCAGTGACGAACTCTCGAAATTTAGTTAAATATGCATAATCGAAATCTCACCCAGAAAACTACGTCTGTTCCGATAAAATCCCCTAGGATCATGAAAAATGCACACTTTTTTTGTCTGTCTGCTGAAAATTAATGCACATCTAGAAGAAGAAAATTAATGCAAATCTAGTAGAAGACTGCAATGTAAACCCAATGTAAACGTACTTTATACAGATAAATAAAAATAAAAAAATTCAAAATTCAAAATTAACAGATTTTACGGAAAGTGAAAATACAGTTCAATGTGGAATGAAACTGTTAAATACTATCAGAACACTTTCGTGCATGTATACTTGGCCACCCTGACAAATCGGCAATCGCCCAGCACTTAATCTAAACCGGCCATTACTTTGGATTTGTCCCTGAGGTCCTGGGAAGACCCAAAACTCATAGAGCACGCCTGATTACGGAGGCAATTGAAATTCACAAAAATCCTATAAATATTAATAGAGACGACGGAGCTAAGCTCAATAGTTCTTGGTAACCGGTAATTGACGGTTACATCAAGGCTAAACGCAAAAAACATGTTTAAGTATATTGTAGCGCCAGCTCGTGGAGGAGTGGTGCTGGCGACACGGTATCGCTCCTAAGTAGATAAGTACAAACATCACCCCTAACTATTACACATCTGCCCTGATGAATGACAATGTAACGCTGTCCGAAACGTTGGCTAAAGAAGGGGGTAGCGCAACACGGCATAATATCCCAAAAATTAATAACAAAAATACTTTTGGCCGTGAAAATCTACAATCGTATCTTAAATACTACATTACTCGCCATTTAAATATAATTCTGTAATAGTCATCTAGGTCTAGAATATAATTCCCTGGTACCATTTCCATTTTTCAGTAGTCATTCGTTGTCTGTGGAAAGAGTTAATTTTTTAACGATGTTTAACTAAAAAATGGGTGTACCTTTAGAGTTCATACGCTAAATATATTTAATTAAATGAAACAAAACTTATATCGTTTCAGCGACAGGTATTCTGACATTTTTTTAAAATGTTTTTTTTTAAAGACAAACAATTCCCGGGTTTCGAATAACTCCAACTACCACCACAGTAAGCGGAAAATGTTGCTTGTTTCGTGATGGAGTACTTAGCCAGCCGACGAATCGAACACGGGACGCCTGGCTGGGACTCAAACGTGATACCAACTCAGCCACTGATCGGTCATAAATAAATCATAAACGCCATTATAGAGTGTCCTAGTACCATAGACATATGAATATTAGTAGACCTGCCCTAAGTGATAAAAGCGTATTATTTCCCCCTCCCCACACCGGTTCCATTGGAACCGGCTAGGGTTGAGTATGGCTTCGCGTGAATCTAAAAAATGTGACGTCGTCATTCTTCTGCGAGCCAGCGTCGAGCACTCATCGGTGCATTTTACGAAATAACACCGCAAAAAACATAGTTTGTGTTTTGAAAACGTGTAAATATATACTATCACTCGAGATACATGGCGTGTCCTCGTCGACGTTTACTGGGGTACTTAAATTATGAAACATTTGTAAAAGTGTCCTAACCTAAATACGGCAACAAAATAATGGAGTCTGAAATTAGGCGAACTTAACTTTGCCGTATTTGGACTTCGCAAATTTGTTCATTACGCGGCGAGAAATTCGCGCTCCCATGTAAAAAAGTCTATTCATTCAAAAGCAGAGTTTACTTTTAAGAACTAAATGGTGATATTATAATGCGAGATGCCTGTATACTCTCATATTGAGTTATTGACGAATCGCATGTCTCCAAAGTCATCTTCCCGCTCTGCGCCCCGCTGTAGTTGTTGTCTACCCCTCACCTTTATGTTCTGGTCTAGTAATATTAATATGTCTATGCCTAGTACGAACACGCCTACTAGAATCAGTAGACATATTTCACACTATGATTACAAGAACAAACTATCAAAAATTGTCCTCTATATTGGAAGTAGGCTCTTAGCCTGTGGTAATGAGTTCTGTGAAGTGGTTGAATACTTTACTAAGTCTTAGGCCAAATCAAAACCTACCCACCTACCTACCCACTTCTCATAACTTTTTCCTTCCCAGAACTCTCCTTTTTTTTACATTAACTCCACAAAGGAGGCCTTGAGGAAAATAATTTCCCTCAGGGCCTATGTCGTCTGGGATGCTGTGTGGAGGGTCTTTTTGAGGAGAGGAAGGAATGACCATTGGTCTTGAAGAGACCCATGTTGTAGGAAGGAGGAAACACAGAGGCCGGCAAACCATTCCACAGCCGAGCTGTTGAACATAAGAACGAGTCGAAGAAACGACCCGTTCTCATGTGACAAATGTCAACCGTGTACAAATGTTGGGCACGCGTTTGGCGTGTTTCCCGACTATGCACCGGTGCCGAAGGGATCAATGATGCTAGTTCCTCGGAGCATCTTCCATTATAATACCGGTAGAACAAGGATAGCATTCCCACCCGACGCCTGTGCTCTAAAGATTGGAATCCGTCTGTTAAGATAATCTCCTTATTTTCCTTAAAAAGATCCTGCCCGAAGCATCCCCAGAGATGACTTAGGCCCTAAGCCCTAAGGGAATTACTTCCTCAAAAAAATAATCAGGGTGTTAAGAGACGTACTTGACTTACTTTAACCAGTGATTCCTGACATTATTTGGAGTAAAAAATGTAAATGAAATTTTGGTCTCCGGTGACATTTTTGATGTTTTTTTTTTCTACAAATACATAAAAAATGGTAGTTGTTGAACAGTTGGAGGTGGGGTAAGGGGTTCGCCGGACACCCGGCTGAGTGACCAGTGATGACATGCAAGACATGGAAGAAAAAAAAATTTGTTTGATTTTGAAGAAAACATTTTTGAAAAAAAAAAGTCGTCAAATAAAGTCACCGGAGACCAAAATTTCATTTACATTTTTTACTCCAAATAATGTCAAGAATCACTGATTAAAGTAAGTCAAGTACGTCCCTTAACACCCTGTATAGTAAATATCCAATTTTGAGGAACAAATGGTATTTTTGAACGCGGGCGCAACTAAAACTCAATAAATTTATGCGATAAATGGGCGATAATTGTCTTCAGCATGATATAGTTTCAAAATAAAGGTTTGAATAAAATGACAATGAATCAAGAGAACTTAGCTTCATATTGCTTACGGTATTCTGTCCTGTGTCTCTGTTCATTCTAATAATACATTACACCATTAGGTTTAGTTCAACTGGCCAGGAGAGAGCATTATACTGTTCCCCACCTGTCAAGTATCAGAAATAAAAGCATTATTAAGACCAAGATTTGTTAGTTCCTGCACTAGTGCTGAGGCTGGACAGTGAGTAGCATTCATGGAGCGCACAGCAGTAGACTATGCAGAACACAGCTAATGAGGATCTATTGTGAAGTCTGCTGTCTGTGGTGCTCCCAGAAAGCTCTGTGGGATGTTAAGCACATTGAAGCAATGAGAACAAATCTGGAGTTACAGATAAAACACAACGCGCTAAAGACACTCAAATTAAATTCATTTTCCAGACTGTGAATTCCAGAGTTGGTCAGTCTATGAAACTACTTAATAAGTAAGCACTTTAAATGAAGAAGAAGATAGTTTGAAAAGGAGAAATGTAAATATAAACGCTGGAAGGAGAGCGCTAATATTAAAAAAAAATACTAAAATAAAGCGAAAACTGTGAAATTATTTAATAAAACACGACTCGTTTAAAACAGAGCAAAAGTCTCTCGACAAATGTCTAAAGGAGCGTTTAAAGAAACACCGTGAATTTTTCGGTGACTATAACATGTTAAATAACAGAATATAGTTTTTTACATTTTTTTAGCATTATTTATTATTACATTATTACTAGAAGACATTATCTTTTAAAAATCCCAATATCACGCTATAAAAGCATTCAACAGTCTAACACTGGAAAATAAAATTGAGGAAAACAAAATTAAATTCCGACACAAAATTACAAAATGGATTAAAGACCAAAATAGACAATACTACCAAAATATCAAAGCATAAAATAAAAATAAAAACACACATAACCAATATAAAACACAATCACCCACAAACACACAACATTTATTAAAAATATCATTTTTAACCTTATATAATATTATTTATTTTTAAATTTACGTTAATTTTAAATCTCTACTTTTTAAGTTTAATTTATCTTAATCGTATGTTTTTTATTTACTTTTTTCCGTTTTTTCACCAATATTATATATATATTTATATGTATTGTGTATAATTTTGTATGTGAAATGGAGGCCTCAGCACGGGTAAACCACCCAATGAGGCCAACATCATTGAATTGTGTATAAAATGTAAATATATTGCATCAAATAAATAAATAAATAAATAAAAAAACAAATTGTGCAATTTTCACGCGGTAGAAGTGAAACCTCCAGAAAACTAAGAAAAGAAAAGAGTGGAAAGGCTACGAAGCACCGCACAAAGAGGAGACCGATTATACTATCTCATTCTCTAGCAGGCTAAATCCTGTAGATGTATGTGTTTGTCTCTTTTAATGTCGCTGTTTTTCGTTTCATCAAGTCTCAAATCCCAACGGTGCTAAATAAGTTTTCACTTCAATAAACCTACTTAAATTTGAAGGGGTTAACAAAATGAGTCTATAAAGATGAGAAGGAACGTAGAAATGTCCAATGTCAAAAAGAATGAAAGAAAAATATGTATTTTATTGAAAGTCTTATGGGAATTGGCGAAATCGTGTTTTTTATGAAATCATTCTTCGATTTGAGGCATGAAGAAAAAGATAATATTGTTAATTCTAAAATTTTAAATATGAGATTGACTAATATGACGGTTTGACAGTAGGTGGCAATGGCGAAATTGGTAAACGCACGTACCGGATAGACGAGAGGTTCAGGTTTCGATTCCCAGTTGCGGTCATTATCTTTTTCTGTTTTGTTGTTCTCTTTCATATTTTTTATAGATTATTATTATTGTTATCTTCTTCTTCAATCATAAAGAATGTTTTTTGCGATAGTTTCATAAAATTCAACACTTAGTGTTATTTTAAAATCCAGCTCTGTCCTTATTAGTAACCTGTCGGAGCTAATACGAGCACTAATTACGTTTATTGCTAACGGCTAACGGATCTGGCGGAGAGAACCAAAGCCCGTCGGGTTTAATACTCCTGAGTGAAAATGCGTGAAACCGTGCTGGTAATTTGTCAAATCATTGCATTCGCAGTCAACTCTGTACTGTTGAGCGTGTGGGTACCGTGGGTAGGTAATTACCGCTGAGATACGGATCGGGGACAACGCAGCACAATTATTGCAAAAGCACAGTGCCACTTTACTCACTGCACGATAGTAATTTTTCTTCTTAAGTACTCTCAAATGTTCTTGGTAAAATGGTAGGTGTTCATTAGCGGCGTGCATTGCTCTACGACCAAATGGCCGTGTGTAGTTTTTCAAGTTCGTTATGAAATTTCCATTCAGTATTAAATTTGAAAATTGACATTTTATCGTTATCTTCCGTTGATTATCGTACACAATTAATGAGCGACCAAATCGTCACTTCATTTGTACATTTTTTTGAAAAATGCCAAAGCATTTCTTTTGCTCATTTCAATACCAAAAATAATCTTCAGAACTTTTTTTTAATTTTCAGTGTTGTATTTTCGTAAATATGATATATATTTCGTATGACAAAGTTCTAACATCAAGCATTTTCAATAATCATTCATTTTACAAGGTTCTATTATAATTTACATTTTTTTTTCTATTCTTGAACATACACAATACAGATTATTACATCAGTTTACACAGATATTGAGTTTAGTAATAAGAAAAAAAAATGTTAATCATCCGTAACTGTATGTATGTTAATACCTAGTAGTATTTTGTGAACACCTCACTAGGCGAACCTGTGCTGAGGTGTTCCCATGTTTGGGAGTAAATGCTATGCTGTCAACATAAGTAGAAACACCGTATCCTCCTTGATATTGTCAAGAAGGACACTGTGGGTCGACCCATGGCGGCAGTATCGAATACATAAATTAAAGATTAGTTGCAATTAGGATCTACATATACAGTTATTCATAGCATCTAGTTTATGTTTAGGATAAATAGTAGTTGTGGTAAATAGGTAGGAATTTTTTCTATGGACCACTCGCCACTGGTATAAATAACACTGTGGTATTATTTTTTGTCTCAAAACAAAGTTTTTATAATAATTTATTTTTAATATTTGTGTTTGGTTATGTTTGGTTAGGTGTTATAATGTTTTGACACTCTCTATTTTGTTTGTACGATTGATCGTAAATACCAGGCGCATTATGGTTCGTCAATTCATTTGGATAGGGTTCTAACTACGCCTTACCATTTTCTAAGGTTTCTAAGTTTCCAAAGACGAATTAGTTAGTTATATTAATTAGTTAAAGTATTTTAGTTTATCACATTTGATTGGAAAATATTTAAATAGGACGTGCCCCTATTTAAGAATTGCATTGGGTAAATTTAATTAGAACCTTGTGCAATGAATTATCATGCCTTAACTGTTGCACAAGGATCTATTTGCTTTATGTATGTTCTAAAAGGGTAAGTATAGGTTCTATTTAAATACTTTCCTTTAAAGTATGTTCAATTAAAATACTTTACACAAGATTCAATCTTAAACCCCGAAATTGGTAAATAGATAATGAGAAATCGTCTTTGCAAACTTTGACTCCTCATATCTCAGAACAAGGTGAAGTGAAGTTAGAACCAATAGAGGAAAGAGAACAAATAGAAGAAAGAGGTCTACATATTCTGGATAGCGAAAAATTCCTGTGCGTATATATTGATAAACATTTGACATTTAAACAAAATACTAAAAACAAAAATCATCCCATTAATAATTGGTGTATTTGGTAGAATTGCTCATCTTCTACCAACAGAGGTAAAGAGGGGCTTATACTTTAGCTTAATCCAGTCCCACCTAAATTATTTAATAGAAATATGGGGAAACACATACATTACGTACTTAAACGACTTACAAATAATACAGAACAAAGTTGTTAAAAAAACTCTTAAACTATAACCCAGACTCCCAGACACTCCCACAAAAAACTGTACCAGGAAATGAACCTTTTGAAAATAAGAACATTGTACGAATATAACATACGTCTTTTAATCTACAAAATGAACTTATACACACAAACACAACATTTATAAAAACATCACAAGTACACGAACATTATACTAGATAACGCAATAAATTGTACACAAATACTGTCAAGACTGAAAGTGGCAAGAGAAGTATTGGCCACGAGGGAGTTCACATATGTAAATAATCTCCTTCCAGATAACCTAAAAACGGAAAAGAATATAAAAACCTTTAAAAAAAACTATTTGAAATTAAGATGTTGGAACAAAATTAAAAATATTACTTCTGTACTTGTACTACTATACTATATATGCTCTGTATTTAAGTGCGAAGGGAAATATTATATTTCTTTTAACTTAACAATAAAAAAATTATAAAAACCCAAATAAAGTGAAGAAATTCATTCAATGGCGTTTGATCAGAAATTTGTCGCATTTTTCCATGATCTTTTAATTTATGGTGACCTTCGATCGAGAATGGTGACCCGACCCGGAATTATAATTATTAGAGAAATATATTTTTTTATGAATTATTTAGCAATTTCAAGACTCTAATCGACTTCCAAAAAAAACTTTAATAAACAATAAGTTGGTTTGGATATCAAGCAAATTTATTTCCATTGTTTTTTGTACTTTTGGGCTGGTTTATATACGGTATTTTTTTTTACATTAACTCCACACAGGAGGCCCTGAGGAAAATGATTTCCCTCAGGGGCTATTCATCTGGGATGCTGTGTACAGCCAAGCTGTTGAACACAAGAACGAGTCGAAGAAACGACCCGTTCTTATGTGACAAATTTCAACCGTGTACAAATGTTGGGCACGCGTTTGTCGTGTTTCCCGACTATGCACCGGTGCCGAAGGGATCAATGATGCTAGTTCCTCGGAGCATCTTCCATTGTAATACCGGTAGAACAAGGATAGCTTTCCCACCCGACGCCTGTGCTCTAAAGATTGCAATCCGTCTCTTAAGATGAGAGAATCTATTAAACGGACCGCCCGTTTCTGCGCAGAGGGTAATTTTCAGGTATTTTGGAGCTCCAGACCAGAGGTGGCTGCCAAATTCAACCGTGGGGCGCACTTGTGATTTGTACAGGGTTAGCAGTTGTGTACTATTAAAGTATCTGCGGGCCCTGTACATTACGCCCGGTATTATAGACAAGTAGTTTTATTCTTGAAGCATTTGAATAATAATATGTTTTATAATTTTGTTATTTGGCGGTACACACCTTCAAATATACTTAGTTATATTTTGTGTAAGTAGGTATACAGTGTTTTCTCTAAACCGTTTGCATATTGTATATAATTATACCGGGGGTCCAACTGTCGGAGAATCAACTGCCATAGTTATTTTTATGGGGTATGTACAGCTATTCAGCCTCTGTAAACTACGTGCCACTGGTGGTCATCACCATTAAAATCTTTATAATGCTGGATGAACACCTCTTCAGTTTGCTTCTTCTCTTCTTGGATCTTTTTTAAGTGACCTCACTATGCACTTTTGCCATCTCATAGGTAGTTCATCGATCCCTTTACTAAAAAAACCATTCGGACGGGAATCAATGAAATCTTTGAAGGCGGTTTGGACTGCCCCATCGGAGTTGAATTTTTTCCCTTGCAAGAAGTTAGGAGAGTACGGTGGATGTCTTAGACATTCCAATTGAAGCTCCTCTAATTTGGTAGCCGTCTGTTGTGCAGTGTGTGGTCTAGCGTTCTAACGCGCGTTTGTTGATTTGCTTCACTCAATTCGTGAGGTAACCACCTTTCAAGCTTTTTCACCTTCCCAATTTGCTTCAAGTGAATTAAAACAGTTTGATCACTAACACCGCAGCCGGCAGCTAACTCGGACGTGTTTGCGATGGATCCGTTTCCACAATAGCCTTCAATTCTTCATTATTAACTTTGGTCTCCGGCCGTCCACGGGGCTTGTTCTGCAGGTCGAAATTTCCAGAACGAAAACGTTGGAACCAAAAACGAGCTGTATTTTCTTTTGTGGCACCGTCGCCATACACATCATTAATCCTTCGAGCCGTTTCTGCAACACTGGTGCCACGGTGGAACTCGTACTCGTAAATAACGCGATATTTCAAGTTTTCTATTTTGTAAACTAAGTGACGCAAAGAAAAAAAACAATTAAGCAAAAAACAAATGAATTATAATTTTCGAAACACAAATACATGAGTAAATAGCTGTATAAATTTGAATTTGGAATTCCTAACCAAAGAGAAGATATTTGAGATTAAAGTTGCCAGTACGGCAAACCGCTACTTTACCGTATTTAGACTTCGCAAATTTGTTCATTACGCGGCGAACTATTCGCGCTTCCATGTAAAAAAGTCTATTCATTCAAAAGTAGAGTTTACTTTTAAGAACTAAATGGTGATATTATAATGCGAGATGCCTATATACTGTCATATTGAGTTATCGACGAATCACATATCTCTAAAGTCATCTTCCCGCTCTGCGCCCCGCTATAGTTGTTGTCTACCCCTCACCTTTATGTTCTGGTCTACTAATATTCATAATCTTCAGTCTATGGTTCTGTGGAAGTTTCGGAGATATTATTCCCGTTATAACAGTTCCTATTATTATATATATGTTCGGTGATAAGAAGTCAACATATAGACCGTCCTGTTGATTAGTCAGACATCTCCAAATAATAAGTTTTGAGATAATGTGGACGGGAATATTGGAATACTTACCATAAATCAAATATTATATACACTTCCGCGTTTTACATGTTGCAAGTTTTTATGCATTATAATTAATTTGGTGGTGTGTACGAGTAATCAGAGTTTGTACCAGATAGAATAGAGGGTATACTTTTACACATAACCACACACTCCATGCTTCTTATGATCCCTCCGCAACACTTGCTCTTTGGTACTGGAAACTATCAGCAAATCAAAAATTATTCAAAGGCCTCCAATCTTGCAATCGTTGATTCAGTACCCGGGCATCCCATAATGCAGATTGGTCGTAAGATGATACACTGTATATTTATTAATAGTTGTTACTAGTTAGTTACTAGTGATACTGGTTGCATCTCGTTATCCCAACACTGTACTTCCAAGAAGTGATGTATTCATACAATATATTAACCACAGGTCTCTGCGAGGGCAGGCGGTGGTACCGCCCCCTGCCGCCCTGACATGCAACATTATTGTACTAAAAGGTGCATTAAGGTTTTTTTTTAAACTCTGCATACAGGATTTTTATTCTAGGAATAAAATAATAACGCGTGAAGGTACAATAATTGAGATTTCTTACTGCACTGTAAGGATGTATTTTATATATTTTAAATATATTTATTACGCTTAAAACAGGTCCATAAGTGTTCTAATAAATATAAACATGGGTTCATTTTTACATTTTAAGAACATATTTTTTACATATTTCTTTGAATTTTATTCAACTAGGTAAATTTTTAATTTCTCTAAGAACTAAGCTGTACATTTGGATTACTTTGTACATTAAACAATTATGTATTTTTGTTTAATTAATTTTCTTTGGTCTACTGTTTTTCTTCCGTCTTGAATGGTGTGTGTTTTTTTTTACTTAAACAAATTTAATTTACTGCATGATTATATGATTTGAAATGTGTGTTGTGTAATACAAAATTTTATTTGAAAATTTATAAAATCTGCCAACGACCTACGGTAAAACTTTATTGGACAAATAATGAACATATGTTCTTAAAAATTTAAACATAGCTTTATTAGATAAAAGAACAGTCTTTTGAAATCAATTTATAATTTTTTTGTGGAAAAGAGTCAAAACGTCCAAAATTTGATTTAAAAATGATATATTTCCGGTTTTGTCTGGTTATTCCCTCTTAAATATAAATGGAAAAATAATTAAATTTGAATAATTCACCAGAAAATTGCGAATTTGTAGTAAAAAATAAGGTGATGACAATTTGCGATAGCAATCGCGAAATTATCAGGTCTCTATGGACTTGTAACTTTGTATTCTTTACCTCCTTCCATCCGTCTATTAAAAACTTCCCTTTTCATCTTCTAAAAATAGTTCCATTCAGAGCTTACTGAGATGACCTTTATTTCCTGTGGGAAGATGATAAAAAAACATTATAAAACACTCCGAATTGTCAAATAAAAATAACGAAAGATTCTTGGATAATCAAAATGTTTGGATTCCTCTAGGGCCCTACAGCAAGGGGACTTCATATTTGGAAAGTACAATTGAATTGGTACTTGTCATTCACCAATTTGTCGAGTTCTACCCGAACTTGTGAAAGTTTATCTTATTCTATCTATAAGACAATATTTGAAGTGAATTCACAAGTTCTTACTTATTTTTAAATTGCGGTTTTATGCTGAGTGCCCAATTCCTATTGAAAATCAAAAAGCTCCAGGGGTTATTTTTCTAGTAAATATGTTTACGTCATTTAGGGACTTAAATTGACTTGCCAAGATGAAAACTTTTATTTCTGCGGAATCAAAAAAGTTACCAATTTCAATACTCGCTGTTTGATTTTCTATTTCTTAATATTTCACTTTTTTGCGGCAAAAAAATTAAAGCCGTGTCTACACTTCGACTCTCTCCCCTGACGACTTATTTTTTTCAGTAAGTAGTAGGTACCTAAATTATAATAGATTAACTTGAAAAAATATGTAGGAAAGTATTTATTGTTCTTTGTATTATCATCAATTTTCAAAATTTAAATTTATTAAAGAAAACTGTTTGTTTATGACCAGTTTTTCAGTATTATTACGCGTGAGAGCTTTTGAAGACATTGTCAAAAAAATGTAGGGATGTCTAGCCTCAAATTACAGTCGAAATTAACCTTTATAATACTTTTTTGTAGTTTCGTATAATGTGGTAAATAAAGTTAAATAAAGAAAAAAATTGCTTTTGTCGTTTGAAATCTTTTTATCTGATTTCAAAAACAGTAGTCACCTCAATGTTGGCAGGAAAGACTGTCATATCCAAGTCAGTTGAAGCGCTACGATAATAATATTAAAATCAATGGTTTATGACAGAACAACACACTTTCCGGTGAAAAAAAAACGTCCAAAGAACACGGATCAATTTGAGAGCCGAGAATGGGTACCGCCGCACTTGTAACCATTTATTGGATAAACAACATCCCTGGTCGCCCCAAGTGATTCGCAACTTATGGTGACTTAGCAGGGGGGGGGCAGTTCCATGTAGTGAGTTTTGTGTAGGTCTTGGCGGCGGATGCGTTTGCCCACTTACTTCGTGGCGGGCCGGATCGGGAGAGCCTGCTCAAGGGAGACTTTTTACCTCTCTAGCCGGACTCTCGACCCATCGCCGCCTTGTACTGTAATGGGAGAGTGGGTTCTTGCATCCGTCACTCTTGGACACATTGATCCGTAACCACCATGTTCTACTCACCGTTCGGTACCGCCATATTCGTCCGTTTTTTCTCCCTAGAACGTTCTCTCCTTCCTTTCCATAAAAAGACCCTCCACACAACATCCCGAAAGACGACATAGGCCCTGATGGACTTTTTGATTCCTGATCTGAGCTAATCTAGACACAAAAAGACGTATACACAACCTACTATTTTTATTGTATTGAATATGTATTTACGTCCCTTTAGGAGATTTTTCACAAAAACGGCGCTCTACAAATTATCTAGTTATTATTATTATATGAGAATTCTAAATTTCTGTTCACATTTTTATCAGCGTATTTTATATTAAGTATGTTTTTGCTGTCACATTTTTCATTATATTACATTTTCTTTATTGTTTTAATTTTGAAGTGTTTACAATAACAATGATACAAACAACACGTAAAATAGAATGTAAAAGCCCATGTGTAATAATAATAGTTATTATGAAATAATATCAGGGACCCGAGAGGAACATTTAACGATAGGAACCGCTGTCGCTGGACTGGAAGCGTGATCGACAAAACGGCTTTAGTTTTATTGGAATTCCACAAATTAACTTTATGACTTATTCATTCATGAATGGGACTCAGAAAGCACCTCGCTCATTTCCGTATCCAACCAATTCTTGGAACTGTTTTATTGCCAAGCCGCATGCTTTACACTTTACATAATATTAAACTACAGTAATGAAAATTTAAAAAAAAACGTCTTTTAGTCTTCAAACAGCGGCGTTGCAATAAATTCATGGGCCCCAAGGCAATTTTTAAATAATGACCGAAACACATAAGGCTAAAATCAATTTATTTTATTGCACAGATAGGATGATCTAGAAATATTCTTTAGATCGTTTAAGACTCCAGACCATTATAAAAAAAATGCCTTTTTATATATATTTTTTCAACCTGGTTGACAACATATCTACACATCCGATTTGCGTGCACTAATTCTTAAACTGTTTGAAAATCCAGTCTCAATGGCACCACGTAGGGATTTTTTTTATAGAGGGCCCCTTCTGTTTTTTTTTATTTGTTTTATGAATGATGAAAATTCTCCAAATACCGAAAATAAAATTCTCTGGTCCGCCATTTTTTTAATATCAAAATTCCCCAATGTGGTGTCACAGAGATTGGATTTTCGAACAGTTTAAGACTTGGTGCATGCAAATTGAAGGTACAGTTTTTTTAAATATGTAGTCAACCAAATTGAAAAAAACAGTTTCGAGAAAAACACGTTCAAAGTTTTACTGAAGGATAATTCTACATTCAAACTGTTTCAAACGATTTCACATAAAATGCTGTCTCCGTCAATTTTACGAATTTCTTTAAAAATTTTGGTGAAGTATTCTTAACAAATGCATCTATTAGAAAATGATATAATTTTTTTTCTTTATTTTTCTTTAAAGCGGTCTGGTGCCTAAAATTATTAAAAAGGATGTACGGAAGCCTACCCACCTGTCATACCTTTATCCTTTCAGAATCTTTGTCTCCTCCCTTTACTTAAAAATAACCCCCAAAAAAGCTTCCCTAAAGATGACACAGGCCCTGAGGGAAATTTCGTTTCTCAGTGCCTTATTTGTTTTTGCATTAACTCCACACAAAAGGACCCGAAAATAATTTTCCATGGGGCCTATGTCATCTTTAGGGATACTGTATGGAGGGTCTTTTTGTGAAGAAGGGAGTGTCCTGGATCTTGAAAAGATCCACGTTGCATGATGGAGGAAATACAGATGGCGGCTAATCGTTTCACAGCCGAGCTGTTAAACTCAAGAATGAGTCGTAAAAACTACTTGTTCTCATGTGACAAAAAATGTCAACTGTGTACAAATGTAACTGTGTACAAAAATCGGATGCGAATGTTTCCGGTTGGAGCTAATGCAAAAAAGACTTCGTGATGTATTCATAATCATGCTTCGTATCAAACATTCTGTCATGTCAATTATTTTCTGTAACCAACCAAAAAAAATATTGTCATGTTCCAAAAATTTTACTCCGTTCATCCATTCTAAATAACCGAAACACAGAGGCTTCCATTTCTTATACTCCTTCAAAATTCTCTTACCCATTGCTTCAACCCACTTACACCTTAGGGAACGTACCCATACTACGTGACCCACTTTTTGTAATTTTTAACTCCCCCCCTCCCCCCTCGGTGACCACGCGTAGTATATTCCAAGACCCCCCCCTCCCCCTACAGTTTTCACGTTGTAAATCATAAATATGGTTTTGAACCATTTCTTGCAAACCAAAAGTTTAAACAAAATTATTTGGCTTATATTTGTCTTTGTTAATACGGCGCTTGCTGCGTGACGTCAAGAGTGCATGCATACCTATAATTAAAAGTGGAAAAAATATTAAAAAGTGACTGGAAAAAATATAAAAAGATTTCTAGATTGACCATATGATAAACTACGATATATTGACTATGTGATAAACCCCCCCCCCCCCCCACCCCCAAGTATTTTGAAGATCACCCCCTAAACGGGTCACGTAGTATGGGTACGTTCCCTTAGCTATGGAAACCCAAAACTTTATAATAAAAACTAAGTGCACTTCCAAACAATTTAATCATCCCCCCAGTAGTAAATTAAGCAGTGATTTGATTAAGCAAATTGCATATTTTTATTAAGAAGGCGCATTAAATAAATCAAATCGAAATAAGAATTCATCAAATCAGAGAAAAAACACATTTATTTCACATCGTATTGCATTTGACTGACAAATTGCCTCGTCGACCGCTAAGCCACTGTTTTTATTACTGCACTAATTTTAAATTCACTTAAAGCCCATAATAATAATACATATCCGCTATTCAATCTTTAGATCGGGTTGTATCCGGCCATAAAGCCTAATCACTATAATAAACTCTATTTTAATCGTCAAAAATCTTGGTGTCTGTTATAGATACTAGCATTTTGTATTGAAGTTACCACAATTTATGATAAATATACACAGTTACATAGCATACACATATAAGACCATAGAAAGTACGTAAGTTGGCCGGACTTCAGCCGGACTTTCTCGACTTATCGCCTTGCACTGCAGTACATACTGACCCCCAGATTCCTACCCACCCTACATACCCTTTTCCTTCCTAGAACTTTCCCTCCATCCTTTCCTTTGAACGACCCTCCATACAGCGTCCCAAATATGACATGAGGGAAATTATTCTACCAAGGGCCTCCTGTGTAGAATTAATGTAAAACAAATGATTTCCTCATCTTCACGTTTGTTGATTTCATCATCTTCATGTTTTTTGACTGTATGTTTTGTGTTGGCGTTACTTCACAATTTAAATGATTTCCTCATCTTCACGTTTGTTGATTTCATCATCTTCATGTTTGTTGAATGTATGTTTTGTGTTGGTGTTACTTCACAATTTAAATGATTTCCTCATCTTCACGTTTGTTGATTTCATCATCTTCATGTTTGTTGACTGTATGTTTTGTGTTGGTGTTACTTCACAATTTAAATGATTTCCTCGTCTTCATGTTAACTAAGCAGCATGTTGATATCGTTTATAAACTTGTTTACCTCCGTCGTATTTTTTATTTAATTTGGAAAGGCGATATTTGATTCGGTTGATGGTGGCATGTTTTCCTCGGGGTCGCCAACTTATTATTTCATTTCCACTAAAAAGAAAAATTGTAGTGACCGACCGAACGTTCGGTTTCGTTATTAAAGGAAGAATAATTGTGTGGAACGAAATTTTCAGTCAAGCTTTTCAAACTAACTAGTGAGCGACCGAAAGTTCGGTTTCGGTTTCGGCAGAAAATCTGCCGAACCTTCGGCCGCACCGAAACTCTGTGAATTATCGCGCGGCGTTCGGCTAACTTCGGGTGAGTTCGTGGCTCGCTTGTCACCCGCCAACTCCAGCTGAGTTCGCCGGCCGGTCCGGCGCGATTGGGTTGTGAGTTTATGTTTTAATTTTTATAATTTTTGTTTGTTTTATAACAGTAATATCCAAAAAACAAATTATTATTTTTTTCACGTACTTCAATTATTTTTTTTATATCATTTAACACGTGTAATGAGAATTTTGTGATCGTAAACGTAATTAAAATTAAAATACTCAATTAATGAGATTTATTGACAGAAATTAAAAACTCAATCCTTTATAATGTTATTGTTCATTATTTACAAATTTTTGTTCCAAGAAGTAGTTAACATGTTTTGTTAATTTTTGTTTGTTTAATAGCAGTAATATAAAAAAATATATATGTATTATTTTTTCACATACTTCAATTATTGTTTTTTTTTAATTTCATTTAACACGTGTTAACTGTCTGTCTGTGTTAACATCTAAATGTGCATAATAAAATCAAAAACAAAAAACAAAAACATAATAAAAATTAAAATCACAATCAAAATCGAAATGGTTTTTCAAATTTTTTTTTTTTTTTAATTTTTTCAAGGAGACTCATTGAGCCCTCTTTGGTTTTGCTTAGCATTGAATCCCCTTTCTAAAATATTAATTAAAAGCAAGTTTGGAATAAAAATTAAGGGTAATAGAAGAGAGAGTATTATAGTTTCACATCTATTATATATGGATGATATAAAATTATTTTCAAATTCTGAATCAAATTTAGAGAAAATGATTAAGGTAGTTAAAATTTTTTCAGATGATATTAAAATGACCTTTGGTTTAGATAAATGTAAAACTATCCATATAGAGAAAGGCAAAATTGTAGATGGAGACGAGGGTATATTTAGAAATTTCAAAATTCAAAGTATGAAAGGGGATGAGGTTTATAAATATTTAGGATACCCGCAATCGAATAGATTAGATCACACCAATATTAAAAATGATATTAGGATTAAATTTCAAACTAGGATCAGAAAAATTTTAAAATGCAATCTATCTGCTAAAAATTTAGTAAAAGCAATAAATACTTGGGCAATACCTCTACTAACGTACTCATTTGGCATAATTAAATGGTCCAATACAGATTTAGATAGTTTAGAACGATTGATTAGAACTACGTTAACAAAATTTAATTGCCATCATCCAAATTCAGCTATAGAACGAATTAATTTACCTAGAAATTTAGGATGTAGGGGTGTAGTCAAAATAACATCTTTGAAACACAATCAGGTAGAAATGCTTAGAATTTTTTTCCATAGGAAAGCTAATAGCTCAGAAATGCACAAAATAATTTGCAAGTCAGATAGAAATATTACACCTTTAAATTTATATGACGACAATGCCAACATTCTTATAAATACTAACCAGGAATTATTAGATTCCTGGTCAAATAAAATTATTCACGCAAAACAATTTAATTATCTCAACCAAACGTATGTTGACAAACTTTCGTCAAACAAATGGTTGAGTATTGGAGAGTTGAGCGCAGAAATAGAAGGATTTATGCTTGCCATTCAAGATAGAGTCATTAATACTAAAAATTATAGAAAGCATATAATCAAAGATATAAATCAAATTGATGATTTATGTAGAAAATGTTTGGCTTTTCCCGAAACTATAGAACATATTATATCGGGATGTTCTATATTAGCGCCTTCCCAGTATACATTTAGGCACAATCAGGTTTTAAAAATAATTCACCAAAGTTTGGTAATTAAACATAACTTGATTGACTGCCGTAATATAGTACCTTATTATGAATATGAACCAAATTCATTTTTAGAAAATGAATTTTATAAAATATATTATGATAAAACTATACTAACAGACAGAACAATTAGTCATAATAGACCTGATATAGTTTTACATGACAAAATTAAAAAAATAACTTATATCATTGATGTAGCTATTCCAAATTCCTGTAATATTCAAAAAACTATTTCTGAAAAAATAAGAAAATACACAGATTTAGGAAATGAGATTAAAAGAATTTGGCATTCTCGGACTATAAAAATATTGCCATTTGTTATTTCGGCCACTGGCATAATACCTAGGAATCTGATTCAAAATTTAAGCATATTAGATTTGTCAAAGAATTTGTATTTAAAAATGCAAAAATCAGTCATTTTAAATACATGTAGGATTACAAAGGATTTTTTAAATATTTATATTGAGGGATCGGTAGGATTTATAGGTTCAATTAGAAATGCCACAGAGCCGAACCCTCTGATATGAAAATATCTGGAGTCGGTGAATTATATTCCCATTTGGTCTCTAGTAGGTTGACATGTTGTTCTTGTATTGTTTTGTATTTATAATACTTATATAGTGCAATTGCATAGCGTGGGTTGACTAGATGATCATTTGGGGAAGTGTGTGAAAGGGTTTAGTTTTTCCTTCTTTTTTCCTTTTTTTTTTTTTTTTTTTTTTGATGAAGATTTAACCCGGACAAGCACAATACATGTGAAATAAGTTGAAGCAGAGCTATGTAGTTGGTTTAATTAAATTTGTTGTTCTCCTTTCTTTTATAAACTCTACTGTGACTTGTTTATATTTAGTGAATTAGGTGTTAAATATGTCAAAACATCTTTATAGTCATTACCCAAATTTTGTGTACGGCGAACGGGGGTATACAATTATTGTGATTCTGTGTTGGAATAGTACAATAGAACAGTAGATTTTGCCTCGATGTTGAATTGCGAGGTAAATGGAAAGAAATCAAGTATAGTAGTTCAGGGCTGTCAAATATTGAATTTATGATTTTGTGTTAACATATTAGGTCATATTATTGTATATTAGGTCATATTACTAATATATATTTTTTAAAACATACGAAACATAATGCCAATGAAGACTCTAAAAACGATATACTACGCACTAGCCCAATTAATTATCACTCACGGTATTATTGGTTGGGGTAGTGCTGCTAAAACTAATATGAACCCTCTTGACAAGCACAAAAAGCCTTAATTAAAGTTATTACAAAAAAACCTTATAGATTCCCGACAATACAGTTATTTAAAGACTTTGCTGTATTAAACATACAACAACTGTATATCAAAATTATAATTATACATTACCAAAAGGACAAACTAAACCATCATACTCCACAACACAATTACGACACAAGACACAGACACCAACACATGACTCCAAAGACAAATACTACCTATGGACAAAGACATTACCGTAATTTGGCTCCAAAATTTTTTAATTTAATTGAAAAAGATATTAAAGATTTTCATATGACTAAAAATGCTAATCTAAAACACCAAACTCATACGTGGATACTCATCAAAGGCGTTGTATACTGCGGGCAGATAATTTATACCATATAACAACACACTAAACTGTATCTTTCTCTTTTCCTCTCAAATATTTGTTATTATTTCTAAATTTCTTACTATTCTTATCTAATCATTTTTAATTATTATATTTCTTATTAATTGTATGAATATTTTTTATGTTTCTCAACTTTTTTCATTTTCTTTTTCTTTCATTCTATTAATCTTTTCATATATAAAAATTTTATCTTATTCTTTTCCTACAAGATTAAGTAATCAAAATTTGACTAAATTCCTGCCACCTCGGAACAGGCTCAGCCTAGTGAGGTGGTGTTTACCAAAAACCAAAAACAAAAAATATGTATTATACTTCAAACTGTAGGAAAAAAAAACAAAAAATGTATTTGTGCTAATCTTGGTTAATAAATAATAAAAAAAATATATATATATACTATTCTACGTTCGGATAATTTTAATAATTTAAGTTGACGTAGTGGATAATCATATTTAATGCATTCCCTTGTAATATACATTCTAAAATTAATAAATCAACCTCTCAGCAACGTAAGCAGATCTACAGGTTAATATGACATCAGAAGTCAAGTACAATAAGCGTGTTTTCACGTCAACGCGTATGTTTCCACAGAAATCGTTATAACTCCTAATTTATTTTATTTTGAGTTGTACTCGATTTGACTCCTAACTAATGACACGTAGACATTTTTAAAAGTTTGAATATTTACAAAAGGAACAAGTTTAATAACGGGTCATTTAAAAATATTTTTTGATTATTTATAATGTTTGGATTCATATTTATGCTCTTTAAATATTTTTAATTGACCCGTTATTAAACTTGCTCCCTTTCTAAATTATACCCTATTACTCCCCTCCCCCTTCCCAATCCTGCCTACACCTTTAAGTCTATGTCTATTGTTATAGTTAGTTTTAAGTAAACCCTGATGAAGTAAGCATAGCTTACGAAGCACATAGGTTTTTTAAACAGTAAACTTGGTTAAAACTAAGTAATCTATTAATTTTTAATTAAAACGGTGTCACAAATTAAGTTTGATGTGTTTGAAGAAGGGATTACATTTTTTATTATTTTCACCGGAATTACGATAAAATAAGCTTTCTACTGGCCAACGGACACATTTCTATCGATTTTCATTTTAATCGGGATTTATAATGCAAAATACACATTTTATTATTACTGGTTCGTGTCTTCGCTTAAGTTCCCAGGGCGCGGCACAGTTCCCACCCTGTCTGCTACTTGCTACCCCTAACCCCCCGCTCCGACGGCCCTGCCACGACCGTCTGACCTACTTCCCCTGGGCGGGCTGCCCGGGGGGTGGAGCGGGGGAGTGACCGGGGGGAGGTGCAAAGTGCAACAAGGGGGTTCACCCCTGGGAAAGAACGGCTCGAAGATTAATTTAATTAAAGCGGATAAATTTATGATTACAAAACTTACTTTTTGGGATGTTAATGTGAAAGATTTATGGTGGTTAACAGCTGGTATATAAACATTTGAAAAGATGTTGTAATTTTAAAAATTATCGCAACGCTGTTCCCTAATCGTAATCCTAGCACTGGGTGTTGCAAGTAAAGCATTTTGCCGTGTTGTACAACCTCCGGCCGGGACACTCATTCAAATCAGCCTCCTAACTTGTATGGGATGCCACAAAAATTCTCATTTTAGATATTTTTTCTATTTATTCTTATTTATAAATTATTTTAAAATATTTCTGTTATTTAAAAATAATTTATAAAAATATTTTTTTGTGGTTTTTATACAAGTTAAAAGGCTGATTGTATTCAGTGTCCCGGCCTTGTCATCTAGGAGGTTTTGGTTGTACTGACTTCCTCCTTCTTTAGCCAGCGTTTCGGAAAAGTTATAGTGTCCATCATCAGGGCGGTTGTGTAGATTGTGGTGAAGTGTGAGTTTATGTATGTAGAAGTGATACCGTGTTGCGCGCGTCAATCGTCTTTGGGGTGGTATTTCAGCATAAAAATTAATTAAAGTAATGTGGTTTTCGACGTATGGTTTTGGTGTAGCCATCAAGTACCGGATACCAAGAACTATGTGTGTTTGTGGATTTCAACTGCCTCCCTAAGTGGGAGTGCTCGATGCGTTTTGGGTCTTCCCAGGATGTCAGGAACAAATACAAAATAATGGTCGGTTTCTAATTGAAACTTAGTTAGGATGGTCGAGTTTGCGCGGTCGAAAGTGTTCAGAGATATTGGAGATGGTCCGTTTTGTCTAGCTTAAAATTAGGAATGAGCATCCGCTCAATGCACTCCCTATCACTGGAGTACACTGTACTATGCTAACATTAACACAGAGGCACAGTCCGCTTTTGTAACGACGTAAGAAATACAACAAAGCCACAAATAATAATAGGTATTTTATCTTAACAAAAACACGTATGTAGGTACATTAAGGGGCCAGCCAGCGGCCGAGAATTCATATTTCGTCGAAAGATGTTCTTACGATCGTACAGGGCTGTTCCAATGAGAAAGATTAATTATTCTCCGCACCAGATTTTATAAAAAATAACTCAATATCGATTTTAATTCATTCAAAATTGCTTTAAAGTATACCCACATTAAAAAATGCCGAAATGTGTGATGATAAAACTATTATAATTATGTAGTTTGTAATTATTTTTTTATCATAAATATTTATAATGTTTCAATAATATCTAAGCAAAATATGAATGTAAAAAAACTTAAATATATATTAGTTTGTAAGACCGTAAATAAATAGACAAACTGAGGTATTTTCGTCACAAAACACGTGTTCTTTTTTTAAATGATTTTATTTAAACTAAAATTATAATTCTGAAATATAGCTTTCCCAGATAATTTACTGATTTATTTTACTGCATGATTATATGATTTGATATGTGTGTTGTATAATACAAAATTTTGATAAAAAATTTAACAAATCTGCCAACGACCTACGGTAAAACCTTATTGTACTAAAAAGAAACAGATTTTCTCTAAATTTAAAACTAAGCTCTACTAGATAAAAGAACAGTCTTTCGAAATCCGTTTTTAATTTTTTGTGGAAAAGAGTCGATATGTACCTCTAAAATTTGATTTGAAAATGACATATTTCCGGTTTTGTCTGGTTATTCCCTCGGATCTATTGTTTCTACCTACATAATCTGCTAAATCATAAATTAGATGGTCCCGAATTGCTATCCGTTATTGGTTTAAATGTTCCGACAAGGCATACCAGGCACACTACGCTTCTTCGTACTGAAGCCAACAACATTAATGCAGCCAACAACTCACCAATTACTCACGCAATCACAACATATACCAACTACAAAACATTACTAAACTTAGACATTTGTCATGATTTCTTGCTAACACACAAAACTAATTTATTAAATTTCGTAAATATTTACGTATTTTTTATTATTAGGTACTCACACATTCATAAGTTATTATTAGTTATTATTTTAGAACCGTTCTCATCTCAGGCGAAATTACCTAATGATATTGTGACATTTTTGGACTCAATTTGGGTGGCGGGTATGGGTACCGCCACTCCATTTATTGTATAACCAACACCTCTGCCCTAGGTCACCCCATCATAAGCTACATTTGGTGCCTTAGCAAGGGTGCCCGGGTTCATCAGGTGATGTGTGTGTGATAGGCTCTCAGGGAAAGTATTTTCTTTAAGTCGAACAACACATTTTAACTTTGGTTGTGAAATCTACCTATAATTTACATTAATAATGTAGGTGACACACACAGCTATATAAGCACGAGCAGATATCTGTTGAACCGCGAGCGCTCATGTATTGTACCGTCACACGACGCTTTCAATTATTTCTTCCTATGGTCGGAGAGGGGGTCAGGTGAATTAGACAGCTACCACGAAATGCCATTTCTTTGTACTGAATCCGTCAACTTGAAATATGTCATCCACCCGTTTAGGCAGCTCCGTAATTCAAAATAACCCCCCCCCCCCCCCCCTCCTGTTTTCGGAGGAGAGGGGGTCGCATAAATTTTCACAAATCGTCTCAGGAGCGATTACGGCGTAAGATCTGTATTGTCTATGGTTGATCTACGCTAGGGATGTGAAAAATTAATCGGTTATGAAGAAATCGATTACAAATCATTTTTCTCCAGCAAAAATCGATTTAATTAAGCGATTTTAATTTTCTAAAAAAATTATTATTTATAAATAATAATTTTCTAAAAAAATTATTATTTATAAATCGATTATTTATATTTCTTTTTTTTTACGTGAGCTCCACACAGGAGGCCCTGAGGAAAACAATTTCACTCAGGGCCTATGTCATCTTTGGGGATGCTGTGTGGAGGGTTTTTCAAGGAAAGGAAGGAGAGGAGAGTTCTGGGAAGGAAAAGGGTTTAAGGGGTGGGTAGGAATCTGGGGTTCAGTGTGTCTTGGTCATCCGCCTCCAAGACCTAGACAAACCTCACCCCATGAACCCGGGCACCCCTGCTAAATCACCAAACGTAGC
This sequence comes from Limnephilus marmoratus, assembly GCA_917880885.1. Taxonomy (NCBI): domain Eukaryota; kingdom Metazoa; phylum Arthropoda; class Insecta; order Trichoptera; family Limnephilidae; genus Limnephilus; species Limnephilus marmoratus. Next base: position 27,340,385 of record OU862924.1, on the reverse strand, counting down.
GAACCACTTGGGGTCACCTATGGCAGAGGTGTTGGTTATCCAATAAAGGTTCCCGGGGCGGCGGTACCCATTCCCGCCTCCCATGCTAAGAAAAAGAACCGATTATTTAATAATCGATTATTTATGTAAAAGTCACATACCTAGAATTTAATTTTCTAAAAAATCGATTAATCTGCCATCGGTTTTTTTCATACTGCCGATTTTTTCCTTCGCAGCCCTACTACGCATTAGTCCGGAATCCGGAGCGCGAGCCTCTATAATGTTTATAAACAAAACATGACATTAACGCCATCTGTTCGTCTTCCATGACATTTTTTTGTGCGTTGAAAGCAGTTTAATCGAAGTTTCCCCAGTACCCAGCAGAGAGATTCATTTCAAAAGCTGGCGCCGTGTTAACTAATTCCAGGAACCGTATATTGTCCAAACGCTTACCTAAGCTCTCTTTCCTGAGCTCATTGCCCACGGATATCTAATTTGTGTTGATTATTTAAAAAAAACTTTTTATTTCTTTTGATTTTTTTTAAAGTTTCTGTTGAATATTTTTTAATTAATCAAACTGACTAAAGATATTTTCGCGTTTATTTTAATTTATCAAATTTGGAAAAAAATCGATTATTTACGTAAAAATCACATCCCTAATCTGCGCATAAACCGCTTGGGTGTAACAGGTCTGAAGGGATTGTGTGGAGAGCGTTACTTGACGTACGATGATCTTTTATATTTTATAGCGGTGTGTGGCACGGTTCTAAACGTTATACATTTTAATCTGTAGTTATCTACCAGAGGTCAAACGTTGTAATATTTTATTTTGTAATTGAGGTACAGGTAAATAAAGTCCTAACATTGATAGTGTTAACTTTGATAAGTTTTCATAGAGAGCTATGAAGAGGGTTGTCCTATGAGTATGTCGACCAAAGTTACGTATGTCACCTTAGAAGCTTAAAAGGTCGAATGTTCTCACCACTTTTAGAAGTCAAATAGGTTCGTGGACATGTCTGTTTTTCGGATAGTTGCTGCATTTTGGCTTGTAATGTGTTTATGTACCGGGGATTTCATATTAATATTAGCACAGTTTCGATAAAAATCACGGAATAAAAAATTTCTAAATTGTCATGAATCGCATCCTGATCAATTTTCTGCTTGGAAGGTAACTACGAGTTACTAACTATGCTAACTAATACACCACCAAATATTGTAATTCATTTTATGTAGCTAAGGAAAATGTCAGAAAGTATTTTTGAATTTAAGCTTTTTTTAACTTAACTTCTCACAGGACGCCCTGAGGAAAACAATTTCATTGTCATCAGAAGGTCTGGGGATGCTGTGTGGGGGGTCTTTTGAGGGAAAGGAAAGAGAAGAAGTTCTTTGCAGAAAAAAGTATGAGGCGGGATAGGAATCTGAGAGTCAGTGTATCCATGAGTGACGTATGTATGTCCACTGCGAAGGGTCAGGAGAGTCCGAGTGGAGAGATCAAACGGTCTCCCTTAATCGACTGATTAAGGGAGACTTCTCCGGATCCGAGTAGGTGGCGAAACGCATCCGCCGCCATCCATCAGAATGAAATAGAATAATCGGTCTCTTCTTTGTGCGGTGTTTCGTAGCCTCCCCACTCTTGTCTTCCTTAGTTTTATGAAAGTTTCATTTCTACCGCGTGTGAACTGCACTCTTGAAATTTTTCGTTTCATCGAGTTTCAAATCTGTGCTGAAGAAGTTTTCACTTCAAAATAAAATTTTATTTTTACACATTATTTACGAGTAAATTTAAATGTAAACAAAGCGATTCACTGGAATATCACAATAAGAAACACATTAAAAAATGAATTTATTTATAATACATACCTAAACTCAAAAGGAGGATCAAGGATGACCATAATCGGTCATCCTGACCTGTACCTGTATATCAACAGCGGCTCACTGTGCAGGACAGTTTCTATCATCCCTGGATGAATCCTTTTTAAACGACTTCAAAAAGGAGGAGGTTCTCAATTCGACTGTTTTTTTTTTTTTTTTTTTTTTTATGTTTGTTACGCCAGAACTTTTGACTAGGTGAACCGATATTGATGATTCTTTTTTTATTTGAAAGCTGATGCTTCCCGTGTGTTCCCATTTTAATTTGATCTAGTTCCGACAATAGCATCCATGAGAAAACCATATAAGTCTTAAATTTGCATAAGTATGTGCGCGACAAATGGACGAATAACTCAATATCACGTCAACCGATTTCGATGATTCTTTTTTTATTGGAAAGGATGTACTTCAAGGGTAATTTAATGAGAGTTTGGTTAGGTTCTGATTATCGGATCCATGACAAATTAACGAAACCCGGCCGAATCTCTTAATTTGACCTTAACGTCGCTATGGTCAAATTATGTCTGTCTCATATGAGCAGTACGTTTAGTAGGTTTACCCATATTCAGACAAATTAGTTAGTGTAATTCAGATTCACCAAAAATTAAAAAAATAAACAAAAATTTTAACAAAACAAAAAACGACTTCAAAAAATGCACTAAAAAGTAAAAAAATAATTTCGTATTCTTCTACAACTTTATAATCAACTTACTTTTTCTAATCATCAATATGTAGGTACGATTGTTATTTTTGGAGTCGGTGTCAGCAAAGGTACCCGGCCCGGCGGGTTCACTTGACAGCTCCCCGCGCCGCCGCGGCTCCGCTCTCGCCTCTCGCCTCGTCAAGTCGCTTGTGCGATACAAGCACACCTCACCTATAACTATGTATGTAGTTACAAACCTACCTTGACTGACACCGACTTCAAAAGTAACAATCATACCTACATATTGATGATAAGAAAAAGTAAGTTGATTATGAAGTTGTAGAAGAATACGAAATTATTTTTTTACTTTTTAGTGCATTTTTTGAAGTCGTTTTTTGTTTTGTTAAAATTTTTGTTTATTTTTAAGTGCAAACATTCCTTACATGGCCGTATAGATAGGTGACCCTTGAAACATCTAATGGCCCTAATAAAATCGGGAACATGACAGGCGTTCCACCCAAGAAATCAATGACTGCTGTCCAACAGAACCTTCCTAACCTCATGATGGACGGTAACAACCATGTAGGTACGTTTTTAGATTTACACGGTCAAAAGCATTTTCGTTATTTGTTTTTGGGGTGTTACGCCGTGTTGTGCTACCTCCTTCTTGAGCCAACGTTTCGGACAGTCATCAGTGTCCATCATCAGAGCAGACTGGCTCGCAGACCTAGATGTCCCCCTCTGACCCCCCATCATACGAAAGAAGAAGAAGAATGGTTGTGATGTCACTCCGAAATCTATAACACCCGATATGGATGTCTGTGTAGCTATAATTTTGTCAATTTTAATAAACCGCATACACGAGCGGACGATCTCCAAAAGGATATCGGAACACTTTCGAGCGTGTGAACTTGGCCACCCTGACAAATCGGCAATCGCCGAGCATTTAATTGAAACCGGCCATTACTTTGGATTTGTTCGTGAAGTCCTAGGAAGACCCAAAACTTATAGAGCACGCCTAATTACAGAGGCAATTGAAATTCATAAAAATCCTATTAACATTAATAGAGACACGGAGCTAAGCTCAATAGTTCTTGGTATCCGGTAATTGACGGCTACACCAAAGCTAAATGCAGAAAACCATCTTCAAGTATACTGTAATGCCAGCTCACAGTGGAGTGGAGCTGGCAACACGGTATTGCTTCGAAGTACTTAAGCACACATTTCACCACTAACATTTACACATCTGCCCTGATGATGGACACTGTAACGCTGTCCGAAACGTTGGATAAAGGAGGAGGTAGCGCAACACGGCATAACACCCCAAAAACAAATAACAAAAATACTTTTGGCCGTGAAAACCTAAAATCATATCCAACCGCTTACACGTTCAAGAGAGGAGACAATCCAGATTTGCTCCATTTGCGGTGAATCCCCAATCCTCGTCCTTTTTCCATGATCTTACTTCAAAGGCTGTTCAATTGTAGCTAAGGTAACAGAAGTACTAGGTGCTGGTATAGTTTCTTTCTCAGAATTACTATCATCCAGAGAGGAAACATTCGAGGGAATTGTTAGTAACTAAACAAAGCCAATTGCTCATATAATAAATATTAGTTTGAAGAAAGGTATATTCCCAAACAACTATAAGAAAACTATTGTCACCCCTATTTTTAAATCTGGAGACGTAAAAAATATTTCCAACTATCGTCCCATAGCACTCGCATCAAACATAACAAAAATCTACGAAAAAATTGTTAAAAAACAACTTAACAACTACATAAAATCAAAGAAGATAATGAGCCCAAACCAATTTGGATTTAGAGACAATCTCAGCACCCAAGACGCGATTGCTAAATTAACATCAACAAATGCAAAGGTTAGACAACGGGGAAAAGTGCCTTGGTATCTTCATCGATCTCCGCAAGGCATTTGATAGCATATCACATTCCAAACTTAACGAAAAATTAATGCAAATTGGATTGGACGGAATAGTGCTATCATGGTTCCAAAGTTATTTGAAAGAGAGACTTCAATATGTCAAAATAAATAATACACTAAGTGAACACAAAACCTCATCTTTTGGTATACCACAAGGAACTGTCATCGGTCCAATCCTTTTTATAATTATATGTAAACCAAATGTTCACTATTCCTATAGATGGAGATATTATATCATATGCAGACGATACTGTGGTTATCACTAGAGGGAAATCATGGGAAGAAGCTACGAGTAAAGCAAATATCAATATAAACATACTCAAAACATGGTTTGACCTTAATTGTCTCTCACTAAACACTGAGAAAACATATTTTATCCCATTCTCTTTGAAAGAAAAAAATGTCGAAAACATTATTACAATTAAAATCCATTCATCACAATGTGAAAACAAAAAGGAATGCGACAGTGCAATTTGTTTACAAATAACATGCAAAAATAGTATAAAGTATCTGAGTGTCACAGTAGATAGACACTTAAAATGGAAAGAACAATTCCAAAATACAGTAACCAGAATAAGAAAACTTATATACATATTTATTAGACTGAGAAACATCTTATCCTCCAGTACGATTAAAACTATCTATTTCTCTCTTGCCCAATCTATTCTACAATATGGTAAAATCGGATGGGGAGGGACCTTCAAAACTAACCTCTTACCTGTAGAAAGGGTACAGAGGTTGATTTTAAAAGTCATCTTACGAAAACCGTCTGTATTTCCATCAACACAGCTATTTAACTCTTTTAGGGTTCTCAGTTTAAATAAAAATAATTAAAAAAAAACTCATTATTACAAACTCATAAAGATCATTTCAATCCATCAACAACAACATTCACAAACATAAACAACCGACCACGATCACGTGGCAATTTAGAAATTCCAAAATTTAAAACAAGTGCTTCCCAACACCACTATGCTTATCAAGGAATAAAAATTTTCAATGCTCTCCCGTATAAAATCAAGTCTGAAAAAAATTATAAAGTTTTTAAATCCCAAATAAAACAACTAATAGACCAACCCGACATTAATTAGAAGTTTTAAATTCATCATCACAATATTAACAAAAAAATAACTAGAACATATCCTCTAAAAATATTTCATCAGCATATCAAATTGAAAGCAAAGTACATACGCGTTATTTATAGGCACAAAATTGTTACAACTTTATCATATGTACCTACTTTTACAATACTGTCAACCCATCCATTTCAAATATGTTTCTAAACCAATGCTATGTACCTACTACCTACTTACAATCTACCTATTGAGTAAATACAATAATATTATTTTTATTTCTGATATATCTATGCCTGTATTATCTTATATTGTATCCTATTCCAATTTAACTCTTATTTACTTCAAGTTCATTATGTCGACTTGTCTTCATGTATATATGTATATATATTTTTTTAAACATAAGTACTTGTAATAACATACTCTCTGTACCTATTAGCATTTTACAATGGCACTCTCCAAAATTCAAGAACGAGAAATGTTTTCTCTTTTGAATTGGGTAGTTTCGTTAAAAAGAAATTTATTGTAATTAGTTTTAAGAACCATATGTTTTTCTACAAATCTGTATATGTATGTATTTTTTTTAAATAAAAAAAATAAGTAAATAAACCTGGCCACACAAGCGTTTCGGTAAGAGCCAAAAATATTTAGTTCACTTTTGTGAACTAAATTGACCCGGTTAAAAGACCAACATTCAGAATGGAAACATTGCTTGAAACGGCTTTTTCCGTTTTTGTGAACAGGTTTTGATTATCCTTGGACTTTTCAACCTTCCTTTCTCTTACAACATAATCCAATTGGGGACGCCATAGTCCCGTTTGCTCCGTGCAGTTGGGACTTTGATATTCACAAAAACTATATTTTACCCCTTTTCGTCCCTCTACTCTGAATCCTTCAACATCATTATATTTCTCAATAGATTTTCATAGACTGACAAACTCCTGACAGTGTAAGCCTTGTAGGTGTAAAAAATACACTAAAAGCTTTCATCAAATTAACGAGTCATGATTTTTTTAAGCAGTCCATTATTCAAAGTATTAAAAATATAACGCTAACGTCACTGCCTTATCATATTATGTGGGTGGCGGGAGGGATCTCATTCCAGACACTCCCCCCCCCCCAGGGAGAGGGGGGAGGGGGAGGTTGCATTAGCCAAGTAAACTCTCCCGGGAAAACAATGCACTTATTCCGTGCAAGAACAATGTGCAATCTGTTGGTACAACATACGCCCCTGTAGACTATGGATGGAACGTAAAACAAACCAGAGTATTAAATTTGAATTTTAGGTAGGTACTGGGTACAACACACCCAATATATATGTAAGTTCAAGAAGTGTGAACTATACCAATTTGATCGAAAACTAATGCTGTCAAATTACACAAACGACACGTTATTAAAGAAAGAATAATTGCGTGGAACGAAATTTTCAGTCAAGCTTTTAAAACTAGAAGTTCAAGAAATATCAAGTTCTAGAAATAACGTACGGTCATAAATTGAATTATTAATATTTTTATATTAACTCCACACAGGAAACCCTAAAGAAAATATTTTCCTTTTGTGTGAAGGGGGTTTTAAGCATATTAATCTGCGGGAATCTGCAGGTTTCTGTGCAGGAGTAACAGACCTATGAATCCATTCCTCCCACTGCACAAAATTAGCTTGCCACTTGGGATGACCTATGGCAGTGGTTGATTATCCAATGAACATTTTTATATGAAACATTTTAGGTATAAATGTAGTCCTTCTGACTAGGAGATCCTGGGATGAAGGGGACTATGTTTTGGATAAGTTTTCAGTGACTTCTATGTCTTAACTTCATGGTTTGGATAAGGTTTTCCAGAAGCTTCTACGACGATGTTTTAAATATACTAATAAGTTCATTTTCCGATAGTTCCTTCAGCCAACATTTAATGTCCTTAATGTATCTATTTTTTGTTATACTGTGTAGGTGGGATTTTGTTATATTTTATTTTATTTTATTTTATTTTATTTTTTTTATTTTTTTTTTTTTTTTTTTTTTTTTTTTTTTTTTTTTTTTTTTTTTTTTTTTTTTTTTTTTTTTTTTTTTTTTTTTTTTTTTTTTTTTTTTTTTACAGTGAATACCGCACAAGAATCTCAACTGCTCCCGTCTGGAGCCAGTGAGACTATGGCATCCCCAATTGGGGTATGTTGTGAGGCTGAAGGTAGCGGGGAGGGGAAGGAGGTGGGGAAGAGGAAGGTTGGGAAGTACCTGGCTATTCAGATCTGGTCACTAAACACGGCTAAAGCCATTTTCAAGCAACGTTTCAATTCTGAATGGTGGTCTTACACCAGGGCGATACTAATAGTATCTTCCACTCTGGAACATGCCGCAAATATACTATATATTATTTTAAATGAATTAATTGTGAAATAACACAAATTAATCAAATAAAATTTATTTGCGCATGCCGGGTTCGAACCCGCGACCTCCGGAATGTGAGTCAAGAGTCTTAGCCACTGGACTACGGAGTTACGGGTTATATAACTTTACTGCTAAATATTCAGAACTGCTTTGTCCAAACGCATAGAGTTACGCTTTGGTATCATTAAGAATGTCTGTTTGTTTGTCTCTGTTCTATGAGTATGTGAGGTGTCTGCCTCTGAATAATTTTTGAAGTGATGTACTAGAATGTTTTTGGTATAGATTTTCTGTAAACTTGGAACATCAAACTGTTTAAAAATTTATTTTGTTGACGTCCTTATGGGGACGTTAACATGGTCTTTATGATGCAATACTGAGTTACCTTCAGTTGTTTTATGTGTTTTGAGGCTGCAGAGCCCCTTCCTATTACTCCATATTCCAATTGAGGGTGGCATAAAGTTTAAACATAATATTTATTTTCGTTTTCATGTAGTGGTGTTGATGGGATGCTGACGTTATTCAGCCAATCGACGACACAGGGAGTCACTTGGTTCGGTAAAGACATTCTTCCACCATGACTATAATGTATTACATGAAAGATTGGAATTATTGATTACCTTTTATCGCTTTTCATTGTCATAACTTTTTTAGCCTTACTTGATTTTCAAAAATACAGATTCTTTTAACTTACCGATTTTTTTGAACCAGGATGAAATCTGACCAAAAGAGGCAAAGGTTTACGTTTCGCATATTTCAAGTTAAGTAAATGTTTGGAAATGTTTGTAGGCAAAATACGTTAAAATGCGTTAGCAATTTGGGAGGCATGTATGGGTACCCCATGAGGCATGGTTCATCCCAAGTAGTTTGTTACGTTTGGTGACTTAGCAGAGGTACCCGGCAGTAGCGGTCCATGAGTTTTCGGTGAGCTAGAATGCTAAGATTGAAAAATACGACATTACTGAAGTTGTTGTAGCTGAAAATACATCTTTTTTTTAATTTCAACTTTTTGTATGAAGATCTTTCAGTGTGTGGAAGCGGCGCATCCCTTGACTGAAAGAATCCTGAAGATTTTCATGCAAAAAGTTGAAATAAAAAAAAATAAAAAAACATTTTCAGCTTCAACAACGTGAATAACGTCATATTTTTCAATCTTAGCGCTCTAGCTTACTGAAAACTCACAGACCGCCACTGGTGCCCGGGTTCATAAGGTGAGGTTTGTCTAGGTCTTGGTGGTGAAGCATAAGCCCACTTACTGCGTGGCGGGCCGGATGGGGGATATTGGGTAAAAAAGGCCTAACCAAGACCTCTCCAGCTGCACCCATCGCCTTGCAGCGCAGTGGGAGGGATGGATTCATCGTCCGTCACTCTCAGATACAACGACCTGCAGATTCCTGCCTACCATCATACCTTTTTTCTTCCCCACGATTTTTTTCCCTCAAATCCTCGAGTGCGGAGGGAGCACTGATAAAAAAGTTTAATAGAATATTAGAAACTCAAGAGTATTCCAATATAAAGCTTTTTTTTAATACTGGTTTTATATTATGGTACCTTTCTTAATCCTTAAAAAGGCTTGGCAAATTTACAGAAACATTCTTCATTATTCTCATTACCGAGAATTGTTTTAAAAAAACAGCTTAATTTGCCTTTGGTTATTTCGCAGTACAAAGATTTCGTAGAAAATCTAAAACACTATCGTGAAAATAAGTTTTACCAAAAATCTTTGAAGATCCATCTTAAAAAATTGTATAAAAGGTATTCGATCACGTTTAGTTTATTATTTATTTATTTAATACAAACAGCATAAGTATGCCATAAACATTAATTACATGTCACAAATTCATATTCAAAATATTAGTAATGTTAAAACACTCTATGTATAACAGTTAATTGTGACGGTACATTGGCAAGTGACACCAGAGATACATTTACATGCAAAACTCTATAATACAAATAAAATTAATATTGATTAAAAAAATATGATAACATAGCCTTCTTGTTCCTATGTGCCGTGCAGTTAAATAGATCTATCACATCTGCATATCTATTAGTAACTTCATGCAACCTAGGTGAAGTGAGTGTTTCGTATACTCAGTCCGATTATTGTTGCATTTAAAAGGGATTTTAGAAGGAGTGGTTCTCGTGGGAATATGAAATTCAATGAGCTTAGTTAAATCAGTACTGTCTGTTCTACTATTTACAATGTTTATGTTATATAATATGACCATCTATCTATATTTTATTAAAGCAAACATCTTCAGGTTACGATTGATCCAACGATATTCGAATTCCTCCTCCTAACATCATCATAGTGAAAAAGGTTGCTTGTGTAATGATGGAGAACGAACCTATTAGGATCAAAGCAGCGAGCTGAAGTGCGACTATTTGGACCACACAACCAATAAACTGCCATTTTTATAATTACTTGTAAAACAGTCCATTCTCTACCTCTTACTAAAGTTGTATACTACTCGTATCATGTATAGTGCGCGTCAAAGTTAAATGATACGATCTATTCTCGCACATGTACAAATAGTTTACTGATTTTACAATTACCCTAAGCGAAAGAGAAAGATGCGTAAAACATACGTGCGACAGAGAAAGGCGTGCACGGGAGGCATGCCGTTTTTACCTTAACGGATTACATGCAGTTAAAATTTTCAAGAAATTATAAGTACACACAGAAAATTTCAAGTCAATCCAGCGATTATTTTTGAAGTTATACGCATATTTGTAAAGACGTTTCAGAGCATTTGAAAGTAGGAGGCAAACTTTAAACGCGTTTTTCTCAAAACTGCATTGTTAAAGTTGGTGACCAAGATGTCTCGGAAACGGCTGAACCGATCAGTCTCAAATTTTAAAACAAGCTTCTTTAGTAGGTATTCTTTTAGTTATTTCGAATGTCGGTTCTCACCGATAAATATCTTATTTTTATAAACAACTTATGTCCAAAATTTTGGCCAAAAACCGATATTTTTTTGAGAAGCCGCCATTTTGTCGAAAAAATTTGTTTTTCTTCGTCCACCGACTAACTAGAAGATTATACATTACTTTAACTTTTATAATCCGTTTGGTTTTTAAATTTTAAACCATCCAGTCTAGAGATATATTGGTCACCGCAAGATGCCTTTTTTGAGAGGAGTTTCTGGAGATCAGCTATAGCCGCTTTCAAAATTATTATTTTTACAAATACAAAAATGTTTAAATACAGTTGAAAGTTACCATAATATGTGTACACATTTTGACATTAATAAATATAAAGGTATTCTCAGAAAAATATCTTGAAAAATCGCTTTTTTGGACCTCTTAACTATATATAACCCTCTAAACTCGCTTTTAGCAATTACTTAAAGCAATTACTTGATACCGTATTTTCAAAGGTAATGATAATAAGGAACTCCAGTTCGTTTTAAAATCTCGCTCACTTTTTGCTTTGCCTCCAAAGTGACCAGTGGATGAAGGAACAAATTCATCAACCATTTAAAGGTTAGGCTTTATCCTGTCTCTCGTTTCCCAGTGATAAAAAAACCGCAATCGTAAATAGTAAAAATAAACTAAACTACAAGAAGAGTAGTATAGAAAGACTCCGGGTTCAGTACAACAACGCCTTCCGCATTAATGTTTGGTCTCCCCAGATATTGCAGCGTTTCCCGGATGTTCACGGAGGGGCGAGTTCCCGGCTATGCAGCCCTTATTAGATCCAGGGTGGCAGGAATGAGGGAAAGGATAAGCAGTTCTGGAAATATCCTCGTCATGGAAACCCGCCTCAGTCCATCATCCAGCATTGATGCACACTGGAGAAAAATACTGACTCCTAATGTGGTCACAGAATCCTAAAAGCCAATTATATTTTCTTTTGTTAATACCTTTTCTTTCATGTATAATCATATTCACCTGCTTTTCTTTTTTTTTCTCTTTAAAATACTTTGTGTTTGTATTATAACCCTTATGGAATGTGTGGGACTGCACTATCCCCCCACATACCGGAATAAACATTTATTATAAACGCTTCAGATTTTATGTCCGGGTTAAATCGTTCCAGCAGGACGCATGCTTTTTTCACGCACGGACCTTTCACGCATTTTTCCACAAATGATCACCTAGTCAACCCACGTTATGCACTTGCACTATATAAGTATATAAATACAAAATAATACAAGAACAACATGTCAAAGAGACCAAATGGGAAAATAAGTCACCGACTACAGATATTTTCATATCAGAGGTTCGGCTCGGTGGAACTCCTAATTGGACCTATAAATCCTACTGATCCCTCAATATAAATATTTAAAAATCTAAATTATTATTATTATTACTAAGTGTTTTACAGTTCACTTAAGTTGCCAATCGAGCACTAGACACTCAGCACGTTTGAAAAATATGTGCGTTATATTTAATTAATCAATTGTGAAATAACACAACTTAATCAAATTAAATTTACCTCGGGATTTGAACACGCTATCTCCGGATTGCTGGTCGAGACCTTACCCTCCAAAGAATACAAATTCCTGCTTATCTCGACGTGTCATAACAATACAACCTTGTAATTTTAAAAAACTTTCCATAATTTAATGGAGATTTAAAATGTTTGAACAAAACAAATTTATTCAGCGCTTTATAAAAGCTTCACAAAATCTACCTTTACCTCCAACCTCTAAGCCGGTGAAAACAATAAATATTTTAATGTGACGGCGGTAATGGAGGATGTTTTTATAATCATTTTAATAATTTTACTCTCACTGAGGACCTTGGCAGGATGGGAGGGATATGCTGGAGGAGGGGATGGGGTAGGGACAAAGGAGGATTAGAGGGAAGAGAAGTAACTATCAGCGGAACTGTGCCAGACCTATTAGGGTCCAGTTATACCTACTATTAAATTCCCGGTACTGGGTGATTGCTAAATTATTTTTACCTGTGGAAAGATATTATTTTATTGAAGGCGATCGAATAGTCCAGGAAAAAATCGAAATCGGAATTCATGCCCCTTCATGGAAGGAGTTTAAAAATACTTGAGAAAAAGCTTTTGAAAAAGTTGGAAAAAGAATTAGAGTTTTTTTTACGGGTTGACTTCGTAAAGGCATGTAAAAAATATTAATATTTTTTTAACGCATTGTTTATTGTAATAAAACGGAAATTTAAATTTGATTTCACGGAACCAAGCGGCGCGGATCCTAACGTCTATTTCCCGCTCCGGCCGGGGCCCGACTGACAGAAAATGGGTGTGGCAAGTCAGTAGTTCTTGGGTGGACCGCGTAAGGTTCACTTTGAAAATCCAAATTCGTCGACTGCCGATTGTCGCCGTGATGTCAAAATGCGAAAATGCCTATTGTATTATGTTTTGTGAAGTTCGGGCGTAATTATCAATTTTTTATGCGATTATTATAAAAGAAACTGAATTTGCTACATTAAACAATAAAACCATATCCGAAATGGGGTTTATAAGTAGGAGAGTTTGCACTTGAAAGCGATTTTTTATAGACCTAATACTTATAAAAAAAATCTAGGCGTATCTAAAGACTTACTAAAAAAATACCACGCGAACCACTTGAGGTGACCTGTGGCAGAGGTGTTGGTTATCCAATAAATGGTTCCCGAGACGGCGGTACCCATATATATTTATATGTAAGTGGAAAAACTGTGCACAAATAAGCTGATAGTTTTACGCTGTTCAAGGCTACACCAGTGTGTTTTACATTTGATTACTGTTTTTTATTTATTTTACAAAAACATAAGTCAAAATATTGTAAAGGCGATAATAAATTACAAAAAATATAGATCACATAGGTAAAATTGGGTAGTGTCAGCAACTGCTTAATTTTTTCGCCTATATGAAAAGACTTTCCAACCACCCTACAAAAGTCTATGATTCAGATTTTACGGAGAAAGAGTGTTTCGGAACGGAGAGCTGAATAATTAACCTGATAAGCTTAGCGGCGGTGGCAGAGGGCAGGCAAAGAGAGGAGCAAGGGGAGGGTTGGTGGGAGGCGGTGACCCCCAGCGGTCAAACTGTCTGGCCGGGGATTTGCTGGCGTTTCCTCCCTCAGATATTCCACTGTTTGCTAAAAAACTTATACTTGTTATTTATTTATGCCCAACTGGCCCTATCACATTTGCAAACTACTTATCAAATAATAATATGAATATTGAAATAAAAATCAAAACAGAGTTCTTATCATAGACATGTGAATATTAATAGACCAGAACATAAAGGTGAGGGGAGGAAACCAACTACAGCGGGGCGCAGAGCGGGAAGATGAATTCGGTGATATGTGATTCGTCAATAACTCAATCTGAGAGCATACGGGCATCTCGCATTATAATATCACCATTTAGTTCTTAAAAGTAAACTCTGCTCTTGAATGAATAGACCTTTTTACATGGGAGCGCGAATTGCTCGCCGCGAAATGAACAAATTTACAAATTCCAAATACAGCAAAGTAAAGTTCGCCTATTTTCATAGTCCAATATTTTGTTGACGTATTTAGTTAAGACACTTTTACAAATGTTTCATAATTTACTTTCCCCACAAAACAGCGACGAGCACACGCCATGTGTCTCGAGTGATAGTGTGTGTTACAAAAACGACCATATTATGTGATCTGAATAAGCTTATAATGAAGTAAAATAATGCTTGCCTATGGAATGTAATACGACAATTGGGTTTATTCTCTTTTTCGCTTCTATTTTTACACGTTTTCAAAACACAAGCTTCTATTTTTGCCGTGTTATTTCGTAAAATGCACCGATGAGTGCTCGACGCTGGCTCGCAGAAGAATGACGTCGTCACATTTTTTAGATTCACGCGAAGCCATACTCGAACCCAGCCGGTTCCAATGGAACCGGTATGGGGAGGGGGAAATAATACGCTTTTATCGCTTAGGGCAGGTCTATTAATATTCATATGTCTATGGTTCTTATGCATAATGGACCCGTGAAATATCCGTCGTAAGCCCTTCAATATTTGAACCAACCCAATTACTAAAATGATCACCGTTTATTATGTGTATTTCTAATACACGTATCTATACCTAAATATCTTTGGTCTTTAAAATGTGTAGAGCCGGTGTATATTTGAGTAATTTTCAATGTTTTTTTAATTTATGTAACTGTAATGAAAAAACTTGTATCTTTTGTTAAACACTTTGTATTCGCAGATGATACGGCATTGGTCATATCACATAAAGATCTAAAAATTGCAAATGAACTCATGCAAATTGACTTTAATCAACTTTGTAAATGATAGTCCAATCACGACTTTCTTACAATATAGTATGCTGGGGATCCTGTCTAAAGTTCAATGTAGAACCACTAAATATTGCTCACAAATTAATTCTTAAAGTCATATACAAAAAAAATTTCGTTATCCATCTAAAATACTTTACAAGGAATCTAATGTTATGTTTTTATACACATAACATTTGATTCCTTGTAAAGTAGTTTAGATGGATAACGAACATGACTTTGACTTTAACATGTACATGACTTTAAGTACATCTGTACATTACTAAAATAATTTGTAGATTATTTATCAATACTAAATCTGCAGAAAGAACCCAACAAATCCATACAACTAGAATTGGCTCAACAATGAACTTTATGGCAATACATACTAAAATATCTTTTGGCCAAAGAAACTATTTATACCAAGCTCCACTTATGTTTAATATTCTGCCAGACTACATTAAATCTTCCAATTCATTAGCTAAATTTAAAAAGAATGTTAAGATATCTGTGTTAACAGGGGATTGGCATACTATTTTTTCATCCTTGTCCTTTTTTAAGTAATAAGATTTCAATTTTTAACTAATAAGATTTGTTTTTTAATAATATTTGTTTTTTGAATAATAAGCTTTATTTTAAATAAATAGATTTTATTTGATTTTATCACCCTAGATGTTTTGAACTAGCTTTGTTTCTTGGTGGGTATAGTAATTAAAGATTTATTTATGGTCTATATTGTAACAAATCATACTTAAATTACCCATCTGGTCACTAATATGATATTTTTATTTCTTACTTTATTATAATATTTTAGTGTTTTAAATGTACCTAGTGTATTTTATGTGTGTAAAATCACTCAAAGTTAACCTCAACACAGGCTGTTAGTCCTAGTGAGGTTCATTTTTTTGTTGTATGTAAAAATAAAAAATGAGAATGTATGGTGAGAAGTTATAAATAAATAAATAACATGATGCATGACTATTAATAAATGCTAAAAAAAAAAACAAAGTAATGTTTATAAGATCACCTAATGCCAAATTACAATTTAATCCTAATATTATTTCTCATAATTTTAATTGCATCCATAAAAATATTCCAACTAGGTAATTGTAAATGTGAAAGCTTAGAATTAGTTACGGAATATATATGTATCTTGGTGTTACAGTAGATTTTTTTTAACGGGACAAACATTAAAAAACCTGTAAAAGACTCAGATCAATTGCTGGCAGAATGTACACAGAAAATTTTCCTAATTATTGAAACATTTAAAATAATGCATCACTGGCAGAATCTATTATAAGATATGGATTAACAATATGGGGAAATACTACTCTAACAAATCTGAAACAAGTCCAAGTTGTACAAAACGCAATTGTAAAATTATTAGTCGTCCCTAATATTTTCAAACAGAGACATAATTCACTATTGTTGTTTCAGAGTGCCAAAATTTTACCTAAGGCAAAAATTACAATTCAGCATATATTTACCCCGCAGCATAGAACATAAATACAGCACTAGATTCACGCGCAACGACGGGTTAATAGTTCCGAAATTTAATAATAAGTACGGACAGAGAACGTTTGAATATATCATACCGAAGATATTTAATTTATTACCTGACAGTCCTGGCGCTATAAAGCAATGTAATTCTATGAATAAGGTTAAATATTAAATGTATGAAAAAATGTTGAATCTGTAGATATAGTCGTAAGATGTAAATTATAACTTTTAAAATGTATATGTAACTAAACTATAAGCACTTGTTGACAAGCCATTTCAATTGGCTTAGCAGGACTTGTTTGTTGATATGTATTAACTATTTTTTCAATAAAAAAATAAAAAAAATAATATTTAAAAACATGTACCATTTACAAAACAATATTTACTTATTTAAATTAATAAATTACTTCGTTTTTACCACTTTTATTGTTTACAAAACCAACATGTTTCGTGAGCAATGCTCACTTCTTCAGGGTTTTTATTGATACTAATTATAAATAATAGACGTAGACAATGGTGTCAATTGAAAAAGAATGGACATAGACAATGGTATCAATGAAAATATGAGAGTGGGTAGAGGAGAGAGGGGCAATGGGAGACAATTTACAAAGGGAACAGGTTTAATATTGGGTCATTTAAGAACAATTTTTGGTTATTAATAATATTCAAATTCGCATTAACACTCTTTCGGATTTCTAAAATTTCTAGTTTATCCAACTGAATGCCATTGACATTACAATGCATTAATTCTATTCCACTATTGAAGTCAAAGGTGTGACTGATTTCCACCAAATGGTTGGCAAACTCCGAGAAAGTGTTTTTAACTACGTCTATTATTTATAATTAGTATCAATAAAAAACCCTGAAGAAGTGAGCATTGCTCACGAAACATGTTGGTTTTGTAAACAATAAAAGTGGTAAAAACGAAGTAATTTATTAATTTAAATCAAAATGGTGCCACAAAATAAGTTTCCTGTGTTAGAAGAAGTGATTTACTTATTTATTAATTAAACGCCCTAATTGGCTTTCAAATTATCTATTAAAAGTTGTTTGTATCACCGTTGTAAAATAAAAATAATGAAATAAACAACAAATGGGCCTGATAGTTGAAACAAATGGTGGTTGGTAAAAATTGCGGCCAAGCAATTTTCCCTCCTATGAGGCGCCTTAATCGTACCGAAGGTATATTTTGGAAAAACGTAAAAATTCCTATTTTGATTAAAGATTTTCAAGTTTCTATGATTGTTGATTAAAAGGCAATTATATAAAGATCCAATAAATGCAGAAGATTTTTTTATTTCATTCGAATTGAATATTACAGTATTATTTCCTTAGGGGGGTATGACTTAAGGCTCTGCAATCGGGCTCGAAAAGAAGAAAATGGAGAGATACAAAATTACGAATGTTAGAGGAGAGCGCTAACATTTACAGCGACAAAATCGATGCGAATAATTGCGAAAATGTTTAATAACACACGACTCGTTTAAAATAGAGCAAAAATCTCGCGGGCATTATCTTAAACAGCATTTAAAGAAACACTGTGATTTTTTTCATACAACATATAACTTGTAAAATAACTGAAACAAACGTGTTAATAATAATTTTTGGAGCATACTTTGCGATTTTTTTCTATCGAGGGAGATTTATATAATTTGCGTTTCGGCGTGGGCTAAGTCTAGATATTATCTTCAAGAATAACATATATTTTTTTAAAAGCTTTAAAATTTACCGTGTTTAAGGAAAATATGTAATAAATCGGTAGAAATCCGGGTTGCGGGCCCTTAAGCAACCTTACCCTATTCCTATAAAGTGAAGATAAATAAATCAAATTAAATAATTTACCAAAAGTGTAAATTTCTACGAGATTTGGTGAATTTTACAAAATTTTGTCAAAAAGACAACATTTATTTACATATTTTGAATATTTCAAAAAGGGGAAGTGATAACGGTTAGATACGAAATGGGGGGAAATTGGGTTAAAAATACCTAGTTAGCATTTGCCTACCTACCGCCTACAGGCTGGATTGGGACACTGATTGAGGTAGACCTAACCTAGATATCTCCAGCCGGACTCTCTCGATCCATCGTATTCATCGCAGTGGGAGGGATGGATTCCTCTCCTGGACGCATTATACAGTATACACCCCTCATACCTTTTCCCTTCACAAAACTTCCTTTCCTTCATTTCTAAAAAGATCCCCCACACAGCATCTGTCACACTGACGATTTTTTTTCCTCTGGGCCTCTTGTGTAGAGCTAACGTAAAAATAAGGAATTTATGAATTTGATATTACCATTATTGTAATTTAATATTATCATGGAGAGTATTTTTATTCAAAATGAAAACATTTCACAATTTCAAAAAACGGTGAAGGACGCGTAAAACTTTTCATTCATTAGAAAAACATTCATTCATAAGTTGTATTTTCAGCTGTAAGTCTGGTAGCCAGAAAAGTCAGCGCTTCAGAAAGAAAATTTCTTTCGGAACCTTTTGTTATTTTGTAGCACTAAACTGAATACCATTTTTTTAAACGTCTAATATGTTACTTAGCACTCTTTGTTGCATGACATTAAAAATGTTGGCGATCATTATCTAAGGGTTCGTGGTTCAAAATTCAAGATTCTGTGTTCAAGGTAAGAAATCGAATTCAACCGTAAAAATTTAGGTTCAATGTTTCTCGGGGAATTTTCAAAAATTGATTTAAAAGAATTCACGTTTTATTTTAACTGAACTATTTTTCTCTTGCCTACGTTGTTATTTTGGTCACTTATCCTGACATTGAACAGTTTTATTTAAATGTGTTTATTCTGCTCTCCGTTTCCAGTCTATCGGGAAGATGGTTGTGGAATATGATGTGTATTTTGTATTCCCTCGTGGCCTCTGCCTTTTTTTACCACACAACTGCTCCCAACCACCTGGAGCAAGTGAGACTATGGCTTTTCCGATTGGGGTATTTTGTGAGGCTGAAGATAGTGGGGTGGGAAGGAGATGGAGGGAGAGAAAGGTGGAGAAGTTCCTCAAAATTGGTCACCAAACTCGGCTAAAGCCAATACAAGCAACGTTTCAATTCTGAATGATGGTCTTACACCAGAGCTCTGGAACGTGCAGCATATATATATATACCTAATTGACCGGTCAGTGTGAGTGAGTGGGCATAGAGCTTGGGTCCCACCTGGGCTTCGCGTGTTCGATTCCTCGGCTGGCTAAGTCCTTCATCAAAACACAACTAACATTTTCGGTTTTCTGTGGTGGTAGTAAGAGATTTTCAAAGATTGTTGGGTTATTCGTAACCCGGAAATGTGTGTCTTTCTTTAAAAAAAAATACTTAATATTATTTGAAATGACTAAATTGTAAAATAATATAATTCAATTTTAAAAAATTGCTTACACACGCCGGAATTTAAACCCGCGATCTTTGGATTGGTAACTGAGAGCCTTACCCCATGACCATGGAGGCCGTCTTATGTAGTGTTCGTGTATTTGTAAAGCACTTTTTTAAATAATGTTGCGTTCGTGTGTCCATGTTCTATTTTGCCTTTGCATTATTAGTAAGTTAATTTCTAGATACTTATATTTTGTTCGTGTAGGTTTGTGGATAAAAGATTCTTTATTAATTATAACTTAAAATTAATAAAGATTTTTTATAACTTTATCCTGTATTATTGAAGTGAAAACTTTTTTAGCACCTTTGTGATTTTAAACTCAATGAAACGGAAACGAGCGACACTAAAAAGAGTCAAACACATACATCTATAGGATTTAGCCTGCGAGAGAATGAGATATGTGACCTCTTTGTGCGGCGCTTCGTAGAATAAAATGTAAAATCATTTTTAAACATGGTAACTACATTATATATAATAAATAAACCCTAAAATTATCCTACTCCCGATACTCTGCATTCGTCTCATTCTCTTAAAGTTTAGTTGTCTGAAGTTTTCGCTTCTAACGCGTCTGAACTGCACACATGATTATTTTTTTGTAAAATTGGATATGATGTGTATGTTTCCCCACATTGCTAAAAGAATATGCTATCATTAGCTGGGGATCCGCATACAAAACTAATCTTTCCCCAATTGAAGTTGTGCAGAGGCTAATAATTAAAATCATATTGAAAAAACCTTCTGACTACCCAACGGATCAATTATTTAAGGAATTCCAAGTACCATCTTTCAAAGATCTATACAATAGAAATGCATTGATTCAAACTATAAAAGAAAAAGAAAAATATCAATTTATAACTGAAAACCGTACTAGACATAAATATATTTTCTCATGCCCAAAATTAAACACTTCCTTTGCACAAAATTATTATACTTATCAAGGAAGACTTATTTTCAACCGATTACCGGATGAAATTAGAAAAATTAATGATAAAATCCAATTAATAAACACTGTTAAAAATATTTTAAAGATAATATAAAAAAAAAACTAAAAAAAAGTTTCCGACTAATCTAATCTCAAGAACAACTACTTATAACTCAGTTTCCAAGTGATACTCTGTTCTTCAAATAAGTTAAATTTTGTATTGTTTTTAGCAACTAATTACATATCACAGAACTTACAACTTATTGTTTTTTACATTCACATTGTAATTTAAGAACTTAAATATAGCATTAAAAATGTACACTACTCTTCCAGACACAAGCTAATGCTTCCATGGAAGAGTGGTATTAACGTATTTTAAAATGAACATGTACGCAAATTACTACATTATCTAAATGTATATTATATTTTATATGCTAAAATAAATAAATAAATAAAAAAAAAATATTAAAAAAAAATATTAATATAATTTTTCCAAGTTATATGATAATATTGACATACCCACTTGATCGACAGCGCAATTTAAAAAATTTTCTCCGATTGCTCGATATTTTTTTGTTGAATATTTCCCGCCCACATTAAAAAAAACATACCTCTAAATTTTATTATGGAGACATACAAACTGATTATAGTTCTAGTTCTATAGAGCCAATTAATTCATCTATCTTTGTCGATTATCACATATTCGTAGGATTTATAAAAAAAAATATTATAAAATCGTAAACTTCTACTTAATTACTTACAAATGAGGGAAAATTTGCCAAAATTGGCAACAAAGCAATCCGAGGTATTTTAAATAGTGCCATATTGTGGCAAAAAGCACTCCAGTTCTTATAGTGATAAGATAACTATAATTCATTTTTCCTTAAGGACCCGCAACCCGAATTTCTACCGATTTCTTACATATCTCCCTTAAACACGGTAAGTTTTAAAGCTCTTAAAAAATATATATGTTATTCTTGAAGATAATATCTAGCCTACATTGCCCGCGCCGAAACGCAAATTATATAAAATTTCCTCGATAGAAAAAAATCGCAAAGTATGCTCCAAAAATTATTATAAACACGTTTGTTTCAGTTATTTTACAAGTTATATGTATGAAAAAATTCACAGTGTTTCTTTAAAAATGCTGTTTAAGATAATGCCCTCGAGATTTTTGCTCTATTTTAAACGAGTCGTGTTTTCTTAAACATTTTCGCAATTTTCGCATCGATTTTGTCGCTGTAAATGTTAGCACTCTCCTATAACATTCGTAATTTCGTATCTCTCCATCTTCTTCTTTTTGAGCCCGGTTGCAGAGCCTTAAAATATACCTACAATAAAAATAAATAAAGTAGCAACTTGTCCTGATGCTGCACAACTTCTATTTGTCTCGGAAACGCAACCTAAACATTTTATTTTAATGAGTATAAAATATAATAAACTTCGTGTTGTTTCGGGGCTCTATGAACTTTGCCTTGCGGAACCACATTTTGGAAACGCTGTAATATGTTAGATCGTAGGAACAAAGGTAAGAAAAAATGTTATGAATTATGAATGAACCGAGTGCTTCTTAAAATAAATCAAACTTCTTTTACGTTTTCAAAATAGAAAGTAGGTGTACCTACTTACACAAAATAATATTTTTGGTAATTTTAATACTTTAAAATATTATAACATTTCTTAGAAAACGGAAATACATTATTATATTTTGTGTATTTAATATGAAATTGGAATATTTCTTCTTCGAAAGATATTTATAGAACTAGCGTAAAAACTTTTCTCCTTTGTGGAACTAGTGTAAAAATAATGAAAACCAGGCAGAGGTCGTATCCACGTCATAATGGGTATAATAATTTTTTGGGAAGAATTCGGCCAAAACTATCTAGTAAAACTGCAATCACTATCTACAATTCGATTATTGCTCCACATTTTAACTATTGCTCAACTATCCTTTTCCTATGTAATGAACGAGAACAAAATAAGTTTCAAATTCTCCAAAACAAGGCAATGAGAATAATATTACGGCGGAATAGATTTTCAAAAGTAAACAAAATGTTAAAGGAACTGAATTGGCTAACCGTGAAACAGATGCTGACCTTGAATACGATGATATTTATACATAAAATAATTAACAACATTTTACCAAAATACTTTTCAAATAAAATTGTATTCAACAAGGACATTCACAGACATAACACAAGAACATGCAAAGAAATCAGGCTTCAAAAAAAGGATAAGGCGAATACGCAGAACAGTTTGCTGTACAGGGGGATGAAGTTGTATAACAAGCTACCAGAGACTTTGAAGTCCACACCAATTGGAAAGTTCAAGACGTATTGTAGGAGCTACATAAAATTTAGTTTGCAATATGAAATATTATAATTAATTAGAAATTTGTAAACTTAAATGTACAAATTACTAAAATAAAATTAATAAATATAAAAAAAAATAATAATAAAAAATATGGAGCATTTGTAAGAAACGTACGTGGTAAATTGCTTTCACAATATTGATGGGTTATTTTACGAGATTAGTAAATTATTTATAGTAATAACATAGCATCAATAAGAACCTACATCGATGATTCAGATGTAAAATATTTTATTTGTATACATACATTTATACATTTGTGAAATCGAAATAAAAACGCGAGTTAGTTTAAGAATTTTATTTAAAATGAAGACAATATTAGCGAAACTCAAACGAAAATATTAAAACAGAAAGTCACATCTAGGACACGAACCTAGATGTCTTTTTCTGATTTTTCAGTTAACAGTTTTTCGATTGAGTTTCGCTAATATTGTCTTCATTTAATTATACATATTTTTTTATTGAAAAAATAGATAATAAAAAAATAAAATAATACAGTTTGAGGTTTTACTCATTAAGTTAAAAATAAAAAATATTTATTTATTTATTTATTTATTTATTTACGGACAATTAGTCCAATTAACAATACATCAATAACACGAATAGAAAAAAAAAGAGAAATCACAATGAAAGGAGATTACATATAGATGAAGAGCATCGACAAAATACATATAATATAAAAGTACATATTAATATAAAAGTACATATAAAAGTACATAATTTATTATAAGCCCATATATGTACTTGTTCAGTCGAAAACATAGAAATAGTCTGAAGAAATAATTATGAAAATGTAATAACTTAAAATTGTAATGAAACAAAAGTTTAATTAGTAACATTTGAAAACAATAAACCAAAAAAATCGTTAAATAACTTTTTTCACAAAATACCAGTGGTAGGAATATATTTTTTTTTCGAAGGATCTAAAAATTCCAATTTTTAAATCCGGAATGTCACCTTACGTGACATTACAAAATATCTACTAAAACCTAACTTAACCTAACCTAATCTAACCTAAACTAATCTAACAAAAAGGGGACAAATATAATATAGACATCCTATAAAGACAATAAATTATTGTTATCTGTATTATTTTCCCTTTTTACTGTTTTTCCCATTTTACTATTTAAAAACGATAATTTATTGTCTTTACAGGATGTCTGTATTATTTTTGCCCCATTTTTTGTTAGGTTTGGTTAAGTTGTAGTAGATATTTTGTCGGAGATATTTTGTCGGGAATATTTTGTCGCGGGATGAAAACGCGCATTAGCCTTTTCTACTGTGTAATGATAATATCATATATTTTTTACGGTGAAGTTATTAACGAATAAATATGTAATTAATGTTAAAAGTCTACCTCATTCTGTGCGAATTTTGATACATAGAATAAAATAAATAAAGCTATTTTTATAACTGGCAACAGCATAACAGTAATAAAACTCTAAAGAAGGATACGTTCGCGAAATGTCTAGGAATATGATAAAAAAATATTCGACATTACAGTAGGCATCTTCTGGTTTTTTTTCGTTTTCATACAAGACGAGTGAGAAGGAAGATTTTTATGAACGGCTTTTAGGACGATCGTCGATGACGTGCGTATGATCTCTCTCTGAGGTTAGTATAATTCCATTGGTTTTTAAAAAGCACATACCCTTGATAAATCATGTAATCCTATTTTATCTACTTGTCAAGATTAACCCTAGAAAATTCATCATCACCATCTTCTTCCCCTTATTCTATTTGGGTCGGGGACCCACTGCATCGACAAGGCTCCTCCATACGTCCCTGTCTTGTGCTGATGGTTCGGCCTCCGTCCATGGCAGTCCCATCCTCTCCTCACACAGTTTCTGGAGTTGTCTCGCCCAACTGTGTCTGGGGCGGCCCACTGGACGTCTACCCTCTGGAATCGCACTCAGTATTTTCCTCGGAATTTGGTCATCAGACATTCTTAGTACATTCCCATTGCCCAAGCCACCTCAATTGCGGTTTTTCTATGAAGAGTAGCAGTGATTCAATGTTTAGATAATCTCGGATCGTCGAGTTTCTTATATGATCCCACTTCATAACCTCTGCCACTCCTCTCAAGTACCTTATTTCGGCAGCTTGGACTCTAGAGCGTGTTCGTTCGTTTAGCATCCATATCTAGTGGCCGTAAGTGAGCGTCGGGCAACCGATATTATACCCTAGAAATTTAAAGAAAAGAAACCCACATTTCAAATACAGAATTAATTTATTATTAAAATAATTTTCTGGTAAAAAAGAAATGGGTACTATAAGTACCTACTGAAGTATTTTATTTTTTTTATTTATTTTTTTTTTAATAAATTTTACAAAAATTTCATGTTTTTGTGTATAAATAAAGTTTTTTGAAAAAAAAATATAAGTACATTATTTAATACGTCTTACACCTTTTTTTTAGCAAAACTCGTGTTAAAAAGGCGGTGACAACGAATGTAGATATTAATTTTTATATAAGTTTAAATAATATATAAATTTTTTTATATACATATAGATCAATTGATGGATAATTAACAGTATACAAAGAAAAAAAATCGTATATATCATATAATATTCATCTATAGTTTTATATAATATATAAAACATAAGCAGAATGAAGAGGATATAAAAAAGAAAGCTGAAAATCAAAGAAAGAAAAAGGATATCAGATATTACAATTGTGTTATTATAATAGGTAGATGGGTACTTCAAGTACCTACTGAAGTATACTATCACAGGTAGATGGATACTTTAAGTACTTACTGAAGTATATTACCATAGGTAGATGGGTACTTCAAGTACCTACTGAAGTATATTATCACAGGTATATGGATACTTTAAGTACCTACTGAAGAAAAATAAATTTGTTTAGCTAAACGAAATATGAAAAAAATTATAACTATATCTATTAAGGTGATTTATCACTTAATTCAACCAGCTCCACTTTAGAAAACGTCTCTTTAGTTAAAAGAAGGTCCGAGTTCTAGAGTTCATTGAACCAGAGTTACCGACAGTTTAAAAAAATAGTTTTTAATGATTAATTTTATTTTCACTTCTTAGGAATATTTACCTCACATTACAGACAGGATAATTGCCTGATGAATTTATATCAACCAAACTCTTTTAACCAAAATAATATATATATATATATATATAGGTTTATGTTACGGCATTTAGTGGCTCAAAGCGTCCTTTAATTACCGGAACTTCTTGATCATTTCGACTTACTGGCTCATTTGGGCACTTAGTGGCTCATCGTTTTTTTTTTTTTAAGTCCATCATATCAAACTCGATGAGACGAGTCGAACGGTGTAAAAAAAATTTTTGAGTGAATAAATGACATTTTTACGTGGACCGTTAATGCTCCGGAATGCGTTTTTTATCAGTAAATATTCATCCATACTTAGAACATCAATTGGGTACACTTTTTATCGCATCTATAACATCACGGCATGCGACGTTGCCGGATGTTCTCGTCATACAATATCATTCAAACTCCAAGTCGTTTATCAATGCTTTGCGATATTGAACTCAATGGTTAAATTCCTCAAAATCTATTATCGCATGACATTGCTATGTCAGATTGAATCTTTTGCGATATGTTATATGTTTGCCGGTATGTTATGTTGTATTCTATCTACATAGGTAGCTACTGTCAAGCGCTCGCTGTGGACTGTTAGTTGTTTTAGAAGAACAGACATTATATTATACGAGTAATATTTAGCGGCTATTCGCGCGCTTTTTTAAAATTGAAGATTGATTTACGAATTGCTTTTATAATATCGTTATTAATTTTGTGTTAATTGTTTTTGTGTTTATTACAAGGTTGATATTATTACGTATTTTAATACACATTTATGTAGTTTTTTCTTTAATAAATAAAATATTTGCTACGTCATTCTGTATTTGTCTTTTGCGTTCTGAAAGCATAGTCAGTTGTAATGTAATGATATCTATACAGGGTTTTCTAAAAATTTCAGAAATATATTAGGTACTCATGTAATATGTTTTTTCATACAGTTATATTATTTTTTTAAAATGTTTTTTTAGTAGAACGTAATTTTTATAATGGATTATATTATCATATTTAAGAAATCTAACAAGTTTTTCATTTTAAAAAATGTTCTGTACCTAGGTAATTACTTTACGCGTGACAATTTTTCAAAAGCATTGTCTCTAGTTGTATTGAAGTAATTAAAATATGTTTTATTGTTGTTTTGGTGTATTTTATAAAAAAAAGTTATGAACAAAAATAAACAATAATTTAAAAATAAATTACAATATACGGCCTACATAGTCCAGGAGTGAGACCCTTGACTCGCAAACCGCAGGTCTCAAATTTTATTTGATTAATTTGTGTTATTTCACAATTAATTCATTTAAAATAATAAATAGTATATTTGCGGCACGTTCCAGAGTGGAAGATACTATCAATATCGCCCTGGTGTAAGTAAGACCACCATTCAAAATTGAAACGTTGCTTGAAAATGGCTTTGGCCGTGTTTGGTGTCCAGATCTGAATCGCCAGGTACTTCCCAACCTTCCTCTTCCCCACCTCCTTCCCCTCCCCACTACCTTCAGCCTCACAACATACCCCAATTGGGGATTCCATGGTGTCACTGGCTCCAGACGGGAGCAGTTGAGATTCTTGTGCGGTATTCACTGTAAAAAAAACTCCACACAGGAGGCCCTTAAGAAAACGATTTCCCTCAAGGCCTATGTCATCTAATATGCTGTGTGGAGGGTCTTTTTGAGGAGAAGAGGGAGTCAACATTGGTCTTGAAGAGACCCATGTTGTAGAAAGGGGAAAACCCAGAGGCCGGCAAATCGTTCCATAGCCGAGCTGTTGAGCACAAAAACGAATCGAAGAAGCGACCAGTTCTCATGATTTTGAATTTGATTTTGAATTTGATTTTAGATTTGATTTTGGATTTAGGGTAGGGTTCAAAAATCTTGATTATTTTGTTTTTACATGAATATCGCACAACGTAGTGGATAGGGGAAGGAGATAGGGAAGAGGAAGGTTGGGAAGTTCCTGACTATTCAGATCTGGTCACCAAACACGGCTAAAGCCATAT
Source organism: Limnephilus marmoratus (assembly GCA_917880885.1). Taxonomy (NCBI): domain Eukaryota; kingdom Metazoa; phylum Arthropoda; class Insecta; order Trichoptera; family Limnephilidae; genus Limnephilus; species Limnephilus marmoratus. Next base: position 27,312,031 of record OU862924.1, on the reverse strand, counting down.
CACGCAACATTTCAATTCTGAATGGTGGTCTTACACCAGGGCGATACTGAGAGTATCTTCCACTCTGGAAAGTGCTGCAAATATAAAATATATGTATTATTTTTACTAAATAAATTGTCAAATAACACAAATTATAATCCCGCGACCTTCGGAGTGCGAGTCAAGAGCCTTACCGCTGGACTACGCCGATAAATATACAATAGACTAATCATACCTAAGATGACTTGAATAAGGACTAATTGTAAACGAGGTATTCCAATTTGGGAAGCGGGTATGGGTACCGCCGCCCCGGGAACCATTACTGTATAACCAACACCTCTGCAAGCAGTTTGCTACGTTTGGTGACTAAGCAGGGGTGCCCGGGTTCATGGTATCAGGTTTGTCCAGGACGTGGCGGCGGATAGGTCTGCCCTGCTGCGTGGCGGGCCGGATAAGAGAGTTTGGTTGAGGGAGGCCTTTTGTCTTTTCCAGCCGGACTCTCTCGACCCATCGCCTTGCACCGCATTTGGAGGGATGGAATTTTAGGTTCGTCACTCCTAGACACATTGACCCCAGATTCCTATCCACCCCACATACCTTTTTCCTTCCCAGAACTTCCTATCCTTCCCTTCCTTAAAAAGACCCTCCACACAGCATCCCCTTAGATGACATAGGCCCTGAGGGAAATTATTTATCTCAGGGCCTCCTATGTGGAGCTACTGTAAAAAAAATGAGATTGCGAACTTCGACTACGAATCCGGAGGTCGCGGGTGAGAGATATATGAATCCATCTCTCCCACTGCATTGCAAGGCGATGGGTTGAAAGAGATTACACATCTGCCCTGATGATGGACACTGCAACGCTGTCCGAAACTTTGGCTAAAGAAGGAGGTATACACGGCATAATACCCCAAAAACTAATAACAAAAATACTTATGGCCGTGAAAATCTAAAATCACCTCTGCGATAGGTCACCCCAAGTCGTTCGCTACGTTTGGTGACTTAGCAGGGGTGCCCGGGTTCATGGGGTGAGGATTATCCGGGTCTTGGCGGCGGATGCATCTCTGCCCACCAGCTGCATGGCAGGATGGATTGGGAGAGAGTGTTGAGGGAGTCCCTTTGATTTCTCCAGCCGTACTCTCTCGGAACATAGCCTTTCACCGCAGTGGGAGGGATAGATTCCTGGACACACTGACTCCCAGATTCCTACCTACCCTTCATCCCTTTTCCTTTTCAGAACTTGCTCTCCTTCCTTTCCTAAAAAGACCCTTCACACAGCATCCCCAAAGATGACATAGGCCCTGTGGGAAATTATTTTCCTCAGGGCCTCCTGTGTTGACCTAATGTAAAAAAAACAGTCTATCCCGATCCGTCCTGCCATGCAGCTGGTGGGTAGACGCATCCGCCAACAAGACCCGGACAAACCTCATCCCATGAACCCGGACACCCCTGCTAAGTCACCAAACATAGCTTACCACTTGGAGTGACCTATGGCCAGGGCTGGGCAGTATTTGAAAAACTTGTAATTGAAATACGTATTTGAAATACAATAATATACAAATACAATGTATTTGGTAATTGGTATTTCAATTACCTGCTGCTGAGGTATTTTGTAATTTGTATTTCAAATACTTAAGGCTTCAAAATACATTTTCAAATACATTTAGTGATTTTAATAATGATAATTAAAAATAACCACACATAGATAATACATAGACTAAAAACGCTAGAATCCTGTACCTACTATTGTCCTTTGCTATAGGACTCTTTATTAATGATTATTTGTAGTTCTCTTAGGGGGCATACATTAATTATGTGAGCTCAAAAAAGGAGGGGGGGGGGGGTCCAGCAAAATCTCACGGTACTTGAAAAGAATAAACGAAGTGGTCCAAATTATCTCACCAAGGGGCGGGGGGAGTCTAGTTTGGAAGAAAAACTGCTCACCTAATTAATGTATGCCCCCTTATAATTGCTTTATAATGTACTGTACTATATTTTTTTTTACTTCATGCTAGTTATTATTATTGTCCTGTGCTATAATAGCACTGTTATTGTACATTTTGTATCATACTTGTCATTGCTTTGTATGGTACACTCTTGTATCATAGTATTAGATTTTTTTTTCATTAACTCCACACAGGAGGCCCTGAGGAAAATAATTTCCCTCAGGGCCTATGTCATCTGGGATGCTGTGTGGAGGGTCTTTTTGAGGAGAGAAAGGAATGAACATTGGTCTTGAAGAGACCCATGTTGTAGGAAGGAGGAAACACAGAGGCCGGCAATCATTCCACAGCCGAGCTGTTGAACACAAGAACGAGTCGAAGAAATGACCCGTTCTCATGTGACAAATGTCAACCGTGTACAATGTGTTTCCCGACTATGCACCGGTGCCGAAAGGATCAATGATGCTAGTTCCTCGGAGCATCTTCCATTGTAATACCGGTAGAACCAGGATAGCATTCCAACTCGACGCCTGTGCTCTAAAGATTGCAATCCGTCTTTTAAGATGGGAGAATCTATTAAACGGACCGCCCGTTTCTGCATAGAGTCGAGGGTATTTTTCAGGTATTTTGGAGCTCCAGACCAGAGGTGGCTGCCAAATTCAACCGTGGGGCGCACTTGTGATTTGTACAGGGTTAGCAGTTGTGTACTATTAAAGTATCTGCGGGCCTTGTACAGTACGCCCAGTTTTTGATCGAGCACTATTGGAATAATTAAATAATGGACTGAATACTAGAAATAAAATATTGGACTGAATACTAGAATGTTTTTAAGTTAACTACTGTAGAGCGCACTTGAAGTGAAATAACACAAAACTTCGCTACACAAATGTCATCCATTTATATATAAAAATGAATCCTTGTTTCCCTTGGTCACGCCATAACTTCAAAATGACTTTACCTATTTCATTCATTTTTTTAAAGTTTTCTTATACTTTTAGAAGGTTCTTACGGAAAGAAAAATTAAGAAAATTACGCAGAAAATGGGATAATTTCAGAAAACTTAACGACTATTTTAACTACGCACGTTTGACAGTTCGCGCGTTAGATGAAAATAAATTTAGCAGGCAGCTGTTTTTTTGTAACCAAAGAATTTTCATTGGATTTTTAAAATTATAGATATTTTAAATAGGTACCTATGTTAGGTACCAGATTTTATTGATTGTTTTTATAATATAGAAAAATGTTCTGGGACTAAATATATGGAACGCGGGAGGGGTTGGCGGGATGGGGGAGCGGAAGAGGGGAGAGGGTAGGCAGGGAAGGTGTACGGGGAATGCAAGAGGGTAAAGGGAAGCGGTAGGGGAACGGGGACGCACGGGAAAGGACATGCAGGGAGAAACAATTTATTTCTTTGAATATTGCAGTGCAACGCATACCGGGAACCAGCTAGTGTTATTATAATAATAATTATTATAATCTAACACCTAAGTCCTATACCACAAATCTTTACAAGTGGAGCGGAGACGAGATGTGTGTCCTGAGCAATATGATTAGTCAATTTTAGCACGTCTCTGTTTCACTATGCTCTGCTTTGCTTCAATGGAAACGCACTCTTAGATATGGGCACTTACGACAATTTATTGCAACCAAAGGTTCTACCTAAACCAAATGTATTTTGTAATTTGTATTTTGTATTTTGTATTTGAAATTTAAAAATGGTTAAAATACTGTATTTTGTATTTCAAATACACGACTTGAAAGTATTTTGTATTTCGTATTTTAAATACATGCGAAAAAGTATTTTGTAATTTGTATTTTAATTACAGTAATGCATGTATTTTGCCCAGCCCTGCCTCTATGGCAAAGGTGTTGGTTATCCAATAATGGTTCTCGGGGCGGCGGTACACATATCCGCCTCCCAGATGAATATTACCACCTAATCTAAACAAGTTAGCAATTAAAACCGAAAACCCAATTTAAGACTATTTATACAATGTAGACTTAAACCACCTGTACAATGTTGGAGTTCATTTTTACAAATTCCTTCAACCAATTAAACAATAATGATTGTCTCTTTCTGATATATTTTTATTTCACACGACAAACAGAGACGGGTATAATTGGAGTGATGTTTCTAAAAATGGTAAATTCAATATTTTACCGGAAATGTCCCAGACGGAATCATCTAGTACCGGCACGCAAATATTTAAGCATTGTAAAAAGATCATATGAAATGCAAAGTGTAAGCGAACGGGATGTAGTCCTTTCCATTAATAACTTAGAAATTGCTTATTATTGCTTGAATTGTCAAGTTACGCCAACGCCCATTTTCAACTTAAGTAAAGTAAAAAAGTAAAAGCGATATTAAGGAAGCTAGCGTGATTCAATTATTATGACACTTCCCTTTTTATTAAAATGCAACTATTACCGATCCGCTACCAGTCCGTGGAATCTTCAGTTTGTAGGCACGGGGTAACGCTATGCGATGCGTGGCGGAGAGGGGGAGGGCTACAGATACTTTGCCGGAATTTGATAGAAATTATTTTATATTAAAAAAACTAGCAATGCAATATACAGTTTTAAAAACAGATCGATAAGCAAATAGTTTTTCTATGATTACCAAAATTATTGAGTATATGGTGTAAAAGACAACTGAGATACAGAGTAAAACTGTTCTTAGTGTAATTATATTACCCCGGTCTAAAAAACTATCGAAAGAAGCGAAGCTAGCCGTCCATAATGGAGTGCTGGTACCTACCCTAATGCTTCGCTGTGAGGCTCGGAACTGGTAGAGAAATGATGAAAGTAGACCGAAATGAATAATAATGATCCGCACATAATGTAAGCCTGATGTAAGCGTAACGAGTAAGATTAAGAAAGAGACGCTTAGATTGGTTGGGCATGTAAAGCAAATGAACGAGAAAAATAGTGTAAGGAGAATATATGATGACGCAAATGTGAATGCTAGAAGAAGTCGGGGACGCCCGAGGAAGACATGGCACGACCAAGTGAATCAGATACTTGAGTCGAGCCATTTCAAGAGTCAGAATAATAAAAGAGCATGTATGAGACGAAGTATGCATGTGAACGAGGCAAGGAGTGTGTGCCAAGATCGAGTTGTTTGGCGGTCCGTCTCTATTTGTAAATTGTAAAATATGATAGCAACTAAGTATAATAATAATTTAATAATGAGCAAAATTAAGAAAGGGACCCTCAGATGGTTTGGGCACGTAGAGCGAATGAGCGAAGAAAGTAGTGTAAAAAGAATATATGATGCAAATGTGAATGGTAGAAGAAGTCGGGGACGCCCGAGGAAGACATGGCACGATCAAGTGAATCAGATACTTGAGACGGGCCATGTCAAAAGTCAGAATAATAGAAGAGTATGTATGAGACGACCATCACGCCGTTTCCCCGCAGGGGTAGGCAGAGAGGACGGACCGCCAAACAACTCGGTCTTGGCACACACTCTTTGCCTCACTCACATTCATACATCGTCTCAAACATTCTCTTCTATTATTCTGACTTTTGACATGACCCGACTCAAGTATCTGATTCACTTGATCGTGCCATGTCTTCCTCGGGCGTCCCCGACTTCTTCTAAGAGTATTATAATTGCTCTTGAAAAGAGAAACTTCTTCGCGGCCTATTTCATACAAAATTTAGTTCTGGATTTACGGTTAAGATACCAAATTATTTCATTACAGAACTTCCTCTTCTTCCTTTCCCTAAAAAAAACCCTCCACACAGCATCCCCAAAGATGACAAAGACACTGAGGGATTTTTTATCAGGTGTGGTGCTAATGCGAGAAAAAATACAATTTAACCAATTAATATTATTTGGCGGTCCGTCTCTATTTGTAAATTGTAAAATATGATAGCAACTAAGTATAATAATAATAATTTAATAATGAGCAAAATTAAGAAAGGGACCCTCAGATGGTTTGGGCACGTAGAGCGAATGAGCGAAGAAAGTAGTGTAAAAAGAATATATGATGCAAATGTGAATGGTAGAAGAAGTCGGGGACGCCCGAGGAAGACATGGCACGATCAAGTGAATCAGATACTTGAGTCGGGCCGTGTCAAAAGTCAGAATAATAGAAGAGAATGTATGATACGATGTATGAATGTGAGTGAGGCAAAGAGTGTGTGCCAAGACCGAGTTGTTTGGCGGTCCGTCCTCTCTGCCTACCCCTGCGGGAAACGGCGTGATGGTTAGTTAGTTAGTTTCTTTTAGATCGATTTTATCCATATAGATCGGAGGTGACAACTTAAAGAAACGTACGAATCAATGAATAAAGTAAATTATGTAATATATTTCTAATAAGTTTATTCATAATTTTTCGAAAACACTAGTAAAACTAAGATAAAATAATTATGTAGCACATAAAAGAAACTACACCAATATGTATTTAAATACCTAATTTTATTTATGATAATAATAAAATAAACCTTAACACAAAAAAAAAACAACCGTAAACACCAAATAAATAACAATATTAATTAGCAAATCATACTACAATTTAAAAAAAACGCGCCAATAATCAAAAACGGCCGCTAGAAATGATAAATATGTGTGAATAATCAACAAGCAACATCCAAACTGTTCTGTCAACCTACCTACATATGTGACTATATTGGTAACATTAAACTTGGCAACGTAGCTTGATGCGGTAAGTGTGTTCTTAAAATAGATCAAGGAATGCACGTTATTTTAAGATATATTTTTTTAATAAATAAACATAATTTTTGATTACATATTATAGCTGACCATATTTTAAACAAAATTTAAAAGACAGCATGTTGGTACTTCATCTACGTAAGTATATATTACATGCGAAAGAATGAGCAACTTAAGTGGCTTCTTCTAAGATGAGCCACAAAATGTGGTATGACATAAATATATATATATATATATATATATATATATATTACCGAATAATTCTAATAATATATCGGTATTGTATATTTAAAGATCTTTTGTATTTATTAATATAATGATACAATTAACTACATTAGGGAACGTATCCATACTACGTGACCCGTTCAAGAGGGGGGTCTTCAAAATACACGCTTGTGTCACAATGAGGGGCGGATGGCTTAGGTTTTTATCACGTAGTCAATCTAGAAATCTAAATTAAGTTCTGGTTATAATATATTTTGATATAAGTTTTATCTTGATAATATTTTTTCCACTTGTAATTATAGGTATGCAATATGCATACACTCTTGCCGTCACGCAGCAAGCGCCGTACAAAGATAAATATAAGCTAAATATATATTTTTAAACTTTTAAACCATATTTATGAATTACTACGTGAAAACTGTAGGGGGGGGGGGGTCTTGGAATATACTATACGTGGTCACCGAGGGAGGAGGGAGGGTTAAAAATTGTAAAAAGTGGGTCACGTATTATGGGTACGTTCCCTTATATGTTATAATATCAAGTAAAGTTTTTCATTTGAAAGATACATTGAATAAATTCGTTTTACACCTTTTTTGAGCAAAGCTCGAGTTAAAAAGTTTGTTCTTTTTTATTTTTAGAACAAATAATAAAAAATAACAATTAAGAAGAAAAAATAATTTAAAAAATTAACATATATAAAACAAATAATAGAATAAGTAATATAACATAAAGAAGAAGAGAGAAAAAGATAAAGTAAAAAAGGGGATAACTAATATTATAATTGAGTTGTATCATATAAGTTATTTATAGAGTGTTTTTATTGAAATTTAGAATTTTTTATAATTTGTTTCCAATTTTAATTCCAAGGGTAATTCGTTAAACCATTAAACTCCAGTGTATTGTTAAGATAAGATTAACGATATTTGTGTACAGGTTGGATAAACTGTTAAATGTATATATAATAGGTATTACGAATACATTAAAAGAGCAAGACTTAAAACTTTACCAGTTATTAGATTGGATTCCTGACCTTATTCACAACATAAAAATTGGTGCTGCCATAAACTCACCAGCTATGCCAGTTCAACTCTGGTGTCGTAGTATCAATAAACTTTTTTTTGTAAATTTGAATACCGCACAAGACTCTGCCGACAACTGCTACCAACCGCCTGTAGGCCAGTCAGTGAGACTAAGACATCCCCAATAGGAGTATGAGAGGGGAAGGGGATAGTGAAGAGGAAGGTAAGGAAGTGCCTGAATATTCAGATCTAGTCACCAAACACGGCTAAAGCCACTTCAAGCAACTTTTCAATTTTGAATGGTGGTCCAAAAATTAAAAAATTTGGCATTTTTTCAGATGGTAAAAATATTTTCGCTTTACAATAAAATGCAAATATTTGGAAAATTTCTGAGCACGTTCGAAAACCAAAAACTGTTTTAGAAAGGTGATGAAATACGCTTTCAAATTATAGAATTCGAAATAAACATTGTTTTTTTATTATAAAAATTTTGCATTCAAACATAAAAAAGTTTTCAAAATGACTCACCTTACGTTTTTTCTAACTAAAGTTACTGATAATAAAAAAAATAATAAAAACAGATACATATTTTATTAGACAAATGTACAAAAAACTCATATTGTAAGTTTTTGTCGTCATACTTTTTGTCGCTCTATGTAAAAATAATTTATAATATTTTTTTTTCAATTTGCGATTCAAAACTTTGTGTACATAAAAGTGTACATTTCACTTTTTGGTGGCTATTTTTTAGATTGGAATATAAAGCGTGGTGTTTTTCCTTTCTAACACCGATTAGAACGTATTTTTAACTATGATAGTAAGGGAGTTACAGCGTTTTTCTATATGCGTTGGGACAAATATGGTATCCTGTGATTAAACGGGTTAACCAGGGCATACTGAGAGTATCTTCCTCTCTGGAGTGTGCCGCAAATATACGTAATATTATTTATAAGTGATTAAATTGTGAAATAACACAATTCAATAATAAAATTTACTTGCTCACTCCGGGGTTTGAACCCGCGACTTAAAACATTAAATGTATGTCGCTGTCACTAACCTGAGTTAGGTAGTTGGTTCCTTCACGGTGGTCCACACTCCCCAGTGCGCCCACGCGTCATCTTATAAGGTGACAGCGATAGCGCCTGCCTCCTGAACAATAAAGCGTATGTTGAGTTGTCATCACGACCCATTCATCAACTGGCAAACAAGACAGGAATAAACAGATCCGTCCGTGGGCTGGTTTGGATTGCAGTCTTTAATATAATTCTATGTTATATTTTTGTCGGTCCCATTCTAATTTCGCGAAATAACACTATTAAAATTATGATTATTTTACTGAAAAATATTCTTCAAAAAATCTTTAGGTAAATGAAAACATTTTCAGCTTTCTTTGTTGTTTTGACTTTGGAGTATTCGTTGAAAGTAATATTTTTTTTCTTTCTGTCGTTGTTAGTTTTCTTCTTTCCTTCCCTCACTAAAGCATCCCAAAATATAACATATAGTCCAGTAACCTTATACATCACAGCATGCGTCAAATCCGGTAGTTCTGATTTTTTGCAGACTTGTTTAGGATGTTGACCTAATGAATAATCCAAGTTTTTTTACTTCATTATTCGTAGCTTAGCTTAAACATCATCGTTCACAGTTCTCATTTTCTTTTTTAACATCCCATCATAAAATTTCAGGGCTTCGATAGTATAAGGGAACGTACCCATACTACGTGACACGTTTAGGGGAGGGGGGTCTTCAAAATGGGGGGAGTTAAAAAATGCAAAAAGTTGGTCCACGTAGTATGGGTACGTTCCCTAATCAGGGTCAAAATTCATTCAGAACGACAGAATTGCAAAAAATTGCGAAGTTCGAAAAAATTATAAACTTTGAAAGGCTTAATCTCGGAAACTATTTTTTTTTTTTTTATTTGAATTTTATTTTAGTAATTTGTACATTTAAGTTTACAAATTTCTAATTGATTATAATATTTCATATTGCAGTTTTTTTTTTTTTTTTTTAATTATAATATTTTAAATTCACAAAATTTTTGAAATCACAAAATTTTTTGTTTTTGTTTTATGTAGCTCCTACAATCCATCTTGAACTTTTCAATTGGTGAGGACTTAAGAGTTTCTGGTAGTGTGTTATATAACTTAATTCCTTTGTACAGCAGACTGTTTTGCGTATTCGTTTTGTCCTTTTTGTTTAATCTTATTTCCTTGCAAGTCCTTGTGTAATGTCTGTGAATGTCCTTATTGTATACGATTTTATTTGTGAAGTATTTAGGTAACATGTTGTTTAATATTTTGTGAATAAATATCAACGTGTTCAAGGTCAGTATTTGTTTCACTGTTAACCAATTAAGTTCCTTTAGCATTTTAATTATTTTTGAAAATCTATTTCTTCGGAGTATTATTCGCATTGCTCTGTTTTGGAGAATTTGAAATTTATTCTGTTCTCTTTCATTACAAAGGAAAAGGATACTTGAACAGTAGTTGAAGTGTGGAGCAATAATTGAATTGTAAATGGTGATGGCGGTTTTTCTGGAAATTTTCGGCCGAATTCTTCCCAAAAAAGATATCTTTTTGCCAATTTTCTTGTGGGTATATTCGGCATGTCTATTGAAGTTTAGTTTGGAATCTAATATGACTCCTAAGTATTTCATTTCAGAAACATTTTCAATAATTTCACCATCAATTTTAATTTTGCTTTCACTGGATGTCTTCTTATATCCAATCACCATACATTTTGTTTTTTTTGTATTTAATTTAAGCTTATTTATTTTTAGCCATCTTGATACATCATCTAGTTCATTATTTAAAATATTTATTAGTTCTTCATAGTTATCTCCAATTAAGTATATAAGTGTATCATCGGCAAAAAGTCGTACTTTGCATTTTGAAAATATTTTCACCATGTCATTAATATAGAGTATGAACAATAGGGGTCCAAGGACTGATCCCTGCGGTACTCCTAATTTATTTTCCATTGGTTTTGAGAATTGATTATTTATTTTTGTTACCTGTTTTCTGTCTTTCAAATACTCTTCTATTAATTTAATGGCTATAGATGAGAAACCAATTTCTTTAAGTTTTCTTATTAAGATTTCTCGGTCTATAGTTTCGAATGCCCTTTGAAAGTCTAAAAATATTGCTAAGATAAATTTATTACTATTCATTCCTTCCTTCCATTCTTCGACAATTACGTTTAATGCTGTTTCACACGAGTTATTAGATCTGAATCCTGATTGCTCTTGGCATAGAATATTGTGTTTATCTAGGTATTGTAAAATTTGTTCTTTTATTATCACTTCAAGAATCTGCTCATATTTTGGTAAGGTGTTGATTGGTCGAAATTCTTCACATTTTCTGGTATTTTTAACCTTCGGAACCGGTATAATGGTAGATTGTTTCCATGACTGTGGAAATTTTCCTTCTTCAATCGTCTCATTAATAATATTTAATAGTGTAGATCCAATTACTGGAAAAGCATCCCTTATTATACTAATAGTTAATCCATCTGAACTATTCTTTGATTTAATTTCATTTAAGACTTTAAATAAATATTCTGCATTTATTCTTCTGAAGACCAATAATTCTTTGTTTGAGTCGTTATTTTCATTTATGGTGTTAGCAACAATGTTGGGTATTAATTTGTTGATTTGAGTGATGCTTTCAATAAAATATTTATTAAAGCTATTAGCCATGTTTTCTTCGTTTATCTCTTTTGGGAAGTTTACAATTTTTATGTCGTCTTTGTTTTCGCCATGTACTAATTCTTTTATGCTTTTCCAAATTTTTTTGGGATCCCCTTCTTCTGAGTTAATTTTATTTTTTATGTACTCATTATGCGTTCTTTTTATGTCTTTGGAGTATTCGTTTCTCGCTTTTTTGTAGTTATCCCAATCCATAGTATTATTAGTAAGGCGTGCTCTTTTGTAAAATGTATCTCTATCGTGCTGCATTTTGCGTAGTTCTTTTGTGTACCACTTATTATTATTTATTTTATGTATCTTCTGTTCTGGGACTACTTCATCAATAGATTTTTTTAAGTTTAATATCATCTGGTCCGCTTTTTTGTTATATTCCATTTGATTTATTTCATTCCAATTAATAGCCTCCAAGGTCTGAATGAAAATCTCTTTATCATATTTTTTGTAATTTTTAAAAGTTATTATTTTTTTTTCTTTGCTGGAGTTGTATTTTTCTCTGTCATTTAATAGAATCTGAATGATGTTATGGTCGGTAATTTTAGGATTATCTAGTATATTAATATTTAAGTTGAATTTATTTGAGATTACAAGATCAATCACTGTTTTCGAGGTTTTGGTAATTCGTGTAAAATCTTTAACCAGTTGTTTCATCCCTGCAGCTTGAATAATATATTTCAATTTTTTTGTGTATATGTCTGCCTTTGCTTTGACATTTATATTAAAATCTCCAGCTATAATGTTTACATTTTCGTCTTGTAAATTTTCCATACACCATTTTTGAAAATATGTTAAAAAGTCGCACTTACTTGTATTTGGCGATCTATAAATAACAGTATATGTACCTTTCTTGTTTCCTGTTTTAATGGTGATGGCTAAGATCCAACAAAGTTTTTCAAATTGCTGATTTGATATTACTTCATACGGGTATTTCTTACTTAAGAGAATCATCACTCCTCCTGTGTGTCGACTATGTGAGTTACAACGGATGGTATTATAATTTTCAAATTTTATTTCATTATCTTGAATATCTTCTGTCACATGTGTTTCGCTCATCATTAGCATAAATGGTTTCTTCTCTTCTAAAAGTATTTGGACCTCTTCGTAATGTGCAATGATGCTTTGTACATTTAGGTATATTATTTCATTTTTCTCGTAAACTTTTTTTATAAAAAAGAGATCCTGCTCATTTTCGCTTCCAATTTTCGTTTATAAATCGGGCATTCTCTGCTCATGGCTGAGTGACTACTATTTATTTTTAAACCTAATCTGTTATTTGTCATAATACAATTTACACACTGAATATTTTCATCGGTGCACTCTTTTAAATCGTGATGTTTGGCGCATTTTGGGCAAGATTTTAGGTTTCTACAATCTACAGCCTTATGATTAAAACCATTACATTTAAAACATCTCATGATATTTAAATTGTCAAAGACCCTGCATCGGTCCCATCCGATATTTATTTTTTGTTCCTTTAACATCTTGTTGTATGTCTTTCCATCAACATCAGCATATACGGTGTAGCTGGTTTGATTTCTTATATTTTTTGTTTCTTTTACAAATGTTACTTTTATTTTAGCGTTTTCTTCAAAAATAAATTCATTTTGTCGTTTTATTTTTATTTCTATCTCTTCAAAAGAATATTTTTCAGTTAAGCCAATAATTTTAACAGATGGTTTTTTTTCTTGTGGGATTTTCACATCATATTTGTCTCCTATCAGTCCAGTCACCTCATCCTGAATTTTTTTTATATCGGTGGAATTTTTGAATTCCATTATTACCCCTCCATCCTTAAAATTTCTCATTCCAGTTACTCCAAAGTTTACTGGATCAATATTTCCTTTAATTTCGTTTTTTGTTTCAATATTTTCTTGATTTTTCTTTTTTGGTTTTATGATTACAATCGGCTCATGTTTTTTTACCTTTTCCGCATAAGTTTCAGGTACTATTATTTTTCTTATGTCTTTTTTAATTTCTTCATTTTTTGTGTTCATATTATTGAAAAGCGATTTATTTTCCTGCATTATTTTTTTCATTTCATTAAAATTATGGGTAACTATTTTTGTGAGTGGTCGGAGAATTTTTAATTCGCCCTTCATTTCATTATTTTCTGCCACTAAATGAGCTATAATGTTAAATAAATTATCCATTCCTTCATTAATTTTTTCTTTTTGGCCCATGGAAATTTTTCCTTTACTTTCTGAGAGGGTTGTCTTCATGGAATTAATTATGATTCTCGAGTTAGTAAGTGCGTTACTCACTTGATTTGTCTCTATCAATATAGACTTTTCTTCGTCATCATTTATATTATTTTCCGAATCAGACGATAAATTATCGTCCTCTTGTTCAGTTGGGGATCTTGGGGTCATAAAAGATTTCGAGAACGGGTCCGAATTTTTTACTCTGGGTGTTTTATTTCCCTTTTCCATTTTTCAAATTCAAATAACTTTAATAAATAAATAATTTTATATATCCACTGCCATCTGTTAATGGATATCGGTAGGTAGTATTTCTTTAAATTGGTGTATTTACCGCCATCTATTGTCGACTAGAGTAAAGTATTAATTTATTTTTGATTAACTTTTTGTCTATGGCTTCAAATGACACTTGTCTTCAGACTTCGAATTCAAATTCAAATTCAAATTTAAATGGTTTCAAATTCAAATATTCAAATTCAAAAATTCAAATATTACTCACTTGTCATGCTAATTTCAGGATTTTGTTTTTAAACTCACTGTTATAGTATATCTGTTCTCACTGTGATTATTTTAAAATTGGAAAACGATCCACTTTTTTAATGTGATACACTTAGTTTTTGTGTGAAAAACACAATCTAGATATTGATTTTTGAAACTTTTTGTAGAACAAAATATTTGGTTACTTTGAGTTGCAAGCAGTGTTGCCCTTCACTCATTGGGTCTACAGAAACAGTTCTAGTATCATATTGTAGCAAATTTAGTCTACTTTATAAACGTCCTAAGGAAGTTTTTTAAAAACTAGTCCTTTAGGGTTATAATCATTTATAATCGCCAAAATTTAAAGAAATAACGATTTTTTCGCTGTTTTTTCGATTTTTGACAAAGTTGCGTTCGGCGCTCGAGGTCACAAACTTGGATTATTAATTAGGCCAACATCATAAACAAAATCAGAACTACCGGATTTAACGCATACTACCCCATACTTTCAGGTGACAAAGTTACTGGACTAATAGGTCCTGACAGGGAAGAGTGGAAGAGACGAATAGATGAAATTGGTGCAAACCAATCCCAGGATTGAAACCAGAGAGAGAGAGAGGTCCTGTAAAAAAATTATTTCCATCGGCGCCTTCTGTTTTGAGACAGCGTTTAAAAAAGTTTCGGGCCAAATTGTCATAAGGCTAGCTTTACCCTAATAAGCAAATTTACGTAAGTTTTTGATTCATTACTTACAGGAGCGTTAACATTTTATGTGAATACCTCACAAGAGTTCCAGCTGCTCCCGTATGGAGCCAGTGAGAGTATGGCATCCCCAATTGGGGTATGTTGTGAAGCAAAAGGTAGTGGGGATGGGAAGGAGCAGGGGGGAGGAAGGTGGGGAAGTACCTGGCTATCCAGATCTGTTCACCAAACGTTTAAAGTCATCTCAAGCAACATTTCAATTCTGAATGGTGGTTTTCACCAGGGCGATACTGATAGTATCTTCCAATCTGGACCGTGCCTCAAATATACTACATATTATTTTTTAAGTGAATTAGTTTTTTTTTAAATTTATTTATTTATGGTTCTTCACAATTTGAATACATTTTTTTAGCATGTAATTATTAACCCCACTAGGGTTCGCCTGTATCGGGGTTAATAATTTCACAATTTAATAAAAATAACACACGCAAATATCGGTTATCAAACAGTTAGGGAACGTACCCATACTACGTGACCAACTTTTTGCAATTTTTAACCCCCCCGGTGACCAAAATCCTAAACAACCCGCTGCTCATTTGTATGAAGCGTGACATTTTGAAGACCCCCCCCCCCCCTAAACGTGTCACGTAGTATAGGTACGTTCCCTTAAGTAAAAGCAAAATAATAAAATTTAAAAATAAAATGATAAACAGAGAAAATTAAAAGTGATAAAAATATATGAATTAACAACAAAGTGTTGAGAGATCAAACAAAATGTTATCATTCATTACATCATTAATTCATACCATTTTCAACAATAGATAAAATTAAAAAATGTACATCTTTAAGGTTTTTTTTTAAATATGTGTAAAAAATAACTACATAATAATAATTGATTCGATCCTGCGACCCCTCGACCACGGCGGCCACCAAGTTATGGTAAAATTAATGCTCACAGAAGTTGTTCGGAAGTTTAACTTACGTAAGTTTTCACGGCGACCACTACACGCGTAATTACGTAAGAATCGTGGCTCCCTTATCAGGCACAAGAGCTCCTCTTTTCTGATAGGGTCTACATGACCAATGATGATATTTTGTGAAATATATATTTATAAATGTGATTCACAATATTACAATAAAAACAATTACTAAAAAAATGTATGCGTAATTTTATTAGCGGTAAGATGGCTTCCTGTCGACACCGATTTGCTGCTATCAAATTTACGCGATTTTGTCAATAAAGACGAAAAGACCCAAACAAAGTGTTGGAATCAGGTGGAATAGAGCCTATGTGGAATGAGAGAAACATTGCTTTGCATGTTTTTGTTGTGATAATGGCGGCAATCAATGAAGTTCTTTAATTTTATTCAAATGACAGCTACATGGCAGCAACCGACTTCGAATTCCAATACGTAATGTTATAAACAGAAGCAATGAGATTAGAAAGGATTGGACCGATAATTACATATTTAGAAGGGTGCTCATTTTGAGAAAGTTTTTTTCCACCAAAAATTAGATCGGCATTTGGAATCAGAAAAGTTTACGTGGACAGTTCTTATTTGAGTTTTATCTGGTGTTATTTTTATATTGTTTTCGGGAGATTAAAGGTAATTATCCTCTTAACATAATCCGATTATAGTCAAAATAATAAAAATACTGATTTTCGGAAAAAAATTTTGGAAAAAATCCTACGAAAACAACTTAAATTTTTGACATCTCGCATTGGTGAATTTTAGTACCGTTTCTTACGTTTTTTGATAGGTCTAATGGCGTCAATGAGTAAGAAATTTTTTAACATGTTGTAAATTACGGTAAGTAACTTTTGGTGTCGTTTACATTGGTAATATGGCCATAAGTCGTTTACGTTAGCGGAAAAACTTACGTATGTAAAGGCAACCTCACACCTACAGAATGCTGAGAGGTAATAAAAGATAAAACATGTAAAATAAAGTTTTAATAAACGAATGTCGAACAAATAATTAAACTGGGAATAAAACACAGCCAAAATCCACAGACTAAATGTATGGTAAAACGACAAATATTCATATAATATATTATAATAAAACAAATATAAAACTTATTTCCACTTTAATTTTATTGACCGTAACCGGTTTCAGCTCGTTAAAGCCATCTTCGTACTGGTACAAATTATTCTTAGTCTACCATAGTCTAAGGTTTATTTACATAACATATGGGGGTGGGGGAGAGGGGTGGTGTACGTGGATTTTAATCAATTATATTAATTACATTCGTTACTAAGTCATTTTAGACTGCCGAATTTCGAATTATTTTGGTTATTTCAATAGGCTAATTACCTTGGGTTTGTAGCTCACTTGAATATTGTTCGGGAAAAACCTTACAAGTAATAAATAAGATTTTTTAATAATATTAATATTGCAGAAAGAACACAGCAAATTCGTACTACGAGAATTGGCTTTGGTCTGAATTTTATGGCAATTCAAACTAAATCTTCTTTTGGTCAAAGAAATTATTTTTATCAAGCTCCACTCATATTTAATAGCCTTCCAGAACATATAAAGTCATCTAATTCCTTGTACACTTTTAAAAAGAATCTTAAATTATTTGTGTTAGTCGAGGATTGCCAATTAATTTTCTCTACTTTGTCCTTTCTAAATTATTAGCTAAATGAGTATGTTTATGAAATAAGCTAAAATAATTTTTATTTTTTGTTTAAACTGTTTTTTTTTCATCTTCCTCCTGCCAAATCTATAGCATGTTAAATTATATACATATATTTATTATTTACAACTTAATCCTTAAAAACAAAACAAAAAAAAATACTTTATGTTATTTTTATTTAAATCAGATCTCAAAACTATGGTCACCCTAAAAGTCTACATTAATGTACTACCTAGCGCCATCAATTTAGTAGGTACCCATAATCTCAATCTGTAAGAAATACAACAATATTGTTCTTTCAAAATCTGTATAATTTTGTGTTATTTTGATAACTTGTATAATTATTGTTAACCTCAACACAGGCTTGTCCTAGTGAGGTAACAAATTGTATTGTAAACATTTTTACCTACAGTGTAAAGAAACAATAAATAAATAAATAAATATGAATTATTAATGACCTAATTTTATTGTCAAATCGTTATTATTTTTTTGTACGGGATTTTAAAAATAAATTATTGCTTTTTGAAGGGATATATGTTTACATTGGCGTAGGAATGGTCATTATATTAACTAAATACATATTTTAATTTCGAAATTATTATGAAAATACAATGGATACAGAAGCGGAGACTTGGCAAATGATTCTAATTGCTTTTTCATTACAAATATAGGGTCTATATTTTCATTAATTTATCTAAAAAAACTAAAAAAAAAATACCCACTCAACAATACCCATAACTTGGTGAAATTTTGGCAACTTTACTTTCAAAGTAAGAGGAAAATTCTGTCTATACCTGACAGCCCAAAGCCTGTGAAATTCCGGGGACTTAGCTAGTAACAAAAATCATATTGATGAATCTTATCAATTCTATACCAACTATTTTAACTCACTAATTGAAATATAACTCCTGCTACAAACTCCTGGGTTTTAACATCAGAATATGTAAGCGATTTGATGACCCAGATGCAATGATAGCCATGTTCGATGGAGTCATAAGAAGTAAACTGGAGTATGCTAGTGGTGTGTGGACTCCGCACCAAGCTAAATATATTAATATGCTAATATATTAATATGCTGGAACAAATTCAGAAAAAGTTCCTTAGGTATGTCTATATGCGGATGAATGGAACGTAACCGAGATTCATGCACCATATGGAATTACTTGAGGCAACAAATAGATTTAGCTTGGAAACTAGACGTTATGCAAATCTTGCAATTCTTAGTTTTAATATAATCCATAACCGTATTGACAGCCCATTCCTCTTGGAATGTTATGGCTTATACGTGCCTGAAAATTTCAGTCGTAGTCGTCGAAACGACTTTTTCAAAATACCATACGGCAGAACAGATGTTCTAGCACAGCATAGCATGACAAGAGGAATTGTGCTGTTGAACGAAATATCGGAAATATATAACTCTTCTTCAGATAGCCTTAAGATTTTTTTGTATAATAATCATCTTCCTAGGTGTTAAGACTGTGAAAATGAGAAAATTGTACAGTAATTGGATAATAATCTGTTGAACAATTTAATAAAAATAATAATAATAATGAAGTGTTGTGCCTTTCAGCGGATCAATTTGACCAAATGCTGAAAAGGACTGAGAATCGACGTTTTACAGGGAAAACTCAAATCGTCAAACTTGAAAGACTTTTAAACACCCCAACCTATGAAAATGCTGTAAAAGATTGCTTGAGATTCAGTCCAACTCTCGATAAGATCCATCTCCAGAATCGAGACTGATAGCTTGAGTAGTGTGTGTTGTACAGTGTGTTGAGTTCTGCTTGAGGCTCGTGTCCGCCATAAATTACTTGCAACAATGTATCTCGGGATCTTATTAACTCGTCCGAAGAGTTATTGCACAATTAAAGCGAGTGACACGCGGTGCTATACAGGGGCCACTTTTTCTCTTTTTCTCCGCCCGTCCGAGGTAATTATTCAAACGCAACAGCGGACTTTTTAAAGTTGAGTGTTTTGCCGACGCGCGATTCAATGGACGTATTATTTAAGACTGTTGAGGAATTCTTCCTCTTCAATACTAACTATTTTTATATGTGGATACCGCTCGGAATTTGCTCCCTTTTCGTCGAAGCTAGTGAAAATGGTAATGCTCGTTTTCAGCCCGCGACAAAATATCCCCGACAAAATATTCTATGGACAAAGCGTCCCCCAACAAAATATCTACTAAAACATAACCTAACCTAACCCAGCTAAACAAATTGGACAAAAATAATACATTCATCCCGTAAACTAAACAATAAATTATTGTTCAAAAATAGAAAAATGGGACAAAAATCATTGATTGTCTTTACAGGATGTCTGTATTATTTTTGTCCAATTTTTTTGTTGTTGGATTAAGTTAGGTTATTTTTTAGTAGATATTTTGTTGGGGGATCTTTTGTCCGTAGAATATTTTGTCGGGGATATTTTGTCGCGGGCTGAATAGTTGATTGTCTTTAAAGGATGTCTGTATATTTTTTTGTTAGATTAGGTTAGATTGGTTTAGGTTAGGTTAGGTTTTAGTTGATATTTTGTTAGTGGATGTTTTGTCCGTAGGATATTTTGTCGGAGGATATTTTATCGGGGATATTTTGTCGCGGGATCAAAAGTCGCGGAACCAGTGAGAATATTTATTTATTTATTTGTAAGAAACAAACAGCTTTTATATAATATACAGTGATATGAATGATGAATACATATTCAAGCGAACTGAAGTTAAGCCACAGAAGTTTCTTATGCTAAAGTATATTGGAAATGAAGTTTTAAAATCTTATAATTAATTTTGGGTTATTGGAAGGGGATAGGAAGAGGAATATAGGAAAAGGATAGGAGATGCTCCCGATACATTCCATACTCTCATATTAATAATCGATCGTACGCGTTACTTTCTTTTTTTACATGAATACCGCACAAGAGTCCCAACTGCTCCCGTCTGGAGCCAGTGGGACTATGGCATCGCCAATTGGGGTATGTTGTGAGGCTGAAGGTAGTGGGGAGGGAAAGGAGATAGGGAAGAGGGAGGTGGGGAACTACCTGGCTATTCAGATCTGGTCACCAAACACGGCTAAAGCCATTTCAAGCAACGTTTCAATTCTGAATGGTGGTCTTACACCAGGGCGATACTGAGAGTATCTTCCACTCTGGAACGTGCCGCAAATATAATATATATTATTTTAAATGAATAAATTGTGAAATACATAAATTAATCAAAAAAAAATTTATTTGCCACGCCGGGATTCGATCCCGCGACCTTCGGAATGCGAGTCAAGTGCCTTACCGCTGCACTATATCGATATTTCTTTAAGTTATTACTAAAAATGTCAGTGCTGTGAAATTTTGTATTAGGGTAAGGTGGGGGAATGCCGGTCAACGGGAAATGCCGGTCACTGTGGAATACCCAAGTTCCTGAATTATTTAAAAAATGATACCTATACCGCCATCTAGTCTTCACTGGGGACAACTAATTTACATAGCCGCGGCCATCTTGCATCGCACGCCAGTATGGCAGTGCGTCGTTCATGTTTCGGAGTGTTTTGTTGTTAAAAATTGGAATTTTCAATCAGGGTAAGCTTAAGTATATTATTTACGGCTGAATTTGCTTTTATCCCCAATTATAACAAATTTGTTATCACTTTTGATGTGCCGGTTTGATTTTTGATAGCTTATTTAGATTTTTAGTGAATGTCAAAGAAAACATTTCTTTTGTTTTGGGGTTATGCCAGTTACTCGAAGTGGGTAATGGCAGTCACCGACCGGCATTACCTCATATGAAAATATTGGTCTAATTTACCTGATGTTTAGAACGATTTTTTGAGCGTTTTTGTGAAAATAGATGCTAATGAATGGTTATTTTTGTTACGTAGATGCCGCGGAACACACCTAGAACAACAACAAAAGCAAAATGGAATAAAGAGGACTTGGAAAATTTTAGCCTTGATTTAGGTATAGCTTTTTAAATAAGAACTTTGGTAAATCTTTGTAATAAAAATATTGTGTTACATTTAAAACATTGTTTTACTGATTTCTAGTCATTATTAGTTTTTTAATGCAAAGCTCTACTGATTTTGAGCGACTGTTGTTACCCCTCATGGTGACTGCCATTTCCCGCAAAGTGCGGGCAATACCAGTCAATGAAAGGTTTAAAAAATGTATAAAAATAATTAAACTACTTAGGCTGGGTTATTTACAACATAGTAAACATAAAGTGTACTATTTTAGACATATGAAAGTTTAATTACTTTTACACAAAGTTCTTTAATAAAAGAATTATGTCGTTTTTCGCTTAAGTGACCGCCATTCCCCCACCTTACCCTATATTGTGCACAAACACGAGGAATTGGGGAATTTTTTATAATATTTATATTTAAATGGCGTACTTGCAATGTCGTGAGGTTGTAGGTATGCGGAGGTGAAGGAGATGAGTATAGGAAACTGGGGAAGTACCTAACTATTCAGGTCTGACCACCAAACAAGGCTAAAGAAATAATAATTATTATTATTTGCTATGAAATAACAAATAGAGCTATAAAAATGCTTGGTTTTATATGCAGAACAGCAAGTGATTTTAAGTCACCAGAAAGTTTGAAAATATTGTACACTTCTTTAGTAAGAAGCCAGGTAGAGTATAATTCGCCCATTTGGTCCCCATTGTATAAAATACATTCCGACAATATAGAAAGGGTACAGCACAAATTTTTAAGATTTGTTAACTTTAAGCTGAATATTCCAATTCAAAATATTAACTATGTCCTTTTGATGAAAAAACTAAACTTAATTACGCTGTCAGATAGGCGGATCATCTCTGACCTTGTACTATCAAATAAAATCATTAATAATTGCATTGACAACCCTGAATTTCTCGCCAAAATAAAATTTTACGTACCGACCAGAAATACGAGGCAAAGTGCTACCTTCTTCTGTAACAATTTTAAAACCAACCATGAGACTCATACACCTATAAATTTATTTATTTATTAACGCCCTTTTTCGGGGCTTTTACATATGAATAGTAAGAAATACACAGTATTTATTGTACATAACTGAACTGCCTTCGTAACAATATTTTATATTTGTTTAAAGATAAATTGAAGATGTCCACTGACTTGGTATACTTGTTTCCCTCCATTAGTATTCTGGGCAAAGAGGAATACATATGGTAGTTAGTTCCAGAATTACTGCACTGAAATAAATTCTGACTTCTAGTATTACGTATTGGAATCCGGAAGCTTATCAATTCGAGCAATATCGGACTGTCAACTAAATCATTTAGAATTTTATACAGAAATACCAAGTCAGTGAAAGTTCTTCTGTCTGACAATTTGAGCATATTCATATCATTCAAAATAGTATTGTAGTTCAACATAATTGCTGGAATACCCATTTTAAAATTAAGAAAACGTAAGAATTTGTTTTGTATTCTTTCAACAGCTTGTACATGTATATTGTAATATGGGTTCCAGACGGGAGAATTGTATTCAAGTTGACTTCTAACATATGCAAAATATAAAAGTTTTATACACTTAATATTGTTAAATTTTCTAGTTAGCCTAGTTATAAATCCCAACTTTTTTAAGGCCTTATTAGAGATTTCTGTTATGTGGTTAACAAATGAAAGATTAGATTGAAAAGTGATGCCCAAGTCTTTAATTTGTGTTAATGTCTCCAGAGTATTGTTATCAATGTTGTAATTGAAGATCACTGGATTTTTATTCGAGAAAATCTAACTATATGACATTTTGAGATATTTAAGTAAAGTCTATTTTCATTACACCAAATTAACAATTTGTTGATATTATCTTGAAGAATGTTGCAATGGTAAATATTTTGAATTATTCTAAAAATTTTGAGGTCATCAGCAAAAAGTAAGATAAATACATCATGAAATATTTTTGTAAGATCATTTATAAACAAGATAAATAATATTGGGCCAAGGTGTGAACCCTGTGGAACTCCACTTGTTGCATAAATTTTTTCCGACAATGAGGATTTTATTCTAACAATTTGTTGTCTTCCAGTAAGATAGCTTTCAAACCAGGCTAATATACTGCCACGTATACCAAGCTTTTCTAATTTCCAAATGAGAATTTTATGGGAAACTGAATCAAAGGCTTTACTAAAATCAGTATAGACAGAGTCTACTTGTTTTTTTTCTTTAAAAGCATTGGTTATAAAATTTTCATAAATAATCAAGTTAGAGAGTGTACTTCTACCTGGCATAAATCCAAACTGGTAAGGTGATATTACAGGTTTTATTTGGGCAAAAAGTTTGTCAAGTATTAGGCTTTCAAATAGTTTCGGTATGGTGGATTGAATGCATATTGGTCTATAATTACAAACATCACTTTTATCGCCCTTTTTGAAAATTGGAGTCAAATAACTATTTTTCCACATATCGGGAAAAATTCCACTGGATAAAGATAAATTAAAAAGTTTGGTTAATGGAAGAGCAATTACTTTGATACATTCTTTGATAAATATTGTGGGGATATTATCCGGTCCTGCAGATTTGTTGATATCTAATGATTTAACTTTAGTTACTACATCAGAGAGACTTATGGTACACTGCGAAATATCAAGAGTTTCATCTAGAGTTGTTGATGGAAGAGGAGCATTATTTGCGTCTGTTGAATAAACACTTTTAAAAAATTTTGCAAACAAGTTAACAATACCATCAGTATTATTGCTATGGCTGCCATTTAGGTGCATAATGCTCGGGAATTCAGAATCATCTTCTTTAAGAGATTTCGAATATTTCCAAAAATAATTAACATTGTTTATTATGGAGTTTTGAATTTCATTTATATGGTTACGGTAGCAAGTCATAGACATTTTTTACACAAAGTTCTTAAATATTTAAATTCACTGTAATCAGAATTTTTTTTATATAATTTATATTCTTTATGTTTAAGTTTTTTGGTGATAAGTAGATTTATAAGTTCTTTGGTGTACCATTTTGGATAGGTGTTTGGCTTACATATTACGGTTGGAACATAGATGCTAATAGCCTTTCCCAAAACAGAATAAAATTTATTTGTAGCTGTGTTAATATCATCATATTGCACAGATGACCAATCAAAAGAGAGGAGATAATTACATATTTTCTCGTAATCAGTTTTGAAAAAATTTTGGTAACTGAAAGACAGTTTACAGGTATTAACATGTACATTAGAAATAATAACTTCCAGTGGAGGATGATAACCATCAATGGGCACCAGCGGTTCACTACATTCTTCAATTACTAGTGACTCTAAGTTAGAAAAACATAAGTCTAGTGTACGATTATTTACATTTGATATAGTATTTGCCTGATTCAGGCCTAGAAATAACGCCATGTCTAGAATAATGCGTTCAGACTCACTCACACTGATATTATTGTCCCTGTTCACCCAATTCACATTTGGAAGATTATAATCACCAGCAAGCAAAAATGTTGCATTAGCATGCTTTTTTAATATAACTTCCACTTCCTCACTATGGCACCTGTATACTTCATTGCTTGAATTTGGTGGGATATAAATACAACCAACAATAATCTTTTTATTCCTGGCAACATTCACTTGCACGAAGATTTGTTCAAGAAGTTTGTATTTAGTTGTAATTAAGTTTGATTTGTATTTCTTGCTGATAGCGATTAAAACCCCGCCACCTCTGCTTTTAGCACTTGTCAATGTATTTCTGTCTAATCTATACACATTATGATTTATAAAACCTAATTCACTAGAATTAATATTAGGTTCTAACCATGTTTCAGAAAGTAGAATAAACTCGTGCCCAAACATTGGTAGTGTAGATTGAAGTAGACTTAATTTTGTTTTAAGGCCTCTGACATTTTGGTAGTACAGCTGGCAATTTTTTGTTTGGTGTTTTTTAGAGGAGTTTTCTAATGGCATAAAAAATCAATTTTCTTCTTTTCAGCTTCAATTTTCCTCAAATGTACCGAGCATTCATTACTCCAAGCATAATGGTCAGTTGGCAATTGTAATTTTAATTTCTCATTAATTTTTTTGCAGTTAATGCACTGAATGTCATTTTGACAGTTTACATTTTTTTTTTTTTTTTTAATTTATTTATTTATTTATTCCATTTTTACAATTTTACAAAGTTAGGTATAAGTACAATTATTTTTTTAATTATGTACATGTAATGCAAATATTTTTTAATGGTGGTAATAATACCTCTCTAATTGAGAATTTCTCGTGTTTAGGGAGGGAGTACTAACACAATTGATATTTTGATGTATGTTTAATTGATGCTACCATGGGCGTATTTATGAAAAAATAAAATAAAAACAACATGTATGTAAAATTATATACCTGTGCACTATTTCAGGAAGAAACTTTTTTTTTTAAATTAAATTATAAAATATAAAACCTGTGTACACATTGAAAATATAAGTGGGCGTAATATAACACAAACATGAAATTACCTACTGGTGAAATGTATTTTAATTTTTTTCTTAAAAATTTTATAATTTTTTTCGGATTGAATATCTTTAGGGAGTTCGTT
Organism: Limnephilus marmoratus; assembly: GCA_917880885.1. NCBI lineage: Eukaryota > Metazoa > Arthropoda > Insecta > Trichoptera > Limnephilidae > Limnephilus > Limnephilus marmoratus. Next base: position 27,285,959 of record OU862924.1, on the reverse strand, counting down.
AAAGCATTTTATGGCTGAGTATGTGTAGTGGTGTTGGGCCGTTGTAGTATTAAGTTTAGGGATTATTATTTGTCCTGTTGTTCTCGGCCTGGTGCTAAATGAATTTATTGTTAGTTTGTCTTTATGGATTTGGAGTAATGCATTTTTTTGATAGATTCTGTTTATTTGTAAAACTTTGAATTCTTCGAATATTTTTTGAGTTGAATAGTCTAAAGGTTTTTTTAGTATAATTTTGATAAGTCTTCTATGTACTATTTCAAGTGGGGCTAAGTTGGTTTTATACGCTCCTCCCCAACCTATTATTCCGTATTGCAGAACTGATTGGGCTAATGCATAGTAAACCTTCAGTAGTATAGATTTATGAAGTATATTTCTTAGTTTGAGGAATACGTAAAAAAGTTTACGTATTCTGTTTATAGTTTGTGCAATATGTTCTGTCCATTTAATATGTTGGTCTATTATTATGCCTAAATATTTAATGTTGTTCTTTTTTGAAATTTTTGTGCATTTAGATGAGTTGCAGTTGTCAGTATAATTTTTACAAGAGCTATGAATAGTTATATTGGAATTTATAATTGGAAGGAATTTGTCTGATAGTGTAAATGTCATGAAGTAAGTTTTGTCAGAGTTTAAGGAAAGATAGTTGTCATCCAGCCATTGTTTTAAGTTGTTTATTTCTACATTTGCGGTTCGGTAGGCTTCATCCCAAGTTTTTTTTTCTATGATTAAGACTGTGTCGTCAGCGAAAGATATGATTTTTCCAATTTTCGGTATTGTAAGCATTTCATTCACGTAAATGATAAACAATATTGGACCTAACACTGTCCCTTGAGGAATTCCAAATTCTGAATAGGTGGGTTCACTCAATGTATTGTTAATTTTCACGTGTTGGTGTCTTTCATGTAGATAACTTTTGAACCATTCTATAACTGTTCCTTGAATTCCAATATTTCCTAATTTCTTAATTAGTTTTTTGTGGCATATACTGTCAAAAGCTTTTCTTAGATCAATGAATATGCTTAAACATTTATTTCCCGAGTCAAGAGCATTATATATTATTGAGGTTATTTTTGCGATTGCATCTTGCGTGCCTAAATTTTCTCTGAAGCCGAATTGGTTATCATTAATAATTTTATTTGAAGTGATGTGCTTAGTTAATTGTGACTTTACGACTTTTTCAAATATTTTTGCTACGTTTGATACAATAGATATGGGACGGTAGTTTGAGATGTCGGTTGCAATTCCTGATTTGAAAATCGGAGTTATTATTGTATTTTTATATATTTTCGGGTAAATTCCTTGTTGCATGCTGTTATTTATGATATGTGCTATTGGTTTTGATATTAGTTGTCTCATTTGTTTAAGTAAATTTACTGTGATATGGTCGAAACCAGGGCTCGCTGACACTCGTAAGTTCATTATTATTTTTTCTATTTCTATCTGTGTGCATTTTTCAAACTTTTTGAAAATATTTTGGCAAGTTTGTGTGGATGTACTGAAAGTTTTTTTAGATTGGGCAGCGTCAATTTTTTTGGCTAGGTTCTCACCGACTTTTGCAAAGTAGTTGTTGAAAATATTAGCAATTTTAGTTGGTTCTTTTACTGTCTCTATTGTTTCATTGTCATATGTTATTTTATTTATTTGTTTATTTTTATTACCCTTGCCAATGATGTTATTAATTGTAGCCCAGACTTTTTTGTTATCTTCACCACAATCTTCAATTTTTTCTTTGAAGTAATTTTCTTTTGTTTTTTTAATCAAGTTTGTAAGATTATTTCTGTATTTTTTATATAATTGTAATAAAATAAAGTCATTGGGTTGTTTACGGGTTTGATAAAATAGTTTTTCTTTATTCCTAATTGAGGTAACTATTCCATGGGTGATCCAAGGTTTAATTTTTCTATGTTTTGATTTTAGTTTGACGTTATTTTCTTTAGTTGCATTTATTATGTGATCGCGAAGTGTTTTTTCGAAATTAATTGAAGATTTTTCGGCATCTTCGGTATTTAATATTTCTTCCCACTTTTCCGATTTTAATTTTTGTTCTAGAAGTTGTGTGTTAATGGTTTTTATATTATACTGCTGTAATGCAGTTGAGGAAAAGGATATTTTTTTTTTTAAATCAAGAATTAAAAAACACGCAAAGTGATCAGTTATATTTGTTTTCCAAATGACAGGTGTTAATTGTGTAGTTATGTCAGCTTTTGTCCAAATATGATCAATACATGATGGGTTTTGTCGGGGCACAACTCTAGTATAGTCGTTTATGCGTGAAATGAAGTTCAGTTCAGCCATCGTATTATGTAGATCATTTTTTTCGACACTGTTTGAACATTTTCATGTACTTCGGAACATCGAGTGCATGCTTTTTCACTTCTGCAATCTTGTGCTTTGTGCATATAGCCATTGCACTTGTAACATTTTAGAAGTGAGATGTTGTCGAAAACCCGACATCTATCCCATCCAATATTTACCTTACCTTCTTGTAACATTATGTCGTAAGTTTTTCCATCGACTTCCATGAAAATGGTGAAGTTGACGTCACCTCGTTTAGTTTTTTATTTCTTTTATATATTTTATGTCAATTTTCGCTTCAACTGTTTGCAGGTAATCATTTTGCAACTTAATTTTTGAAATAATTTCTTCTGGTGTGAATTTATCCGATAGACCAATAATTTTCAGTTTGGGATTCTTGGGTTTAGGTGTATTCACGTCATATTTTTTTCCCATCTTTGAAATTATTTGCTCTTCCATCTTTTTTGTTGCAGCTATATTCTTGCACTCTACTATTATAGCCCCTTGCTTAAAGTTTCTTATTCCGGTAACACCAAAATTAACAGGATCTATGTTTTGTTTTATTTCGTCCTTTGTTACGGTATTTTTTTGATCCTTATCTTTTGGCTTAATAATGACGATAGGTTCATGTTTTTTACAATTTGTTTGTTCTTCATTAATTTTACCATTTTTCGTAACTTCAGCGTACGATTTCGACTCAATATTTAATTTAAGATTTTCAATGTTCTTATCTATATTAGATAATGATTGAAACAATCTGTCGAGTCCATCATTCTCATTGTTTATTGGTGCCTTGCATTCTTGTACCATGGCCTCAATATGACTCATCATTTCGCACATAGCTTCAGTTAGAGAAGTCTTTTGATCCTTTGACAAAATATTAGAAGTCAATGTTTTGTTAAAATTTTTCACAAGAATTTTTGCATTTTTCAGCCTCTCCTCTGGTGTGAGGGAAGTCATTTTATATTATTATTAATAAAAAATATAAATATTATGTTGATGTTTAGATTATATAGATTACATCATTTTGGTAATAAATTTGGGAATATTGTAGAGATGTTTGCAGATTCTGTATTAGTTATAAAAAGAAGTCTTTATAATTACTTTAATGAAATGAATGATTTTGATTTTAATTAATTTTATTTTTTTATTATTATTTTAATCATTATAATTGTGTACTACGTACCTGCCTAACTATTATTATCTATCCTTGTAAAAGCCTACTAGGGCGTAAATAAATAAATAAATAAAGCCATTTCAAGCATTCGTAGCAATGTTCCGATTCTGAATGGTGGTCCATCACCAGGGTTATATTGAGAGTGTCTTCCACTCTGGTTCGTGCTCGAATGCTATATGTATATTGTTTTTATTGAATTTATTGTGAAACTACAAGAATTAATTTATTATTATTTACTCCGTGGTAACATTAATAATAATAAAAAGTTATTTATTTCAGCCGAACAGAGCGGTGGGTGCAATACTCGGTCAGCCATATAAAAGTATACATTACATAAAAAGGATTTGCATGCTATATGAAAAAGACAAAATAAAATAATATAAAAAAGATTTAAAAAGAACTATATATATACACATATTTAGTACTCGTATATCTACTACGGGGGTTTCAGATGAATTCTCCATGTTTGGTGAAGAGGCGCGCCCTGCCACTGGGCCACGGCCTGGACGAGAGTGTTAAGCACTGTAAACATTAAGCACAGTAAACATTAGTTACACACAGGAGGCCCTGAGAAATGAAATTCTCCTCAGGGCCTATGTCATCTTTGAGAATGCTGTGTGGAGGGTCTTTTTAGTAAATGATTAAAAGGAAGTTCTGGGAAGGAAAAGGGCATTAGGAGTGGCTAGGAATCTGGGGTCAGTGTGTCCAAGACTGACAGACGTATGAATCCACCCCTCCCTCTGCACTGCTTTTCGATGTTCCGAGAGAGTACGGCTGGATAAGTCACTCAACCATTCTCTCCCGATCCGGCCTGCCATGCAGGTGGTGGGCAGACGCATCCGCCGCCAAGACCCGGACAAACCTAACCCCATGAACCCGGGCACCCCTGCTAAGTCACTAAGTAGCGAATCACTTGGGGTTACCTATGGCAGAGGTGTTAATAATAATTTAATAAAAATAATTCATTTTAAATTAATCTTAAAGTCTTAGGGAACGTACCCATACTACGTGACACGTTTAGGGGGGGGGGGGGTCTTCAAAATGTCACGCTTGGTACAAATGAGCGGCGGGTTGCTTAGATTTTTGGTCACCGGGGGGGGGGGGGTTAAAAATTGCAAAAAGTTGGTCACGTAGTATGGGTACGTTCCCTTATTAATTAGTAAGCCGCTCTATTCTCCTTGAAACCCCTATTAATTAAAAATGTATTTACATATTTTGAAAATCATAACAATAATGTGGGAACCCACTAAGGCGCAGCCTGTGTGTGGATAATATAGTAAAAATAAATTTTATTTTAGTATCTACCTAGAAAAAAACTAACAGTGGTATATAAAGCAAAAACAAAATTTGTTTAAAACAGTTTGTACAAAAAGTGTATACAATAGTGTACGGTTAAATACGTGTATAGTGTAATAATAGATATACATTGTAACAGTAGGTGTAAAGTTTGTGAGAAACAAAGTGATTAAATAAATAAAGTTTTTACATCTGTATGGTTTAGCCATAATTTTAACTTCTTCAAACTTCGCAAAATTACTTTGTGGCATCATTAATTATATAATGAATAACAGATCACTTTGTATAAACCACTAATAATATAGTGGTTTATACAAAGTGATCTGTTATTCATTATATAATTTTAACTCTTTTATGTAATGCGGAAGTTTAGTTGCAACTTGAATATTTTTTGGTAAACTATTGAAGGTACGAGGTCCAATAAAGCTGCTGTGAGTTTGCATTTGTTTTGTGTGTGTTTGGGGGGTATAGATTACATTATTATTTCTAATATTGAATGAATTATGTGAATAATAATGAATTATCCCTTCTCCTTTGTTGTCCTCCTACTCCAAAACCTAAATTTTTATTTTTATTTTATTTTATTAGGAACATTTACAGGTTAATAACATTACATGCATTAAAGAAAACAAATTATAATAATTAGGTTACAACCGAACAAAGATATTGGATTCTGTATTTGAATATCTTTGCAACCGAATGACAAATGTTCAATAACTATTAACTTTTTGTCACCTAATATTACAGAGATCGATTTTAGATAAACTGTCTAAACATAATCTAGATATACTGTCTAATACTGTGTTAATAATAATTAATAATTATGTAATCTGTCAGTATTTTGTATTTAATGTTTATTTCAATATTCTCCTGATGTAAGAAAGTCCCTTCCGAAACCTTCAGGTCTTACGCCAGGACGATACTGCGAGTATCTTCCACTCTGGAACGTGCCGCAAATAAACCACTATTATTTTTAATGAATTAATTGTGAAATAACACAAATTAATCAAATAAAATTTATTTACGCACGCCGGGATTCGATTCCGCGACCTTCGGATTAGGCCGTCAAAAAGGCGTTGGTTATTCATAAATAAATAGTTCCCAGGGCGGCGGTACCCACCCCCGCCAACCGTATAATTAGGGGACTCCTTGACAGCATTTACTGAAATAGATTAATTACACATCCGATTATCCGCCCCCTGACTATTGCAACTTCCATCCGTGCAGCAGGTTTTATTCCCAATCTGATTTACCTATCCTTATCAGTGATCCGCCAACACACATCGGGTGTATTTCATGTCCTCGGTATGGAGCAAGGATTTCGCATCAGCAGTACAAGGGGGCCTATCTGCACTCTGCATTGAATCGCCTATCTATCAAGGTAAGACTTTATATTTAAAGGTACCAAAGTATGTTTCAAGAATGCCGGTGAAACCTCCGAGTTGTTCCTGCGCCTTGTAACTTGTAACACCCTCTTGTGGTCGTACTTATGAGGTGGGTACGAAAGAAAAGGAAATGTGCATTATGTGCAATTACCCAAGTTACGACTGTACAGGGCGATTCCGAAAACGGTAATATGACGAAAATACATAAGGGTGAATTTCACGTTCCAAAATTAATTACACTGCCAGAATTCGACACGGACGAGAGAATTACACATACAAAGAATTACACTTTAAATAAATTACGCGTACAGAGAATTACATATAAAACGAATTACGCGTAGAGAGAATTTACACTTTAAAAAAACGCGTTAAAAAAAACCTAACCTAACTTTTTCATTTTCTAATGTGAAATTTATGCAGCACAGACTCAAGATGCAAAATATTAAGCCGGTATACTCGTAGTTATATTAAAACCATTTTAGTGCCATGCTTATTTTGCAATATATGGATAAAAAGCATGATGTTAAATAAAAATGCAATAACTTGGATAATGAATCAATTTTCTGCAATTATACTGGTAAAGAATCATATTTAAAATTCTAATTTAAAAAACCACACATTTACAACTTCAAAAGATATTTTAAAAAATCAGAGTGTATAATTCACACGCGGTAGAAGTGAAACTAGAAAGTCGCTAGATGTCGCTATCTTTTCCTTTGCCTGTTTATTTTATGGTTTGAAGATTGGATATTGATTTCACAATAATAAAATTGTTTTTTTTTTGGATTTCGTAGGATTCGAACCTCCGTTCGCTGGATGTCTGTCTCACTGCGCTATCGAAGGCCCCCGCCAAAGTGCGAATTTACCGCATTATATTAGAACCGAGTATTCGTGTAGAACTGAGTTGTGACGCATTTCCGTTTCATCCGAATTTCAAATCGCTAACGGGGCTAAAAAGTTTCACTTCAAAAATATGAAAATGTAAAATTATGTCACTTCACAAAGTCCATGTTATCACTTTTTACAGCGAGCACATACAACAGTTTATGAGGTTGGTACTCTGCATTGCGATGTTCAATAATGTCCCTTCCGTCGTCACTGCCTCCATTTATCGGAACAAAGGTCTCGTCGTCAGTAGTGTCGCTGTCATTTGATAGATCCAGATCGTCCGCAATAGAACAACTACCGATATGGTGGAAAATATGGATTCCCTTGAGGGTGTGTTAATTGAACAGGATAAATAAAAAATACAGTTATCAAGACACCCGCCAACCGCAATATACCACGCTCAAATTGAACATACGCTCTCCCGAGCACCAAAAACGCTCGCTGAATATTGTAATGATATATCGCTGGGTAGCACCATAACGGTTAAAAACTTATTTTTAGTGCGTAACTCCAGTATGTACACTTTAGTATGTGTAATTCTCTTCATGTGTGTAATTGGCCACTTGCATGGATTTCATAACGACTTGGAAAAAATCATGTGGATAGATCTTTTTACTAAGATTACGAAAATGTTAGCAAAAATTGTTAGATATGTACAGTGTTTTTTATTTTTAAATAAATAAATCCATTATTTGGGCTCGTGACGTCACTACATGAAAATGTCCCGTCTCCGAAAATGTTCCTATTAATTTTGTAAAATTCCACACTGATTTATTTTTTTATATAGCATCACTTTGATTTCAGGCGAATTTTTGAATTCGTTCACTAGATTTATTGTTTGTTTCTGCGAACTTATCATTTGGTTCGACTTTTTGACAGATGTTCTGAAGATGTTCCCCGTACATTTAATGATATACGGGGTTCTCTTCAGAACGTGAAGATGATGTCGGTACGTGTTTTAGAGGTATAATGATTATGGTGCTGATTTTAACGAAAAAAAATTATAATATTCTTATTATTATTATAATTTACAAGTACAAGAATATTACATTAAATTTAGTAATATAGACGCTGTACATTATAATGATTTATGATCAATAAGATGGATCAAGGAAAAAAAATATTTATGAGATATAATATTTTTGGTATGCCTCGTTATTCTCATGTGCCATTCGTGTGGAAAACGTTCTTTTTTTTAAATGATTTTCGGCTATGTAATTATCGTTTTTTCACACCTATAAAATTATGTCCCGTCTTTCCGGTTTATAAAAAATGGTCTGATTTTTCGGATTGAAATTTTCAAAAAATCCCCTGGGTTTCAAAAATTCGATTAAAAAAAAAATACGGAATGTCTTAAGAATATTTGCCTGAACCGGAAAAAATTTAAAAAAAAATGTTATGCAAGTGGCCTATGGTATTCGAAATTCACGCTGGATTATTTGATCGCTGGGTTCATTTGATGTAGGCTATAAAAATGATCATTTCTCAACGACAAATCAAATTTACATCACCATACTTGAATTATTAGGTACCACTTGCAACCAGTAAGTCCAATGGTGAGCAGGTTGTGGGTGCTTTTAATGGGCGAGGAATTGATCTGACGACGGATGTTCTATAAATCCTTCAAAATAAAAAGAAAAGTGTCTGGAGCACCCTGTGTGTAGGAAGTAGCCGAGCGTGTCTGCGCACTGCGCAGTTAGCATGCGCAGTAGACGGGAGAATCCGTCCGGCGGATAATCGCCCTACATGGCCCGCCGGCATCACCGCATACCTGCTACCTGCTACTCGTACATGCGCACTGCTCACTGCCAGGGCCGGATCTACGAAATCTGGCGCCCTGTGCAGTAGGTACCGATGGCGCCCCCCCCCCCTTTATTTTTATTTTGATTAAAAATTCGTTCACCCCAATTTTTTTATTTAATTATTGTTTTTTACATTAATTTATCAAATAAAATCAAGACGTATAAAGGGTGTAACTTTTCCAAGTGACCTGGCGGTAGCTCTCACACTCGTTTTTTTAAAGAGAGAATCGCCAGGAGTCCTATACTCTCTGATTCTATTGGGTAAACATAAAATTATGAACATAAATCTATCCAAATGCTGAAGTGATTTTTCATGTGAATTTAAATTTTGCGTTAAATGATTCCAATCACATAATCCTGAACTAGTTAACGCGCCATTCGTAGATACAGAAAATAATTTGCTACAAAAACATAAAAACCCTATCTGAAGTTTTCGAATAAATAAGCCGCGATCTATGTAATTCTTCTCCATTAGGCAGTTTCTTGTATTTAGTATTAAATTTACTCTTGTTCGTAATAGGAAAATCAAAATCTTTCAATTGTACAGGATACTAATAAGAATATAACCTCAAATTTGTACCTTCCATTTCCCCTGTGTTGAGCGAACAAAAACCATACAAACATGCTTACACTGACACCGTAAAATAACAAATCCAACAAATCTAATAGATATTAATTATTAACGAACTTCAAAAAATAATATGTCAAACCAATGACGAAACTGTCAACAAGTTGCAACTTGATGCTTGAACAAAGATGCTTTTGTTAATGGAATTTACTGAAGATTTCATAAGAAAATGGTCTTTAACTACCTTCTCCTAGAGACTTAAATCGTACAAAATAAAACAATAGGAGCGTACTTTGAAAGGCGCAAGTCGGTTTGTTTGAAACACTAGAAGAAAAATACCGCGCTGTGATTGGTTATTGAATATGAGTCGCACCCATTCGTCGTAAAATACGGTAAAAGATTTGCGGAAAAATAGATCTTACGTTTAAACTAAATATATGGAATTTGTAAAAAAATTCTGTAACTGACTATAAATTCGTAAGCCGTTCATACCAACCTGATGTGTGCGAATTCTGTTTCTTTGGAAAGTGTTGCTAGAGCGTAATAATTATTTCGTACTATGGGTAATTTTTAAACGATTCAGGGAATATTATAAGTAAATTTTAATACAATATTTATTTTCTCACGGCGCCCCTTCGGAGTTGGCGCCAGGTTTTTTGCACGTTTTTGAACGTATGGCTGATCCGGCGCTGCTCACTGCGCACCCACTGCTATTGCTGACTGCTCTAAAGGGTTAACCCACAGCAAAAACTCTGCACTCGGAAACCTGGAGGTAAGTGTTGCGTCACCTGGCCAGGGCTCATTGTGACTCTTTTGTCTTATTTTTATTTTTTATTATTATTAAGTTAAAAGAAATATAATATTTCGCTTTCTTTACTTGAATACAGAGCATATATAGTATAGTAGTACAAGTATAGAAGTAATATTTTTAATTTTGTTCCAACATCTTAAGTTTAAATAGTTTTTTTTTAAAAGGTTTTTATATTCTTTTCCGTTTTTAGGTTATCTGGAAGGGGATTATATATGTGAACTCCCTCGTGGCCAATACTTCTCTTGCCACTTTCAGTCTTGACAGTATTTGTGTACAATTTATTGAGTTGTCTAGTATAATGGTCGTGTATTTGTGATGTTTTTATAAATGTTGTGTTTGTGTGTATAAGTCCATTTTGTATTTTGTAGATTAAAAGACATATGTTATATTCGTACAATGTTCTTATTTTCAAAAGGTTCATTTCCCGGTATAGTTTTTTTTTGGGAGTGGCTGGGTTATAGTTGAAGAGTTTTTTAATAACTTGGTTTTGTATTATTTGTAAGTCGTTTGAGTACGTAATGTATGTGTTTCCTCATATTTCTATTAAATAATTTAGGTTGGACTTGATTAACCTAAAGTATAAGCCCCTCTTTACCTCTTTGACATTAACCATCTTTGAAAATGCTGTCTGGAGAGTCTTTTTAAGGAAGCGAAGCACAGGAAGTTCTGGGAAGGAAAAAGGTATGAGAGGTGGGTAGGAATCTAGGTATCAGTGTGTCCAGGAGTGACGGACGTATGAATCCACCCCTTCCGTTGCGCTGCAAGACGACGGGTCGAAAGAGAGAACAGCTGGAGAGGTGATTGGGTCTTTCTTAAACGGCCCGCCACGGAGCAGATGGGCAGCCGCCACCAAGACCTGGACACACCTCATCTGTTGAACCCGGGGACCTCTCCTAAGCCACCAAAATTAGCGAATCAACTTGGGGTGACCTATGGCAGAGGTGTTGGTCATCCAATAAATGGTTCCCGCCTCCCAAATTGAAGATAGAAATAATATAAATCCTACGAGAAATATTTTCCGATTTGGAAGAAGGATTTTTCCACCATTTTCGTATTTAAATTTAAGTAAGACCTTTCAACTCCTAGGCCCCATCCAAGCAAATTAAACTAATTATAAAAAAACAGAGTGTGCAATTCACACGCGGTAGAAGTGAAACTTTCAGAAAACTAAAGTAGACAAGAGTGGGGAGGCCACCGCACAAAGAGGAGACCAATTAGTAATCTCATTCTCTCGCAGGGTAAATCCTATAGATGTAGGTATGTGTTTGTCCCTTTTTAGTATCACTATTTTTCGTTTCATCGAGTTTCAAATCACAACGGTGCTAAAGAAGTTTTCACTTCAATAACGGCAGTGGAAAGGAAGAACGGCTAAAGAGCCACTTTTTTCCAGCTGTATTGTTTCCACCGTCGTTATTGAAGGGAAAACTTAAAAAAAACGAGTGTGTTTTAGACCACACAACTGAAGTAAAACTTCTGCTCCTATATAATTTTTTTTATGTGAATACCTCACAAGAGTCCCAACTGCTCCCGTCTGGAGCCAGTGCGACTATGGCATCCCCAATTGGGGTATGTTGTGAGGCTGAAGGCAGTGGGGAGGGGAAGGAGATAGGGAAGAGGAGGGTGGGGAAGTACCTGGCTATTCAGATCTGGTCACCAAACACGGCAGAAGCCATTTCAAGCAACGTTTCAATTCTGAATGGTGGTCTTACACCAGGGCGATACTGAGAGCATCTTCCACTCTGGAACGTGCCGCAAATATACTATATATTATTTTAAATGAATAAATTGTGAAATACACAAATTAATCAAATAAAATTTATTTGCCACGCCGGGATTCGATCCCGCGACCTTCGGAATGCTAGTCAAGCGCCTTACCGCTGCACTACGCCGGCCGTGACAGGAAGAGAGAAAGAAAATGTGCGCGCGCACTGGTCTCTCTTGATCCTACAGTGTGATACAGACAATAGGCCTGCGCCTGCTACCGTTCGCCTCGCTTTTCGTAACGCTCTCGTCACGCATTCGGCAGCTGACTCCCCAAGTCAAGCGTGCGTATAGAAGTTTTACTTCAAAAATTACCGTAAACCAGGGATTCTTTGTCCCCAGAACTTGCATACACAGCAAAGATAATTGCTACTTTAGTAATGACCGAAATTGATAGATGTCTCTGCTCTGCATCATTTCAGAATTTCGAATTATTTATTCAGGAATATACCTAGGTAATAGGCACAAAATAGCTTGGCAAACGGAGTCTACAAATGGTCGATTTCAGCACAGCAAAGTAGTTTTTATTTATTTTGTGAATATTTTTATAAGAAAAAAACAAATCGAAGGAAACTGTCACAAATAACCTTAGGCATAAATTGTATTTTTTTTAATAATAATAATAATAAATTTGTTTATTTCAGCCGAACTGGGCGGTGAGTGCAATACTGTATTAGACATATAAAATATACTAAATAATCTTAATATATAAAACAAAGTCGGGTTAGTTACACTATTTATAATTCGAGATCGGCTGGACCGATTTTGATGATCTTTGATGTGTTGGATTTGTCTCCGCCCCGGATAACAGAATAACTATTAAAACATCGCAAAAATTCACGAAAATGAAAGTTATGAAGAAAATTGATTTTTTCATACATTTTGTATAGAACGAATTCTCATATTTTGAAAGAACTGCAGCAATTTTGTGATAGGTATACTATTTAACTGTGCGTGAATTCCAAAAATTCAAAAACGTCAAATGTCAATGTGCTGATTGTTTTGCTTTTGTTCTTAAGCTCCACTCAGGACCTACGCTATCTTAGGGGATGATGTGTGGAGAGTCTTTTTAAGGAAGGGTAGGATAGGAAGTTCTGGGAAGGAAAAAGGTATGAGGGGTGGGGAGGAATCTGGAGGTCATTGTATCCGGGAGTGAATCCATCCTGCAACTGCGGTGCAAGGCGTTGACCGGAATTGACCTTTTACCTTGACCTTTTCAGCCGGACTCTTTCGACCCATTGGTCGAGAGAATCCGGCTGGAAAAGTCAAAAGGCCTCCCTCAACCAGTCTCTCTCGATCCGGCCCGCCACGCCACGCCCCGCCAGGTGGGCAGACGCACCCGCCGCCAAGACTCGCACAAAAGTCACCCCATGAACCCGAGCACCCCTGCTAAATCACCAAACGTAGTGAACCACTTGGGGTGACCTATGGCAGAGGTGTTGGTTATAAAAAAAAATTTAAATTAAATACAATAATAGGTAATAAACATATTTAGTTTGTAGGGGCGCACCATGCCACGGCCTGGACGAGAGTGTTTTCCGATCTTCGGTAGCGCTGACTCTTCCCGGCTATTCTGTGGCGCATCAAAGCAGCGAACCCGTGTACCCTTCCTCCTGCGAACATCTGCGAGGAACTGCATCGTCAAGGTAGGCCAAACAGCGTCTTATATGCAAGGTTGTTGATATTCTAAGAAAACTGTGAGTGGGGCAAAATCTAAGAATGAATCAGGAAAAAACGTTATATTGTGGGCCAAAGAAATCCTGGTGTACGGTATTTTAAAATGTTTCATTTTCACAATAAATAAGTATCTAAAAGCCGATCGGGAATCGGGACACCTATCCACAACACATTAAACTTAAATGGATAATTCTAACAAGTGTGATATGTACCGATGTGAATGAAGTTGGTGTCTTTGTGATTATCTTTTCAAGAAAGAATTTTAATATCGGATAATTTTCAGCAAAAGCAAGGAAAAATTGGGATTTCTTTGAGCTCACTGACACTAACTTGACTCACAATCCGAAGGTCGCAGAATCGAATCCCGGCGGGCCAGTAAGTTATTTCATAAATAATTAATTTTAAAATAATATATAGGTAGTAGGTATATTTGCGGCACGTTCCAGGGTGGAAGATTAAAAGTTTGTGTAAGACCACTATTCAAAATTGAAACGTTGCTTGAAATGGCTTAGCCGAGTTTTGTGACCAGATCTGAATAGCCAAGTACTTCCCCACCTTCCTCTTCTCCATTTTCTTACCCTCCCCACTACCTTCAGCCTCGCAATATACCCTAATTGGGGATGCCATAGTCTCACTGGCTCCAGACGGGTGCAGCTGGGACTCTTGTGAGGTTTACATATAAAAAATATAAAAACAGTAAAAATTTTTAGAACTCTTTTTTTTACATTAGCTCCACACAGGTGACGCCGAGTAAAACAATTTCCCTAGGGGCCTATGTCATCTTTGAGGATGCTGTGTGGAGGGTTTTATAAGGGAAAGGAAGGAGAAGAATACATGGGAAGGAAAAAGGTATGAGGGGTGGGTGGGAATCTGGGGGTCAGTGTGGCCAGGAGTGACGGACGTATGAATCTATTCCTCGCACTGCGGTGCAAGGCGAAGGGTCGGGAGAATCCGGCTGGAGACGTCAAAAGGCCTCCTTCAATCAGTTTCGATCCAGCCCGCCACGCAGTGGTTGGGCAAACGTATCCGCCACCAAGACCTAGACAAACCTCATCCCATGAACCCGGGCACCCCTGCTAAGTCACCAAACGTAGCGAACCACTTGGGGTGACCTGTGGCAGGGGTGTTGGTTGTCCAATAAATGGTTCCCTGGGCGGTGGTACCCATACCCGCCTCCCAAATTGTATACAATCGGTATACCAATCCAATAAAATATAAGAGAAGAACAGAGTTTTATAATTAAGGAATTGTTTTAGAACCAAGTTCTCCATCTCACACTAATTGACCATAACCTAAAATGGACACATCATATCAAACAAATCACAAATAAACTCCTCAAAACAATACACATTTTCCTAAACATAAGGAACATATGTAAAATTAAACAAATGAAAACAATATATTTTGTACTTTGTTAATCAATAATAGAATATGGAATAATTGTCTGGGGAGAAGCAACAAACTCAGCTATCGTTCACTTAGAAATCGCGCAGAAAACGATCTTAAAGGTAATTCTTAAAAAACATAGACTAACTGATACAGACCAAATATTCAACAGTTGTGACGTACTAGATATACGCCAATTATACGTTAAAACTCTACTAAACTACATTTACGACCAAAAAAAACAAATTTCAACAATCTCAAAATATCACTAACAGACCAGTAAGACAATCGTACAAAAATAACATTGAAACTCCGACAGTGAATACAAGCTTTGGAAAAGGGCACTATAAATATCATGCTAAAAAGCATTCAGCAGTCTCACCCTTGAAAATAAAATAGAAGAAAACAAAAATAAATTCATACTCAAAATTAAAAATTGGATTAAAGAACAAAAAAGACAATATTTCCAAAATCTCATTACATAATAAGAATAAAACACATACACGTAAAAAAATATCATAAAAAAAATATATTTTACCTAAATTATAAATTTTTATTTTTAGTTTAATTTTGGCCTTTTTTTATGCAGCATTATTTTTATATTATTTTTAATGGAATATGTATAAATTTTTGTTTTATAAAATGGAGGCCTCAGCACAGGTGAGCTACCCAGTGAGGCCGACATTGCTGAATTGTATTTAAAAATGTTAGATATTATGTCAAATAAATAAATCACAAAATAATATTGGCGCAGTCGCAGTCGGGAGGATTCAGAAATATTCTATAATTTTACATCTTTACTATTAAAAAAAAACAACATCCATGTAATATTTAAAGTTCCTGAGCGTTCTCTATTAATTGACAATTATGCAACTACCATCACTAGGTATATGGGGTTTAAACAACTTTTTTTTAAATAATCCATTTTGCCATGGTGGCTGGTGTCTATCACGGATCATGGCGACTCCACCGACCGCAAAGTTATCCATATCAAGATGATAATTTCAGATACTAGATTTAAATTATGAAGTCATGTCTGCCAGTCGTAGGTAGTAGTAAAGGTGCTTTCTTCGTAGAATGTTAGGACAGGCGAGATCGTTGGACCGTTTACAATGAGCAGACAGACTGCAGACTCTAGACTGCAGAAGCATAGATATCCAGATACCCATTAGGTATATATACGCCATGCATTGCAGACATCTCGTGTATACCGCCTAGCAAGCAAGCCAGCCGTTCATCGGCCAACACAACGGAGGGTCATGGAAAATGTAATAAGTCATACCAGAAGCCAATATCCTCGGGAGAGATTTTTGCGTGTATCAGCTATCATAAACTTTTTTATGAAAGGAGAATGTCTACTGTGATTGGCCATGTTGATGATCCGGTGCTGATTTCTGTTAGTATGAAAGATCTATGTAAGTCTACAATCTATAATCTTTCTTGTCTAGGATGGACGGTGTATGTGTGGAAGATGAGTTAATGATGAATGTAAGTGAGTCTAAAATCATGGTGTTTGAAAGAGAGAGTTCGAAAACAGTGTGCAATATAGTTAAAAATGATGATGTATGTTACCTGTCGTATGCAGATGACACAATGCTTATTTCTAGCAGTACGGAGATGATTTTCCGGAGTAAACTGTGTTTTCTTGCCAACAATATATTGGTAGATACCTATCTACCAAAACCAAATCCTGTCCTTAGCAGAAATTATACAAAACATAAATTTGGATATAAGGCCAAAATACTTAATCGACCTAAAAAATATAATTTAAATGAAAAGGTGTAGCAAATGCTTAGTACGGATATGTGCTTATTTATTATAATTCATTTAATGATATATTTTTAAAATATATTTTAGCAATATTCGATCGAATCTATCAACATCGATCGATATAATTAAATAAATAATATTTACGCACACCTGTAGAAAAGTATCATAAGTCAAAAAGTTATATTTTACAGGTGAGCGAAATCAATTCAATTTGGGAGGCGGGTAAGGGTACCGCCACCCCGGGGACCAGTTTTTGGATAACCAACATCTCTGTCATAGTTCACCCCAAGTGGTTCTCTACGTTTGGTGATTTAGCAGGGGTGCCCAGTTTCATGGCGTGAGTTTTATTTAGGACTTAGCGGCGGGTGCTGTACACCTACCGTGTGGCGGACCGTATCGTGAGAGACTGGTTGGTGGAGGCCTTTTGATTTATCCAGCCGGACGCTCTCAACTCATCGCCTTGGACCGCAGTTGGAGGAATGGATTTATAAGTCCGTCACTCCTGGACACATCGACCCCCAGATTCCTACCCACCCCTCATACCTTTTCCTTCCCAGATCTTCCTGCATTTCCTTAAAATCACCCCCTTTACAGCATCCCCTAAGATTACATAAGCCTTGCGGTAAATTATTTTCCTATAAAATGGGAGATTATTTACCTCTGGGCCTCCTGTGTGAATCTAATGTAAAAAAATGGACGATGATGAACAAGCGTTCCCGACGAAGAGAGATACTAGCGACATCTTGCGTAGCTGGAGCGATCTAACTTATATACGGTTTTCGTGGGGCATAGATAATAGCGTGTGTCAATTATTTCAACTTTTGAATTCAGAAACGCCCGGGGTCTCAAAAGTTGCGTCTTGCAAAGAAAATGAGAACTGCATTTAAATTTATTTTTTTAAAAATGGTTATTAGCCCGCTAAAATGCATTGAAAATCAGAAAACAAACCTAAAACCATTTTTTTTTTTAATTTTTAATAATTTTTTTTTTCAGTAATCTAACCTTTTAACGTTTGTTTATTATTTAAAAATGCGTATAACTGACAAAAATGAAAAAAAAATTCAACTTTATGAATACAAACAAGTAAGTCAACAAGAATTCTGATTTTATCCAGAAAAAGTGTTATTTTCCCCTTTTATTTTTTTAACCAACACATAACATATGTTTAAAAAAAATTATTTTTTTGGTTCTTTGTACAGCAGTTTTGTAATGAAAAATAAGTTTGGTACAAAATATAAAATATGAACCTTTTGTTTTATTTTTTTCCAAATCACGAAATCTATTTTTTTTCGAAACTTCCGGCCATTTTAGCGGGCTAATAGTGAACAATAATTTAATTTTTTTTTACGTTTTCGAATAGCTACAGATCATACGAAACTTTTGAGATCCCGGGCGTTTAAATATAAGGCCATTTGTTTTCTCTCTATGGAGAGCGACACACGCTAATAGATAATCACAATCACTTTACTTTTCAGAGATAAAACGGAAAATAGAAAATTTTGACTAATGACTATTTTCTACTGGATGTGCGATATATATATTATTTTAAACAAATTGGTGTCAATTTTAGGTACAAATGACCAATTTCCGTTGGAACAGAATATGTAAATAAAAATTTATTCACAAAAAACGCCCTTTCACGATTTACATTTCATTTTTCATTATGTTAACACAGAAGATAAGGCAAGATTTTATTGTACCGTTCTTCTTTTAAACAGACCTGTAAGCAATATTGATACTCTCTCTATGTCTTTATCTCTAATATCATTTAATTATCTTGGATGAAAAACTAAGTTTCGCCAATCATATCCACCAAATTGTAAACAAAGGTATGAAAACACTAGGCTTCGTATTAAGAACAACCAAAAACTTTAATTCCATTCAAGTCATTAAATTATTATATGTATCTCTAGTTAGAAGCCTAATGGAATATAACTCGGTAGTTTGGTCTCCATCTTACAAAATTCACATTAATAACATTGAGCGAATACAAAAAAAATTTCTGCGTTTTATAAATTTTAAATTAAATATCCCACTACAAGACTTGAAATATAATTAATTATTAAATATTTTAAAAATACACACACTAGAAGACAGACGTTCAACTTGGGAGGCGGGAATGGGTACCGCCGCCCCGGGAACCTTTATTGGATAACCAACACCTCTGCCATAGATCATCCCAAGTGGTTCGCTACGTTTGGTGATTTAGCAGGGGTGCCCGGGTTCATGGGGTGAGGTTTGTCTAGGTCTTGGAGGCGGATGACCAGGACATACTGAACTCCAGATTCCTACCCACCCCTTAAACCCTTTTCCTTCCCAGAACTCTCCTCTCCTTCCTTTCCTTAAAAAAACCCTCCACACAGCATCCCCAAAGATGACATAGGCCCTGAGGAAAATTATTTTCCTCAGGGCCTCCTGTGTGGAGCTCATGTAAAAAAAAAAAAAAAAGACGTAAAATAAACGACTTAACATTTTTATTCAAAATACTTAACTCTAAATTTGACTGTTGCGAACTACTGCAACTCATAAACTTACGAATACCGACAGTAACTACACGACAAAATACACTATTCTACTGTAGCATTCATAAGCGGAACTACATTGCCCACTCTCCGATACAACAATTTCACACTATGGGAAATCAGTACTTAGGTGATATTGACATATTTAGCATAAACTTGGCGAAATTTGTTGATCTTGTGAAAAACTTATTCCAAAACTATTCCTAAACCTATCTGTTTTTTCTGAAAACCTATGAAATCGCTGTATTTTTGTATTTTTATGACTTGTGTGCTTTTTTATCAAATTTTATTTTTATTATTCCTGTATATGTTTAAAAATAATCTGTCATGAATTATTTGTACTACCAAAATGTAAAAGCCCTTTGGGCGGTAAATAAATAAATAAATTCTTCTAATAGTGCAAAATTATTTTGTGGTAACATTTTAAATTCAAATTAATAAATAACGTTGTATTAACCACATAATTATTTACAAAAACCGACATGTTTCGTCAGCAAAGCTGACTTCCTCCAGAAAACCCTGAGGAAGTCAGCTTTGCTGACGAAACATGTCGGTTTTTGTAAATAATTAAGTGGTTAATACAACGTTATTTATTAATTTGAAAATAAATAAATAACCAATCATATTCTGCCTCTATTGATGTTTATTTTCCCTCCAATAATTCATTAATTTGTGAAAAGCAATGAACCCAGGAAATTTTAAAATGATAACAAACACATATATACGAAGAAAAAATTAGGTACTAAATTATCACCTATATTTTGAAGGCTCGTGTAATGTTTTTACGGATCCTTGGTACATTGTCAAATAAATTTCGAAGAATCACACAATTTAAGGAGTTTGCCTAAATAATCCAATTATTTAGACGCCTAAGGCGCCTTCAAATTTTTTGAAGCATTTTTGAAGGTTTTTTTGGTTGTTTGTCTTAAAATTTCCTGATAAATTGAAAATGATTATTATCAGCGAATAAATAATGCTTATTTAAATTACAGATTTCTGGAATTGGCTTTCGAAGTCTCAATTATAATGTCACGATGATATAAACAAGTAAATAAATACAACACATTATTAGGTGTATTAATATACAGTTCTCCCAGACAGCAGTTGAGGGGGACCCAAACAGTTCATGATTAATGCTAATGTTTCATTTATAGTAATATAAAAGAAAACGATATAATATTGTGCACTCGTGTCAGATGTACCTTACCAATTCAGTTAATTTAAATTGTAATTTTTATTTGTTTAATTATATCCCATATTTTAATTTTTATATTTATAGAAGACACATGTTAAATATAAATATATAATAGATAGAGATTATTTCCGTAGTTCTCCTCAATAGGAGATCTTGTGCTGAGGGTGACAATGTTTTGGATAAGTGTTCAGTGTCTTCTGTGCTGCAACATCATGGTTGGCAAGGTTTTCAATAAATTTATTTGGCGACGTTTTTAAAATACTGGAAGTTATTTTTCGGATAGTTTCTTAAGCCATGATTTTATGTCCTAAATGTCGTCCTTTTGTTTTAATTTGGTTGATGCTGTTTGGGAGGAAGTTTGTTATACAACTTCACCGCTAAAAAATCAGAGCTATTTTGTCCAAAGGTTTAGCATGTCTATTTGCTTGGCTCTGGTTTTATGATTGTATGAGGCATTTGCCTCTATGCTTTTTGACGTGATGAACCAGAATATTTTTTATACTTGCAACACCAAACTGTTTAAATATTTCTTTTGTTGACGTTCTTATATTAGCCCAGTCATTCCGTAGTTTTACCTTGCAAAAGGTCATGTAGTAGCGACTTTGATATATGTTGTTAAGATTGGGACTCTAAAAAAAAAAAAAAGTTTTCGACCTTGGGAGGGTCGAGCTCGATCCGCCATCTTGGATTGAAGGTCCCAAAATTTGGTTTTTTCAAAATAATTATGAAATGGTTGATTTTACAACCAAGTTGTTCAAGGCAAACTTGAAGAAAACTAAATTACGTACATTTTATTAAAGTTTTTTTTGTAAGTCTAATAGGTAACGAGTTACAGCGGAAGAAAGAAGACAATTTTGACAAAAAATTGTAAAACTCAAGTTTTCTTGATAAATTTTGTAAGAACATATTACAAAATATCATTTTAACGTATTCCCACAAACAATATACTTATATAGCATCATCCGTGTGCTCGATGACGTTGATTGACGTTGTTATAGTGGGCTCCAAGTCTATAGCTGACTTGGCAACACTGATTGAGTCCTGGTTACTGGACGATGCCTGGACGCTCGGTCTATCGGACGTCGGAGGATGTCGAACATGGTTACATACAAATTTTGAATCTATTAAATTCAAACGTAAGGACAAACTTATTCCATTATTAGCAGTCAACAGCAGCATCAAGATCGGCGAAACAACTATTTCCATCAACCCGCTAATGTTGTTCCAGAGAATGTGTATTTTGAAGAAATCCGACGAAGAATTGAAGGATTACCCTAAATTCGAACTCGCCCCATTTCCTTTGTCACTTTTCTCTGAAGAAGGAATGCGCAAAGGTACGAAATCATCATTTATGGTGTTTTTGAACAACTTCCAGAAAGCGTGCAACTTGAAGGTAGCAAAATTAATGTTGTGGATGGAGGATACCTTTTACATAAAGTTGTATGAAATGGTAATGATTTTTTGGGTCAATTTGCGAGAAGTACGTTCACTATGTAATCACTATGGATTACATGCAGTTATTGTTTTCGATAGATATCCGCTAGATGATGGTGAAAAAAATACAAAAACCGCAGAAAGACTTCGCCGATCAAAGAAGCATATGACTGCAGATGTTCTTTTCGATGAAACAACGCCAATTCAAGTTTCACAAGAACGTTTTTTAGCCAATGAAAATAACAAAGTCCGTCTGATTTCGATGCTTACAAAGCAATTTATACAGGCTGATATTACAGTTAAGCAGGCTGAAGAAGATGCTGATGAGTTGATTGTCAATACTGCGATTTCTTTGTGTTCATCATTTGACGCTGTATTTGTTATTGGCGAAGACGTTGATCTTCTAGTTCTGCTAACAGCATTGGCACCACCCGAAAGTAGTATATATCTTCGCAAACCCGGGAGAGGCAAAACTTTTGAAAGACTGTATTCCGCGAATAGTGTGAAATACAAAGAAGCGGCTGAGAATATTCCGTTTCTCCATGCCTTTAGTGGCTGCGATACAACATCGTCCTTCTTCAACCAAGGAAAAACGAAATTTTGTTCACTTGTACAGAACTACACAAGACTCAATGCCATGATAGGAATCTTCAAACAACATGATGCAGAACCAGAAGACATAGCAGATGCAGGAACACGCTTTCTTGTTGCTTTGTACGGGGGTGACATGGATAAGGAAACCTTGGAAGAAGTCCGCTAGCAGTGTTTCGCAAAGTCAACAACAAAAAGCAAATTCAATCTTGCCTCTTTGCCACCAACGAACGACGCTGCATGGTACCATGCATTTAGGACGTACCACCAAGTCCAAAAATGGTATGGAATCCAAAAAAATCCAGAAAACTGGGGCTGGAAACGTGGCACCAACGGGCTTGTTCCAGTAAGAATGACAAAGAAACCAGCACCGAGACTTTATTGAAATTTATTTCATGTAATTGTAAAAAAGGATGCGGCGTTATATGTGGCTGCAGAAAAGCTGGATTGAATTGTTCTATTGTGTGTGGGTGCTGTAATGGTCAAACATGCCGAAATTCGCCAGAGGTTCATATCGATGTCGAGGAAGAAGATGAACAGATTTTGTCAATGGAAGCCCAGAATCTCAGTACCACAGGCAATGAATTAGATGATGATATTGATGAAAACTGTTATTAAGATGTCGATATCAACCAACCGGCATTAACAAAAAAATATCATTACGCAATAGCCAATATATAAAATAATTTCGAAATCTACCATCGCTGGTATATCTGTGGAGTAGACCTACAGGGGATACCACAATAAAAAAATGCGCCATGTTCTACCTCATGGTGGTGTGGAAATGAGTTAACAAAATTATTATAATTATATGAAAAAAAATATATTATATAATATAATTATGTATAAAATGGTCACCAACACTAACTGGGCGAAGCCAAACCAAGAGCTGCCTACAGGGCCTAGCAGTAAAACCCTACGAAGCGGGTTTTTAACAGCTAGTTATGTAATTAATAACCCGAAAAAATAACACAAATTGGGAATTTCATAATTTCTTAGAAAAATATTCACATTTCCGCCACTGTAACTCGTTACCTATTAGACTTACAAAAAAAACTTTAATAAAATTTACGTAATTTAGTTTTCTTCATGTTCACCTTGAACAACTTGGTTGTAAAATCAACCATTTCATAATTATTTTGAAAAAAACCGAATTTTGGGACCTTCAATCCAAGATGGCGGATCGAGCTCGACCCTCCCGAGGTCGAAAACTTTTTTTTTTCTTTAGAGTCCCAATCTTAATAACATATATCAAAATCGCTACTACATGACCTTTTGCAAGCTAAAGACCTTTTTAACTACGGAATGACTGGGCTATATACCTTTAATATAATCTTTACGATGGTATTCATTGTTGTCTTCACTTGTTTTATGTGATTTTATGTCGCTGACCTAATCCTATTATTCTGTGTTCTAAGTGGGAGTGGCATAAAGCACATGTATATATAAATATTTTTTTATTCAGGAGAAAACATAGATACAGACAGCAATTATATACTCGTATATACCCTCTTTAAATCTCTAGTTGACAAGATGTTTCGTAATTTTTTGAAGAGGTAAAAGAGTTTACTTTTTAGAAATTCCATTAATGTGTGAATCCCAGTGAAGTTTGTCGTCAATTTCGGTTTTCGATTTAATCTTAGACCTTGAGAGAAAAAAAAAATTTCTCGAGACCCCCTGCGTGGAAATAATATTTTTTTTAAATTGATGCAGAAACTCAAACACCAAAAATACAAAAAAACAGGGGAAGTTATCTATTTCTGGTCTGCGTCAGAAATAAATAAAAACATATAAAATGTTGTGTTTGTTAGATTTACATATCAATTATCTATAAGTGGCAGGTCGTTTAATGAACTTATACCTGAAAACGATAAAATCTGTCATTCCTACTGGCAAGTCTTTACCGTAAATTAACACGTTATAAACATCCCATAATGTGGATTCCATCTTACAACACTTGACATCAGTTTAACTGTTTGAATAAAATGTTTGGTTTATGTGTAATTACAAATAATCGTCGATGCAGTCGGATTATCGTTGGTTCGATTATCCAAGGATATAAAGTTTAACTAACAGGCTACCAGCGGGGAGCCAGCGATAAAGAGAATTCGATCGGTAAGACATCACCGATTTATAGACTCCACGTTTTTATTTAAAATTCTTTTTTATTCATTAATGAACAGCGAATTACAGTCAGTAGAATTGAACTTTAAATTACAAGGATGTCATTAGAACGTCGTTCTCCAAAATGATTTCCGGTCGATTTTCAAAATCAAATAGTTCACATGTTGATCAAAGGCCCTCCACGCTAACGAAGTATTTCTGACAAGACAACCAAGTCCTTCTAGCCAATTCCAATTTTATCTAGCCATTTAAATTAGGTTTTCAACAATAGACTCAGTATACACTCACTTTAGCAAGGCGTTTGACAAGGTGTGTCACAAAATATTTATCAATAAATTAGCAAAACTTGGAATTTACGGTAATTTACTAATTGGTTGCTAGTTATTTGTTCGAAAGAAGTCTTAGTGTAAAAATAAATGGAACAAATTCATACGAATTTATGGCGACAAGTGGAGTGCCGCAAGGCTCTCATTTAGTGCCCATTTTGTTTATAATATTCATAAATGATATTGTTGATGTATTTACTGATTACAACAATACTCTTTTGACAGTGTAAACATATTTCGATCTACTCCCGTCAAAATTAAACTTTTAAATTATTTTGTGTGAATTATTGCACACAAACATCATAAAATATTAAAAAGCAGCAATTATTTTCTAATAAAATAGTGCTTTTCATTGCAAGTGTCTGTGAACTGTGTTAACAGAAGCAAAAACAAATCAACATAACCAAACATTGTCAAGCAGTGATTAGTTCCAAATACTTCAACGTTTCACAATGGATGTGCAAAATTTCATCTCCAAAGCAGAAGTAGCAGTCAATGCCCTAAATAAGGTACTTTTTGATCCAGCCAACAAATTTAATAAGGATCAAATTTCTAAAATTTCTCCAATTGCATGTGAAATTTTAAACGCCATAAGTAGCATGTCTTCAGCTGTAGCATCCAAAACTGCTAGCTTAGAAGGTGAACTGCGTGCATACAAGGATATAAGAGCAAATTCTTCTCAAAATAACTTCGGTATTTGCGAGGCGATTTCGGAAATGAATGAGCAACAAGTGCGCTCCAAAAATATTATTATTTGCAATGTGCCTGAAAGTATTAAAACGACAGAAGTCAGCAGAATCTTGGATGACCAGGCAGCTGTCACCAGTATAATCAGTGAAATCGACAAATCAGCAAATGAAAATATTTCAAAATTTTATAGAATTGGAAAATTATCAAATAGCAAGCCTAGACCAATAAAAATCGAACTGGAAAACTCAATACAAACGAGAAATATTCTCAGCAAACGAGGTCTTCTTAGGAACAATGTCAGAATCTACCCCGACTCAACCCCGGCTCAACAAAAATTTCTAAAAGATCTGAGGGTTCAACTGGAAATACGAAAAGAAAATGGTGAAGATGTCACCATAAAATACATAAACTCCACTCCCAGAATTGTACCAAATCTGCCAAAAAACTAGCCAATTACAAAAATATCCAAGCAATTCCTCCTAACAATCGAACCAGAACTTTAAAAATTTATTACCAAAACGTCCGCGGACTGCGATCCAAACTCGATGACCTACGAGCAGCTCTACCTTCTCATCATCATGACATCATTATACTTACCGAAACCTGGCTAAACTCCGATATCAAGTCGACTGAACTCGGTCTTACTAATTACAAAATATTTCGTTGCGACAGAAACGTGAGATCAAGTTCCAAGTCAAGAGGTGGAGGAGTTTTAATTGCGATAAAACAGAAGTTGTCATCAAGAAAATTAACAACGAAACACAAAAACATTGAACATCTCTTTGTACAAGTAACGACTCCTCTCGAGAAAATTATATTTGGAACGGCCTATCTACCACCACTTTCTGACCCTCAAACATACAGAAACCACTGTGAAGACATCGAAACAATTTCCTCAAAATATTCTCACTCGAAAGTTGTTATCGTTGGAGATTATAACTTACCAAACCTAACATGGAAAGCAAACAACTGTGGTCTCATCACAAACGAAAGTGAAAACGATCGTGCACGTGAAGTTTTGGACATGGTAAACTTTCTAAACTTTCACCAACATAATTTTATATATAATAATAACAATCGCTTATTAGACTTAGCTTTATCAAACTATCCTAAAATATCTGTAGAACTCTCAAATGACCCACTCCTACCAATAGATAATCACCACCCTCCCCTATACATTAAATTAAATATTAAATGCGATAATGAAAGAATACCTGTACAAAGAGTCCTAAACTTTAAACGAGCCGACTTCGACTCCATTAACAGCGATCTCTCAAATACAGACTGGTCTTTTTTATCCGATGAAAACATTGATGAATCTATAGACCAACTTTATTTAAACTTTTCTAATACTATTGAATCCTATGTACCTTTTTATACACCGAGAAACTATACCTACCCGGTTTGGTTCTCACCAGAGCTTACTGCCTCTCTTCAGCAAAAAAAGAGTCAACACAAAAAATTCAAACACAGCAAATCCATAAGTGATTATATAATCTTTAGCGAAACCAGGAAAAAATGTAAAGATCTTTCCAAAAAATGTTACAAAAAGTATATAACCTCTATCGAGGAGACTGCCTTTAAATCCAAAAATCTTTGGAAATTTCTTAAAAAAATAAACAATGAAAACACAGAATACCCGCCAATAATGCAAATGAACGGAACCAGTGTAAACAATACACAGGACATTGTAAACCTTTTTTCGGATTTCTTCAAAAATGTTTATGATGAAGAAACCCCAGATGACAAAATACCTGATTACAAATTTAGCAAGACTACACACTTAACGCATTGCCATATCACACAAAAACACTGCGAACAGAAATTACTTTCCTTAGACACTGACGAATCCACTGGCCCAGACAACATTCCACCAATATTCCTCAAAAAATGCTCTAATATATTATCTAAACCACTCACATTATTATTCAACCGTCTCTTGACCCTTGGACACTTTCCAGACCGCTGGAAATCTAGCTTCATTACACCTATCTACAAAAAAGGAGACGACACTAATATAGCCAATTATCGCCCCATTTGTATACAGTCAGTACTACCTAAGCTTTTTGAATCACTGGTCCTTGATGAAATCTATCCCAAATTAATAAAATTAATTGACCAAAAACAGCACGGTTTTATCAAAGGTAGATCTACCGCAACTAATTTAACAATATTTCAAAATTTCATAATACAATCTTTTGCAGAAAATAAACAAGTCGACTGCATATATACAGACTTTTCGAAGGCATTTGACAAAGTATCCCATAAACTACTAATCCAAAAACTATTTGCTCTAGGAATAAGGGATAACATGCTAAAATGGTTTACTAGCTATTTATTAAATCGTAAACTGTTTGTGAAAATAAAATCATGGATGTCGAAAGCTTTCTGGGCTACTAGTGGCCTACCACAAGGTAGTCACCTTGGCCCGGTTTTGTTCCTCATTTTCATCAATGATATAACCAATTGCTTCAACGATGTCGAGGTATTGCTCTTTGCTGATGACATCAAGCTATACAAGAAAATAACTGATGTAAATCATTGCCATATACTTCAGTCAAATATTAGTATGTTTAAAGATTGGTGCGTTCAAAATAATTTATTCTTAAATGTAGAAAAGTGCAAAACTTTGACTTTCTTCAGAAATAAAAATCCTGTTTTATTCGAATATTCCATCAATAACACAGCTTTAGAAAGAGTCACGGAAATGAGAGATCTTGGAATTATTTTGGATGAAAAACTAAGTTTCGCTAATCATATCCACCAAATTGTAAACAAAGGTATGAAAACACTAGGCTTCGTACTAAGAACAACCAAAAACTTTAATTCCATACAAGTCATTAAATTATTATATGTATCTCTAGTTAGAAGTCTAATGGAATATAACTCGGTAGTTTGGTCTCCATCTTACAAAATTCACATTAATAACATTGAGCGAATACAAAAAAAAATTCTGCGTTTTATAAATTTTAAATTAAATATCCCACTAGAAGACTTGAAATATAATTTATTATTAAATGTTTTAAAAATACACACACTAGAAGACAGACGTAAAATAAACGACTTAACATTTTTATTCAAAATACTTAACTCTAAATTTGACTGTTGCGAACTACTGCAACTCATAAACTTACGAATACCGACAGTAACTACACGACAAAATACACTATTCTACTGTAGCATTCATAAGCGGAACTACATTGCCCACTCTCCAATACAACGATTTCACACTATGGGAAATCAGTACTTAAGTGATATTGACATATTTGACATAAACTTGGCGAAATTTGTTGATCTTTTAAAAAACTTATTATTCCAAAACTATTCCTAAACCTATCTGTTTTTCTGAAAACTCTGTATTTTTGTATTTTTATGACTTGTGTGCTTTTTTATCAAATTTTATTTTTATTATTCTGTATATGTTAAATAATCTGTCATGAATCATTTGTACTACCAAAATGTAAAAGCCCATTGGGCGTTAAATAAATAAATAAATAAATAAAAGATATAAACGTTCTCATTCATTCTCGGGATACGAATAACTCAACAATGTTTGAAAATCTCCTACTACCACCACAGAAAGCCGAAAATGTTGCTTGGAGGACTTAGTCAGCCGAGGAATCGAACACGCGACGTCCCGGTGGGACCCAAGCGCAAAAATAAATACAATATCCACTAGATATGACTATCTGAAGAGATACGTTTTTTTCTGAGATCTTGGGGTCCCGGGTATTACTTTAGCCGTGTATATTGTGGTAGGTAGTAAATTCTAAAAACTTTTGAGGCTCGATTTTTTTTCAGTGAATACTATATAAGAGTCCGAAAAATCTGGAGCCATTAAGACTATGGTCCCCATTTGAGGTATTTTGTGAGGTTGAAAGTAGTGGAGAAGGGAAGGAGATGGCGAAGAGGGAGATGGAGAAGTGCCAAGCTATTCAATTCTGGTCACCAAACGTATTTCAATAAACTTTTCTATTTTTAAATGATTGACTAACATCAGGGCGATTCTGAGAGTATCTTTCACTCTGGATCACGTCCATCATCATCATAACTCTTGGCTCTACAACCCCTGGTTGGTCTTGGCTTCCCCAAAAATCTTCCTCTTCTCATCTCGGTTTTGTGCCAGCTCTCTCCTGTTTATAAGCTCCAAGGTAGATAAATCTTTGAGGACGTTGTCGCTCCACCTTAATCTTGGCCTTCCCATGCTCCTTTGCCCAATCGGTATTGAGTTCAGCAGGGACTTTGGGAAAGGGACAGGTTCTGGTTTTATAAATATTTTTATGGATCATGTACATAAATACCTTAAACTGCTATAAAAGTTCCAAATATGTTTACTTTACATCTTAAAGTCTACTATTGTATAAATCTTGCGTTCTTTCTTACATATCCTTTACTTACTTATTACAATAATTTTTGTTACTAACTTACATGATTCTTTCATTTATAATGATTTTTTAATTTATAGATATTATGTTTTTTTAAACTCTTCATGATTTTTATTTTTAAATTTATATATATGATTTTTTAACCTACTTATTATTTTCAATTTAGCCGTTATTACTAACTTACACGATCTTTTAATTTACTAATTGAGCTAGAACTCCCTCACCAAACACAAGAGCATTGTCTCTTTATGGTGAGGAAAGGCCATTTTTTATTTCTTTGTTAAAACCTTATGTAACTGATGTAACTTTGTATGTATTTTTAATCAGCATTGCCAATAAAAAAAGTTATTTTTAATTAATAAATTGTGAAATGACACAAATCATTCAAATAAAATTTACTGGCGCCCGACAGGATTTGAACCCGCGACCTCCGAATTGATATTCTTACTTACCCCTTGACCTCAGAGGCCGTCAAATACGCTGATACTTCGGACTCCGGAAACACTTTCTTCTTAAAAAGGCCAGTTGTTTCACAGAAATTGCAAAATTCATATAACTTTAAAGTTAATTTTCAAGTATCTACTACTGAAGTTATTATTTATGATCTATAAAATAACTAGCTCTAAATGGTCTTTCACAGACCTTGAAAATTAACTATGAAATTTAATGAATTGTTCAAATTTTGTGAAACAACGGCCCTAAAACAATTTTGCCAACTGATGCACGCAGGAGCATTTTTTTAGCCCACAATTCACCATTTGACCTTGATATCGATAAAAAGTGTGTACCTGACGTGTAGTGAGTAGACTGGGAACATGTAGCAATTCCCCTCACGTCACCCGACCCTAACACTTTCTGGGAAACAGAGCGCTGCACTGGCGTGTCATTATGTACCAATACCAAGTATCACTCGTACTTGCTGGTTTTTAGTTGCTATGTCTGTCAGTACACGCATCAGTTCTCAGTTCCAGTGAGTAGTGACCTGTATACGATTGCCAAACAAAAAAATTGAATATATCATTTACAGAACATATTGCAAAACGGAGTGGTCCTTAATCAAATCCCTGTGGAACACCATGTTTTAACTTCATATTTTTCAGAGATGACACCTCTAATTTTCGTTAATAATAATAATAAAAACAATAATATTTGCATGACTTGTATGGCGCCGTTTTGGCGAAAAATCACCTCAAGAGCGCTGTCTTAGTTTCTTTTTAAGAGAAGGTAATCACTAATCACGGTACCTCTTGTCAAGAACATCTGTATTCTTTAATTTGTTTGAATTGTTTCAAAAGTACGCTCTGGAAGAAACTTAACTAATAACCATCACGCTGTTTCCTAGCAGGGGTACTCGGTCTTGGCACGCACTCCTTGCCTCATTCAAATTCATACATACTCTTTAATTTCTCTGACTCTTGACATGGTCCGACTCAAGAATCTGACTGACTTATCGTGCCGTGTCTTTGTCGGGCGACCTTGACTTCTTCTATCATTCACATTTGTGTCATATATTCTCTTTTCACTCTTTTCTTCGCTTATTCGCTCTCATGCCCAAACCATCTGAGTATCCATTTATTAATCTTATTCATAAAACGCTTTGCTTTCTCTGCGGATCTCCACATTTCCACATACAGTCTACTGGGATCCCATTTCGACAGCACTCAATCTACTTTTTCGTTCGTCTGCCAGTTCCATGCTTCACTGCCAAACATCAGGGTAGGTACCAGCACTTTATGACTGACGCTAGGCTAGTTTTTCGATAGCGCAAACTGCGTTCAGTAATCCATTAATGTAGTTTCCTGCATTTATCCTTCTTTCAAAATTTGAATTTACAGTTTTTTTTCAACAAATTCCTACAACCCACAAATTCCTAAATAAATTCTAGACATTTTATAATTCGGGCTGCCGAATATTAGTTGTTAGATACGATATGAATTACCAAAGGAACATAAAAATCATCGTTAAAATTATGTAAATATCGTAGTTATCTCAAAAATTTACATAATTTAAAGTAATTTCTAAGCCACGAGTTGCTTTACTAAAATAATATTTAACCAAAATGGGAAAAATTTGAAACACGTGGATATTAAATCATCTTCTTTTTCATAGTGTTTTTAAATAAGTTATAGGTTCTGCTTTTCATTATACGCACTGTTCGACTTACGAGGTAAATATTACATTAGTAGCGGAAAGTTAAAAATGTCAAAACTTTAAAGTGCAAAAATACAACCTCACTGGCATGAAGTTTAATATAATAATTAGTGACCGACCGAAGATTCGGTTTCGGCAAGTTTCGGCGCAGAAAATCTGCTGAACCTTCGGTCGCACCGAAACTCTGCGTTCGTGAATTATCGCGCGTCGTTCTGATGACTTCGGGTGAGTTCGTGGCTTGTGTGTCACCCGCCATCATCAGCTGAGTTCGCATCAGCCGGTTAAAATACTCAATTAATGAGGTCCTTCCTTTATAATGTAATTGTTGTTTATTGACAAAATTTTTGCTCCAAGAAGTATGTAGTTGACATGTTTTGTTAAGTTTAATAATGTTTCTTTGTTGCATAGCAGTAATGTAAAAAAAAATATTTACCTTAATTATTGTTATTTTATTGCATTTAACACCTGTTAACTGTCTGTATAAGTGTAAAAATAACCCAAATAGATTAGAACAATAGATATTTAACATTACTAAAAAAAGTTTCAGTTTCGGTTTCGGCCGAAACTGCGACGGATACCGAAGATTCGGTTTCGGTTTCGGTAGAAATTCCTGTTTCGGTCGGACACTAATAATAATACACTAGCTGGTTCCTGGCATGCGTTGCAATGCCATATCCAAAGAAATAAACTGTTTCGCCATGCATGTCCTTTCCCGTGCGTCCTCGTTCCCCTTCCACCTTCCTCGCCTTCCCACTCTTCTCTCCTGTTCCGTCCCGCCAGCCCCCCTCCCGCGTTCCGTATATACAGTCCCAGTACATTCAGTTTTCAAACAGCTCGCGTGTCACCTATTACAATTTTTTTATTTCAAATTTTCATTTTTCATACATTACAAATATTCATTTTTGTATATTATATAAGAATAATCAAATATTATAAGAACAATCAATCAAATTCGGTACCTAACCTAGGTAGGTACCTATTTAAAATATTTATAATTCTTGATTCGATACAAATTATTATGCAAGTAACTAACTAAAACTAACTAACTAACCATCACGCCGTTTCCCCGCAGGGGTAGGCAGAGAGGACGGACCGCCAAACAACTCGATCTTGGCACACACTCCTTGCCTCGTTCACATTCATACATCGTCTCATACATGCTCTTCTATTATTCCGACTCTTCACATGACCCGACTCAAGAATCTGATTCACTTGGTCGTGCCATGTCTTCCTCGGGCGTCCCCGATTTCTTCTTCCATTCACATTTGCGTCATATATTCTCCTTACACTCCTTTCCTCGTTCACTCGGTCTACATGTCCAAACCATCTGAGCGTCCCTTTCTTAATCTTACTCATCACGCTTACATCAGCCTTGCATTCTTCGCGGATCTCCACATTTCTCACACAATCGTACATGGTTTTACCACACATACGCCTCAGGGATCTCATTAAATTCAAATTAATTCAATTAATGACAATCATTGTTTTGCAAAATGTCATTCTCAATTTTTTAACAAGAATTATTATTATTTTATGTAGCAAGAATTTTTGTGATGATTGAAAAATTTTCAGATGTATTGTCATGTAGTTGAAATAATCCAAAAACCCTCCCGGGGATTTTAAGAAGGTCTTTTGAAAGTTTCAAACATTTCCTACGCTTAATATAGCAATACACAATACACTAATCCCCAAACACATATTGATTTTTATATACGAGATTTTGATGCGGCGAGTTTTATAATTAACGTACGTTTTATCATTATGGTATTCAATAAAACCAATATGAACAACATGCGTTTGTCGCAGATTCACAACAATTATTTAAGACATATGTCTTTAGATATAGCAAAAAAATATTATTTAGAACCGGATAAGGGGGCGTTCAAGTATTACGTAATGCAATTTTTGAAGATTTTTGACCCCCCTCCCCCCCATGTAACGCGCCGTAACGTTTTTCCATACTCTCCCCCCCCCCCATAAACGTTACGTAACGTCCAAGCCCGAGTTCATGGGGTGAGGTTTGTCTAGGTCTTGGAGGCGGATTACCACGACACACTGAACCCCAGATTCCTACCCACCCCTTAAACCCTTTTCATTCCCAGATCACTGCACTCCTTCCTTTCCTTAAAAAACCCTCCATACAGCATCCCCAAAGTTGACATAGGCCCTGAGGGAAATTATTTTCCTCAGGGCCTCCTGTGTGGAGCTCATGTAAAAAAAAAGACAATTTTTACTTGAAAGTCACAATTAAGTTGCGCAAAGTACTGGAAAGTCGCAAATACCTTTGTTCTTGTTTTAATCGCGTTTGCGGTAATAAATAAAACAAGAGATTTCGAGAACGAAAAGGGTTGCCAACTTGGAAGATTTTAATTCCCTAGTTTTTTTATCTAAATAAAGAATATCTCTCCTATAACGCACAGTAACGTTTCACAAGACCCCCCCAAGTGCGTTACGTAATACTTGAACGGCCCCTAAGGTAAAAATGATAACAAGCAGTGATTTGCCTTGCAAATCACTGCTTAAAACATCGTTCCGAACAACGATAATGAATGATGTTTTTCTGTTACTGCAAAAATGTTTTGTCTTTTGCACGATTAATGCCTCCTGGAATTTCTTACAATCCAAGAAAAACAGACAATGATCGAGGAATGCCTAGCCAAAACAAGGCACTGCTGTTCTGACACAACCATCCATTTTAGTCGTGGAAATAAGAGCGGTTTCCATATTTAGAGCGTTTAACCAGCCAGCGGACGAAAATCCACATTTCGTCGAAAGTTGTTCTTACGATCGTGCAGAGCGGTTACAATGAGAAAGATTAATTATTCTCCGTACCAGCTTTTTTTAATTATAACTCAATATCGAATTTATTTCAATCCAAATTAGCTTTAATTTATACCTTCATCCAAAAATGCTGAAAGGCGTGATGATAAAACCATTAAAATAATGTACTTTTTGTAATTATTTTTGATTATAAGTATTTATCATTTTTCAATAATGTCTAAATTTAATAAGAATGTTAAAAAAAATCTGAAATATATTGTTCGTAAGTGCGCAAATAAATACACAAATGGACCAATTTTCGTCAAGAAACACATGTGCGTACATATTTTTTAATGATTTTATTGAAACTAAAATAAAAATTCTAAAACATGCGTTTGATAGATAATGTATTGATTTATTTTACTGCATGATTATATTATTTGAAATGGGTGTGGTATAATACAAAATCTTCTTTGAAAATTTAACAAATCTGCCAACGACCTACGGAATAACCTTATTATACTAAAAATTTAAAAAAATCTCAAAATTTAT
This sequence comes from Limnephilus marmoratus, assembly GCA_917880885.1. Classification (NCBI taxonomy): domain Eukaryota; kingdom Metazoa; phylum Arthropoda; class Insecta; order Trichoptera; family Limnephilidae; genus Limnephilus; species Limnephilus marmoratus. The sequence continues at coordinate 27,250,413 of OU862924.1, read as the reverse complement.
TACATGCAAATGTTAGATAAAAGAACAATCTTTCGAAATCCATTTATATTTTTTTGTGGAAAAGAGTCAATACGTCTAAAATCTGATTTGAAAATGACATATTTCTGGTTTTCTCTGGTAATGTCCTCTTAATAACATAGAACAGATCACCAGTAAGAATTGAAACATTTCTTTAGCTTTGTTTAGTAAGACCTGAATACCCAGATACTTACCAACTTTCCTCCTTTTCCCCCTCCACCCACTTTATTCACCCTGTGTTCCATAGCCGAGCTGTTGAACTCAAGAACAAGTCGCAGAAACGATCCGTTCTCATATGAATAATGTCAACCGTGTACAAATGTTGGGCGCGTGTTTGGCGTGTTTCCCGACTACGCACTGATGCTGAGGGGATCAATGGCGCTAGTTCCTTGAGCATCTTCCATTGTAATACCGGTAGAACAAGGACAGCATTCCCATCTGACGCCTGTGCTCTAAAGATTGCAATTCGTCTGTTAAGATGAGAGAGTCTATCAAACGGATCGCCCGTTTCTGCACAGAATCAAGGGGTTTAAATATTTTGATCAAGAATTTAGGTATTTTGGAGCTCCAGACCAGAGGTGGCTGCCAAATTCAACCGTGGGTCTCACTTGCGATTTGTACAGGGTTAGCAGTTGTGTACTATTAAAGTATCTGCGGGCCATGTACAGTACGCCCAGTTTCTGAGAAGCTTTCCAAAATTACAAAAAAAGGCTCGATTAAGTCGCAAATAAACTACATACACAAGTTTTTTTACATTAAACTCGTGCGCCTTTACAGGGATTGTTTTCCTAATTAATTTCCCTCGAGGTATACCCCGATCACAAGACGTCATCTTTGGGAATGCTGTGTGCAGGGTATTTTTAAGGAAAAGAAGGAGTTATGGGAAGGCAAAACGAATTAGGGTTAAGTAGTAGTTTAGGGGTTAGTGTGTCTAGGAGTGCGAATGATTCCGTCCCTCTGCGTTGCAAGACGATGGGTTGAGAGAGACCAGCTGGAGACCTCTCTCGATCAGGCCCGACACGCAGCTTTGGGCAGGCGCTTCCGCCACCAACATCCAAAAGTAACGAATTACTTGGGGTGACCTATGGCAAAGGTGTCGGTTATACAATAAATGGTTCCCGGAGAGGTGCTGTAGTACCCATACCAGTGCATGATAAAATATCAATTTTACATACTTTTTCAAATGTTGTAAAACCGTATACAACTCCACTCCATAATATCAGGGCTTGATTATTTCAATTAAATACAAAAATAATAACTTAGAGGCTGAACGCTGAACTGCGCTTTTCAAACTTTATTTACAAACTTAAAAGAACATAAAAAAACATGAAGAAATTGAAATACGATATTTACAATACATATTTAATATATTCAATATTCATGCAGGGAAAATAAAGAAATTAAAGCAAATAATTAAAATTAGTAATATAAAATGTGAAATATAATCTTTAATGGTTCTAAGAAAGCTCTTTTTCCAACTGAGCGATCACTGAGATTTTGTTTTCAAAGGCTAAGGGCCTTAGCGCATGGAGAAACCGAAAACTGGTTGGCAACTCAAATCACGGCGCAACTCAACTTTACGATTTCAATAATTAAATCAGTTTTTTTAGGAAAAATATAATTTATTAATAATTTATCAAACTTAATATGTAATTTTAATTTATCAACCTCTTGAACAAAAACGATTTTTCCTGCTCTGACATATCGCAAATTACTGGAAAACTTGACAGGTCGTGAGGCGCAACTATGGTAACCTATCAAACTGGCAACTGAAACTTGAAAATTGGTCTTTCAGAAGTTGCCTGTGTGCGGACAGTTTTTTTTAAGTTTTCTCATGAGCGGATAGACAAATTTGTTTTCTCAAGTTTAATTTTAACCTGAAAACAATTTTCAAAAAGATGATGATCGATTGATTGACTTTACGAAACATGTGATGGGAGTTGAGATTTTAAAATAAGTTTTTTTTGTGTATTTTATAATGCAAAAAAATCACTTTTAAACTATATGAAATTGGCCTTCATTATCATCATATTAAACAGAATCAGTGTTTGTCACTTCAAAGGGCTTGGTATTCAAATAATTTCGAACATAATAAATATAGGGGTTCGCAAAGAAAAATCTGTTGCTATTTTATGGCCATTCAAACTACCTTGAAACGTGATATTTTTGTAAATGAATTTAATATCCGCAAAGGATAGAAGGCCAGCATTTTTCTGCCATTCGGGCCCTTCTTCAACCTTCGGCAACCCGGGCGATTATTTTTTTTTTCATTTATACACAGTTTTCTTTTACCCACCTAACTAGACAAAGTCTGTTCCGAGGCAGATAACTGCGCAGGGATACGCAAGTATTAGATTAGATGAATCAAGTATCTCGGTGACTACGAACTACTCTGTGCGGACGTTCGAACGTTGGCGACATTTTGTAGGCTCGTCAGCAACGCCAGTCTCCCGTGACGTGTGGTGATAGCGCAAGCGCTGGCATTGTTGCCATGACAGCGGAATAATGGAGAGGCGTACCAGCAAACATCAGTAGACAATGGTGATTGGTTCATTTATGGGACAATGAGTGGACACAAGCGCCGGTTAGTGTGTATAGTATGATTTGGTAAATAATTCTTTATCACAAAAAAGTACGGTCACGTTGTTTATATTTTGTCAGATTTTATAACAATGGGTGTGATTTAAATCAATGCTAGGAACAAAGCAGTAAAAAAAATTATAAGGGTATAAATATGGCAGCTACAGCAACTGTTTAGTTGTAAGTGAGGTTATGAAAGCATTCTAGTTTTGACGATTCGAGAATTCAACATGGTGGTGACGCGGGGCTCGAGGTTTCAGTAGCGACGTGAACGGACTGTGTGCGGTAAGTTGTTTGCGACGTAAGTATCGGATTTTTGCGTATCCCTGTGAAACAAGAGCCTAGCACACATATTTATATCTTTACTGCGTAACTCACGTCTGTCGGCAATCAGCGAGCAGTACAACCATCACGCATCAGAGAACGTAGTTGCTACTGTATTATTTTCTATGAAAACAAAAAATATTTGTATTTTGTACCTATAACTTTACGTAACAAACATAACTAGAAAACGCATTGATGTTACAATTTAAAAACAGAATAGAATCCCAATTAAATAGACAACAGAAAAATATGTGGTAAATATTTCTATGCAATAATAAGTTAGTTTAAATGACGTAAAATATAGCATTAACTGCATGGTTAAAAAATAATAAACATTACTATGAAAGACAAAACGCACCATTATTTCAGCTTAAGGGGGTATTCTAGTCTAGAAGAATGAATTGTAGGTATTTTTTCAGGTGCAATAAAAAAAAAATATATATATTTTCAATAGCCATTATTTTACAAAATATTTATTGAACATTAAAGAATGCATTAAAAAAAATAAAAATTCGAAGAGTTAATGGGTGTTATAGTCGTGGGTCTTAAAAAAATGGCGCCCTGTGGTTCGACACGATTGCAACCCTCCTAGTAATTTTAAAAAAAGAAAACAAATTAATTCTTAAACCAAACAAATGCTGCTATGGCCCGAACTAAAGTAAGGAAACGTAAAAAAAAAATCGTAAAATGGCGGCTGTCTGAAATAAAAAGACACTGTTTTACACATTTTTTTAACTTTTCCGAATTTTTTAAAAATAGTAAAAATTGAAATTTTGTTATATTTTTAGTTAGCGCAATAGAGTATAGAAAAGACTCGCACCAAATTTCGAGTAAATTGGTTCAGTAGAACTTGAGATAACGTGTCAACTGCCTCGAAAAAAGAAGTCTGGAGAAGCACGCGTTTTGCTCTATTTAGATTCCGTCTAAACCGGTCGAACTAAAATGGCTATAACTTTTAAAATAATTAGAATTTTGAAAAATCCTTTTAAGGGGATAATCTTGAATATCTAAACTATCGAAATATGAAGTATTTTTTTTTTTTTTTTTTCTTGAAAAGAATACCCCCTTAAATTGAAAAATTACGATGACAGTCCATTATTGTTACTCCTTTTTTAAATTCTTCTTCTACCGGTTTCGAAAAATCTTGCATTTTTCTTATTTTTTTATTGTTATTATTATTTGAACTTAAATTTCCTCACCAAACACAAGAGCCACGTCTTTTATGATGAGATTGATGAGGAATAGCTATTATGATTGGTTTACTTTGTAAATACACTGTGAAGTGCAATAAATAATAAAAAATAAAAATTAAAGTACAGTCACTGCTGTCATTTCCTATTCCATGGAAAATAAAGAAATAATAATTATAATTTTATTTACACTAACTATGAAAAATAATGAATGCACCTAAAGGGTTAAAGCGACGGTATACATTAATATATTATGTTTAACATTTGATTGGTAAGTTTTCAAAGCCATTTAATTTGGTTCTTTCCTTTCAGAATCGTTAAAATCCGTTCGTTCATTTACGATAATTTCCGTTCAACTCCAATTAAATCCGTTTAAACCCACTAGACTCCGTTTCTTTTTAAAATCTCATCCCTTCGCTTCGGCCTCGTCTTCACTGTCCTCATCCTCCAGGAATGCCTTGGGCGCTGTCAGCTTGCTGTACCGCTTCTGCGTGGCCAGCCACACGGTGGAACGGGCCTTCTTGGTTCCGCCGGGCTCGGGGTTCGGATACGACTGCGGTAGGAGGCCTAACCCTGACGTACCGGAGTTGGATAGAACTGGAACCTGGAACAAACAATTCATTATTCGACAAGTCACACAATTACAATTTTAAGGTTCTATGACAAATTAACATTTTATTCATTTCTAAAGTCAAGTGTGCAAAATTTCATTAATCTCGTAATAAAACAGTACAATTGTATAAAAATCAAATACACGTCACCCGCTCTGTGTCCGCCACAGACAGCGTTATTTATGTACCTAAACAAATTTATTTAAACGCTTTTTATAAAAAACAAACTATCCATCCATACTAATATTATGTATAAATGCGAAAGTGCGTGTGTTTTTTTGTTAAGCTTTCAAGCCTAAACCACCAGACCGATTTTCAAAATTCTTTCACCAATAGAAAGCTACATTATCAGCGAGTAATATAGGCTATATATAATGGTAAGCTCTGGCGTTATAAAATTTGTATAAATGAAAATGTGCGATCGTGCTCGATCGTGATCGTGCCATGTCTTCCTCGGGCGTCCCCCACTTCTTCTTCATTTCACATTTGCTTCATATATTCTTCTCACACTACTTTCTTCTTTCATTCGCTCTAGATGCCAAAATGATCTGAGCGTCCCTTTCTTAATCTTACTCATTATGCTTACAACAGCCTTACATTATTTGCGGATATCCATATTTCTCATACGATTATGCATGGTTTTAACATACATCCGCCTCAGGAATCTCATTTCAACAGCATTCAGTTTACTTTCATCCTTCCTCTGCCAGTTCCATGCTTCACTGCCATACATCAGGGTAGGTACCAGGACTCTATTGTGGACGGCGTGTATTCCATATATTTTAGCGTCAGGGAGGAAAGGAGGGGAAAGGTGGAGTTCGTGGAGGGGGAAGAGACTAGGGAGGGGGAAGGCGGGGAAGGTGGAAGGGAATAGGGATGCACGGGAAAGGACATGCAGGGAGAATCAATTTATTTATTTGAATGGCATTGCAATGCATACCGGGTACCAGCTAATAAAAATAAAATTAATAAACAAAAAATTTAACAAAACAAAAAAACGACTTCAAAAAATGCACTAAAAAGTAAAAAAATAATTTCGTATTCTTCTACAACTTCATAATCAACTTACTTTTTCTAATCATCAATATGTAGGTACGATTGTTACTTTTGGAGTCGGTGTCAGTCAAGGTAAGTTTGTAACTACATACATAGTTATACGTGAGATGTGCTTGTGTCGCACAAGAGAGGCGAGAGCGGGGCCGCGGCGGCGCGGGGAGCTGTCAAGTGAACACGCCGGGCCGGGTACCTTTGCTGACACCGACTCCAAAAATAACAATCGTACCTACATATTGATGATTAGAAAAAGTAAGTTGATTATGAAGTTGTAGAAGAATACGAAATTATTTTTTTACTTTTTAGTGCATTTTTTGAAGTCGTTTTTTTGTTTTGTTAAAATTTTGTTTATTTTTTGATTTTTAGTGAATCTGAAGTACACTAACTAATTCGATTAAGATTCGGCCGAGTATCGTAAATTTGTTCTTCAGAATTGGAGAGTTCCGTTATTTTGTCATGGATCCCATAATCAGAACCTAACCAAACTTTCATCAAACTACCCTTGAAGTACATCCTTTGCAGTAAAAAAAGAATCATCGAAATCGGTTGGCGTGATATTGAGTTATTCGTCCATTTGTTGCGCACATACTTGATGCAAATTTAAGACTTATATGATTTTCTCATGGATGCCATTGTCAGAACTGGACCAAATTAAAATGGGACCACACGGGAAGCACCAGCTTTCAAATAAAAAAAGAATCATCAATATCGGTTCACCCAGTCGAAAGTTCTGTGGTAACAAACATAAAAAAAAAAAAAAAAAAAAAAAATACAGTCGAATTGAGAACCTCCTCCTTTTCGAAGTCGTTTAAAAATAAACTGATACAGTTATGCATGCGCAACACGAGACTAGTTTTTGAAGCCAGGAGAGCAAGCTACTATTGCCGACGGCGTACCATGGCAAGATCCTGGCTTAATACTTTTTGGCTCAGTACAAGCTAGAGTGGTTAGCACGATACTAGGAAACTTTAAGTCAATATCTTTGCAGTGACTAACGTAACAACACATCCGTAGGGAATTATTAATTTATTTATTTATCTATAAAAATTATATTTAGATACATTGGTTTTTTTATATAATATAACCCCATCCTATTAAACTATCCTGACTTGAGATACTAGCCTACTAGCTTCCTCACTAGCTTACTAGGTTAAAGACAAAGCTAGTTCTGTTTACTGTTGTAGCTTTCTAGATTACGAGAAATATTTTGCTGTCCTGGTTTGAAATACTACCCCCATGTGAAAGTTTATTAAGGATTAGCATATCTGCTTGTAAATTTACTTTTTAAAAAATGTCGGGAGCGAAAGTTTCATTTACCTCACGATCCAATCTCTGTGTAAACGAATGTCAATAAAATTAGTGCGAGAAGCAACTACATGAGCATGGAGTCTAGTTTTAATTTATTTTTATTTTTTATTAGTGACTATTTAATTACAGGTTTGGTGATAATTACAAGATATGATAATGTATATAAAGATTTCATCTGTTCGTTCTTAGTCCTCCTCACTGGGTGGTCCTGTGCTGAGGCGGACTGGTAGATTTCTTTGATTTTCCGTTATTTAGTTTCTTTCTTTTTAATACATTCTGTAGTATTTAAATGTATTATATACGCGATAATATCTACGCCAGTGGCGGTCCGTAAGTTTTCAGTGAGCTAGAGTGCTAAGATTGAAAAAATACGACGTTATTGATGTTGTAGCTGAAAATTATTTTTATTTTTTTTTACAATTTCATCTTTTTGTATGAAGATCTTTCAGTATGTGGGTGCGGCACATCCACAATATGAAAGAATCCTGAAGATCTTCATACAATATATGAATTTTTGAAACAAAAAAATATCATTTTTAGCTACAACAACATCAAGAACGTCGTATTTTTCAATCTTAGCAATTTTGCTCACTGAAAACTCACGGACCGCCACTGCTACGCACCAGGTCAGGACTGTCCAAATGTCGTCGCAAAATCGCTATAATTTAGATTGGAACATTGAAAAAAAGAGCATTTAAAAAAACTAACCTAACTATATTCTTACCATTTGCTTGGTCACTACGCTGTTTTACCGGGTTATCCAATTTTGTTTAACAGATATGACAGTTTATTTGAAGGACGTATTTCTGTGGCATTCAAGAACGGGAAGGTTGAAACGACTGAAGAGATATTCAGATGAAAGTGTGTTGTGGGTTTTGTCTTTAGGTACTTCGGTTGTGTGTAAATTGGTAATAACAGTTTTCCGTCAATCTAGGTTTTAACTATACATTCGGTGGTTGGGGCTTACATATAGCATCCAAGGAGCGATAGGTATAGATCAGCGTTTCCCAATTTTTTTTCGCCCCGGAACCCTTATCGATCATACTTTTTTAGGCGGAACCCTATTTTTATAAGAAAAAGATAAACTCGTAGTTTGAATACTTTCATGTTTACCTTGAAAAGAAAGATCAAAAGTTTTGTGTAAAACTTACATTAATGTGAAGAGTGATATCTTTTTAATTTTTTTGTTAAAATGGCATTGAAATCAGGCTTTGTGTCAGACAGCTGAATACGAAGATCTGGAGCTGCATCCAGTCTGTTTCTGTATTTGTTTTTTGTGTAAGCGTAAGCCGAAAAATCAGTTTAACACCGGTAAGTGGTCACAAACGGTAACAAAACTGTGATAGCCTTCTCGACGATTTCTGGATATTCGTTTTTAAGTGCAATCCAAAACTCATCCAGATTAGTTTTTTCTGAATTAAACTTTTGTTGTAAGGAAGAAGAACATTTGATATCTATCAAAGTCACGTACTCTGTTGCTGTACGTTTCCTGTGAACTAGGAATGGATTCTGTACCCAGTCAATGTCCTGCAGGTTTTTTCAGGTAAATACTCTTCCAGAGATTTCTTGAGGGCCATCAAATGTTCGTAAATGCATTTTTCAATATCTGAGGTTACTTGCAACTCTTTTTTTTCCAGAAACTCGTTTAAAAGAGAAAAAAATTGGTACTGTTTCTGTTCAACACATTCTATCCGGAAGACAAGTTTCTTTCTAAGAGAAGAGATTTTGTCGTTTACTGTAAAAGTATTTGTTTCTTCCTTGCAATGATCCTTGCAACAATCCGGACGGAACGCGGAACCCTTGTGATGCTTCTACGGAACCCCAGGGTTCCGCGGAACACCTTTTGGGAAACGCTGGTATAGATGTATAATGATATCTCACTTTATCATTATTATTTTCAGGAAAAGGATAAAATTATGGGTAAGGCCATGAAAGAACATGTCTCTGTCTGGACTGAAAATCTTTAATAAGGACATATACCTCTGTACGCGGTGTCCAGAAAATCGTTGGTACAACAAACAGGAAACTCGAGAGGTAAGACTTCGTTCTGATCCAAGCTCTAAACCAACGATTCCCAATCTGGGCAATATCGCCCACCAGTGGACGTTCAGTAGCTTATGAGGCGATCAACAGTTAAAAGTGCTTTGAGGGCGATTTTATATGATATGGTCGGCGATAAGTATAATAATAATATTTAAACACAGCAAACTTATGTTGTGGCACGTTTTAATTCAAAATTAATAGATTACTGAGTTTTTACCACTTTTATCTATCTATCTATATCAGTGGCTCCCGACCTTTTTTGACCAGGGACCGCTATGACTTTGCTTAGGCGGAAGGGGAACGGGACGAATGGGAAAGGAGACTCAGGGAGAAACAATTTCTTTATTAAGTGGCATAGCAACGCACGCCGCGAACTCGCTAGTTTTTTTATAAAAACCGATATGTTTCAACGCTCACTTCTTCAGGGTTTACTTAAATCTGAAGGAAACTTTATTTCAGGATGTGGGGAGGATAGTGCAATCCCACACGTAGGTACATATAGTTATACATAACAGATTATAAGTAAAGAAACAAGTACATTAAATAGAAAAAAATTGTAATTAAATAAATAATCAATTATTGTATAGGGCGTGGTCTGGGGTGAGCTCAAGCCCAGCGTTCACTCAGGAGTGGCGCTTGGTGCTGGAAGGGTGCAGTCACCACCGTGTTGTCGTAAGCCGTATCATGGCTGTCTCATCAACAAATAGTGTGGTTAATTCTACGCTCTTTTGTTTAGATTTTCATTTCATAAAATTCAAAAATATTTCGTTAAAAAAATCTTTGGAATCTGACTTTCCGAACGCTTTAACAGCATTGCGAATGAATTAACAGTTTGTCCTTCAGCATAGATAAATTTTTAATCAGGGTGGATGTACTTGGAAAAGTGGGCAATGGACACAAAAAGGTTGGGAATCTCTGCTCTAAACACGAGAATTCGGCCGAGTCTTGCGGACAGATGTATTTTTTTAGTTGTTGTTTTCGATGAAAACTTGTTTAAACTTAGAATTGTTGTTCAGGATGGAAAACGTTTGATCAATTTCTCCACAAAAATGGTTTGGGCAGGCGGAAATATTACATTTTCGTCGTTTTATCTCTTAATACGACTAGGCATCATTGATATTTGGTATTTCTACGCTAGGGACTCATTATAAGAGTCTAATAGATTTTATCAAATGAGGATTCGGTGCGAGCTTTAAATGCTGTTTGGATTTTATACCACTTATTTCCAGATTCAGTTTACGGACAATTTTCTGACAAATGCCTAATGGAATGAAATCTGAGTATACGGAAGCAGGATGGCCATTATCCATTGGATGAAAGCTTGTTATATTGTACGTAGATAATAAAATAATACATAATATATAGAAAAAAAATGACAAATCTATTAAGATCACCTGACATACCTCACAATGAAAGGATTAACCGTAGTTACTAGGGGTAAAATACCAATAACCCGTCGTACGTCGGGTAAGAAAACGATGTTTTTGTAAATTATACTGTCTTACCAGATATATTTTTTGTTTTATTTTTTATTTAATGGCAATACAAAGTAAAGCAGTTTGTTCACAGTCCTCCTCACTAGATTCCTGTTCCGAGGCGGACTGTGTGTTGTTGTAAGGGTGCTGATCATGATTTCCTCATCTTTTGTTGATTTCCACAAAATAAACAATAAATAAAATAAAAATTATTTATGTTTGTTGTCTCTTTTCTGTAGGTATTGTATTGCGATACATGTTTCTTTGTATTGTTCATATATTTCTATTTATATATATATCTATCTTATGTAGTTTCCCACGATAGTTATTATATTCAGAGAAATGTTTTTTTTTCTCTTTAACGTTAAAAAAATATTATATAATGAAGACATACGAAAATATTCTTGAGTTTTATTATATTTCCCAGCTAAATAAGAGTCCTTCACAATAAAAAAGAAGTCAATATGAGAATTACCCACATATAAATACAATAAATTTGGGAGGCGGGTATGGGTACCGCCATCCCGGGGACCATTTATTGGATAATCAACACCCCCGTCATAGGACACCCGAAGTGGTTCGCTTGGTGGATTGGACTGGTTTGGTTACTATGCAGGGGTGCCCGTGTTCATGGGGTGGGTTTTGACTAGGTCTTGGCGGCGAATGCGTTTTCCCACCTACTGCATGGCGGGCCGGATCGGGAGACTGGTTGAGACTTTTTAACTCTCTCGACCCATCGCCTTGTACCGGTGTGGGAGGGACTGTTACTCCTGGACACATTGCCCCCAGATTTCTGCATATCCCTTATACCTTTTTTCTTCCCAGAACTTCCTCTCCTTCCTTTTCCTAAAAAGACCCTCTACACAGCATCTCCAAAGATGAAATAGGCCCTTAATGATTTTTTATTCCTTGTACCCTCCTGTGTGGAGTTAATGTAAAAAAAATCTCAAGAACCTGTCTCCTTCGACAAACGACAAACTATATCATTATAATGGATACCTACATGATGAAATTACACAGAATAAACTGCACATGGAGAGAATTACACCTACTTAAATTACACTTATTGGAATTACACACGTCAAAAAAACCTGACCTAATAGAACATTTGATTTTTTCCTAATACGTAATTTATTTAAACATTCAAGCCGAGCCTCCAAAGACAATATTACCACAAACATTGAACCAAATATTCATGCAAACGTGAAAAATTGTTCAAAGATTCAAGAGACAGCAAAATGACATCTACATTTTTTACTTCAAATATGCTTAGAAATCTCTAGTTAAAATCCTTCGGGTATGTGCTGTTACACACCCTGCAAAGAGTTTTGTTCATCCGTATGCTGAAGAAGAGAACATTAATCTTGTACGGAGAGCTCTATCATATGGAAATGTCGAGAACTAATTTCAGCTACCATTTTAACAAACTCTGTGCAAAGTTCATATATCTGCCCATACGGAGGTACATTTGCGCCGAAACCAGTTGGCAAGTTCAAATAAAAAAGCACACAAAGTTACAGTAATTCGTAATAAAATATTGTTTGGAATCTCAGAATAATTCTCTCTAATAATTCCTGAAATAATGCGCCCGGAAGTTTTCAATTAGGAACCCTGGCAGAACTATGAACGCTTTGACAGTCCGTAGTCCGAACAAAGAGCATACCGCCGTCCAAACTGCATAGTGCATCGGACTATTTACTGTGGTGTTACTTGATGCGGTGTCATACATGCAATTATAGTTTTAGTTTTACCGGATGCCAGGGGCTAGGGTCACATCGGTTTACTTTCTGTCTGGTAGTGGTATTTCAATCATACCACTATATTTCCTAATTTATTGACTGAGCGTAGCGGAGTCCTGCTTTAATTCGACCGTTTCGTGTTTATTTGTTTGTATGTATTGTTTTTATTTATTAATTTGTATGTTCCGTTTCAAGATGGTGGCCGTGTTGGATACTGTCTTTTTATCCCAACAGAGTTCGCAAGAGCGTAGAACTTTCTACGAACTCTCAAATAGGAATAATCGATAATATGATCCCTACCTACCTGAACAAAGTTTGAAAAAATAATTTTCATTGAGATGAAGACTTTTCTTTGGACAAATTGTATAATTCCTTAAAAGCAATTTTTTAAATGTTACTTATCTAATACTAGCTGACCCGACAAACGTTGTTCTGTCTTATAAATTATTTCTAGTGAATATTTTGGTTGTTAAATAAAAAATAACTAATGTATTATAAGTGTGTGGAGATGGGATCTATGACAAAAAGAGGAATGGAGCGCTGTAGACGATGACCGCCGATAAAAAAACCAACTAAAGTAGGAAAATAAAGAAAATCAATATGAATTTCGAAGAGCAATTGAGTGCACGATATTTTTTGTCAGTCCGTCTTTAGCCAACACAGATAAGCTCGATGGCTTGCCCACGCGAGAACATGATGCCGAATGAAATATCAAAATGACGCGACGCTTCTCGTAAATGTCTTGCGCATGCATGGATGAAAGTTCGATGAGGCGGACGTTGCGCCATCTGTCATTCAACAACATAAATAATTTCTTCTTCTAACACAGCAAACTTATTTTGTAGCATCATTTTAATTCAAATTAATAAAATAATTAGTTTTTACCACTTTTATTGTTTACAAAAACTAACATGTTTCGTGAGCAACACTCACTTCTTCAGGGTTTTTATTGATAGATACTAATTATAAGTAATAGACATAGAAAATGGTGTCAATTGAAAAAGAATAGACATAGTCAATGGTATCAATGGAAATATGAGAGTGGGTAGAGGAGAGAGGGGCAATGAGGGACAATTTACAAAGGGAACAGGTTTAACATTGGGTCATTTAAGAACAATTTTTGATTATTAATAATATTCAAATTCGCATTAACACTCTTTCGGATTTCTAAATTTTCTAGTTTATCCAACTGAATGCCATTGACATTACAATGTATTGATTCTGTTCCACTATTGAAGTTAAAGGTGTGACTGGTTTCCACCAAATGGTTGGCAATTTCCGAGAAACTGTTATTGTTTAAAGATCACATAAATGTTCTTTAATCCATGATTTAGTAATAATAACAAAATTAAAACTTTTTGGACGCGAAGTCAACTGTTCACAGAATATCAAGATTTTAATATAAAATATTAAATTGTTAATTAATTTTAATATAAAACATTAAAAATTGTACAAAGAGGCGAAGCTTGCAATTCACAATGGAGTGCCGATGCCAGCCATGATGTGTGGGGTAAGGCATGGAAGGATAAAAGTAGACTGGTTGCTATTGTAACGAGATCCTTGAGGCGAACGGGTGGTAAAACATGTATGACCATGTGAAAAATGTGAAGATCCGCAAAGAATGCAAGGCTGATGTAAGCATAATGAGTAAGATTAATAAAGGAACACTTAAATGGTTTGGGCATGTAATGCTAATGAAAGAAGGGAGCGTAAGAATTGTATAATTTGTGTTATTTCACAATTTATTCATTTATAATAATTTAAAATGTAAATAATTTAAATGTATGTGACTTCCTCACAAGAGTCTTAGCTGCTCCCGTCTGGAGCCAGTGAGTCTATAGCATCCCCAATTGGTGTATGTTGTCAGGCTGAAGGTAGTGGGGAGGGGGAAAATTTGGAAAAGAGGAAGGTGGGGAAATACCTGGTTATTTAGATCTGGTCACCAAACACGGCTAAAGCCGTTTCAACCAGCGTTTCAATTCTGAATGGTGGTCTTACACCAGGGAGATACTGAGAGTATCTTCCACTCTGGAACGTGCCGCAAATATACTATATACGTACGAGTATTATAGTAATTACTTATTTGTGAATTAACACAAATTAATCAGATAAAATTTGTTTGCGCACGCCGAGATTCGGTCTCGCGACCATATTTGCGACACTTGCAAGATTGGAAGATACTTTAAGTTTAATTAAATTAAGACAATATTATCGAAACTCAATCGAAATCTGGAGACAGAAAAATCAGAAAAGATATTGGCTCCGCTGGGACTCGAACCCAGAACCCTTTTCTTACATGGAAACAGCTCTACCGATTAAGCTACGGAGCCCATATTAATTCGGTCACTTTTAACTGTATCATACTTCGACTAAGAACTACCAACATTATCTTCACTTACTTAACGCACATATTGTTGGCTGCTATCTTTATATATGATTACAAGATTCAACTCGAACTAAATGCAATCTAGATAGTGTCTGGATAAATTTTATCCATTTTATTTGTAATACGCGACATCTATTGACTTTTTCTGCAAGTCTAGGATGAATATTTATTATTAATTTTTTAAACTTTATGAGTAAAATCTCAAATTATAATATTTAATTAAATGAAGACAATATTAGCGAAACTCAATCGAAATCTGGAGACAGAAAAATCAGATTTTTCTTTGTTTTACAGTTTTTTAGAGAAAAGTGTGTCCTTACTAAGGTACCCAGTTCTAAGGACACATTGTACAAGTTTTCTTGTTTGAAATATAAGTAAATACCTATGTTAAAATATTACAGAGGAAAATTATAAAGTTAAATCTAAAAGAAAGTACAATAAAAGAATTAATCATTGTTAGGTTGCAAAATTGTATCTATATTCTTCCTTCCCATGTCGATAATCCACATTTTTATGCTTCTTTTGAAGTCGGTTATTTTTCTAATGGTTTTTGTTGCAAGAGGGGAGTAAATAAAATAATTTTATAGAGAAGTATTGCATATTTCTTTGTCCAAAAGTTGTTTTAGTTGTAGGTTGGTGGAATCTATGTTGTAATGTAGATCTCGTGAATCGGCCCGAGTTTGTCTTAAAAACATAGTCTGTAGGGGTTCTGATGGGGACTCTAAGTATAATTTTCAGAATTGCCCTTTGTGCTACGAGGACTGGTTTTATAGTGGAATCGCACGAGCTTCCCCATCTGATAAGACCATATTGTAGATGAATAATAGATTTTAATTAGCTGTACTAACCAGCTGTTAATAACCAGGTACTTCCCCACTCTTCCTTATCTCCTTCCCCTTCCAAATACATTCAGCCTCACGACAATTGTGGATGCCATAGTCTCACTGGCTCCAAAGTTTGGAGTCCAAACGGCAGGGAGCAGTTGTGGATCGATCGTAGCGGTATTCACACGTTCTAGTTTGACTCCTGACTTCTTTCACGCACGAAATAGTTGCATTTCGCGGTTTATTCACATTTCAAATGCACCCAGCTTTTAGGCGGTAGTGTTAAATAAATAATGAACAACATCACAAGAATGCACTGTCACCCCAAGCCCCGAGGTCTAGACAAATAATACCAGACGGATCATTTCTGAGGACTGCATGATGAACTAATTAGCCAGCGGTCTCTGAAAACTATTGCACAGTAAGCCAAAGTTGGAATATAGATGCTGTCCACTGGAAACCTACACAGAGAGTTAAGAGACGTACTTGACTTACTTTATTTAACCAGTGATTCCTGACATTATTTGGAGTAAAAAATGTAAACTAATTTTGGTCTCCGGTGACATTTTTGATGATTTTTTTTTTCTACAAAAACGTAACAGTAAGTGTTGGTCAGTTGGGGGCGGGGTAAGGTTGGACGGTTACTCGGCTGAGTGACCAGTAACGACATGCGGAAGAATTGTTTTATTTGATTTTGAAAAAAAAAAGTCATCAAAAATCAATCAATTCATTTAATTTTTTTACTCCAAATAATGTCAGGAATCACTGGTAAGCCAAGTACGTCCCTTAACACCCTGTATACATATCAAAGAGAGTCGCATAGTTCTTTTCGTATTCTCTCTCTTACTCCCTAAAGTCCCCGAAGTTGCCCGGGCTTTACCCAAAGTTTTTCGAATTCATATGTAGACAGTAATTTTCCACTTATTTTGAACGTAAAGTGTGCAAAATTTCATCAAGAAGTATCAAAATTCTGTTTTAAGAGAAGGGATAAGGGGATGGGGGTGGTTTTTCCCAAATCTCATGTAGACACTGATCATTCCTTTTTTTTTTTTAAGGACTAGGTCAATTTAGGAGGCGTGTAAGGGTACCGCCAACCCGGGAACCATTTATTGGATAACGAACACCCCTGCCGTAGGTATCACCAATGTTGGTAGTTGGTATGTTTGGAGACTTGATTGGAGCAGGGGTGTCCGGGTTTATTGGGTAAGATTTGTCTAGGTCTTGGCAGCGAATACATTTGTTTGCCACCATATTTATTTATTAACTCTCTTACATAGGTTATATTTATATATACCCAATGTAAAAGGTATACCTAGGACATGTGATGAGACATCCAGAGAAGTTCGAGATATTGTATCACTTAATGCAAAAAGTCAGTGGTTTAGCCAGTCTACTGTTGAGCTGTTCCGGACCGCAGTAAACAAAGTCCGCATAGTCAATATGATAGCCAAAGTCCGTTGAACGGTCAGAGCACAAGAAGAAGAAGACGACATAATTTTTACATTCTTTAGACAGGTGTTAGTAATAAACAATAGGTTGCAAAAACCATTTCTTACTTTACAGTGGTTTACAATTGGATAAAATGACATGTTGACATAAAAAATTGTTTAAGTATGTTTTGAATATCGAACGTTATTAATACCGTAGCGTCTGCGTGGTTGAATTACAGAACCCGGTTTCGATTGCATTTCCGACGCTACGCCTTACACGCCACGCCACAAATAACATCTGTGTACGTGAATTTTCAGGCAAAGCTACCGTTGTAATTCGGTTTCTAATTCGAAAATTCGTCACAAGATGTCACCACTTTCGCCGAAAAGACGCATAGGGACGTGTCCTTCCTAGGTATAATTTCTACGCATTTATGAACCTCATTTATGTATCTCCCGGATTTCAAAAGATTGAAGGTAACACTCAGTTGTATCAAGCGGCAGTATATTTACATATGAAGTCATCGCCCGACCTGGTTACTTTGTCGCGGTGACTAGCCATCACTGGTTGACACGTTGACAGTGGATACGAGGAACGGGCTAATTTTGGAACCATTTGCTATTGGATTTATAAAATGATCATATCACAACTGCGCGAAGCCGAAGCAAAATCCGCAGGGCCTAAAAAACTGCTAGTGTAAATAATTATTGTTACATTTAAAATGTCGGAATCATTTGTATATTTTTTGCTAAACTATGTAAGCGATGAGTTAGCGGGTTTGATAATACATTTGTAAATGGTGACATTGAAATAGGTCCATATTCATAGTGAGTCGAGTAGGTACTCTTAAATTGACTACACCCATGAGTTCGCAACAGTCGAATTAACAATTAAAAAAAGAAACATAAGTTGCCGAGACTCCCTCCCCCACTAGTGTGACGTCACATATTTTGCAATTTAACATTTTTGCATTTTACATACCCCTTGTCACACTTCTCTACTCCCCTCCCTCCCCTCCCTCCCTTCCCTCCCCCTCTCCCTCCCCTCCCTCCCCTCCCTCCCCTCCCTCACCTCCCTCACCACCCTCCCCTCCCCCCCTCCCCCTCCCCCCTTGAGGTGTGACGTATTTATGGATGGTCCCTAAGGGGAACAAATGTACAGATTAAATGCCAAACGGTCGAGTTAATACTCATACAGGACTTCGCTACGCTCTTTCAACAATAAAATTGCATAAAATTTAACTATGCATTAATTACCAAACATCCTGTAACCATTTCCCATTGGCTAATGTAACCTATTAACGGACCACCCGCACATATCCACCGTTTATTTCTCAATCGGCAAACAATACTTTATAAAATCAATAAATTAATTAATTACACGTATTTCGACGCGGTTTTTTTGCCGTGCCGTTTGATAGTGCGGTGAAGCGGCCGCATTAATCTCACGGGTCCACGGAACAAAGCGCAGGCGGCTTCGCTTGGCTCCAACCGACCTCGTAACATCATACAAATAAAGTCATAAATCTTTCCGACAAATAAAAACACAACAAAAAATCCAAGAAGTAAAAAGGGTAGATAATCACAAATGATATTCAAAAAACTCGCCTAGAATGGAATTACGTTTTTGTTCGGTGGTGCTTTTTACTATGTTTGGAGAGTGCAAGAAGAAATATACCTACAGGAGGCCCTGAGGAAAATAATACCCCTCAGGGCGTTTGTTATCTTTGGAGATGCTGTTTTTTTTTACATAAGCTCCACACAGGAGACCCTGAGGAAAATAATTTCCCTCAGGGCCTATGTCATCTTTGGGGATGCTGTGTGGAGGGTTTTTTAAAAGGAAAGGAAGAAGAGGAGAGTTCTGGGAAGGAAAAGGATTTAAGGGGTGGGTAGTAATCTGGGGTTCAGTGTGTCCTGGTCATCCGCCTCCAAGACCTAGACAAACCTCATCCCACGAATCCGGGCATCCCTGCTAAATCACCAAACGTAGCGAACCACTAGGGGTGACCTATGGCAGAGGTGTTGGTTATCCAATAAAGATTCCCGGGGCGGCGGTACCCATTCCCGCTTTCCAAATTGTAAATTGTGTGGAGGGTCTTTTTAGGAAAGGAAGGAGAGGAAGTTCTGGGAAGGTAAAGGGTATTAGGGGTGGGTAGGAATCTGGGGGTCAGTGTGTCCAGGAGTGACGGACGTATGAATCCATCTCTCCAACTGCGGTGCAAGGCGATGGGTCGAGAGATTCCGGCTGGAGAGGATAAAAGACCTCCCTCAACCTCAACTAATTTCTCTCGATCCTGCCCACCACACGGCAGGTGGTGGGCAGGATCGAGAGACGCATCGGCCGCCAAGACCTGGGCAAACCTCACCACATGAACCCGGGCACCCCTGCTAAGTCACCAAGCATAGCGAACCAAACGGGGTGACCTGTTGCAGAGGTGTTGGTTATCCAATAAAGGTTCCCGGGGCGGCGTTAGTAAAAAATCTTTAAAATCAGAATAAAAGCAAGCGGGCTCGAAAAGAAGAAGTAGCCCAGTCAAGATGTACATCCGTGCTTGCAAAAGGTCCGGTCATTCTGAATTTTTTATATGTTGTTAGGACCTAAACCAGTAATAAAAAAAAAAATTTGCAACTTCGAAAGTGCTGTGCGAGCGGCGGTGGACCCAAAAAACCAAGAAATTTTCGGATTTTTTTCAGTTTTTGCTCAATATCTCAGTGAAGGAAGAGTCTGACCGGTATAGTTAGTATACATACTTTTATAGTAGACTAAATTTGCTACAATTTGAAATCAAAGCGAGTTATATGCAGCCATTGGTTTCCAAGATAGAGTTCTTCGAAAATAGGCCATTTTTTCCAAAAAGTGATTTTTTTTCGAAATGGTCACTTATTTTGTAAAATATTTTCTAAAACACGTATCCCACGTCAAATATTATATGAAATAAAATTGTAGTAAATTTAATTAGCTTTCATTTAAAACTAGATTGATATCTGTAGACCTAACGGTTCTCTCAAGAACACCAGATAACCAAAAACAGTCATAGGTGGGTTTTGGGGGGAAATGCAAATAAACTGTTTTCACGTCTTTTTATGGTTTTATTGTGCTGTGAAGTAATTCCATTAGTCATCTATTAATTCAAACTATTCATCCAGGCAGAGCGTGCTGGTGATTGGAACCTTCATTTGTACACTGTCCACAAGATGCTCCCTTTTTTCCACGCAGCTGGATATTTTTGTATGCTAAGAGCGCGCACCTCTACCTTCAGGATATGATGGCTCTACAAGATCGGATGGATAAAAGTGAATATGACATGTTCACAAAAGGACCCTTCACCATTCGCCGGTCTGACAAGTTTTGGTCTGGGTTGTGGTCAGATCTAACAATTGAGCAGAAGCTGATGCGATCCATGAAAACCTACGGTGGGTTGACCCAAGGAAGGGGAATCTCCGACAGTGTTCAGGCTAGGTGGACAACAGGAATGGTGTTTATGTTAAACATTTGTGAAGAACTGGAAAGTTTTTGCAGTATCTCATGTCCTACTGGAAAGCAGCATGTAGACGTGAGACCTTGTAGAATCATCCGAGATAATAGTGACGTGGAAAAACTAAAAAACTGGTTTGCTCTCCACCCATTTTGGATGGTGGCTACCTCTTGCACAAGGTCGTGTGGCAGTGGAAGAGTACGGTTCGAGCACTTTTGACGCGTTAAACCACCTACGTCCGAAACCACTTTGGGAAGAACGTCTCCATCGTTTTGACGGCTACCCCGAAGATGCTACCAAAAAAAAACACCAAAACAGCGGAAAGACTCCGGCGCTACGCAGCTCATTCCAGCTACGAATTGACGTTCGTTCGATGAATCCACAATAATTCAAATTACTCAAGAGCATGTATTGGGCAATGAGAACAATAAGAGACGCCTTATAACTCTTCTCTGTGACGCCTTTCAGAAGGATGGAGTAGAAGTGGCTGTTGCCGAAGAAGATGCGGATCGAGAGATAGTCATCATGGCGCTTTCAAAAAGAGCAGTAGCCGATCGGGTCGTCATATTGGGAGAAGACGTCGACCTGCTCGTTCTTCTCAATGGTTTAGGTGCTGAAGAGACAAACGTCTATCTTCAGAAGAGCACCAAGGGTGAAGCTGGTTGCTATCACTACTCTACAACCTCCTACAATCACCAGGGCTCCCGGCGATTACCAGGAACGGTACTATTCACCCACGCGTTTACCGGGTGCGATACCACCACAGCACCGTTTGGCCAAGGAAAGACCAAAATCACCACACTTCTGAGCAAGAGTGAATCACTTGCTGAGCAAGTGGAGGTCTTCCTTCGGCCAGACTCCACCCCACAAGCCATAAGTGAAGCAGGCATCAAGTGCTTTGTGGCTCTATATGGGGGTGACATCGCGAGGGATACTTTGGATTTCCTGAGGTATAAGACGTTTGTCACTTCAACAAGCATAAACCTCGCCCGTTTGCCACCGACGGAAGATGCTGCAGGCCACCATGTAGCAAGGTGCTACCTCCAAGTACAGAAGTGGCGAGGAATCAACTTGAATCCCACTGAATGGGGGTGGAAGCTGTCTTCTCAAGGACTCACCCCCATCCCCACCACGATGGATCCCGCACCTCCTGCCCTTCTGCGTAAAATTTCATGTAAATGCAAGAAAGGATGCTCTGGGAGCTGCTCGTGCAGAAAGGCTGGGCTCCACTACTCAGTCCTCTGTCAGTCATGCGGTGGAAAATTGTGCAAGGATTGTGCCCGATGTGGAGCTGAAATGCTCGGACGATGAAGATGACCCGACTACCAGCGCACCGGTACCGCTACCGGGCGCCTCTCCCAGTGTCCATCACAGATATCGAGACACCTTCTTCGTGCGAGCCTAAGCCCGGGCCATCTAAGATAAAAAGAAAGACATGATTTGGCAACCAAGACACAATACCTACATGATTTATATTAGTTTTATTTTTTGTGTACATAAAACTTGTCCTTACAGTAGGTACCATGATGTTTGTACAAGCATTTTAGTATGTAGGTATATAAAAAAATGTTTGAAGATGACGTAATTCCAGATAGATGTATTATCTTTTCTTTTTTTCATAAAAAATGTGTTAACAATAACAAAAAAAAACTGTTTGATAAATAAAACCATAAAAAGACGTGAGAACAGTTTATTTGCATTTCCCCCCAAAACCCGCCTATGACTGTTTTTGGTTATCTAGCGTTCTTGAGAGAACCGTTAAGTCTACAGATATCAATCTAGTTTTAAATGAAAGCTAATTAAATTTACTACAATTTTATTTTATATAATATTTGACGTGGGATACGTGTTTTAGAAAATATTTTACAAAATAAGTGACCATTTCGAAAAAATTTCACTTTTTGGAAAAAAATGGCCTATTTTCGAAGAACTGTATCTTGAAAACCAAAGGCTGTATATAGCTTGCTTTGGTCTCAAATTGTAGCAAATTTAGTCTACTTTAAAAGTATGTATACTAACTATACCGGTCAGACCCTTCCTTCACTGAGATATTGAGCAAAAACTGAAAAAAATCCGAAAATTTCTTGGTTTTTTGGGTCCACCGCCGCTCGCACACCACTTTCGAAGTTGCAAAATTTTTTTTTTATTATTGGTTTAGGTCCTAACAACATATAAAAAAATCAGAATGACCAGACCTTTTGCAAGCACAACCCCCTTTTCATGTTTAACTTGACTGGACTAAAGATGGAGAAATACGAAATTACGAATGTTAGAGGAGCGCGCTAACATTTACAGCGACAAAATCGTTGCGAAAATTGCGAAAATGTTTAATAAAACACAACTCGTTTAAAATAGAGCAAAATCTCGTGGGGAGCGTCTTAAGTATCATTTAAAGAAACATTGTGAATTTTTTCAGAAATATAATTCATAAGATAATAGAAGCAGACTTGTTTTTAATAATTTTTGGAGCGATTTTTTTCTATCGAGGGAATTTCATATAATTTGCTTTTCGGCGTGGACAGTATCTAGACATTATCTTCAAAAATAACATATATTTTTTTAAGAGTTTAAAAACTTCAAATGTTTTTTTTTTTTTTTTTTTTTTTTTTTTTTTTTTTTTTTTTTTTTTTTTTTTTTTTTTTTTTTTTTTTTTTTTTTTTTTTTTTTTTTTTTTTTTTTTTTTTACAGTGAATACCGCACAAGAATCTCAACTGCTCCCGTCTGGAGCCAGTGAGACTATGGCATCCCCAATTGGGGTATGTTGTGAGGCTGAAGGTAGTGGGGAGGGGAAGGAGGTGGGGAAGAGGAAGGTTGGGAAGTACCTGGCTATTCAGATCTGGTCACCAAACACGGCTAAAGCCATTTTCAAGCAACGTTTCAATTCTGAATGGTGGTCTTACACCAGGGCGATACTAATAGTATCTTCCACTCTGGAACATGCCGCAAATATACTATATATTATTTTAAATGAATTAATTGTGAAGTAACACAAATTAATCAAATAAAATTTATTTGCGCATGCCGGGTTCGAACCCGCGACCTCCGGAATGTGAGTCAAGAGTCTTAGCCACTGGACTACGGAGGTCGGAGGTTAATGGAGATATGAAAGAAATCGGTAGAAATTCGGGTTGTGGGCCCTTAAATACGAGTTCCTAGTTTCCATGGACACAGTTTGTCGCAAAGTCACTGATAGATCTAATTTTAGAATCATTAAATTATATTATCTGTTTTCAAAGGGAATAGAATTAAATATTTCAATAGAAAACAAGACAGTTCCGGAGGTGATAAAAATTAAAGTAGAAAATATTTCACGCCCATCCCTAATAGCCCAGTCATTCCGTAGTTTTACCTTGCAAAAGGTCATGTAGTAGCGATTTTGATATATGTTGTTAAGATTGAGACTCTAAAGAAAAAAAAAAGTTTTCGACCTCGGGAGGGTCGAGCTCGATCCGCCATCTTGGATTGAAGGTCCCAAAATTTGGTTTTTTCAAAATAATTATGAAATGCTGGATTTTACAACTAAGTTGTTCAAGGCAAACTTAAAGAAAACTAAATTATGTACATTTTATGTCGAATGTTTTTTTTTGTAAGTCTAATAGGTAACGAGTTACAGCTGAAGAAAGAAGACAATTTTGACAAAAAATTGTAAAACTCAAGTTTTCTTGGTAAATTTTTGTAAGAACGTATTACAAAATATCATTTTAACGTATTCCCACAAACAATATACTTATATAGCATCATCCGTGTGCTCGATTACGTTGATTGACGTTGTTATAGTGGGCTCCTAGTCTATAGCTGATTTGGCAACACTGATTGAGTCCTGGTTACTGGACGATGCCTGGACGCTCGGTCTATCGGACGTCGGAGGATGTCGAACATGGTTACCAGGTATACAAATTTTGAATCTATTAAATTCAAACGTAAGGACAAAGTTATTCCATTAGTGGCATTCAACAGCAGCATCAAGATCGGCGAAACAACTATTTCCATCAACCCGCTAATGTTGTTCCAGAGAGTGTGTATTTTGAAGAAATCCGACGAAGAATTGAAGGATTACCTTAAATTCGAACTCGCCCCATTTCCTTTGTCGCTTTTCTCTGAAGGAATGCGCAAAGGTACGAAATGCGCAAAGGTACGAAATCATCATTTTATGATGTTTTTGAACAACTTCCAGAAGGCGTGCAACTTGAAGGTAGCAAAATTAATGTTGTGGATGGAGGATACCTTTTACATAAAGTTGTATGGAATGGTAATGATTTTTTGGGTCAATTTGCGAGAAGTACGTTCACTATGTAAGACATTACTATGGATCACATGCAGTTATTGTTTTCGATGGATATCCGCTAGATGATGGTGAAAAAAAATACAAAACCGCAGAAAGACTTCGCCGATCGAAGAAGCATATGTCTGCAGATGTTCTTTTCGATGAAACAATGCCAGTTCAAGTTTCACAAGAACGTTTTTTAGTCAATGAAAATAACAAAGTCCGTCTGATTTCGATGCTTACAAAGCAATTTATACAGGCTGATTTTACAGTTAAGCAGGCTGAAGAAGATGCTGATGAGTTGATTGTCAATACTGCGATTCCCTTGCGTTCATCATTTGACGCTGTATTCGTTATTGGCGAAGACGTTGATCTCCTAGTTCTGCTAACAGCATTGGCACCACCCGAAAGTAGTATATATCTTCGCAAACCCGGGAGAGGCAAAACTTTTGAAAGACTGTATTCCGCGAATAGTGTGAAATACAAAGAAGCGGCTGAGAATATTCTGTTTCTCCATGCCTTTAGTGGCTGCGATACAACATCGTCCTTCTTCAACCAAGGAAAAACAAAATTTTGTTCACTTGTACAGAACGACACAAGACTCAATGCCATGATAGAAATCTTCAAACAACATGATGCAAAACCAGAAGACATAGCAGATGCAGGAACACGCTTTCTTGTTGCTTTGTACAGGGGTGACATGGATAAGCAAACCTTGGAAGAAGTCCGCTACCAACGTTTCGCAAAGTCAACAACAAAAAGCAAATTCAATCTTGCCTCTTTGCCACCAACGAACGACGCTGCACGGTACCATGCATTTAGGACGTACCACCAAGTCCAAAAATGGTATGGAATCCAAAAAAATCCAGAAAACTGGGGCTGGAAACGTGGCACCAACGGGCTTGTTCCAGTAATAACAAAGAAACCAGCACCCCAGACTTTATTGAAATTTATTTCATGTAATTGTAAAAAACGACGCGGCGTTGCATGTGGCTGCAGGAAAGCTGGATTGAATTGTTCTATTGTGTGTGGGTGCTGTAATGGTCAAACATGCCGAAATTCGCCAGAGGTTCATATGGATGTCGAGGAAGAAGATGAAGAGATTTTATCAATGGAAGCCCAGAATCTCAGTACCACAGGCAATGAATTAGAAGATGTGTTATGAAACTATTTCATATTTTCCAACAATTGTGGTCAGGTACTGTGTTACCTTTAAGTTATGGTTGTTTATGGTCTGTTTGAACAGCCATACACACCGGCGGTGAAGGTAGTTTTGTTTTTTCGAGAAAACGAGAGGTCTCTTGGACGGCAGTGCTATTTTGAGGA
Organism: Limnephilus marmoratus; assembly: GCA_917880885.1. Classification (NCBI taxonomy): domain Eukaryota; kingdom Metazoa; phylum Arthropoda; class Insecta; order Trichoptera; family Limnephilidae; genus Limnephilus; species Limnephilus marmoratus. The sequence continues at coordinate 27,224,366 of OU862924.1, read as the reverse complement.
GAATCAAATATTCAAATATTAAGCAGTAATTATTTTGGAGCGTAACGATCGTTACTTTAACGGATTCAAATGACAAAATAAAGTTCGTGATCGGTTCGCGGGTAAATTACGGAGGATACGAGAAGCAAGTCCGGAGTTGTAATAAGAAACGCGAGACGGTGTAATCCGAAAGGTGAAATTAGATTCCGAAGAATCGATGCGAGAGAACGTGGATCCGCGCTCGTTCCGAACCTGTTGGTGGACAGATTTGACGACAATCGTCGATATTATCGATCGGAGGTTATATTTGGGAGATTTACCGCGCTATTCAAACTCTGCCAAGCACGCGGTTGCGCGTAATGAATGTCGCCCTTGCTGACGAGTACCTGATTGCCGGGATCAACTGGCCGAGTCCTAGATGACCCGGACGCACGTGACTGAACGAGATTCGGAGCTGGCTGGCTTGCCGCTCCGAGCTGATGAAACCGAGCATCCGTGGAGGAAGGCGTTCCCGAGCTTCCGCGTTTTAGAGTAGATAGTATAGTTTACAATTCGGTCTGGGGGGTAAGTCATTCCAACATCTAACTGTATCTATTATCATCAAATAGAAGTCTATATGATTGTGAACCACTCTTTTATTCAAAAATACAACCCATCCACATGTAATTGCGGGGTTATATCTTATGCCCATCTCTGAGAAGGGGTTCTCATGTCATTCCGCAGGGTACAGCATACGTTTGCTGGAACAGGCAAATGTTTGGCGTCCGAGTCTCGTTTGGAGACAAAGCTGGACACTGCGAGGTAGGTATCTGTATTACACCTGAACAATTTGGCACCCTACTGCCCTACACACAATTCAATATAACAAATTGAAGATGGATTGCATGCATTCCGCAGCATCCGCATTTATAAGGATAACAGATGACATTGATGAAGAGTGTTATTAAGATGTCATTACGCAATAGCCAATATATAAAATAATTTCGAAATCTACCATCGCTGGTATATCTGTGGAGTAGACCTACAGGGGATACCACAATAAAAAATGCGCCATGTTCTCTACCTCATGGTAGTGTGGAAATGAGTTAATAAAATTTTTATAATTATATGATAAAAAATATATTATATAATATAATTATGTATAAAATGGTCACCAACACTAACTGGGCGAAGCCAAACCAAAAGCTGCCTACAGGGCTTAGCAGTAAAACCCTACGGAGCGGGTTTTTAACAGCTAGTTATGTAATGAATAACCCGAAAAATAACACAAATTGGGAATTTCATCATTTTTTAGAAAAATATTCACATTTCCGCCACCGTAACTCGTTACCTATTAGACTTACAAAAAAAACATTCGACATAAAATTTACGTAATTTAGTTTTCTTCAAGTTCACCTTGAACAACTTGGTTGTAAAATCAACCATTTCATAATTATTTAGAAAAAACCGAATTTTGGGACCTTCAAACCAAGATGGCGGATCGAGCTCGACCCTCCCGAGGTCGAAAACTTTTTTTTTTCTTTAGAGTCCCAATCTTAACAACATATATCAAAATCGCTACTACATGACCTTTTGCAAGCTAAAGGCCCTTTTAACTACGGAATGACTGGGCTATAAGATTTTTTTTAATATATTCAACGTTTAAAAAAAAATTAAACATTTCTCTTTGACATTTTTTTTATTATTATCTCTGGTGCTCTATTTTCAAAACAAACAATTTTGATATTAAAATACTAAAAATAATTCGGAATATGATACACATTTATAGATAATATTGTTTTATTAGGCTGTGTAAAAAAAACATTAATATTCATTTTTATTTAAACACTTAAAAATATAGTGTCAAACCAATTATCATTTTGTAAGGGTGAAAACTTTCATTACATTGACATCTAGCGGGGAAAATTCGAACTAAAATTAGATCTTTGAAAAATAACAAGCAAACCATGATATAAATTAAAATCATCCCACCTTCTGCTTCTCCAGAGAAACTCATAAAATTAATAACCATTTCATTTTTTTTAACACGTTTATTTAAAAAAAAAAAGTACCATTAATTATTGTACCAGACGTATCAAGCCTGTACAAGACTGTAAAAAAAGGGTACCGGTTTCAGTACACGACCAGGATGAAATGATAAAATAATAAAATACTGACCTCCCGTGCACCCAGTGCCTGATGAGTTGAGGACACTGGATGTGCCTAATCCTCTGCCCAGTCCTGGTGCGTGGCGGTTGCCTGAAGTAGGGCCGGCTTTCTGGAGGAGACTGATGGCACCAGGAGCAAAACCTAGGCAGAGGTCGGCGGGAGGCAGCGGATGATAATAACTTTTCCCAGAAGGAAATAATAACACGAGTTGACGTTGATGGAAGAACTAATTTATTTTCAAAAAATCACGCCTTTTATACCCGTTTTCGGGTGAAAAAACGGTCACGTGGTACATTTTTAGAGTGGGGGGATTTACCTATCCCGTTTTGTATATAAGGAGCGGTTTTCTGTTGCCGCTGGTTTTGCCGACCATTTCCTCGAAAGTGGTCGATTAAAATTGGTTTCTTAAATTAATTATACAGGTCAGGTTAATGTATTTATAATGTTTTCCTTAAAACTACAGTGTTTCTACGGATGTTCTACATTCGTAGATTTTTTGTTTGATGAGTTTGGGTTGATTTTAAGGAAGTTTGACTTTTTGTCGGTAGGTATTTGTTAATTAACAAAGTGTTTGAATAGTTACAAAGAAGTTAATATTTTTCCCAGGTCCCCCGTAAGCTTGGCTATCGAAACCTTTTGGTTCCGTCGCTTTACGAGGTCCTGGGATTTTTAAAATGGAGAAAAAGTGAAATGATGCTAAAGTCTCGAAAATCTGCTCAAGTGCTGATAGCGCTGGCAGTTTAAGAGTTACAATGTTTATTTATGGCTCTATGGATGCCCCGTAGGACTCTGCACTGAAACGTCTTAGTTTCAGCGTCCTACGGGGTGTTTAAACGAAGTTATATTAAAATATGGTGTATTTTTGACCAATATAAAGGCCCTTAATAGGGACGCCCAAACTGGTTTTTTGGCTTTGTAGCCGGAGAAATAGCCCTGAAGGCGATGAAATAATAAGTTTAGGATGTCTCCTGGTGGCAACTTGGTAACCAAGTTTTTACTTGTGTCACCAGGGCATCTGTGTATTAAGAAAAAGATATTTAAAATTGATAAAATGTGTTTTAAAAAAGATTGTTGCTGGCGGCACGGTAAAGCCGACTGAGAGCCCAAAAAGGCCCTTGTGGGGGCCGCCATAAACGGGAGGTAAAGCAGCCTGCTTGGTAGAGCAGCCGCTTCCTGCTGAGCCATAACGGCAGAACAGCAAGGGAGGGAAGGCAGTCCGCTTAGCGGAGTAGCTGCTTCCTTCGGAGCCGAAAAAACGGCCCTTCTCAGGGCCATAACTAAAAAGGAGGCTAGTCAGCCTGGTTGCCTTTGGAGGCGTAAATAATCATAAATAAAGTATTAATTGTTAAAATTATTAAAATTATAGGATTCTAGAATGTCTCCCGGTGCAAACTTGGCACACAAGCTTTATTTGGTTGCACCGGGGCATTGTACATAAGTAAAACATATAAAATTAAAATTAAGAAATGAGGGAGAGCAACACGTCGGTTACAATTATAGAAATATGTTACATTGTACATAGTAATAATTTCGTATATATTAAATTGTGACCGGCCAACTCCGAATGTAGCCCAGTGGGTAAGACTCTTGACTCACAGTCCGGAGGTCGCGGGTTCGAACCCGGCATGCGCAAATAAATTTTATTTGATTAATTTGTGTTATTTCACAATTAATTAATTTAAAATAATATATAGTATATTTGCGGCATGTTCCAGAGTGGAAGATACTATCAGTATCGCCCTGGTGTAAGACCACCATTCAGAATTGAAACGTTGCTTAAAAATGGCTTTAGCCGTGTTTGGTAACCAGATCTGAATAGCCAGGTACTTCCCAACCTTCCTCTTCCCCACCTCCTTCCCCTCCCCACTACCTTCAGCCTCACAACATACCCCAATTGGGGATGCCATAGTCTCACTGGCTCCAGACGGGAGCAGTTGAGATTCTTGTGCGGTATTCACTGTAAAAAAAAAAAAAAAAGAAACCAACTCAGAAGCACCTCAGAAAGGTCTTAAGAGTGGTGATAAAAAAATATTAAAAAATTGGTTAAATAGGTTTAGGTTAGGGTTACCGGCTATTTTAAAATTATTTTTTCATAACTTTTAATGACCTTTCTGAGGTGTTTCTGAGTTGGTTTCATTCTGAGTTGGCATGGAACCGTTGTATTATATAAGGGAACGTACCCATACTACGTGACACGTTTGGGGGGGGGGGGTCTTCAAAATGTCACGCTCCATACAAATGAGCGGCGGGTTGCTTAGGATTTTGGTCACCGGGGGGGGGGGGGTTAAAAATTGCAAAAAGTTGGTCACGTAGTATGGGTACGTTCCCTAAGATGTATCACCCTAATAAAGCTAGGCTTGTGTGTAATAAGGGTGTGTTATTGTTATTTCTTTACTCGTAAATGTTTCAGTTTTTATTTTCAGTGTGTTTTTAAGGTGAAATTTAAAATCTTTAAATTGTTATTAATATTTCTGATTCTGGTAATGTATTTAAAAAAATTACTCCAACATATTTATAATTGAATTACCCCTTTGTTTTTTTACGTTTTGAGTTGGGAGAATAGTTTTTGTCAGAGATTTCTATACTAACTAACTACCCATCAAACCGTTTCCCCGCAGAGGTAGGCCAAGAGGACCGACTGCCAAACAACTCGGTCTTGACACACACTCTTTGCCTCACTCGCATTCATACATCATCTCTTACATACTGTAACATATCTATTTCGCGAGTAGGTACTGCTTAAAGCAGGTACTGTTTATTGTCTATTAATTTTTTTATTTTTTATTTAACTTTGTTGGTTGGCGAAACTGCAACGACACCGGAAACGGGCGTTCGGGGGAAAGATGGCGGAGGACATAACGTAGATTTTGTGTGCGGGAGGAGATTTTCGGGGCGATTGGGATTATGGCGGGTGTTACAAAGGCGATGTAGCCTAAAAAGTTCGTTCATACACGTCACGTGAGTGTGTGACAACTCTAATGGCCCTGTAGCCGATTTATTTTGTTGAATCCCTCGCCGGATGCCGCGAGATAATGTTGTCCGCGTGCTGATGTTTTTTGACACCAAATTCAACGGGTGATCAACTGCCCGCTAGGATTCTTTCCTGGTGAATCCTTTGGCCGATGAGGTTCCTTCATGCCGCTTGATGGGTGAGGACCTTCCGTGCTCTTTTTGTTGGGTGAATTCCCTTTACTGATGAAGCGGCTCCTAGCCTTTGTTGTACCTTTGGGCCGGTGAGATTCCCCATGCCGCTTGATGGATGGAGGCTCAACCGAGCTTTTTGTGTTGGGAGGACTCCCTTTAACCAAACGCCCCATGACGTGTGGAACGGCGTTTTGGGGTTTGCTGTTGACGATCGCTGTTGAGGATTGCTCTACACGACTGGAAGAGAGTCACGACGACGAGACGTACGCGCTTCTGATAACCAACCGTAATTTTAACATAACTCTCTCTCTCCAAATCTGATAGATGCCAAAGGTATTTGTGTTTCTTTTTTTTACATTTCTTTGATGTCATTTGCAAAGTGCAATAAAGCCGTTTTTTTTACATTTCACTAGAAAATACTTTCATTTATTTATATGCATGATCTCTGATCCCTATTTCCACCATCCTGAGATGGAAGTTCTTTATGCTCTGGGAGGCTGTCGGATGACAAAGGTGGGTAACCTACATTACTTGGTATTACATTGGCGCCCAACGTGGGGCAATGTAATACCAAGTAATGTAGGTTACCCACCTTTGTCATCCGACAGCCTCCCAGAGCATAAAGAACTTCCATCTCAGGATGGTGGAAATAGGGATCAGAGATCATGCATATAAATAAATGAAAGTATTTTCTAGTGAAATGTAAAAAAAACGGCTTTATTGCACTTTGCAAATGACATCAAAGAAATGTAAAAAAAAGAAACACAAATACCTTTGGCATCTATCAGATTTGGAGAGAGAGAGTTATGTTAAAATTACGGTTGGTTATCAGAAGCGCGTACGTCTCGTCGTCGTGACTCTCTTCCAGTCGTGTAGAGCAATCCTCAACAGCGATCGTCAACAGCAAACCCCAAAACGCCGTTCCACACGTCATGGGGCGTTTGGTTAAAGGGAGTCCTCCCAACACAAAAAGCTCGGTTGAGCCTCCATCCATCAAGCGGCATGGGGAATCTCACCGGCCCAAAGGTACAACAAAGGCTAGGAGCCGCTTCATCAGTAAAGGGAATTCACCCAACAAAAAGAGCACGGAAGGTCCTCACCCATCAAGCGGCATGAAGGAACCTCATCGGCCAAAGGATTCACCAGGAAAGAATCCTAGCGGGCAGTTGATCACCCGTTGAATTTGGTGTCAAAAAACATCAGCACGCGGACAACATTATCTCGCGGCATCCGGCGAGGGATTCAACAAAATAAATCGGCTACAGGGCCATTAGAGTTGTCACACACTCACGTGACGTGTATGAACGAACTTTTTAGGCTACATCGCCTTTGTAACACCCGCCATAATCCCAATCGCCCCGAAAATCTCCTCCCGCACACAAAATCTACGTTATGTCCTCCGCCATCTTTCCCCCGAACGCCCGTTTCCGGTGTCGTTGCAGTTTCGCCAACCAACAAAGTTAAATAAAAAATAAAAAAATTAATAGACAATAAACAGTACCTGCTTTAAGCAGTACCTACTCGCGAAATAGATATGTTACAATACTCATATATTATTCTGGCTTTTGACATGGCACGATTCAAGTATCCGATTTACTTGATCGTGCCATGTCTTCCTCAGGCGTCCCCGACTTCTTATACCATTCACATTTGCGTCATATAATAATAATTATAACGTAGTATTTATACAGCGCAGTTTTGTGTTATTTCACTTCAAGTGCGCTTAACTATAATAAAGTAATCCTATAGTGTTCCTTACGAGTCCTTATAAAAATTGACTAAATAATATTAAACAAAGAATATAAAATATATATACAAAGCAATGCCAATAGAACAAAATTAACAACAATATTCTTGTTACACTACTTTCTTCGTTCATTCGCTCTACATGCCCAAACCATCTGAGGGTCCCTTTCTTAAACTTACTCATTATGCTTACATCAGCCTTACATTACTTGCAGATCGTCACATTTCTCACACAATCGTACATGAATTTTTTCACACATACACCTCAAGGATCTCATTTCAACAGCATTCAGTTTACTTTCATCCTTCCTCTGCCAGTTCCATGTCTCACTGCCATACATTAGTTTACTTTCATCCTTCCTCTGCCAGTTCCATGTCTCACTGCCATACATTAGTTTACTTTCATCCTTCCTCTGCCAGTTCCATGTCTCACTGTCATACATTAGTTTACTTTCATCCTTCCTCTGCCAGTTCCATGTCTCACTGCCATACATTAGTTTACTTTCATCCTTCCTCTGCCAGTTCCATGTCTCACTGCCATACATTAGTTTACTTTCATCCTTCCTCTGCCAGTTCCATGTCTCACTGCCATACATTAGTTTACTTTCATCCTTCCTCTGCCAGTTCCATGTCTCACTGCCATACATTAGGGTAGGTGCCAGGACTCCATTTCTATCATTCCAGATTTCTAATATTTTTAAATGATGCAGTTATTGAAGCCCAGTTGTTTCGCAGAAATTAAAAGTAACATTTTCATCAAATGGCCATTCAGCGCCATTTTGTTGTTGTTTTTTTTTACTTTTGAAAGGTCCGGTTAAACGCCAATTCTAGGTGCGTTTCAGCATTCCATCAATTTTTTTCTGTTTTTCTGTGTCTTGTTCTCTTTCATATTTTCGTTTAGATTATTATTGTTATCTTCTTCTTCAATGATATACACGGTGTCTGGAAACTCGTAGTACAAGCGGGAAACTGGTAAATATACATCACATTCGGAGCCGATTTGTGATATAACTTTTTGATTTGAGCTTTCGTTTTCGAGTAAATCGGGTGCGAAATTGGAATTTTTTTGGTTAAATTTGAAAAAAAATTTCACTAGGGGGTTGATTTCAGCTGTGTAATGTCTTATAAAATGCATCGAAGGGTAAACCGAGCTCAAATTTTTTTTAACCCTTTAGTTGCCAAAAAAATGGAAAAATAGAAAAAAAATAATATTAAAATCGAAATGCTCAGATCGAAAAAAATAGTTTTTTTGGGTTCTCTACGTGATGTAGATTCACCAGTTTCCCGCTTGTACTATGAGTTTCCGGACACATTGTATTACATTGATGGGAATAACCTACAAAAGTTATAACAAGAGAGTTTTCTTTATAAAAATTGAATACTCATTTAGACTTTTATAAAAAGTCAATAGTTCCATATGAATAAATTCGGATACGTTTATCCGAGACGCTATCCAGGTTACAAACCAATTCTTAGAATGATCGATTCCAATAAAAAAATGTAGTTTCCCGTAATATGGAAAAAATAATTAGTTGAAGATAAGTAATATTGTTCATTCTAAAATTTGAAATATAAGATTGACAAATACGACAGAAGGTGGCAATAGCGAAATTGGTTAAAGCTGGGAACATACTAGGCCCACGCAACGCTACGCGACGTAGGTAGACGTCATCATTTCCATATCTGGACTACTTACCATCCTTACATTTTCTATGGAAACGGGTGCTTTAGAATCACACTAGCCCCACGCAACGCAAACCGACGCCCCCTACGCTACGCGGATCTGCCGCAGCCAGATCGGCGTGGGCCATGTGGAAGGTGGAGGGGGAATGGTCACGCCTACTACGAGATGATTTTACATCTTTTTGGTGTTATCTGAGCATCTAACGTTGTTTCGCTATATCTATGGTTGTTTTTTTGACAGATGGATGACGAACAGTTTATTGAAGCTTTTAGACGGCACGAAGTTATTTATAAAATCAAATAACAGGATTATAGAGATTCTGCATACGCAGTGCAACTTAGGAAGAAATTTCAGCCATTCATGGCATGATTTTCAATATTATACCCCTATAATGAATGTCAATCAAACTTTAGACACACTGCCAGTCTTTATCTGATCCCAATTGACTTTCGAAGACGTGTGTTTTCTTTATTTATGTCATATTCAATTATGCTGTGAAGCTCTTCAAATACCACTTTACTCATACGGAAGTACATGAAGAATCGTCCGTCATCAGATTCTAGTTCCTGTTCCGTCATCTAAGTATGGAACTCTCCAAACCTTTGTCTTTGTTTGTTAATGTTGTGGACCCAAATACTTCTCACTTTTTTCTTTTTACCAGAATATTGATTTAATAATAATAATCGTAGCAAATCATCTTCAAATTCACTTTCAAGATATGGCAAAGCTGTCATCTGCTGAGAAGAGAATCACATAACCATAACCTAAAAAATAAATATCAAATGTGTCAAATCAAACGCGCCTGCGCACAACCAGAGACCCCTTGTCACGTGGTCACAGCGACGCGTACGTACGTCGGCCAGTGTGAACGGGACAGGAACGTTGCGTCGCGTTGCGTCTGCTCAGTATGATCCTTGCTTAACGCGCACGTCCCGGATAGACGAGAGGTCTGGGTTCGGTTCCCACTTGCGACCTTTGTTTTTTTCTGTTTTTCTGTGTCTCGTTCTCTATTGTTATCTTCTTCTTCAATAAAAATATTATTTTTACAATTTGATAATTTGCAAAGAAAATATATCGTTTAATGCAACACAGCTTTTAATAACTTTTTTCACGGTAGCAAAATCCTAAGCCCCGAGGAATGCTTTAGCAGAGGTTGTAGAAGAAAATGAAGAGGAAAAACAAAAGCGCGCGTTCCCGCCTTTTGCAGTCTTGCATTTTTGAAAATAGAACGCGGCGCTGGAGCTGTCTGGCGGTCGAGCGAGGCATTAATCATCCCATACAAAATAATGAATTGCACTAAAGGTGTCGCTGTGTATGGAAAAAACGTTTAATATTTCAGAATTTCTTGAACCCCTCACACTAATTTGTTCGCTTTTGGGAATAACTTTTATAGGCCTCATAGAAATCGTGGTGTCTCCCTTACACGAGTGTCATGGCGAGAAGTATATATAAACGGTATTAGAAAGAGTAAAACAACACGCTTTATATTCAAATATAAAAGTTAACCACAACATGTAGATACTTTTTCTTCAAAAAATAACCAGATCCGTCGTAGATTTCCCAGAACTCTTAGAACGAATACAGATACGAGTTCCTAACAGACGAACAAGATCAGACACGATTCTTAGCCTCCCTCGGTGCAACACTAATTCTAAGCAGAACTCTTTCATCTATCGTGCATCCAACACACACTATACACAATTTGACATTTTTAACTCTGCACCACACTCCTTAAAATCACACAGACGCTCTCTTGATACTCTACAATAACAATAACCATAGACACCCTCTAATACAGCCAACACTCTTTTTTTTCTCGTTTAATTTTTTGTCCCACATATTTTTATTACTATACCTCAACTTAACCGATCCCCCCATCCTACCCCCTCCCTATTCCTACCTAAATAACTCGGCTCTTAAAATGTAATTTTTCATTAGTAAATATCTCTGGAATCACTACACTTGTATACAATACCTATGTGGCAACCTGTAAATGGTTCAATTATTGTGACTCAATTACTATATGCTCTGTTATTAATGTAAACTGTTGGTCTCCCAAATAAATAAAATAAAATAAAAATAATTAAAATGTACACATTTATAAAACCGACTGTAAAGTGAAAAAAAAAATATGAACCTTTGCAATTTTTTTATTAATTATTTTCACAAGAAACGACAAAAAAGCAAAGTGACGATAATGTTTATAATACATTTGTCTAATAAAATATTTGTTTTTATGCTATTTTTGTTATCAGAAATTTTAGTTGAAAAAACGTAAAGTGAGCCATTTTTAAAACTTTACAACATTAGCATTCAAATTATTTATATTTAAAAAATGATATGTTCGTTTTGAAATATAAAATTTATTTATTTAAAGCGTATTTCATCACTTTTCAAAAACAGTATTAAAAAAATTCGGATTCGTCAAATATTTTAAGTTAATTTTCACGTTCTGTGTAAGTTCTGTTATTATATCATTATAGGCCAGTTGCTTTATAAAACTGAAATAATCACAGAACTTTTTTTAAACAACTCGTCCTTAGTTTTCGGAAGCGTTCAGAAATATTTCATTTATTTGGATTTTATTGGAAAAGGGAAATATTTTGAATTTCTGACAAAATATGCCCGAGGTCGGGGGATTAAATTAATAATGCAAAAAAACTTATCTAAATTTGAAGTAGATGTCCGAAATAGGATCGGTTTTCCCTGACTTATAGATAATGTAAGTTTTTTAAATACCAAGAAGAGGGTTCCATTTCCATGCCAACTCAGAATGAAACAAACTTAGAACCACCTCAGAAAGATTATTAAAAGCTATGAAAAAATACTTTTAAAATAGCCGGTAACCCTAACTTAACCAATTTTTTTATCATGACTCTTAATGACCTTTCTGAGGTGGTTCTGAGTTGGTTTCATTCTGAGTTGGCCGGTCACCCAAGAAGAGTTACAGGCCAGAGAAGACAAGAGACACCCATTACCCGTTGAGAGTGCAGAGAGCAGACTGCAGACTGCAGACTGCAGACGGGGACAATACATATCAGGTACAGGTACAGGTACACGGGCCGGCCACATTAAATGTTGTGTCATCGAATTCCCAGACGGGGCCGCAAAAACTTGTCCATCGCTGATCTTCCACTGCATAGTTACGTCACAACACACACTTACTCACAGACTTACACACTCTGCCAGTGGCTACTTGCTACCGTGTATTGTTTGACACATACTGGTCCTTGCAGCGTAACATGAAAAAGGTTTTTGTGATAATTAATATCAAAACCGGCAACAATATTATGTCAGTGATTCTTGAGTCGTTTCTTTTAGTGTGCCAAAGTACATGCCTACTCATTAATTTGTCACGAATGTTAGTGAAGAGCAGACTTCGCGAAACTATGATTTTTTTACGTTAGTTCCACACAGAAATTGTGGTATCCCAGTGATAACAACACATACAAAATAAGTATAAACTAGTGTAGCCCTGGGTTTTTTTTTATAAATAAATATAAATATTGAAGTAACTAATACTGCAGAATATGTGGCGTTGTCAAAAACTTTATTAATAAATTTAATAACATCATATTTACTGAAATTTTTGTCATTCAGTTAAAAATGTTCAAGTAAAAAAAGTCTAAAGTTCCGCTAAGGGTTAAAAGGCCCTTAAGAGGAATATAAGCGCCAGAAATATTTTGAATCTCATGCCTGCAAAATTTTAAAATCGAGCGTCTTTTTGCACGAGGCTAACAAGCGAAAAAGTGGTTTTTATTTATTTTGTGCATAATTTTATAAGAACGAAAAAAAGTTAGAATATGGAAAACCTCACAAATAGTCTTAGCCATAAAGGGGTATTTTTTAAAAATTGTTTCTTGTATTAATTCATAGTTAAGTCATGAAAAAACTTTTTTTTTTGTGATTTACGCTTATATTTTTTGTTACGTAAATAATAATTTTATTTTGATTCCAATACATAGAAAAGCTAGTAAAAGCTCCGATTTATCCGTAGCATATTTTTTGATGTTCATACTGTAAGCCGATTCGTCGTAAAGATTAATCAAAATAGTATCTAAATAGGATTTCACGTATATATTCATCGTAATAGCCTTAAACCCGTAAGGGCATAATATGTAATCTCTCGAGTGCTGTGAGGAGGGTCTTTTTATGAAAAGGAAGGGAAAAAATTACAAAATAGGGACACGCTTAGTATGCCCCTTTTATTTATTCTAGTTTCATAAAAATGAGAAGTAAGTATTTCAGTTTCCGAAAATGGTTAAAAGAGCAAAAACAAATAAAGTAACTAAAATCCGTCCTAAATATTTAAAATACCTTTTGATTACAAAAATAATTTTTCAGTTTGGTTGGGTATTCTCAAATCCAAAATTAAGATTTGTACGAAACGGGCCGCGCAAACGTTCCTCTTAAGTGTATCAGGATAAATAATATAGTGGTACGAATAGAAAAACTAATACAATTTTGATAATAAGGCTTGACAAAGTGTAATGAATAAAAGCTAAAAAGTAGGTATACGGATACAATTATGTGTGAGTATCACAAAAAATAAAATAAACATTTGTACCGTTAAGGTTATATAGTTATAATAAGATATCGAATAATAATAAATTAAAAAATTAATTAAACTAAATTTGTCAATTTGACTGGCCTAAAACAGGATCCATTCCTAGTTGGCTAGTCAAAGTTTCCACATATTATGTTTCATTGTATAATTTTATGCGAAATAAATATCATTATTATTTTTTACGCACCAGATTTAAATGTCCGGATTAAATTTTCCCCACAGGAAAAACTAAACCCTTTCACACACTTCCCCAAATGATCATCTAGTCAACCCACGCTGTGCAATTGCACTATATAGGTATTATAAATACAAAACAATACAAGAACAACATGTCAACCTACTAGAGACCAAATGGGAATATAATTCACCGACTCCAGATATTTTCATATCAGAGGGTTCGGCTCTGTGGCATTTCTAATTGAACCTATAAATCCTACTGATCCCTCAATATAAATATTTAAAAAATCTTTTGTAATCCTACATGCATTTAAAATTACTGATTTTTGCATTTTTATATACAAATTCTTTGACAAATCTAATATGCTTAAATTTTGAATCAGATTCCTAGGTATTATGCCAGTGGCCGAAATAACAAATGGTAATATTTTTATAGTCCGAGAATGCCAAATTCTTTTAATCTCATTTCCTAAATCTGTGTATTTTCTTATTTTTAATTATTATTTTTATTATTAAAAGATAAGAAAAAATTAAATTATTACAAGATGGAATCGAATTTAGTTGCCTTTTGAAACTTGCAAAATTGTCGACACCTGTGATGTAGAGTAATTAAGTATTTCATATGGAAAGAATACGATAGATGGCGGTAAGCATGTAGCTTGCACCATAGCTCGCCAGATGGCATTGGCGTACAAGAAGCAGTCTCAGAGATATACTTTGCGAGCTCCCGTGGCAAGGCTCCAGAGATTTACCTACCCCCGAATAGTAAACAGTCGTAGCTAACCAGCTAGGTTATTCCAGTAAATAAACACTTTTATATTCAAAGAACCGTATTTAATAATTACTATCTGCCGAGGAAAGGGCAGACATAACAATTGGCGCAGCCGTATAAGTATAATTGTGTGAAAGTTACGCGTGCGAATAACAATTGGCGCTGGACACGGAGGACTAAGTCACTGCTGGAGTGACTTGCAGTTTTGGCAAGGAATCGGAAGAGATTCTGCTCGAGATTAAGGAGCATTTGGTTCCGTGGCTACGGGCTGTATAAGAAGATTTTTGTTTTAGGAACAGAAGTGAAATACCGCAAGGAGGCGATCTGGTTGTGGATCATTGGATTAATCAGAAGTTTCAAGGTCAAAACGGATCATTGGGTTAATAGTTTCAAGGACGAATCTGTGGATCATTGGATTAATCAGAAGACAAGGATAAAACCCAGAGGGAGACCAGAAGAGTTCCTGAGATAAGTATTTTTGATTCTTTGAGAGGGATTATTTGTTATTGTTTTCTTGTTGATTTTTCTTTGCCGATTTATTTGTTGGGAGTTATGGAATCGGGTAGAATACCACCGTTTTGCCATCTCTCCGGAGACTGGGGGTTGTTTCGACTTCGGATAGAGCAATTTTTCGTGATCCATGATGACAAAGCGTCTGTGGAGAAAAAACGGGCTTTTTTATTGAATCTCCTAGAATCAGAAACGTTGACCTTACTAATTAATCTGTGTTTTCCAAGTAAAGTAACGGACTTATCTTTTGATAAACTTTTAGCGCTTCTCGACAAACATTGTAACAAAAATCGTTCAGTTTTTAAAGAACGGGAGAATTTTTTTTTAGCGAGGCAACAACAAGGCGAGACGATAAGAGATTTCGCGGTTAGACTTCGTTCTTTAGCAACGTATTGTCAATTCGAAACGAGGCTTGAAAAAAACCTCATAGACATGTTTGCAATCGGGTTGTTACCGGGACGCGCGAAGGAGAAAATTTTCGTAGAAGGGCAAACGTTGTCGTTTAATGAAATAGAAGGACTTGCAGTTAGTATGTCAACTTTGGATAGTGCTAATACAGTAAAATCAGAAGTAAACCTAGTAAAAAAACGAGTTACTAGCGATGGGTTCAAGCGAGATCAGCGTAGGGAACGATCGACGAGCCCCAAGGGTAGTTTTAACACGAAACCAGCTTATAGGTTAGGATCAAATTCAGGTACGAATTTTAGATCACCCGTGGGTAGTGTTAAAAAACAGTGTTTTATTTGCAAAAGGAATGATCATCTATCGTTTGATTGTAAATTTCGTAATGCGAAATGTTTTAAATGTAAGGGCGTTGGGCATTTACAGAAATTCTGCAAGAATAATCCTATAAATCCCATTTTTGAAAATCACAGGGATAGTAAAGTTTTAGTTGCGTCAATTAGTCCGATTACTGCTGAAATTGAAATTAATAACAAAAAGTTTACGGCAATGATTGATTCCGGTTCATCTTTATGTGTGATGCCGGAGGGTATTTTTAAACGACATTTTAGTTCAATCATTTTGTCACAAGACAAGCGGATTATTTCAGGTTATGGAAATAATCGTTTAAAAGTCGTAGGAAAGGCGATTTTTGATGTGAAATTTAAGGGTAGGAATAAAAATATTAATTTTATTGTAGTAATAAAAGGAACAGAATTAATTGTGGGAAGAGATTTTATGGAATGTTTCGATCTTGGGATAACTTCTCAGGAGACAATTAATTTAGTGACGCCGCAAATGAGGAATGGAGAAAAGTTTATTCAAGATTTCCCGGAAGTGTTTTCGCAAAAGTTTGGAAGATTTAACAAATATAAAGTCCATTTTAAAGTAAACCAGGAATCGGATCCAATTTTTTTCAATGCAAGGCCGGTTCCTTTTTCTATTAAAGGGAAGATCGAATCCGAATTAAGATCGATGGTAGAAAAAGGTATAATCTCCCCGGTTACAAGTAGCGAGTTCGCTTCTCCGATTGTTCCGGTGGTCAAGAAAAATGGAGATATAAGAATTTGTGTAGATTATAAAAGGAGTCTTAATTTGATTTCCAATTTAGAGAAATATCCGATGCCAAAGATTGAGGAGGTCATACATAAGGTTAGTTCGGGCAAAGTTTTTGCAAAATTAGACCTTAAGGAAGCATATTCACAGTTAGAATTAGCGGATCATTGTAAAAAGTTTACAACTATTAACACACACTTAGGTCTGTTCCAATATAACAGGTTGGTTTTTGGGTTTAAATCGGCTCCGGCCATCTTCGCAAGAACAATATCAAGTTGTTTACAAGGTTTAAAAGGCGTAGCCTTTTACCTAGACGATATTATTATTTCAGGGGTCGATGAACTTGATCTGTATAATAATATTTGCGCGGTCTGCGAGCGGTTGAAAGAATGTGGTCTATGTGTCAATACTGGGAAGTGTCAGTTTTTTGTTAAATCTATAGAATTTTTGGGATACGTTATTTCGGGAAGGGGCATTGAACCGCAAAAAGATAAATTGGAAGCAATTAAGAATGCGCCGTACCCATGCGACGTGCATCAATTGAGGAGTCTTTTGGGATTTTTTAATTTTTATCGGAACTTCATACCGAACATGTCATCAATTTTAGAACCTTTGCATAATCTTTTAAAGAAGAATGCAAAGTTTGAATTTGGGAAATCATGCATTGACGCAGTAGATAAAGTAAAGTATCTAATGGGTTCTGATAGAATTCTCACTCATTATTTTCCCAACCTTCCTCTTAAGTTATATACAGACGCGAGCAGCGTAGGCCTCGGGGCCGTGTTATTGCACACATTTGCGGACGGTTCAATGAGACCGATCGAATTTGCATCAAGAAGTTTGTCTAGTGCAGAGAAGAAGTACAGTATTCTAGATTTAGAAGCGTTAGCTATTGTGTTTGGTTTGAACAAATTCTTTCAATACCTATTCGGTCGGGAGTTTACTTTATGCGTAGATAATATGCCTTTGATGAGGATTTTAGGGGAACACAAAAATATTCCAGTTTTGGCGGCTAACAGATTGCAGCGTTATGGCATTATATTAGCCGGATTTGCGTATAAGGTAGAATTTGTTAAGTCATGTCATAATCATGCGGATTTTCTATCTCGGCTTCCGGTAGAAAATTCTCAAGAAGAATTTGAAGATGATTATGGATCAGATTTTGTGTGTTATGTAGATAAATGCGAGCACATAGATATCAAGCTCATTTCCACAGCTATAGAGACAGACACGGTTATTCAGGAAGTTTTAACGTGTTTGCGTAAGGGCTGGCCAAAACGAGTTGGTCGAGATGATGTACTGTGGAGATTCTGGGTTAAGAGAAACGAAATGTCCATAGTCAAGGATTGCCTTTTCTGGCAACATAGAATTGTCATTCCGAGTTCCTTACAAGAACATGTGCTAGAGTTATTACACAGATCTCATTTAGGAATAGTTAAAATGAAGGGCCTAGCAAAAGCTTATTTTTGGTGGCCATCACTGAACAATGACATTGAAAAAATGGTTCTAAAATGTGATGATTGCGCGGCTATGAGGCCGGCACCTTCTAAGAGTCATTTGTCAGTGTGGCCGAACCCTGGGGCAACTTGGAGTAGGGTGCATGTAGACTACTGCGGACCGGTAGCAGGAAAAATGTTTCTTGTAATTTGTGACGCTTTTTCCAAGTGGATCGATTGCTTAGAGGTTCCAAGGGCGGATTCGTTTAACACGATTAAGGAATTGAGAAGAATTTTCTCTAATTTTGGTAACCCTGATTGCATAGTTTCGGATAATGGAACAGCATTTTCTAGTGCAGAGTTTAAAGAATTTCTTAAAGAGAATAACATAGAATTTTTAAATTCACCGGTAAAATTCCCTCAGTGTAATGGACAAGCTGAAAATTCAGTTAGAACGGTAAAAAAATTTTTAAAAAAAATTATGGTTAGGAATAATTTTCCAGTAAATTATGAAAGTAGATTATGTGATTTTCTATCGGATTATCGAAATTCGCCACATTGCACAACGGGATTAGAACCGGCAGTCTTGATGTTTGGTAGGAGACTGAAATCAACTTTCAGTAGTTTAATTCCTAAAACCACTCAGGAAGATGTGTCAAAACAGAGAAAAATAGCTAACGATAATATAAAAAGGAGTCAAGATAATCAAATAAGGAATTATGGGGGCGTAAAAATTAGGAATTTACATGTTGGACAGAAGTGTCTGGTCAAGGATTTCCGTCAGGTGAATAAAGTTGGTTGGGTTAGAGGTATTGTAGAAAGGAAAGTGGGTAAAAAAGTTTATATCGTTAGGATCTGTGGTACTCCGTTGACTTGGAAGAGGCATATTGATCAGTTAAAGAGTTTATCTGTGAAATGGGAAGAGGAGAGTGAAGATAATAACCCACCCACCGCGTCTGAGGTCACGAAATGCGCTTCAGACGAGTTGGGGACCTCAGCTTTGTTGAAGGGGCTAACGTGGAGTTCTCTTGATTTCAGATTACCAGCGGATGATCGAGAGCAAACTACTCAGAAGGAAGGCTCCGTTCAAGGCGTTTATAAAGGTCCCTCCCAGAGAAACAGAAATATTTAAGTTGAAATATTTAAAATCATGACTATGTTTGGTTGAATTTAGAATATAAAATCGTGTATAAATGAAATATTTAAAATCCTATTTTTTTGTCAAATTGTATAACTTCTTTGAAAAGAACATGTCTTGTATTTATTGTAGCCAGGGCTTGAGGTTAGGTGGGGGAGAGTGTGATGTAGAGTAATTAAGTATTTCATATGGAAAGAATACGATAGATGGCGGTAAGCATGTAGCTTGCACCATAGCTCGCCAGATGGCATTGGCGTACAAGAAGCAGTCTCAGAGATATACTTTGCGAGCTCCCGTGGCAAGGCTCCAGAGATTTACCTACCCCCGAATAGTAAACAGTCGTAGCTAACCAGCTAGGTTATTCCAGTAAATAAACACTTTTATATTCAAAGAACCGTATTTAATAATTACTATCTGCCGAGGAAAGGGCAGACATAACAACACCAAATATGTATATCAATATGTTCGCAATGTTTATTCGCAAGGCGATGAATTCTGGGAATTAGTGAATAAATGTAGTACCTACGTACATGAAGTTTTTGCATAATATTACTATTTTTCTGTTTACGAGGACAACCTAACCTAACCTAACCTAACCTCACCTAACTGACATAGAAATGGTCAAGGTAACAGACTAAATAATTTAGAAGCACTCGAAATAAAGAAAGCTTTTAAAATCAAAACCCAAATCCTTAATAATCAGCTAAATGTGTCCAATAGTCCGATATTAGGGATTTTTACATAATTAAATTTTTTAAACTGCATACGCAATATTACGTTATTCCAATATGCTATACACAATTGCAAATCCAACCTCTGCCAGTGCTGTAGATATTCGTCCACACTTTCGTTCTCATAGTTATTAGTTTTGAGGTTGTTACAATTAAGAGCATCTTTGCAATATTTTACATTTTCGGAAACTAAAATATTTACTTCTAATATTAACTGAATAGTTTTGGAATAAATAGTGTGTATTAAGCGAGTCCTCATTTTGAAAATATCTACGTTCTGGGAAGGAAAAATTGTGAGCGGCGGGTAGTAATCTGGGGGTCAATGTGTCCGGGAGTGACGAACGTATGGATCCTTCCCTCCCATTGAGGTGGAAGGGCGGATGCGTTTGCCCGACTACTGCATGGCGGACCGGACCGGAAGAGACTGGTTGAGAGAGATCTTTTTATCTCTCCAGCCGTACTCTCGCCAAGACCTAGACAAACCTCACCCCATGTATCCGGGCACCCCTGCAAAGTGACCAAACGTAGCGAACAACATGGGGTGACCTATGGCCGGAGCGCTCGTAATCCAATAAATGGTCCCCGGGGTGGCGGTATCCATATCCGCCTTCCAAATTACTCAGACTTACAATTCACAGCGCTCATGCGCCTTGGCGGAATGAAAAAGGTACTATCAAACACGGCTACCACTTTGACAGGATCGACCGGACACGAAACAAACAAAACAAATTTACAGACAGACCTAATGCAAAGTCAGAACAGAGTGACGCCACCGCACGCGAGCTGTTTCAGAATCTGAATGTACCGGGACTGAATATATGGAACGCGGGAGAGGGGAGGGGAACGCGAAAGGGGGGTTCGCGGGACGGGAGAGCGGGAGAGTGGTGAGGAAAGGCAGGGAAGGAGGGGGGGAATGCGTGAGGGGAAGGGGACATGGGAGGGAAAAGGGAGGCGGAAGGGGAATGAGACGAATGGGAAAGGACATGCAGGGAGACACTATTTCTTCATTACGTGGCATTGCAACGGATGCCGGTAACTCGCTAGTACCTACTTTATAAAGTACTTTAAACACTTTACCGTCGAAGAGCCGCACTTAAGGCCCCGCAACCGCGCACAAAAAGAAGAAGATGGAGAGATGAAATTACGAATGTTAGAGGAGAGCGCTAGTACTTAAAGTGACAAAATCGATGCGAAAATTGTAAAAATTACCCTGTATATTATGTACGATCACAATCTTTAGGTACATATTTCTCGCCCTCGGTGTAAGGGCGGGTCAAGTACAAACTGCCAAACGATCCAGAAACTCAAACACGGTGTTCTGAGAAGCCGGCAACCCGCATACAATACACAACAAACCAAAAACAATCATAATACTCGCCAACTTCGCCAGGCAACACACAATATAAGTTAAAGTAAGTAATTTTGCTGCAAGACAAACAGCAGAGAGGTCAGACAGGAGTCAATATTGTTCAGCCGAGACGACAATAATGAGAACGATAATAATCGGGCCAAGTTGGCTTCTTTGGAGACAAAACTGGAAGTAAGTCCGGAGACAAACTTTAACAGACGGTTAACATTGAACCCCCTCCCACCTCCAAAGGGGTTGAATCTAAACTGATGAAAAAATTCTATAAAGGAGATAAACCGATAGAAGAGTGTATATCGTACTACCGTGTAGATGTAAGAATATCGCACAAGAGTCCCAACTGCTCTCAAACGTCTACAGGCAGTGAGACTTGCCCAATTGTGTAAGGTGTTAGGCTGAAAGTAATAGAGGGGGAAGGAGTTGAGGAGCTCAAAGGTAGGGAAGTAGTAGCTATTCAGACATGTCACCAAATATGTCTAAAGCCATTTAAAGCAACGTTTCAAATGTGAATAGTGGTCTTACTCCAGGACCTTGCCGAGAGTATTTTCCATTCTGGAACGCATCGCAAATATACTGTTTATATTATTTTAAATAAATGAATTGTAAAATAACACAAATTAATAAAATAACATTGCCTGGATTTAAACCCGGATTCGTGGCCAAAGGATCGTAACCACTCAAACACAGAGGCCGTCAAAGAGATACACCGACAGAAAAGGCTGTGAAAGTGAAGAATTTTACCGCATGCACGCCTCAGGGATCTCATTTATTATTATAATTAGACATAGGTACCTGCTGAATATGCGTTTTTTTTCTTCGTAAAATATGATTTTTTGTACCTAAATCTAATTTGAATATCTGACCAATTCAAAAATGTCGAGGCGAACATATACTACTGACATAGCTGCTATACAAATGTGTTAAAACATAATTAAAAAAGTATGGAGAAAATAAAATAAAAACAGAGTGTGCAATTCACACGCGGTAGAAGTGAAACCTTCAGAAAACTAAAAGACAAGAGTGGGGAGGCTATGAGGCCCGCACAAAGAGGAGACCGATTGTACTATCTATTTCTCTCGCAGCCTAAATCCTATAGATGTACCTATGTGTTTGTCTTTTTTTTAGTGTCGCTATTTTTCGTTTCATCAAGTTTCAAATCACAACGGTGCTAAAAAAGTTCACTTCAAAAAATGTTTCCAAAAAGACAACCTCTCGTTCAATAAACATTTTGATTTAAAAAAAAATTGGGATTAAAAAATAAAAGTAGACAGGTACCTAATTCCAGAAAACATTACCAAAAAGCACAAGCGGACTTATCCACGGTGTCCAGAAACTCGTACTATAATCTACTATAAACGGGAAACTGGTGAATCTCCATTTGGAGTCAATTTTGTATAGTGATGTAACTTTTTTTGGATTGAAGTTTCGCGTTCTCTTTGGGTTCTCCATATGATGTAGATTCAGTAGTTCCGCTTGTTCCACGAGTTTCCAGACACCGTATATTAGCCGAAAAGATTTTTGTATGGTCAAAAAATATTAAATAAGAAATATTTTCGGCTATTCCAATGATACGGAAAGTCATCGCGTTCAGTGCGTATATTCCATAACGCAAATGCGGGAAATGTGATACTGGAGTATGCCGGTCAGACTGACCTTGTCCGGGTGACCTTGCGGTGACCTCCCCTCCCGCCCCTAGGTCCTGTCGCCGAGGGTCACCCAAAAAGTACCCGACAAAATACACGTAACAGTCAGTACCTACCATTGACATAACATTCGCTAGTGGCTAGATAATCCCATCAATTGTTCCAAACAACTTAAAACTGTTAGTTATCAAATATGTATATTTATTTAACCCCCGACGCAAAGAGAGGGGTGTTATAAGTTTGACTGAGGGTATGTCTGTCTGTGGCATCGTAGCTCCTAAATGAATGGACCGATTATGATACCTTTTTTGTTTGTTTGAAAGCTGACGACATGTTTCTTAGCTCCAATTCAAGAAAATCTGTTCAGGCGTTTCAAGGTCATCAGCTCTTTTTTGTGTCGGGGGTTACTTAAAATTTTGAAATTTTACTTATATTATAAAGAAACTAGCTGAAGCACCCAGCGTTTTCCGGGCTTTGTTCTGCTTTATTTTTTTCTGTTGGGTGTTTCGTCGAAATCTCATAAAAATAATAATTAAAAAATATATTTTTATTAAATTTCTTATACATTACAAACTAAAATTTGATGCATATAATTAATTACATTTGTTAATTAATTACAAAAAAAGAGATATTTTACAATTATAAAAATCTCAGGCCACGGTGAAGTGAAGATTGTGTCAAAGAGAAGCCAGGGAGTTTTGAAGGTAAAATGTGTAAATTTCATCTCTCTCGGAATAAAACTGATATTTAAAAAAAAAAACAAAGCCACCAAAGCCTAGGGGTTTATACACAGTTTTTCGAAATCAGTTGTAGACAGAAATTTTCCTCTAATTTAACGTCAAATTGTATCAATCTCGAAATAAAGCTGGAGATTTGTCTAAAAACAAAGCCATACTGGGACACTCTTTTATACACATAATATTAATAATATACCACCACTTTACATACGCGGAAAGAAGCTTTGCATACTAGAAAAGAACCTTTACATACTAGGAAAGAACCTTTACATACGAGGAAAGAAACTTTATATACGAGGAAAGAAACTGTATACACGAGGAGAGAAACTACATACGAGGAAACAAACTTTATATACAAGGAAAGAAACTTTACATACGAGGAAAGAAACTTTATATACGAGGAAAGAAACTTTACATACGAGGAAAGAAACTTTATATTCGAGGAAAGAAACTTTACATACGAGGAAAGAAACTATATACACGAGGAGAGAAACTTTACATTAGAGGAAAGAAACTATATACATGAGGAGAGAAACTTTTCAAACGAGGAAAGAAACTTTATATACGAAGAAAGAAACTATATACACGAGGAGAGAAACTTTACATAAGAGGAAAGAAACTTTATATACGAGGAAAGAAACTATATACACGAGGAGAGAAACTACATACGAGGAAAGAAACTTTATATACAAGGAAAGAAACTTTACATACGAGGAAAGAAACTTTATATACGAGGAAAGAAACTATAAACACGAGGAGAGAAACTACATACGCGGAAAGAAACTTTATATACGAGGAAAGAAACTTTACATACAAGGAAAGAAACTATACACACGAGGAAAGAAACTTTACATACGAGGAAAGAAACTTTATATTCGAGGAAAGAAACTTTACATACGAGGAAAGAAACTATATACACGAGGAGAGAAACTTTACATTAGAGGAAAGAAACTATATACACGAGGAGAGAAACTTTACACGCGAGGAAAGAAACTTACAATTATACATTTTGGGAGGCGGGTATGGGTACCGCCGCCCCGGGAACCATTTATTGGATAACCAACACCTCTGCCATAGGTCACCCCAAAGTGGTTCGCTACGTTTGGTGACTTAGCAGAGGTGCCCGGGCCCTGCTGCGTGGTGGGCAGCATCGAGAGAGACTGATTGAGGGAAGTCTTTTGTCCTCTCCAGAATCTTTCGACCTACTGCCTTGCACCGCAGTTGAAGGGATGGATTCATACATCCTTCACTCCTGGACATACTGACCCCCAGATTCCTACCCACCCCCACACCCTTTTCCTTCCCAGAACTTACTATCCTTTCCTTCATTAAAAAAACCCTCCACACAGCATCCCCTAAGATGACACAGGCCCTGAGGGAAATTATTTTCCTCAGGGCCTCCTGTGTGGAGCTAATGTAAAAAAAAAGAAACTTTATATACGAGGAAAAAACTGTATACACGAGGCAGAAACTTTACATACGAGGAAAGAAACTTTACATACGAGGAAAGAAACTGTATACACGAGGAAAGAAACTTTACATACGAGGAAAGAAACTCTATACACGAGGAAAGAAACTTTACATATGAGGAAAGAAACTGTATATACGAGGAAAGAAACTTTACATACGAGGAAAGAAACTGTAAACACGAGGAAAGAAACTTAGCATTCGAGGAAAGAAACTGTATATACAAGGAAAGAAACTGTATATACGAGAAAAGAAACTATATACACGAGGAAAGAAACTTCACATACGAGGAAAGAAACTGTAAACAAGAGGAAAGAAACTTAACATACAAAGAAAGAAACTGTATATACGAGGAAAGAAACTGAATATACTTACGAGGAAAGAAACTGTACACACATGGAAAGAAACTGTATACTCGAGAAAAGAAACTTTACATGCGAGAAAAGAAACTGTATATACGAGGAAAGAAACTTTACACATACTTATTTTTTAGCTCGTTAGGAAAAAATTGCCCCTCAGGGCCCATGACATATTTGCAGACGCTGTTTGGAGGGTATTTTTAGGAATGGAAGGAGAGAAAGTTCTGGGAAGGAAAAAGTTATGAGGTGTGGGTAGGAATCTGAGGTCAGTGTGACGGACGTATGAATCCATCCCTCCCACTGCGGTGAAAGGCGATTTTCCGAGAAAGTGTTCAGGTCTCCCTCAACCAGTATCTCGTCAGCATCTCCCTCAACCAGATCCGGCCTATCACGTAGTAGGTGGGCAAACGATCCCGGGCACACCTAGTCACCAAACGTAGCGAACCAAATGGGGTGACCTATGGTAGAGGTGTTGGTCATCTAATAAATGGTTCCCGGGGCAGCGCTACCATACCCAACTCTCTCGAAATGCAAAAATATGTGAGGAAAGAAGCTTTCAACATGAGGCAAATAAATTAACCCGTAGAAACGAAGCACCTAACCTAACCTATTATTTTTAGGAACTATTCTGTTTTATCCGGTTACCCTTAAACATAGTGAAATTTACTCGTATCAATTCATTCATAATACTATTTATTTTCATATTCATATAATTATTTTTAGAATATAATTATTTATAATGTACCGTATTAATTAGATGCTGAATACGTAACCCTTTGAATTTTTGTAAAACATCATGTAAGTAATATGAATGATTAATTTTGAATATATAATAATCCACAGTTGAAACGTTGTTTAGCTGTATTTGGTGACCAGATTTGAATAGCCATGTACTTTCCAACCTTCCTATTCCCATCTCCTTCCCCTTCCTTAATACATTCACAAGACATCCCAATTGGGGATGCCATAATCTCACTGACTCCAGACGGTTGGGAGCAGTTGGTACTCTTGTGCGATATTGCGTTCGACTCAACTCTTTTTGTGATTCCCTTTACCAGGGCGATACAGATTTTCCAGGGGTTATTTTCGGTTCACGGGAGCCAATGTATTTCATTAATATAGAGTGGCGCAAAACTGCCGTTTTATTTTGAATCTTATTGTAATGTGTAATAAAATTCAAACCATATCGGTAGTTTTGCGCCACCTCTATAACAATGAGTGTCTGACAACCGTAATGCCGGTGTCAGACCACGCTACATGTGCGCTATACTATAGTCTACTGCAGTGCATAGGTTCTCAACGCGGGCCTTTGAGACTTTCAGAGGGGCAGTAGAAGACCCAGAAAAAACTAGGGGGCGTTGAGATAGCACAGTTAGGGCGTGAGCAGATAAAAAAATGGTCTAAAAAAGCCAGAAAAAACACGCTTATCACGTATAATAATCTGACGTGTTTTATTATCATTAAGGACACTACATCATAAATACAAGAAGAAAGGAGGTAGCGACCCGGTAACAAACCCCCCCCCCCCCCTCCCTCCCGTTTTGGTAAATATAAAAATATAATCGTGACAATAGCTGTTTGAGATTCGCGACAGATGGTAAGTAAAAACAATTAGGGGGCGCTAGAAAAAAAACTCGAAATGGGCCGTGGGCAAAATAAGGTTGAGAACCTATGTAGTCCAGTCAAGGAAGGAGGTGTAGAGTGCGTAAGCAGGGACCTAAGCGATTCTTTCAGGACTTGTTTAGGGTGCTTAGGGTGTGAATATACTAAAAGTCCTGACGTCTAGGTGGTGAGCTAGGGGGGGGGGGGGAGGGGGGGGGGGATGAGGTTCCAATTTTCAGGTTTCCGCTTGTATCTCAAAAATGGTGCGTCGCAGAGGAAAATTTTTTGAGAATAAGTAAAAGCTTATAAAATTATCTACAACTTTTATTCTATATGTAATTTTCTAAATCCCAACCGTTTTTGAATTACACGCTCCAGAAATGCAGATATTTTCCAAAAAAATCATTTTATCTCATATTTTTCATCAAACATTCCTTCATATCGTATAAAATATTCATTACACAAAGAATTTTAGTTGAAAGAAGTTATAAAAAATTTAATTCCCTTTTAGAATATATATACATATACAAATAAATCTCCAACCAGTAAATATTTACAGCAATTTAAAGTTTTTTCGTAGAATGTCGTCATTTTCAGAAAAAGCTGTTTTAATCCTATTACCTACTAACCCACAGCTTTTATTCGATCACCTAATAAATATGTGTGACCACACTATAAAGCCAGTTATTAAATAAAGTAGACAAAAATCATATTACTTAAAAAAAAATCAAATTGTGTTTTATAATGATAATGATAAATGATAATTATGTCATGATAATTTTATAATATTTCATTACATCAAGCACATAAAAATATAAACCTCATTGTTATCACTGTTCTCAATAACATAATGTTACACTCTCATCCTCTTTGGACGTGAGGGTCCTGGTATTAAAGCGTTGTTCATCCATGGCATCTTCATCCTCAGTAGTTGATGGCTCTTGCTGAATAGGCTCTACGTTGTCTTCATCGTCGTCCTCGGCAACGCTATTGAGGCATCTCCCTTGGCAGTGGAGGCACGCTGTAGAACAGGTCAGCATTGCTTTTCGGCATCCACATTTGTCAATTGCACAATCCTTGGTGCAGCGGCAAAATATCATATTCAGAAGGACCTCCGATGCTGGTGGATCTTCTGTTGTAATTGGCAACAGGGTCTCTCCTTCATGATTCCACCCCCATTCTTCAGGGGGCAGCTCAATCGGTGCACTGGGAATGCTGTTTAGCTGCGCTCTCTGTTGGAGGGAGGGAGCTGATGTCAGGCTTCATATTTGCCCACTTATTAGGTCCCACATATTAGGTCCACCGACCTTGTGAACGACTGGAAGCGGTACTGGTTAAGGGAGCTCTGTCTTTTTGGCGCCGCATACCATCTAAGGAAACATTTATTTCCAGCCTCTTCAACCTCGTCGCGAGTAGAGGAGGGGTTGTAAAAGAACATTGCGGCTTGCTTGATGATTTCTGACTCCAAGTACAAATTTGAGAAGCCCACCTTGCTTCTCCTGAAAGTTGCAAATGTTGTATCGCAGCCGGTAAATTAATGTAATGTGTATTCAAATTCACGTGCTGCATCTCTTGAGTGTACAGTGTCATTGTTTCGGTTTTCCCTCGTCCAGGTTTCAGCAGCAGAATATCTTGGGTGGGAAGAGTGGAAGCAATCAATAGGACAGTGAGTTCACATCTTCACCAACGACAGTCACAGAATTGTGAGAGGATTGTTCCACAGCAGTCTTAACGTCAAGGACATCGGCATCATCGGTGGCGTGAAGAGTCTGTGTCCCATTCTCCCGAAGCTTTGTCTGTAGGAGATGAAGTTAATTTTGTTGGTAGGATTGGATAAAAAATCTCACTGTTTAACAGGTGTTCCAAGTCAAATTGATGTCAGCTGATCTTCTCAGTCTGTATCATCGTATCTGTTCTTGTGATTTCGTACTGTTGGCTAGGTTTGAATACCCATCAAACACCGCAGTGCGAGTCATCCAGGATAGTGTTGGTTGACGTAGGTGATGTAACGATCACAAATTGTGGCAACGGAGGCATCTTTTTGCCAAATTACTCTGTGTAGTAGAAATCCTCCGTCCACAACTATGTTCATCTGAGGCAGTAGATCAGTTTTTTAGTAGGTTCGAATAAGCTGTACAGGACAGATTTAGTGGTCTTTCGCATCCCACTTTCATTAAACAGTGCCAAGAGAAATGTGGCCAACTTATACTCAAAGAATTTAATCAAATCCTCATCTGATCGTCTGCTTATCAGTTTGCTTGATCGTTTGCTTATCCGCTGAAACAGCAATGTTGGGTCAACTGCAACCTTTTCATCGTGAATTTTTATCGACGAGCTGACAGAAGACATTGGGAATTGACATTATTTCACTGGTTTGTGGGAAGGGAGGATGTGCATCAAACCACTGACCGAGTTTGGAAATGTCTTCTGTATCTCTACTTCAGTGGGCTGGTCCGAGGTCCTTGTGCTGTTCACTTGACATCAAGAAGATTCCACAAAACTCTTCAGGGGAAGTGCAGATCTCATGAGTTGCGCTCATACCAACTAACCAATTGCTGACTACATTGTCCGAAACATCTCTGGCTCCTGTTATGTCTCCTAGGCTATTGAATGATCGCATCAATGTGGTTTCAATAGTCATATCTGACCATACGTCTGACTAAAAGCGATCAGAGCATTGCATTATCGTCGTTGCGCGTCGGTGTGTCAGTAATAAGATAAAAACAGCATTTTCTGAAAATAGCGACATTTTACGAAAAAACTTTAAATTGCTGTAAATATTTACTGGTTAGAGATTTATTTGTATATGTATATATGTTCTAAAGGTAAATTAATTTTTTTACAACTTCTTTCAAATAAACTTCTTTGTGTGATGAATATTTTATACGATATGAAGGAATGTTTGATGAAAAATATGAGGTAAAATGATTTTTTTCCAAAATATCTACATTTCTGTAGCGTGTAATTCAAAAACGGCTGGGATTCAGAAAATTACATATAGAATAAAAGTTGTAGATAATTTTATAAGCTTTTACTTATTCTCAAAAAATTTTCCTCTGCGACGCACCGTTTTTGAGATACCAGCGGAAACCTGAAAATTGGGACCTTCCCCCCCCTCCCCCCCCTAGCTCACCACCTAGACGTCAGGACTTTTAGTATGTTGACACCCTAAGCACCCTAAACAAGTTTCTGAAGGAATCGCTTAGGTCCCTGCTCACGCACTCTACACCTCCTTTTGGAGCATTCATTTACTGGACTAATGCTGTAGTGGCTTGGCCTATTACACTGGGAATTATATTCTATTAACACTTAACATATGGTTTTTAACTTTAACACTTTAGTTATTAGCTGCAATAAATCATCAACTTCATTTACTTTCCAAAAACTTTATTACTATTTAGATTTAAGTTTGTAGCTACAAAATGAAAAATAAAATAAACATATACTCGTATAGGGGCCATTCATTTATTACGTAAGGCGAATTTTGCTAGTTTTCGACCCCCCCCCCCCCCCCCCCCCCCCCCCCCCCCCCTATTATAAGAAAAAATAAGAATAGGCCGACCCCCTCCTCCTCTGTTTAATATTTATTACGTAAGAAACTAGAGGAAAAAATGAATACACGTTTGGTTTATTTTAGGCTACGTCCGCATAGGCAGGCGGCTTGCTTAGCGCCTAGAGCCTAGATAGGTAATAGATAGCCGATGGATAGCCGCTTAGCGTGTATCCAGGTAAACCAACGTGTTGGTTTTTTGCCACTAGGCTCTAGGCGCTAAGCCAGCCACCTGCCTGTGCGTTCGTAGCCTTAATGTTTGTTTGCGCGGGTCCGTTGCCACGGAAATGGAAATCGTTTACCTATACGCATCCGAGCGAAACTCGGCACTCGCGCGGTTGCCCGCGCTTTTTCAAAGTATAATTTTAACTTTGCGCATTTTTGTGATCTTACGTAAGAACTATCGAGACTCCCTCCCACCCCCTTGTAAGAAAAAATAAGACATGGTCGACCCCCCTCCCCCCCTAAATCGTCTTACGTAATAAATGAATGGCCCCATATCCAAAAGTTAAGATTTTCAGTACACAATACGGTGATCATCTCATAATGGGGTATTAGAGTTAGTGCTATTTGCACACCCATTGTATGTAGGTATTTGTATTCATTTTAATGCATTTTCTAACATCTTTGGTATTTTGCTTTTCTATATAATATGTATTGATGGCTCCCAGAATAAAAGTAATTCGAAAACTCAATTAA
This sequence comes from Limnephilus marmoratus, assembly GCA_917880885.1. Taxonomy (NCBI): domain Eukaryota; kingdom Metazoa; phylum Arthropoda; class Insecta; order Trichoptera; family Limnephilidae; genus Limnephilus; species Limnephilus marmoratus. The sequence continues at coordinate 27,193,414 of OU862924.1, read as the reverse complement.
GAGCTACTGCTGTCTTCCTTGGAGCTGTCGACTTCTTCATTATAAACAACACTGGCTTCTTCTTCTCGAGCCTCCATGACTACATTAAATATACTTCGCTGAACTCTCATTTGAAGATGCTCAGGAAGATTATTAGTGGTTTCGCACATACTCGAAAAGAAAGTTTCTAGTGCGGTGCCTGGAGAACGTACATTTGCTCTATCATCCGTATTTTGCCGTCTTACTTTTTTTTGGAGTTGAAAAAAATTTAAGGGATCTCTTTCCATAGACCTTCTTTCTCTCCTTTTCTGTTTGTTTTCTGACGGTGAAATTATCTCCCTTTTGACATGAGATGAATCAGCTATACCATCGCTATGACCTCCGAGTCTTTCCATATCATCGTCCTTTTGTTGGCTATCGTTTTGTTGGGGTGTATTAATAGTATTTGTTGTATTCGTCGTGCAAGGAAGAAGAATCACTAAATTTTTCATACTACCATCGTTTTGTTGGCTATTGTGTTGTTGAGGTGTACTAACACTATTTGTCCTATTCGTCGAGCCAGGAAGAAAGGTCTCCTCCTCTTCCATATCATCGTCCTTTTGTTGGCTATCGTTTTGTTGGGGTGTATTAATAGTATTTGTTGTATTCGTCGTGCAAGGAAGAAGAATCACTAAATTTTTCATACTACCATCGTTTTGTTGGCTATTGTGTTGTTGAGGTGTACTAACACTATTTGTCCTATTCGTCGAGCCAGGAAGAAAGGTCTCCAACTTTTCTATATTTCCATCGTTTTGTTGGGGCGTGTTATTAATTTTGGTTTGAAGGTATACCATCATATCTACAGTGCTCTCTTCGTTACCATTTTGTATGATTCTTTTCGTCATCCAAGGAAGAAGGAACTCCATCTGCTCCATGTATTTCCATTTCGGGGTAGTATTTTTCCTTGTCATTGCTTGCCGATGTCCATCTCGGAGTTTTTTCCACAGGCTCTTGGCCTCATTCACTGAAACAAAAATTATCTCGATTTACAGGGACCTTTGGCGACACCTTTAAATCTACAACCTTTGATTTTATAAATGGTGAATCAACATTTTCGGAAATAGACGAAGTATAACAAAGAAGGCCTTTGAAAGTACCTTCAACCAACCTAGATGAAATTCTCAACGCGTGATTTTGAAATTTTTGCAAGATTCGATTTGATTTATGTAAATTTGGTAAAGATAAAAAGAAATAAATAAAAAAAAAACATAAAAACCAAACTTAAAAGATTTTTTTTTATTTATTTATTTATAGATACAAAAGAAAGTACAAATTACAATTCGGAAGCTTTGCCTGTCCAACTAGGAAAGTTTCCCGTTCCAGGACAGACAAGATGGGTTGACTCAACTCAATACTAATGTTATAGACTCTGTAAGGCACGCAAAGTCAATGAAAACGCATCGTGCTTGTAGGAGTAGGAGACCGTTTGAATTTAAATTTGAATTGGTTGACAAAATTATCAAAATCGCGTGTTGTATGTTCTGTGTTTTCTGAAATAATATGTATTACAGCGATACGACGACACGAAAGGCGATAATTTATTCCCTCAGTTCAGGCACGGCATATTTAGATGTTCTAGAGAAAACTTATTCATATAAATATAATATAATATAATGTAATACAATATTTACATCCCGCGGTATACCCATGATATGAGAAAAAGGGGAAAATGTACCCTAGCACTGCATACAAATTTTACAATACGATAACGTAATTACATCCCACGATGATGTTAAATATTAGGTACATCATCCCAATCCGTAAGTCCATTCTTTTACAAATTGAGATATGAACGCCATATTTTAGCATTATTTTTTTAATATGATTGTAAAAATCACATATAAGTTAACTAAAAAATAATGAAAAAGAAAATAAAATCAATGGAAAATCCTACTAATATTATAAAGGCGAAAGTTTGTATGGATGAATGTTTGTTACTCTTTCACGCAAAAACTATTGAAAGGATTTTAAAAATTCTCTTACTAATAGAAAGCTACATTATTTGCGAGATTTATAGGCTATATACTACATACATTGGTAAGCTCTGGCGTTATGAAATTATTTATCATACGTTTTCTGTCCCTAACAAAATCGATTTACTGCAAAAGTCAGAAAAAAAGCAAACAAATTGTCGGCCTGGAAACGATGTTTTTTTTTTAAATTAGGCAATTCACCCTAAAAAGAGTGCTTTATTGGCGTCGTACTTAATAACTATCGCTAAAAATTAATCACCGAAATGTATGTATGCGCATAAACCCGAACGACTGCACCAAATAGGATAATTCTTTTTTTTTGTTTGTTATTTGTATAAAACTACCGTTGAGTTCTGGCATTATGAAATTTGTATAAAAAATTATAATAGGTGGAACGCGACCAGTTTGAAAACTGAATGTATCGGAAATGAATGTGTGGAATGCGAGAGGTGAGAGTAGGAGGAGGGGGGAGGGGGTGTTGGAAGGGTGTTGGTGGTGGGGGTTAGGGGAGGGGGTTAGGGGAGGGAGAGGGGGGAGGGAAGTAAGGGGAAAGGGGAAGGATGGAGAAGGGTGTGGGGAGGGTAGGGGGTGGGGGGAAGGGGATTGATGGGGGAAGTGGTGTGGGGAGAGGGAATGTGGAGGGGTAGGGGGTGAGGGGAGAGGTGGGTGGAGGGATAGGGAGAGGGGATTGATGGGGGGAGTGGAAGAGTGGAGAGAGGGAAGGTGGAGGAAGCGGAGTAGGGTGAGAGAGGTGGGAGGGAAGGAAGGGGGAGGGGTTGGAGGAAGGTGGGGGCGAGGTGGAGTGGGGAGGGGTATGGGGTGGGGGAGGGGTTGGTGGAAAAGGAGGGGGAGGGAGAGGGGGGTTGATGGATAAGTGGAGTGGGGAGAGGGAAGGTGGAGGAGAGGAGTGGGGGAGGGGTGGAGGGAGGGGGAGGGGGTTGGTAGGGGGAGTGGAGTGGGGAGAGGGAAGGTGGAGGAGGCGGAGTGAGAAACCCATAATACTATGCGAGCGAAGCCGCAGGAAAAAGCTAGTATAAAATATTTAAAAGACAGAAATTTATTTTGTTAGGGCGACATAACTGAAGTATTGTCGAATTGTTATCATTCCTAGACTGAATTATATGGAAGTACTCGTATGTAATAAGAAAAATATTTTATTGCATACATTTATCATGCACGTAAATTAATTCCAAAATAAAGTGTCTCACTTTTTATACTGGTTTAAAAAACCAGATTTTTTTTATTCAGTTTGTTAAGTTACAAAATGGAGTTAGGTACTTATGTAATTTACCATTTAAGATGGCGATGTTATAATAATATATATTCTCGCCACACACGAAAGCTATAATATTATGAAGATAATATATATTTTTATAACGGTAATGTCAGACTACGCTATAAACTAGTAGCTTTTTGGACTTGGCCTATTTCAGTAATCGTTCGCACATACATTCACAGTGGGAATGTACTACGAGCGATATGCCGAAATGGGCCAAGCCACGAAAGTACAGCACGCGGTCCGAACAGGCGTTATAGTACGTTTAATTTTACCGCGTCGCCTCGGCCGTCGCGTGTTGTACTCACGGCATCTAGCGGGGGAGGGCGAGAGAGGTATGGATCTGTTACAAACACACACACACACACACGGCTCCCTTCTGATTCTAACCTCTACAACTCGATAACGTGGATACACGCGGCGGCCGAGGCGATACTCCGGTAAAACGGAATGTATGGAAGATATCATATTATCATCTTACATATTATCAAAATGGCGGGACATAAATATTTATGTATTTTAATAATTTCATAATACTCATCCCATGGCAATCGACTCACACTCAGCGTATGAGTGTGAGTCGATTTACTAGTAGTTCTCTGTATAGCGACAGCACTCTTTATCGCTAGACAGAGAGTACTGTAAAAAATGAATAAATAACAAACTGCACATACCGTCCGGCATATCACAATCTTTAATTACTTTCTGCCACGCTTCTTTCGTCAATTCGACGTTCTTGTATTGTGGTAAATCTTTTTCCCACAAAATCGGGTATTTGCGCACACTTTCGATTAAATACTTCATGATGCGATAACAATGGCGTCCGTGTGGGATCGCTCGAACGGAAGAACACTGGACGACTAAACTGAACACGCCCTGGCCCAGGGCAGGAGGGCGGAGAGGGGAGGGGGACAAAGTATATTATACACCTACATAATATTTATTACAAATGTCGCTCGGCCTGCTATCAAGCTATACATAGAATAATATCTCGGCAATATCTCCAAATTATATTATCCGATCAATTGAATGAGGGGGATATCGTAAAATATGGCTTAGGTGCTATAATATATATTTATATAATACGAGTATTTATATATATTATATTAGTGTGTAAACGGGACTTTTATTTATTAACGGCGCCCAATCTGAAATGAATGTAAAAAGGAATCAGGCGCAAAATTACCAACTGGGTACCAGGAGCACATAACAACCGAAGAGGTCGGGCGTTACAGATTTGTTCGTGTGCCGGTTATCAGTATGACCGACTGACAGCTGCTGCTACCGATTTCGCGCGCTTTTATTGCCGCAATGCGCATGCGCGAGACAGGCGGTGTTACATAGCGGACAGAGATCGGCCAGAATAAATATAAAAAAGTAATTAATTTCGAATGTGAGCATGTAGGTACTTGAATCGAAAACTAAACACTACATAAATGTGTATATCTACTTGTATGTGCTACGTATGTTATGTTACACCAACATGTGTTTTATTATTAATATAAAACACATCATAAAAAAATACATTTTACTTTAATTATAAATTTTTAGTTTTAGTTTAATTTTAGCTTTTTTTATGCAGCATTATTTTTATATTATTTTTAATGAATTATGTATAAATTTTTGTTTTAAAATGGAGGCCTCAGCACAGGTGAGCTTGTATTTAAAAATGTTAATATTATGTCAAATAAAATAAATATGTACTTACTTTTACACTTATGTACATAATAAATGCCATGTATGCCAGGTACATGTAAGAGCCCATCAGGGCTTTAATAAATTTATAAATTATAATAAATATATGGGGAGCAGACATATTTTTCGAAATCAATTTTTCGAAATCAATTGTTTGAAATCAATTGTTCGAATTTCAGTTTTTCGAAAGATTAATTTTTCGAACAGCAATTGGCCGAAAGGCATATTTTTCGAAATTGTTAATCAACCTTTAAAATATATACATATTTCACTTGCTTATGACTTACGACTAACGAGATACTGTTAGATTTTAGTTGATATTGTCCATCGTACAATAAAATACTGTTGTACGTACTGTATACATAAATACTTATATCAATTCGAAAAACTAGTGTTTCGGTCAATTGATGCTCGAAAAAATGTTTTCGAAAAATTGCATTTCGAACAATTGAATTCGAAAAATTGATTTCGAACAATTGAATTCGAAAAATTGATTTCGAAAAATTGCAATTCGGTCAATTTACCTAGACCCAAATATATGCAGGGTGTAACAGAACGTCCCCGATTTTAACCGATTAAAACCGATTTAAAGCGATTTCTGAGCACATTTGAAAAAAATATATAAATGTCATTTTGCTGTCCAATGATTTTTATTTTCAACTGTGAACAATAAAACAGAGTGCGCAATTTACACGCGTTAGAAGTGAAACCTTCAGAAAACTAAAGTAGACAAGAGTGAGGAGTAAAGGAGACCGAATATACTATCTCCTCTCGCAGGCTGAAACCTATAGATGTATATGTTTGTCTCTTTTTAGTGTCGCTATTCTTCGTCTCATCGAGTTTCAAATCACAACGGTGCTAAAGAAGTTTTCACTTCAAAAAAAAGTTTTGAGTGTGTAATTCATACGCGATAGAAGTGAAACTAGAAAATCGCTTTCTTTTGCCTGTTTATTTTAAAGCGGTTTGAAGATTGGATACTGATTTACAAAAATAAACATGTTTATTTTTTTGGATTTCGTCGGATTCGTCCGCTGGATTTCTCTGGCCGCTGAGATGTGCGACCCACTATAACGCTGCGCTATGGAACGCACTCGGCGAGGCGGAAATTTACGCATTATATCCGACGACCCATCAAAAAATAAAGCAGCAAAGGCCTATCGCCCTTGTTGTTTTATATCTCAACCAATAGGAGTGTGTAAGAAAGAGGAGCAGCATTGACATTTGACGTTTTTGAATTTCTGGAAGTCACTCACTACTCAATATTAAACTTATCACAATATTTCTGCAGCTCTTTCAAAAGATGAGAATTCGTTCCATACACAATGTATGGAAAAGAATTTTCGATACATTTTGAAACAAAAGTAGACAAAAATGCTCTCGACTGGCAAATGCCGCTTTCTGCACTTAATTTTTTTTTTTATAATGTGGTTATCATTAACTCACATTCAGTGGCATCCTTCACAAGAAAATCATTTAAAGCGGTGCCACACGTGTAGATAAAAGATGTAGCTTGGCCTATTTCTGCATATCGCTCGCCATAATATATTCCCATTGGGAATGTACGGCGAGCGATGTGCCGAAATACGACAAGCCACATCTTTTATAGCTGCGTGTGGCACATCCATTAAGGTGATAATGATAATTTTATTTCTGCTGCAAGAAGAGAGCCTTGAAGGAGTAACCATCTGTTACTTATACCAGGGCGGGTAAGCGGTGGATAACCTCCACTGCTGCAAGAAATCACCAACTCCATTTTTTTTCAAATAATATTTAGAAAAACTTTGTTAAAGTAACGAGAATATATGACGCAAATGTCAATGGTAGAAGAAGTCGGGGCAAGGGCGGATCCAGCTTTGGCCCCAGGGGGGGGTCACATAGCGCCAGGGGGGGGGTCACATAGTCGTGGTCAAGTCACTAGAAGTTATAATTTGATTTTTATAATAATAGATACAAGTAAAAAGTAGGTCCACCTAGGTCCTGGACCCAGCCCAGGGGGGGGTCATGACCCCATGACCCCCCCCCTGGATCCGCCCTTGAGTCGGGGACGCCCGAGAAAGACATGGCACGACCAAGTGAATCAGATACTTGTGTCGGGCCATGTCAAGAGTCAGAATAGAAGAGCATGTATGAATGTGAACGAGGCAAGGAGTGTGTGCCAAGACCGAGTTGTTTGGCGGTCCGTCCTCTCCCTATCCCTGCGGGAAACGGCGTGATGGTTAGTTATTTAAGTTTGTTGTTAAAATAATTTATAGTCTTGTTAATTTTAAAAAAAACTTTATTATCATTAAGATTAAAGTTTAATGTAGGTACACAATGAAAAAAAAAATAAACAGTTAAGATTTTATGGCTATTTTCAGCACACAAAACGGAGATCATCTCAGAACTGGGTTTTTGAATTAGTGCTTGCACGCCCACGATATGTACATAGGTATGTATTCATTTTTAAAGCATTTTCAAACTGTAGTATTTTGCTCAATTTGGCACTAATTGATGGCTCCCAGAAAGAAAGTAATTAGAAATCTAATTCAGTTAATTCGAGTTACTGCTCTCTTCCTCGGAGCTGTCGATTTGTACGTTATAAACAAGATCGGTCGATGATTCGGCGGCTGGATGAATGTTCGGATCCATTAAAACTTCTTCTCGAGCCTCCATGACTACATTAAATATACGTCGCTGAATTTTCATTTGAAGATGCTCCGGTAGATTGTTTGTAGTTTTGAACATACTCGAAAAGAAATTTTCTAGTGCGGTGCCTGGAGAACGTACATTTGCTCTATTATCTGTGCTCTGCCTTTTTATTTTTTTTGGTAAAGGAAAAAAATTTAAGGGATCTCTTTCCATAGATCTTCTTTCTCCCTTTTTCTGTTCGTTTTCTGGCAGTGAAACTCTCTCCCTTTTGACACGAGGTGTATCAGCTATACCATCATTACGACTTTCGTGTCTTTCCATGCCACCATCTTGTTTTTGGCTATCATGTTGTTGGGGTGTATTAGCACTATTTGTTCTATTCGTCGTGCAAGGACGAAGGGTGTCCAACTTTTCCATAATACCGTCGTTTTGTTGGTTATCGGGTTGTTGTAGTGTATTAATAGTATTAGTTCCATTCGTCGTGCAAGGAAGAAGGATCACTAAATGTTTCATATTACCGTCGTTTTCTTTGCTAGCATGTTGCTGGGGTGCATTAATACAATTTGTTATATTCGCCGTGCTGGGTCGAAGGGTCTCCAACTTTTCCATATTACCATCGTTTTGTTGGCTATCGTTTTGTTGGGGTGTATTAATAGTATTTGTTGTATTCGTCGTGCAAGGAAGAAGGATCACTAAATGTTTCATACTACTATCGTTTTGTTGGCTATTGTGTTGTTGGGGTGTATTCACACTATTTGCTGTATTTGTCGTGCCAGGAAGCGTTTCCAATTTTTCCATATTACCATCGTTTTGTTGGGGAGTGTTATCAATATTTGATAGAATATATTCCGTCGCGTCTGTAGTACTCTCTTCATTATAATTTTGTATGTTTCTTTTCGACGTCCAAGGATCAAGGAACTCCATCTGTTTCGCGTATTTCCATTTCGAGTTATTATTTCCCTTGCGGTACATTACTTGCCGATGTCCATCTCTGAGTTTTCTCCACAGATTCTTGGCCTCATTCACTGAAACAAAAATTATCTTGATTTACAATAACTTGAAAACAGGCGATGCCCTTTGATCTATAACCTACAATTTAATAAATTATTACAGAATAGTGGATGAACAGTTCCGAAAATCGTGGAAGTATAAAATGATACTGTTTGAAAGTAACTTCTAACCAAGATGACAGGACGAGAAATATGAAAAATTATTTATTTATTCATTATCAACGCCCCGATGGGCTTTTACACGGGGCACGGGTCGGTTCATACAATAAAGAATAAAAAGTTCATAGAATCTAAATCTAAATAAATAAATAATATAATATATAATATAATATATAAAAATGAATCGCCGAAATGTATGTACGCGCATAACTTCCAAACGACTGCACCAAATTGGATAATTCTTTTTTTTTGTGTTCGTTATTGTCAGGACAAGGTTTGTATATAACTACTGGTGAGCTCTGGCATTATGAAATTTGAATAAAAAAATTGCAATAGGTGGCACACGAGCGGTTTGAAAATTGAATGTACCGGGACTGAATGTTTGGAATGCGGAGAGGGGGAGGGGGGCACTGGGGTAGGAATTCGCGGGAGGGGGATTCGTGGGACCGGGGAAGGGTGGGAGTGGAGTGGGGAGAGGGAAGGTGAAGGAGGCGGAGTGGGAATGCGAGAGAGGCAGGGGACGCGGGAGAGGAAGGGGAGATGGAAGGGGAACGGGACGAATGGGAAAGGACACGCAGGGAGAAACAATTTCTTTATTAAATGGCATAGCAACGCATGCCGGGAACCAGCTAGTAAAAAATAAAGAAGAATTGCTTTCCATGACTTTTTCAAAGGAACCCAAAGTAGACTTCTAAACCTGTTAGAGCCAATGAAAATACTGCATTTTGTATGCGTTCCGTCTCTCTTACACTGCCTGACATCGTATATTACATTCCATTCGATCCGACATTAGCATGAGATTAGTCACAAAACTAGTGATGTGATATTTTTTGTTCAGCTGAGTAGATTCCTAAGTACACCGAAGGTGGTTGAATATAAAATACTCAAAAAATAAAATTTGCGATTTGTTCAAAAAATATTATGTATTATTTATTTATTCAAATTAATAAAATCGATTATTTTTTTTATTGAAAAACAATATTATTTTAGACTCGCTCTTAATTTTTCGTTTTTACATTGTGTTAACAATATAATCAGATATGATATCAGATGTTGATTCCTCAGCTAAGTTTGAGGAATAGGGAGTTCGGAAAGTAACCTAACACTAGAAAACATACTTTCATATTTTTGATTTATATTATTTATTTTTTTAGGTTTGAAATTATCAAAAATTATAGTGGTGCCTATGGCGATTAACAAATAGTAATTATAATACCTTTTTTTAAAATAATATACCTATAATTTTCTCGCGTTGAAACTAATTATTTTGTGTACAAAAAATTATCAAGATTAACTGCAACAAAAAAAAAAACGATTAAAATAACGGCCCCATCACTAGTCAGTGTTCCAACGACCTGCCAATTTGTTTTTACCCGGCGCTAAGCACTGCAAGTATTATTTGCGTTTGGTGGTCTACACTAATTTAGGGAACGTACCCATACTACGTGACACGTTTAGGGGGGGGGTCTTCAAAATGTCACGCATGGTACAAATGAGCGGCGGTGGGCTTAGGTTTTTAGTCACCGGGGGGGGGGGGGGTTAAAAATTGCAAAAAGTTGGTCACGTAGAGTATTGGTATGTTCCCTTAGCTATCAAATACACAATGTATCAATTTACCGATGATTTGAGATTCCGCCTTTTTTCAAGTTCACAGGTGTGATATGATTTTTGCAAAATGTCATTAAAGAACGCGGCATTTTCAAAAAATGTCGACCACACGACGGGGCAACTGCTGAATTTTAGAAATCGATTTTCCATATTTAAAATATAGGCCCCGATTAGGCAGGCAAATATTTGAATCACGAACCACACCCACAGGGCACTTTTTGTGTTATTATAATATTTATTTATTCCATGCAATGTTGCCATATCCCAACAATGAAAAACCATTATTCAAAGATAAAAAAAAATGACAGAAAAATATTGCAGAGATCAAGAACCTATTTCATAATTTTCCTTTAAATAATAGAAAAAAATAATATTTTTGAAAAAAATTCTTTACAAATGAAAATTCTTTTTTTTCAGAAAGGGTTTTTATTTTAAAAATTGTTTTTTATTTACCATTATCAAACTTAATTTTGTAGTACCTACTTATTAGAATATAAATAAGTTTTCCAGATCGATGAAGTGAAGGAGAAACTGTTTCCCCATAACTACAATTTATTTTCTAGATTTTACAGTAGCTAATGTAGGTACCTACCTAATTAAAGTTACCTACACGATATGCACATTAATTTCTTTTTATTATTATTATTTATTGATAAAGTTAGTTATTTATTGACATAATTTAATATTATTTATTGACAAGGTTAAATTAGATAAAGAGACGTTGTGAACCCGTGCCTAAATGATTGTCAAAAGAATTCATATTCTACTCCTTCATAGATGGCACGCGTATAATTATTTAACGGAAAAAACGCATTTACAAGTTATGCTTTAAAATATTAACAATAATTAACTGTTTGCGCCGTGATGCATATGGCAACATTGATTTCCACGCTACGGTCACACGTCTGACGTCACACACGGCCCCCCCTCCCTCCTCTATAACCGACACCGAGGAAGCACGAGGCGGCCGAAGCGATATGCTCCGGTAAAACGGAGTGTATAAAGATATATTATTTATTATCTTACATATAATAAGATGGGGAGATATAAATGTTTCTGAATTAAATTCACATTTTTAATCAGCTTTATCTAGTTTAAGTATTTTAAGAATTCGAAAGCACCCCGTGGCTATAGTACTATAAAAAAGAATAAATAAAGTAAAAAACGATACATACCTTCGCTCATATCACAATCTTGAATTACTTTTAGCCATGCCGCTTTCGTCAATTCATAATTCTTATATTCCGGTAAATCTTTTCTCCACAAACACGGATATTTGCGCACACTTTCGATTATTTGTAGAAATTTCAATTCCATCATGACGCAATTAACAATGGCGGCACGGGACCGCCCGTACGGATTTACGGAAGAACACGAAACACGACTGAACGATCTGAAGTCTGGCACACGCACTGGCCAGTGTTGCCAACTCGGGTTTTAAAATGAAGCCAGCGTCACCGAAAGGGGTGTATATATAATATAATATACGGCCTAACAAAAAGTGTATATATATAGCCTTGTTGGGACCAAAAGTTCACCATCCATTGGGAAGGGGGTGGCGGCTAGGGAAATTCTGAAATAAAACTAAGATTTCAACAACAAAAAATAAACGATTTCTAAAGAAAGATTTCAATAAAAAAATAAAATGTTTTTAAAGAAATAACTCTTAAATTGTAACTATTCGTTGATGAGTCTTGTATAAAAGAGTTAAATTATCTGAAAAAAATGGAGCTAAGAAGCTAAACCACTTTTTTGGAGTTAACGGTCTCGATTTAGAGCTCTCAGTCAGTGTTGCCAACAATTGTGGGCACTTTTAATTGAAATATTTTTTTAATTCTTTGTAACCTCGTGCACCAGTGATATAAAAAGATCTACGTAAACAATTTTATTTCTAAATGAAACCTGAACTAATATTTTTTTACAATAATATGTTGTGTGTATTGGTTAGGCTCGGTTCGTAACAGAATCTGTTGTTGTTGGTGATCGTAATTGCGTTAGAAAACATCAAGTCGATGTTACACTACTAATTTTGAAAAAGAAACAAAACTAGTATATGTATATAAAAACCATCAACGTTAATTGTATGTTGCCATGTTATTTATTGTGTGTGTTGAAAAATAAAAGCGGTACAGCCAAAAACACCTTGGGAATTCAGAGCGGACTGCGCGCGGCGGTCCCTTCTCCCGGGAGCACATAATGCCCGAGGAGGTCGACGGAAATCAGCCGCGAACCACGAAATCCATAACTCTCATCCCAACCATAGCTAAATCACACACGACAGACGGCACCTCGCTGCGAATACCGATCATTATAAAGTATAACAAATGCGGCCCTTTGATATAGATGTGAAACTTTTTACTGTGTGCCTTCAAAATGGCGGAAGAATTCAACCCGAAATCCACCATTCGATAAAGTTCCCATCCCAGCCGGAGCATGATACAACATAGCACGCGGCACCTCGCCAAGAACACTAATCATTGATGGCTTGACAATTGTAACGCTATGATAAACAGTGAAGCTTTCTAAAAAGCAACGTTGTGATATACGTTACAACACGGTACACTAAATCGCAATAGAAGACCCTTAAACAAAAATTCAGATACTTACAAAGCATTATAATCGCAACGCTTTGATAATGCTGTGAACATTTTTACTCAGTACATTTAAATTGATTGAAAAGAAGAGTTGTGTTATTGTTATGGATCGAAACGCGGAGCTGACGTTGTTACTGAATCGCAGCACTGAGGCGGCACACCGAAATCGAACACCAAGTAGACAGCGTAAAAAGTGTGTTTCATGGGTTGTGTGGTAGATTTTTCTTAGGTGGTCGTTTCTTGCTTGTTTATTTGCAGTCGGGTGTGAAATACCCGCGCGGTTTTCTGCTCGCCTGGCAGCAGCGGGCGCGAAAGCAGCGAGACGGCGCCGCCGCTTCTTCCTCTTGTGCCTCGTGACAGCGTTTGTTTACCCATCGGCTTACGGGGACCCCCGCTAGGGCGCCACTAGATTAGCTACTATGTCGCTTGTCTGTTTGCTATATTTGGCGGGAAGCGCCACCAATTTATTGGGCGGCGAAAAATACCGCCATTAGAAATCGCGAGTTTGAATTCAAATTTGAAACTGAATTAGTGAAATTTGGAAAATATAAATACCACCCAGGCGGCTTTGATTGAGGATAAGGCCATGACTGCCTTTACACTATAAAAGAATATTTCTCTAATGTTTCGTGAATAATATTATGTTTCTATTGTTATGATTTGATTTTATGTACCTCTTTCCGCGGCTACCAATGTATTGATATTTTTTTTGTTTTGTAATTTTTCTTTTTATATAATTTTTCATTTTATATAATTTTTACTTCATATTCCTTTCTTATACATTTAATTTTCTTATTATGCTGTCTCAGTAGAGGTAAAGTCACAAGGAGGAAATCCATAGTTGGTTTTATTTTGGCTATATAGTACAAACTGAAAAAATGTAAACTGTCGATTTCCCGAAAATCTATCTTCTATATAAATAAAAATGAATCGCCGAAATATACGTACGCGCATAACTTCCGAAAGACTGCACCAAATAGGATAATTCTTTTTTTGTTGTGTTCGTTATTGTCAGGACAAGGTTTGTATATAACTACTGGTGAGCTCTGGCATTATGAAATTTGTATAAAAATACTGTAATGTACTGTATATCTTCTATATAAATAAAAATGAATCGCCGAAATGTATTTACGCGCATAACTTCCGAACGAATGCACCAAATTGGATAATTCTTTTTTTATTGTGTTATTTATTATCTGGTGAGCTCTGGCATTATGAAATTTGAATAAAAAATTGCAATAGGTGGTACGCGAGCTGTTTCAAAACTAAATGTACCGGGAATTAATTTATGAATCTGGGAGGGGGGAGGGGATCTCGGGAGGGGGTTTGAATGACGGGGGAAGGGGGGAGTGGAGGAGAGGGAAGATGGAGGAGGCGGAGTGGAAACGCGAGAGGGGAAGAGGACGCGGGAGAGGAATGGGGGTGGGGGGCGGAAGGGGAAAGGGACGAATGGGAAAGGACACGCAGGGAGAAACAATTTCTTTATTAAATGGCATAACAACGCATGCCGGGTACCAGCTAGTTAATAAATAAAATAAAATAATTTATGATTTACGTTAAGATTTTGATAAAATTATTCTGCGGTGGGTTTACATATGCGTCAAATTTATGGTAATTAATGTTCTCGGGAGTTGGTCGGAAGTTTAACTCTCACGGCGACCTCTGCACGCGCCATTACACATTTCGCTACAATGTGTACTTTTTACAACGCTTACGTAAGCGACTTGTGGCCAAATTACCAATGTAAACGACACCAACAGTCACTTACCGTAATTTATAGCAAGTTACAGACGTTGTTCTTACGTAAGTTTTTTGCCCGGTCTAATCGCGTCCGCGCGAACTTCCAGTCTTCTCACAGCTTATCAAATCAGTTTGATAAGTTGAGCCGCTTACCGTAAGATATGGTACCAAAATGCACCGATGCGAGATGTCATAAATCAAGACAGTTGTTTTCGTAGGTTTTTTAACTATAAAAAATTGTATTTTTATTATTTTTATTAAAAATTTATTAGGTTAAGTCAGGGGTTCCCAAAGTGTGCGCCGCGGCGCCCTGGTGCGCCGTAGAAAATAAAGAGGGGCGCCGCGAGCCGATCCTCTATCATTATCCGAAACTACAAATATTCGCGGGTACCTATAGAGCAACAATTCCTATTTTGAGCGCTAGCAACTTTGTAGAACATAGGTACATACTGGTCGCCGTCGCTCATTCGCCGAAAAGTTCCTACGCGCTTGAAAACCGTTGATAACCGCAAGGCAACAACACGCACATTCTGAAACTATCGGAGAGAATTGCGTTATTTAGGAAGAAACTGCAGTTGTGGATAAAAAAATGAATGAAGGCAGCGGTCAAGATTGCTTCCCGCAATTGTATAAATATGCGGCATCTAATGAATTGGTGGTCTCACAAGACCTGATGGCCCTTTTCAAGAAACACCTATCGAAGCTCACCGAATGGTTTTCGAAATACTTCGCAGATGATGATGTCAAAAAATTTGCGTGGATCTAAGATCCTTTCCGTGCATAAGCTCCGCCAAGATTCACAACACAAGAGCAAGAGAGTCTCATTGAACTCTCTCGCGATAACAGCCTCAAAACTAGATTCACCAGTTCCGATTTGGTATAGTTTTGGTTATCAATTCAAAATGAATATCCAAATTTAACTTCGAAAGCTTTAAAAATTTTCATTCCGTTTGCCACATCATATTTGTGAAGCTGGATTACCAGCTGAAGCTGTAATCAAGAGCAAATATTACTCAAAGATCAACGTGGAGCAAGAAATGAGAGTAGCAGTCTTAAGTCTTATTCCCCGCTTGGAAAAAGTGTGCGGAAATCATCAAGCTCACCCGTCACATTGATTTGACTGAGTAACTATCGTATTTTATTTTTTTCTAAATCTTTTTTGTTGCTCTCTGTGACAATTCTGACTTCTAATAAATATAATAAAACTCAATTTTATATTGTGGATGTTTTAATTTTTGTGCCTGTCTACCTAACTATTATTGTTGGTACCTACCTATTTCTTTCGACTGTTCTATATATATAGTCACTATATCTATTCCAAATAGCTTACTAAAGTGGGCGCCGCCGTGACAAAATACTAAACTTGTAAGTGCGCCGCGGGCTGAAAAAGATTGGGAACCTCTGGGTTAAGTGAATTATTACCTAGTAGGTATATTATTACTATATAATATTATTACTTACCTAGAAGGCAATAATATGTAATACCTACCTTATTATCTCCCGAAAACAATATAAAAATAATACTAGATAAAACCCAAATAAGCATTATCCACGAAAACGAAGAAGGAAAACAGAAAGAAACTTTTCTCATTCCAAAAACAGACGATATATAATTTATTTTTCAAGTGGAAAAAATCTTTCTGGAAATGAGCATCCATCTATGTAATTATCGGTCCAATCCTTCCTAGTCTGAATGCTTCTGTTTATAACATTACGTATTTGAATTCGAAGTCGGTTGCTGTCATGTATCTGTCATTCGGGTTAAATTACAGAACTCTATTAATTTCCGCTGGTAACGTAACGAAATTAATTGTTTCTCTCAAGCCCACTTCTTTTCCAACACTTTATTTGGGCTCTTTCGTCTTTATTGACAAAATTGTGTAAATTCGACAGCAGCAAATCGATCTTACAAAATTACCTATAAATTACGTGTGCAGTTCTCACTTCTGTGGCGACGCATTATCTTTCGCTATCAGAAAGAACGATCGAGAAACATCTGATATTCGCGCAGCGCTGGCAAGCTACTCATCTACATATGCCGCTATACATCGGCCGCTTGCCGTGTCGATAAATAATAATTTCGCCACCGCCTAGAAAGGTCTCGTGATAGCACCGTACAATATCTGTACGGCGCCGAACATTCTCGTCAAATGTCGAAGTGGCACGTATTACCTACCGCGAGAGTAGTTACTCGGCGCGGCTATATAAGCAGCCGATCGCTCGCCCGCAGCAGGTCAGTCTCACACTAACAGTCGGCCAACATCTCAGCATGTAACGATCTCCGCACAAGTGCTCCTGCAGGCATCTACACACATAAAGGGCAGCTTCCCGAGGTCCATCACCACGTCTCAGCCACAAGGCCCATCGTGTCTTCAGCTCCTGAGATCAGCTCCATCCCGCGACTTACAAGGCTTGCGTCACCTTCAGTCCAAGGGATCAGCTCAACACTTCATGGCACCCCGAAGCCCCACCGTGTTTCGCTGCCATGGAAACACGCTCCGCCTCGCCAGGACTACCTGCTGGTGGCTCAGCTCACCGAGCCACACACCGTTCATCTCCGCGACTTAAAGCGTCGAGCAACGGCCTGGAAGATAGGTCATCTCCACCGCCATGGTGTCGAGCAACTCGCTGACCTTCACCACACCATCTCCACCTCCGTACGCCTGCAGCATCTCATCTACGGCACCCTGCATACATCATGTTACCGCTTTACCGACTCTCGCTACGTGGCCCAATAAACGACTGACTCACTACATCGACCGACGCCTTTCATTTATGTCTCCCGCTCCCACACTTCCATAAGTTTCTATGGTCAATAAAATGTACAGAACAAAAGTTGAGGTCCATTCAAATTCAGCTTTATTCCTTTGAAAAAAGTTTCTATTCCTGTTCTCACGGATCTATTTAAAACATTCTATGAAATAGATCAAAGAATAGATCAGGTGAGATCCCGGCTAAATTCAATCGATGTTTTAAGCTATCAAAAAATTTAAAATGTTGCAATAAATTAATTAAAACAACGATTAAAATAATAATAAATTTGTGAATTAAAACAAAATTTACAAAAAGAAAATCGTTCTCCATTTTTTTACTACAAAATAACATAAAATCACCTTCGTTGTAAAAATATACCACTTTTCCCAGAAACTCCACAAAAAAACGTAATTTCTCTAAAAAAATAATACATACTTCAAACCGCAAATCAGTAGAACTGACTGATAATAAAATCTAAATTACATGCAGTTTGTTTCTCAAAATGATCATTTGATGACGGCTGTTTAGATACAATAACTGCACGACTGAAGCACGACCTATCACATTCACAATTCGTTACTTGCATCGACCATGTTATACTTGGTCGAAGATTACTTGATATTTTAGCAATACGCTAAACCTATCATGGAGACTGAAAAAAAAATCGATACACCCGTAAAGTATGCATACCTAATAATAATAATAATTGGCTAATTTATATAGCGCCGTTTTCGTGAAAAATCACCTCAAGGGCGCTGTACAAATAAATATATAAAAGAATTACTATTACTGGCTTATAACTAAGATTTACAATTACAACTAGTGACTTACATCTAAGACTTATGGCTACTTATATTACTGGCTTACAACTAAGATTTACAATTATAACTAGTGACTTAGCTCTAAGACTTATAGCTAGTGACTTATGACTAAGACATATAGATTCTAACCTAAAACTGGTGACTTATTTACACACATATTTACAATACCTACCTAAACAATTTAGCGTGGCCGGTATCTGAATTTCTATTAAAAAATTTTTTTGCGTTTGGTCTGAAATTGAATGTAAAAAAGTTAAGGTCACTTTCTTTTGCAGTTGCGACATTTTGTAGTGCTTGTCATCTTATCTTGCGGGCGTGATATTTGTAGTGCTTGTGATCTTATCTTGTTGGGGTGAAATTGGGGTGCTTGTCATTTTATCTTGCGGGTGTGATATTTGTAGTGCTAGCCATCTTATTTTGTAGGCGTGATATTTGTAGTGCTAGCCATCTTATTTTGCGGGTGTGATATCTGTAGTGCTTGTCATCTTATTTTGCGGGCGTGATATTTGTAGTGCTAGCCCTCTTATCTTGCGGGCGTGATATTTGTAGTGCTTGTCATCTTATCTTGCGGGCGTGCTATTTGAAGTGCTTGTCATCTTATCTTGCAAGAGTGAATTTGTGGTGCTTGTCATCTTATCTTGCGGGCGTGCTATTTGAAATTTGAAGTGCTTGTCATCTTATCTTGCTGGAGTGAATTTGTAGTGCTTGTCATCTTATCTTGCGGGTGTGATATTTTCTGTCATTATAATTTGCGGGCGCGATACATCGCATTCTTCAGTGAACTTTCCGGCAGAGATATTTCCATTTAAATATAACGTTTCATTTACTTAACGAAAAAATATGTAAAATCATTTTTAAATATTATTATTATTATACCTATATGTCCCATATGTTTCGTCTTGTCAATTTTATAAATATTATGTACCTTTCAACAGTGGCGGCTCGTGACTTTTGGGTGTGCTAGGGTGCTAATATTAAAAAAATGGCATCATGGATGTTGTCGTATGCGAAAAATATTTTTTTTTTTCAAATATCGATGTTTTGTATGAAGATTTTTCAGGAAATCGGTGCGGCGCACCGCCAAACTGAAACTTCATGAAATTTTTCATTCAAAAAACTGATTTAAAAAAAAAAAAAAATTTTTTCGGCTACAACAACATCAATAATGCCATTTTTTTTTATTTCAGCACTCTAGCACACCCATAAGTCACGAGCGTCACTGCCTTTCAACATATCGCATTTGACAAATCTATTAAAAAAAAACAGTCCTCGTCATCCAGTCGTGAAGTTTGGCACGCTCTTACCGGCGGAAGGAAATTACAGAGGGTATTCGAGTGCGCGGTGGTAAATCGGTAATGCGCAGTGCCCCATTATTGCATCACGGCGCACTGACACTCGCATCTGTCATTTGCAGATCGTGACGTATTATTGAATTATGCATGCGCGCGCATTCGCCGTGTTATTACGGATGCATGATGATTGCGCGCTCGTTGTTCGTAATATTATGTAACTATCCAAGTAGTAAGGTCAAGGTGTGGTGATCGCAAACTAAAACTTGACACGTGAATGGGTAACCAAAAAAAAAACAATTGCAATCATAAAACAGAAAATGCGTATTAAAAAAATATATAAAGTCAAGTTGTGCAAATTTCGTGACGTCAGAGCTCACCGTTATAGAATCTACAGGGTGTTAACCAGTAATTTCTGACATTATTTGGAGGAAAAATGTAAATTAAATTTTGGTCTCTGATGACAGTTTGTTTTTTTTTCTGCAAAAACATAAAAAAAGAGTAGGTGTCTTTTTTTAACAAAAAATAGTAGGTGTCTTTTTTTAACAAAAAGTAGTAGGTGTCTTTTTTCTTCAAAAAAATAGTAGGTGTTTTTTTTCTTCAAAAAAAAAATAATAGGTGTTCGACAGTTGAGGGCGGGGAGAGGGGTTGGTCAGTCACTCGGCTGAGTGACTTAGAATTTTTTTTAAATATGTCAAAAAATTCACCGGAGACCAAAATTTCATTTACATTTTTTTCTCAAATAATGTCAGGAATCACTCGTTAAAGTAACTCAAATATGTCCCTTAACACCCTGTTTATTCTAGAACGGTGAGCTCTGACGTCACGAAATTTGCAAAACTTAAATTTCTAGGTCAACAGATTTATTTAAAAAAAAAATAGGATAGCGAAAATTGGCAAAAAAAAACTCTTTTGGAGCATGGTTTTACAATGCTAGTAACAGACTTAACTAAAAAAGGGCCAGCGTTTTTTGGCTTGGCTTATATCAGCATATTAGCTGAAATAGGCTTGCACTTTTATGGCTGGGTCTTTCACTAGCATTATTGGCACCTATCTTTCTTCTTGGTTCTTCAATTTTGCAATTTGTATATTTTTGACTGAGCACGCAGGTGTATCGGGGAGAAGACAAAATTCCGGTTATAAGCAGAATTTTAAAAAATTGTTTGCAGTTTTATAAATCTAAGATTCGTAGTTAGTTCACGTTTCTTTAATTTCCATGTTTTTAATAGAATCGTATTAAGTGAAATTACGTGAAACGTATTATTTTTATATAGGTACTTACGTAGTACAATTTCACATTATCTGTTCTAAATATTTTAATCTGTGTTTTTTATTTCTTTTTCTTTTTAAAAAATATTCTTTTTCTACTAACTCCACTTTATGTTTTCTTTAATATTAATTATTTTCTTTATTTTTTCTTAATAAATGATATTACTAAACATCCAAGTTTTTCTGTCCACGAGTAGGTATATCGACCATGGAAATTTGAAATGCAGTAAAGAACAGAAAATTCAAAAATGTGTCAAGGACGTCATTTTTTCAGTTTTTTTCTCTTTCGATCTGCATCGTCGAAATATTTCTAGGAAAATAAATGTGTAGATTTTTTTTTAAATAAATTAAATTCTGCTATTAAAGAAATTTACAAAAATATTGAGCATTCTGAAAGATCTATTTAATAATATACTTGATACACTAAATTGCAATCACCGGCTGCAGCTCGTCAATCAACGGCAAAACAAGCAATGAATTGATCGACGAGTATAATGCTGTCTAATAAATAATTTTCTGAAAACATATTTTTTATTGACGATTTTATTATATTTACGTATTCTTTATAGATGTTTAAAGCTCACTCTTACAATTTACTAATCAAGTAGCGTTCTATTTTTTTGATATATCGCAAAAAAATTTAAGCACGTTCTTAGAAATTATAAAATTAAACCACACCCGAATTTTTCGGTTTCACCTTAAAGGTCTCTGCCCACTACACCGTTCCATATCATAACCGTACTAGGAACGTATCAATCACGAAATAAACATGCTACGCCCTACTATGCCCACTAGAACGTGCTAACACCGTATTATACCCATCCGTCCATCCGCGTATGATCCCCGTTCTAACACTGTCGCATGCCATGCATAGAGCGGACCGGCACCTGCAAAATATTGTCATCGAGAATTTAAAAGAAGAATAAAGTAGAAGTACGCAAGAGTGCAGACTTTTGTCCAACATCCAGTCTCCTTTATCCAACATCCAACTTTATGAAACAAGATTTCGTCACTTTCTCCAACATCCAAATTAAAAACGTGTTTTATGCATTATTGTAAACATTTAGAAGATAATGTACTTAAAAATAACAGTTTCTATCACTAAATCATTTAAGTAATCTCACAATTGAGCTAATTTGAGTTTATATGACTTTTTCGTAAAAAAAAAAACTTTGGAGCGCTATTTCTCCCGATTTACGTTTTGGTCTGTTGGATAAAAACGAACTAAAGTGACGATCTGTCCAACCACAAAAACAGAAGATACTTACCTTCTTTTTTTTTAACTTTCTTTTCGTTCTCCTGAACAATTAACATTTTGTTTTCTTTACAGCATTTCAAATTGTCATGATTGATATATTTATAAACATTATGCACCAAATGTATAATTTTACTGTGGTAAAGGGGGCGATTCTTTCAATATGGTTAAGAAACACTGGTCTAAGACCAACCAGAGAAAGAAATGACATAATTTAAAAATAATTATAAAATACGTACCTGGGCCAGTAGATTCCTTTGTAGTTTGATGGTAAAAACACTGTATTTTTGTATAAACGGTACGTCATGCTCGAGTGACAAAATGCAACGATAATGTGATTAGCTCATCGCTCTTGGTAACCCCTAAATTGAGGGTGCATAATTAGTCAATTACAGACATCCGAAGTAATAATGACTAATGTCCTGGGAGTGTAGACTCATCATCTTTACAACAGTGGAGTCAAAGTTTATGAATTCAAATGTTGATTTTGTCCAAGAGACAATGCATTGTGGAGCATAGCGAAGTCCTGTTTTGATAACCACTTAGCATTTTGTCCATCTGTAAATTTGCTTATATGTTCCGTGTCCGGTTAACCCTAACCGGTAAGCGTGTTTTATGGTACCTTTTCATTCCGCCAGGACGCATGAACATTGCGACTGTTGCGAGCAGTCAAGTCAGAATAATCAACATAACATGAAGTCTACTGTTTGCAGAACTAATAGTTTTTAGTAGTACTAGAGACAATTTTTATGAAATTTATTTGGTCACATTCAAGACAAACGTAGACGTAAACATTATCATCACAATCTCCACACTAAAATGGGACTATGCTGGGCGTACAACACAACGACTTTTGGAATATCATCAGATAGCATTCGAATGGGAATGAGAAACAGAAGTCACCACAGAAGAAATGGATTGATGATCTAAAGATAACTGCCGCATGGATGAGCACCGTCAAAAATTGGTAATAGAGATGTACGAAAGAACAACAAGGTTCTATCTAACGGCACGCAATATTTGGCTCTGGAGACTACTTTAGAGTTCAATATCGCGCAACATTACATTGCTGAGTCAGATGGAACCTAGGTGTTCTAAGGGCACGCTATATTCAAAGCCAGGCGGATACCTCATGTAGAAGACTATTGATCAAATGCCTAGAATTTTTTTTTGCTAGAACTGATTCCAGACAATAAAAAAACCCTTTTGGAATCAAGAACCAGCCAACAAGAAGCACAATGTTTTCCTACTCAATTTTATAAGATCACAATGAAAAGAACAATAAATTTTTAAAATGGTACGAGAAAAAAAACTTGCCGGTTCCTGTTCCCCTGCGGCGTCCTTTCCCAAGCCCTCCCCCACGGCCCACCCCATTTTCTGCAGCATCTTGAAGCCCTTGTTGGTAGAGGCAATGGACCTAGGGAACAAATTATTGGAACCGTTAACTCCTATTTGTAAGCAAAACCGACTTGGTCATAAAAAATATAAATTAGTTTTAAACCGAGCCATAATACAGTGAGCCATAAAGTCAGCATCTGACTTAAAATATTTGGAATTTTTTTTTATGTAATACTCTACCTTACCTCGATACGGTAACCTTCTACGGTACCTTCTATGGTACCTCGCAAGAGCACCTGCCCCGTATGTACAGTGTAAAGACAAAAGAACTATTTTGCCAACTTGTTGGGCTGCGTTAAAGAGGCCTGGATTATATGAAGGAGGAAAAACAGACGCTGGTAGCTCATTCCACACATGAGCTGTCTTACATGAAAACGAGAAATGACCTGATACGTTTTAAGATTTTCACGGCCAAAAGTATTTTCGTTATTTGTTGTTATGCCGTTTTGCGCTACCTCCTTCTTTGTGTTGATGACACATCTACCGGATCTGCCCTGATGATGGACACTGCAACGATGTCCGAAACGTTGGCTAAAGAAGGAGGTAGCGCAACACGGTATAACAACCCAAAAACAAATAACGAAAAAAAAAAAAAAGAGAAATGACCCATTTATTTGTAATGTACATATATAGTTTGTTACATTACAGCGCTTTATTAATCCACCGCGAATACTTGTTTCGAATGCTTTATTTGATGGTGCTCTGATTATTATTGTTATTGGATTTATCTATGCTCGCCCTGTACTAACTTGTTTTGAAACAATCAAAGGGATTCTTACTAGAGAAGTAAGCGGCACTCACGGCAAACTTTTAGCTCGCTATATTGACTCTCACAATGCTTGATTTGTAAGGCATTACATTACGGGCAAATATTAGAAGTCAAATGCCCTCTTTAGACGTGTTATTAGATTATTACATTTATAGAATTTGATCTTCTTTCTAAAGGTGAACGTTAATCTGTCCGCGCCAGCCGCAACGCACGCACGGCACGCAACGGATTTTTCTATATCGTTATATAGAAAAATCCGTTGCCCGTACCGACCGCCGGTATTTGCCAATAGTGGACGCAGTGCTGTACTAATTCATATAAAGATATAGAAAAATCCGTTGCATGCCGTGCGTGCGTTGCGGCCGGCGCGGACAGATGGACGTTCACCTTAAATCAAGCTAAAAATTCACTCTCGCAGTTAAGTCCATTAATAATACATAGTAATAATTGGATAATTTTTACAGCGCCATTTTCATGAAAAATCACCTCAAGGGCGCAATTAAGTAAAAAAAAAATTAAATCACACAATTTGGTAAAAAATCTACACGCCTCGAGAAAAGTGTTGGTGTATTATATGAATGTATTTTTTTTTGTTTTATTTATATCGTTTTTGAGATAATTTTTTTTTTAACTTTAGCTCCACATAGGAGGCCCTGAGGAAAATAATTCCCCTCAGGGCCTATGTCATCTTTGGGGATACTGTGTGGAGGCTCTTTTAAGGAAAGGAAGGAGAGGAATTTCTGGGAAGGAAAAGGGTATTAGGGGTGGGTAGGAATCTGGGGGTCAGTGTGTCCAGGAGTGACGGACATATGAATCATGAGGACTTCCCTAACCATTCTCTCCTGATCCGGCCTGCTATGCAGCTGGAGGGCAGACGCATCTGCCCCCAAGGCCCGGACAAACCTCACCCCATGAACCCGGGCACCCCTGCCAAGTCACCAAACCTAACGAACCACATGGAGTGACCTACGGCAGAGGTGTTCGTTATTCAATAAATGGTTCCCGGGGCGGCAATACCCATACCCGCCTCCCAAATCGTAAGATGAGAGCATTGAAAGAACTCTAACTCCAAATTTTAATTATCACATATTATTTTGGTATTGTTGAAATGTTGAACTCACTCGTGCATGCTGGCCTGCTGCACCTTGGCTCCATGGTGGTGCGAGCCCACCTGCTCCCTCCGGCGCTGCGCCTTGTCCTCATACCCCTCGGCCAGCAGCTGTGGCTCTTCCCCCTCCCCCTCCCCCTGCTCGCGGTACGGGTTGATCTTGTACTTGATCTTAATGCGCGCCAGCTCTTGCTTGTGCTGCCGCCTAGTGTTGGACCGCTTGTAACTGCCCACCGGAGGTGGAACGTCTGCAACAAATAAAAAAATTAGAAATCAAAAAGAAATTATCTTCTACTTCTGGTGTCCTGTCCTTGTGGTGATTGGCTATCTTTACGGTGCTAATAAATTGCCTATTGCTGTACAACTATTTAGATCATTAATGGTCTTGCAGGGAAAGATGTTGGTAATCTATATTGTCTTGTCCTGTTAAGAATAGATATCGTAAAATATAAGACATCATCGCGGATGTCTCGCAAATCGACAGCGATTGTCTTGCAAAAACAGTGTCCGGCAAAACAGAGTGTAACAAATCAAAGAACACCTAAGGTGTTCAAATAATAAAGGCTTCTCTTAATTTGCTAACCATCTCAATAAAAAAGACCAAACATTTAGTATAAACACAGGCGCCACTACACTACATAAAAACGAAATAGGGATCAGACTGGATAATTTAGAAACATTAGAATAACGGAAAGCCAAAAACATTAATAGTAAAGTAATCAACAACTAAATAAACCTAAATAAAAGTCCGATACTTAGGTTGTTCCCTATTGACAAAGAGCACTTTCTTCCCAATCCTCTACCTACCACTATTCCTACCTGCTCCACTGCAACTCAGCCCATTTTTTTCAACCCACTGTGAAAGCACAATATATTTATAACACATGTTACTAAAATTTTAGATTTTATATTTTAGTAGAGTATTATACTGCCCTGAAGAAGCTACAGTTGTAGTGAAACCTGGTCGGCGTTAGGTGGTCATTGAGATATTTTTTTATTTTAAAATATTAATTGTATTCGAAATTATGATAGTTTTGGTAGCCGGAAGATGGCAAACAGAGATGCACATATTTATTTATGTAAGAGAGCGAGAACGAAATTTGGCCTGGCAATATGGTTGTAATATCGGTAGCCGAGCAAACTCACTGTCAAGATATGGCAATATATCAACAAGAATAGGAAATATAAGACAAACTTGCTCAGTCTTGACCGACAACTTGGAAATCTTGATGGAAATACCTTGCCGGCAAGAAAATGTCTTAAAAAGTTGTTTGTTTACCTGAGAACTTAACCCATTGGCCACAAACCCCGGCAGCTTGCCGGGTGCAACTCAGGTACTTAACCACAAACCCCGGCGCGCTGACAGGCTAGAATAAGTCCGCTAAAAAACGGAAAACGAGCACGACAGTGACATTTTTAAATAAAATTTTAAATGCCGAAAGTTCTGTAGGTAATTAGTCATTCATTTTGTGGAATTGGAAATAATATGTTTCTTATGTTTTTTCCCTAATATTTGTGTTCTTAAGTTTTGTATGCAGCCAGCTGCCATTTAATTTCTTCGAAATTGCGAGTGGTTCTTGGCTTTAGAAGTGACCCTGAACGTCCCCGATTGCTTTGAGAACTATAATACCAAATTATTTTATTAGTTATTAGTAAGCATGTAGGTATGTAAAAAAAACAAAATTTATTATTGTTTGATTTTTCAACATTATGTTTTTTTGTAACTTTTTGAATAAAAATTTGGAAAAAAACTTACGAAAAAAGAGAAGGTTACGTTTGAATCCTTATTTACACATATTTTAATATTTTTTAACTTTTAATTTGTATGTTTTTCAATACCTTAATTCAATATGTAAAAAAAAATTTAAAAAATAATCCATTTACATATATGGTTCAAAAGTTACAATAGATTTAGTACACCAATGCAGATTTTAAATTTTGGTACTAAATTAATTCAGAGGTGAAAGCCATTTTTTTTGCTCATTTATTCTGTGGCCAATGGGTTAAGGTAAACTTCACCCTGGAAACAGCACCCAGAAAAAGGTTTGGCAAAACTGCAATAGTAGGTACTAGGCATGCCGTCATCGAAGCCATAAATTGCAGTTTCTTCCACCATTATAGGTATGTTGGGTAAGCTTGTATTTATCGTTCCCCATGTAGTGACCAAGATATTGGACAGCCTCTGTAGTCGAAGGGTAAGGCTCTCAACCGGCTATCCAGAGGTTGCGGGTTCGAATCCCAGCATACGCAAGTAAATTTTATTTGATTGCTTTGTGTTATTTCACAATTTATTCTTTTAAAATAATAAATAATTTATTTGCGGCACGCTCCAGAGTGGAATATATATTCCAGTATCGCCGTGGTGTTAGACAATCTTTCAGAATTTAAAGTTACTTGACATTTTAAAGCTATTTCTGATGCCATGTTTGGTGACTAGATCTGAACTAGATAGCCAGGTACTTCCCCACTTTCCTCTTCCCCACCTCCTTCCCCTCCTGACTACCTTCAGCCTCACAACAATTGGGGATGACACAGTTTCACTGGCTCCAGACAATTGAGATTAGTTAGGACAGTTGGGAAAAAATCGAAATTTCTTCATTTTGTAAATTGGATTCATTTCAATCTTTCCATTCTTGCCTTCCTGTCTGCTCACATAAAAAAAGTGGTATCATAATTTCTTTATACGTTAAAGTAAACAAGAGACTAACCTTGCTTTATCAAGAGTCCCGGTTCACAATGTCCGCAGGTGGCGTTTCCACTATGAATGTGGCACAGCAACTTGGTGGTGCCCAGCTGAATCACACTGCTATGGACCACCTGAAAACTTACACCATTTCTTGCTTCAAATTTCAGCAACACTTCAATTAAATCACGGTTCGATTATTTGCATACTTTCCTTCTCATTGATATATAAAAGAAAATACAAACCAAAAAAGACACAAACTTCGCACAACCATGTCGCAAACACTCAAAACATGAATCTTATCTGGCACCACACATTTTCAATACCTTCCTAACACAAACAAAAGTCCAAACTTCCTAGTCACCCCAAATAATTTGAATTGGCTGTTCAAAAAATTTGTAATATGGTTTTGACCGAAAAGGAAAGAATACACATTCGAAATATCCTAAATAACTAGCTAAAGTTCATATTATATACATCCACATTGTATATAATTTCTCACAAAATTCTATACTGTTAAACTATACCAAAATACTTAAGGCTCTGCAACCGGGTCCGAAAAGAAGAAGATGGAGAGATACGAAATTGCGAATGTTAGAGGAGAGCGCTAACATTTACAGTGACAAAATCAATGCGAAAATTGCGAAAATGTTTAATAAAACATGACTTGTTTAAAATAGAGCAAAAATCTCGCGGGCATTATCTTAAACAGCATTTAAAGAAACACTGTGAATTTTTTCATACACATAACTTGTAAAATAACTGAAACAAACGTGTTAATAATAATTTTTGGAGCATACTTTGCGATTTTTTTCTATCGAGGGAATTTTATATAATTTGCGTTTCAGCGCGAGCAAAGTCTAGATATTATCTTTAAGAATAACATATATTTATTTAAGAGCTTTAAAACTTACCGTGTTTAAGGGAAATATGTAATAAATTGGTACAAATCCGGGTTGCGGGCCCTTAATATACTGCTTGTTTGCAAAATTAATTATCATGTACGTACAGTTTTTATATTTTCTCATTTCCATGTGTAATTTTATATTACATAAGCAATCTTTTTTATGGAAATATATTAAATAAAATAGAAAATGTACATGTAAATATTTAATGTCACTATATAGATTTTCATCTTCCTCCGGCCAAATCTATAGCATGTTAAATTATATACATATAATTATTATTTACAACTTAATCCTTAAAAACAAAAAAAACTTTATTTTATTTTAAATCAGATCTCAAAACTAAGATCACCCTAAAAGTCTACATTAATGTATAAATAGTTTGGCAATAAAGTGTAGAAATTAAATAAATTGGAACTAAATGTTTTCATTACTATGGCAACACCGAATTACTCTGACGTTTCCTATGGCTGTCATCGTAAATGAACTAATACCGCTGTCGGCGCTGTCATGTTATCGCATGTTACGGTTGATTTATTGTCTTAAATCTGAGTAGATGATCGCTGATTTTATAATATTTTTATTCATTGTTTGCCTGAATTTAATTAAAATGAATAAACCATTACATAGTAAGAGGGGTTATATACTGCGTTTTTCAACGCTGCCTAGCCGAATATCACGCGAAGAAGCTTCTGTCTTATTTAGAAGATGTCTACAAACGAACTGTATGAAATGACTGGTAAGTAGTATAGTTTGTTTAATAAATTTCATTAGTATTACAAGATTTATGCCAATTTTCGAGCGATTATAACCATTACAATCTGATTTGAGGTTATGTTTAAAAATTCGAATTTGACTCTCTCATTTGACAGTTCATGGGAAGCCACAAGAAAAAGGGAATAACTCAATTAAAAAAAAAGTAATAATATGCAACTTCTTTAAATTCATGGAAAAGAAACTTTTTTCTTAATTTTCTCTCTCTTTCTTAATGAATATTATCTACTGTGTTTTTTTAAATACCTTCTATAATAATAATTTTTATGATGTTTTTCACACACAGGTAAATCTCAATCAACGGTAAGGCGAATCGTCAAGGAAGTGGAAAAAGCAGATGGAAAATTTGAAATACCGGGAAAACGGAAAATGGGGCGCCCTAAAAAGAGTTGGATGATTTTGATATTTGTGCCATTCGTCAAAAAATTCATTTTTTTTACATAGTACGTAAAGAAGACCCAACTTTAAGAACTTTACTAACCGTACTCAAAAAAGACATTGGATTTGATGGTAGCCGGGAATATTTACGAAAAAATTTGCATTTCATCGGCTTTGTTTATAAACTTTGTCACTTTATTTTGAATATTATCTTTATAACTTTGTAAGGTTGCATGATAAAAGTATAAAGCACTTAATTTTCTGACGTTAAATTGTTTGAATAAAATTTCTGACGAATATGATTAGGGTTTTTTTTTAAATGTTTTTATTATTAGTTTTTGTGATATATAAATTGTTTGTGTTTAATTTATACATTATGTATCGCCCCGTCCTATAATGCCGTTTTAATATTATTATTATTACCTTATAACGAAATAAACGCCCAATTAAAATTGGTTTTGTTTTATTTTACTTATATTAAATTACAATTTTACATCTATTATTTACTTCTATTAAATTATAGTTTTTTGTGCAAAATTTTTGAAAATATAAATACGTTATGAAATATGCATTTTGACCGAAGTGTTTTTTTAGACATATATTCATTGTCTTATGAGCCATCTTGGTGTTGTCATTTAAAACCTAAAAAACGATTGCAGCGCCATCGTTTATTTTCTACACTTAATTGCCAAAACTGTACTACCTAGCGCCATCAGTTTAGTAGGTACCCATAATCTCAACCTGTAAGAAATACAACAATATTGTTCTTTCAATATCTGTATAATTTTGTGTTATTTTGTTAACTTGTATAATTATTGCTAACCTCAACACAGGCTTGCCCTAGTGAGGTAACAAATTGTATTGTAAACATTTTACCTGCAGTGTAAAGAAACAATAAATAAATAAATAAATATGTGAGCTGGAGTGCTAATATTGAAAAATTTGACATTATTAATGTTGTTATAGCTGATTTTTTTTTTTCAAAATTTCAATATTTTGTATGAAGATTTTCGGGGTTTTTTCAGTTTGGGGATGCGTCGCATCCACATACTGAAAGATCTTCGTACAAAAAGTGTCAATTAATGTGCTATTTTTTCAACTGCCTACCCTGATTAAAAATCATGTGCAAGCCGCTGGCAACCTATATACCCAATTAACTTAATAACTATCATCATTAATCCTACGGGCCATAACCGCACATGATAACGAAAAATCTAAATGCAAGATAATATTTTCAAGTACGTAATAGACCGTATTTCACGGGTGTTTTCATATAGTACATTAAATTTAATTCTGACTGTACTGACCTCTATAGGTTCACTCTCTTGCTGAGCGCCAGACATTCTCTTTCCATTGAGAAAAGTTCCGTTTCGAGAACCCATGTCCACCACGAAATAGGAACTTTTTTCTTCGTTGTAAGAAAATGTTAAATGATGCTGAAAAAAAACACATGACTTTATTAAATTCCTATTACGTTAACTAGAAACATGGGATTGTCATTAATAACCCATTGTTTTGTCAATTGCCGATTGAAATTTATGTTAGCGGGTGAAATAAATCTAGTTGAAAATATAGTACTTTATTTACGCATACAATAAAATACCACTACAAATTGTCAATCCTTTAACCGCGGTTTGGATGCATACATACACAATTTGGAAAGTCAAGAGAGCAACCGTCACACACATGTATAATCGAAAAAATGATTAATAAATCAAAATTTCACAGAATGTATAAGTTAAATGGTACTAAACCCAAGTTCAAAATGTGACTTTTTTATATTCTATTGACATCTGTAGAAATATTCAAGGAGAAATGTATTTCTTTATTAAGATATGTGGTCAGAAGTCTTCTGGAGTGTGCTTCCACAATATGGAATCCTCAATATAAGGTGTACATAGATTTAATAGAAAGTATACAGAATAAATTTTCGAAACATTACTCAAAAAATACAACAAAACTACAAATACATAATATGGTTATCTTTACAAAAAAAATGCACATTGTCAAAATACCACGCTTGGTGCAAATGAGCGGCTTAGATTTTTAATCCGGGGGGGGGTTAAAAATTGCAAAAAATTGGTCACGTAGTATGGGTACGTTATTAGACATTTTTCACGATTCCTTGCAAAAATACAAAACTAATTTACTAAATTTCTTGGAGTGATATAATTTATAATTTATTTTTAAACTTCTCACACTTATTTTTTCATTAAACTTTTATTACTATTGGTGAGCATGTAATTCTTGTTCTAAAAATGTCTCTTTATCTCATACACAATCTTCCTTTTTGTTACTCTACTCATTCATTCATTAGTTAAGTTTTAAGAACCGTTCAAATGCCAGGCGAAATTACCTAATGATATTCTACGGGCTTGCGTAGTAAGTACTATAACCATGTAATAATTTTATTTAATATTTCTAATAACATGTATAATAATGTACTGTATATCTTCTATATAAATAAAAATGAATCACCAAAATGTATGTACGCGCATAACTTCCGAACGACTGCACCAA
Organism: Limnephilus marmoratus; assembly: GCA_917880885.1. NCBI lineage: Eukaryota > Metazoa > Arthropoda > Insecta > Trichoptera > Limnephilidae > Limnephilus > Limnephilus marmoratus. The sequence continues at coordinate 27,160,790 of OU862924.1, read as the reverse complement.
ATTGGATAATTCTTTTTTTGTTGTGTTTGTTATTAGCAGGACAAGGTTTTTATAAAACTACAGGTGAGCTCTGGCATTACGAAATTTGTATAAAAATGAATCGCCGAAATGTATGTACGCGCATAACTTCCGAACTGATTTTAATTGATTTACATTTGATTTTAAAACGCCTAGTCGGTTTTTGAGCACATCCTAAGACGATGTTGAATGCGCGTAAAGTGTACGTCGTAGGTTTTCATGACGCCCCCTTGTGGGCGTTTGAGACTTTCAGGGGGGGCAGTAGAAGACCCATAGAAAGTTACCCATAGAAAGTTAGTTAAGTTATTTTAAGTTAAAGTTAAGTTAGTTAGTTAGTTGGCGTTGAGATGACAAGGGAGGGCGTGGGTAGGTTAAAGAAAATATACCCTAAAAAGACAAAAAAAACACGCTAATAACATATTAATAAAGGAAACTTTAATATTGATTAATTTTATTTATTATTAATTATTTTTATCACGTGTGCGGAAATTCACATATTTCGGTTGTTCGGGGAAGTGGATATTGAAGTAGGTAATAAATAAAACACTCAAGAGGAAAATTGAAATGAAAGATTCTATTACATTCATTAAAATGGATGATGTGAAATTTTTATTTTTCATTACATAATATTACTTTTTTATTATATAATATTATCGTGTTAAGTGTATTATTATCAAGAATTATATCATCCATACAAGAAGGAAGGAGGTAGCACCAATTTCATAAGTGTGCAGCCCGCAGCGATACCTCACATTGTCCTATGTGGCCCTTGACCAGAAAAGTGTGACGACCGCTGAGTTAAATGATAATATAAAATGATAATTTACCCGGGAAACATTCTCCTCAGGAATAATGACAGAATGTTTGCTCCCCTCCCGCCCCAAAGATCCTCCATCTTTGGTCAACAAGAACAGGGTTCCTACTTTAAGACTCGGGTTCTCTGTCTCCTGGATGATGATCCTCATGCAGGGCGGGTATTGCACGGCAACACTCTCTAAAACAAACAACAAATCAAAAATAATTTATAATTGACACTTTGTATAACCACTCGAGCAATCGCGCCAATAATTGAAATAAGAACAACCATGTTTTCAGAGCGTTCGATTTCGAAATTTCTCTTATTAAAAAAATCATACCTTCGAATTTTAATACAGAGACATATAAACTGAAGACAGTACTATATAACCAATTTATTCACCTACATTTAGGTGTTTATCCCATATTTGGTCTATAGCCTAATTCAGTAGTTTTCAACCTGTGGCTCGAAGCCAAATTGGGGTACGCAATAACGTGGCACGCATGTAGAATCAATGATTAAAAATGCCTGACGTAGTGTTACACTAAAAATTGCGTAAATTGTGTTTGTGTGACTTAATTGTTAAAATCATGTACGTAATAATGAAAGCTTTAAAAATTACAAATGAAACACGTCTTTCATTACACATGTACAAAAGATAGATAGAGGGTACAGGGAACAAAAAATTTGTAGTAAGAGTCAAGGGGTAGGCCGGCTCAAAAGGGTTAAAGACCACTGGCCTAGTTGATAATCACAGATACAAACGTATATACCTATTAAAAGACTCAATTTTTTATCGTAAACAGCTCTTCTAAAGTTTTGTATTAAAAAATATTTTATAGAATTTGGATTTACAGACTTCAAAACTAATTGCACTAAAAGGATATTTAATACATTACCACAAAAAACTGGTATTTCATTAGAAAGATACATTCTCTGTCTACATTTATCAAAAAGAATAATCTCGATTTCTGCTTCATTTAGTTCAATTAATCGTTTCACACGGACAGCCCAATTTCACAATATAAAAGACATGACGATGAGAATTCACACTTTGCTTAGAAAAAAATGGAATATAGATATGTAATGAAAATCAAATAAAACAATTAATTGAGAAATTTTAACAGGCGTTTTTGAGAAGAAACTTTTATCTAACTTGAGAACAAACAATTATGGAATTTAGATGCATGTAGAATCGGCGACAGAAGTCGATTTGAGGCACATATTGATATAACGGGAAAGAATTATCTCAGTTTTTTACTAATATAGTGAATTTTGAAATGCCACTTTGTTGGGTTGTTATGGAACCCACTGGACGGGACGAGGTCAAAATCTCATATATATCAGTATCCTTTGGGTTAATTTACCGTCAAGTTCGATTAAAGTCAAATACCAGAATTAGGGTGTTATGAGCGAATGATTTAATAAACAGAATAAAAGTGAAAAAACATAGCAGTAATCGCTACATATTATAGGCAAACGAAGATGACTGTATATCAATTCAAAAATGTGATTTTTTCTTTATATTAGGAACATCACCACTTTCAAAAAATACACAAATTAAACCTATATTAAATTAATATTACCACCAGAATCGCTCGAGCTACTATCATCAGAGTTGGAGGCATTTTCAGCATCACTATTTGAATATTCCCCTTCTTCAAGACTAGAGCCATCATCTTCAGCTGAATCCTTTGAATGCTTCTCATCACAATTCTTCAAAGCAGCAACATCCGATTTCTTCGTAATAGATTGGGAGATAACAGGCACTGAAAGATCGGTTGAACTTTCAGGCTTTTTAGTATCAATTTCGAAAATATCTATAACTTTATCATCGGGTGTTTTTGATTCTTTGTTTCCATCATTTTTCTTAGCACTTTTTTTTAGCTTTTTGACTGATTTCAAGCTCTCGCTGTCTTTGATGTCATTAGTTTCTTCGATTTTGGATTTTTTCGTCTTTGGTTCGGCGTGCTGCTTTTCCTGGAAGGCAACAGTAAAAAAATGTTGGTGGAGTTGGCAACACTGAGCTTGCACGGTTATGACATACCTAAAGCGTGGTGGCGGGCCTGCAGCGACACGGAAGCCAGGCTCGCGGTCAAACTTTCTAACATAGCATCACCACATGTTCCAACCTGCAGACAGAAAACATTCAAATAATATTAATATTATTAAACTTCTTACATGGGAACCTTATGAGAGGGCTAATGAGAATACACAAAAATGGAATCTACCAACAATACTGCAGGCACGAATTGTCATATTTTAGAGCCATTGGAATTTCAATTCAGTTAAGAGTTTCAAAATTTGATAGGTTTCGAGTTTTGTTCTGAATTTCGTTTAGTTTTGTATCTTTGCTGGGTTGTTTCGTCTTCTAACTGAGGTTTAGCTAAACCTTCATATTTTAAAATCCTTACTAGCATTTTTTTAAGTGAAACTTATTTAACCCCGTTAGTGATTTGAAATTTGGATGAAACGGAAATGTGTCACTACGTCGGGTCCTCGTTTCTAATACAATTTGGTAAATGCATAACTCCCAGTGGCGCAGCGGTATGAAGCGTCAATATCCAATCTTCAAACCACTTTAAAATAAACAGGCAAAAAAAAAAGAAAGCGACATCTAGCGACTTTCTAGTTTCACTTCTACCGCATGTGAATTACACACTCTGATTTTTTTATAATTTTTGACTATTTGGAATGTTCAATTTAAGTTTAATTTTAATTGTTAAATCCAGATCAAAATATGTTTTGGAGGAGATCAAATGAAGTTTTGGCTAAATATAAATATTTTCAAACCTTTAAAAAACATTATCCAACCTTTTTATGTTTCCCCTTAATTATTCCTGAAGAAGTGGGTCCAATGGCCTCAGGACTCTGTGTTTTTCCCGAACTCACTTGGCTCATATCGGGCTGGGAGTGGAAGATAAATTGGTTCTGTTCCTTATCAAAATAATAGTAACATTGAGTGGTTCCATGGTAGTACAGACCTAGCTCCTGGTAAATAATTTCAACACAAGATTAGTAAAATAATATTATTTAAAACTTAGTCAGCAAAAAAGATTTTGAAGAATTATTAATAACTGCCAGATGATATAGATAATAATGAAATATCATTATTTCTTTATTTATCGTTTTTTTATTGCTTTAAAGTACAATCCTGTTAAACCTTAATAAAGCAGTTTGTCAACAGGATGTAAATTTTCAATTACAATTTAAACATATATGCATAATATTATTACAATAACTTAACTATACACATTGTCACAATTTACACACATGAATTAATATAAGCCATCTCTATTTAGTAAGCATTGTTTCAGCATATATCTCAATCATTTGTAGAATTGCAATTTTTTAAATTACTTGGTAACATGTTAAATATTTTTGGCACGTTATATTCCAGGCTTCGTCGTCCATAGTTATTACTATATTTTGGAACAAGGATTCCTTCATTCTTTGGGAACCTTGTATTATGTTCACGTTCCACTCTCCTGTTATAATCAGACTCAGACATATTCTGAATCAATATTTTGTACCATATTGAGGCTAGCACCGGTAATATTGATATCGTCTTAATTAATACCCTTATTTGATATCGTCTTTGAAATGTCATGGCTAAAGTTCGGTTTAGGGGCGAGAGTCCTAGATAATTTTTTTTTTTTTTTATACTAATTATGGGCCGGAAAATCCGAATCTGAAAGAATTAGGTGTCGGCAAGCAATATTAACTGAATTACACGACTTTAAAATTTTCTATAAACACAAAGGAAAACTAGCCATTTTGAATGCATTGACATTACAAGTCATAGAAAAATAAGAAAGATGTTACACCACATAAAATTAAGTGTTGCCATTAAGCAATAATATCAATAACTAATTTAAGTAATTATTTTTTATAAATTTTACTCACTTTTGTATCACAAACCATGTTACATAAACCTAGCGTAGCCGCTAAACTACTTGAAAACTGGGAAGTTTTCTAGCCTTGACGCGAGCAGGCGGTATAAAGGGGCACAAACCATGTTACACAAACCTAGCGTTAGGTTAGGTTAGGTTACGCATTTTTAAGACTACGAATTTTCATACTTTTGGTCTAAGAATACGGCCGTTGAGATAGTCATAATTCATCAGGTTAATGTGTTATGTGATAAATTATCATGTGAGGAAGTATCGTGTCGGAAAGTTTTACGTTATTGATATTATTGCTTAATGGCAACACTTAATTTTATGTGGTGTAACATCTTTCTTGTTTTTCTATGACTTGTAATGTCAATGCATTCAAAATGGCTTGTATTCCTTTGTGTTTATACAAAATTTTAAAGTCGTGTAATTCAGTTAATATTGCTTGCCGACGCCTAATTCTTTCAGATTCGGATTTTCCGGCCCATAATTAGTATAAAAAATAAAAAAAAAATTATCTAGGACTCTCGCCCCTAAACCGAATTTTTCCCAGGGATAATTACGGACCTGAATATCCATTTGATTTTATTCCAAAAGTTGCATTTTTGAATTTGTCTAATAAAAGCAATGTAAAAACGGCTGAGCAACTTACAAATGTATCTGGTTCTCACCCATGCTTCCTGGGTTCAATATCTCTCACAGCTAAGGGACTCCATCAGTGCATAAGCAACATTTTCCGCTTACAATGACGGTAGTAGGAGGAATTCAAATATTGTCAGGTTAGATTAGGTTGTAAACTTACAGCATTGTAGTAATATCCCGTACTATAATCATAGTACATCCCGGACGTGGCTTCGTAGACCATTCCTGTCTGCTGCAGGGCGCTCTCGGCAGCTTCCTTGACCTGATCTGCCAGAGACCGGCTCTGCCCTGTGTCCTCGTTGGTAGATTCCCTCCAGGGGGCGTCTGACGGAGACTTCCATTCGCTTGCTACTTCTTCCTTCGCGGCCGGTTCCACGGTTTGATGGGAGTAATGTTCGCCTGTCGTTTGACAAGATGCATCCACCTTTTTGATTCCTTTGGATTTGCATTTTTTCTAAGGGGTACAGAGAATGAAGATTTTCAAATATAAGGTAAAATTGATACTGTAGGACGAGCCTTAAAATTTTAAATAATGCTTCTTGTTTCCTTTCTGAATTAGACAGTGGTTGGGAGGAATGCAGATCCTGCCAATGTCTGGAAATTTAATAAAAAGGCACTTTCTAGATGAGAAAAGTGTGGAGAAGCTGAATAAAAAAAAAATTAAGGCGCGCTCGGCAAAATTGAGGGAGATACAGCCGTTTAAAGTGTAAATAAAATTTCACTTCGTGAACCGATACTACGCCATTTTGTCACTGTTATGTTGGTATCCCAGACCTGATACAAACGAAGCTAGATACGATTGTAGCCGACTTCGTGGGATACATGAGGCGCGTAATTATGAAATTTGTCTAGCGGGCTTTTTTTCAATGATTTTTTTAACTGTTTTTCACCTTCCAAATTAAAGTAACCTAACCTAAGACTACGCTAAACATGGTTTGTGATACAAAAGAAAGTGCCCCTTTATAACGCCTACTCGCGTCAAGGCAAGAAAAACATCCCAGTTTTCAAGTAGTTTAGCGGCTACGATAGGTTTGTGTAATATGGTTTGTGATTCTGGCGTACAATCTAACAAGACGAAAGCTAATTTTAATTTTACGTAATCGAAATTTAGAATGAAATATTTTCCACTTCCCCCAATGCAAATAGTTGCCTTTTAATGTAATTAAGGTGAATCAAAAGGTTTTTTTCAAAAAAAAAGTGCATATTAACCGTTGCCAGCGATCTCCAAAAATTACCATTATTAATTCTGTTTTTCATAATTACGCACCTTATTATTTATCCCACGAAGTCGGCTACAATCGTATCTAGCTTCGTTTGTATCAGGTCTGGGATATCAACATAACAGTGACAAAATGGCGTAGTATCGGTTCACGAAGTGAAATTTTATTTAGACCCCTTTTTTTTCTCTTTTCTATTCTTTATTATAACTTTAACTATTTTCAAAATCACTACATACTAGTATAAGTTCACGAATCGGTTCACGAAGTGAAATTTTATTTAGACCCCTTTTTTTTCTCTTTTCTATTCTTTATTATAACTTTAACTATTTTCAAAATCACTACATACTAGTATAAGTTGCGCAACGTACTGAAATGTCGCTTAAATACCCTTTTTCTTGATTTTATCTCGTTTGCGGTAATAAATAAAACAAGAGATTTCTAACTCGCGATACATTTTATATATTCATATTGTCATTTTGAAAAAAATTGAGAATATTATTATTTTTATCGGCCTTGTATTCCTTCCAGATCTCCACAATTTAACACTGTCTGACCTAAAATAAACCTACATGGTATTACAACACATACTTTCTTTTACATTAGCTTTAGTGAGGAGGCCCTGAGGAAAGTAATTTCCCTAAGTTTTCCCTGTGGAGCAATACTTTACTCCACCATGATTCAAAAGCTGACTCATAGTGGAGTTAAACCTTTTCCACGTCCCGAATGCAGTTATGCAAGTTCTCAAAAGGAAGATTTAGAAATCAACAGTATGATTCACAGAAGAAAAAAACCATTTTCATGTCCTGACTGCAACTATTCGTGTCCTCTAAAGAGATATCTAAGAAGTCACTTACTGACTCACGGTGTAGAAAAACCGTTTTTATGTTCCGACTGCAACTATTCATGTACTACGAAGAGAAATCTAAAAATTACCCATGCTTACCCACAATGGAGAAAAATCCATTTCATGTCCTGACTGCAACTATTCTACTTCTCGAAAAAAAATAGCGAAAACGGCACCTGCTAACTCACAGTGACGAAAAACCTTTTTCTTGTCCCGATTGCGAATATTCATGCGCTACACAACGGTATCCAAAAGTTCACGTGTTGATCCACACTGGACAAAAACCTTTTTCATGTCCCGACTGCAATTATTCATGTAGTGCAAAGGAACTTCTTAGAAATCATTTGCTTACTCAAAGTGATACAAAACCTTTTACATGTTTCTACTGCACTATTCATGTTCTACAAAGAGTCACCAAAAACCACATGTTAACACACAGTGGACAAAAACCATTTTCCTGTCCAGAATGCAGTTATACAAGTTCTCAAAAAGACAATTTATAAATCCACCGTGCGATTTACAGAAAAGAAAACCTTTTACATGTCCTAACTGCAACTATTTGTGTTCTTAAAGGGGATATCCAAGAATTCTTTTGCTGACTCTACTCATTGTGGAGAAAAGCATTTTTCATGTTCCGGCTGTAACTATTCAGAGAAATATAAAAATCACATGTTTACTCACAGTGGTGAAAAACCCATTTCATGCCCTGACTGCAACTATTCTTCTTCCCGAAAAAAAAACTAAAACGGCACTTGCTAATTCACAGTGATGAAAAACCTTTTACTTGTCCCGAGTGCGACTATTTAGGCGCTACAAAACGGTATCTAAAAATTCATATGTTTACCCACACTGGACCAAAACCTTTTTCGTGTCCCGACTGCAATTATTCATGTTGTACAAAGGAACTTCTTAGAAATCATTTGCTGACTCACAGTGCTACAAAACCACTTACATGTATTTACAGCAACTATTCGTGTTCTACAAAGAGGCATGAAAAATCACATGTTTACCTTCAGCAGACAAAACTATTTTTTTGTCCCAGCGTTGTTTTTCAAGTTCTCGAAAGGGAGATTAAAAAATCCACAGAACGATTCAAAGTGAAGAAAACCTTTTTCATGTTCTGAGTGTAACTATGCATTTACTACGAAACCTAGCTTAAGGTAATATTATTAAATTTTAGCAGTAAACTAATCTGTATGTAATAACTAAAAAGCGTTGTTCTTACTAAAAACTCTCGTATAACATCATTCATATGCTGGATAAAATTTTTTTTTTTTTTAATTTTTCTTTTGCTGTCTTCCAAATTTGGTTGGCATTTTTTGGTTGCGCTGCGCTGGCAAGTCAGCATGAGAGCCTTTATAGGCCAATAACAGCTGATGATATAAATCTCCCGGTTTGGAGGACATTATAATTGCTAAAAACTCACATTAACAACACTGACTACAGCAAATTGTCTTTAGGCGTATTTCATGTTTAAAACACTAACGAATACTGACAACGAAAATAAAATGACGCACAATACAGTCGAGGAATTCCCCGTACAACATAAACTAAAAGGCTTGCCAACTTGGAAGATTTCAATTCCTTAGTTTTTTATTTAAATAAAGAAAAACATGTTACGTAACGCGTCCTTCGAACCCCCCCCCCCCCCCCGTAACGTTTCACCAGACCCCCCCTCCCCCCCCAAGTGCGTTACGTAATACTTGAACGGCCCCTTTTCTATTTTTATGTGTTTACACTAGACTTCACTAAAAAGATACTATCTTTAATTGATCACCATGAAACAGGCAGCCGCCTAGTATGGTGATTTAATAAATCTAATCTACTTAATTGTCTAATATATGTAACATGTATTTTATAAATAAATAAACTTTAAACGGCTGTATCTCCCTCAATTTTGATGAGCGCGCCTTAATTCTTTTTTTATTCAGCTTCTCCACACTTTTCTCATCTAGAAAGTGCCTTTTTATTAAATTCCCAGACATTGGCAGGATCTGCATTTCACCCCAGTGGTTTTATAGCACAACCAAATGAAAAATGTTTCCATGAAAGTGTTCTACTGCTCGTTTTTTTCGGACCCTACCTTATTTACCGCTAATTTACCATCTTCACAGCGAATTTCAGATACTGTTTTTTTACATGCCATTGTTTTTGACCAGTCCTTGGCTAAGTTGAAAATTGGGAAAAATTTCGGTTTAGGGGCGAAATTCCTAGAAAATCAAACTAATTATTTTTATACTAATTTGGGGTCGGGGAATCCGAATCTGAAAGAATTAGGCGGCGGCAAGCAATATTAACTGAATTACACGACTTTAAAAATTTTTATACACATACAGAAAAATAGCCATTTTGGAAGCATTTTGTTTCCTAGAAAATCAAACTAGTCATTTTTATACTAACTATGGGCCGGGGAATCCGAATCTGAAAGAATTAGGCGGCGGCAAGCAATAATAACTGAATTAAACGACTTTAAAATTTTCTATACACACACACATGAAAATAGTCATTTTGACACACGAAGTGCGAAGACCATAGAAAAACAACATAGATATTTTTACCACACAAAATTAAGTGTTGCCATTAAACAATAATATCATCGAACATACCTTATAAATCGAACAAGTTTTCTTCGTCCGTTGTATCCCTGTCAAACTCGTCTAATGTCTTAAACCAAAAGTATGAAAATTCGTAGTCTTAAAAATGCGTAACCTAACCTAACCTAACGCTAGGTTTGTGTAACATGGTTTGTGCCCCTTTATACCGCCTGCTCGCGTCACAGCAAAAAAACATCCCTGTTTTCAAGTAGTTTAGCGGCTACGCTAGGTTTGTGTAACATGGTTTGTACCCCTTTATACCGCCTGCTCGCGTCACGGCAAAAAACATCCCTGTTTTCAAGTAGTTTAGCGGCTACGCTAGGTTTGTGTAACATGGTTTGTGCCCCTTTATACCGCCTGCTCGCGTCACGATAAGCTGGGTTACACGATACGCTCGCGCTACGCTGGGTTTATGTAACATGGTTTGTGATACAAAAGTGAGTAAAATTTATTAAAAATAAGTACTTAAAATTTAAACATGTTATTTTACGTTATTGATATTACTGCTTAATGGCAACACTTAATTTTGTGTGGTAAAAAAAAAACATCTATGTTATCTTGTTTTTCTATGGTCTTCGCACTTCGTGTGTCAAAATGACTATTTTCATGTGTGTGTGTATAGAAAATTTTAAAGTCGTTTAATTCAGTTATTATTGCTTGCCGCCGCCTAATTCTTTCAGATTCGGATTCCCCGGCCCATAGTTAGTATAAAAATGACTAGTTTGATTTTCTAGGAAACAAAATGCTTCCAAAATGGCTATTTTTCTGTAGGTGTATAAAAATTTTTAAAGTCGTGTAATTCAGTTAATATTGTTTGCCGCCACCTAATTCTTTCAGATTCGGATTCCCCGACCCCAAATTAGTATAAAAATAATTAGTTTGATTTTCTAGGAATTTCGCCCCTAAACCGAAATTTAGCCGAAAATTGCGACGGGCTTCCACCCAGGCTTCACGAGTTCAATTCCTCGGCTGGCTAAGTCCCCCATCATTGCACAAGCAACATCTTCCGCTTTTAATATTGTCAATACTCTTACTCAATTTGGGAAGCGGGTGTGGGTACCGCCGCCCCGGGAACCATTTATTGGATAACCAACACCTCTGCCATCCCCCCTGGTCACCCCAAGTGGTTTGCTATGTTTGATGACTTAGCAGGAGTGCCCGGGTTCATGGGGTCAGGTCTTGGTGGCCGATGCGTCTGCCCACCTGACATGTGTTGGGCAGGATCGAGAGAGACTAGTTGAGGGAAGTCTTTTATCCTCTCCAGCCGGAATCTCTCGACCCTCTCACGCAGTGCGGTTGGAGGGATGGATTCATACATCTTTCACTCCTGGACACACCCCCAGATTCCAACCCACCCGTCATACCTATTTCCTTCCCAGAACTTCCTCTTCTTCCTTTCCTTAAAAAAAACCCTCCACACAGGATCCCCTAAGATGACATAGGCCCTGAGGGAAATTATTTTCCTCAGGGTCTCCTGTGTGGAGATAAGCTCCAAAAAAAAGGTCATAACCCAAGAATGTTTGTATATCATTTAAAAAGATAAACAGTTTCATTTAATGTAAGGAATGTTTATCTAAAGGTACGAAATAGACATTCGTGTACGAATGAGACAGCACGATTATGCCGAAATACAAATGGCATATCTGCTCTGTATCTCGTTTTTTACATTATTAGCTTTCAAAATGGCAACTTGTATCTAGTGCAAATAATAAACAGTTTATATTCTACCCACAAGAGTATTTTACTCCACGAGCAATCGACACAATAGTAGCGACAAATGATTTAACATTTATAAGTTCGTGTTTATTCGACGACAAGTATTATAATGAATATATTAGTTTGTATGTAGTAGAACAATTTTGAAATAAATTAACTATAAGCTAATGAACTTACATAATTTTCTAGTTTGTATTTCAATTTCTTAATTTGTTTCTTCCTTTTGATAAGACATTTTTCCAGGTAAAGAAAAAACTGTGCAATCTCCGGTTTGTGTCTAAACTCTTTCTTCAATCGGTGTAAAGTAAACCGTCTTTTGGATCGTTTTTGAGAGGTTGTTTCTTCATTTTCATTATGTTCCTTAGAAACAACTTTACTCTCATTTCCTTCCATACCCAAAACTGCACTATTTAAAAATTGAAGGGAGAATTCGGCGACTGATAAACAGTGTCAGTCAAAGAATTGTGAGGTTATTTATCTGTCAAAACTCTGTTGTTATTAAGTTGCGAGTGTTGCAACAACACAAAATGAAACAAGCACTACCGGTGTCAATAAATAATATAGTACCTACCTTACAACAAAGTACATCCAGGGCTGGGCAAAATACATGCTTTGCTGTAATTGAAATACAAATTACAAAATACTTTTTCGCATGTATTTAAAATACGAAATACAAAATACTTTCAAGTCATGTATTTGAAATACAAAATACAAAATACTGTATTTTAACCATTTTTTAATTTCAAATACAAAATACAAATTACAAAATACAAAATACATTTGGTTTTGGTAGAACCTTTGGTTGCAATAAATTGTCGAAAGTGCCCATATCTAAGGGTGCGTTTCCAAAGAAGCAAAGCTGAGCGAGTGAAACAGAGACGTGCAAAAATTGACCAATTATATTGCTCAGAAGACACATCTCGTCTCCGCTCCACTTGTAAAGTTTTGTGGTATAGGACTTAGGTGTTAGATAATAATAATTATTATTATAATAACACTAGCTGGTTCCCGGCAAGCGTTGCAATGCCATATTCAAAGAAATAAATTGTTTATCCCTGCATGTTCTTTCCCCTGCGTCCCCGTTCCCCTCCCGCATCCCCTTCCCCTCCCGCATCCCCTTCCCTTCCCGCGTTCCCTTTCCTACCCCCCGCCTACCCTCTCCCCTCTCCCATTCCCCTGTCCCGCCAATCCCCCTCCCGTGTTCCATATATTCAGTCCCAGTACATTCAGTTTTCCAACAACTCATGTGCCAGCTTTACAATTTTTTTATTCAAATTTTAATTTTTCACATATTACAAATATTCATTTTTGTATATTATAAGAACAATCAATCAAATCTGGTACCTAACTAAGGTACCTATTTAAAATATCTGTATTTAAAAAAAATCCATAGAAAATTCTTTTGTTACAAAAATAAAGACCTGCCTGCTTAATTCAATTTCATCAAACGCGCGAAATGTCAAACATGCGAAGTTAAAATAGCAGTCAAATTTTCTGAAATTATCCAATTTTCTGCGTAATTTTCTTATTTTTCTTTCCGTAAGAACCTTCTACAAAGTATTAGAAAAGTTTAAAAAAATGAATGAAATAGGTTAAGTCGTTCTGAAGTTATGGCGTGACCAAGGGAAACAAGGATTCATTTTTATATACATAGATGACATTTGTTTAGCGCATTTTTGTGTTATTTCGCTCTCAAGTGCGCTCTATAGTAATTAACTTAAAAATAATCTAGTATACGGTCAAATTATTCCTATAGTGCTTGATATAATACTATGATACAAAAATGTACACCACAAAGCAATGTCAAGTTTAATATAATTTGATACAAAATGTACAATAACAGTGCTATTAATTATACAGCACAAGACAATAATAATAATTAGCATGACATAAAAAAAGGTACAGCCCATTATACAGCAATGATAAGATAACTACAAATAATCATTAGTAAGAGTGTTATAGCACAGGATAATAGGACAATAGTACGGGATCCTAACGGTTTTAGTCTATAAACTATCTATGTCAGTTTATTTTTCATTATCATCATTGAGGTCGCTAAATGTATTTGAAAATGTATTTTGAAGCCATAAGTATTTGAAATACAAATTACAAAATACCTCAGCTGCAGGTAATTGAAATACCAATTACAAAATACATTTTTAGGAAGTAATTGAAATACAAATACAAAATACGTATTTGTATTTCAAATACGTATTTCAATTACAAGTATTTCAAATACTGCCCAGCCCTGAGTACATCATACTTTTCTGACCTCCGTGGTCGAGCGGATATCCTCGAATACGAAAGACTCCAGATACTAATATCTACAGCCTGTATGTCGGACGAATATCTACAGCTCATATGTTGAACTAATAGTGAACTTCAGAGTGTTGACTAATATCTACAGAGCGTAGGTTGGACTAATCAGCTAAATGTGTCCAATAATCCGATATTAGGGATTTTTACATACATACTTACATAAATTAAGTTTTTTAAACTGCATACGCAATATTACGTTATTCCAATATGCTATACATAATTGCAAATCCAACCTCTGCCAGTGCTGTAGATATTCGTCAACACTTTGGTTCTCATAGATATTAATCAACAGTTTGAGCTGTAGATATTCGTCAACACTTTGATTCTCATAGATATTAGTTCGATTTTTTCAGTTTTTGGAATTCCTGTAGATATTAGTAGACGCCTCCCTACGAAACGGTATCGCGGAAGTTCAAATCCGAGTGGTCAATGAATTTTATTATTATTATTTCGCTTTTAAAACAGATATTTAGTATATTTGTGGTACATTCTGGAGTGGTAGATACTCTCAGTATAGCCTTGGTGAAAAACCACCTATACGAATCGAAACGCTGCTCGAAGTGAATTGATCAATGTTTGGTCAATTGGGTCTGAATACCCAGGTGCTACCCAACTTTTCTCTCCCCACTCCATTCAGATTAACAGCTTATCCCAATTGGCAATAAGTCCAAATGAGTCCAACTAAAAACCCCATGGTCAGTAGGAAGATAGTCTTGATTTTTTTAAATAAAGGTCTTTAATTCTCAGACAACCATAGGTGTAGGCATAATCGAACTTTTTTATTATAATTTTCTTGCCTCAGAATGTCATTTTATTACTTATTCCACATTGTTAGCCAATCAAAATGAGGTTACTATTACAGAATAACCTTTTTGAAATCACATCCTTTGTTACATGGATACTTTTCATCACCATGTGGTAGATTGACTTGACAGGTTATTTTCAAAATAACTTTAGCAATTCATCAAATATTTTAAATTTCACATTCTGTGTAAGTTGTTAGGGAACATACCCAGTGACCAATTTTTTTGCCATTTTTTATCCCCCCCCCAGTGACCATAAACCTAAGCAATCCGTAGCTCATTTGTACCAAGCGTGGTATTTTGAAGACCCCTCCCTCCCCCCGAACAGGTCACGTAGTATGGGTAAGTTCCCTTATTATATCATTATAGGCCAGTTGCTTCGTAAAACTGAATAATCACAGAACATGACTTGAATCACAGAACATGCTTGACGACCTCCATAGTCCAGTGGCTAAGACTCTTGACTCACATTCCGGAGGTCGCGGGTTCGAACCCGGCATGCGCAAATAAATTTTATTTGATTAATTTGTGTTATTTCACAATTAATTCATTTAAAATAATGTATAGTATATTTGCGGCATGTTCCAGAGTGGAAGATACTATCAGTATCGCCCTGGTGTAAGACCACCATTCAGAATTGAAACGTTGCTTGAAAATGGCTTTAGCCGTGTTTAGTGACCAGATCTGAATAGCCAGGTACTTCCCAACCTTCCTCTTCCCACCTCCTTCCCCTCCCCGCTACCTTCAGCCTCACAACATACCCCAATTGGGGATGCCATAGTCTCACTGGCTCCAGACGGGAGCAGTTGAGATTCTTGTGCGGTATTCACTGTAAAAAAAAAAAAAAACATGAAAATTAATAAATATTTTGATGAATTGTTAAAATTTTCTTAAACAACCCATTTTGGGAAGCAGGAATGGATACCGCCGCTCCGGGAGCCTATATTGGATAACCAACACCTCTGCCATAAATCACCCCAAGTGGTTTGCTACATTTGGTGACTTAGCAGGGGTGCCCGGGGTAAGGTTTGTCAAGGTCTTGGAGGCGCATGACCGGGACACTGAACCCCAGACTCCTACCCACCCCTTAAACCAACGATACTCAACCTTTTTTGTCTTCGGGCCACATACGTATACCTACTTGTAAAGTTACACGGGCCGCAACACTATACTGGTATGATGAAAAAAAATCTTGAAACACCCCATTTACCCCCCCCCCCCCCCCCTCCCCCGAAATATTATTCTTCCCATTTGTCTTGAAATGCTCTTTTTGTCAGACATTTTTCGATTTCATTATGGGTAATTATTAAATTAATCTGTAATCCCGCCATTATGGATAATCAAATTATAACAAAATACTTTATAAGGCAGCCAAAAATGCTGTTATAGTTTGCAAGTAAGTACCTGACTACTAGTGCATCGTTTTAAACAGTTGTTATACAATATTAACCAGTTTTTATGCATTATAATTGAATTGGTGGTTTCTGGAAACGGCTATTTTATTAATAAATTATTTGCGCACATACTTTTTTGTCAAATAATTGCTTTTTGGGAACAAATGTAGCGTGCAGTGCAGCGTGTTGTTGACAGTGCAATGTCAGCAACACGCTAATACCAGATCTGATTAGGACTATAATGACAATCCTCTTCGGTTGTCACTATCTGTGCGTCAAAATCGAAACGAATCTCAAAATATACGAAATTTAGAATGATAGAATTTTTTAAAATCATCTGCCTGATAAAAATGTGTTTAGGGCCGCACATAAAAGCTTGGCGGGCCGCAGGTTGAGTATGGTTGCCTTAAACCCTTTTCCTTCCCAGAACTCTCCTCTCCTTCCTTTCCTTAAAAAACCCTCCACATAGCATCCACAAAGATGACATAGGCACCGAGGGAAATTATTTTCCTCAGGGTCTCCTGTGTGCTCACATAAAAAAAAATTCCTTAATGGAAGGGACATGCTGGTATATGAAAGACATTTCACAAGCCTGTAAAATAAGTGTGCATCTGGTATCACCAGAATAAATGTGAAATTTTCAAGGCGTAAAAAAGAAGAATTACATCTCTTATCAGCTATTTGACAACCACTGAAAGAATCGCCATTAATTCGCTCATGCCAGGATTTAAACCTCTGGATTTATAATAGAGGATGTTAACCACTTGATCGTGGGCATCACCAAACATATAACATTGCTATCTGCAGCAATGGATTTATTACTCCCGTCCAAAGCCAATTAAAATATATAATGAATAAGGAGAAATAAAAAAGAACAGTGGATAATATATATTTTAAAACTTTATTTATCAAAATAAATTATAATTTTATGTCATTATTCCAAAATTTTCTCCCATAGTCAGCCCCTCGGTTGGTTTCTGAAACAAAACAAGACGACAGTTAGTTTTTGCATCATAAAACAAATTGAATGGAAAAGATGGGATATACTGTGTGCCATGGTAAATAAAAACTATATCTTCTTTGAAACTCGAAGGAAGACTACGTTTTTACTTACTATGGCAGAATAAATCATTTGTGGCCAGACTAGCGTAGCATATCCCATTTGGACATAAAGATAGAGGTCCCGAGACAGCGTTTAGCCAGTGCGGCTCTTTTATCTACTTCCATAGCACCGCCCACACCATCCCCGGCTGCCAGGGCGTCACCCCCGAAGGGGGGCGCCCTGGAAACCTAGGAGGGGCACGTGTTGTGCTGGAAGATATATTGTGACATTTTTAAAACAAATCAACCATAGTGAACAAGATTAAATAAAGGGACTTTTAAATGGTTTGAACATGTGCAGCGAATGAAAGAAGACGGGAGTGTGGGAGAATACATAATATGAAAGTGAATGGTAGAAGTAGGTGACACCTGAGGAAAACACAATAAGACCAAGTCACAAATATTTGAGTCAGTTCATATCAAGAGCCTGAATAACAGAAAAATATTTACGAGACAATGCGTAAATATGAATGAATCGAGGAGTGTGAACCAAGACAAGTTGTGGGGCGGCCGATCCTCTCTGCCTACCCCTCCAGAAACAGCACGATGAACAGTTACAAATCATAAACAGGTGACAGCTTTTGATTACTTTAAAACAGGCACATTAAATAACTATACTATTGACTTACCACTCATTATTAGTATTGGGGTTTGTGTGAGAGAGAAGGCTGCCTTTGGAGAATTTTTCAGACATCTGGAATGAAAAAAATACAAAACTTATTACTTGCGCAAAGCAAAGTTCGGCGATCTTCAAATGAACTGAATTATTCAGAGAATTTTAGGTTTGTCCGCATGTGAGGGTTCAGAACAGGTCTGTGAATTTTTTCATCATTAAAAGTGTTACCTAATAGGAATTTAATGCAAATTTGTCTAAATTCTACTTACATCATCTTGCAAGTGCTACATCTGGAAGTTAAATTGACCCATCCATCTACACCGCAATCTGAAAACAAAATATAAAACATTAGTATTGCTATTTCATGAAAAATAAAATTTGTAAAGGAATAATAGTACAATCAGATATTACATGATCCGCACGTGAGGGTTCAGAACAGGTCTGTGAATTTCTCATCATTTAAAATGAATGAATAGACAAAAACATACACATACAATAGAAACAAAGGAGATGTACCATGAACCCTTTATTAACATGTAATCGCCGTTCACCCATATTATTACTGCAAATAGCATCTACTCAGTGACACTTCGCCTTTGTTTCCATCTATCCACCAAATACGTAACTTTCATTGCATAGCAGCTTTGATAGTCTGTGCAGTTTAACGGTAACTAGTCTACAGTCGGCACTATTTTAAACCTATGTCTCCCTTTGTTACTATTATCTATGGAAGCATAACATAAGTTAGTTTTAATTCAAATTATGCTTACCATTTAAAAGAAAATACTTTGGAAGGATGATTCTTTCGTCTCGCGTAGTGTAAACATTTGACAATCCTAAAAAAGAAATACATAACTTAGTTACATGAAAGCGTACAGTTTTTGAAGTAATCATTTAAAAATTTTAGTGAATAAAATCAGATATTACACAATCCGCACGTGAGGGTTCAGAACAGGTCTGTGAATTTCTCATCATATAAAAAAACCTATAATTGAAAGAATTAAAGACAATTGTTACTCACATTATTTCAATGATCAAAAGAATGCAACTGAAATCCTTCTGAGACGTTCTGAAAATAAAACAGGAAATTTTATTTACTATTCATTAAAAAAATTGACAAACAAATTAATGTTAAGATTTTAATCAGATATTACATGATCCGCATGTGAGGGTTCAGAACAGGTCTGTGAATTTCTCATCATATAAAAAAAGTTTAACTTTCAATGAAAGTCTAATCAACACCTAGGCCCAGTTTTATGGGGGTGAGGTTTGTCCAGGTCTTGGCAGCCTGTGCATCTGCCCACCTATCATGTGGTGGGCAGGATCGAGACTGGTTGAGGGAGGTCTTTTATCCTCTCCAGCCAGAATCTCTCAGCTCATCGCCTTGCACTGCGGTTGAAGGGATGGATTCATACGTTTGTCGCTCCTGGACAAATTGACCTCCAGATTCCTGCCCACCCCTCATACATATTTCCTTCCCAGAACTTCCTCTCCTTTCTTTTCTTTAAAAAAAAACTCTCCACACAGCATCCCCTAAGATGACATAGGCCCTGGGGGAAATTATTTTCCTCAGGGCCTACTGTGTGGAGTTAAATGTAAAATAAAAAGTTGGTTCACACAAATCCATGTGTGACTAAAGTCATCAAACGGCCATTCTGCACACCATTTTTTTTGACAATTGAAAGGTTCCAGTTAAATACAGATTCTAGGTCCGTTTCAGCTTTTGAACAAATTGTAATCAGCAGAAGAGAACAACAACCGTTGTCGGGATCGTCAGTTGTGTTAAGCTTGTTAGTTTATTGCAATAGAGTATTGTACTTACAATATTAAATTTGTTATTTGGTAACTTCAGGAGGACTTGCAGATTTCAGAAAATGGTTCTCCACAATGCAAACTCTGTAACAAAAAATTGAGATTAGAGAATGTGAAGCATTTTACAAGATTATTACATTGTTTAAATGTTCATCAGTCCTGTTGAGCTTTGACAACCATCACGGTTCTGTCTGGATAATAGAATTATATCATCATTATAAATACAAATAAACTTATTTTTCATTTTTAACTTTATGAGTAAAACCTCAAATTGTAATATTTAAATAAATGAAGACAATGTAAGCAAAACTCAGTCGAAAATCTGGAAACAGAAAAATCAGAAAAACATATTGACACCTCTGGGACTTGAACCCAGGACCTCTTGCTTTCCGGGCAAAAACTTATTTTTCATCATAACAAATAGAAATTAATGTTTTACCTTTTTGCAGAAGTTTCGATGATAGGGTATGTTTTTTTTCATCAATACCATCTCTACATATTATAAATTTAAGTTTTCCGCCACGTCTGTCTGTTCGCAGAGGAGAACGTGTGTATGTGGTGGACGAGCGGGCTGGCAAGGGGGCGGTGTGGATTCGATTTGTATGCAAATGAACAGATGGCAATGTGAGTTAATTTATCACTTGGTTATAAAGGTTGGGTAACCAACCATCCAGTGATGGCGTTGTGTTTCGTTAGCCTGTCCGTTTAGCATGTCCGGGTCAGGTAGTCTGTAATAAAATAAAATGCCTTGAAAATATGAACAATACATGTATTCATAGTAAAAATAATTAAAATGTTCATCAGTCCTGTTGAGCTTTGACAACCATCACGGTTCTGTCTGGATATAAGAATTTTATCATCATGTTTGTAAAAAAAAAAAGAAACTAATTTTTTAATTTAAATAAAACAAAAGTTGCAATATTTTTATTTACCTTATTATTACTGAATGTAGAATATGCAGTTTTTTTAAGATTTCTTTTGTGTTGATATCTGAAATAAAATGATTGTTATTAGTACAAAATATTTCAGTTGGGATATTTATCAAAAATGGGATAATTCATCAGTCCTGTTGAGCTTTGACAACCATCACGGTTCTGTCTGGATATAAGAATATGATCATCATAAAATTGGGAAAATACATTTTTAACCCGTCTGCTTGTTTAGGAATAAATACATCCCAAAACATGTAATTGCATTATACTTTCATAAGACCAAAAACGTCCCGAGCGACCTTACTTTTTAAAAGCTATATATCTCTCTTCCTATCATACAAACATATGTATTTTTTCTTTTAACCAGAAAGAGAACAAAATTATGCTTCTTATTGTCTTTGAAATATGAAAGCTATCTTGCATAGATATTTTGCAATCTCGATTCAAAGTGACGGTTTCAGAATTTTTTTCAGAATCCATAGCTTCCGGATTGTGAGGTGTGAATATATTGAACCAAGCAGACGGGTTAACCAGTCCTTTGGACATTTTGCAGTTAGCAAAGTAGTGAGCAAGAAAAACATTACAAATGAGAATGGTTTTTTAAACAAGACTTATTACAAAAAAAAATATTGTTATATTATTTACCTCTTATAAATTTTCTTATATTGACCCAGCCAATTCGTATTTTACCCAGGGGTTCATCTTTCTGCAAAATAAAAATAATACACTATTAGTAAAAAGAAAATTTCATAATTTATAAATTCAATGTGTTTTGAATTCATCAGTCCTGTTGAGCTTTGACAACCATCATGGTTCTGTCTGGATATAAGAATGTGATCATCATAAAATACTTAATATTTACAAGGAAAAATAGCTCCATTAAGCTGGGTCCACACATGTTCTTTTGTCTGTTCCGTTCCTTCGTTCCGTATCAGCGTCGCGATCAAGAACGCTAGTTTGGACGCCCGTTCGGAACGGTACGGTGTTACGGAGGGACGTTACGGGTAGGGGTACGCCCCGATCCATCGGGAGTCGGTTTTTACGGCCCGTTCAAAGGCGATACGATACGGGTATGCGCCAGTCTGGACGCGATCGCGGCATGCACAGGTCGTTCTCTCTGTCGCTACCCGGATCAGGAGAAATGCAGTGGGATAATGAAAATATTGTAAAGCTTATCGATGGGTATAGGGCCAGGGAAGTTCTGTGGGATCCCGGAAACAGGAATTATTTTAACCTCTCTAATAACCTATTTTGCATACAAGGTGTGACATTGAAAACTGTCAACATATGAACATTTTGTTGTTATTCACGATTTTGACTAAAAGCGTCATAAATCACGTTTTGGGAAACGTAGCCTCATTCTAAAAACTGTTTTGGAAAGATTATGAAATGCACTATCACATTATATTATTATAAACAAATATTTGCCCTTCTAAATATATTTTTTTTTTATGAAAACATCAAAAATATTAAAAAATCGCTTACCATTATTCAAAGCCTTGAAAATGAACTTTTTTCTGCAGTAACGTAAAAAAATAACAGTTTATTTATTGTAGAAAGATATTTTAAAACTTTTTGTCACCTCAAAATATTATCCGTCCAAACTAAAATATTTAAAAAAAAATCTTTTATGTAACACAAATTAATGCAATTTTCGAACTTTCACAAAACACAGAGCAAATCAAATAATTTTATTTCAATTATTATAAAACGTAATTACAACGGCAATCGATTTCAACAGATGCATTATGGTCGGATGTATGCGAATATATGCATTATTATTCATTATAACACAAATCAATGTATTTTTTGACAAAAATTCACGGTAACCTAAAAATCTGGACACATTTATAATGTCGTGAATTCACACTAAAACTAACCATTTGGTTGTTATTTTTACACTAAAACGTTAGTAAACAGGACGAATTATATACAATTGTTGAAATCTTCTGAAAATTTTTAAATATTGACTTTGTAATTAGAACGCAAATAATGATAAATTGCGCGCCAAACTATGAAAAAAACTGACAACAAGACGTCTTGTTTAGAATGGAGTGAAGTTAGCTGCAGTTCGTAGGGATGGGGTCACTTTTGTAGTTGAGAAACAGTTCCAAAGAAATATTTTATTTCAAATTTATAGTCAGTTATTGAATATAGGTAGACAAAAATAAAAACATATGATATATACACTATACAGGTATATATTTTTTTATTATAAAATGGCAACAATTGTAAACAAAAAAGTAAAATAATATTTTATTCATATTATATTTTGGAAATCATACATTATGGAATTCATTTAACATTTTTTTAAATGTACAACTATTTTAAATGTATCCTCTTCTTTCACATTTAAATAATACAAAAAAAAACACGTTACGACGCCACGTTAGAAGTGAAACTTGTGGAACTCGTTCGACATTTTTTTCCAGTACGAATATTTTAAATGTAACAATGTTTTAAAAAACACGTTACGCCACGCCACGTTAGAAGTGAAACTTGTGGAATTCATTCAAGACCAGGCCTCTCCCTCTCCGACAGCACATCGTCCCCTCACCCCGCTATGCCCTCCACGTCACCCTCCACGTCGCCTTCCATGGCTCCCGCGTACAGCTGTTGGGACAGGTAGCGGCTGCAGAAACTGGAAATCTGAAAGTATAAGAATAGGACACAGATAAGAATGGTCCTGTATATTTCTAAAAGTGTGAATGGTAGAAGTCGGAGACACCCAAGGAAGACATGGCATGATCAAGTTAATCAGGTACTTGAGTCGGGCCATGTCAAGAGTCAAAATAATAGAAGAGTTTGAATGTATGAGATGATGTATGAATGTGATTGAGGCAAGGAGTGTGTGCCAAGACCGAGTTGTTTGGCGGTCCGTCTTCTTTGCCTACCACTGCGGGGAAACGGCGTGATGGTTACTTAGTTATAAAATGTGTAAAAATGCATTCTGTTGGCCATAAGTTGTTATAATAGTTTATCTAGTAGGAGTAAGATAGATTGTAGAAATATACTATAAATTTGTACAGAGCCCTTGAGGTGATTTCTCACAAAAAACGGCGCTATACAAGTCATCCAAATATTATTATTATTATCATGGACAAATGCTGCAAAATATAAATACGAATGTATTTGTATATATATAATAATGTATATACCTTCTATGTGACTACCGCTTGCTTCTCTATCACTGTCAGTCTGCTCCATCGATTCTAAAAATATAATGCAAAACTATTACACAACGCAAACACACACTACTTGTATAAGGGAACGTACCCATACTACGTGACCAATTTTTTGCAACTTTTAACCCCCCCCCCCCCCCCCCGGTGACCAAAATCCTAAGCAAACCGCCGCTCATTTGTTCCAAGCGTGACATCTTGAAGACCCCCCCCCCCCCCGAAGAGGTCACGTAGTATGGGTACGTTCCCTAATATGATGTAAAGACAGCACAATATAAATAAAATTATATAGATATTATGTATATATTTATTTATTACAATGTATATACCTTCTACATGTCCACCGCTCTTCTCCGCTCGAAAAAAACGAAGAAGTCTGAAAAAAAATTGAAAAACATTTTATTTTATTGGCGGAATAAAAAAATAAACATTACACAAAGTATTGATTTTAATTATATAAATCACCTCGTCAATTGTCTCTCTTGGGTCCTCCAAGTCGGATTCGTTGGCCTCAATCAACCGCCCAAAGCTGCTGTTGTTGCTATCATTATCAGCTCCAGTGGAAATCAACTCATCGTCGTCATACTCTGACTGAAGTTCAACACGAGCCCAAGCTGGCATCGGTTCCGTGGGGTTCCATGATGTGCTATTCGTAGAAAAATTATAATGGTTTACTCAAATATCAGTTCGCAAAGAAAAATTTTCGAATTCGAATATTTCAGAAAAATAGGAAGTTACATCACTAGTGATATCGACATGTCAAAATAATAGAGTTTTACACTCGTAGCCAATATTTCATAAAAACGTTGAAAAATAACAATTTTGTCGTGAAATTACTAATGTTTTTGATAGATATTGCAATAGAATACATGCTTTTATGAAAATATACAATTTCAAGCGGTAATGGTGGACATTTTTTACGGAAGAGTCCATTCAACGCGATGAAAAATTCGAACCACATGAAAGTGTGCTGTAAAATAACGATTTTTACAAGAAGAAACACTTCAAACCAACTAAATATATGATGAAAGAGTGGCAAATATATATCTCAACAATATGATAAATACTTACTTTTCCATTTTACGATGGTTTTTGTCGAAACAGTCAAAATGTCAGAACTGGGCGGGTACCGATTTCACACAAATGTTCGTTATGAAAGATTGACGTTCAATTGGGCATAGAAAAATAATTTCTATGTTCCATAGATATTTTTGAATACAGACACGTAGCGTTGTTCATTATCGATATTCCGTTTTTTATTCCATGGTAATCCGTGAACTAGTGATGCAAATAAATAATTTTTTGTAAAAACTCGCGCGTTTACGTCAAAACACGCTCTAATGTCTTGACGGCTATTGTTATATTTTCGTCTTTTGACGCTCTAATGTCTTTACTGGTTAATAAAAATATAAAGCAAGAGGCATGGGAGGAACTATCTATCGAAATGGAGTGTGGTATCGACGATATGAATAAGATGGATGCTTTATTGTCTGGGTTGCGCCGGGAGAAAATGAAGATGAAAATTATTAAATTTGTTCATAAATTTTTGTTTTTTTTTCTCGTTATAATATTGTGAATAACAATGAAGGACGCGCAAGCAATCGTCAAATTCTCAAACACTTCCGCAGTCGACGACATGCTGGGAGGGAATGGAATGAACACGCGATGATGCCGATGATCGCAGCGACGTTACGGAAGTACGGGCTATTTTTACTTGCGTCCAGAGTTTTTGATACGGAACGGAGGTACAGAACGGAGGAACGGAACGGACAAAAGAACATGTGTGGACCCAGCTTTACAAAAAGAGCTTTTATAATTCTTTTAAGTGGTGTTAAAAAAAAACTTTACCGACATTTTCTTTAGTGTTGCAATTAATATTGTGAAATTGACTCGCAAACAAACTGTTTTAATGAATAAAAAAAATGAAACACTAAAAAAATCTTGCATCAATAAAATTCCCAATTTCCATCGCTTGTAAATACAAAAATAATGCAATGAAATAAATCAAAATAATTACATTTAAAATGGTCAGTAGCGGCATCATTCATCCTAGGAGAATTCTTTTTTCATCATCTGTAAAATAATTAACATTCATTAGTAATTTGTTGTGTTATTCAAAACAAATTAAACTACATTTCTATTTTCATCAGTCCTGTTGAGCTTTGACAACCATCATGGTTCTATCTGGATATAAGAATTTGATCATCATAACAGAGCATAATATAAAACAAATACTATTACAAATATTCTCACCTTTTCTAGTTGTGTCAAATGTTCGTAGTACGGGTGGGGACTTTCATTCTTCAACTGTAAAATAAAACATTTAAATTAGAAAATGCGACAAGATCAAAATTTATAAACACTAAAAAAGAGAATTCAGGAATCAAGTATCAACAATATTTTTTTCTGATCAGGTCTGTGATTAATATATATCATCATTAAAATAAGTATTTAAAAAATCTATAAAACATTATAGAATGTACCTTTATTAAAAAATGTTCATCCATTAATGCTGGGAAGATGCTGTATTGATATTGTGACTTCAAAGGAAAAACCTATAATAAAATAATCGCAAATTAGTAACTTGAAAACAGACGAGAAATTTTAATTATTAAAGACATTGGAAAAAATCAGATATTACATGATCCGCACGTGAGGGTTCAGAACAGGTCTGTGAATTTCTCATCATATAAAATACATAATTTGTAAGAAAATATTATATGATTTATCAAAATTGTTTACCTTTTCCTGAATAGGATTCTCCGTCAAGTTTTGTTGTAATGTTTGTTTCAGCAAATAACAATGTTGAAGATCCTAAAAAAATCATATAAATTAATTACGTGAAATCATAATTATTTGAATAACAATTTAATAAACAAAAAAAATCAGATATTACATGATCCGCACGTGAGGGTTCAGAACAGGTCTGTGAATTTCTCATCATATAAAAATAAAAAATAACTTAACAAGCCAAAATATTTTTACTCACATTGTCAAATTTTTTATGTCATTTTTAAGACGATTCCAGTAATAGAATGCAGCTGGAATCCAGTTGTGTTCTGTAAGTAAATATGTACATAGAAAGTTGTAAAATCTGTGAATTTTGATTATTATTCAATGAGCCAAATTTAATTTTTTACAGATATAACTTACACTTTTTCTAAATTTTGTATCTAGGATTGTGGCAGTCTGAAATTGAAAAAATATGTTTTACAAAAATACCCAAGTTTTAGTCACATAAGATCAATCAGTGATAGATGTTTTTACCTGCCGAGTTTTCCAGGTCCCCTCTTTTGGTTCATCGTAAATAAGTTGATTGCAATATTAGACCATTTGGATTGATGTCATCATCATCACTATTGGATCTACAACCCCTGATGGGTCTTGGCCTCCTCAAGAGTCTTCCTCCACTCATCTCGGTTTTGTGCCAGATTTGGATTGATGTAACTTACCTATACTGATTGCATTATTATTGTATACTGTCAATATAATAACTATGTTTGGGGCAAGGACAGGGTTACGGGAAGTGCGTGCAGAGAGTGCTTGCTACAGAGAGAAGACAGTCTGCCAATGTTTATCACATGTTTATTAACTCCGAGGAGTCGTGTTAAAAAGATATAATATTTCTGTTTTGATGTTTTCTTTAATACAACAGATCAATGTACAAAAGAACAATGTACACCACCATTCGCTTATTAAAATTTAATAAATTAACATTACATTGGCTCTGGTCGTCTGGTGACGCAAGTAAAAGAGATGGTTTAGGCGGCAGATTTGAAGCGATGGTCGGCCAATATATAAGTGTGTCCCGCGCAACTTAACTGCCTTCAAATTATAATAAAAAAGAAATAAAAATATTTGTTACAAGTAAAAACAAATTGTATGTTTCTCGATATATTTGATAATATATAATGTGATATTGAATATAGCGCCGTGTTGCAGTGTTGGTAGGCTGTGTTCAGGCGTTCCTCCGGTGGCAGAAGAGGTGGCTGGGAACTCGTACAATTTGATTGGAATAATGTTTACTAGGGCAGAAGGAACGAGCATTTACAGCTTGTCCAGATACTGCGCCAAGTCTGGGAGTCCCTCCTTCAGTCCCTTCCTCTTCCTGATGTCCTGCACCACCTGCCAGGGTTTGGTTCCCACATCAGCCGGGTCTCCGGGCAACACCTGCCAGTGGTCGAACACGCACTGGGGGAAGGCCTGTCCTCCTGTGTTGGAGCGAAGGTCGGCGGTGAAGCCAAACGACTCGTTGACGGGCAAGTAGGCCTTGACCACGAACATGGGGGTTCCTGTCACCTGCATCTCCTCGAACACGTGTCCTCGGCGACGATTGAGGACTCCGTAGATACCTCCCACGGCAACTTCGGGACACTGGATCTCGCACAAGTACACGGGTTCCATGAGGCGGGGCTGGGCGGTGATGAGGCAAGCGTACAAGCACCGACGGGTGGTGGGGATGATCTGGCCGCCGCCGCGATGGATGGCGTCAGTGTGGAGGGTCACATCATAGATGTTGAACCTGACTCCACGCAGATTCTCCTCGGCCAGCACTCCCTCCTTGGCGGCCCATTGGAAACCAGCTACCATGGAGTCCTTGATCTCGTTCAGGTACTGCACTCCCTTGGTGCAATCCATCAGCACATTGGGGCCGTTGCCGTCGGGACCGAAGCACCAGATCTTACGGGCCTCAGTCACATCGTAGTCGTACTTCTCATTCAGGTAACGGGCGCGAGTCTTGAAGTCATCACGGGGATTCACTTTGCCGTCATCAATGTCTTCAGCCAGACCATCGGGCATGGGCTGCGACCTCATGTACAGACGGTTGTGCTTGTTGGGGGACTTGGACAGACACATCTGGTCGGACTCCTCTCCGACTGTCTCGCGGTATGACACAACGGGGTCGGATTTCTTGATGGGAATGCAAGCGTGGTCTTCTTCCAGATCCTTGAGACAGATCTCAAGATGGAGTTCTCCAGCTCCAGCGATGATGTGCTCGCCGGACTCTTCAATGATGCACTGCACCATAGGATCTGACTTGGCCAGACGCTTAAGACCTTCTACCAACTTGGGAAGATCGGCGGGGTTCTTGGGCTCAACAGCCACTCGCACGACAGGGGACACAGAGAACTTCATGACCTTCATGTTGTGGGCATCCTTGAACGTGGTGATGGTTCCGGTCTTGACGAGGAACTGATCAACTCCGACCAGCCCGCAGATGTTTCCGCAGGGAACATCTTCAATGGCTTCTGTGTAACGTCCCATCATGAGGATGGTGCGCTGAATGGTCTTTTCGCAGGCATCTTCCTTCTTTCCGGGGGTGAAGTTGGGGCCCAGGATACGAGCCTTCTGTCCAGTGGCCACCTGGAAAAAAATCAACCATTATCAGTAAAGGCATGGTTTAACACCAATTAATATTAGCTTTAGGCTGTTATCATATTTACGTGGTGATTGAAACTAAAATCATGCCACGGATTACCCCAGAGATAAGACTATCATTCTAGTAGCACTGGTTCGAGGACATTAAATAATAATGTTAATAATAATGTTGACATGCAGACTTCAATAAAGCACAAGGTCATGAATAATACTTTTTAAGATTGATTAGGTTTTAAATAATATTATCTCCCAGAGTAAATAATAATAATAAAAGTATTGAAATAAGAATTAGAAGAAAGTTATAAAGCTGTCAGAAAGATTTGTGATCATCAAGTTCATGACTCTGTAAAAATGAGTAGTCCTTTTAGCGGCACTGAATGCACACTGATTGTCGGAAAACTCGTGAGATGAGCCATGAGAATTGATCAGCATTTTAATGTCATCATTCAGCTGAGTATGGGACGGGTTATGGTTATATAAGAGAGTAAAAGGAGAATAGAAGGAGGTCATTACCCTTCCGGAGAACACACGTCCGAAGGCGTAGAACCTTCCCTTGTCGGATGTGGGTACCATCTTGGAGATGTACATCATGAGGGGAGCGAGGGGATCGCAGTTCTGGAAAATAAATTTATCAAATTAGCATTAAATTCACTATAAAAAGGGGTCAGACAACTGACAAATAAGTGAGCCTGAAAATTCACTTTTAGCAAGCTGAATATTAGTGATCGTCAATTCAGTAGCTCAATTCATGTGCATTTAGCTTATTGTAAGAAAGTTAATTTTCAAAATATGCCACTATTCAAATAGAATGGTCATCTATAATAATGACGGATGGGTTTTTGTTTTGTACCTTGATGCCAATGGCAGCTTCATCATCATGAGGTCCTTCGTACAGCATCTCCATACGGTACCTCTGGGCAACTACAGGGGATGGCAGATGGATGGCAATCATCTGCAGCAGAGCCTCTCCGGCGGGCAACCAGGTGCGCATCACCACCTTCAGGAGGGCCTTGCCGTCCTTATCCTTGTCCTCGTGCTTGAGGGTGACTCCGATCTTCACCAACAGCTGCTCAACCTCTTCCTTGCGGTAGTTCATGATGGAGTCGAACACCTTGTAGATGGGGTCCAACACGTACATGCAGAAGGAGCGCTTGTTGTCAGCCTCCTTCATGCGTGCCCACTTCTTTGTCTTTCCGTTGAAGAAGTTCTCTCCCCACAGCCTGAAATGTTGCAAAACATTGTTATAGTAATAGGTAAAATAATTTCACGAGGGATTTTCACGATGCGCATTGGCGATGGGGATAATTGAAGTGTTGAAAAAGCAACTGCAAATAAAAAAATTTCAAGAGACCGGAAAACAAACAACACTTTACAGTAGTCATTTTTTGGTTTTCAAGAGATAAACAAAAAGCATGAAAAATTGTTAAATGGAAACCTTTATTAGGGATTTCTGTGATCAAATGACATTTTGAGTTTTCCATCAGATACAAAGTCAGAATATGTACATGACATATATTGAATAATTGAAACAATCTGCTAACTGAATGTTGTCCATTTGACTATTAACCTCTTATTGGCCGGAGACGCGCGCGCCTATTGCGAAAATTTTTAACAAAAAATGTTTGTCTGCGATTTTGGACCTTCTATGTACAGAATTTGTATGAAGAACAAGGTCAGAATCGCTTGCGCTAACATTACCCCATAAGTTGGGTAAAAATTTCATTCACCTTGCAACCCCAAATTATTTTTAAACAATTTTATCTGTGGCATAGAAATGTCATTTTTGCCGCAAATTTTAGCTGTCAAAATTGATGCGTGTTCCTCGACTAAAACATCGTAAAACCTATTAATTTACAAAATTAACGCAAGTAATGTTGTTTTGGTACATAGTTTATTGTTCTAGGAACGTGTTTCAGTCAATAAAATATACGATAGCTCAAAACTAATCCACAAAACATTCAATTCAAAATTCAAAGTGGTGCTTTTTTAGTGAATTTTCTTGAAATGGCCTGGCCTTTAAGAGGTTAACATAATTTTGGTAGCAATGAATTCGTAATACAAAGCAGGCTAGTTTAGTTAGTTGATAATAGCGATGAAATGATTACTCACTTGTTCATTAGCTTGACAACGTCGATCTTGAACTTCTCGGCGTACATCTCTGAGAACTGCTTGAGGGTGAAGGCCCATCCGTGCAGTCCGGATCCGAAACCGACGGATCCCTTGCTGGGGTCCACCCTGACCTCTCCCATGGGTCCGGCGTCGTCGCTGTAGGTGGCGATGATGACGTTGATGTTCTCAACAATGCGCTGGAAGGTCTGGTAGAGTTCCTCAGAGTCCAGCTGCAGCTCGAGCAGGGCGCGGTCCATCTTGTTCATGAACACAATGGGCTTGATCCTCTCGGCGATGGCTTGACGCAGGACAGTCTCAGTCTGCACGCACACACCTGCACAATTATATCACATTATTAGTATTAACAAACAGGGGGGAAAAAAAAAAAAAACAGCGGTGCATTTCCTAGGGGCAGATGACTCAAGCGAGTTATGGATACAAATAGGTAATACAAAGCAGCACAACTCCTTGATAGGTCAGCTCTGCCAACGTATAATTTGCACAGCCATGTCTGCCTAATTTGTGCCGACAGAGGACTATTTTCAGCTTGTAACGTCAATTTCATCATAAACTAAAATAAGACTAGATGTCATATTATTCGTTGGGTTATTAGAAATAGTGTATTTGTGGCCATACTGGCGTAGCATATCCCATTTGGACATAAAGATAGAGGTCCCGAGACAGCGTTTAGCCAGCGCGGCTCTTGTATCTACTTCCATAGCACCGCCCACACCATCTCCGGCTGCGGGGCCCCGCCCCGGAAGGGTGGCGCCCCGGAAACCTAGGAGGGGCACGTGTTGTGCTGGAAGATATATTTTTATAACAGAATAGATATTTTAGCCTAGTTGGCAATATAATTAATAATCCATTTGGGATGACAATGCAAATAGTTCAAGATTGCAGTATGTCTGTAACCCAAAAGATGTGACTCATAATTACTTCATTATTATTCAATATATTTCACAGATTTAGTCATTCTAATATTTTGATGCTCTCAGTATTGCCCTGGACAAATATCACCAACATTCTAAATCGAAAAATTGTTTGAAATGGCTTTATAAATGTTTAAATCTGAACCGAATCATCCTCTTCCAATTTCCCCTCAAAACTTACTTCAACCTTTCATAAAAACTGGGGATGTCATAGTTCCACTGACTGCAGTGTTGAAACTATTGTGTAGTATCACAAAATATAAAATAAATTCAATGGTTGTCCTAAAAAAATTAGTTATTTATTTTGTTATACGCCTATAAGGACTGTTACAAAAATGTGATTTGATGATAATTTTGTCAAACGGTAATCATTTAAATAGAACCGATGCAGAAGAATAGTATTATGCTAAAATGATTATTATTGAGGTATTATAGCCTTCTTGTAACTTTATTCCATGCAGTTGACCATTTCTACTACTTCCAAGAAAGCATTGCCAACTGCATTCATTGATTATTTCATGACATTGTGCAACATTTCATTCCATGCAGTTGACCATTTCTACTACTCCCCAGGAAAGCATTGCCAACTGCATTCATTGATTATTTCATGACATTGTGCAACATTTCATTCCATGCAGTTGACCATTTCTACTACTCCCAGGAAAGCATTGCCAACTGCATTCATTGATTATTTCATGATATTGTGCAACATTTCATTCCATGCAGTTGACCATTTCTACTACTCCCAGGAAAGCATTGCCAACTGCATTCATTGATTATTTCATGACATTGTGCAACATTTCATTCCACGCAGTTGACCATTTCTACTACTCCCAGGAAAGCATTGCCAACTGCATTCATTGATTATTTCATGACATTGTGCAACATTTCATTCCACGCAGTTGACCATTTCTACTACTCCCAGGAAAGCATTGCCAACTGCATTCATTGATTATTTCATGACATTGTGCAACATTTCATTCCATGCAGCTGACCATTTCTACTTTCTACCTGGAAAGCATTGCCAACTGCATTCATTGATTATTTCATGACATTGTGTAACATTTCATTCCATGCAGTTGAACATATCTACTACTCCCAAGAAAGCATTGCCAACTGCAACAATTGATTATTTCACGATATTGCGCAACATTTGTTTACACGACAGATCCGACCAGAAGGCATACAAATTACCATCTCAAAAGGATCTCTGCTAGAACATAGATAAAAGTGAGAGAGGTGCTTTAGTTTTGAGACAATGACAAACCACTGAAATTGTTCTTATATATAACCAGACCTTGTTACAGCTAGATAGACAGACAGACAAAAGGGGAACCTAATTAATTACTTTTAAAATAAAATCTCCTTTATCCACAATATCCGACTGCATAGTAAATGTGTAATATTTCGAGTGTTTAAAGTTACCTGAGACGCAGTCCACGACGACAAGGGCTCCATCAGTTACACGGAGAGCGGCGGTGACCTCAGAGGAGAAGTCAACGTGCCCGGGGGAGTCGATCAAGTTGATGAGGAAACCCTTCTCGCTCTTCTCACGCTGGTCGGGGTGAGTGATGAACACGCAATCCTTCTCGTCCAGCTCGAAGTACATGGAGATGGCACTGGAAGACAAGATAAACACATTAAAATAGTGTACAACATCAATTAAGTACCAGTCACGTGCACTCCGTTTGTTGGATTTCTAACACATGGCTCTGAGAATGAAAAATGATCAAGCAGTGGGCATATAATAGAAACATAAGAGAGGATAACGCATGGAAGCATGCCGGCTAACACCAGGACTAAACACAACCAAAATGGCAGAGCCAATGAAAGTTAGTGCATTTTGTGAGTAGGTGGAAACAAAGGCGGGAGCCACTGTGAATAGATGCGATTTGCAGTAGTATGGGTGAAGGATGTTGGCGACACATTGAGCAGGCAGTTTCATACTAATAATGGTCTGTGGCCCATCTCCCTTGTTTCTATTTTCTATAACAGTAATAGACAAAATTCTGCGTTTTTTCTTCTTTATCCTTCCATATCCAAGAGGCACTTTTATTGGAGACCTACTTTCATTATGAATTTGTATATCAATGATTTTAAAATAATTAATAATTTAATCAACATTTTAAAATTTCAAATAGTGCCAGGTGTTATGATATAAATATAGGGTGAAATGCAGATCCTGCCAATGTCTGGGAATCTAATAAAAAGGCACTTTTTAGATGAGAAAAGTGTGGAGAAGATGAATAAAAAATAAATTAAGGCGCGCTCGGCAAAATTGAGGGAGATACAACCGTTCAAAGTATTTAAAAATTCACTTCGTGAACTGATATTGACAGTTCGTCGTTCGTTCGCCATGTTTTCACTGCTTAGGTATGTTGGATCCCAGACCTAATACAGAATTAATAGTATAACAAACCATGTTACACAAACCTAGCGTAGCCGCTAAACTACTTGAAAACTGGGAAAAGCGAGCAGGCGTTATAAAGGGGCACTTTTTTTGTATCACAAACCATGTTTAGCGTATTAGGTTATAAAAAAAAAATGGCGGGCGGACTGTCAATATCAGTTTGTGAAGTGAAATTTTTAATACTTTGAACGGTTGTATCTCCCTCAATTTTGCCGAGCGCGCCTTAATTTTTGTTTTATTCAGCTTTTCCACACTTTTCTCATCTAGAAAGTGCCTTTTTATTTAATTTCCAGACATTGGCGGGATCTGCATTCCTCCCTAAATATATTTTTAACATCAGTAACAGAAATTCAGAAAATAAAGGAGTTTTTATAACAGTATGAGGAATTTCATACTAACCTACAAAAGAAAACATTGTTGCTTACTATTTTTGAAATATTTTCAGCGGTATGCTGGGGATTAAGTAATAAAATAGATAATAAAAAAGAGATTACTTCCGAAAAGGCCCAGTTATGAAACCATAGCATTCTAATTTTAGGTTGGTATGCAACAAGTAATCTCAGTTTATTATCATTTTGAACATCTGATGAATGTTTATTTCATAATGATGGTGAAATATTGTGACATTTCAAGATGTAAATAAAAGGAAATGCTATGCTGTACTAGAACAGAGAAATAGTTTTCAATAAAAAAAATTAAAGATAGTAAGAATTTTATATAGTAAGTCAAGACGCATGGGACATAAGATAAAGAAAGGTTAAAATGGCGAAAGAAATGTAATGTCAAACATCCTGCAAGTGTAAAAGTGAACTATGTCTGGAAAAATCAGGTTGGCTGGCAGAATAGAAAGACTTGGCCCAAGGGGGTAATTACGCAGGTAAAATAAGAAAGTGGTGCACTTACGTTGACTTGATGGTGATACATCTGTCCTGCTCGTCCTTGCGGGTGTCGGTGAAGCGGGTTTCTCCGGCCTTGGCGCCGGCGATAATTCCGGCCTTGGAGACCAGGGAATCCGTCAGGGTCGACTTGCCGTGGTCAACGTGAGCGATGACGGACATGTTACGGATGTTCCGCTTCTTGTCCATCATGCCACGGATCTCGTCTACGGTGAAATTCACCTAAAACAAAGGACGCCGCCATTAATAACGTTCAGCACAAACTGGCGAAGGAACCGTGACGAAGCGCGTCTCCTTCTGACCCCGCGAAACTTTTGACATTGCACTGGCGAAAACGGCCACAACCTCGTGCACGTCGACGTGTAACACAAAACATTTTTCCAGGGAACTGTGAAGCACTCGGTGAACTTTCCTTTGATGCATGTGAAAACATTTTAACTTTAAGCAAACGCATGCATCAATAATACACTTTGTCACGACAGCTGGAATAAAACACTTACGTTGAATCTTCATACTTCAAACTGGGATTTCACTCGGTGGTGCAACACACTCAAATATTATATTTTATAACATGGACTCGAATAATAAATACGTCATAAAATGAAAGACACTTTGCTGATTATTTTAAAACAGAAATCAGCTTATTTAATTACTTACCATGGTGGATGTTTTCCGATGTCGCTGGCTAAGTCAAAATTACGATACGCCGTTAATGGCGATCAACCCGGGAAAGGAACGGAAAAGGCAACGTAAAATGCCACGAACGAAAACGCACTAGAGAGCAGCACCGTCGATATATTTTAACCAATCAAATTGCAGCAAAAACCAAAGAGAATATTTAAGCCCCCCACACATATATACAGCGAAAATGGATGCCGAATCGACTACGGACTATTTGTTTAATTAGTCCAATCGGTTTTTTTTTTCTATCAAAAGTCCATTTTCCACTGACTAACTAACTAACCATAACGCCGTTTTTCCGCAGGAGTAAGCGGAGAGGACAGACCACCAAACAACTTGGTCTTGGCACACACTCTTTGCCTCATTCACATTCATACATAGTCCCATACATACTCTTCTATTATTCTGACTTTTACATGGCCCGACTCAAGTATCTGATTCACTTGAACGTGCCGTGTCGTCCTCGGGCGTCCCCGACTTCTTCCACTATTCACATTTGCATCATATTATATTCTTCTTACACTTTCTTAATTCATTCGCTCTATATGCCCGGAGATTAGAATTTACTGCTATAGAATTCGTAATATTACATTTATTATTTTATTCATTCTAATGTTTGGAATAAGATGGAAAAATCCCAGGAATATTTACAGTTTATGCATTGATGATGTAGATGTGTTCGAGGTTATTAGCGCCTTGTATATATTACCTTTGGAGATATTAGAATTTTCAATTTAAAAGTCTCATTTAACAAACTGTCTTGATAATGTTATGACGGTGAAAGTATTGGGAATAAAAGTTTTCGAAGCTACGCTTTAACCGTATTTTGTAACCATGCATGTAAATATGAATAACGAGATACTTCCCCACCTTCCTCTTCCATATTCTCTTCCCCTAACCATACTGAAAATCACAGTTAAATGGAATAATACCTACAATTTTAATACATCATAATCATACCCAAACAAGCCAAATTTCAACATGGATAATATACGAGTTTTTTTAAACATCGACTCCACACAGTAAGGCACGAGGAAAATAAATTCCTCAGGACCTATGTCATCTTTGGTTATGCCGTGCCAGCCCCGGATCTACGACTTTTATAAACCGGGCAGAAACTTAATGGTGGCGCCCCCTCTCGCCAGCGTTGGCAAAGGGGGGGGGGGGGTAGAAAGAGGAGGGGGTAGAAAGAGGGGGGGGGAGGCTCAACTGTCACGGAATCAATAATTCGATTTAAAAAATATTAAATTATTTGTTTAGCAAGTTAAAAAAGCAATTCTTTTGTATTTTAAGTACTGGATTCCTTCCTCCTCGTATTGATGATAAAGTATCAACTCTTAATAATAATACACGTAAGATGATAATGTTATGCAATAAAAAAATTCATATCATCCAATTTAATTTAATCCGATTTTAAATGTGATGGAATCTTTCAGTTCAATTTTCGTCCACTTCCCGAACTAACGAAATAAATAAATTTACACGTAATAAAAATGATTACAATACATGCAATAACAAAACATAAACCTACGTTAAAGTTTACTTTGCTTTATTAATACGTGATTAGCTCTTTTTTTGTCTGTTTTCAGATCATATTTCTTTTACCTGCCCACGCTGTGTACATCTTAACGCCCCCTAATTTTCTCTGGGTTTTCTACTGCCCCCCTGAAAGTCTCAAATGCCCACAAGGGGGCGTTATCGCCCACGTTGAGAATCTATGACGTACATTATGCATGCCTTCAAAATTGACTTAGGATACGTTCATAAATCAACTTAGGATTAGTAAACCAACTAACTGGGCGTTTTAAAATCAAATGAATAATCGAAAGAACAATGTGCGCTGGATGCCAGGCGCTTTGTGAATCAAGTATTTTTTTCAATTAAGTGTCGTCTAAAACTGTCGCCCGGGGCAGGCGCCCCGGTTTTACCCCCCCCCCCCCTAGATCCAGCCCTGTGCCGTGTGGATGGTCTCTTTTAGAAGATAAAGTTGTGATCAATAGTATTGAAGAGACCCATGTTGTGGGAGGGAGGAAAGATAAAAATCTTTCCACCGCCGAACTGCAGAACCCAAGAACGAGTTGTAGAAAGGATATAAATAATGTCAACCAAGTATAAATGCTGGGCGCGCGTTTGGCCTGCTTTCCGACTATGTACAGGTGCCGAAGGGCTAAATGACACTAGTAAAAATAAAAATACCGGTAGAACAGGGACAATGCAACTAATTTAATAAGACAGGGAAATCTATTGAGCGAAACGCTCATTTCTGCAGCGAGTAAAGGGTTTTTTTAAGTATTTTGGGGCTCCAGACAAAAGGTGGCTGATAAATTCAACAGTGGTTAAAAGACATTACGATTGGCATAGTATTCAAGAAATTTATGCAAATGGTACTAAAAGTTTTCGTAACTGTGGCAACACCAAATTACTAGCTTAGCCTTTTGAAATTTGTTCCCTACTTTCAAATTTCTTCTCATATGAGTATTAAAGTTCATTAAAAAATATTACATCTAAAAGGAAAACAAGACAAATTGATTTTTTATGTACATTTTATTTTATTTATAACTAGCAGACCCGACCACACGTTGCTGTGGCTAACAAAACACAACGCCATTACCCAACCTTTATAAAATCCACACCTCCCGCTCGCCAGCTGCCGCTGCCCGCTGCCTGAATTGAATATTTGAATTTCTCGGCTTTTCTCTACTATAATAAACATGTATTATACATATAAACCTTTTTCTTGAATCACTCTATCTATTAGTAAAAACCGCATGAAAATCCGATGCGTAGTTTAAAAGATCTATGCGCACATACATTTTGAGCGACTTCATTTTATGCTATGTAGTGATAATTATGATAATGATTTTCATCTGTAAACGAAATAGATATTATTTTATTTTGATTTTACGTACGTACGATAAACGGTTTTTTAATACGTACATTTCAGAAATGCAAAAAATACCTTTCCATGTCATAAAAAAATAATAAAGTGACCACAACACAAGAGTCCCAACTGCTCCCAACGGTCTGACGCCAGATAGACTGTGGCATCCCAAATTGGGTTATGTTGTGAGGCTGGAGAAAGTGAGGAGGGGAAGGAGATTTTTTAAATTTATTTCTCTGGATAAATTTCGAGTGGAAAGAGGAAGGTGGGGAAATAACTGGCTATTCAGAACTGGCCACCAACTACCGCGAAAGCCATTTATAGGAACATGAATTCATTTTTGAAAAGCGGTCTTTCACCAGGGAGATACAGATACAAACCATGTAAAAGTTCTGTAAACAGTGGACCTCGTGTTAGTAAACTTTGTTTTAATTTTATCTTATTTAATAAATCTAAACTAAAAATTCCCCTGAAATCATATTAGAGTTGTAAGTAGGTACCTTCACCGACTTACTTAATAATAAATCATGTATTTGATAACATCGATTTTTATTTTATATGAAGAATTATACAAATAGTCTAAGAAAACTTCACTATCTTATTTCGCACTTTTAACGCTTACTGTGTCACTCACTTAAAAATTCTATAAAATATTTTTCATCTCTATGACAATGACAGAAATATTTTCTAGGCGTAATTATTTTCTATGTAAAATTGTATATATAGCTTTTTAAAAAAAAAACTGAAGAAATGTCAAATTTTGGCGCGCTTTGAGTTTGACGTTTACAAACAATAATAAATAAATGTTGTTACCGTGAATGCACGTACTAAAACCGAATACTATCAAAGTAAGCTATTTAAATAATATCATTTTAAACATGTATATTCTGGGCCATAGAATTATTAATAAATATGCGATTGATAGTTCTCTAATGTTGTTTTTATCCTGATGTAACTATGAATTGGGAAAATTGTCAGGATGGTGATTAAAGTACCTCGTTTATTTTATGACAACGTTTTTTGTATTTCACAGTGATACGGTGAGCACATTAAATATTCGTACGATATAAATTAACTAAAAACCAGTGAATGTTTATACTCAAA
Source organism: Limnephilus marmoratus (assembly GCA_917880885.1). Lineage (NCBI taxonomy): Eukaryota > Metazoa > Arthropoda > Insecta > Trichoptera > Limnephilidae > Limnephilus > Limnephilus marmoratus. The sequence continues at coordinate 27,120,513 of OU862924.1, read as the reverse complement.
GCAGTGAAAACTAAAATGAAACTAGGCATTTAGGCCACTAGTATCTTATCTTATATCTTAAAAAAAAACATGACTATAAACTGTCAAAAGTTAAAAACAAAATAAAAATAACACAGTGTAAATATTTATCTGGAAGAGTATTATTGCTATTCACATTGTCAATCTTACTGTATCATAGAGTTATTAATAGATACTTAGAGCAAACCAACTTCTAGGGCAGGGATGGCGAACCAATGGCACGCGACACAATATTTTGGGCACGTCACTGACCAGTGATCACAAAATTTATTATGCACTATGAAAAAAAGTGTGAAGTGTAGTAGTTGAACGAGCGAACCCGGGTGATCCCTATGCCGCAGAATGATCGGGTACGGTGCGCGGGCTGCGATATGCGGGGTACGGTGCGGTGCGCGGTGTGGCGGAAAGAAGCGCGGCGTTCACTCGTTTGTTTTCGAACCTACAATCTACATCGCGAGTTTCTATTGCTAATGAATGAGGCATAGTTTCTTTACGCAAAACATAATAATGAATTTGGGTGAAATGCAGATCCTGCCAATGTCTGGGAATTTAATAAAAAGGCACTTTCTAGATGAGAAAAGTGTGGAGAAGCTGAATAAAAAAAAAATTAAGGCGCGCTCGGCAAAATTGAGGGAGATACAGCCGTTTAAAGTATAAATAAAATTTCACTTCGTGAACCGATACTACGCCATTTTGTCACTGTTATGTTGATTCACCTTAATTACATTAAAAGGCAACTATTTGCATTGAGGGAAGTGGAAAATATTTCATTCTAAATTTCGATTACGTAAAATTAAAATTAGCTTTCGTCTTGTGAGATTGTACGCCAGAATCAGAAGCCATGTTACACAAACCTAGAGTAGCCGCTAAACTACTTGAAAACTGGGATGTTTTTCTTGCCTTGACGCGAGTAGGCGTTATAAAGGGGCACTTTCTTTTGAATCACAAACCATGTTACACAAACCTAGCATAGCCACTAAACTACTTGAAAACTGGGATGTTTTTCTTGCCTTGACGCGAGTGGGCGTTATAAAGGGGCACTTTCTTTTCTTAGGTTAGTGACAAAATGGCGGGCGGACTGACAGTATCGGTTCGCGAAGTGAAATTTTATTTATACTTTGAACGGCTGTATCTCCCTCAATTTTGCCGAGCGCCCCTTATTTTTTTTCATTCAGCTTCTCCACACTTTTCTCATCTAGAAAGTGCCTTTTTATTAAATTTCCAGACATTTGCAGGATCTGCATTCCTCCCGTGAATTTCGTTGATATAATTGTATTTTAAAGTTTATTTGAGTTTTATCTATGATTTAAATGTTATTTAATATGGCTCGTTCAGCAAAAAAACAAAAAGTGCAAAAATAAATAAACAGTCAACATCTATGATTAAATATGTTGGCAAAAATTGTCATACCAGCGCGGCAAGTTACGCGGCTGCAAATGTCATACCAGCAAATTGTCATACCAGCGCGGCAAGTTACGCGGCTGCAAATGTCATTGCTCAGCATAGTAAACCTTTTCAAGAGGGTCAACATCGTTTCCACGATAACGATTTGTTTTGTTTTTGTCTAACGTTGGCAATAATTCTCTTAACCCCCCCCCCCCACCCCGAAAGTCAAAATTATTTGATGGCACGTCTGTGACCTCATTAAACATTTCTTTAGAAAAATGGCACGTTGATACGTAAAGGTTCGTTATCCCTGTTCTAGGGGAACAAAACCTCCAAAAGTTAAAAAAAAAAATTTTTTTTAAGATAACAAAATAAACAATAAAATAAATAACGGATCTACTGTAGTAAAGATCAAATAACAAAACTGACTCCAATTACAAGTCATTTACTAATAGCTATTGGTAGAATGGCGCAAGCTGTGTCTGCTAAAACTGCAAGTCTAGAGGGTGAATTATGGACTTAAATATTCCAGTCGCGCAAAACAACCTTGACATTTACGAGGCAGTTTCGTAAAGGGGGCGTTCAAGTATTACGTAACGCAATTTTTAAAGATTTTTGACCCCCCCTCTCCCCATATAACGTTTTTCGGTACCACCCCCCCCCTCCCTCCCCCTAAACGTTACGTGACTCCCAAGTGACAATTTTTACCTGAAAATCATGATTAAGTTGCGCAAAGTACTGGAAAGTCGCTTAAATACCCTTTTTTCTTGTTTTAATCGCTTTTCCGGTAATAAATAAAACAAGAGATTTCGAGAAGGAAAAGGATTGGGGAGTTGGAAGATTTTAATTCCCTAGTTTTTTTTATCTAAATAAAGAAAAACATGTTACGTAACGCATTGTTCGAACCCCCCCTCCCCCCTCGTAACGCACAGTAACGTTTCACAAGACCCCCCCTCCCCCAAGTGTGCTATTCTGTGCGTTATACCCATATGTGCAGGGCTGGACAGTATTTGAATTACTTGTAATTGAAATACGAAAACGTATTTTGTATTTGTATTTCAATTAATTCCTGAAAATGTATTTTGTAATTGGTATTTCAATTACCTGATGCTGAGGTATTTTGTATTTTGTATTTGAAATAAAAAAGTGGTTAAAATACTGTATTTTGTATTTCAAATACACGACTTGAAAGTATTTCGTATTTTAAATGCATGCGAAAAAGTATTTTATAATTTGTATTTTAATTACAGCAAAGCAAGTATTTTGCCCAGCCCTGCATACGTGTTAAAGTCATTTTTTCCTGGGATGCGTATTTCCCACTTATAGACTGAGACAGACCGAAGTCAATGCGCATGCGTGGAATTGGAATACTTTGTACCATTCTGGATGCTAGAGTTTCATAGCATCCAATACCGCCGGACAGTGCGTATCGCGTCTTGTATGTATTGAAGCAAGGAGTCTCTGAGAACACATGTTGGTAAGAGAATGCATATGCATTTCGACACGCTCGAGCGTTGTGTCCATTATGTTTGAGTCTCTGTCAGTAAATTGCTGTATCTGTTAATGGCTTAAAAAATTAATAAAAAGCTTATTGTTGACTAGAAATTAGGGGATGCTCCGTATCCAAAGCATGTATAGAGGGACCGTGCCTGATATATTGGTGTCTTTTTCTAAAAATAAACAAGTTGACTGTACTGATTCCTCAAAGGCTTTTTGATAAGGTGTCTCACAAAGTGCTGATCCGAAAACTTTATGCACTGGGAATCAGAGCAAACTTGTTAAGCTGGTTAAGTTACTTATCTGGAAGAACCTTATTTGTGAAAATTAAATCTTACATATCAAAACCATTTTCCTCCACTAGTGGCGTACCGCAAGGTAGTCATACAGGCCCGGTTTTATTTCTTGTTTGTATAAATGACATTGTCAACGGCTTTAAAGATATCTATGTGTTGCTATTCGCCAACGATATTAAATTATATAAAGAAACAACCCTCTTAAACCATTGTCAAGTTCTTCAATCTAACAATCTTGACATGCCAAATAACTGGTGCTAACAAAACAATTTATATTTAAATGCAGAAAAATGCAAAACTTTGACCTTTACCTGAAAACAGTATCCTCTGTTTTTCGATTATTCAATATATGAAATAAATTTATAAAGTGTAACAGAATGGCGAGAACTTAGCATAAGAAACTAGATTTAATGGCCCACATTCAACAATTTGTGAATAAAGGTATGAAAACATTAAGATTTATATTAACTTTTTCCACGCGATCGTAACAACAGTTGATACGGCAAAAGCCATGCCTCACATGCGCCCGTATCAGCCCTTGTTACGCTAACTTCGACTGCCGATATCACAGCGCTACTATGTCACAGTATTTTTTCCCGCTCGCTAGGGCATTTGTGTAACTATCACGATGCTGACATCTTCAGGCATATTTCGAAAGTAAAATTGTATTTCGTAAAAAACATCTATAATCAAGTGAATGTATCCTCGTACCTTTGAATGCAAAGTTCTCAATTTACTCCACAGATGGCGCTAATAGTTTGCGCAGGCGCTCCATGCGATTCCGACTGACCAAATTGGACAAGCGTTGATAACATTTATTATCGAGATCGCGCGTATTCGCACACGTTTGTTGTGAAAGTGTGATTTTGAATTTACATAAAAAATTTATTAATTTTAGTGTCATCAGAAGTTTTAGAACTTGTTTATACGAATTAATTATGAGGTACCACTTGTGTCTATCAACGCAGTGTCCTGAGTACACGCACGCGGATAAATGGCGCCGTCTTTAAGATAATATGGATACGTTTTTTACGTTTTTTGTTTTTTATAAACATCTAGGAGTGTTTACAGACGACGATTTGGTTTCAAATTGTAGATAATAATCTCATCTGTTTATATAGTATGATAAATCATGCATAATATGCTGTAATTTGACATAAAATTGGTTGGATAGGTATTTGAAATATGACATATACATGTACCGCGTATGGGTATTGAAAAAACGGAGTAGTTCAACGCGGGGAAAAGGTTAAGAACAATTGAAAACTTTGAATCGTTACAAATTATTAAACCTTTGGTGGTTCACCGAGTAATTCATCAAAAATGTAAAACAAAAGTAGGTAAATAAATAAAAAAATAAAATTAGACAGAGCTAATAACTCATAACTCGTACAGTACCCTTGTGGTGATTAGATTATTCATTAAAAAACGGCGCTATGCAAATTATCCATTTATTATTATAATTTTGTGTAAAAGTTTTCTTTGTGGATTTACATTCTTGGTTGATAATTAATGTAGTTTTGGCGGGGCCATTGACTATAATTCTGCTTTTATTTTCATGGTTCATGTGGTTATTTTAAATATAGTCCATATTTATTATTACATCACTAATTTTAAAAAACAAGGAAATTTATTTATATTTATAAACAGAGATATCAGAATATTTCTATATAATGAATAATAACACAATAACAACACTGGGTAAACGTATCTCTTTGTGGCGCGGGGGTTTATTGAGTAATCAGTTTTTAAATGAATTTTGCAATTTGTGATAAAAATGCACACAAACAAAAGGTCACAAAAACTAATAATGACAATGTCAAATTCTCCATCAAGAAAATATCGCACCCGCTGACCTGTTGACTCATCGTTACATTTTACATGATAAAAATATAATTACTATCTTATTCAAACCTCACATAAGAATAGTCATTTCAACGGAAGAATTTCTTCGGAATTCTTCGAGCATTTCCGTGCGCCGCGCAGCAATAGCAATTTTTTTCGATACGATTGTGTATTTTGACAGTCTGAACATGTTGCTGGGGACGTCATACAAATGATAATTCCCAAACGGGGTGCTATGCTATGCTTTTGGCCACGATAGCCACATAGCGAATGTGGGCGGTTCCTTAGTGTGCTCGTCGCTGGTTACAGGGGTAAGTAAATTATGAAACATTTGTAAAAGTGTCTTAACCAAACACGGCAACAAAATATTGCTATGTGAAAACGAGCGAATCTTTTTGGGGTGTACATTTGGCCTACGCAAATATTTTATTATCGTGGCAAGCAATTCGCGCTCCCATGTAAAAAGGTCTATTCATTCAAAGCAGATTTTGCTTTTAAGAACTAAATGGTGATATTATAATGCGAGATGCCTATATACTGTCAGATTGATTTTTCAACTAATCACAGTCTTCTTCCCCTCTTCGCCCCCCCATAGTTTGTTTTTACCCCTCACCTGTATCTTCTGGTCTATCCATTTGGATGTCTATGCTTGCATTTAATAAATCTACATGTACCTATGCGAACAACTAGACAGATATTAACATTTTATGTATATATATGTATATACATCTCATTCCAACTGTAGTTTGTATTCCCCTATACAATGTTTAGTCTTGGTAACAAATATTTAAAAGATATGGATGTATTTGCCAATAATTTGAACTGATGCCATGCCGTGTACGCGAATTATTTCTAACCAGTTTATAAATTATATATTTGTAAAAAGCATTATCTCCACAATTTACAATTAAAAAACACAAATTTGTTGTAGACCACTTTTATTTTACACTCTACCTGTTTTGGAAGTACCCTTCCTTCGTTAGGAGAATATTATTCTGATGAAGGAAGGGTGCTTCCGAAACCGGTAGTGTTGATAAAATAAAAGTGGTCTACACAAAATTTATGGGTTTTTTTTATTGTAGTTTATAAATTACTAGCTGACCTGGCAAACGTTGTTCTGCCATAAAAATTATTTCTAGTGAATATTTTGGTTAACAACATAAATAATTTTGTTCTGTTTGAAATACGTACTTCGTTGACGGTTAAAATTGTTCATGCACATAATAAAATTGCCATTAAAAAATGGGAGGGTGGGGGTAGGAGGGTGAAAATTTGGGATTTTTTGATGCCAAAAAAAAAAAAAAAAAGAAAAAATTTCTGGGTAGGGACCTAACCCTAATCACCTAGCGGTATGAAATATACTTTACGACCTATACATACAAAATTTCATAAAAATAGGTCGAGCCGTTGTGCGACCACAAATCGTAATTCGAGATTTTTATATATATATAGATTGTTAACCACAATTTTGTAAGTTTTTATTTTTATTACTTTGATTTGGGGTATATTAACAGATTTTCTTTTTTTATGTTACTTATTTTTTTATGTTGTCAACCTCAATGACGTTATATAAATAGACTTGCCATAGTCTCACAAACTCAAGATATAATGTGGCAATTAATCAACACTCTTTTGTTTTCAGCGATTTTCAATAATTTCTTAATTCAAAAGTTATCCATGTATGATAAAGATAGACGCTTAAAGAATATGTGCATATGGACGAAACAAAAGATAGAACGCGGGCGGCATTTTCGTATTCAAAATTCAAAAGTTCCGTCGAATACTGTCTCAAGGCCGACTAAAGTAGGAGGCCTGGGCACCAGTCGAATTTTGAGGTGTCAAATTTTCAAGCTATAATGAACAACGATAGTTTGCAAATGGCGTCGATTGTTATTGTATTTGTTGTTTCTGCTGATTTGTATGTTGTTTTATAAAAAGTAAATTTTACTTAGCGACGGCATCAACTTTGTAATTTGGCTGTTGCGCATCCAGACCTGTACTTTAGTAGGCCTTGAGTTCTCTAATGACGAATAAAATCTTTGGGCGGAAAGCAATTGTATTATTTATATAATCGATAATAATAAGTAATTTGCATGTATTTACGAATGAAATGTTATTCCTTAGCTTTTACTACTGTTTACCGTGTAATGGAAATATTTTCTCATCACACAGGAGGGAATTTTGGCGCTTTTTAATGCAATTTACTTACTGGTAGGACACGACCTTACTCGACGCGTGGCAGTTTAGTACTAAAGTACTAGAAATCAAGTACTCTACAATTGTCTTGTTGTTGGCTTCCCACTTTGAGATTTCTACCACGCGTCTTCAGTATATAACGTCATTGGTCAACCTAAATTTTGTTAGCTGTTATATTTTATGTTGTTACATTATGTTATCAGTTATCATTGTAATTTTTCTATGTACCACTGCGTTGCTTGTAAAAGGTTTTTGAGTGTTTAAAATAAAATAAATTTCAATTTCAAAACTTAACGTATAATGTAGTGATTCAATAGAATCCTGGTCGTGTGCATTAATACCCATGTGTATCAATTTTTTTATTACGCCAACTGTATCGTTTCTCTTTCAATGATTTTCTATTGTAGAAAATTGTGTAAAAGTTTTTATTTTCTTTTCTAGGTGCCTCCAAACCACCACCGAACTCTTCTTAATAATTGCCAGGTTATTATTTAGTCAAATTTAATAAAATACACAATATAAATATTCACTTATAGTCTGTAACAATATCTGTTACCGATAAAGTGTGTACGTAATTAAGTCAACAATTTTTTTATGTTGGTAAATTGTTCAGTGCAATCTGTAGTGAACTTATTGTGTTGTGCAATTGCGTGGTGCAATTAGATAGTGCAACAGAAAGTCAGCCATCGGCGCAGTGCAAGATTTAAGGTAGGAAGAATACATTTTTTCCACTCTTATTAACAATACACTCTGTCTTTTATTTTAAATGTATTTGTACTGTCGGGGACTCGATGGAAATTTTGCTTCTCCAAATTCAGATAAGTTATTGGCTGAAGGACGGGAAGGAAAGGAGATGGGGGAAGAAGAAACTTGGGAAGTACCTGGCTACGCAAAACTGGTCGCTAAATGTTATTTACAGACTTTAGTTTAGTGTAGGCGTGCGATGTGATCTTGCAGATCTTAATAATACGCACGTGTACGAGATGAACATTTATTTGTACAATATATAAAGTCTTAAGCTACGTACTAGCTAACAGAGCTCGGAGCTGTCTGTAGGTAAGGAGAGCGAGCTCATCACCTTTTATATTCAGTTCTGCCATCTCGCTCTTGCATATTTGAAAAGGCAGGTGTGCCACTAAAACCATTCTCACACTAAATATAGTTAAAGGCATCTCATGTATGGTTGTCTCTAACCGGTGAGAGTACTTCCCACTTAGTAACAAGGTGAAAATATACAATATTAAATAATATCCGTAATTAAAACTATACAGTCATTGAAGAAGAACATTAGGGTGAAATGCAGATCCTGCCAATGTCTGGAAATTCAATAAAAAGGCACTTTCTAGACGAGAAAAGTGTGGAGAAGCTGAATAAAATTAAGGCGCGCTCGGCAAAATTGAGGGAGATACAGCCGTTCAAAGTATTGAGAAAATGTAACTATGACAGCCCGGCAGCCATTGCGTATTGCGTCACTGTTATGTTGGTATCCCTGATACAAACAAGGGTAGATACAAACCCTGCTTTGCCAAACAAACCATTCAAAACCTGGGATGTTTTTCTAAAGTAAAGATAACATACACAATCCCGCTAGACAAACCATTCAAAAACGTAGGCTGTTTTTTAAAGTAAAGATAACATACACAATCCCGCTAGACAAACCCTGCTTTCCCAGTCAAACCATTTAAAAACGTAGGCTGTTTTTTAAAGTAAAGATAACATACACAAGCCCGCTAGAAAAATTTCATAATTACGCGTCTCGTCATGTATCCCACGAAGTTGGCTACAATCGTATCTAGCTGTTGTTTGTATCAGGTCAGGGATACCAACATATCAGTGACAAAATGGCGGGCGGATTGTCGTAGCAGTATGCTTTGCGGTGAACAGTTCAAAAAACTATGAAAATATTTTTTTTTTTTAAGTTCAAAAATTTTTTCTATTGCTTTTTGCACTTTTTTCACCTTCCAAATTAAAGTGCCCAACTTAAAACATTGTAAAAACATGGTTTTTGGCAAAAAACAAACATTGGCAGGATCTGCATTCCTCCCGAACATTATATTAAGAAATGTCAATGAAATATGAAACAGAAAGACACAGGAAATGAAAAGGTAACCTTTGCAACCGGGAATTAAACCCAGAACCTCTGTCGAACCGAACAACCTTCTCCCAGATAGGGCTACCAAAGATATTGAAATATAAGGTAGATATGCTATCTGCTGTTTTTACTATGTGGGTCTGCGCTTCCGGGTGTCGCCGATATTGTTTACCAATTAACAAATAAACTAAAAGAACAAATAATTAACAAATAAACCAAACGAACGTTAAACTAAATGAACGAATTCTTTCCTTATTCAAAATATATTGTTAACCAATATTAATGCACATTTTCAAAAAATCAACGAAATGAAAAAAATCTTTTTGTATGAAAACTACGCTAATTAGCGCGTAGTCCGGCGACAGTTGCACGGACACCATAGCATATCTCTTCTGTATTTGAATATCTTTGAGGGCTACTGATAACTTAATTAGTTATATTCACTTTTTCAATAAATGCAAATTCACTTTGTGGCATCATTTAATTAAATGAAAACAAATCAATTTGTATAACACCACTTATTTAATTAATAATTATTAACATGTTTCGAAACCAATCTGGTTCGGTCATTTTTAACACACTCACTCTCAAATTTCAATTTAAGAATTACTAATAATATCTTCAATTAATTCCCACATTTTTAGGGCTGCCATCTTTATTATCTTCTTCAATGATTAAATATTTCATTGACGCGTATGGGGTTCAAACCAAGAGGAGGTCAATAAACCAGTATCATTGAACGCGCCCTACTAGCTCTGCATCCACTAATAAGCTGATTTATAGAATACACTGGGTTGACGATCGACGGCTGCTTACCACCTAGATCAGTGGTTCCCGCCCTTTTTTTAGACCAGGGACCACCATGATATTTATTTGTTCTCACGGGGTGTATATACAATAAACTGTTAATAATAATAAACCACAAGGTACAATATTAATAAACTGTTAATCGCGTAATTAAATGCGTCCTTGCAATTTCTGTCATTTTGCAATTCAATGTGCTCGTCTTGGACTTCTTCAGCTCCCTCTCCATCATCAATACCAAAAGGGTTACGAATCAGCTTTTGGATACCTTTCGATTCGGTTTTTGTAGTAAATGAATAAATGTTTCGTGGACCACATTTTAGATCTCGCGGACCACCGGCTGGGAACCACTGATCTAGATGGAGCAATTTCCCAAGACCGCTGACGAATCGAACTTGGAATAAATTCCATTTTGCTGTTATAATCTTGGGGTTCAATAGACCCCACTCCCATCAACCATAGAGTGGGACAATGTATTTATAGTATTTAAGATTTTATTCAGTCAATAAAAACACTTTGTTATTTCTCTGTGCTTCGGAAAGCTGGTATAGTAGCCAGCTGACTACTGACGTTAGCATAGTTCTTCATCAAAGAACGGATCCACCACCATGGTCTGACTCCTACAACTATACGAGTATAGCTTTATTCTTTGATTCTCTAAAATTGAGGGTGCTATAGTTTTATTAGCTCCAGACAGTTGTGATACTCCTGCATAGTAATATCATTGAATAGCAAAGGATAAAACTACTGTGTTATTACAAAACCATGTGCAAAGTTTTGTCATAATATCATTTTTTCAATTCCACTCATCTATCCGCAAATTTTTATAATATGCTTTCCTTACATAGATTTGATATGAAACTTGAAAATGTCACGGCAAGATAGGTTTGTTGAAATCTTCAAACGTGATTTAATCACTTCTCCCTCTTTTGGGTTGCATTGTTTTGTCATCAGATGGCAGAAAAGACCATGAAGAATTATTGCAGATTGGATAGGTCTTTAGTCAGTAACGCAAGGCAAACTGCTGCTTTATTATTTTTTTATTGTTTCTGCAGGTGATGCCATATTATTATTATTATTATTAGATCTCTGAAATTATTTCCCACAGCTCTAGTCGAAAATATCAACAACAAAAAAGGATTCATGTATTTTTCCAGTTAGAATCATACAGTTTAAGTGGCTTGTGTGAACTGGTAGAGTACAACCAAGTAGCTAGTGATGGCACCGCCAATCTGAAAAAAATTCAAAGATTACAATTTATAACCACCAATAAAATTGAAAAGATGTGCGGTCCAAGAGGGTCAAAGAGTCCGACCATTACGGTCCTGGTAAAATTGCCAAAGACCACCGTGCAATAAAAATTACAAATATTTACACATCTGGAACACAATTGGACATCAGTTATCGAGATAACGGACGTGATCTTCTGTTAGATTTGTGTGATTTATTTTCTTTTTCTATGTACAATGTATATATGAATAAATGGTAAATTTTTGAGATTGCTGGCAATGGTAAATACGCACTTTTTTTTGAAAAAATCTTTTGATTCACCTTAATTACATTAAAAGACAACTATTTGCATTGGGGGAAGTGGAAAATATTTCATTCTAAATTTCGATTACGTTAAATTAAAATTAGCTTTCATTCTGTGAAACGAGACCGTCCATTTTCAAACATTATTTTCAAATGTCATTTTGTTATGTTGGTATTCTTGTTATTGTACGAAAAGATGCTAGAGCAAAGCGTCGCAGACTTCATGGGAATTCTAGGTTTGTGTAACATGGTTTGTGATACAAAAGAAAGTGCCCCTTTATACTCGCGTCAAGGCAAGAAAAAAATCCCAGTTTTCAAGGGGTCGTCCATTAATCACGTGATGTTTTTTTAGCAACTTTTTAACCCCCCCCCCCCCTGGTGATATGTGGTGAGGTTTTAGACTAACCCCCCCCCCCCCCCCCCCAAATCACGTGTATTTTTTTTAGTACAAAGTATTTTGAAATTTTCAGAATATTATCACGAAAGATAAATGCACGTGATATCTCATTTTACCCCCCCCCCCATCGTGATAGATTTTTTCCGAACCCTCCCCCCCCCCCCCCCTTTGGAGCCTCACGTGATTAATGGACGACCCCCAAGTAGTTTAGCGGCTACGCTAGGTTTGTGTAACATGGTTTGGGATTCAAAAGAAAGTGCCCCGTACCTTCAAAATCTTCTAGCCGTTCGTTATACATTCAAGTGTATCAGGAATACCAACATACCAAAGTGACAGCGAATGAGCTAATAGCTAATGGCGTACAATCTCACAAGACGAAAGCTAATTTTAATTTTCCGTAATCGAAATTTAGAATGAAATATTTTCCACTTCCCCCAATGCAAATAGTTGCTTTTTAATGTAATTAAGGTGAATCAAAAGGTTTTTTTTTTTAAAAAAGTGCATATTAACCGTTGCCAGCGATCCCCAAAAATTAATGAATAAATAATTATGCTTACTTGCAGAAATTCGTGTTTAAAACAATCTAAACTAAAATATGTGACAGTAAATATGTAAAAAATCACACAAATTTGACAGGAGGTCACAATAGGAGGTCCGTTATCCCGATAACAATCCCACAAAAGATATAGAATCGCTCGGAAGACTGGTTTTCTTGGTGTTGGATTATCATTTTTTTACAAAATATTCAGAATGTATCAGTACCAGCAAAAACGATACAGGAAAATTATTCCTCGTCACACTTTTGTTGGAACAAATTTCTGTCGCAAAGGTAAATGTACATTTTAATGATGTGGTGGTCTTTAGAAAAATAACTGTTGTTTTCAACTTTTACATTGATTAGTCCAATTTCATAATCTATCTATCTATATAAATAAAAATGAATCGCCGAAATGTATGTACGCGCATAACTTCCGTACGCCTGCACCAAATTGAATAATTCTTTTTTTTTGGTGTTCGTTATTGTCAGGACAAGGTTTGTATAAAACTACTGGTGAGCTCTGGCATTATGAAATTTGCAAGATGTGGCAAGCGAGCTGTTTGAAAACTGAATAATGTATGGAATGCTGGAGGGAGGAGGGGAACTCGGGTAAGAGGTTCACGGAGGGATGAGGAGAGGAACTACGGAGGGGGGAGGGGAACCTGGGATGGGGGAGGGGAACTCGGGAAGGGCGTTCGCGGGACGGGAAGGGGGAGATTGGAGTGAGGAGAGAGAATGGGGAGGAGACGGAAGAAGAGTATGAACGCGAGAGGGGAAAGGGTATGCGGGAGAGGAAGGAGAGGTGGAAGGGGAACGGGACGAATGGGAAAGGACACGTAGGGAGAAACAATTTCTTTATTAAATGGCATAGCAACGCATGCCGGGTACCAGCTAGTCATACATAAATATTAAACATTTTTAATGCACTTACTGAAAGTAAGATTGAATAATCGAAATCAATCATTCCGCAGGCCGATATAATCACTTTTTGGTGAAACAGCTGCAAAGAATATACCCTCAACTGAAACAGCAAATTTAGTAATTGAAACACAAATATCATAATTTAAGGGTTACATGAAAATAAAATAATTTTCGTAATGCGTAACATACTTTAAACTGTTAAACATTATTAATTAAACACAGAAATAACATCTTCAAAGTATATATTTATACACACATATTTACTCCAATCAGCAGTACTGTTTTTGTTGTATATCCGGTGTACAAGAAGTCCTGTCAAACTAGACTGAAAAAATAAATTATAATCAATATTTACAATGAGTATTAGCAAGTAGTAAGTGCGAGTGTTTAAGAGTTGTTATCACTGGGAGAGTAGTTTAGTCGAGTAGCGATTAGTACGTCCGAACACCACAATTTTAGTAGATTAGTTTAGTCAGCTCTTTAGTAGTGTCAATCCATTTCGTTCTATTTTTTCGGGCGAGTAGTACTCTTTATTAATTATATATATTGATATACAATGTCATCTTCATTATTCAAGTACATAAAGATTTTTCTATTACAGTTTTGAACTTTTTTGATGGTTTTGAGAGAATCAATAATTATTAATTTAATATTAAATTTTAATTTAAACCAAAGTCATCTCATTCAAACAATAAGGCATTACTATTATAACAAAAAAAAATAATGTTATGATAATATTTAAAAATAAATAATGAAAAATAATATTATATTTTTTTACATTCGCTCTACACAGGAGGCCCCGAGAAAAATAATTCCCCTCAGGGCCTTTGTCAACTCTGTGTATGCTGTGTGGAAGGTCTTTTTAAGGAGAGGAATTGACGGCCGGCGTAGTCTAGCGGTAAGACTTTTGACTCGCAATCCAAAGGTCACGGGATCGAATCCCAGCATGGGCAAATAAATTTTATTTGATTAATTTGTGTTATTTCACAATTAATTAATTTAAAATAATATGTACTATATATGCGGCACGTTCCAGAGTGGAAGATAATCACAGTATACCCTGGTGTAAGACCACCATTCAGAATTGAAACATTGCTTAAAATGGCTTTAGCCGTGTTTGGTGACCAGATCTGAATAGCCAGGTACTTCTACCCTTCCTCTTCCCCATCTCCTTCCCCTCCCCACTACCTTCGTCCTCACAATATACCCCAATTGGGGATGCCATAGTCTCACTGGCTGCAGACAGGAGCAGCTGAGATTCTTGTGAGATATTTATTTAAAAAAAAAAAAGGAAGTTCTGGGAAGGAAAAAGGTATGAAGTGTGGTTAGGAATCTGAGGGTCGGTGTACCAAATGTAGCAAACCACTTGGGGTGACTTTTAACAGAGGTGTTGGTTATCCAATAAATGGTTCTCGGGGCGCTAAGAAATAATAATAAATCATCCCCACTACCAAAATATTGTAAGTAGCGAGGAAGACCATCTCTTGCTCTTGAGTTTGTGTTTGAAGTATGTAGCAAATAAGAGGAAGGAAATAATGTCGGAAGGCATCATTGTCTGTGTACAGGATTTTACGGAACGTACTTGACTTACTGATTCATGACATTATTTGGAGTAAAAAATGTAAATGAAATTTTGGGTCTCCGGTGACTTATTGGAATTTTTTTTTTCAATTTTTTTTTCTTCACTAACTAACTAACCATCACGCCGTTTCACCGCAGGGGTAGGCAGAGAGGACGGACCGCCAAACATCCCGATCTTGGCACACATTCCTTGCCTCGTTTACATTCATACGTCTCATACATTCTCTTCTATTATTCTGACTCTTGACATGGCCCGACCTAAGTATTTGATTCACTTGGTCGTGCTATGTCTTTCTTGGGCGTCCTCGACTTCTTCTACCATTCACATTTGCGTCATATATTCTCCTTACACTCCTTTCCTCGTTCATTCGCTCTACATGCCCAAACCATCGGAGCGTTCGTTTCTTGATCTTAATTTTTTTCTTCACAAAGAAACCAAAAAAAATTCTTACACTTATCGTTTCTGATCACCACCGAGTTACCACCCAACCCCTGACCCTACTCCTATGCTAATGGTCAGGAATTACTGGTTATAGTAAGTTTAGTTTGTCCCTTAACACGAAATAGAAATCCATAGACACTCGGCATATTACAATCACCTGATATAATCAATATGTATTCATTACCTCTTGTGTGATTACATGAGCCGCTCTTATAATGTAGAAATTCAACCCATTATAATACAACATAGTGACAATTATTTTAGTTGCCGACCAAACGGTGTCCGTACCGGGCAAAAGGAGATACAATCTGGAGACTATGCCGACAAAGATATTGGTTAGAATTAATAACAACACTAATGAGTAAATATTATTGAATATCTTAGCCGCACTTTGCAAGTCGTTGTGTATGGAGCACAGATTGTGAATGCTATGAACGATATCGCCACGGTTAATGCAAAAACTCTTTTCGTGTTGATTCACAGTAATCTCACTATGAATCTTAGTATTTGCCAGTTGGATTCTGTCAACCTTTATGTACCCTCTTAGCGTGCTATTGATCAGATAATATCGATGGCTTATGTTGATGAGGCCGATCCAGATTTGCATAATCAGTGACAGATACACGTAAGCGTGAAGTTCAACGATGAAATCCCAGAAGTACGTGGTGACGGGTTGTAGGCCGTACTCCAACAATGAGCCAATATTTTTTGTTATAAATATCAAGGAGATGCACAACAAGTTTACGAATAAACTGATGTAAGTATTTTTTCTCAATTTCTTGTGATCAATCGGAATATGATTTTCTTTGAATCTTTCGTCAATTTGAAGCATGGACGTGAAAAATTCTTCGAATTTGTTGCGATGGAACAAAATAGCGAGTCCGCTTAACAGATCGACTATTATGGGAAAGTATAACTTCACTCCGTAAATTATCAAGTCAAATTCTCGCGTTGTCTCCATTGGATCATCTAAACCCGAGTGAGCCTTGGGGTTTAAATAAAGAAATGCACCGATCATAATAATACTAAATAACACATCTTTCCAGAATACTTTGAAAGAAGTGATGCCATTCTTTTTGCTAATGGTGTATGGAGCTAGGCCAACTAATTTGGACATTCTGTACAAAGGCAGAATGCTGTCGACTATATCCGCATCAGATTTTGCAGTCATTTCTTGCTGAACTATAAATATGTATTTGATTTAGGATTACGAGCTGTGCACAAGTTATCCTGACGAGCTGTGAACAGCCACTGCGGAATAAGCACTATTTATCTTTAATCAATTTTTTTTTCTTTCTCTTAAGTTATTATGTTATTGCGTTATTTCATTAATATCAATTCATGAATCATTAATCATTTTCATTACTGGTTTATTTATAAGTAAATCAATATTGGTAATTGACAGCTTGTCTGACTGTGTAATCTATTTAATACATTAATAGTCAAACATAAATGACCTTAGCGTAATTTGGCTTGACTAGCAGTTAAAAATCCGCTCCGTGAATTTATGCTGCTAGGCCCTGCGGGCGGCGGGCGACATGACAGTGGCTTAGTCACAAATTTCACGTGCATATCATCCATAACCAGACTGGAGAGATTCATGAAAATGCAAATCCAAGAGTACTTACGCCTGCCAGCCGACGTTCCTCAATCTAGTTGTTAACGCAAGTGGCGCCATCTTTTGGCATTATTATATCTATGTAGCTTCGTCACAAACTTCACATTCACAGATGGTTTTCATGTAATTCTTAAGGAGGCAGGAATGGGTACCGCCGCCCTGGGAACCTTTATTGGATAACCAACACCTCTGCCATAGGTCACCCCAAGTGGTTCGCTACGTTTGGTGATTTAGCAGGGGTGCCCGGGTTCATGGGGTGAGGTTTGTCTAGGTCTTGGAGGCGGATGACCAGGACACACTGAACCCCCATCCTACCCACCCCTTAAACCCTTTTCCTTCCCAGAACTCTCCTCTCCTTCCTTTCCTTAAAAAAAACCCTCCACACAGCATCCTCAAAGATGACATAGGCCCTGAGGGAAATTATTTTTCTCAGGGCCTCCTGTGAGGAGCTCATGTAAAAAAAAAAAAAAATTAAAACCGTATAGTCGCTAGGGTATTAATACTGTCAGATTGGATTATTTTTATTTTATTATGGTTAGTATTCGGATGAGAACTCATAACTTTTATTAATTGAGTGTTGGTAAATACTTTCCATTAAGCCAACTGCATTAAAAATGAAATAATACGAAGCATGGCAAGAAACGTTGATATATTTTCTCTACTTCGTTTTCCGTGAATTTATTTCTGGAGGAAAATGTGAAGACTTTAATAGGCCACTTGCATCACATTTTTTTAAATTTTTTTCCGGTTTAGGCAAATATTCTAAGACATTCTGTATTTTTTTTTTTTTTAATCGTATTTTTGAAACCCTGGGGATTTTTTGAAAATTTCAATTCGAAAAATCAGACCATTTTTTATAAACCGGAAAGACGGGACATAATTTTATAGGTGTGAAAAAACGATAATTACATAGCCGAAAATCATTTAAAAAAAAAAGAACGTTTTCCACACGAATGGCACAGGAGAATAACGAGGCATACCAAAAATATTACATCTCATAAATATTTTTTTCCTTGATCCATCTTATTGATCATAAATCATTATAATGTACAGCGTCTATATTACTAAATTCAATGTAATATACTTGAACTTGTAAATTGTAATAATAATAAGAATATTATAAAATTTTATTTTGTTAAAATCAGCACCATAATCATTATACCTCTAAAACATGTACCGACATCCTCTTCACGTTCTGAAGAGAACCCCGTACCCATTAATTGTACGGGGTTCTCTTCAGAACATCTGTCAAAAAATCAAACCAAATGATAAGTTCGCAGAGAACAAACAATAAATCTAGTGAACGAATTCAAAAATTCGCCTGAAATCAAAGTGATGCCATATAAAAAAAATAAATCAGTGTGGAATTTTATAAAATTAATAGGAACATTTTCGGCGACGGGACATTTTCATGTAGTGACGTCACGAGCCTAAATAATGGATTTATTTATTTAAAAATAAAAAAAAACTGTACATTTCTAAAAATTTTTACTAACATTTTCATAATCTTAGTAAAAAACTCTATCCACACGATTTTTTCCAAGTCGTTATGAAGTCCATGCAAGTGGCCTATTGAATGGTCATTCCTATTTTATAAGTTACTAGTATACAAGATCTTTTAAACATGGATGGAGTTTTAATTGAATCTTCTCAAATGAATCATTTTGACAGAATCCACCCGTATGAATCATGTCAAATGAATTGTCTAGATTTTTAAAGCTTATTAAAATAAGCTGTCGATGTACCTACTAAGACAAAAAAACTATTTCACCAGGGCCGCTGCGAGAGGTACTGCCGCCTGTGTGTGAAAACCAAAAATGCCGCCTTCGAAATATTATATTTTCAAATAACAGGTGTGTCGTGTAGGTCGTAGCGATTAATTTGGATTAAAATTGATATTGTGCAAGCTTTATCAAATATGTAATCAAATTTCATGATCAGGTTAATAATCTATATCCAGATTTTAGACATAGATGGCGGTGATAAGAACTGTGAGTAGATTCCGCTAGATGGCAGGTAACTTAGTACGTAAGTTGTCCAACAGAGGGTCGGGGGGGCTGAGAGTGTGTGATGTCTGTAACACCCGCTTTAGAACCAATTTAGCTATCTCCAAGTTAGGACGACTAACGAGGTCTATATTGTATACGACCTCGTATACCTTGTATACCTTAGGGAACGTACCCATACTACGTGACCTCTTCGGGGGGGGGGGGGGGGGGGGGTCTTCCAAATGTCACGCTTCATACAAATGAGCGGCGGTTTGCTTAGGATTCTGATCACCGGGGGGGGGGGGGGGGGGGTTAAAAATGGCAAAAAATTGGTCACGTAGTATGGGTACGTTCCCTTATTAATAAAACCAGATAACGAACAAGAATCTATTTATTTCCGAAGTAATCTTCAGACTAAGTATTTGGAGAATCTGTTAGTGTTGCTACAGATAACAAAACACTACGGTTCTCAAAGTGGGCGATAACACCTCCTTAGGGGCATTTCAGACCTTCAGGGGGGCGGTAGAAGACCAATAGAAAATTGGGGGGCAAAATTCCAGGGGGGGTGGTAGCAGACCCGGAGAAACCCATCCCACCCCATCTTATCTTGCTATTTTCCCTATCCCATTACGCCCCCTCCGTTGTGGCAAATGTAACCCCATCGTGGTATCCCATTATGCCCCCTCCGTCGTGGTATCCCGGTACGTTCCCTCTGTTGTGGCAATGTAACCCATCGTGGTATCCCATTACGCCCCCTCTGTTCGGATTCACGAGTTAGGGGGGCGCTAGAAATAAAAATATTCTCAAAGTGGGCAGTGGGCAAAAAAAGGTTGAGAATCTATGATCTATATCATAATAATTTTTTTTGCTAATGTTCACTATCCATTTTATAATCAAATTCATAAAAAATTTCACCATCAAATTCAAAATCAACAAATTCTTCATCAAATTCATAGTCTAATTCATAATCAAACTTATAGTCAAATTCATAATCAAATTAAAAGACAGATAGTCAATTCATAATCAAATTAATAAACAAATTCATAATCGTATTCGTAGTCTAATTCATAATCATATTAATAGACAGATTCATAGTCAAATTTGTAATCAATTTAGTAGTCAATTCATAATTGAATTCATCGTCAAATTCATAAACAAATTCATGGTAAAATTTATAATCTAATTAATAGTCATATTCATAACCAGAGTCATAATCAAATTGATTTCAAATTCTTAATAAAATACACAATTAAAATAAATGTCCTGTTCATATTCGAATTCATTATCAAATTCATAATCAATTTGACAATCAAAGTTGAGGTTGGCTGCTTTAACATTATTTAAAATATTGCTAGCTATTCCAAACAGCCAATACTGAAAGTATGAAAACATTTCTCCAGAGTTAATAGTAGTTACACATATCAAAATGTTTTTGGTTTAGTTCTTTTTGTTGTTATATTATAATTACCTCTTGTGTGATTACATGAGCCGCCCTTATAATGTAGAAAGTCAATCCATTGAAATACATCATGTGAGCAAAAATTTTTGCCACTGTCCAAGCGGTGAACTTCCCGGGCAAAAGCAGGTAGAGCCTAGACGTTGTACTAACAAAAGTGTTGGTTAGAAGTATTAAAAACACCGCGGAGTAAATTCTATTGAATATTTTAGCCGCACTTTGTAAGTCATTGTGTATGGAGCACAAGTTGTGGATACTGTTAGCGATATCACCACCATTAAACACAAAACTTTTCTCGTACTGATTCACAGTAATCTTGCTATGAATCTTTGCATTAGCCAGTTGGATTTTATCAGACTTTATGTATTCTTGCAGCTTGCCATTTATCAAATGATATCGATGGCTTATGTTGACGAATCCAACCCAAATTTGCAGTATTATCGATAAGTACACAACGGCATGATACTGACTGATAATATCCCATAAGTATGCTGTATGAAGCCTTAATCCATGAATTAAGAAAGAATCTAGGATTTGACCCCCAAATAGTAGAAGAATGCACGACGTGGTAATAATCAAACTGTTGTAGGTTGATTTTGTTATTTTCTTGTGATCAATCAAAATATTGTTTTCTTTGAACCTTATGTCGACTTGGAGCATGGATGTAAAAAATACTTTGAATTTTTTACAGTGGACCAAAATTGCCAGACTACTGATCAAATGTACCAATACAGGAAAGTACAACTTTACTGCGTAAATTATAGTGTCGAATTCTCGCCCTGCCTCGTAGGTGTTTGTTCCCAAGCCAGCCATGGGATTCACGTACAAGCAAACAGAGATCACGATAACACTATATACTATATCTTTCCAGCGTACTTCGAAAGAAGTGATGCCATGCTTTTTTTTAATTGTGTGTGGAGCTAGGCCGACCACTTTAGATATTCTGTAAACTGGGAGAATACTGTCGATTATGTCGACAGTAGATTTTTCAGCCATTTTCCTGTAAGTACTTGCTCTCTGTAACGTTGACCCGACAAGTTGTGTAAGTACTACTGCGGAATTATTCACTTTTTATCGACTTTTGTGTTGGAATTTCCTTAATTAATCATAGTATCGTTTACACAAATGATTAGTCCCTCTATTGCTTTTTAATTTTTTTAGTAAATTAATTATTCATATTAATGACTGTACAGTTTAGGATTATTACTTTCCAATCAATTTTCCCAGCAAATTTTTCCCATTTTCCAACATGAAAAATTTCAAAACTTCACATAATGAAATCAAAAAGATAAATGTTTTTATAAGAATTTCCCGAACCTTTTTCCCAGCTAAAATCTTCCAATTTTTACGATAGAATTTTTTTTAGAAAATAAAAATTTCCCAACATGAAAAATTTCCGAATTTCAAATTACAAAATCAAAAAGATAACTGTTTTTATAAAATTTCCCGAATCATTTTCCAACGAATTTTCAGGGCTAAAACTTTCCCGGAAGAAATTTTTTCAGAAAAATAAATATTTCCCAAGGGTGCGGTTCAAGTATTACATAACGCAATTTTTGAAGATTTTTGACACCCCCTCCCCCCCAAGTAACTTCCGTCCTCCCCCCCCCCCCTAAACGCTACATAACGCCCAAGTGACAATTTTTACTTGAAAGTCATAATAAAGTCACAAGAAAGTCGCTTAAATACCTTTTTTCTTGTTTTAATCGCGTTTGCGGTAGTAAATAAAACAAGAGGTTCTGAGAACGAAAAGGATTGCCAACTTGGAAGATTTTAATTCCCAATTTTTTTTATCTAAATATTCTTAATAAAGAAAAACATGTTACGTAACGCGTTGTTCGAAACCACCCTACCCCCCCCTCGTAACGCACAGTAACGTTTCACAAGACCCCCCCCCCCCCTCCCCCAAGTGCGTTACGTAATACTTGAACAGCCCTCAACTTGGAAAAATTCTAATATACATTACTCAATTTCAGGTAACTAATTTGATAGCTGGATTGGCGATAATAATTAAAGCTCAGTAATTAAAACACGTTTGTGGTTAACAAAAAATGTTTCGATTTCGCTTGCACTGAAAATGTCACGTTTTAAAAAAATTACCATATTTTCAAAATAGAAAGATTAAAAAAATACTTAAAAACCCTCCTCGAAAAAAATCATAATAATGCAAGGTGTTCATAACAGTTCTGTTTATGATCCATCGGTGACCTGCTATCAGTCTTCTATTACATCCTTTTATTGTGTATGCCATTGTTGGTCGATGGTTATATCCAAGGATGTGATGTTCGCCTCCATTTTCTTGCATTATCTTTTGCTTGTTTGTATTTTCTTTTTACTTGTCTTTTTTCCTTCCTTAATTTGTTATTTATAATTGGATTGTTCTCATTCGTATGCGGCCAAATACCACCGAACCACATATGTTTAGTCCGGTTCTTCCGTCCTTGGTTCATGCCCTGCTCTTTCAAGCAATTCCAGTTTTATAAATCTTGTTATTGGTGGCTCTTTTAACATTTTCTTAATTTTGTTTAAGATCGTTGAGACGGCTCTTCAAACATCTGATAAAGCTCGCTGTTAGATCTTAACACCATTTTTTCATATAGCTCCGAATATTCTTCTTAAAAATATGCAATACACTTTTTTTTTAAATTTGAAGTAAATAAAATTTAATAATTTAAATTACAAATGACCGATGTACGTTGGAATACAAATTTGTCTGATAAATATTAAAATTTCTACCAAAGATAAAGTTTTTTTAATAATTTATTTTTCGTTATATTATCGTAGTATATGGGAAGATTATTTAAAAAAATTATAATTGACTCACAAAAAAATGCAAAGGTTGCCACTAAAATTATACATAATAGAATTTTTTAATGGCCTATATTTTATAATTTAAAACATCTTACTAATATTATAAACGCGAAAGTTTGTATGGATTATGTGTGTTTGATACTCTTTCATGCAAAAACTACTGATTGAATTTTAATGAAACTTTACAATAATATAGCTCATACATCAGAATAACATATGGGCTATATATAATGGTAAGCTCTGGCGTTATGAAATTTGTATAAATAAAAATGTGTGTATTTCATATATTTTAGTGGCAGGGAGGAAAGGTAGGGGGAAGGGGAACATGGAGGTGGGGTTCGCGGAGAGGGAAGAGACGAGGGGGGGGAAGGTGGAGAAGGTTGAAGGAAACGGGGACGCACAAGAAAGGACATGCAGGGAGAATCAATTTATTTCTTTGAATGGCGTTGCAACGCATGCCGGGGACCAGCTAGTATATAAATAAAGTAGCACATATATTTACATACCAGATACTTGGCATATCTTTTTTTTTAATTTTTCTTTATTCATTGCATTGTTAATGACATAATTGGATTTTTACATCACCATGCTAGGCCATGTTGTGGTGGTCGACATCTTTTGACTACAATAATTATTTAATTTGATTGGGTATTTTGGCCTCAAATTCAAAATTAAGTTTTGTATGAAAAGGCCGCGCAACCGTTCCCCAAACTGTGGTTGTGCCACATTGAGACGACTTATTTATATGATTTTATTTACTCCTACCCTGTTTTTATTTGTGTGATGTTTAGAGAGATTTATTAATATTTTCGATGAAAACCGATTTACTAGAAAATTTATTGTGTGATTAATTTACCGTTAACCCTAGAACCGTACCCCGGGGCACAAATCAGAAAAAAAAAATCAGCTTAACTTTTTAACTTCTCAACGGATCTTTTCATGTGCCCGTGTATTCTAAGAAGGGCGCGTCCCTACTTCGGTGGCTCGCGGGCCTTGCTAGCTTGCGGTCGTCACACCAAGTACTTGGGGGACGCTTACACCCCGGAATACAGCTATTGTAATTTTTTTGTTTGCTTGATGGTTTCTCAAACCGCATGAAAATACATGTTTTGGTGCCTGTTTATATTTTTTATGATTTTTACTAATTTTACTTTTACATTTTAATTGTGTTGAACCAAGGATATTTGGATAATTTTCGTGAAGTTTGCAATTTTAATTCACAATTCAATTTATTTTAGTTGTGGTGTGGAAGTTTGTTTGTATTTAGATGGCCTCAACTTCGCGTTCCTCGATGGAAACGGATTTACAAAATATAATTTCGGAAGGCTATTAAAATGCTATTAACTAATTTAGCTATTAACTAAAAGGCTATTAACTACTTCGCGGGTTACTTCCTCCCTCTCTATTAAAATCGATTTACCATGCTATCTCGCCGGAATCTGGGGATTTGCTACAAAAAAAATGATTTCAGAAGTCCAAGTCATCCAAAATAGAGCCCTGCGAAATATTTTCAGTTTACCTTGGGACACACATGTCAAAGACATCTACAGAAACACCCAAATACTTCCTTTTAATACCATTCCCACTTTTGAAATAACGAAAACTATATTACAAGTAATTCAACACTCGGCACATTCCAACACTACACTATATTACAATTGCGACGTACACCAACACAACACAAGAAATCACAACAAACTTCATATACCAAAAATCAAATCAACAAAATATGGACTAAGATCCCTAGAATACATAGCTCACACAAAATATAATCAACTACCCAACGAGATCAAATGTGCTAGTCAATGTAAAAAGACCCAAACTAACTTGCTCAAACTTCATCTTATTAATGACTTTCTGAAATAATAATGTTGTGTATGTCCCCATCATATGTCCATTTAATACATACAGCTATATGTTTCATGTAATGCGTATCATTCCCGCAATGAGTTTATTAACTCCTGGGAGTACAATGCTTTATATAATATACTATATTCTGTATTGTATACTTTTGATAAATAAATAAAATATATATATATAAAAAAAAATATATATTTCTGTTGGATAGACTGAATCGAACTTGTAATGAATTGTTTAATTTTGTAAGCAATTAGTTTTATTTCACAGGTATGCCTAAACCCCTGAGCACTGTTTGTGTACTTGCCAGTATTGTTACGCTTTTAGGGTTAAATTGTTTTCCCCCCCTTTTGATGGCAGAATGCCCTAATGGTTTTATAATGACGTGAAAACTATTAAAAGTCTATAGCCATTTTTGATATTCTTCATCAGCATTTCATAGTTTAGCACTAGTCTGAATTGTTTTATGGAAATGGATTTGATCCAAAGATATTCAAATACAGAAGATATGCTATGGTGTCCGCGCAACTGTCGCCGGACTACGCGCTAATTAGCGTAGTTTTCATACAAAAAGAATTTGTTCATTTCGTTGATTTTTTGAAAATGTGCATTAATATTGGTTAACAATATATTTTGAATAGGAAAGAATTCGTTCATTTAGTTTAACGTTCGTTTGGTTTATTCGTTAATTATTTGTTCTTTTAGTTTATTTGTTAATTGGTAAACAATATCGGCGACACCCGGAAGCACAGACCCACATAGTAAAAACAGCAGATAGCACATCTACTTATATTTCAATATCTTTGATTTGATCCTTCTAGAGTTCTAGATTTAATTTTTTTTCTTCCTAATCCTAATTTCCCTGCGAAGATACATCAGTATGTGGAGGAATTTTGAGGTCCTCTTTCTAGATTTCCCCAAAAAGTGATAAATACACGCGTTACAATCAGTACAATTTGCTTTACTTCGGGGTTTATATATACCTCTTTCCTTTAGAAATTTATGTTTGATTTTCAAAAATATATTTCAAAATGCTTTTTAAAGATAGATGGTCAATTACATATAAAAATACTCACAAAAAATCACACAAAGACTAGAGTTTTGGGATGAACCGAGGGACAATGTCATTAAAGACAGTGTGCTGTGATTTATTGTAACATACTGTGTAAAGTTGTGTAATACTCCAGTGTATCCTGAGACGGCACTTCAAACTGAAGATAAGAATCTTTCATTTTTAAATAACACACTTTTTATGAAACAAATTAGAATTTATTGCTTTCAGATTTATCGGATTTTGTTTTTTTAGTAGACAAGTTTTTGAAACCTTTCAATATTACTTCGATAACATACCTACGTCGTATTTAAATGCAAATGGTACACTTGAAGCAATTGGTTTTGGTCCCAAATTCCATAACTAAAACAACTCGACGTACTCATACCTATTGAATGCATTTTATAGTTTACGCTTCTCGAAAATTCATTCCCTCCACTGTGCAAAACATAACCAAACATTCTTTTTCTTCTTTGTCTTAAAGGTATTTAGGTTTTCGTTTCTAGGTTTTTACAGGTTTTTTGTTTCAGTCAAAAATCTTAAAGAAGTTCTTTTCAATTACACTTTTTATCTTTATCTCAAAAAATTCAGTCGGTTGTTACACTTCAAATGAGTGTCAATTGTTTTTTTTTACTACCTGATTCAAATATTCAAGAAGAAGACATAAGATGTAAGAAGAAACAACAAGAGACAAGAAAAGCCAAGAAGAGTCATGACAAAGTAAAAATAGACGAGGAGAGTATGAAGAACCAAGAAAAATCAGGAAGAGGCTAGAAAAAGCAAGAAGAGTCAAGATGATGCAAGAAGACACCTGTAGAGACTAGAAGAACCAATAAGATGCAAGCAAAGACTATGAGAGCCAAGAAAAGCCAAGAAGAAGCGAAAAGAAGCAAGAAGAAGCAAGCAGAAGACCCAGGAAGGGGCTAGTAGAAGCTAGAACATGTAAGCAGATACTAGGTTATACTGAAATAGACGAAAAGGAGCCAAGAAGAGTCAAAACGAAGCAAGAATAGGCAAGAAAAGATCAGAAGAGGCAAGACAATGACAGAACTCAGAAAACAACTCTCAATAAAAATCTGTATATGACCATCCTAGTTCGAGTATTGGCTGATTAGGTACCCATGCTTGTCGGTGGATTAAACTCTTCAATAAGTTGCAAGATACACCAAGAAGAGTAAAAAAGAAACGAGAAGAGAAAATAAGAGGCAAGAAGAGACAATAAGAAAATAGAAGAAACAAGAAGTAATACTAAGATACAAGGAAATGCAGGAAGAACCGAGACGAGCCAACAAGGCGAAGTGCGAGAGGTTGAGAAAGAAAATGCAATAAGAAGATGAATTAATAAGAGCCAATAATAGACAATAAGAGACAAGAAAAGGAAAGAAATAGCATGAAGAGCTGAAAAAGACGAGAAGATCCAAGACTAGCTAAGCAGAGATAAGAGGGGACGCAAGAAGAGACAAGAAGAGAAGCAGATACAAGAACAGACAAGAAGTGGCAAGAAGATACAAGAAGAGCCAAGAAGATAAAGAAGAGACGAGAAGATCCAAGAAGAGCCGAGAAGAGGCAAGAAGAAGGAAGACATAAAAAAAGGAAAAAAATAACGCTCAATCGATTCCTTTATTCTTGCCCATCCTAAATTCCAACATTGGCTTATTAGGTTACCATGTATGCCGGTCGATCAAACTCCAATCTCCTTCCTATCCTCAGAGCATGTGTTCCAAGTCCTGACAAATCAGTGTCCCTCAGTGTACTGGTCTTACTGGGACAGGAGTGCTTCTGAGTAGTGTTGAGTACCTCATACAAGAGGCACCTCAAATGTCCCATACAAACACGTAAAATGTCCCCCCACCTCACAATATGTATTTGTACCAACTCTTTTTCTTTGTATTACTACAAATATAAAGGGGGGACAAATATGAAGGAGGGACAAATATGAGGTGTGAGGTGGTTTGTTTTGTTGGACTACATTCATGTCATGTACGGGATAATGAGGTGAGGTGTGAGGTGGTTGGTGTATTGGACTACATGTCATGTCACGTTGTCACGTATGGGACAAATATGAGGTGAGGTGTGAGGTGGCTACATGTCATGTCACGCATAGTTTGGGACAAATGTATGAGGTGGTGAGGCGTGAAGTGTTTTTATATTCTATGACATTTTTGTATTAGAACCGTGAGGTGGTGATGGGGTAAGCCATTCATATATTGTGAATACCGCAGAAGCGTCCCAACTGCTCCGAAATTTTTATTTTTTATTTTTTTATTCTAAATTATTGTTAAGTGAATACCGCACATGAGTACCAACTGCTACAAAATTTATTTTTTTTGAAATATTTTTTTATTGTATCTAAATTATTGTCATGTGAATACACAAAACAATAATTTATGAGCACAAGAGTCCCAACTGCTCCAAAAAATTTATTTTTTTTGAAATATTTTTTTATTGAAAATTATTGGTATGTAAATACACATAACAAGAATTTATGAGCACAAGAGTCCCAACTGCTCCAAAAAAAATATTTTTTTGAAATTTTTTATTTATTGTAAATTATTGTTATGCGAATAAGCATAACAATAATTTATGAGCACAAGAGTCCCAACTGCTTAAATTTTTTTTTTCAATTCTAAATATTTTTATTGTAAATTATGTATTGATAAGTGAATACCGCACAAATAACAGACGCGGGAAGCGGGTATGGGTACCGCCACCACGTTATTTATTAGAAAATTAGAAAACCAACACCTCTGAACCTCTGATGAAAGAAAATCAAGCTGAAGGAAAAAAACAACTTCCCTGAATAATATTTCGTTACTTTGTAACACCTCAACACCTCGTTTCAATATTTGAGTACCTCATACAAACTCATCCTGATATCGTGTCCTACCCAACACTACTTCTGAGTGGGGTTCAAAAACCTTATTGTACCGTGTCCTAATCCTAATTTAAATTCAGCAAACTTAAGCTATTCGTATTAAGCCCTCATTTATACAAGAAAAGAAAAAATGAAAAACAAAAACCCTGCTGCCAAAATTTGTAGGAAACAAAAAAGCTTTTACATATTAATTTTGTAACCCTGGATAAATATAGGGTTAAAAATACATTATTTTTAAAAAATAATAATTTTACTGTATTCTTACCTCTTGCGTGATTATATGAGCACCTTTAATAATGTAGAAATTCAATGCGTTGAAATACATAACATGGGCCAATATTTTTACTGCTGTCCGAATGCTGTAAGTCCCAGGCAAAAGCAGATACAGCCTAGAGGTTGTACTAACAAAGGTGTTGGTTAGAATTATTAAGAACACCACAGAGTAAATTCCATTGAATATTTTAGCAGCACTTTGTAAGTCGTTGTGTATGGAGCACAGGCTGTGAATACTGTGAATGATATCGTCACCTTTAAAGACAAAACTCTTCTCATGCTGATTCACAGTAATTTCACCGTGCGTCTTCACATTGGTCAGTTGGATTCTATCATATTCTATGTATTCTTGCATCTTGCTATTTATCAAATGATATCGATAGCTTATGTTAACGAATCCTATCCAAATTTGCATTACCAGTGATAAAAACACAAAATTATGAAGCTCAGAAGTAATGTTCCATAAATATCCCATAAGTGGCTGTAATCCATGCAATAAGAAAGTATCAGGATTTTTGCCCACAAATAGTACGATGATGCACGATATGGTGACAAACAAACTGGTGTAAGTAGATTTTAACATTTTCTTGTGATCAACCACAATATTATTTTCTTTTAACCTCACATCGATTTGAAGCATGGATGTGAAAAAATCTTTGAACTTTTTACGGTGTACCATAATTGTTAGTCCACTTATCAAATCTACTAATACTGGAAAGTATAATTTCACTCCGTAAATTATCGAATCAAATTCTCTCGCCGATTTCAAGGAACCTGCTCCCTTGCCAGCTACGGGACTGACGTACAAACCCAAAGAGCCCATAGCGATACTAAATGCAATATCTTTCCAGGATACTTCGAAAGATGTAATGCCATTCTCTTTTTTAACTGTGTACGGAGCTAGGCCAACAATTTTAGATAATGTGTATATGGGCAGAATACTATCGATTACGTCGACACTAGATTTTTTGTCCATTTTGTAATAAACCATTTAATATGTACATATATTTATAGTAGCTGTGCATAAAGTTAACCCGTCAGGTTTTGTATAGCACTACGGAATTGGTCGTCTTTTTATCGACTGTTTCTTTGTTGGTATATATACTGAATTCATCAGTGTTTTGTTTACATATTTACTTTAATGATTAGGTAATCACTTTACCGCTTCTATTTTTTTTAATCTTCTTTGTAATTCAATGTGATGTGACAGTTTGCCAGACTAATTCATTAGTTTGCTGTTGATGATAAATAATGTATGCTTTAGGTCGAAAGGAAAATATATTCACATGTTGTTTTTATAAACTAAAATGTTATTGTATAACAGGATTGGATATAATTATTTTTATACGCAGATTCAAAAATATTGTTTTAATTCAGTAGTACCCAAAAGTAACAAAATAATAATAAACAAACAGTGCAGACTGTTATTATGTTGTAGTTTTTAATTGCATTTATTCAGTTACTATTTTTAAATCCCTAATTTATATAAACTTAAAATCTTCACTTTAACCATAGAAATAAAAAAAAATCAATATAATACCCACACACAGGCATTGCTTTTGTGGGATTTTTTGTTCATACATTTCTTATATCTAGCTTTTTTATATAACTTACTAACTAACCATCACGCTGTTTCTCCGCAGGGGTAGGCAGAGAAGACGGACCGCCAAACAACCCGGACTTGGCATACACTCTTTGCCTCATTCACATTCATACAACGTCTCATACATACTCTTCTATTATTCTGACTCTTGACATGGCCCGATCAAGTGAATCAGATACTTCAAAATCAAGTGAATCAGATACTTTAGCAGAAACTGGCCATAAATTTGGGAAGCGGGAATGGGTACCGCCGCCCCAGGAATTATTGGATAACCAACACCTCTGCCATGGTTCACAACGTTTGGTGATTTTGCAGGGGTGCCCGGGTTCACGGGGTGAGGTTTATCTAGGTCTTGGAGGCGGATGACCAGGACACACTGAACCCCAGATTCCTACCCGGGGTGAGGTTTATCTAGGTCTTGGAGGCGGATAGCGAAAACTTAAATCAACATGAGTTACTAATCACAATCACCATTATAGTGAACTAAAAATCGTAAAAAACACTGAGATTATTGAAATGATTAAATACTGACATTGAAGCACCATAATATACCTCTTGTTCTTCTTCTTATCAAAGAGAATATTTTGAATTAATACTCAAAATTAACAAGTGGTAAATTATGGTGAATAAAGACTAAATTTTCAGCGTTCGTAGACAACAAGCGATTTCGCTTGTTTTCGTAATATCCGGCCGCCGGATATCCGGCCATCCGGCCTCGCAGCTCGCAGGTATCCGGCCAAACAACTATCCGTTTCATCTCTAATATTGACTCTTTTCCACAAAAAATTATAAATAGATTTCGAAAGACTATTCTTTCATCTAGTAAAGCCATGTTTTAAATTTTGAGAAAATATGTTTATTTTTAGTACAACAAGGTTTTTCCGTAGATCGTTGGCAGATTTGTTAAATTTTCAAACAAATTTTTGTATTATACAACACACATTTCAAATCATATAATCATGCAGTAAAATAAATCAGCAAATTATCTGGGAAAGCTATGTTTCAGAATTTAAATTTTAGTTTAAATAAAATCATTTAAAAAAACGATCTGCACACATGTTTTGTAATGAAAATACTCCAGTTTGTCTATTTATTTACGGTCTTACAAACTAATATATTTAAAAAAAAATTTACATTCTTATTTTGCTTAGACATTAGGGAACGTACCCATACTACGTGATCAATTTTTTTTGCAATTTCCCCCCCCCCCCCCCCTCCCCCCGGTGACCAAAATCCTAAGCAAACCGCCCCTCATTTGTACCAAGCGTGACATTTTGAAGACCCCCCCCCCCCCCGAAGAGGTCACGTAGTATGGATACGTTCCCTTATTGAAAAATTATAAATACTTTGATAAAAAAATAATTACAAAAAGTACATAATTTTAATAGTTTTATCATCGCCTTTCAGCATTTTTGAATGTAGGTATAAATTAAAGCAAATTTTGGATGAAATAAAGTCGATATTAAGTTATTATTTAAAAAAGCTGGTACGGAGAATAATTAATCTTTCTCATTGGAACCGCCCTGTACGATTGTAAGAACATCTTTAGACGAAATATGAATTCTCGGCCGCTGGCTGGTTAGTGGCCTTTAAGGAACACGTGGTTCAATGATTTAGTTGGTGTGTGTGCTGAAAAATAGGGTTTAATATGGTTGATTAATATGGGTCGGAAAATGTGTACTGGGGACAATAGCCTTAAAGAAGAAAAAAGGTCGTAGGTCATTGGTAACAACCAACTGAAGGTGTTGAGTGAATCAGAACCACTTCACGCAATAATTCGAAAGAATGCACAAAAGTTGGACGTTGGCAATACGTGAAAATCAAAGGCTTGACGTAAAGGCGTAAAAACCGCCTTTGCGAAGTTTGTTCTGAGATCTATTTACTCAATGTATACTAATAGAAACAACCAATTTATCAATCGTGTGCAGTAGGTACAGCTTAAAATTTTTGTCAATAAATTCCAAAATGAACCCACTAATGCGATGCTTGATCCCTCTGTACCGGTCAATCAAAAGGGGCCAATTTTTTGCAGGACAATACATGATCATATGTAGCAGTATTGCACTTTTAAAAGTTGGGCATGAAATCTTACCTCATCCACCATGCTCTCTAGATCTCTCCGACAGATTTTTAAGCAACTATTTACAGCAGTGGTTCCCAACCTTTAGCCGACCCGGGATCACTTGTACGTATATTTTTTTGACAGGGACCACAAGCAGTGGCATAGCGAGGGGGGGTGCGGCAACCCGGTGCCACCCGGGTTTCACCTTCCAAGAGCACAATTCTCTAGCCAGCAGCCAGCCAGCCACCCCCCCCCCCCCAGGACGGAACAATTTTTTATGAAGGGGAGGAGGTTTATTGGGGGGGAGGGGGTTGACACCACGTTGTCCGCCCAACCCGTCCCAGGTGCTACTACCCATGCTGGCCTAAGCCACTGCTTGTGGTCAGTGGCGTAGGCTAGCATGGGTGGCACCCGGGACGGATAGCACAACGGGAGGGTTGTAATGGGATAGTGTGGGACGGGTTCTAGCAGAATATTTACCACAACGGAGGGGGTAGGATGGGGTGGAGCGAAACGGAATACCGTAATGGGCACTGACCACGAGGTTTACAATAATGATAAACTGAATGGTGTTCCGATGTTTTTTATTCAGACTTCTCGACTAGGGACCGCCCGCGCGCTGGCTCGATTATTGACCGGCGGACTATCGCTGACCATCTTCTAGCCTCTCGCTGGTTGGGAAACCCTGATTTACAGGGTAAGGTCTCCAACAATCAAGCTGCAGCAACTTTTTTTTTTTTTTTTTTTTTTTTTTTACAGTGAATACCGCACAAGAATCTCAACTGCTCCCGTCTGGAGCCAGTGAGACTATGGCATCCCCAATTGGGGTATGTTGTGAGGCTGAAGGTAGTGGGGAGGGGAAGGAGGTGGGGAAGAGGAAGGTTGGGAAGTACCTGGCTATTCAGATCTGGTCACTAAACACGGCTAAAGCCATTTTCAAGCAACGTTTCAATTCTGAATGGTGGTCTTACACCAGGGCGATACTAATAGTATCTTCCACTCTGGAACATGCCGCAAATATACTATATATTATTTTAAATGAATTAATTGTGAAATAACACAAATTAATCAAATAAAATTTATTTGCGCATGCCGGGTTCGAACCCGCGACCTCCGGAATGTGAGTCAAGAGTCTTAGCCACTGGACTACGGAGGTCGTCATAAAACTGATGAAAGTGCAATACGAGATATAATTATCTCTAGAACCACGGAATTTTTGTGTTTGTTGTTGAAGAGTTACTAACCAACTAACTAACCATCACGCCGTTTCCCCGCAGGGGTAGGCAGAGAGGATGGACCGCCAAACAACTCGGTCTTGGCACACACTCTTTGCCTCACTCACATTCATACATCGTCTCATACATTCTCTTCTATTATTCTGACTTTTGACATGGCCCGACTCAAGTATTTGATTCACTTGATCGTGCCGTGTCTTCCTCGGGCGTCCCTGACTTCTTCTACCATTCACATTCGCGTCGTATATTCTTCTTACACTACTTTCTTCGTTCATTCGCTCTACATGCCCAAACCATCTGAGGGTCCCTTTCTTAATCTTACTCATTATGCTTACATCAGCCTTACATTCTTTGCGGATATCCACATTTCTCACACGATCATACATTGTTTTACCTTGAAATGAGATCCCTGAGACGTATGTGTGGTAAAACAATGTTGAAGAGTTCATTTGAGTTAATTAGCTTAGTTAATTGTTTTTAATTTCAACATTCTTATGTCAGCTGAATGTAAGGTTTTTCTGTACACGTCATATGTGTTTTGTCAGCAATAAACAGTGTTCGTGATTGTAGCAGTCTTTTTTCCATAGGTGTACTTACCAAAGTGATGTACTCGTATTTATCTGAATTTATAAAACCTAACATAATCTTTTCTCCAACAATAAAGATTTTGCATCACTAGAATAAGCAGGTACAGTTTGTCAAATAAGAGTAGAAAATATATGAGGGCGCCACTGTTGATCAAATGGCAATACTAAACACATAACTCATGGTGTTAAAGTAAAGCTGTGTAACCTACATTTTTATAAAAAATTAAAAAGGCATAATAGTGGAAAAAATATTTTTTCATTGCAGTATAGATACCCGCCGATCTCAAAATTAGAATTGCGTATAGGTATATTATTATTATACTTTTGCAATTTTGTGTTAACATAATGAGGAATAACTATAATCTAATAAAATATAAAGCACAGTTTAGAAATTGCTCACATTTATGTAATACTATATAAAGTACCTAGCGTTGCCTGGGCTTTAGATCATGTCTTTAATTTTAGATCTGAATATATTTAACTCATTCAGATCTAAAAGTAGTGTAACTAAACTCACCATTAGTGATTCTTCCTTTCTATCTATTGTTAAATTCAAATTTATGTTAAATTAAATTAAAGCAAATCGCTTTATAAATCACCTTTTAACTTTTTACCCGCGTTGATCTACTCCGTTTTTTCAATACCCATATGCGGTATGTATATGTCATATTTCAAGTACCACGAGGCACGAGGACACATTCACTTGATTATAGATGTTTTTTACGAAAAAAAATTTTACTTTCAAAATATGCCTGAATATGTCAGCATCGTGATAGTTACACGAATATTCTAGCGAGCGGGAAAAAATACTGTGACATAGTAGAGCTGTTATATCGTCAGTCGAAGTTAGCGTAACAAGGGCTGATACGGGCGCGTGTGAGGCATGGCTTTTGCCGTATCAACTGTTGTTACGATCGCGTGGAAAAGGTTAATCAAATTTATGTCATGAAGAAAAAAAAAAAATTTAAATGTGGTTTACTGTGTTCTTTACATCCAGTGTCATTGCACTTCAAAAAAATATTTGACAGTTAAATTGGTGTTGCCAGTCTACAAATTTAGTAGTTCAAGTTTTTATATTTTCTACTCTTATTTGACGGACTATACATACTTGTTTATTTAGGTAAATTAAACAATTTCAGTTATATTTGAATATTTTATTGCATTTTCTAAAATAAGTATTTAAATATGGACCCCTTCCTACTTTAGGTAATTTCAACACATCGTAGACTTCAACGCTATCAACAAAACTAAAATCTATTCCTTAATCTACACTATTCTATAATGTTTGTAGGCATTCTCAATATCATAGGAAAGTTTATAAGTTATTAAATATAAATAGTTTTATTTATTATAAACTATTGCGGCGTTACTAACCTTTTTCATGAATATTTTTAACGAATTTATTTTAAAAACAATATTCAATGATATCAATTTTTGGTACATTTAAGTGTAAATGTTTCATTCATGCATTTTTTATTTGTTAATTAAGAACAATATTTTGCAATATTTGGACTGGGGATACCATTATAAAATTAATTAAAAAATATATGCATTAATTATAAATTACTTTAATTAAAAGTTTGCTTGGCAATTTAGAGCCTTGGAACTATACAATTTAGAGTTCACAGCAATGACAGATTAATTTGGAAACTCCTACCAATTAATGTAAGAAATATAACACAAATAATAACTCTACAGATCTATAAGACTAGAGAAGTACTCAATTTCTGTTTTTCTTATAAATCACTTAACAAATAATAAATATTAAATTACAAAACACATAATAAATATTTAATTACAAAAAAATAATTCATAACAAATTAAAAAGGTGTCTAGTTAATTTTTTAAAGGCACGTTAATAAGAATGAGCAAAAAATGGAATTCCTCTAGAATATAAATAAATGTCTTTCTGGGTCAAATAAATCAAGTGAAAAAGTTAATCTATGATTTTAGTAGTGTCTTTTCTTGATGCAACGTTTTCCCCTTTTTGCAACATTTTTGATTATACAGGGTGTCCGGGGGTAAAGTGCATTAACTTCGGGAGGTAATTCTACGTGATATTGTAAGTAAAAAAGATAAATAACTTTTTTCGAAATTCCAACTTTTAGGGGTAGTTTTGTGGTAAAAACGTAAAATTTGACCGGCGTGCGCGGCCAGCTTTATTATTTTCCACTGTTACGATACGGGCCAGTCACCACCATTTATTGTTGCCACGATCGCACCCGGCAGGCTCCCGGCAAGTAAGATCGTACCTCACACTAAGGATTTTTAGTAGGTAGATCTTTTTGTATGGGAACAAAAATGTTGGAATTTCGAAAAAAGTTATTAATCTTTTTTACTCCTACCATCATGTAGAATCACCTCCCGAAGTTAATGCACTTTACCCCCGGACACCCTGTATAATGTCGTTTCTCGATGTAACGTTTCCTTTATATTGTTTTGTTTTGAAAAATGGCATTCATTGCACATTTGATTGATTATATTCACACTCCTTGATGTATCATATCCCCCAATTTAAAAAAATATTGATTAAGGATTCACAATTTTTTTAAGATGGTGTAAAGAGGGGTTTCTAAGCAATCAATATTAATAAAAAAATACACGAAAAATTATTTTAACCCAACTGTCCACTTATAAAAGCAATAGCATTTTTAAATGCCACATAAATGTATTTGGATTATTTGTAATGCAATCGTACTTCACTTTATAAGAAAACGGTTTATGATAAATGAGAAATTAGGTACAAGGAATTTAAAGGAGTAGGCTAAGAGACTGCGAAAGAGACTTTTATATTAGATGAATAATAGAAAAATACAGAAGAACCATAGACATATGAATATTAATAGACCTGCCCTAAGCGATAAAAGCGTATTATTTCCCCCTCCCCATACCGGTTCCATTGGAACCGGCTGGGATCGAGTATGGCTTCGCGTGAATCTAAAAAATGTGATGTCATCATTCTTCTGCGAGCCAGCGTCGAGCACTCATCAGTGCATTTTACGAAATAACACGGCAAAAATAGTGGCTTGTGTTTTGAAAATGTGTAAAAATAGAAGTGAAAAAGAGAATAAACCCAATTGTCGTATTACATTCCATAGGAAAGCATTATTTTACTTTATTATAAGCTTATTCAGATCACATAATATGGTCGTTTTTGTAACACACACTATCACTCGAGACACATGGCGTGTGCTCGTCGCTGTTTTGTGGGGTAAGTAAATTATGAAACATTTGTAAAAGTGTCTTAACTAAATACGTCAACAAAATATTGGACTATGAAAATAGGTGAACTTTACTTTGCTGTATTTGGAATTTGCAAATTTGTTCATTTCGCGGCGAGCAATTCGCGCTCCCATGTAAAAAGGTCTATTCATTAATGAGCAAAGTTTACTTTTTAGAACTAAATAGTGATATTATAATGCGAGATGCCCATATACTCTCAGATTGAGTTATTGACGAATCACATATCACCGAATTCATCTTCCCGCTCTGCGCCCCGCTGTAGTTGGTTTCTTCCCCTCTCCTTTATGTTCTGGTCTATTAATATTCATATGTCTATGAGAAGAACATAATTGTATGTGTAAGAATATTATTACAGAAATATCAATGCAGTGATAGAATAAGTCTGACGACGTTCAGTATTTTATTGTGGACAAATCATTGAAAATCATTTGGTGGTTAAATTTCTTATTCCTTGAAAATTTATTCAAAGTCTTTATCCATGTTTGAAACTAAAGCTAAGACTTATATCTAAAAGGCCATCACAGCTTTTGCTAAATGTATTCAAGGAAACTAGGCTTATAGATTCAAAGAACTAGAAAGAAGTCGTATAATATACCAATGCCGCCTGTACAAAAGGCCGTTATTAGTGAAAAGAAATTGAGTAAATGAATAAACATCCACCATGTTAGAAATTGTTTTTGAAGATCAGCTGCCGCCTCGGCTGTCAGTGTCTGGGCCTTTATACAGGCAGTGTTGATATAAAACACACATAGTTATAGTTACAAGTTATAACATAACAAAGTATCAATAATTAGAGAGAAAATCTATAATATTTCTATGTCATATTAGATAGAGATTGTTGTAATTAATATGAGCGGAGAGTAATGATGATTAATTAATTGAACCTTTTCTTTTTATTTGGTTCAAATTTATCTTTTAATTATTTTATTATTTGTAGTAGCCCAAAGTTTATTTATTAGTAATATTATTGTATTATTGAGGACCATATATTTTAATACCATTTGGTAAAATTATTTTATCTTCTTTGTTAGGTTGGTGATAATATCTAAAAGCGTACATTTTTTATGAAAACTTCTACTAAAACTTTTATTTGTTATATTGTGAGATATGGTGCTAAAGTTTTGCAAATGTTGTAATCCAGTATGGTTGTAAAAAGGGTTACTGATGAACTGTGAAACTTTAGTTTAGCTGAATTAATTATTCTTACAAATAAGTCTAAATAAATCTACGTAGGAAAATTGATAGTGTGAAATCTTAGGAATGCACCAAAATTTAGTTAAATAAGTTATCTGCAATCCTAAAGAATCGCCTAAATACATAAAGTGTTGTTTTTAAACATTACAACAAAAAACGGTAATAGTTTTTGCTTTTTACTATGACTAGCCTTTAATATTCATCATTTAATTGACCATTATTAAAAATAAATATCTGTTTTGTATCTCAATTTTTCCTACAACAGTTTCTAGATATTGTATCTGAATTGAACTATTGCTTATCATTGATATTTCGTTGCTCTGTCATACTTGAAATATACATAGTTTTACT
Source organism: Limnephilus marmoratus (assembly GCA_917880885.1). NCBI lineage: Eukaryota > Metazoa > Arthropoda > Insecta > Trichoptera > Limnephilidae > Limnephilus > Limnephilus marmoratus. The sequence continues at coordinate 27,080,763 of OU862924.1, read as the reverse complement.
AGGGAACACAAATACTCCAAAACAACAGCCCACAAGCCAATAATTCGCCGGAAATTAAAAAAAACAATTGTAGTGAAGTTCTTGCAATTAGTGGCCTTTAATTTTATTCTTATATGGCTTCAACAAGAGTTTTTATATAGATTATATACTTAGTTCATATTATATTATATTTTTTATATATATATATATTTTTTTTTTTTAAAAGAAAGACAAACATTCCCGGGTTACGAATAACCCAACAATGTTTGAAAATCTCCTACTACTACTACCACAGAAAGCCGAAAATGTTGCTTGTGTTGTGATGGAGGGCTTGGCCAGCCGAGGAATCGAACACGCGACGCTCGGGTGGGACCCAAGTGCTATGCCCACTCAACCACTGACCAGTCAATATGTAATATAATACGAACTATTTATCTACTCCTTTCCGGTCTTTTAATTTTTATTTAATTACTGTATTTTAATTTTAACATTTATAAAATATATGTGAAATGTAATATAAAAGAGATGTAGATTTTTTCATAGTCCTCCTCACTAGGAGATCCTTCGCTGAAGGGCACTATGTTTTGGATAAATTTTCAGCGATCTTTATGGTACAACTTCGTGGTTTGTGTAAGTTTTTTTGGTAACTTCTATGACGATGTTTTTAATATAGCAGACAGTTCCTTTTCCGATAGTTCCTTAAGCTTTGGTGTCCTTAATGTAGCCATTTTTTGCTTTAATTTGTTTGATTCTGTGTGGGAGTTCATTCTATAACTTTACTGCTAAAAATCGGAGCTTCTTTATCCAAAGGTAGTATAATACTTCGGTGTATTTAGTATGTCTATTTGCTTGGCTCTGTTTTATGATTGTGTGAGGTTTTTGCCTCTGCATCTTTTTTGAGGTGAAGGCGATCACATTGCAAGTATTGTTATATCATTACTAATTGATATCCTTAGACAGTTTCCATTATTAATATTGATCTCTCAGAACATCAAATTCCCAAAAATAAATAAACAAATAACATTGTCAATTTTTGTATTATTCATTAGCGTAGTTTAAGAGACATATTTACCAATTTGTTGGGGAAAGCATTTATCGGTTAACCAATAAACAATAAGTATAATTATAAACCATTTTTTTTTTAATATTTGTAGGTTGTTAAAGTTTTTATTGATACTTCTAATATTTTGATGCAATATGTTAAAATTATTGCTTGTGTATGATATGTTTGGTATGTAAGTTGTTATTGTGGTATTCATTTTAACAACCTAATTCATTAGGGGATGTTTTTATATTTTTTACTAAATTATTTTCACCGTTATATCAATTATCATCACGGTGCTTAATGTAAATAATTTTATTATCTTGTTTTTTCCGTGTCGTAACTTTACCTTGTTTGTACCACACAAATTGGTATTTTTTTTCTTAGGCCATTTGTTTTGTTTTCCGTAGGATTTCTTTATGCTATGAGCTTAATTCTTCCCTAAAGAAGATTGGATGTATCGTCAGATCCTCGATTTCATCATAATTTATTTATTTTTTCTTTTCAAGAAGGGAATCTCTCTGTATTTTTTGGCAAAGGGTTACAAGGACTTTAGGAGGAGCTCCACTTCGATTCTAGCTGTGGCAGCAACTTTTATCATAATCTCAATCGGTCGTTCCCAGTTTTAACGAGGAATCTCAGCTATTTCCAAATTATTATATCTTGAAATGGTTTTAATATCAGACGGTCTGATTTCTAGTTTTTTAATGATAGTTTTTTTTCTGTTATATATTTATTTTATATATGTTCAAAATCAGTTTGTATAGCTTTATTTAATTTATTTGTAACACCCTCTTTTAATTATTCGTCGCATTGAGCACTGATTAATTCTATGCTTTTTGTAGTTTTTGTATGATGATTCGATTTTGGTACTTAAGTATATCCTTTAATAAAGTTAAAAAAATTTTATCAATTCACTAGATAATTTAATCCAGATTTAGTTTTTCAACAGAAATTATTGGGTTTTTGCTACGAGTGCTAGCCGTCACTATTTTAATTTCTTGACAAACACCCCTCACTGGCAATCACCATGAAATATTTTTTACAGACACTTGAATGCATAACAAACTTGACGTTCAATGTTTGAGGTTATGTTGTTTTCAATTGATTTGTGCACAAAAATCACTTTACTTTGATATTATCAATTATACTTTTAGATCTTATGAGCATAGTACGTTTATAATTTAATTGAGTTGATTTGAAAGAATGCGGAAATTACATTTATGTTTGAAGATTCTGTATGGAGTGAACAAAAATCACAAGTCCGGGACACTTAATCAAATCTGCCTCTTATGAGAACCTCCAATTCTTTTATTATCTATAAAACAAGTGTTTTTGATATACATATAATTTTTTGGTTTTTTAAGACGAAAATATTTTAAGGATCTGTACAAAAGTTAAGAGGCCAATTTTATTCAGTGTCCCGGCCTTGTGATCTAGGCGGTTTTGAGTGAACCTGGGTTTTGAAGAGAAACAATCTGTAATGAGGAGAAAACGCAAACGCTGGCAATACAGACATATTGAACACTAGAACCAGTAATAAATCGACCCAGTCTCATGTGGAATATGTCACCAATCATTTGACGTCTCGTGAAGTTGTAGATCAGTGCCAAACGGTTCTTCGGAACATCTTCTATGTATTTTCTATACTTGATATAATAATATTAATGAATGTATCTAAATTTCTTAAATAGATTAAAAAAAATTATTTATTTGACTTGTGGCGCTGTTATTGTAAGGGATATTCAATATTTCCTAACAAATTAATAAAAAATGTCTTTGGTAATGGAATAATTTGTCGTCCTGCATGCCTAATACTTCCCCGTCTTTCTATCAGCAAAACGAATGTGGTCCATTATTTTAACACAACCATTTAACAGGAATACCAAGAATCATAATCTTTTCTTCCTGCATGCTTCGACACTTTAACTTAACATTAACAATTTGTAATAAAACATCAGTCTTTATGAGACATGTTTTGGGGCCACGTTCGTGTAAAACTATCTCCACGTCAACCCAGGTCAGGACATAGAATCGAGCTGGCCTCCTGTGGCCTGGGTTGAGGTGGTTTTGATAAAAACCCTCAGCCGTCTATGCTAGCGAAAGGATCGTTCCGTACTGAATAGCACCCCCCACACGTAGAGTTCGCAGCGACCGAGTCCCGCGCCACTTCAAGCTGCCGCGCAGAAAAGTAAAAGACCGAAAGTAAGATAACGGTTTTCAGCGGAGTTGCTGCTCGGCGGCTCCGAACTCTACTTGTGGGGGTGCTAATTTGTGATATTATATACAATAAAGCACGAATTATATTTTTAATTATTTTTATCCGAGCTCCCAACCTTCAAGTAGTTAATATCACAGCTCCAAACCTTCTTGCTTTCATATTATTATCGCCAGCTTACAACTAAAATCTGCGTGAAACAGATTGCTGAGTAAATATGTTTAAATTTTTTGTTTTTTATTTGGAATTTGGAAATACGCCATTTTTGTTACAATCTATGAAAATTCTTCGTTGACAAGTAAAATCCTCAAAGTGCATGGTTTTCTGTGAATGGATTATTTTATTATTTTGAAATAGTTAACTTAAAGCATTTTACATGTGGATTTTCATTGCGGGTGATTGTTTCTGATAAAATTGTTTTAAAAACTTTTTTCTTAGCGCACATTAGATATGTTTGTACCATAATATCGCGGGGTAATTACTACAACTAGGTAATTCCTAAATCAGGGTTTTTGAGTTACACACTAACAGCCCTACTCATCATGAAACCGTACCACGGCTCTGTAGCGTCGCGGTAGCTACACAGTGGAGTAAGCCTACACTGCTCAGGGTAAAAATCTTTACTCATCATCATAATGTTTCTCTACAGCTGTTATGATTTTTGTACGGTAGCAACACTGCTCCAAAGCTGAAAAACGCCGTCAATTTAGCATTTCGCGGCGTGTTGCCAACTTCACGTTTATTCATACGTCAACACAACATATTATTCGAGGAGCTTCAGCGAGATTGATCTGTGTTTGTTTACCGTTTCTAACGCAATTATAAACACTATCTCACCTCGTTTCTACCCCAGTATCGTATGGCACAAAGAACTTGGAGATCGGTAGATACTTTGCCACCCTGTTTATTATTCACATCCAAATACGGCCGTACCAAATCAATCAAACGTCTCATGTTGACTTTGATAAATCTATATTTAGACCTAAAATCTCCTTCCGTAAATGCCGCAAATGGATCGTACCTTTTTTTTTTAACCTTTTTCCTAGCCGTGGTGCACGAATGCCGCGAGTACGGTCAATATTTGCCAAAGCTCAGTTCAAAACGTCAAGATTCTCATAAAAGTTCGCCATTTCGTCAGTTACAACGCACGGGGTACCGAGTTAACCCTGGTGATCGGGTGGTTTAAAATTCTGACAGCTACTACATCTCCCGTACAGCGACGCGGTAAAAACACGCGCATGCGCGCGATTAACCTACCATGTTGAGTACCAATTTCACCTAACCCGGTCTTACTCCGAGGTTGTATCTTATTTTGCGATGATGAGTAAGACTGTAAAAGCATAAATCTATTTCCTCGTCTACGAATGATACATACAGAAAGGTCGTAACGCATTGGAATCATTAAGTTATTTGAATATGTTTTTGTGGGTAACTTCAAAACCTAGACTTAGCTAGTTGTAGCACTAACCTTTTTTGAATTGCTTTTATGATGTAAAAACTAGGTAAGTTATTCCATTTTCTTATTAAATGCATAAAAAAATGATTAGCCATTTTCTTATTTCCAAAATGTAAGGTTCCCAACATTCTTATCAGTATAAATATATATAACAACAGATTTATGTAATTGATTACCATCCTATAATTCATTTTCTCAACAAAGCTGATTTCGGAGTTTCCTAGTTGTAATAATTACCCCACAAAATCATTTTATACATTTGGATCATATTTGCAATTTTGGGAAAGAAAATGCACCAAAAGCACTTAGATGATTATTTTTGTTGCTTATGCTTCTGAAAAAAATATGCAATACACGTGTTTTAAATTTTATATAACTGATAAACAACCATTAATTTATCGTATGTATCGGTTTATCAGTTATGTACAATTTAAAACACATTTATTAGTAAAGGGGTAAGTGCTTTTTTTAAATTATCAGCGTGTAGTGGGTTTTGCTCGTTCGAACAATTTTTTTTTAGTATTATAACATAATTCCATTTGTTTATAATATTATTTGTGAGTATAAATTTTACTTTGAATTTTAGTTGTAAGCCAACGTTCTTTATTTTTTGTATTTCTTGGGTATTAACTAAGTAACAATTTCTAGACATTTTATTTTGAAGAGTTTTATTTCACATGTACACTTAGTTACTTTATTTTTTTTAAACAACCCCCCTCCCAAAATCACATCCCTTCCACTACCCTCACCTAATAAAATCTAATCATTCTGTGCTTGTATAATTTTAAGTTAGTTTTAAGTTTTATGGTAGAAGATAAATAAAATTAAGTGACAAATGTAGATGTGAAAGAAAACTCTTCAAAACTAAACAACCTTATTTATGACATCATCTGAGCTCCGAACCTTTCTCTAGCACAAGCAACTTTTAAGATTCACGGGAATTTAGCCCCAGGATCGATTATATTTTTGAATCGACGTCGACTCGATCGTGTAATTAAACTTGTAAGCCCCCTGTCCGCTGGCGAGAGTCAACCTCACGTGGTGAGGCCGACTATGTGTTACTGCTAGTTGTTCCAGTCCTTTTGGTTTATCTGTCGGTGGACAGGTCTTCATAAGCCATTTCCCTAGCAGTCATGTTCTGTCAAGTAAGCGGCAGATGCTTCGGATTATAGTCTTTTGCCACCTCGAGGAAAGCGTCCACCGTATAGTTGAACAGGGTGAAGTCGTATCTGAAATGAGCAGTAAATATTTTCATTATTATCGTTTATTATACATGTAAACACTTTAAAAGTAACTTCTATACATTGTTATAATCATTTATAATATAATTCGGGCATGCGCCTGGTCTGATAGTTGCCAGAGTCCAAATAAATAAAAAATCAGAGTGTGTAATTCACACACGGTAGAAGTGAAACTGGAAAGTTGCTAGATGTCGCTTTCTTTTCTTTTGCTTATTTTTTAAAGTGGTTTGAAGATTGGATATTTTTTCACAAAATAAAAATGTTTTTTTTTTGATTTCGTAGGATTCGAACCTCTGTTCGCTTTATGACTGTCTCTCTGGCCGCTGAGACTTGTCAGGCACTCTGCCAACTGCGCTATGGTGCGAATTTACCGAGGTGCGAATTTACCTCCTTATATTAGAACCGGGTATTTGTGTAGAACTGAGTTGTGACGCATTTCCGTCACACCCGAATTTCAAGTCACTAACGCCGCTGAAGTTTCACTTCAAAAAAATAAAGGAAATAAACACGAAACTGAAAGGCTGCTTTTATAATTCCCGCGGCGACGGCCAGCTGCACGTGGCATCTCATTTCTTTGATACGAGTGAGGGAGCATGAAAATGATTACTTTTCTCCTTTGAAGGAAGCAGACATACGTACATTGTTTGTCTCACTATTATTTAGTGTGTAAGAAAGAGCTGCAGCATTATTATGATGTTTTTGAACTCATCGTCAAATCTCAATGAGGAAAAGTGCATTAACTGATTGCAAACAACTGAGATTTGATCTTTAGTAACAATGGGAAAATGTGTATTGTGTAATAACAGATTATACATGAAATATTTCAGAGTTCAAAACATGCCAGTTTATGTTACTGATATAGTAGGAGTTCGACGCCATTGATAAATATAAAAGCGTAAACAGATTTTATGCATTTCCGCGCTTATTTGGAAAAAAATCGCCTTTTAAGATTCCATGCCCTGGTTAAACATATTGACTAAACATATTTGTTAAACACAAACTATAGATGTGGCACTGCTTATAATCATTTCAAATGCATATTAGGCAGATCAGCATTTTCTTCAGTAGTGATTTAGTCCACTGTAGTCTGTATTGATATACATATATATACCTTTCACCTGGGTGTCTGATCTTATGACTGGACACCCAGGTGGAAGGAGAAAAGTGGGAAGACCCAGATAGAGGTGGTAAGACGAGGCAAGAAGAGATGCAGCACAGCTTCTCCAGGTAACAAACTGGAAGTCAGTGGCTGAGGACAGGAGGAGTTGGAGGCGAATGTTGCGGGAGGCCAAAGCTCGATATGGGCTGTGTAGCGCCATCGGAGAGAGTCTGTATTGATAACTGTAGGAATGGAGGTATGTAGGTAATAAAGAAGCCACACTCACAGATAGAGATTGTACAGCCCCCAGATCTGTTTGGTGGTGAGCTGCGAGTAATGCGTCAGCAGCAGGGTGGCCGTGTTCCTCCCCTTGCCGCTGTTCTTCCACTGCGGCTTGATGATGTCGTGCAGACCCGCCTTCTGGATCAGGTAGTTCTGGTCTTCCTGCAATTCAAACATCAACAACTTCAGTCAAAACAATCATCAGAACAGCGCCAAGTTACGGCCCAGCACGAATAACAGTGAAAAGGTTTTGGACACTAAAAGGGTTATTTTACAGAACTTGAACAATTTTCAAAATTCTGTGAAAGTCCTATTCAAGATCTGTTATTATCCTAACCCCTCAGGCTAATTTGTACGCTTTTGAGAACAGCTCATATAGTTCTTATAGAAAACATTGTATGTCTTACTATCATAGTGATAAATATGATCTAAACCAGTGGTTCTTAACCTTTTTGGAGGTACTGTACCCCCTACCAGTTTCATGCATATTACCGAACCCTTCATTGGAAAGCGGGGCGTGTCATCAGTGGCGGCGGATTACCATAAGGGGGGGGGGGGGGGCGTAATGGGATAGGATGGGGCGGGATGGGATATGGGATAGTGACAATATTCTTCGCAATTTTTTTTCGGGCTGGGTCTTGTTCCGCCGAACCCCTGAGACTGACTCACCGAACCCCTGGTTAAAAACCACCGATGTAAACGGTGTTAGACAGAAAAAACACCAAGCTTCTCATTAAAATCTAGAAGTTACCCACAGAAAAATTAAAATTTGCGTCTCTATGAAACCTCAATTTGAGAAAAATGTATGAAACTTCATGAATATTTTATTAATGATTTTTTTAATGAAAGGTCAAAAAATGTGGTAACAAAAACATTAAATATGTATTTGTCTAATACAATATATTTGCGTTTTCTTATTTTTACGTTTTTAGTCATTTTAGTTAGATGAAATGTAAGGTGAGCCATTTTCAAAGCTTTTTATGTTTGCATTAAAAAATTACATTTTCAAAATTTTTATGTTTATTTCCAATTATAATATTTGAAAGCATACTTTCAAACTTTCAAATACAGTTTCTAGTTTTCGGATACATTCAGAAATATTTAATTTATTTGGATTTTATTGCATAGCGAAAATTTTGGGACCTCCTGAGAGGTACTGTGATACTACTGAACCATGTCGAAATATTGACAAAACTTGAATAGGAACTTTGAAATTTGATAAATTATTCAAATTCTGTTAAATAACTTAGTCTGTAAGCAGTATGGACATACTAGCTTTTGCCCCCGGCTTTGCTCGCATAGTATTTGGGGAGTTCCCACTCCGCCTCCTCCACCTTCCCTATTCACAGTTCACTCCCCCCTCCACTCCCCCCTCCACTCCCACCTCCACTCCCCCCTCCACTCCCCCCTCTACTGCCCCCTCCACTCCTCCCTCCACTGCCCCCTCCACTCCCCCCCTCCACTCCCCCCTCCACTCCCCCCTCCACCACTCCCCTCTCCACTCCCCCCTCCACTCCCCCCTCCACCACTCCCCTCTCCACACCTGTCACATTCATTTTTCGAGCTCGCGTGCCACCTATAAGCGTAACAATCAAACATACGCAGTTTCGCATTTATAATATTAGTATAGATAGTATTTTTATATATTCGAATTTTAACTGTCAAATGGGATCTCCATGGCAACCTAAACAAATAATAAAATGACTGGGCACGTCAAACAATTACTTATAGTTGTTACCAAGCAACGATTTGTTTTGCTTTTTGTCTGGACAATAAACGTATAATAAATAATTTTATAACGCCAGAGCTTATTCATAACGCCAGAGCTTACCAATATATACAGCCTGTATTACCTACTCGCAAATAATGTAGCTTTCTATTAGTGAAAAAATTTTTAAAGTCCATTCAGTAGTTTTTGTGTGAAAGAGTAACAAACATACATCCATACAAACTTTCGCCTTTATAATATGAATAGAAATAGGATTAATTGGATAGTAGGATTGTAAACAACGATAAATATAAGAACACCCAATTAATAATTCAGAGAAAGTTTAGTTGAAAACGAACAGAGAAAGATACCACACTTCACGGATTCGTAAACTTGTGTAGTTTGCACAATTTATTGTTCTGCAGGACGAAGTTTGCCCTGATGTTAGCCAACCTCCGATAGAAGAAAAAGTTACACGTTATGTTATATAGGATTAAGTGCTTGTTTGGTTCGATCACGACTGTACCTCTTTATGACTGGATTATTAATAGTAGATATAATATCTGCCTTTAAGTGCTATTTCTCCAAGTTTAATTACGGTTCCGATTAGCAAGTCATGTCCCCTACTAAATCTAAATTGCATTTCTTAACCTTTCATTACCCCTACCGGCAAGTAATCGACCATTAAAAGATCGTTAAAGTAATTGGTACTAAAATAAGTCATTATCCTCTGATTAAGGCATATTTTTGACATTTGGAGAAATGTCCAATGGTTTTAGGTAATTATTATTATTTGATCTTGGTGAAATTTTTTACTAAATTTATTATTTATTAAAATAATCAATTGACCACGTTCGTGGCCGAGTGGTCTACGTCTTCGGTGAATCCGAAGGTCGCGAGTTCGAAACCAGGTGAAATAAGATAACATTTTTTTTATTCGGGTTATCCCACAAGTACGACCTCCGTAGTCCAGTGGCTAAGACTCTTGACTCACATTCCGGAGGTCGCGGGTTCGAACCCGGCATGCGCAAATAAATTTTATTTGATTAATTAGTGTTATTTCACAATTAATTCATTTAAAATAATATATAGTATATTTGCGGCATGTTCCAGAGTGGAAGATATTATTAGTATCGCCCTGGTGTAAGACCACCATTCAGAATTGAAACGTTGCTTGAAAATGGCTTTAGCCGTGTTTAGTGACCAGATCTGAATAGCCAGGTACTTCCCAACCTTCCTCTTCCCCACCTCCTTCCCCTCCCCACTACCTTCAGCCTCACAACATACCCCAATTGGGGATGCCATAGTCTCACTGGCTCCAGACGGGAGCAGTTGAGATTCTTGTGCGGTATTCACTGTAAAAAAAAAAAAAAAAGTATCAAAAATAATTTATAGTACCCAAAGATATTCATATACAGAAAGATATGCTATGGTGTCCGCGAAACTGTCGCCGGACTACGCGCTAATTAGCGTAGTTTTCATACAAAAAGAATTTGTTCATTTCGTTGATTTTTTGAAAATGTGCATTAATATTGGTTAACAATATATTTTGAATAAGGAAAGAATTCATTCATTTAGTTTAACGTTTGTTTGGTTTATTCGTCAATTATTTGTTCTTTTAGTTTATTTGTTAATTGGTAAACAATATCGGCGACACCCGGAAGCGCTGACCCACATAGTAAAAACAGCAGATAGCACATCTACTTATATTTCAATATCTTTGATAGTACCCATCTTTGATCTATATATATATAAATCTAAAAATGTTTGTATGTATCTATGTCCGCTATGCGTTGCTATATTAAGCATAGGAAATGTTTGAAACTTTCAAAATACCTTCTTTAAACCCCCGCGAAGGTTTCTGGATTATTACAACCACATGACAATACACCTGAAAAGTTTTGAAAAATGCACGGACATATGAATATATCTGGACCTGCCCTAAGTGATAAAAACGTATTATTTTCCCCTCCCCATGGAGCCAGCTATAGCTCCGCCTTGGAGCCAGATGGGCTTACGAAAGCCTCGCTTGAATCAAAAAAAATGTGACGTCATCATTCTTGCCCTGACGAGCGTAGAGCTAACATCTATACATTTTACCAAATAACACGGCACTATATGAGAGCTTGTGCTATACACCTACCTAGAACATAGCGAATGTGGGCGTTTCTCCAGTGAGCTCGTCACTGATTACAGGGGTGAGTAAATTATGAAACATTTGTAAAAGTGTCTTAACTAAATACGGCAACAAAATATTGCTATGTGAATAGGGGCGAACCTTTTCGGGGCGAGCATTTGGCCATCGCAAATATGTTATTAACATGGCAAGCAATTCGCGCTCCCATGTAAAAAGGTCTATTCATTCAAAGCAGATTTTGCTTTTAAGAACTAAATAGTGATATTATAATTCGAGATGCCTATATACTGTCAGATTGATTTTTTAACGAATCACAGTCATCTTTCCCCTCTTCCCCTCCCATAGTTTGGTTTTACCCCTCATCTGTATCTTCTGGTCTATTGAATTCGGATGTCTATGGAAAAATGATATTTTGCAAAACAATGATTGTTAAATCAAAATTCTATTTTCGAACATCTTTAAATTAACGTATTTATTTGAAGTAATTTACTCGCCTCATACTTTGGATTGAATCAAGAATTATAGATATTTAAAATAGGTACCTATGTTAGTTACCAAAATTGATTGATTGTTCTTATTAGTGGAAACAATTGAAACAATTTCTTTATTAGTGGCATAGCAACGCATGCCGGGAACTCACTAGTATATAATACATAATGAAGTTTAAGAATGTACATTTTGTAAAATGTCCCGAGGATAAATATATTTTGTGCATCGTCTTCTGTAAAATGAATGTTGCGTTTAGTTAGTTTTTGAGTACGAGATGTGGAGTAGTTGGTTTGGGCGTATTGGTGGCAGTAATTGCTACCTTTCAGAAAGCATGCATTTCCACTCTCCAATAGGTACGAAACATACGCTTAAATTATTGTCAATTATTGTCAACAGCGTTTTTGATCCAAGGAATTTAATAGGATTCTCAAATTATTGACAATTATTTTCAACAGCGTTTTTGATCCAAGGAATTTAATAGGATTCTCAAATTATTGACAATTATTGTCAACAGCGTTTTTGATCCAAGGAATTTAATAGGATTTTTTTGGTATTGAAGTAAAGGACATAATTTTTATGATACATGTTTATGAACCTATTCGAAAAACACTGTAAAGACAAAAGGTTGAGTGTACACATTTCGTTAGAGCCTATTTTGTTTCATACTGCCTTTCTTTTGGCATACACGATTATTAGAGATCAAGAAAAAACGCTATATAAATCGACGCGCAAATTGAATTATCACCCAGTGTACGTATTCTGTACCAACGATTTCGCCATCTTCATTCTCAGATCGGAAATTGCGTCCATTCGCATTCCTTCGTTTTAGCCACCGTTATTTAGTGGTCCATCCCAGCCTCTCTCCCCGGGGAATATCAGTCCTACCAAGTTCCCACCCATTACTCGCCATAAACGAGAGGAGGTCTCGCTCGAATGTGATTTACCGAGAAGTCGGCATTATCTTCCCGACTCTATTCTCTCCGGCAGTAAATTATATTCCATCCTTTCGGGTATGGATCCTTTATTCAGATTCGGAAATAAAACAACAAGGTTTATCGGCATTCAATTGTCGTTTCATCGAAAGACTTGGCTTTCCAATTTTTTTTTTCAGGGACGGAATAAAGCCCCGAGTTTGATTCGGCAGCCAGGCTCTTTATTTCTTTTGATTAGCGTATTGATCGCAATATTATTCATTCAAAGCTCTTCAATAGGGTATTTTAGATACTCCTTCTTGTTTAAATGTGTTCTCGTTTTTTGTTTGTCAATTATTGGACATTGTTTACTATGGAACATAGAATTTTTGAAATTTTAATGATGTAAATATATGGAGTATGTGTAGAGCAGACGGACCGAGAAAGGAATATCAAAAGAATAATGGATAGTAATTAATGTATGCACCCAGAATACTGGGTATTCCCAGTCGGAATATATAAAATCGGGAATCCCGCAAGGCTTCGCTTTTGACCTAAAATTAAATAATAAATTTATTTAAGTATCCACCTGTATAGGTACGTTTTGTCCAAAGCCTTATTTATATATCACCGATGCTTTAATAAGTTTAGAGCCCTCAAAGGATTTGAAATGTACAGTATATTTGACGAGAATGGTAATCTGATTGAGACAGGATGTTCCAGAGGTTGAGATAGGAGGATCTCACTAGGCCGTCAACACACACATTTGATACTTCTTAGGTGTTACAATTGTTATTCTTTATATTGTTAAATAAATAAATCAATTCAAGGTTTGTTACCTGCAATGTCTCGAACTTGGCCACCACATCGAAGTGTATGTGACAAGGAGTGCAGAAGGTAGTGTAGGGCACCCAGTGCATATCCAAGTCTCTCCCAGCTCGAACTTCGTCGAGCAGATACCGCACAAACTCCTCGAAACTCGGCCACCGCGGCTCAGCAATGGTGCGCTTCTAGAAACCAACGTACAAACAATATACCAATTGGAGAAGACGAATTCGTTTACCAAATGGAAGCAGCGTAGAAAATAAGTAATGTAAAGGCAGCTAGCTAAGTATTGTTGTGTAATATATTTTATGCAGTATTAATATGTATATGTATCCCTGGCTATACAGTTTGATACACGGTGTCTGGAAACATACCAATTTATAAAAGGTAACTAGAGATTTTACACAAGTGCATTACCATGTTAAACGCGTGTACCTCGAAGCTTCAGGGGTGAATATTAATGGAAACCACTTAAAAATATTCGACTCTTATGATTTGCGTCCGGTTGACAGAGTTAGTACGAACGCATTTTCAACCTTCCAAATGTTTCAATAATAATAATATAATATTTTTTTAAATAAATAAATAAATATAGTGTTTTCAAAAAAGGCAATTACAAATATTAAAAAAAAAAATACAATTTCAAAAAAATTTCAGGTTGAAGTGGAGATCGGTCAATGAGGAGAGACTCTTTCAAGAATCATTAGGATTTCCCTTTCGAATCTAACACGATATATATATATACAGGGTGTCCGGGGGTAAAGTGCATTAACTTAGGGAGGTATTCTACATGATAGTATAAGTAAAAAAGATGAAAAACTTTTTTAGAAATTCCAACTTTTAGGGGTAGTTTTGTGGTAAAAAGATAAAATTAGACCGGCGTGCGCGGCCAGCTTTATTATTTTCCGCTGTTACGGTACGGGCCAATCACCACCATATAATGTTGCCACGATCGTGCCCAGCAGGCTCCCAGCAAGTAAGATCGTACCTCACACTAAGGATTTTTAGTATGTAGATCTTTTTGGTGGGAAAAAGTTGGAATTTCGAAAAAAAACGTTGTTAATCTTTTTTACTCCTACCATCACGTAGAATCACCTCACGAAGTTAATGCACTTTACCCCCGGATATCCTGTATATACTCCTATTTGATATTGGAAGAGATTTGGTTCAGGATATTAAGTATAATATAAATACTATGCATAAGATAATCTTTCTAAATGTAATTATGAAATATTCTTCAACTAACTGTAACCAGGTGTCTAGTCTGTTTTAAAATCTACATACTTCATTGAACTGCCCTTTAGTACGTGTTCTTGTGTAAAAATAATATTTTTTTAATTGTGTAATGTTGTCCTTCCCGAAATGAGTTTCATTAAACTCATTGGGAATAATGTATTATGAATATATTATGTTATGATTTTTTTTTGTTATTAGTTTTTGGGATATTATGCCGTGTTGCGCTACCTCCTTCTTTAGCCAACGTTTCGGACAGCGTTACAGTGTCCGAAACGTTGGCTAAAGAAGGAGGTAGCGCAGCGCAACACGGAATAATATCCCAAAAACTAATAACAAAAATACTTTTGGCCGTGAAAATCTAAAATCGTTAACATTATGTTATGATTTTGTAATATATTATCTCAAATAAAAATTTCAATAAAAAATGTATTTTAATTAGTTATAAGTTCAATATGTTCATCCCCATCGGGAAAACCATTGGCAGGTTGGTCCTACAGGCAGGAAAATAGAATAATAATTTATGTTGACGCTGTCTAAGACAGTTATCGGGATCATAGAAACTCACGCGCTCCACAATAGCTGAATTCTCGATATATAGTCTCACAGCAGTCTGAATACCCTGAGTGGCGGCGTACGCTCTCTTCTGAGCTGCAGGAAGTAAAGTCCCAGCACACCCAGAAGAAAATTTGTCGGGTAGTGCCACGTATAGTGGCCGCACTCCCTCATGTAGAGAAATATCTTGTTTGCCAATACGAACTTCTGACGTGCATAACCCTAGTAAGTGAGAGGTAAAGCTAGACTTACCTACAATATAATCTTTCATTTAATAAAACATTTCGACATACTCTATTAAAGTTTTTTTCTCAGATTTTCATTGACTTTGACCCTCTGAAGTTTCGCGGCACGTGCGGGATACACGGTGCATATAATTTAATGTCCAGTTTATAATTTTGTGTTCAGTTTCGGTACACCGTGTATGAGAAACGATGCGCTTTATTAAAATGGCGATTATAATTTGACAAAAAGGTCAAACTTACATAATAGAGGCGTTTCACAAATCCTCGGCGGTAGTACTATTCATTAAAAATAAACAAAGGTGAATATTTTCTATTCTTTATAAAGATAGAATCAAATGAAATATAAACATAGCCCATTTTAAAGGTCATGTCGTCGTTGTCGTGAGTTATTTGTCGCGTCATATTTCCATGGGAAGACGTCTGAAAAATAATCTCACCTAAATTTATTTGCATCGTTAGTCAGCTAATGGAAAATTCTCGGGTTTTGTTTTTTCACGATTGAATTTCAAAGCGGCTTGTGTTACAAAAATATTATTAGTGTGATAGATAACTGATGACAATAACAGTGTTAATTAATATCAGATCTAGTATTCGTAGATGTTTTAAGAGATGAATTGGCATAAAACCTGACCTGTTGTATAATTTACAGCGTTTCAAAACGTGTCTTTTCATCTTATTGGTAAATCCGTATTACTTTTAATCCCTTCACATCAGCCGAGCGATTCCGTATCTTTTGTTGGATTGTTATTGGATAACGGACGTTATCTCCTGTCAGATTTGTGTGATTTTTACATATTTACTAGAGATGCCATGAATATTCGGCTACTATTCGGTATTCGGCAACTTTTTTTACTATTCGGTATTCAGCCGAGTATTGCGAACTATTCGGCCGAATACCGAATAGCAAATTATGAAAAAATGCATAATAAGGACTGAATGCCGTTGGCGCTAATAAAAAACTGTCAAAAAAAGCGAAGTTAGCAGTCCACAATGGAGTCCTGGTACCTACCCTGATGTATGGCAGTGAGGCATGGAACTGGCAGAGGAAGAATGAAAGTAAACTGAATGCTGTTGAAATGAGATCCCTGAGACGTATGTGTGGTAAAACCATGTATGATCGTGTTAGAAATGTGGATATCCGCAAAGAATGTAATAATGAGCAAAATTAAGAAAGGGACCCTCAGATGGTTTGGGCACGTAGAGCGAATGAGCGAAGAAAGTAGTGTAAAAAGAATATATGATGCAAATGTGAATGGTAGAAGAAGTCGGGGACGCCCGAGGAAGACATGGCACGATCAAGTGAATCAGATACTTGAGACGGGCCATGTCAAAAGTCAGAATAATAGAAGAGTATGTATGAGGCAAAGAGTGTGTGCCAAGACCGAGTTGTTTGGCGGTCCGTCCTCTCTGCCTACCCCTGCGGGGAAACGGCGTGATGGTTAGTTAGTTAGTTAGTTATTACTCTCAAAATTTTATTTGAACAAACAATCGGAACATTTAATACTTAAAATCTATCAGTGGTAAGTTTTGTCGAATGAAAACAATTTTTTCAGTTTTTGTTGAAAGCAAACTTTTGCTCTTTTCCTCATAACTTATACCTGCTTCCGAAAACAGCCGCTCACTATATACTTCTAACGGGAGATGATAAATAAATCTTAGCCAATTCTGCTGGGCTTGGATACTGTTTTGCGTTTGCTGATCACCACTTTTAAGTTCAATTCATTTTGATACATGAAAAAGATTTTTAACTCATGAGTTCAATTCATTTTAATTCAAGAAAACTATTTTTATTATTTTAAATTTATGAAAACTATTTGCGAAATGTACTAAATGTCACCGAATATTCGGAGATTCGGCCGAGAACCTAGCCGAATATTCGTATTCGGCAAAATCACTATTCGTGGCATCTCTAATATTTACTGTCACATATTTAAACACGTGATTATATGCGGATCCAGGGGGGGGGGGGGGGGCATGGGGGTCATGACCCTCCCTGGGGTGGGTCCAGGACCTAGGTGGACCACTAATACCCTACTTTTTACTTGTATCTATTATTATCAAAATTAAATTATAAATTCTTGTGACTTGATCACGACTGTGTGATCCCCCCCTGGCGCTATGTGACCCCCCCTGGTGCCAAAGCTGGATCCGCCCTTGCAACAGTGTGGCTTGATAAAAATGAATATATTTTATCCTTAATACTTAATATAGGTATCTACATATTACATTTATACTGTTATTTTTCATGTTGTTGTACTATTTATATGTTATGTCATTTACGTTAATGGCACATGTTGTGCCTTATATATTGTTTAAATAAATAAATAGATGCTTAAAAATTAGTATATACATTATACGTACGGGGTTTCCACAAAATTATACAAACGGGAAATTGGGAAATCTGCATCACATAGAGAACCCAAGAATCCTAATTATTTTTTTTTCAATTTAGTTTTAATTTTTATATTTAATTTGAGAGATGCAGAGACGATTTACTAAAATACCAAGAGTTTTGAAAGACCGGCAAGATTACGAACGTTAAAATAAAGAAGAGAAAAAAGAATGCCTTATCGAGATTTTCTTAAATTTATCTGGACATTAAGTTGCCCTTGCATCAAGGAAATCTTCACCACCAACAAAAATATAAACCTCCGTGGAAGTGGACACTCACAAAAATTTAATATAGACCTTTTGCATCCATTCCTAGGAAACACTTCCATGCAAATAGAGTAGTGGAAGCATTGAACAAACTTCCACGACAAGTCATCGCAGCAACTAATATAAACCAATTTAAAGCTCTGTTGGATTCTTATTTGGATAGAAGAAAGAACTAACTTATTATTAAATTTAAAACATCTCAATTAACTGAAATCAGAAATCAGCAGAATGCTACCAGTTCATTAAATGATAACTAGCAGCCAAAAACCCGCTCGGGCGGCTTTTGGTTCGGCTTCGCCCAGTTTGTGTGTTGGTGACCATTTTATAAATCCGATAGGAACTGGTTCCAAAAATAGCCGGTTTCTCGAATCCACTGTGATCCAGTGACAGATAGTCACCGGGGCAAAGTAACCGCGACAGGCAATGTAATATATAGACGCGAGGTAGAAACCACAACTGCCAGTTACAATAATAATTATATTATCGTCAATCTTTCCATATCTGGATAGACCATTAAGTTACAAAACAGGTAGTAGTTACGCCTGTTAGGGGATGCTTATCACTCGATCTATTAACGGAAATGGCTCCATCTGTTGGCATTGCTATGCTGTTCAGTTACAAAAAGTAGATTTGTATACAAACTCCACGTACGAAAACGGTTTTCGTACGGCGCTCGGCGTGGCGTCAGAGTTGCCGTCTTTGCCGATAATCATAAATCATAATTTAAGCACCTTGGTTTTTTGACCAATTTTTTTTCTCCTTTTTTTCGCACACTTTGGGATTAAAAACCTATCGAAGACAGGTCTACACTTCGACGCATTTTAAAAGACAATATACAGTTGAAAGCAATCCCATAACGACCGATTTAAAAAAGAATGATCTTAAATATTCGAACTTCGGACTTGATTTACTAAAAAACGAAAGCTTTAAAACATTACCTACTCCAAATGTGATGTATATTCACCAGTTCATACATTCACGTATATTCATTCAGTTTAATGCGTGAACCACGAGTTTCCGGACATCGTGTATAAAATATCATTTAATTAAAAATTCTTACGAAAATTACAATATTCTATAATATATCCTGATATTAATTTGTATCGACCTCATGCTAAAAGTGCATCGTAATTTCAAATGTCATGGTGTTCGTTTTATTTTTTACTTTATTAAATATTAAATCTTAACTGACATTTTATGATTTCGTCCGTCAGTGCCTATTAAAAGATGACCTTTAAAATAGTTCGCATGCCTGACATTTGATGGGATCAGTAGTGAATTTAAAAAATATTTTTTTAAACAGTGAATACCTGCAATTTGCTATGTCAGTAAAGTATTCTTTAAAAAGCGTTTGAAAGTTATAATACAGGGTGTACCAAAAGAAAGTATATATTTGTTTTGCTTTCTGTGTGAACGCAACTTTTACGAGGGGCGCGGGGGATATGTCAATCAGTAGTCTGGCTCTTGGGAATTTTGAAGTTTGTTTGAAGCATTTCTCGGGAGCGACCGCGCGTTGTGCGTGCGTAAGTTTTACAAAAATGGTGATTCGGCTACTGTAGCGCGTAGAAGATTCTGCAACATTTGAGGTTTTCGTCAATTCAATGATGCGTCAAGCATTCCTCTCATTCAAAAATGGGTCAAAAAGTTTGAAGAGATCGGTACAACGCTGGCAAAACCAAAATCTGGGCGACCAAAGTCATCGAGAACGGTAGAAGACGTAGAGAAACGTAGTGTATCAATCTTTTCGTGACGACTCAAACTTTTCGATTCGGAAGAGCGCAAGTGCTTTAAATGTGCATAGATCATCGTTACACAGCATTTTGCACAAATACCTAATGCTACACCCCTACAAACTTACTGGTATAACCAAAGAACACGGTTCCAGCAAGACGGAGCAACATTACGTACGTCCAATACGTCTCTGCCACGGGTTCATGAAATTTTCCCTGGCAAATTGATCTCCAGGAGAGGTGACATAAATTGGCCTCCTCGTGGTCATGACATAACCCCTATGGACTTTTTCCTGTGGGGTTATCTCAAATCAAGTGTACGCCAAAAATTCGACTTCCCCTGATGCAATTAAAAGAAAATATCCGTCACGAAATGGCGGCCATCACGAAGCCTACCTGCCGAGCCGTCATGAGAAATTTTACTCTTCGATTAAATTAATGCCGCGAACGTGAGGGTTTACATTTGGACAATATTATTTTTAAGAAATAAATTCCCAAATTGTGTATTTTAGTATTTAACAAACATTTTTTCGATAGAACCCTTACTTTTTTTTAAATCGATCCACAAAATATATACTTTCTTTTGGGACACCCTGTATATGTGGATATAAAAACTTGTTTAGGTTTCTTTGGGTTTTTGAGGTACCAGATTTTAATATTATTAATCATTTGATTATACATACAAAATCATGACAACAAGTGTCAAAAGTTACTCACTACAGGGTATAATCAAGGCATGACTGTAGCGCAGTGGTAAACTAATTTGACTTAGTGTCGGAGATTTGCGGGTACGATTCACAACGCAATAATTTAACTATTAACTTTTTTTTTCATGAAATTTGGATGTCTAAGTGTTGTAGCCTTATAAATATGCTTTTACGATCGCGGAAAGAAACATAAACAATTATAAAAAAAACCTTATGAAATTTATCAATTTAGCGATTCTTATTGGCGAATACATATTTTTTTCTTCTAAACGTATTCGAACTTCCAACATGTCATTCGATTATTAAAATGTTTCGGAATCGAGTATTTCGGGTGTTTCGATTATATCTGCCAATGGTGGAGATTTAAATTTGTCCATAGATATAATGCACCTTTTAAAAGTGAGGTATCAAACAAACAAATTCAGCGCAGTGGTAAACTAATTTGACTTAGTGTCGGAGATTTGCGGGTACGATTCACAACGCAATAATTTAACTATTAACTTTTTTTTTCATGAAATTTGGATGTCTAAGTGTTGTAGCCTTATAAATATGCTTTTACGATCGCGGAAAGAAACATAAACAATTATAAAAAAAACCTTATGAAATTTATCAATTTAGCGATTCTTATTGGCGAATACATATTTTTTTCTTCTAAACGTATTCGAACTTCCAACATGTCATTCGATTATTAAAATGTTTCGGAATCGAGTATTTCGGGTGTTTCGATTATATCTGCCAATGGTGGAGATTTAAATTTGTCCATAGATATAATGCACCTTTTAAAAGTGAGGTATCAAACAAACAAATTCGGAGACACCGTTTTTGAAAATCATGAAGCAAAACTTGGAGTTCCACAAGTATCTGTTTTGGGACCACTGCTTTTTATGTTATAAATAAATTACAGCTTTGAAATATATTTAGAATTCATTTCAAAGAAAGTCCGTTCACAACATTAAATAATCAATTGAATATAATGAAAACCCTAATTCTATTTAAATTCCTAATTCTATTAGTCTCATACCTTAGCTCCTGGTCTATATTTGAGTATGATCTTCATCCCCAGCCTTGAATGCAAGGAATTGGGTAGAGCGAACTGCAGTTTGTCCTTGTAGGCAGACGATAGTCTCTCGAATGGGTGGCGTACGATCAGGAACGTCGTGGAGGTGTTCTGCGCCTCTTTCAGATCCTGGACTGACGGCCTGGGATAGCGCCGCCGGGCCAGGACTAGCGGCACCTCCCTGCTGCGCTCCAGGAAGCGTGTGGAGTAGTTTGCCATCAGGTTGAAGTTGTACATCCAGGAGGAGGAGGCGGCTTTGAAGACGTTGCACCTGCAGATAAGATAAACACTTATTTCAATGTCTGCAATTAAAACCCAAAATTTGTTAGATTACCTTATGTTGTATTATTTTGACCCTTCGGACTGATAACCAAAGGTGCAGACACGTTAAGTAAGGTTTCGTTTTTTTTTGTTTCTACTTTTTCATTATTGTCCCAATGGTTGTGAAGTGTGGTTAGCTTCATCAGGTTATCTAGCATGTTCGATCGATATAGGTTTTATCGAAAATGTCGGTAACTTGTCATCGCTCCCGAGCATGACTGCAGGCCGTTAACGAACAAACAACAGTTCATAACGACTAAGGGTTCCTAATTTATTTGATGTAAACTGTTAGTTGTTCGTTGGCGGCCTCGTTTGCTCGGGAGTGATGACAAGTTACCGACATTTTCGATAAAACCTATATCGATCGTACCCAGGTAATTTGTGGCAACACATATGGCTCTACCAAAGTACTCCATTGTCGAAGATTATTTATACTAGGTGCATACGTTTACAATAAGGTGTGTGGAGACGCAGCATAAATGCGGACTAAGCTCAGACCAAAATATAAAATTAAAAAATCTTTATGGTACAAATAAAAGTACACAGGGTGTAGCTTACAGATATCCTATTTCTTAGGCTAGCTTAACACTCCTAAGTAAAATTTACGGCTTACGTAAGATTTTAATAAGTTACTCACAGGAGCGCTTACACATGTGTACAACTAATGGTAATTAATGCTCACGAAAGTTGTTCGGAAGTTTAACATACGTGAGTTCTCATGAAGACTGCTACACACATAATTTTATTAACTGTAAGTTTTCTTCCTGTCAACAACGATTTGCTGCTGTCAAATTTACCCGATTTTGTAGACGAAAGGGCCCAAATAAAGTCTTGGAATCAGTTGGAATAGAAGTTGGCTTGATTCTCCGCGTGTTTTTGTTCCGTTAACGGCGTAAATTAATGGAGTTTTTTAAATTTATCCGAATGACAGCTACATGACAACTACAGACTTTGAATTCAAATACGTAATGTTAAAAACAGAAGCATTGAGATTAGAAAGTATTGGACCGATAATTAAAGAGAAGCGGATTAAACTTTTCAGAAAGCTTTTTCACCTGAAAAACAAATTATATCTCTTTAGTTTTGGAATCAGAAAAGTTTCTTGCCGTTTTTGTGGGAAGTGCTTATTTGAGTTTTATTTAGTCTTATTTTCATATTGTTTTCGAGAGATTATAAGGAGATAATTATCTACTTAACCTAATTAGATTTTAGTTAAAAATAATAATAAAGGAAAAATCCCACGAAAACAACAGTCTTTAAATTTTCAACATCTCGCATCGGCGCATTTTGGTATTATGTTTTTAATTAACTTTAACTTATCAAAATGATTTGAAGACTGGAAGTTCGCACAGACATTAGACCTGTCAAAAAACTTAGGTAAGAACAACTTTAGTAACTTGCTATAAATTACGGTATTGGTGTCGTTTACCAAAACACAGTAAGTAAAAAAATACATAATTACATAATGTGGTCTTCACGAATACAGATAAACGGAATGTGATTTTTCTGAGGCATCTCTTTTAGATAATAAAATCATCTTTAGCGTTTACTGAATTTCTTCAAAACACTATTCCAGAATCCTGCCTGTGTATTCGACGCAACCACCTTTATGAGAAGAATGTAAAAAAATAATTTAATAGTTTTGATTAAGAACAGATAGGCGCACTAATGTTTCTTGGGATTCCTTTAACGTTTTGCTCGCCAATCGAACCTGCAAAAGCTCATGGTTAGTGGAAGGCAGTAGGAAGATGCGATGATGCACCGATGCGTTGAACTGATGAAAACATGTAAAATTAATTTCTTGGAACTAAATGTCGTCAAGTGCAAAATTATGTCCTTGTACAGTGCTAAAAAACGATTGTTTTCGAATACAAACTAAATAATAGTTGCTTATCAACTGTTCCATCTATAAAAGACCTTATGGTGTCTTTCTAGATGGCAAGCTTTCTTTTCGGGAACACATAAATGAGATTTTTAATAAATCTTTCAAACTACTTGGTCACTTCTCTTCTGACATATCACTTCTGACTTCAAAATCATAGATGCCCTAAGAACTCTTTACTGCTCCTTGGTTCATCCTCATCTTGAATGCGCTTGTGTTATTTGGTCTCCTTATGCTGTCCATACTCGTCACATTAAGTCCGTTCAACATCGGTTCCTAAATTTCCTCGTTCTAACTAGGATTAGAACGAGGCAATTACTCGTATGATGAAATTGAACTAACTCTAAATCTTTCTCCTTTAGAAGACCATCGTAAAAATGTGTTCTCATTTGTTTCTTCAAAATTATCAACCTTATTATTGATTCACCTACATTACTACAACTCATCGCATTCAATATACCTTCCCGTAGACTCAGAAATAATGAATTGCTCTCCCTCAACCAAAACTAATTATGGATATAATTCACCACTGTCCAGAATGTGTAGAATGGTCAACTCAAGTCAAGATTTCGATTTTTTTGGTATAAGCCTGAATGATTTTTTTCGGTCACTAAACAATAGAAGATATTTTATATTTATTTTTAATTTAGCGATTTGACTTGTCACTTCTATTATCAATTCTATTTTCTTATGTTTATCTCTGTTTTGTCTTTGCTTCTACATCCTTTACAATACCATAATTTATATACCATCCTTTATTCTTACAATGTACATTTTCCTAAATTTCGTGTTATTTTATTGTAAATTGGAAGTTCGAATAAGACGTCCGGAACGTCGGTGTCCGATAGTGCAGGTGTCTTCACACAGTGCAGGACCGTGAAGAGTGGATGCGACCCTTGATGAGAGCCATGTTCATCTGAGAAATTAGAGTTGGGGTCATGGTCTTCAGAATTTAGACAACGATTCAAAAATAAGTTTCGGTTTTGGGAAGATGATTAACCTGTTATATTAGTTTAATCTTGATACATCTAGTTTCATCCTTACCAAATGAGATGGTACTGCCTGTTGATGAGATACTCCCAGGCGTTGGGACTGGAGATCCCCCGAGGTAAGTTGTTACATTCCCTCTCCAGGTACTTTCTCCTATTCTCCATTCTTGTCTCGGCGGCTTCCATCTCCACTGGAGTCAGCTCTCGTCTGATGACGTCATTCACGCCGCCGTCTGCTGCCCGCTTGTAAACGTAGCTGTCATTGTCGCCTATGTCCTGGAACAAAAAAGTTACATTAGTTAATGTTTGTAAGATTGTCTTTTATTATTTTAATGCACATCGTAATATTATAGTATTTTTTTGTCTTTTTTCTGTCTCTCTCGTCTTCAAATCTTAAAATTTGCAAGCACGCTTTAAAAAGTGGAAAAAATCTGCCAAAAGATTGACATATTTACGACAGTTAGGCCTATCGTGTTTAGTTGTTGTTCATTTGTGTTTGTTATTTATATTATTAAAAATTTAGACAATACCATAATTTTTTTTTTCGATAATTTCTGACTTCTTTGCTTGCTGTCCGCATTAGAATTATTGTCAACACCTAATAGCAGAATTTTAACGCATAATGGTGGTCTCTCACCAAGAGAGACTTCCTCCCACTCTAGAACGAGTTGCAAACATACAACTTTATAATATACCTCTATGTTTATTTTATGCTTGAAAATGTAGGTTTTGAGCCCTTGCTGGGTTTCGAACCCCCGATTTTTTTTTCAAACCTAACAAACAAACAAAAAACAGTTTAATTTAAAATAAAACAATAACTTTTCAAAAACCACTTTTAAGCTTCATATGAACAATAATATTATTAGCAAGTAGGTACAGCTATTAAAGCAAAATAAAAGTGGTGTTACAAAATAAAATAGTTTCTTTTATCCGCTGCTACGCGACGCCGACGGTTAAGGAACCCGCAACCAATCTAAAACTCAAACAGTGGCGGTTTTCTATAAAACGAATTTGTGCAGTCTTATAAGAAATTAAGACAAACTAGAAATCTCTTAGCTGTCCGTGTGCGCTATAAGATTTGTTAATAAGAAATTTGTACGGAATAGTATTTTGTAAGAATCAATCGAATTTTTGAGTGATTATTGTGTTTTAAGTTGTTATTAATTTGATTTAATTACTAAAGATGTTATTTTTATGTAAATTTTGATTTTCCTGTTTAAAAAAACTTTTTTTTAACCTGCGACATTATGTTTCCGCTAGTAGCGGTCCGCGACCTTTACATTGTGCTAGAGAGTGGTATAATTGAAAAATACGACTTTACTTGAAATATTTCAATTGAAAGCGTTTTCAGCTACATCAACATCGTATTTTTCTACCGTACCACCCTAGCTCACTGAAAAGTCACGGAACGCCACTGATTTACACTTTAATGAATCGTCAAATTGTATCGCAGTGATATGATGAAATTCCCTTAGATATGGGGTAAAATATATAATTATGGAAAAGACGAGAGAGAGTCCTGCTGGAAATGTCAAAAGGTCATCCTCAACCAGTCTCTACCGATCCAACTTGTGGATAGACGCATCTGCCGCTAAGGTCCGGACAAACCTCAACCCATGAACCCGGGAACCCCTGATAAGTCACCAAACCTAGCGGAACTACTTGGGGTGACCTATGTGTTGGTTACTCAATAAATGGTGTCCGGGGCGGCCGAACCCACACTCGCCTCCAAAATTGAAATCCCAAAAAGACAGGCAACAAACCGCCACTGGCACTGAGTTGAAATGATCGCTTATATGCCACGTAGGCGGAGGTCTACTCTTCTTCTTACGGTGAAGGAGAGCTGGTGAAGGTATATTTAAAACCCTACATATTAAGGAAGAACAGTTGTAAAAAGGAAAATAAAAACAACCAAATGGAGGCCTCTCCCGGTGTAACACACGGTAGGCCGTTTTCTCTTGATTACGTTTTTATGTTACCCCTCGTCACTACCAAACTACTCTCTCTGCAAGGCAAATGCGGAGAAAGCTTAAAAACGCAAAGGCAGGAAATCGTGCTCATTCTCTCACGAAACAATACATGAAAAAACTAGTTTTTAAAGTAAAACTTCTATACGCACGCTTGACTTGGGGAGTAAGCTGGTGAATGCGTGACGAGAGCGTTACGAAAAGCGAGGCGAACGGTAGTTGAGAGGGAGATATAAGTGAAGTGAAGATAGAAAGAGAGAGAGTTACGTTTCGTATATTACTGTGTTCAATTTGAGAGGCGGGAATGGGTACCGCCGCCCCGGGAACCTTTATTGGATAACCAACACCTCTGCCATAAGTCACCCCAAGTGGTTCGCTACGTTTGGTGATTTAGCAGGGGTGCCCGGGTTCATGGGTTGAGGTTTGTCTAGGTCTTGGAGGCGGATGACCAAGACCAAGACACACTGAACCCCAGATTCCTACCCACCCCTTAAACCCTTTTCCTTCCTAGAACTCTCCTCTCCTTCCTTTTCTTAAAAAAATCCTCCACACAGCATCCCCAAACATGGCATTGGCCCTGAGGGAAATTATTTTCCTCAGGGCCTCCTGTGTGGAGCTCATGTAAAAAAAAGGGGCAAGAGAGAGAGGTGCGAGCACACATTTTCTTTCTCTCTTTCTCTCAAAGCCAGTTACGTTTCGTATATCTAAGACACAGGACACAGTGCAGGCCTATTGTCTGTATCACACTGTAGGAGCAAGATAGAGAAGTGCGCGCGCACATTTTCTTTCTCTCTTCCTTTTTTTAAACTGTTTAAAAAATACATTTCAGTTGTTAACCTATGTTTTATTCGAGAAATAATATTAATATTTATAACTAGCTGAAATCCCCGGCGTTCCCCGGACTTTCCGCAGAGTGTTTCAAAATTACATATAGACAGTGACCTTCACCTTGTTTTGAAAGTCAAGTTTTTGTAAAATTTGATCAATTTCGGAATAAAACTGTAGATTTGTATAAAAATCAAATCCACGCCGCTCGAAAGCGGCCGCCCGCAACACACAGAAGATACTCTGCAAAATACCAAAGCTAGAAGTACACTTAAACTTAAAACTATATCTTTACTAGAATTTCATAGGCTTCTATGTAATAATTTTGTATTTTATAATACGGTTGGACCAAAGATATTGAAATATAAGTAGATGTGCTATCTGCTGTTTTTACTATGTGGGTCTGCGCTTCCGGGTGTCGCCGATATTGTTTACCAATAACAAATAAACTAAAAGAACAAATAATTAACGAATAAGCCAAACGAACGTTAAACTAAATGAACGAATTCTTTCCTTATTTAAAATATATTGTTAACCAATATTAATGCACATTTTCAAAAAATCAACGAAATGAACAAATTCTTTTTGTATGAAAACTACGCTAATTAGCGCGTAGTCCGGCGACAGTTGCGCGGACACCATAGCATATCTTTCTGAATTTAAATATCTTTGGGTTGGACTAACAATAAATTACAGAATTGAAATATCATTTGCCGTGACCAGATCTTTATATTGCTGGAACAAAACTAGAGAAGGTACAGAGTAATGTATACTTGGGCTGCGATGTAAATGATAGATGAAATCCTTCGGTTGAAATCAAATGCCGCATTGAGCAAGCTCGTGCAATCTTTATCCGCATGAAAAAGACGTTTTTTGTCATGAAAAAATCTTCTGCAGTCATGATTTCAACCTTGGATTATGAATGCGAATGGTCAGATGCTACTTGTTTTCGATATTATTTTATGGAATGGAAGCATAGACGCTTACTAAAGAACTAATTAGGCGACTTGAGGCATTCGAGATGTGGATCTACAGAAGAATACTTAAAATAAGCTGGATGGACAGGGTTACGAATAAAGATGTTATGGTTCGGATGAATAAAGAAAAAGAAGTTATAAAACTATAAAAATCCGAAAACTTCAATATCTTGGACATGTGATGAGACATCCAGAGAAGTATGAGATCTTGCATTTCATAATGCAAGGAAAGATTGCCGGAAGACGGGGCCCTGGAAGAAGGAGAACCTCATGGCTGAAAAACCTGAGACAGTGGTTTGGCCAGTCTACCGTAGAGCTCTTCAGGGTCGCAATAACAGAGGTCCGCATAGCCAATGCCCGTTGAGAAGAAGAAGATCTGATTAGCCAGGTAATACCAATCAATCGATTCTTCTCCACTCCCTTCAGCCTCACAACATTCCTCGATTGGGGATGCTATAATCCCACTGGCTTCGGAAAGTTGAAATTCTTTGTGATGTTGTAGAGAACCGTGCCAATTTTATGATACCTCTCTTCAAGGGCACTTTGCAAAGCCAGAAATCAACTTAAACTGTAGTTAAATTACTTCTATTCACGATTTTGATTATGGGTGCTAACGAAAACTGTTATAGGTACTAAAACAGATATCGCAGGCTACACCAACTCGTACAAGTACAAAATGGCCCATATTTGCACAACAACGCAAACAAAATATGATAATGTTATGAAATTCAGTGCCTACAACGGGCTATCTATGAAATAATGGTTTTAGGTTAAGGGTAGTATTTATTTAAGTTTTCTGTGATAAAACAGTTTTTAAATTTGTCTCTATTTTCCTATATGCAGTTTACAGAGGTTTACGTGTATAATAAATACCAATAACATATAAAAAAATATTAATGATCAGTAAAGACCGGATTATATGCAAATGCATATTTGCATATTTAGACCCTTTTCAGTGGTAGTTGCATATTTTAGCAAAAAATTGAGATCTTGCATATTTACGCTTGATATCCTTCATCGTTCACATAGTGACACTATAAATGTCAGATGGCTAAATGCGCGGCTAGTGATCTTATCACCCCACGACTAGTGAAAACGTTTGGATTGGCGTTGAATGAATCTAATCAGGTTATGAAGAAAAGTCGCCTTATGAATTCCTCGTTGCCAAAGCTATTCCCTCGTAAACTCAAAGAAAAATTTGAAAACTTACTGAACAAGAACCCAGGGTTTGAACCCTTGTGCCAAATTGATAGCTTCATCAACGGGGCAGGTGAAATTTTGCCCGGCAAAATAAGTCCGAAAATCGCACCCAAATTTAAATTCTGTAGAGTCACATCAATAGACGTAGAACGCTCCTTTTTCCGCTTACAAAAATATGTAAAGCGATCGTAGACACAATTTGTCTACAGAACATTTAGAACAGTACTTAGTCATATACGTTTTTAAAGGTAAATTGTAAATTTCATTGTTAAATACATTTTGTAATTGATATTTTCGAAAATACGATTGTTATCCTTGGGAACTACTAAAATAAAAAATACTTTAAAATATGACTTCCTGTATTATTTCATGTTGCATATTTTGGCCCTTTTCATGGATTTTCGTGCATATTTTAGCTATTTTTATTGCATATTTGCATGCATATTTTGGGCTGTTTTTGTTGCATGTAATCCGGTCTTTAATGATCAGTAACTTTAAGTAAATGGTCATCAGATTAATGATCATAACTTAACTTCAAGTAAAGTCATAGTTGCACTGTTGTAGTGATAGTTGATAAAACAGATTTCTGTATATCACAGTCTGACCTAGGTGTGTCAGTTATTGTTTATTTGTTAGTATGTGTTTTTTTGGTTATAAATAATGTGTTCTTTAGAAAAACGTGCTTCTTATCTCTCAGCTAGAATCAACTAGTTATGATCTGAAGACCACAGTTTAGTGTTTTGTCGGGTCGGGAAAAGTATTATTGTAACATTTGATAAGTTAATAAATAAGTTGGAATTCGCCAGTGAAGAAATATTGTGTCTTTATTGAAGATCTTCTGCCATAAGTAGAAGTATTTTGTAAGCACCTCACTAGGAGACCTGTGCTGAGGTGTTCGCATTTTCCCGTTTAATCACATAGGTTTCATAGAAATCGTTGTGTCTCTCTTACTATCATAGTAAGAAATATGATCTAAACGGTATTGGAAAGAGAAAACAACACGCCTTATATTGAAATCTAAAAGTTAACCACAAAATAATTATAATGTACACCTTTATGAAACCAAAGTTTCCGACCGTAATTTAAAAAAAAAATTCGGAAACTTTGTGAATTTTTTAAGATTATTTTTACATGAAACGAGAAAAAAGTTAGGTGGCAGTAACGTTTATAATTCATTTGTCTAATAAAATATGTGTGTTATTTTTTTTGTTATCAGTAATCTTAGTAAGATAAAACTAAGGACGTAATTAAACGTACGTTTAACACATTATTGGGGATATTTCTTTGTAAAGCTAAAAAGTTAACCTGATTGTGTGAATCTGCAAACATGAACTCTAACGTGTTTGTTCCATTGGTGCCTGCCTATAAAATAGATTGATTCTTACCTTTTCCTGTAGATTTCTATGGGTTATTCTATTGTCTTCACAGTTTGAAAATGCCTTCGGTGTACGCAAACAGCTGTCACGCGCAAAAATAAACTTTATACGACCACCGGCTAGTGTTTTGGTAAAAACCTGCCTTTAAATAAACTGTACAATACACATTGTACACATACAATACGTGAACTGCGTCGGCGAGGGATGTTTTTTTACACTAGGGCAGTTGGGCGTCGGTTTAATTTACCGTTTTTTTAACTATTAATTTTTTGGCACGGAAAAAGTGCTGTGAATTTGTAGAAAAAAGGAGGCTTTAAAAGGAGGTTGTGGGGCGTACAATTTATGGGCAAATTGTCCGTTGTTGTTCCGGAATTAACCCTGATAAAAGGTTTTTGTTTTCAGCTAAATTTAAGGCCAACGCTCTGAATTGGGAAGACATTTTAATAGAACGAATCCCAAAACCGAAAGCGGACTACAGTCTGCCATATTGGGTTTAAATAGAATTAAAATGTAGGTATTTTTGCCCTGTGGTACATTGTTTGAATGAACACAATTGATGATTTACAAGTTAGGTTGTATTTAAGACTGAAAGTGGCAAGAGAAGCATTGGCCACGAGGGCGTATACATTTATAATCTCCTCCCAGATAACCTAAAAATGGAGAAGAATATAGATACCTTTAAAAAAAACTATTTGAACTTAAATTGTTACATTACTACTATACTATGCACTACATTATATATTACTATACTCTGTACTTAAGCTAAGAAAGCGAAATATTATATTTCTTTTAACTTAATAAAATTAAAAATTAAGGCAAGATGGTTTGAAAACCGGAGATGTGTCATATGTCACTGGTAGTTTTTTTTTTTTAATATTGCTTGTTTGAAAGTAAATCATGGGTCAAAGAAAATTTTTCATTAACATGAATCTAAAAGCAATAATCACACCCTAAACGCCATCCATATCCCCCAAGGCTGTAGAAATTTACGGTCAACTTCCTTCGATAACATCTTGTGAAAGTATAAACACAGTAGGAAGGGATTTTAGAATCATCTCGGCGTGTGTAGGTACTAAAAAGGTTATTGTTAGCAGTTTTGCAAGTATTTTCTGTATTGTCCTAGGAATTAGTTTCTAAACTATCTTAATTCCATATTATCCTCCTATCCTTTTTTACGTAGCCCCAATTTGGGGTATTTTGTGAGAACGAAGGAGATGGGGAGAGGAAAGTTGGGAACTAGTTGGCTTTTTACAGATCTTGTCACTAAACAAGCCATTTAAAACAACGTTCATTTTCAAGTCTTTACCAGGGCGATACTAAAAGTATGACCCGCTCTGGAAGGTGCCACAAATATACTAGTACTGTAAATGTATGTGCTTTATTAAGATCGCGATTTTTGGCGTTTAACACCTCTTACCACCCCTTCAAGAACTCTTCCACGAAGAAATGAACTACATTGGTATTTGGACCTAAGATCCTCCACACAACATCCCCAAAGATGATACATGCCCTGAGGGGAATTAATTTCCCCTTGGGTTTATTATTGGCCTCCTGCTAGCTGTTATAAAAAAAAACTTACTAACCAACACACTGTTTCTCCGCAGTAGTAGGCAGAGACAATTCGACAATTCTCAAACAACTCGGTCTAGGTACATACTTCTTGCTGTATTCACATTCATACATCGTTTCATACATACCTTTCTATTATTCTGACTCTTGATATGGCCCGACTGAAGCATTTGGTTCACTTGATCATGCCATGACTTGCTGCGGTACTTTGGCACAATGGTAAATTTAGCAAATTGGTAAATTAGTATTTTTTTGTAATGCAGCCGCACTTTGATATGTGTAGTTTCGTTCGGTACCGGTACAACAAAATATAGACTGCGAGATTATCAGTATTATATCATTTAAGGTACCACTCCGGTGGTGATCCAAAGGTAAAGAGAACTTATGACACGCAAACTCGCCTTTTATAGACTCCAGATACTAATATCTACAGCCTGTATGTTTGACGAATATCTACAGCTCATATGTTGAACTAATATCTACTAAAAGTTCAGAGTGTTAACTAATATCTACAGAGCGTAGGTTGGACTAATCAGCTAAATGTGTCCAATAGTCCGATATTAGGGATTTTTACATACATACTTACATAAATTAAGTTTTTTAAACTGCATACGCAATATTACGTTATTCCAATATGCTATACATAATTGCAAATCCAACCTCTGACAGTACTGTAGATATTCGTCAACACTTTGGTTCTCATAGATATTAATCAACAGTTTGAGCTGTAGATATTCGTCAACACTTTGATTCCCATAGTTCGATTTTTTCAGTTTTTGGAATTCCTGTAGATATTAGTAGACGCCTCCCCTTTTATATACTTCTGTCGCGTGGTTCATTCAAATCAAATATACGTTCACTTGTTATTCAAAAGAACTCCGTTCTACGTCCATTACAATTTATAAATTGGTACATTTGAAAATTGGTTTTGGTGTCTAATATGTAATTGATTCATTATCAGGTCACATCAGTAAAACACACACCGTTTGAACAAGTATTCTGAAATATTCTTTTACAAATTAGACTAAGACGTAAATTAAATAGAAACGTTACGGAGCTCATTTATAAAACTATCGTTGCTCCACATTTGGACTACTGCTCTACAATGTTATATTTGGCCAATGAAAGAAGTTTGAACAAACTAGAAGTCATACAAAACAAAGCTATGAGATGTATACTGGGGAAAGGCAAATACGCAAGGATTAATTTATTTATTTATTTATTTATTTATTTAAAATTTACGGCACAAAGTGCCATTTACAAACATGTGTTATTTATTATATATAAACAGTCATAGTACAGTGAAGAAAGATTTTTTTTTTAATTTCTCATAAAAGGAGAAAAAGAGAAAAAATTTCTAACAACTAATGAAAACTTCAAAAGGATACAATGAAATAAATAGAATAACTTGTTATGAAGTAACCTCGTTACAATACGTAAGGCTGAAATGCTTGATAAGTAGAGCCTTGTATTTCAATAAGGAAATATGAAAAATATCAGCAACAAATGCATAAAAATTACCAATGGTGAGTATTCTATTTATAACAGAATTATATCCAGCAACAGACGTATAATTGTCACAATAATACATACTAGGGAACCTTGATCTTATGGTAGGTACATGAAAGTGAATCAACTTTAATATATTAGGGCTATCCAACTGATGATTTACAATTTTGTATAAAAATATGAGATCAAAAATTTTTCTTCTGTCACTTAACTTCGACAATTTCAATGAGTGTAATAAAAAGTCATAATTTATTGATTCTAAAGGGATTCCAAGTCGAAAATTAATACACCTCAAAAACTTGCGTTGAACTTTTTCAATGATATTAATGTGATTATTAAAGACAGGTGACCAAATTGTAGAGTTATATTCTAGAATGCTTCTAACGAGAGATGTGAACAGAATTTTTAATGTGTGAATATTTTTAAAATCTTTGGAAATCCTTAAAATAAAACCTAACATTTTCATAGCCCTGTTGGCTATAGAAGTTATATGAGATACAAAGCAGAGTTTCTGGTCAAAAATGATGCCTAGGTCAAGTATTTCGACTACAGAGATTAAGTCTACATTACAGAGTGCATAATTATATATTATTGGGCGTTTAATTTTGTAGAACCTCATAACTTGGCATTTGTTAATATTTAGCTGAAGTTTATTTCCTGAACACCATTTGAAAAAACTATTGAGATTCTCTTGCAAGATTATGCAATCGTGCACATTATTAATGACTTTAAACAATTTCATATCGTCGGCAAAGAGTACTTCGACATCATGGAAAATGCTAGTAACGTCATTGATGAATAGGATAAATAATAAAGGTCCCAGGTGAGAACCTTGCGGCACACCGCTGGTAGCAATAAATTCGTAGGATAAACAGTCATTGATCTTTACAAAGAGTAACCTATCAGATAGGTAGCTGATCAACCAAGCCAAAAAATTACCACTTATCCCTAATTTATTTAGTTTATTTATTAATATTTTGTGGCAGACCTTATCGAAAGCCTTGGAAAAATCAGTATAGATGGAGTCTACCTGCAGCCTGTTAGTCAATGCTGTGTTTATATAGTTTTCATATACTGTAAGGTTTGTGAGAGTAGATCTAGAAGAGACAAACCTATGTTGGCAATTGGTAATTACATGCTTAATATTAGAGGATATTTTGCTAAGAATGATTTTTTCAAAGAGCTTTGGAATGCTAGACAGAATACAAATAGGTCTGTAATTACAAACATCGTTTTTTGAACCCTTCTTGAACACGGGGGTGAGATAGCAGGATTTCCAGCTATTGGGGAATTGGCCTGTTTTAAGAGATTTGTTAAAGATTTTGAACAATGGATAAGAAAGAGAATTTATACAATTTTTTAAGAATATAGATGGGACATTATCAGGACCAGAGCTTGTTTTTGGTTCCAGGAGTTTAATCGCGGCAATAATATCGAATAATCAAATGAGAGAGGAGCTAAATTGGATACCAATAAAAAAGAGACTACTATTTAGCGTGTTAATTTTTGTGCATAAAATTATGAAAAACCAAATGCCAAAATACTTTAAGGATGAAATTGTTTTTAATAGAGACATTCATGATAACGAAACAAGAAATATAAATAGAGTTCGATTGCCTCAAATGAAGAAATCAAAATCACAGAACTGCCTAATGTACAGAGGACTAAAGATGTATGATGAAATGCCTGAAAGTATGAAGAATGAAGAAAGAATGAACGCATTTAAAAAGAAATGTTATGCTTACTGTAAAAATATTTAAATTTATCAAATGAAATGTTACATTGTGCTTATTAGTTTATATTCATGTAGTATAAACTAACTCAATAATAAAAAATAAAAAAAATAAAAAATTACAGGATGATCTTGCACTTTTTT
This sequence comes from Limnephilus marmoratus, assembly GCA_917880885.1. Classification (NCBI taxonomy): domain Eukaryota; kingdom Metazoa; phylum Arthropoda; class Insecta; order Trichoptera; family Limnephilidae; genus Limnephilus; species Limnephilus marmoratus. The sequence continues at coordinate 27,044,700 of OU862924.1, read as the reverse complement.
ATTCTACTTAGTTTAAACACCGGCTCGGTCCACCTGAGTTTCTGAAGGAACTGTTTATTCCGCTTGCGAATTAAAAAAAGGAGGATTCAAAGAATCTTATTGTATTTATAAACGAAGGATTTTAACGAACTTTAAAAACTAATTTAAAAAAATCCAACTGTTAATATATTAGAAGTTCAAGGATTGCTGAACACTTGAGATTCATAAATAGTGTAGGTTTTTCAGAATTCGCAACCCACCTAATAGATAAAGATCACTCGTTTAATAAATCTTCGGGGATAGATGTACTACATAAAAATGGGATAGGTCTACGCCTTAATAATCTAGAAGCTCTTGAATAAATTTAAAAAGAGTCATTAAAAATAAATAATGCCAATATCATATTTCACTTGCGCCTACTTTACTTTTACTTTACCCCCTCCCTCTTAGTTACCACCCCCTCGCCCCCCGTCAAAGTTGACGTTCTCTCTCCCTCTTCCACTTTTCATTTAAATACTCTGTAATTCTGTATTTTATTTAATACATTTTATTCACCCTGAGGAAGGTTCAGGTCGAACCGAAACCGGTTGGTTTAAAAAAATATACTTAAGGGCCCGCAACCCGAATTTCTACCGATTTCTTACATATCTCCCTTAAACACGGTAAGTTTTAAAGCTCTTAAAAATATATGTTATTCTTGAAGATAATGTCTAGAAACGCAAATTATATAAAATTCCCCCGATAGAAAAAAAATCGCAAAGTATGCTCCAAAAATTATTATAAATACGTTTGTTTCAGTTATTTTACAAGTTATATCTATGAAAAAATTAACAGTGTTTCTTTAAATGCTGTTTAAGACAATGCCCGCAAGATTTTTGCTCTGTTTTAAACAAGTCGTGTTTTATTAAACATTTTGGCATCGATTTTGTCGCTGTAAATGTTAGCGCTCTCCTCTAACATTCGCAATTTCGTATCTCTTCATCTTCTTCTTTTCGAGCCCGGTTGCAGAGCCTTAATGAAGAGGTAACAAAGTTATTTTATTGTCATTATTATAATAACAATGCACCTCATTACCGACTGAAAGAGAGAGAATTAAAAAATATATTAAAACGTATAACTGACAGTAGGTTTCAGCTAAGTACCGAACCTAATGCTTTTGAGTTTTTACTCCACATAGGGCATCGGAAGTTGTTTACAAGCATATTGCTTTTTGCACAATAATATTTCTACAAACAATAAACCGTAAACTTTTGTTCAAAAAAGCTATATTTTTAAAAGGAACATTGGCAACCCGCCATACTGCCAGTATTGCCTCTGGTGTATTTCACTTCGCCCAACAAAGTACGTTTGTAGGATAGTTGGAAGAGTTGGCGGGGAAGTTTTATTTCCCGTTTTTCCATTACGCCGTAAAGCCTGCATTATTTGCCACCCCATCCTCCCACCCTACGTATACGCCTCCACTGTTATGCGCTACCCGAAACCGCGTGCCACCCGATACCACGTGCCACCCGATACCACGTGTCACCCGATACAACGTGCCACCCATCAGAGGTGGACCGACAGATTACGTTTTTCAGCGAAAATTGAATTAAATTTTTTTGTTTTTTTATGAATACCGCACAAGAGTCCCAAGTGCTCCCAACCATCTGGTGGCCTTGGTATCCCCACTTGACTGAAGGTAGTGGAGAGTGGAAGGATGTGGGAAGTACCTGACTATTGAGATCTGGTCACCAAAGATTGTCAAAGCCATTTCAAGCAACGTTTCACTTATGATTGGTGGTACTTCGCCAGGGCTATACTGAGAGTATCTTCCGCTCTGGGACGTGCTAGATTACAAATAAGCAGGTTTTATTACAAATAAGAAATTTTGTTTGTGCAATGATGGAGGTCTTCGCTGGCAGTGGATTGACTCCACGACGCAAATTATTACACTGTTACTAAAGTAGAAAATCTGTATGCTGAAGCCACTCTCTAACAGTGAGCTCTGGCGTTATGACATTTGCACAACAGTTAATATCTTATGAGATAGTTACATTATGTCTGGTCGCGCATTTTTATATGGGATTGATTGGGTATTGCATTCGCAGACTTGTGGGTAGATATGTCAAAATCCTGAATTTATCCCACCTACCTAATATTTCCTTCCTAACTGTCACCATAAAAATTGTTGCAAGAAAGTACTCAACTTTGGAGAGGTGACAGTGTGCTTTTCTGCTCAGTACAAAAAACATCTCAGACAGGGCGCATGTATCGTAAGCTCTTGTTATAAGAATATTGCGAATTTTAAATTAAACAGTGAGAAGTGTACACCACAAACTGGAGATCAGCGAGGCCCCTGCAACGGTGAGTCCTATTTTCCTTTTTCCAGTCTGGGCTTATCTAATTTTCCAAAAGCCCAGATCTGAACTATCGACTGACTATCCATCAGGTTTGCGAGTGTATGCTATTTAGTCGTCCCATATAACTTAGCATTCACGTAGTTTCGGAACTGGTCCTTCGAGGGCTGCATAGGCTTTGCTCTGCAGCAATTACCGCCAATTTGCAGTGGAGTCGTAGTTTCGCGACACCAATGTCTATCAGTAGTTATAGTGCTTTTAAATATTTTAAAACATATAAGACGAAGTTTTTTTTCTTCTTGTTATTTATATTAGCTCGGGCGAAGTAGGGCAATTAAAATAGTTTTTAAATTATATAATTTCCCAACATAAAGGCATATTTCAATTATCCAAATAAAATTATTTTAGTAATTGAAAGCGCGTTTATAAAGACTGCTAAAGGTAAACATCATCTAATGATGTATATTAAAACTTCACTTCTGTAAAAACGTTTGAAGTTTATCTTTCTTTTTGAAAACTTTTTGATTTTGGCGTTTTTATAGCTATTTTACGTTTTAAACGGTTTCCCACTCCCTTTCAAATGGGAACAAAAATCTATGGGCGGACACATTGTTTCTTCTAGACCAGTAGAAGTTATAGAATTAAAATTGATTAGGTACCCCGTAATTCTTGCGGTGGTCACGGTTGGGTTAAAATTGCTTCGTCGCGTCGTGCCGATCCCTACTGAATAAAGCCAAAAAATCGCAAATATTTGTGAATATGAATTTTATGCTCCAATCAGAATTTCTAGTGCAAAATTTGCAGTATTATTCAATAAATAACAAACGTGGAAAGAACTCATATACTTTTACTGAAGAATCTTATTGACTGATTGAGTTTTAAAATATAAAAAAAAAATCTACCTACGGCTAGGGGTCGACCGAGACAGGTTTTTCGTTCTCGGCCGAGACCGAGAATAGATAAATTGAGAAAAATATGTAAATGCGCTATTTTTGCCTAATATAATAGTATATTTAAGAAAGTAACAATAATTTGTTATAAATAGTGTAATCAAAATTGAACAACATGATGTTGTAGCACATAAAAAGTAATTTTTCTGCGTTTTCACCCTTCAAAGAGTGTTTCGCCTCATGTTGTATAATTGACCAGCTCTGCTAAAGAGCTGTTCACTTGCTACACTAGTAGACGTTGCTGCTAAAAACTTTCATCACAATCGACAGCTCTCTCAAGCACTGACACCAAGTGACGAATGTGGATGCGCGCGGTCGATTTGAATTTCATTATCCTATACCGTACCTACTTACAACGGTCTCGGTTATGGCCGAGAATCTCGGCGATTTTTCGCCGAGAACCGAAACAGAGTTCTCGCTAGAATTTGTAACCGAGAATGCCGAGACCGAGATCTCGGTCGACCCTTGCCTACGGCCTTTAGGTGATCGTTTTACAAACACTAGCTTTTTTGTTTCAAACAAACAATAGCGGAGGATGCTAGCGTATTAATTCTTTAATCTCTCTCCCGCTTCGCGCAGCGCGCCGCCCCTGTGTCACTTGCCGCCCGGTTGTCTCTGTATGTTGCCCCCCCTGTATGTGCGCCCGGGTGCTATCGCAGTACGGGGGCGGTACATTTATACTGCAATGCAGTCCTCCCTTAAGCCCCGTCTAAACTTTCCGCGGACTCTTAAAGTGCGGCGCAGGCGAGAATTTCTGATTTATGGCACGCGGAGGAGAAATATTGTTACACTCAGATATTACGAATTTGAAGAATGGCGGCCTTTTGAATTATCCATATTTTCTTTCGGAGGATAAGCATTTCTTTTGTTGCGTTATAAATTTTCACCTTCCTTCCCACTAATGGCTTATTCTACGTATAATGTTTACCTTTATATGAGCACGTATTATAAAATCGCGTGTTCGTGTAAGGGTTACTGACTTTATCCTTTTGTTGGAAATGGCGTGCTTCCTCAAGGCATTTTCATGTTTTTTCTTAACTTCAATTGAAAATAAATTGAGATATAAGTTGAATATATTGTTGTTTGAATCGTGTCAATGGCCTCGCATTGGGCACAGTATTGGGTAGGACATGTTTTTAGAATTTCGTATCTAGGGATAAAGTTGCGTACGCAAAATGTAGTGCAAATACACAAACATCTTACCACCTCACACCTCGAAATATTTGTATTAATACCAAACCTTTTATAGTAATGTATTTTTTTAATATCAACGATGTAAATATGCTTTAAAAAATAATTGCTTGTCACAGTTAAATTCAAACATAAGAAAATACGAGAAATAATCTATCTATATAATATTATATTTAAAAATGAATCGCTGAATGTGTTGCTAAGCGCATAACTTTCGAATGACTGCACCAAATTGGATAATTATTTTTTTTTGTGTATTCGTTATTGTCAGGACAAGGTTTTTATAAAACTTCCGGTGAACTCTGGCATTATGAAATTTGTATAAAAAAATTGCTATTGGTGGCACGCGAGTTTGAAAACTGAATGTATGGAAAGCGGGAGTGAGGGAGGGATGGGGGAGGGCGGGGAGGGGGGAGGGAGGGCGGTGAGAGGGAGGGTAGGGGGGGGGGAGTTGGAGGAGGCGGAGTGGGAACCCCCCTTACACCATGCGAGCGAAGCCGTGTGAAAAAGCTAGTCTATATCTTTCTATCTATCTATCTTCTATGTAAATAAAAAATGAATCGCTGAAATGTATGTACGCGCATAACTTCCGAACGACTGCACCGAATTGGATAATTCTTTTATTTTTGTGTTCGTTATTGTCAGGACAAGGTTTGTATAAAACTACTGATGAGATCTCGCATTATGAAATTTGTATTAAAAAATATTAAAAAAGAGGTGGCACGCGAGCTGTTTGAAAACTGAAAGTACCGGGACTGAACGTATGGAATGCGGGAGGGGGGTGGGGACCCGGGAGGGGGTTCGCGGGACAGAGGAAGGGGGGGAATAGAGTGGGGAGAGGGAAGGGGAGGCGGAAGGGGAACTGGACGAATGGGAAAGGGAGAAACACAAAGATATTCAAATACAGAAGAGATATGCTATGGTGTCCGCGCAACTGTCGCCGGACTACGCGCTAATTAGCGTAGTTTTCATACAAAAAGAATTTGTTCATTTCGTTGATTTTTTGAAAATGTGCATTAATATTGGTTAACAGTATATATTGAATAAGGAAAGAATTCGTTCATTTAGTTTAACGTTCGTTTGGTTTATTCGTTAATTATTTGTTCTTTTAGTTTATTTGTTAATTGGTAAACAATATCGGCGACACCCGGAAGCGCAGACCCACATAGTAAAAACAGCAGATAGCACATCTACTTATATTCCAATATCTTTGGAGAAACAATTTCTTTATTAAATGGCATAGCAACGCATGCCGGGAACCAGCTAGTAAATAATAAAAATAAGTACAAAGACAACAGAAATATGAATACAATATGAATAGAAGTATATAAAAGTACGAGATACAAGTAAGTAATACAAAGAGTTAGGACAAATATATTTTGTGAGGTGGTGGGACGTTTACGTATTTGCATAGCACCTTATATGAGGTACTTGACACTGAGAATATGTATATTTTTCTGTATATAATATTTGTATAAACGTACCAAAGTGGTAGATATCTACTAAAAATAACCATTCAGAATCGTAACTTTGAAATGGCTTTAGCAGTGTTCGATAAGAAAGTTTGAACGGCCAGGTAATTTCCGACCTTCCTGTCCCACCTTCTTCTCATCCCCACTACCTTCAACCTCACAGCATACTCCGTTTGGGTATGGCATATTCCCACGGACCCCACAGTTGGGAGCAGTAAGCACGCTTGTTCACATAAAAAAATATATTGCAAGCAAAGGAAAGGATTTGTTTCCAAAATGGTAAGAACTGATTAATTAATAAAAGTTTCTTAAAAGTATAATTGTTTGTTATTTCATTTAAGGAACAATAATCTTGATTGTGTTCATATGTAAGAACTAATAATACGAACACATCGTCGGTCTACTGGCAAAGTCCACTAATTTGGGAGGCGGGAATGGGTACCGCCGCCCCGGGAACCTTTATTGGATAACCAACACCTCGCCCCAAGTGGTTCGCTACGTTTGGTGATTTAGCAGGGCTGCCCGGGTTCATGGGGTGAGGTTTATCTAGGTCTTGGAGGCGGATGACCAGGACATACTGAACCCCAGATTCCTACCCACCCCTTAAACCCTTTTCCTTCCCAGAACTCTCTTCTCCTTCATTTCCTTAAAAAAAACCCTCCACACAGCATCCCCAAAGATGACATAGGCCCTGAGGGAAATTATTTTCCTCAGGGCTTTCTGTGTGGAGCTCATGTAAAAAAAAAAGTCACTGAAACACAATCCTGAGATAATCGCATTTAAATAATTATCAATTTCGGAAAGGCAATAAATAAGTGGATAAATATATCCAAAATATATATACATATATTTTTTAAATATTTTATAATTAAGAATGAACCCTTAAGTACCTTATCAATACACAATATTAGTTGATAGCAATAACAGCAACCTTTAATCAAAGATTTACAAAAAATGAGCCTGACTTATTGGGTTTTACAAGTCAATAATGACTTGTGTGCTTTGCTTATTAAGATTACTGTTGAATTGTTGACTGTAATGCAGCAAAATGGCTTTAAGATTATTTTAAAGCTGACTTAGTGGATTTTGATTGTGTTTTAACGGTCTAAATTATTGACATTTGTGTTTGACTTAATGTGTTTTGCTTGACAATAATATCAGATTTATTACTTATGGTGTATTTAAAAACACGTTTAAATCGAAAACGATTAAATATACGACTTAATGGAGTACGCGGAAAGAGGACGATTTTTACATGAGACCTCATACTTAAGTCATTTCATAAAAAAAAAACGTGTCACTAGACCGAAAATATACGTTTTAACATTGTTCACACAACCACGTCTCAAATTGTAAACAAATTTAGGAGTCGTGCGTTTTACATTAGCGAAATGTGCCCAACGTACACAATAAAATTAATAATAACTAAGCCTTTAGCAAAGTACGCCATCGCATTGATACGAGTATAACGGCCCAGTGGAAGTCTGCTTCGCAGTTCCCGCCAGATTGTTTTTCCGCCGTTTGTGAAATCCTCACCCCAATAATCCCGCTACATCCCCAATCAGTTCCTACTCCTCCAGTGAAAGTAATATTGTCAGCGATGTTAGCAACTCTTAAATGAAAATTTGAAACAGTAAATCAGAAGAAGATTCGGACGCCACTAGGAATTGAACCCAGAACCTTAGTCTTACAGCGGCTCTGTTCTAATCATCGAGTTAATTCGACCCTATCCCCTTCGCTCACTTCGAATAAGAACTACCAACATTTTCTTAATTTTCTTCTATATTCAACCCGAACTAAATGCAATGTGCGACATCTATTGACTTTTCCACAAGTCTACGATTAATATTTTTAATGCAATATATTTTTTATTTTGTCTTCAATGATTAAATATTACAATTTGAGATTTTACTCATGAAATATTTAAAAAATGGGAAGTAATAATATTAAGATTCCTTAAACCAATAAAATATTAATTAACTAACCAACCATCACGCCGATTCGCGCAGGGGTAGGCAATAGATTGTCACATAACAATATCTCGGCACAGGCACCTGATTTCATTCACATTCAAACAGCTCATACATACTCCTGACTCTCGCATTACTAGATCAAAGTATTTGATTCACTTGATCGTGCCATGTCTTCCCCGGGCGTCTCCGTTTTTTTCTGCACTTATTTCTGCGTTATATTAGGTCCTTACATATGAAATTGGCGTTTTGCCGTACTGACAACTTTGATCTCAAATATCTTCACTTTGGTTAGGAATTCCAAATTCAAATTTATACAGCTATTTACTTATGTATTTGTGTTTCGAAAATTATAATTCATTTGTTTTTTCCTTAATTGTTTTTTTTCTTTGCGTCACTTAGTTTACAAAATGGAAAACTTGAAATATCGCGTTATTTACGAGTACGAGTTCCACCGTGGCACCAGTGCTGCAGAAACGGCTCGAAGGATTAATGATGTGTATGGCGACGGTGCCGCAAAAGAAAACACAGTGCGTTTTTGGTTCCAACGTTTTCGTTCTGGAAATTTCGACCTGCAGAACAAGCCCCGTGGACGGCCGGAGACCAAAGTTGATAATGAAGAATTGAAGGCTATTGTGGAAGCGGATCCATCGCAAACCACGTCCGAGTTAGATGCAGGCTGCGGTGTTAGTGATAAAACTGTTTTAATCCATTTGAAGCAAATTGGGAAGGTGAAAAAGCTTGAAAGGTGGGTACCTCACGAATTGAGTGAAGCAAATCAACAAACGCGCGTTGACCGCTAGACCACACACACTGCACAACAGACGGCTACCAAATTAGAGGAGCTTCAATTGGAATGTCTAAGACATCCACCGTACTCTCCGGACCTTGCCCCAACAGATTACCATTTTTTCGAAATTTGGTGCAAGGGAAAAAATTCAACTCCGATGGGGCAGTCCAAACCGCCTTCAAAGATTTTATTGATTCCCGTCCAAATGGTTTTTTTAGTAAAGGGATCGATGAACTACCTATGAGATGACAAAAGTGCATAGATAGCAATGGTACATACTTTGATTAAATAAATATATTATATTTAAAAAAATCAACTTTATGTTCCTCCCATACAAAACGCCAATTCATATGTAAGGACCTAATATATACTCATTTATGTGTGCATCCGTTCTACATGCCCAAACTATCTAATCCTCTCTTTCTTAATCTTATCCATTACTCTTACATCATCCACATTCACATTTTTAACACGGTCTTGCACTTCGTTTATCCTTCCTCTGCCAATTTCATGCTTTACTATTGGGTTGGTATTAGCATTCCATTGTGGACTACTTGCTCTCTCGCCTTCCCCTTTCCCCTCCCAATAATCCCGCCATATCCCTAAATCAGTTTCCACCGTTTCCAACAAAATAAGTGTTTACTAATATTGTTTCTGCTCTCGTGGAAATTGTTTTCGTGCTGGTTGCTTGGCTAAAGAGGGGTTGAAGAAATCCACTTACCGCGGGTAAGCTGGGAGAATAATCACTGTCAATAAAAGCAGTATGGGAAAATGAATCTCTGGCTTTATTATTTTTTTTTATTGCTCAGGCTCAGTTCAATATGGCTTATGCATCAATGTTCGATAAGACAGGTTAGGAAAATAAATGTAGGTATACAGGGTGTTAAGGGCCGTACTTGACTTACTTTAACCAGTGATTCCTGATATTATTTGGAGTAAAAAATGTAAATGAAATTTTCGTCTCCGGTGACATTTTTGATGTGTTTTTTTTTCTTCTAATAAACATAAAAAAATGGTAGTTGTTGAACAGCTGGAGGCGGGGTAAGGGGTTCGTCGGACACCCGGCTGAGTGACCAGTGACGACATGCGGAAGAAAATTTTTTTTTGTTTGATTTTGAAGAAAAAAAAAAGTCGTCAAAAAAGTCACCTGAGACCAAAATTTCATTTACATTTTTTACTCCAAATAATGTCAGGAATCACTGGTTAAAGTAAGTCAAGTACGTCCCTTAACACCCTGTAGGTATAAGAGTAGTTAACAAAGTTGTCTAACACACAATAATTATTCAACGTTGAGATTAGTGATAAAATTTACTGTAGATGGCAGTATAAGAAAACAATATTTTTTGGACTAGCTCATGTTTGGTCCTAAATAAGTTGTTTTTAGCAATGAATGACGTCTCTTCGTTCTTCATTGCTAAAAACTCCTCGTCGTTCCCTAGGACAACTGCAGATCGCTAACGTACAAACAACAGTTGAGGTCGATTAAATTAAGAACAATTAGGCATTGTGAACTCTTATTCATTCGTTGGTGATCTGCAGCCATGCTAGGGTACGATGAAAAGTTACCGAAAGTTATCCTATCAATCATTATCGATCGACTGTGCTAGGGGGCCTGGTTGGGTATTTACAAAACCTATACCGATTCAGTCGCGGTAACGACAATTTTCATTATAAATATACCTCTATATTGGTTATTTTTTATCACATTGCAAAAACAAAAATTATTCTAAAATCTAGATAAAATAATCTTTCTGGTGTGTATATTAGAAATTAATAATTTTATTTCTAAATATTTAAATTTAAATATTATTCCCATATATTGTAAATACACCTCTATATTGATAATTTTTCATCACTTTGCAAAAACAAAAATTGTTCTAAAATCTAGATAAAATAATCTTGCCAATGTGTATATTAGAAATTAATAATTTTATTTCTAAATATTTAAATTTTAATATTTAAAATTTAAAGTGACTAAAACGCGGTAGGGATTGTAAATACGCGGCCTGGTTCTCACCCACGCTTAAAGAAAAATAGGTTTTTGTCTATATGCATAATATAACAGCAATGACAGATCTGGTTCTCACCCACGCTTATAGAAAAATAGGGTTAATTGTCAATAGGCATAATATTTAATAGCAATGACATATCTGGTTCTCACCCACGCATATAGAAAAATAAGGTTAATTGTCAATAGGCATAATATTTAATAGCAATGACATATCTGGTTCTCACCCACGCATATAGAAAAATAAGGTTAATTGTCAATAGGCATAATATTTAATAGCAATGACATATCTGGTTCTCACCCACGCATATAGAAAAATAAGGTTAATTGTCAATAGGCATAATATTTAATAGCAATGACATATCTGGTTCTCACCCACGCATATAGAAAAATAAGGTTAATTGTCAATAGGCATAATATTTAATAGCAATGACATATCTGGTTCTCATCCACGCATCATTATCATTACATTACATTACATAGTATAAAAAAATGAAGTCGCTCAAAATGTATGTGCGCGTTAATCTTTTAAACTACGCAACGGATTTTCATACGGTTTTCACCAATAGATAGAGTGATTGAAGAGGAAGGTTTAAAAACATGCTTATTATCGTAGAGAAAAGTCGAGAAATTCAAATATTCAATTCAGGCAGCGGGCAGCGGGCAGCTGGCAAGCGGGGGTGGTGTGGATTTTATAAAGGTTGGGTAATGGTGTTGTGTTTCGTTAGCCACAGCAACGTGGGGCCGGGTCTGCTAGTACAGAAATATAAGTTTATTGTCTGTTGGCATAATTTATCGGGTTTTATCGAATCAAGTTAATGAACCGAATGCTTACAAACGATTAATTCATGAAAATGAATAATTTACAAAAATTTCGTAAATTGAATAGGTCTCAATGGCCGAGGTGGTTACTAAACAGCTTCTACTTCGTACTGTGGTAACAAAAATCACTTGCCAGCATACGAAGATATGAATTTATTAGTTTTAAAGTTTGTTTGAATTTATTTTATTGCATTATATTGTTATCGGAATATCCCTGACAATATAGGGTTCAATTTATCAAAAAATTATGTATTGTCACTGAAACAACACTGAAATGGGTTTCTCGCCGTTGAGTTGATTTATTATTATTATTTTTTTTAAATATTTTTTGAAGGGTTAATTTCTTTAGCACCGTTGTGATTTGAAACTCGGTGAAACGAAAAAGCGACACCAAAAAGGGACAAACATCCACATCTATAGGATTTAGACTATGAGATAGCAATACAATATTGATTTATTTCACCGGTACTTGGTTCCGATATAATACGACAAGTCTCCTTTGATCTAGTGGTATAAAGCGCCTGACGAACCTGAGCGGCCAGACATTCAGTGGACCAAGGGTCAAATCCTACGAAATCCAAAAAAAAATTTGTAAATTCAATATCCAATCTTCAAACCATTCCAGAATGAAGAGACAAAGAAAACACAAAAGAAAGCGACACCTAGCGATTCCGAAGAAGAAAACACAAATAAGATGACCAAATGTGTAGGAAAAGGTGTACTGGAATTCGACAATAAATAGAGAAAAAATCATCCTTCACATTGATAAAAAAAGTGCTTCGTAGTACCACTCTTGCCTACTTTAGTTTTCACTTCTACCGCGTGTGAATTGCACACCTTCATGTTTTATTTTGAATTGAAGATTTATTAATTATTTATTTATTTATTATTTATTTATGGATTCGCCAGTCTGATGAGACACCGGGTCACTGGAGCCAGGATGCGGCTAAAGGCCTCTGACAACACAACACGTTGGTGACCGCAGCCTTCCAGCACCAAGCTCCACTCCTGAGTGAGCGATGGACCCGAGCGAACTCAAGATCACGCCCTGCATAATAATTGATTATTTATTTTTGTTATTATTAATTTTTATTAGTATTTTTTATTTTTTTTATTTTATATTTATGTTCTTATTTCTTTACTGTGTAAATATATAAATATGTATAACTATATGGGACGTGTGGGATTGCACTATCCTCCCCACATCCTGGAATAAAGATTATTATTCTTATTATTATCTATTGTTTAGCAAATGATGTTGCTTTAGGGATGATAATTGAAAAAGTGAACATGCAATTCAAATTCACTGTTGAAATTCAAGGGCAATAACCAGATGCACGTTTTCTACAATAACATCAAATTAAATTAAAAATTTTGAACAATAAGTTCTCAAAACTTTCTACGCTATTGCGGCAAAGATTATCTTTATACATCTCCACATTGCAATGCGAAATAGCAGCAGTCCAATTTAAATAATATTTAGACTGCTCTAGACTGAAACACTGCCAACTTTTCCACAAGTACTTGCTGGTTGGTTCTCTGACCGAGAGGGTGGAAGTAAAGCTCACAATTCCCGTAAAAACAAGTAATTAGAAAAATGTTTTCAGTGTCGAGAGGTCCTTAATAATTGGCCTATAGAGGGGAATGTAAAAAAATCCTGCGCCAAAGACCGTAATAATTGTATGATGAAGTACTTGAATTATTAATTTTTCTTTTTCCCTTGGAAAAATGTTTGTACAGTCAAATTGTCAGTACAATCGAGAGCTATGGGATCGTTTAAACGGCAACATACAGGAGATAACTTTAAAAAAACACTAAATTATTGTTAATTCCCGAAAGGGGATGATTCTATTAGTGAACGACCGAACGTTCGGTTTCGGTTTCGGCAAGTTTCGGTCAAAAATCGAGTTTCGGCATCAGTTTCGGTTTCGGCAGATATTCTGCTGCCTTCGGCCGCACCGAAACTCTGCGTTCGTGAATTATTGCGCGTCGTTCGTCTGACTTCGGGTGAGTTCGTGGTCACCCGCCATCATCAGCTGATTTTCGCTTCAGCCGGTTAAAATACTCAATTAATGAGGTCCTTCCTTTATAATGTAAGTGTTGATTATTGACAAATTTTTGTTCCAAGGAGTATAGTTAATTTTTGTTTTGAAAAGTTTTAATTTTCGATGTACATTTGTTACTTTAATTAAAGTAATAAATGTACATCGAAAATTAAAACTTTTGAAAACAAAAATGTCTAGAAATTTTTACACAGTCAGTGCCCAAGAAATACAAAAAAAGAGTATAGTTAACATATTTGTTAATTTTTGTTTGTTTTATAGATATTTATAAAATAAAGAATTATTTTTTCACACTTCAATTATTGTTTTTTATTTCATTTAAGACGTGTAATAAAAATGTTGTGATTTGTAAACGCAATAAAAAATAAAAAACTCAAATAATGAGGTCCTACCTTTGTAATATAAGTGTGTTTATTGACAAATTTTTGTTCCAAGAAGTAGTTAACATGTTTTGTTAATTTTTGTTGGTTTTATAGCAGTAATATAAAAAAAAAATTTAACATACTTCAATTACTTATTGTTATTTTTATTTCATTTAACACCTGTTAACTGTATGTATAAGTGTAAAAAATAACCCAAATAGATTAGAACAATAGATTTTTAACATTACTAAAAATTGTTTCGGTTTCGGTTTCGGCGAAACTGAGACAGATACCGAAGATTCGGTTTCGGTAGAAATTCCTGTTTCGGTCGGACACTAGATTCTATACCACCATTCTATATCCCAAGGAAATTCAATATTTCAATTTGTTATATTTTTCACTTGTCGATATAATTGCGTGAAAAAGTTTTTTTTATTTAATTTTTAATGTGATTTATGACATTATGCAAATTGGGAGGCGGGTATGGGTACTGCCGCCCCGAGAAACATTTTTTGGATAATCAACACCTCTTTCATAGGTCACCCTAAGTGATTCACAACGTTTGGTGACTTACAGGGTTCATGGGGTCAAGGGCGGATCCAGGAAATTTTTCTGGGGGGGGCACAAAGGGCGGACGAGTACAAAAATGTTTGATAGAGACAGTTTTCTGTACTGTGATGGAATCTCCACAGTGCAAAAAATACTTTCTGGGGGGGCACGTGCCCCCGTGCCCCCCCCCTAAATCCGCCCTTGCATGGGGTAGTTTGTCTGGCGTGGCGGGCCGGATCAAAAGACTGGTTGACGGAGACCTTTTGACCTCGCCAGCCGGACTCTCTCGACCCATCGGCTTGCACCGCAATTCGAGGAATGGAATCACACGTCCGTTACTTCTAGACACATTGACCCCCAGATTCCTACTCACCCTTATACATTTTTCCTTCTCAAAACCTTCTTATCCTTTCATTAAAAAGACCCTCCATACAGCATCATTATTAACCCCCGACGTAAAAAGAGGGGTGTTCTAAGTTTGACGTGTCTGTGTATCGTAGCTCCTAAACGAATGGACCGATTATGATGCGTTTTTTTTGTTTGAAAGCTGACGTGATCGGTTCTTAGCTACAATTCATGAAAATCTGTTCGCAGCTCTTTTTGTGTCGGGGGTTACTTAAAATTTTGAAAAAATTACTTATTCCCAAATCCGATGTTACTTCTTGTTGCCATGTTAATTTAATATACAAATTTACTAACTAACTAACTAACTAACCATCACGCCGTTTCCCCGCAGGGGTAGGCAGAGAGGAACAACTCGATCTTGGCATACACTCCTTGCCTCGTTCACATTCATACATCGTCCCATACATGCTCTTCTATTATTCCGACTCTTCACACGGCCCGACTCAAGTATCTGATTCACTTGGTCGTGCCATGTCTTCCTCGGGCGTCCTCGATTTCTCCTTACACTCCTTTCCTCGTTCATTCGCTCTACATGCCCAAACCATCTGAGCGTCCCGTTCTTAATCTTATTCATCACGCTTACATCAGCCTTGCATTCTTCGCGTATCTCCACATTTCTCACACGATCTTACATGGTTTTACCACACATACGCCTCAGGGATCTCATTTCTACAGCATTCAGTCTACATTTCTACAAATTTACATACATAAAAATTATAGAAATTGAATGAAAAGTGATCCTTTTTATAAAATTTTTATAAGTTGGTGACACACTTTAATATTTTATACGCCTCGTTGTTGCGGTTGTCATCGTGAAATCTGAGTTCCCTGTAAAGAAGGTTCAGATTACCGTACTTGGAAATGTTGAATGAATAAGTCAGGCAAATTGGGTAAACCTTAACTAGGGCGAATGGGGTAGGAAGAAGTACTAATTATTGGAAGGGGAGAAGCAATATCTGAGGGAGAATTGGTAGGAACGAATGGCACATGGTGCCCCGAACTCCTTTTGGCGTAATAATCTACAGATATTACTGCATCTGGCCATACATTCTGGGTTTTATTGTCCGGTATGGAGAACTGTTAGTTTGTAATAAATTTGTGTTTAAATAATATTAGTTTGTCGATTTCAATTATTGATTAGGGTTACAGTCATTATTAATTTGGCGTTTTCGATAATAATTAATCTTCCAAAAGGAGGCACTGCTTAAAACCAGCTTCATTCTAGGAGAAATTCTGAATTGTAGCTGAACAGTGAGCGACCTTTTCATTAAAAGAATCAATGAAAAAAGAACGAAATATGTAATGCTGTAAAAATCTATTGACCGTTATAAACGTTTTTATTATTAATATTAAATGATAGGATTATAGTTTTACATAGAAAACAAATCAATTAAATAAAATTGATACAATGTTTATTTTTAACTTCATCTAAATAAATAAAATTAGAAATATGTTTGTTTGGTTATATTATGTATGTATATTTCTTATGCGTTGCTAAACCATTCATCCGATTACGATGAAACTTTGGGAATTTGATGTGCGCATGCCTGCGATGGTTTCTATATACAATAGAGAGCTCTGGCACCATGGAATTATGCATTGCTAACCATTCATCCGATTGCGATGAAACTTTGGGGATTTGATGTGCGCATGCCTGTGATGGTTTCTATATACAATAGTGAGCTCTGGCATCATGGAATTATGCATTGCTAACCATTCATCCGATTGCGATGAAACTTTGGGGATTTGATGTGCGCATGCCTGTGATGGTTTCTATATACAATAGTGAGCTCTGGCACCATGGAATTATGCATTGCTAACCATTCATCCGATTGCGATGAAACTTTGGGGATTTGATGTGCGCATGCCTGTGATGGTTTCTATATACAATAGTGAGCTCTGGCATCATGGAATTATGCATTGCTAACCATTCATCCGATTGCGATGAAACTTTGGGGATTTGATGTGCGCATGTCTGTGATGGTTTCTATATACAATAGTGAGCTCTGGCATCATGGAATTATGCATTGCTAACCATTCATCCGATTGCGATGAAACTTTGGGGATTTGATGTGCGCATGCCTGTGATGGTTTCTATATACAATAGTGAGCTCTGGCACCATGGAAGTATGCATTGCTAACCATTCATCTGATTGCGATGAAACTTTGGGGATTTGATGTGCGCATGCCTGTGATGGTTTCTATATACAATAGTGAGCTCTGGCATCATGGAATTATGCATTGCTAACCATTCATCCGATTGCGATGAAACTTTGGGGATTTGATGTGCGCATGCCTGTGATGGTTTCTATATACAATAGTGAGCTCTGGCATCATGGAATTATGCATTGCTAACCATTCATCCGATTGCGATGAAACTTTGGGGATTTGATGTGCGCTTGCTTGCGATGGTTTCTATATATACTGGTGAGCCTGGCATTATGTAATTTGTGCGAAAAAATTGCATTAGTGTGCACGCGAGCTGTTTTAAAAATAAGCTGTATTAAGTGTATTCCTGAGCATACTTGGAGTAAAAAAAAAATGCCATATTGCTGTTCGACGATTTATTTTTTCAATTAAAGACAAAATAAATTCTATCACACCACTGATCACACTGCTACGAGTGGCGACGGGATCACATGATAAGCGCACTCTCTCCTCTGTCACCGTGCCGCTGGCTGGAACAAGTTGGAGTGTGTATCACGTGACCCGTGCTAGCCACACCGAACTACTCAGGTGCGGTGTGTGATGGTGAAATATTATTTTGGTTTTTAATTAAGAAAAAAAATTACCTCGGACAGCAAAATGATATCTATATTTTTTACTCCAAATATGCTCAATAATCGCTGGTTAAAATCCTTACGGTACATGATGTTATAATACCCTGTATAATAGTTGTACCGTACACGTGTTGACTGTTGTTAAAGATTAGTTTGTGCGATTTAATATGTTATTTTAAAATCATATACTTACGCAAAAAGTTTCGGCTACCACATAAAAAAATTCATTAAAAAATTCAATTTCACTTGAAATAAATTTTGAAAATAATTATCCGAAGATTGTAGGTTCCTGCCTACGCGAGTTAAAGTTGAGTGTACGAGTAGGTATCTCATATTTCTTACAGCAGAAATAAAATAATCTGGAAAAATAAAAACATAAAATAAAACGCATTGCAGGTCTTGTAATATGAAAAACGTGGGCCTTGTTTTTACGTGCCTATTGAAATATTCATGTCGCACGGAATATTCTCCACGTGAAGTTATGAATGAAACCTGCAAAAATGTATTTTTTTATAGCGTGGGTCTACCGACCGGGAAACCGCACACGTGCATTTGACGTGTGAAATTCCAGTAGGTGTAATTCTCTTCGTGTGTAATTTCTTCCACGAGTAATTTCGTCAATTTATATAATGGTTCCATGACAGTTGATCCGCGGACAATTGGTCCCCCGGCGTATTTATATACAATGTGCCGTCGCTTTAGGGAAAATATGTTATACCTACGAGTAATTACACAAAATATAAGTAAATGATCCCGTAGGGATGTGCAGAGAGTATGTACCGCCAAATAACAAAAGAATCAAACATATTTTCATTCAAATACATCATATTGGGACCTACACTATATATAATTTATGTAACCATAATGAAAAAACTTTTCTCTTTTGTTAAACATTTTGTATTCGCAGATGATACGGCATTGGTCAGATCAAAAAATTGCAATTTGAACTTATGCAAATTGACTTTAATAAACTTTTTAAATGGTCACATGACGCAGGACTATTAAGAGCGTTTAACCAGCCAGCGGACGAAAATCCACATTTCGTCGAAAGTTGTTCTTACGATCGTGCAGGGCGGTTACAACAAGAAAGATTTATTATTCTCCGTACCAGCTTTTTAAAATTATAACTCAATATCGAATTTATTTCAATTCAAATTAGCTTTAATTTATACCTTCATCCAAAAATGCTGAAAGGCGTGATGATAAAACTATTATAATAATGTACTTTTTGTAGTTATTTTTTGATTATAAGTATTTATCATTTTTCAATAATGTCTAAATTTAATAAGAATGTTAAAAAATCTGAAATATATTAGTTTGTAAGTGCGCAAATAAATACACAAATGGACCAATTTTCGTCAAGAAACACATGTACGTACATATTTTTTAATGATTTTATTGAAACTAAAATTAAAATTCTAAAACATGCGTTTGCTAGATAATGTATTGATTTATTTTACTGCATGATTATATTATTTGAAATGGGTGTGGTGTAAGGTGGTCCAGGCCTGTATAGTAAATTTATTTTTTTCAAATATAGATGTAGCCACCCATTTTATTTGTTACACCTATCATTCCTATTATGTGTAAAAAATTTCAGCCCCCTATCTTATATACAAGGGGGTGCTCATCGAATTAGAAGTTTCTGACAAAAGTTCTGGATTTTAAGTAAAACACGTAATTTAAGGTTTATTAATATTACAAATATTTTAGTCAAATAAGTATAAAACGTATTTAAATTTGAACAAAATTTGGTAACAAAGCAATAATTAACATAATATTAGTCGCAATCTTTCAAAACTACGTTTGTTAACTCCATTTTGAATGTTTCAGTAGAAACGATTTTTCTGTTTTATTCAACGATGTGAAGTAAAAATTGCTTTTCTTCCTCATTCTTAGTGAGTATCGTGTTGTAATCTTCAAATAGTTTAACACCTCTCTCCGCTGTATCATTAAAAACACGCAAATTTTTTACTCAGCTTTTGCCTTGAAGGTAATCAACATTGTTATTCCAAGTCTTGGGAGGTAATTACAAGAAGGAGTCCTTGATATCAAGAACTAAGAGCGTTTTCAACGTTCTTTGTATTGCAAAAGCTTCTAATGTAACCTCCGAGGCAAGCTTAGCAGAATCACCTCGTACTGAACGATTACCGCCATCAGAATTTATTTTTTGAACAATGGCCTGTTTCTCAGCATCAGACAGCTTCTCAGAAAACAAGGTAAATGAGACTAGTTCATCTGACGAATACCATAAGTGACGCTCTGAGACACCCCTAGCTGCTATACTGACTTTGGAATTAATGGCTTAGTACAATTTTAAGCTATTCCAAAGTTTTAAGTCATTAATGGTGCATCTGCTGCCAAAGACGCTTCGATTCAAACTTTGGTGTAGATGATAACTAACAAATCGAACAATTTGTTTATCTTCTCTCTTGATTAGTTCAAATCTTATTACGATCAAGCGCACTAGTAACGTATTGTGTAAATATGTCACTTATAGACAACTCAACGCACTACAAACTCATCTTTGGACTTATCCTCTAATATGCTAGCATTACTAGAAGTGCTACTGAAGCTGCACTCAAGTTTTAACTCTTGTATCGACACCACCGAAGATGAAGATCTTTGACCTTTTCTAGTTTCTTGTCGATTGAGGTCATAATCATCTTACGTTCTTATCTTTGATCGATGAGAAATGCTCTGTCTTCCGCAATTTTTATCAAATTCAAAGCGCTTGCATGGGCAATATCAAAAAGATTGTCTAGTTCTTTTTTAAACAAATACTCTACTTTTTTTTGTGCTGCAGAATTTCTTCCTCTATTTTCATTCAATAGCAGCCAGTTCTTAAGAAACTTTATCAGTTTTTCAATGCAGTGATTTTGTTGTCTGGTCGGAATACTAGATACTGATTTACTCCATACTTTTATAAGTTCTTGAATAAGTACATGCGCAGAATCTTTCACATTTTTGGAATCATTTAATATGTAGTGATAACGGAGTAAAACTTGCCGAAGAGTAGGATGTTGTTTAAGCCTCATTAATGGCTCAATATCTCGAACGCAAAGTAGAAAAATTTCGTATTTTTTTCGAGTAGATGAACACATTTTACTACACTGATTCACTTCACAGTCTACTAAATAAGTATCAAATACTGTTCAAATTTGTTTATAAAACTCTTCAGTAGTTTATTTTAATATTTATTTAATAGTTTAACACACGAACTGGCCTGTAGCAAAAAGTAAAAATTAAGCATTTTACACAAAAAATTCAAAAACAACACTCGATTGAGCACCCCTTTCTACTTGAGCTATCTCGCTGAAATTTTACTATGTTATTTCTATGAATACGTGTAACAAATTCACGGGGTGGCCAAATGAAAAATAATTAAAAAAAATTTTTGGACCACCGTGTAATACAAAATATTTTTTGAAAATTTAACAAATCTACCAACGACCTATGGAATAACCTTATTATACAAAAAAATAAAAAAATTTCTCAAAATCTATTACATGCGAATGCTAGATAAAAGAACAATCTTTCGAAATCCATTTATAATTTTTTTTTGAAAAGAGTTAATACGTCTAAAATCTGATTTGAAAATGACATATTTCTGGTTTTCTCTGGTAATGCCCTCTTAATAAAAGCTAAAAAAACCAAAGTAATGCATATAAGATCACCTAATGCCAAATTTCAATTTAATCCTAATATTATTTCTCATAATCTTAATTGCATCCATAAAAATATTCCAACTAATTGTAAATGTGAAAGCTTAGAATTAGTTTCGGAATGCGTGTATCTTGGTGTTACAGTAGATTTTTTTTTTAATGGGACAAACATAAAAAAACCTGTAAAAGACTCAGATCAATTGCTGGCAGAATGTACACATTAACTTTTTTCCTATCAATTGAAACACTTAAAATAATTTATATGTCACGGCAGAATCTATTATAAGATATGGATTAAAGGTAAGGCCACACTGAGCCCACGCAACGCCACGCCACGTGGGTAGACGTCACCATTTCCATATCTGGACTGCTTACCATCCACACATTTTCTATGGAAACGGGTGCTTTAGAAACATACTAGCCCCACGCAATGCAAACCGACGCCCCCTACGCTACGCGGACCTGCCGCAGCCAGATCGGCGTGGGCCATGTGGAAGGTGGAGGGGGTATGGTCACGCCTACTACGAGATGATTTTACATCTTTTTGGTGTTATCTGAGCATCTAACGTTGTTTCGCTATATCTATGGTTGTTTTTTTGACAGATATTATTAAAAAATGGATGACGAACAGTTTATTGAAGCTTTTAGACGGCACGAAGTTATTTATAAAATCAAATTACAGGATTATAGAGATTCTGCATACGCAGTGCAACTTGGGAAGAAATTTCAGCCATTTATGGCATGATTTTCAATATTATACCCCTATAATGAATGTCAATCAAACTTTAGATCTTTCTATGGTCCCAATTGACTTTCGAAGATGTGTGTTTTCTTTTTTTATGTCATATTCAATAATTCAATTATGCTGTGAAGCTCTTCAAATACCACTTTACTCATACGGAAGTACATGAAGAATCGTCCGTCATCAGATTCTAGTTCCTTTACTAAAGTATGGAACTCTCCAAACATTTGTCTTTGTTTGTTAATGTTGTGGACCCAAATACTTCTCACTTTTTTTCTTTTTACGAGAATATTGATTTAACAATAATAATCGTAGCAAATCATCTTCAAATTCACTTTCAAGATATGGCAAAGCTGTCATCTGCTAAGAGAATCACATAAACATAACCTAAAAAATAAATGTCAAATGTGTCAAATCAAACGCGCCTGCGCACAACCACAGACCCCTTGTCACGTGGTCACAGCGACGCGTACGTACGTCTGGCCAGTGTGAACGGTACAGGAACGTTGCGTGGCGTTGCGTCTGCTCAGTATGATCCTTGCTTTAACAATATGGGGAAATACTACTATAACCAATCTGAAACAAGTCCAAGTTGTAGGTACAAATCGCAATTGTAAAATTATTAGTCGTCCCTAATATTTTCAAACGGAGACATAATAAACCTTTGCTGTTTCAGAGTGCCAAAATTTTGCCTGTTAAGGCAATACTATGGCACAAAATTATAATTCAGCATATATTTACCCCGCAGCATAAAGAGAAATTAGAACATAAATACAGCACTAGATTCACGCGCAACTACGGGTTAATACCAGACAGAGAACGTTTGAATACATCATACCGAAGATATTTAATTTATTACCTGACACTATAAAGCAATGTAATTCTATGAATAAGGTTAAATATATGGTGAAAAATTGGGTATCGGAAAAAAAATTATATTGATATTGATGAAAAACTGTTGAATCTGTAGATATAAGATGTAAACTTTAAATTTTAAAAATATATAAATATGTAACTAAAATATAAGCACCTGTTGACAAGAAAATTCAATTGGCTTAGCAGGACTTGTTTGTTTATTATATTATGTATTATCTGTTCTTTCAATAAAAAAAGGTACAATCTGCTTCTCTATTTACTGTATGTACCAGCGCATAAGTAAAAAAAAAACGACAAATTCCTTTGATATTCGCACCAACTTATTATTAAGGGTAAGTCGAACTGAATGTCTTTTATGTTTAAAGTTGGTAAATAATGCACAAAAAATTATAATTTTATAGTAAATATCATTTGAGGGATCAATTGTCGGGGGATCAACTGTCGGGTCAATATTGATGTGTGAAATTCACGTCTGCGTATTTTCGTCACGTAACCGTGTTACGATGCACAAATAAGCCCCTACTAATTATTCACCCACGCCACTGCACAGACTACAGTTTCGCTCTTTCGCCGCAAGCGCGCCGCGCGCGCTAGTGGAGCCAAATGCGAGCAACGGTCGGCGAAGCCGCCGACTCTACACACTTCCTAGGCAAAGCGCTCCGCGAACAGTCGATTGTTTTGTTAAGGAGAAATTCTCTCCGCAGGGCACCTTTGTGGCCCGAGTCATCCGCGACGCAATATGGCGTCGGGAATTTAATACGCAAATGCGTGTTCTAGATGCTACGGCAGACAAGGCCGAGGCGTAATTTAAAGTACAGTGACAATGTTTACGTGTGTGGGACGTTTCACCTGGAGACTCCTGTTGGAACGAGATCCCCTCTGCTGCGGACGAGGATTGGACCTGCCGCCTCCATCGCAGTAAGCCCCCTTAAATTAATGTGTTCTATTTGCCCTCGCGATTTTACCTGAGCAATGACGACCCCAGAGAGGACAGCTTGAGAGACTTACCGTGTAGGGACATTCTAGCCAGGAACTGCCTTTTAACCTTGTATTTCTGTGTTTTCTCACAATACATATTGTTTGTTTTACCTAAATACCGTTCTTTTATTGAGGAGATTGTTCGAGGGTGATCACGGCCAGTATTTCCCCCCATGTAAAACATTCCAAACAGCCTACCGGCGACCACACCACCCTGATGACGAGGGTCTCCCCTGCTTGCCGTTGGTTCGAGCTAGCCGCCTGCAAGGTAGGTCGGAGCCCGCCCTGTGGTGCCGCCCTCCTGGTGGCACCCGGGCCCAGCGAGGTTCTGGTTCCTATACGGGGCGTAGTCCCCGAGCGCAACTCTGACACCATGTAGCCGCTGCCAGGTTGTTAGCAACCGGCAGAAATATATTTCAGATTTTGTTTGAGATTTAAGTAGTAAGTGATTTAAATCTTGGTTTAAATCACTTACTGCGCAATATTTTTACTTTATATTTTTCTAGAAAGCAGTCGCTTCGTGATTTGACATGTTAATGAAATGAAACAATTACTTTGTTTGTAATCACGAAATTTTAATTTATTACGACTAATTTCAAAGCTGAAATCGACTTTAATACTTTAAGAAGTTGACATGGATTGTTTTATAACGCTGGTGGATTTCATTCGTTTTGTGCTCCGATTGGCATACAGGATCGGAGGAATCCAGATTTTGGAATTCCGCACATTAAGGGTGCCTACCTATACGGTAGAAAGGTGTCAAGTACCGCATTATCGCTAGTCCGTTGCTAATCATCATCGTATCGTGACATTTCGCTCTACGTCGAAGTGTTATTTATCTGATCGTAACATAAAGTGTAAACCCTATCGTATTGTATCGCTTTGTGTGAACTTCTGACGTGAATCGGCTCGTGACTCAGATTTCTATCGTGGATTATAAAATAACCCCAATTATCGAGCGCTTATGGAAACATCTGTGACTGTCACCAAACGGAAACCAAGCCAGAAGACACAACAGCAGTGAGTACCACTTAATTGTGAATTACCCATCTTGTTTGGTGGTCGGGCATAACTCGTATCGAAGTCCATAAGCGTTTTAAACAGCAAGGAGTAGCCACAAAGTTACTCTCACCCCCGTGCATCGTCACGAAACATAGATACTTAGAAAAGACGTTAAAAGTTATAAAAAAAATCAAAATTAAAAAAACTCATAACCTCACCTATTCATACAAATATATTTTTTTTATCGATTTTAATGACTTTTCAAAGTTGGTGTTGATCGGTCGAAACGGTCCGGTCACTGTTTTATACTTTTGTTATTCGAAGGTACATCCTTTCTGCAAACCGCTTCGGGAGCACTTGGTTATATTTTGTGTAAATAGGTATACCTTATTTTCCCTAAACCAACTGCATATTGTATATAATTATGCTGGCGGACCAACTGTCGGGGGATCAACTGTGGAACCAAAATAATACCTAGATTCAGTTCAAAACAAAATTAATACAAATAATAATATTTGATTATAATTCTGAAAATATTCCATCCGACCGGTTTCATTCGTCAATAACCCCGCGTGATTTTACTCACTTTGCCATTTCCCTGGAAAATCTACGTGCCGATATGTTTTTATCAAGTTGATTTAAATTACACCGTACATGCTAACGTCTCATTTATCTCCCAAGAGAATCTCCGGAGCGCATCAGTACGAAGCAGGGTATGGCATCATTGGTTTACCGGAAAGTTTTTTTCATCTGTATTTCCGTAAATTTAATGTAAAGTTATATTATTATTTTTCATATTCCCCTCAGTAGGTGGTTCATAATTTTTAATGTTCTTTCATCTAACATTATTTAAAATCTTATATATAACAATCGTCTTCGTCCAATCCCGCCAAGAATTTTTTGGCTTGCTTCTAAAACGGCTATGTTAGTTTTTGGATATTATTTTTTACGATTTCTTTTCGAAATTGGGATATTTTTCGAAGTCTAAAAAACAAAAATGTAATCTTTACTAAAAAGACGCGTTTCTTAAAATTAAAACTTACTTAAAAGACCAAATTCTGGATACGCCTTGTGAAATAATAATACAATAACATGATATCAAAAGTGAACGTTTTCAATTGCGAGCTGAATAAATATAAAAAGTCCATAAAACAGTGTTTTTCTGACAAGTCACGAGTAACTTTTCCGCTGTTGTTTATATAATTCTGTTACGAATGTCATTCGTCTTCTAATGAATTATAATATTGTCGTTTCTGTTTTATACTATTCTGTTCATTTCTTAACACAAGGAGTAAATCTATTTTTGGTGTAATATAAAAAGTGATCAAATTTAACCCTTGATTTCCCGAAGATTAATTGACTGACCGTTGCAAACTCTTTGACTTCTACCGCTTGACATTTGGTATGTGTGTAAATTTGTTCAGTGTTCCATTAATCCTATATATTACGATGGTAGCCGTGTGTGATTGTACGTTTATATTCCGCCAGAGCGCATGAGCGTTTCGAGCTGTCAAGCTGGACTAATCAACACTTCGCGAAGTCTTCACAGAGCTACTAGTAATTAAAAAAATGAAAAACTGACTTTTGACATTTTAAAAGCAATCCAAAAAATTATCGTTGTTTAGCATTTGGTAATTTAAAATCCGCTAAAGTCACCAGAAGTTGGTTTTAGAAGAAGTTTCCATCAGAAGTTGAAAACAAAACAATTCGGCATTCTTCTTCAGTTTTTAACGCGATAGCCATAAGCTGTAAGCCATATGTCGCCCTTGTCAGATGCCAACTAGAGTATAACTCTACATTATGGTCTCCCTTTTATATATTCATTCTAACAGTATCGAAAAGAATCAATATAAGTTCCTGTGGTACATAAACTATAAATTGCATATTCCTGTACAAAACATTGATTATAATTACCTACTAGATAAAATGTTCCTATTAAATCTTTCAGAAAAAAGAATAAACACAGACTTAATACTAGGTATTACATAAAATACTGCATTACAAAATTGACTGCCCTGAATTGCTTCGATTAATCAACATCCATATACCATACCCAAAAGATCTTGCCGACATTTGCTACCCTAGTCTTGGAAATAATATTCTGATCTGGGAGATACATTTCACCTTGAAAATAATCAGTATAAACAGTGTTTATTCCAATTCTTTTAACTAGACACAAATAGACGTGAATAATATTTGTAATTTTTGTGTATATTGAATGTCTATTTATGTGTGACTTCTTATAATTTTTACCAGTGTATTTTATTTTATTATATGCTTTTGTTGTTAATTTTTTTTAATTGTATTGTATCTTATTTATTGTTTTAGTTTCGAAGTATTTAAAATAACTGTGTAACTTATAATCTAGAATGTCAATGCCCATTAGGGCGTACAATAAATAAAAAAAAATAAAAAAAAACAACACTTTATTAATCTTACTATTTATTTTCGGTTAAAACGGTAATTAATTCATATTATCTTTACCGGTTTACCGGTAAACAATTTCTCCGTAAGTTCGCATTCCCTAGTACAAAGTCAATATAATAAGGCATATAGTAAGATAGAGTGGTGCGATGTTTGCAAGCCGTTTAAAGCTATTAGCGCCTTGGAACAATATTGTATTTTTACACGCTCCCTATAAACGGAGACTGGTGATTAACACGATATCGATAGATGGAGGCATACTACGAGTAGTTCGTAATTGATATGCAAAACGTACATAAGATCTTTAAAAAATAAAGCAGAGCTGGTGTTAATGGATTGAAGTATTCAGATTACAAATACAAAAACTTGAAAACGATCATTCACGGCCAATGCCTTACAGTAATATGCAGTTAAGAAATATGGTGAAGTACGATAATTTTTGTGCATTTTTTTAGTTGAACTAGAAGAAAATTGATTAAGTGTAAGCAGAAATCAGAGTTATTTAACAAGCATTAGTTAAAAAATTTAAATGTAAATATCGCACAACAGCTTCCAACAGCTTGGAGCCAGTGAGATTATGACATCCCCGTTTGGGGCATGCTGTAAGGTAGTGGTGTTGGAAGAGGATAGTGGAAAAGTACCTGGGTATTCAGATCTGGCCACCAAACACCGCTAAAGCAATTTCAAGTTCATTTCATTTTATTGGATAACCAACACCCCTGCCATACTTAACCCCAAGATGTTCGCTACGTTTGGTAACTTAGCAGGGGTGCCCGGATTCACGGGCGAGATTTGTCTGGAACTTGGTGGCGGATGATTTAGTCCATGCGTGGCGGGCCGGATCGGAAGAGGCTGGATGAGGGACATTTTTGACCTCTCCAGCCGGACTCTCTCGACCCATCGCCTTGCACCGCAGTGGAAGGGATAGATTCATTAGTTCGTCACTCCTGAATACATTAACCCCCATATTCCTACCCAACCCTCATACCTTTTTTCCTTCTTAGAACTTCCTATCCTTTCTTTCCTAAAAAGACCCTCCACCCCAAGCGTCCCCAAAGATGACTTTTCGTTTCAATTCTGAACGGTGGTCTTATACCGATATTGATGCGAATTTAGGCGAAGACAATTTTCTGTTCATACCTTGAATTGTGAAATATCACAAATCTACTCATATCAAAAAATTTTTTTTTGCGCACGCCAGAGTTTGAACCCGCGACCTTCGGAATCCTTGTCGAGAGCCTTATTCCTCGATCTGTCATCTTTGGGGATGCGGTGTGGCGGGGCATTTTGGTCAATGAATGTTATATTTGTGGTGGCCTAATTACAATGAGATATATGTTATTAATCCTACAGGTAGTCCAATTATAATGAATTTCAGGAGTTGTATTAAATACTAGCTGGTACCCGGCACGCGTTGCTATGCCATTTAATAAAAAAAAAATTTCTCCCTGCGTATCCCTTCCCATTCCTCTCCCGCGTCTCCTTCCCCTCTCGCGTTACTGCTCCGCCTCCTCCACTTTCCCTCTTCCCACTCCACTCCCCCCTTCACCCATCCCACGAACCCCCATCCCGAGTTCCCCTCCCCCCTCCCAGGTTCCCCCCCCCCCCTTCCCGAGTTCCCCTAATTCCTCCCCCCTCCGGCATTCCATACATTCAGTCCCAGTACATTCATTTTTCAAACAGCACACCACCTATTGCAATTTTTTTATACAAATTTCAAAATGCCAGAGCTCAGCAGTAGTTTTATACAAACCTTGTCCTGACAATAACGAACACAAAAAAAGAATTATCCAATATGGTGCAGTCGTTCAGAAGTTATGCGCGTACATACATTTCGGCGATTCATTTTTATTTATGTAGATATATAGAAAGATAGAAGATAGATGGATTTATGCTAGACTAGGGCATGTTATTTCTCGAAACATCACTAAATGTTGAAATAAAGGATGAAATGGATGCTGTATGGAAGGTAGAGTTTTCACCACATAATAATAATTTCAGCAGTTTGCTCGGCAAATTTATACTTGTGTACAGTACCTATTATTATTCAATCTACAGTTACGGTTGAACATTGAACAACAATATAGTGTAGAGCAGGACTTCCCAACCAGGGGGGCACGCCCCCCTAGGGGGGCGTAGAGAAATGTCAGGGGGGGCGTAATAGGTTTTAACCCTAGCAAAGACTAAACCCAGAATCGACCAACTGGTGCAGAGCACGCAAGCTCAAGTATCTCATTAGTACTTTAAAAGTTTTTATTTATTTGTTCTAAAATTACTTTGAAAGTTAGTCATTATCTAATTATAAAAATATAATTTAAATAAATAAAAAAAATAATAGAATAATATATAAAATCAAAAGAAAGCTAAGAAATGTAAATGTGAAAATAATTAATGATTAAAAGTCTACTTACTCTTTTATTAAAGATCGATAATAAACAAATATATCGTATCTGTATAGTACCTATTTTAAATTCAAATAAATAATTTAGTTAATATAAAAAATGTGTTTCTTAATTTTGTTGAAACATAATTAAGGGGTCGTCCATTAATCACGTGATGTTTTTTAGTAATTTTTTAACCCCCCCCCCCCCCGCCCTAGTGATATGTGGTGAGATTTTAAACTACCACCCCCCCCCCCCGTCGATACCCAAAATCACGTGTATAATTTAGTACAAAGTATATTGAAATTTTCAGAATATTATCTTTATATTTAAGTATAATAAATACACGTGATATCTCATTATACCCCCCCCATTGTGATATTTCGTGATTTTTTTCCGAACCCCCCCCCCCCCACCCTCCTTTAGAGCCTCACGTGATTAATGGACGACCCCTAAGGGGGCATGAAAATATTTTTTTTTGGTTCGGGGAGGCTCGGCGAAATAAAGGTTGGGAAACCCTGGTGTAGAGATTTTCACGGCCAAAATTAACATCGTAGGACTGGTTGAGGGTGACCTTTGGACCTCTCCAACAAGACTACATCGAACCACCGCTTTGATCGCTGTGGGAGGATGGATTCATGCGTCCGTCACTTTTGGAAACATTGACCCTCAGATTTTGATCACCCCTCACATTATTTTATTTCCCAGAACTTCCTCTCTGTCCTTAAAAAGACCCTCCTCACGGCATTCTCAACGATGGCATAGGCCCTGAAGGGAATTATTTTCATTTATTTTTAACTTAATGGTAGCGGCATATAAAAATATGCGTTAAGGTAATGAAAACTATGTAAATATTTCTTGATAGTCGAAGTATGATGTAGTTAAATATAACCGAATCGGATAGAGACACATTAGCTCAGTTGTTAGAGCTGAGCCGCGACAAGGCGAAGCTCCTGGGTTCATGTACTAGATGACACCTTATCTTTTTCATGTACTATATGAGACCGATTTATCTGTTTTCAGATTTTTGATTGAATTTCACTAATATTGTCTTCATTTAAGAGGGTATTACCAGAGAAAACCAGAAATTCTTCATTCTTAAATCAGATTTTAGACGTATTGACTCTTTTCCACAAAAAACTATAAATGGATTTCGAAAGATTGTTCTTTTATCTAGCATTCGCATGTATTAAATTTTGAGAAAAATGTTTATTTTTAGTATAATAAGGTTATGCCATAGGTCGTTGGCAGATTTGTTAAATTTTCAAAAAAGATTTTGTATTATACATTATACCACACCCATTTCAAATCATATAATCATGCAGTAAAATAAATCAATGCATCATCTAGGTATCGCATGTTTTAGAATTTTAATTTTAGTTTAAATAAAATCATTAAAAAATATATACATGCCTACATGTGTTTCTTGATTAAAATTGGTCTGTTTGTGAATTTATTTGCGCACTTACAAACTAATATTTTTTTATTTTTTTTATATTGTTATTTAACTTAGACATTATTGAAAAATGATAAATACTTATAATTAAAAAAATAATTACAAAAAGTACATTATTTTAATAGTTTTATCATCACGCCTTTCAGCATTTATGGATGTATGTAATTAAAGCAAATTTGGAATGAAATAAAATCGATATTGAGTTATTATAATTTTAAAAAGCTGATACGGAGAATAATTAATCTTTCTCATTGTAACCGCCCTGCACGATCGTAAGAACAACTTTCGACGAAATGTGGATTTTCGGCCGCTAGCTGGTTAAACGCTCTTAATTACGAATTATTTTCCTAAGGACCTGCCGTGTGAAGCTAGTATAAAAAAAATTACTATTAAAATTTTAAGAAAACATGAAATCATTTTATATATCTACATCGGACATCACATTACCAATATGATAAGTTATATAGGATCAGATCATCAGATGCACATGTAGATCAATCACATGACCTCCTTTAGAGGTCATGCATGTTGTAATTGTTCCACTCATCAAGCCGCTCCCGAGGTCCAGTTGTGAGTTGAAAGTTAACCCGAATAGGCAACGGTCATTGATAGATTGACGGTCCGTAGGCGGTGGCTGGGAATAGACGCATTGATTGGACACTAATAGACAAGCATTAAATCATATTTTTGATTGACAATCGAAAATAATGCCCCGTATTTCAGTTTGCCAAGAAAAGTAAATCTAGATTATTTTTAAAGATTTTTGTAAATACTCGTAGACTAAAACACAATATATACGCACATGTTTTATTCTGAGGTGCCTACCTAACTACATTGGGGAACTACTTTTCAAGTTTCTTTAGGGTTCTTATTATCTTGCCCAATTGGAGTATGTTGTGAGGCTGAACGGAGTACGAAAGGGTAGGAGAAGAGGTAGGTTGGGAAGACAATCGTGGAAAATTAGTTCTGTAGTTTCAAAATTTTTTTTTTTTATATCCAAAAATTAACATTATTTCTCTAAAGATCGTACAAATTGATACGAGTAGTAGCAAACTAATTTAGAAAAATTTGTTCTAAATTCAATTTTTTTAAAGTGAATACCGCTCAAGAGTCCCAACCGCTCCCGTCTGGAGCCAGTGGGACCATGTCATCCCCAATTGGGGTAAGTTGTGAGGCTGAAGGCAGTGGGGAGGGGAAGGAGATAGGGGGAAGGTGGGGAAGTACCTGGCTATTCAGATCTGGTCACCATACACGGCAGAAGCCATTTCAAGCAACGTTTCAATTCTGAATGGTGGTCTTACACCAAGGCGATACCGAGAGTATCTTCCACTCTGGAACCTGCCGTAAATATACTATATATTATTGTAAATGAATAAATTGTGAAATACACAAATTAATCAAATAAAATTTATTTGCCACCCCGGGATTCGATCCCGCGACCTTCGGAATGCGAGTCAAGCGCCTTATCGCTGCACTACGCCGGCCGTCTTGCCCACTGTCATAGGATCATAGGTGTAACGGACGTGTTGCACACCCTCTTTTCTAATTTTTATTCTTACAATTTCTTTATGTCTTTATGTACAATGCCCCGGTGCAACCAAATAAAGCTTGCGTGCCAGGTTGCCACCGGGAGACATTTTCTAACAAATTGTCATTATTTTTCCGCCTCCTTTTTATTTATTGTTTGCGGCCCCATGAAGGGCCGTTATCCTGGCCCGGAGCAACCAGTTTGCGGCCCCATGAAGGGCCGTCATCCTGGCCCGGAGCAACCAGTTTGCGGCCCCATGAAGGGCCGTCATCCTGGCCCGGAGCAACCAGTTTGCGGCCCCATGAAGGGCCGTTATCATGGCCCGGAGCAACCAGTTTGCGGCCCCATGAAGGGCCGTCATCCTGGCCCGGAGCAACCAGTTTGCGGCCCCATGAAGGGCCGTCATCCTGGCCCGGAGCAAAAGTTTGCGGCCCCGGTCAGGGCCTGTATTGCGGCTTCGCTGCCAAAGAAGAGCAAGTCTGCTATGGCTGCCTTGCCTCCCTTTTATTTTTGCGGCCCTAAAAAGGGCCATTTTTTCGGCTCCACCGCCAGGAGCAACAAGGGTTTGCCCAGACCGGCTTCGCTGCCAAGGAAGAGCAAGTCTGCTCTGGCAACCTTGCCTCCTTTTTCACTAGGAAGAGAGTCTGCTTGCCACCAACAGGCAAGCAGGCTGCTCCTCCTCCTCCGCCAAGAAGACGGACGGCCTTTTCGCCTCCTCCTCCTCCGCCAAGAAGACGGACGGCCTTTTCGCCTCCTCCTCCTCCGCCAAGAAGACGGACGGCCTTTTCGCCTCCTCCTCCTCCGCCAAGAAGACGGACGGCCTTTTCGCCTCCTCCTCCTCCGCCAAGAAGACGGACGGCCTTTTCGCCTCCTCCTCCTCCGCCAGGAAGACGGACGGCCTTGCCTAATTTTTTATTATTATTACTTAGCCCGCGAAGCCTACAAGGCCCACAAAGGCAAACATAAAGCCCACAAGGGCAAATCTAAAGCCCTACAAGGCACCCAGAAGAAGCCAACCGGAGTCACTCCTTGGCCGGCTACGCTGCTAGGGACAACAAGAGCCCGCATTCTTCAATATTGCGGCCCCAACAAGGGCCATTATTTAGCCACCAAGGAGGCCAGAATCCCCTCCACATTTTTTATAAAACAATGTCCGATCGCCGTCGGGTTCAATTAACCCAATAAATATGTCGATTTTTTCAAAAATAAAATATAAGTTATTCTTCAACAGTCAACAAGTCTTGTTATTTACTCCACAAGTGGTCCAGACACCTACCTCTGGAAGTCTGCGACCTGCCGCCAGCTGCTGCCTCCTGCCGAAGTTCTGCCTGAACGAGAACCCGGTGCCTACCGCTGCAGTCGGCCCTGACTCTGGGCACTGCAAGGCACCGCTCAGGCAGAAACGAGGCGCATCCAGGGCCATACCACTGGATGTAGGGAGGCCAGCCAGCTACAATCACCATCATCAGCGTGAGCTAGTGGAAGGCGTGCACAAAACCGGTGCTTCTATTTTACAGTCTTGTAAAGGCTTGATACGTCTGTTACAATAGGATTATGATCATAGGATCGTAGGATTATGCTCCGAAAGCGAGAACTTCTGCCTATCAGAATGCACCATTAAGCAGGGCGACTCAACTGCTTAACGACTGCATTGAGCATCGACATCTTCAAGTCACCTACAGAGAATTCAGTAACTATCTCTTGACATACGTCACAACATAGTTAAACTGCCCCTATCACGGACATATGAATATATCTGGACCTGCCCTAAGTGATAAAAACGTATTATTTCCCCCTCGCCATGGAACCGGCTGGAGCTCCTCCTTGGCGCCAGTTCGCCTCATGGAGAGGGGATAGAACCTCGCTTGAATCTAAAATGTGTGACGTCATCATTCTTGCCGTGGGCAGCGCGAAGCTAACATCTATACATTTAACGAAATAACACGCTTAAACGCCAGCTTGTGCTATACAACATACCTACATATCAATGTGCACATAGCGAATGTGGGCGTTTCCTTAGTGTGCTCGTCGCTGGTTACAGGGGTAAGTAAATTATGAAACATTTGTAAAAGTGTCTTAACTAAACACGGCAACAAAATATTGCTATGTGAAAACGGGCGAATCTTTTTGGGGTGTACATTTGGCCTACGCAAATATTTTATTAACGTAGCAAGCAATTCGCGCTCCCATGTAAAAAGGTCTATTCATTCATAGCAGATTTTGCTTTTAAGAACTAAATGGTGATATTATAATGCGAGATGCCTATATACTGTCGGATTGATTTTTCAACTAATCACAGTCATCTTCCCCTCTTTGCCCCCCCATAGTTTGGTTTTACCCCTCACCTGTATCTTCTGGTCTATCCATTTGGATGTCTATGGCCCCCATGCACTTTTAAAAAAAAAATTGTAATCTTCTCCATAATTTTTTAGTGTATAACTGTTTTATGGAGAACCTGAATAAAATAAATACGTATTATAACCATATCATATTATTTGAATACGTAATATAATGAAAAAGGAACATTATAGAAGTGAAAACTTCTTCAGCACCGTTGTGATTTGAAACTCGATGAAACGGAAGCAAGCGACACAAAAAAGAGACAAACACATACATCTATAGGATTTAGCCTGCGAGAGAATGAGATAGCAATAAAATATTGATTTATATTACGGGTACCAATATAAAATGGTCTCGCGCAAGTCTCCTTTGGTCTAGTGGTATAAAGCTCCTGACGAATCTTAGCGGCCAGACGTTCAGTGGACCAAGGGTCGAATCCTAGAGACAAACACATACATCTGCCTGGCCTGCAAAGGAATGAGATAGCAATAAAATATTTATTTTTTCACGGGTACTCGGTTCCAATATAATACAATAAAACCACAGTCCCACGCAAGTCTCCTTAAGTCTGGTAGTATAAAGCGTCTGACGAACCTTAGCGCCCAGACATTCAGAGGACTCGAATCCTACAAAATCCTAGAAAGCGATATCTGGCGATTCAGAAGAAGAAAACACAAATAATGATAAGATGACCAAATGTAGAGGAAAATATGCACTGGAATTCGACGACAAAAAATGGAAAAGTGCTTCGTGGTCTCCCCACTCTTGTCTACTTTAGTATTCTGAAGGTTTCATTTCTACCGCCTGTGAATTGCACACTCTGCTCTTTTTCTCTAAACATCGTACAAGTTGATAATTTATTTATTCTTTATTAACGCCCAAGCGGGCTTTTACATTAAAATTTTACAATTAATATAGTTGTACCAAGATAAAAAATAATGAAATTTAGATAATAAGACTTGACATAAAACTAAGTGTAATGTACAAACGCTGGAGTGTGGGTATATGGATACAATTATTTGTGTGTGTTACAAACAATCGAATATTTATTTATTATTAATTTCAATAGCAAGGTTTGTACATGTATGTATAATGTATAGTATAAGTATAGTTTTTTTTTTTTCACAAACCTCCTCACTAGGATTTCCTGTTCTGAGGTGGCCTGTAGTTTTTTTAAAATATTTGTATTTGGTTATGGATTGTCTTTATATCGTCTTCATGATGTTTGTAATTTTATTATCACTTTGATCTCTCAGCCATGTTTTTACTTTTGTTTTAAATATATTCATTTCCTTTATATTTTTGATTTGATCTGGTAGAGCATTGTATAATTTCATAGCATGGAATTTATTATTTCTCTGTCCAAAAGATGTGTTCAAACTGGGAGTAACCAGGATGTTATTGCTTACTGCCCTGGTTGAGTATTTATGTTGGGCAGTGGAGTATTCATATATGTTTTTTTTCAGTTTAAATAAAATATTTTTTGAATAAAGTTTCTGTACATTGAAGACTTGAAAGTTATTAAATATTTCTTCCGTCGGAGTTCTAAGCGGAACTTTCAGTATTGTCTTTAGTACTCCTTTTTGGGCTATAATGAGTCGCTCTGTGTGAGTGCTCAAGGCAGACCCCCATCCAGTTATACCGTACTCTATTTGTGATTGACACAAAGCATAATATCGTTTATGTTGAGGATATTACCAATGTTTCTAAAGAAGTATATGTACCTGGTTAGTTTTTTTGTAATTACGTCAATTTGTGAGTTCCATTAATATTAATAGAGAGGATTGTTATAAAAGAAAAAAGTGTACGTTTTATTATGTTGGTTCTGAATTAAATTGCGTACTGTCATATGTTCATACATTTAATTGAGTATAGAACATTGTATCTCTAAACGTCGTATACATTAATAACACATCATCGGTACCTTAATAAACGCCATTCACACCGTACCAAAGACAGCGATCCCGCGGTAAAGGGCCCCACAGACAGGAAATTTCGCAGTCAATTTCCTTCGCTAACTTCCGGCAGAACGTATAACCCAACACTATCTGTCCGGGAGTTCTTCTCAAGTAGGTCGTTGCGATAAAGGCAGCTTTAAAGTGCCTACATACGAGTACCAATTGCTTTTTTTTACTTTGGCGTTTTATTTTAGTATTTTGTTAACACAATATTGCTAAAACACATTTTTATGGACGTATTCATTCTATAGTGGATTTCATAATCAGTAGAAGATATATTTTAAAATTTTGTTTATTAAATGTATTAATTTTATTGTCTTTCTAGTAGTTTTTGACAAATTAGCTGTTAAAAACCCGCTCCGCAGTTTTTTACTGCTAGGGCGGCTTTTGGTTCGGCTTCGCCCAGTTTTAAACCCAAACCGCCAGTTTCTCGGATCCACTGTAGCTAGTCACCGGGACAAAGCAACCGAGACAGAGCAATGACGTCATATGTAATATATAGCCACTTGATACAACATGTATTACCATCAATCTTTTCATTTTCGGAGAGATACCACATATTCACAAATTCGTAGCAGTTACACCTAGGGGAGGAGACGTCCCCGTCCGAGCTGCTGACGGAAGTAGCGACATCTCAAACCGAATTATAACAGTAGCTTTGTGTAAAACTCCTCGTACACAGATGTTATTTGTGGCGCTGATGGCGTGGCGTCCGACATGCACTCATAGCTGGGTTCTGAAATTCAAGCACGCAGACGCTACGGTATTAATACTGTTCGATTTTAAAGCTCAATAGGTCATGATGCAAATAACGTTGAGAGATGGAATGAATTTTTCGAGTTGTAAATAGTTGCGTTGACCTTGAATTTCTGGATAGAAAAAAAACTGAGCAAATTTCATACCGCTTATCTTTCTCTTATTTTGATGCCTAAATGGATATTTCAAAGCGCTATAGCTCATTATGAAAAAGGACTTTACGAAGTTTAAAATAATAGCGTTTACCTTGAAATTCAAGACACAAAAATATTAGCGACTATTCGAGAGTTTTTGCTCCTTCAGAAAACAGATTTCATATCTGTGATTTTTTTTTAATTTAGGGGGTATTTCACCACCCTGTTGATAGCTTATCCATTGGATTGGTAGATATACATATTAATAAATAAATAAACAAATAAATAATTGCAAAAGTTATGAAACTTTTCCGATATATAGCCACTATTCAAGGGTTTACTTTCTGTCACCAATAATTCATTTCTTTTCTATTTCCATCTCTGTGTGTTTTATTTTCTTATATACATGTGTGTGTGTATGTACATAATTAGCTTTATTTAATACTAGCAGACTCGGCCACACGTTGCTGTGGCTAACGAAATCTTTATAACACCAAATCCACACCAAGCTGCCCGCTGCAGCTTGGCCAGATATATTATGAATTGCCACTCATGCCACTGCCCCACCATAACACATTCTAAAAACATAAAATATCTCGGCATTGAAATCGATGAAAATCTTCGATGGGACTCCCACATAAATAGCATCACAAAGAAACTTACAAAGCTCATGTACTTCTTTAGAAACATACGCAATATACTTAATAAAAATGATCTATATAAAGTCTACTGTGCTCTTTGTCAATCACGCATAGAATATGGGATTATAGGATGGGGAACTGCCTCAAATATTCACATCAAGCAGCTAGCTAGAACGCAAAAGGCAATAATAAAAACAATCCTAAAAGTACCCATAAAAACTCCATCAAAAGAAATTTTTAAAAACTTTAATGTGTTCAGCATTATTAAATTATACTACTACTCAAATTTAAAGAAAAATATGAATACCTTGCTGACCAACACACCTACACTACAAGGTCAAAATCCTCAAAACTACTGAACATCCCGCAGTTAAACACATCTTTTGGCCAGAAAAAACATAATTTCCATGCTACAAAATTATATAATGCCCTTCCAATTGAAATTAAGAACACCATGGAGATACAAATGTAAACAGGAAGATGAGGAAATCATTAAAATTATGAAGTAACCCCAATACAACCTGCAGACAACAAACATAAATACTTTTATTTTATTTATTGTTATTTTATGAAAATCAAGAAACTAGAAGATGAGGAAATAAAAATCTACACCCATTCAGCAACATACAGTCCGCCTCGGAACAGGAATACCTAGTGAGGAGGACTGTAAACAAACCACTATATTGGTATTTTTACTTATTTTGTAATTTTACGTTATCCTTATATTGTCATTAAAAAAAAAAAAATTTCAACCAATTTAAACAAAACCTTGAGAAATTATATACCTAAAAACCTTCCTCATGAATCACTCTATCTATTGGTGAAAACCGCATGAAAATCCGTTGCGTAGTTTAAAAGATCTAAGCGCACATACAGCGAGGGAGCGACTTCATTTTATACTTAGTAAAGAAGATAGAGATAAGTAATAAGCCCCGACGAAGCTTGAGCTAAGCGAAATCCAATTAAAAAAGTGGGGTTGGTATTACAATGTGTATTTTATCATTTAATATAAAAAAATAAAATCAAAACTTTTAGGTGAATTAATCTGTAAAGGTGACTATTTATTTTTATTTTTGCGGTCGGGATTTGAACTGTGGTACCTCAGGCTGAACTCCAACGCATAGGCCTGCCGTAAATAACAAATTCTTAAACTGAATATTTAATTGTAATAGGGTTTGATGTTGTTCCTGTGTTACGTTATGCTGTCAACTCCTGAGAGACTCCTTTATGAGACAGATGAGTTCAGAAAGAGTAGGTACTGTGCAAAGCAGGTCCCCCGCCAGTCACCAGTCACCACCCCCTGTCATTCCAGGCTCCAGCGCGAAGGGGGGCAGATGAATGTCACCTCGTTAGCGAGGATTGATGTCGGGAAGCGGATACACGCTAAATGCGGGAACCAACCACCTTGTCTTGATCTAATTTTATAGGAAAATACGCTGCTGCACATGGGGTTAATAGAATATTTAACAGAAAAAAATACAATGTTAATCTTAGTATTTATATAAGGGGCCATTAATTTATTACGTAAGACGAATTTTGCTAGTTTTCGACTCCCCCTCCCCTCCTATTATAAGAAAAAATAAGAATAGGCCGACACCCTCCCCCATGTTGAATATTTATTACGTAAGAATCTAAAGGAAAAAATGAATATGTAACAATTTTTAGAAATGTTTATTATTTGTATTTACAAAGGTACTAATAATTTTAACTTTGCGCATTTTTGTGATCTTATGTAAGAACTATCGAGACTCCCTCCCACCCTTTTGTAAGAAAAAATAAGACATGGTCGACCCCCCTCCCCCCCTAAATCGTCTTACGTAATAAATGTATGGCCCCTAAGTTGACTTGAATGACTTCTTTTTTTATTTATTTTTTATTAATATTATGTTAATAGAAATATAATATTTCGCTTTCTTAACTTAAGTACAGAGTATATATTATAATAGTATATATTATATATTGTATATAGTGGTGTATAGTGAAGTAGTAATATATTTAATTTTGTTCTAACAACTTAAGTTTAAATAATTTTTTGAAGGTATTTACATTCTTCTCCATTTGTTCGTTACTTTCAGTCTTGATATTGTGTACAATTTTTTATATTGTCTAGTGAAATGTTCGTGTACTTGTGACGTTTTAATAAATGTTGTGTTTGTGTGTATAAGTCCATTTTGTATTTTATAGATTAAAAGGCATATGTTACATTCGTAAAATGTTCTTATTTTTCAGA
Organism: Limnephilus marmoratus; assembly: GCA_917880885.1. Classification (NCBI taxonomy): domain Eukaryota; kingdom Metazoa; phylum Arthropoda; class Insecta; order Trichoptera; family Limnephilidae; genus Limnephilus; species Limnephilus marmoratus. The sequence goes on along the minus strand of OU862924.1, from coordinate 27,003,912 downwards.
AGGTTCAATGCCTGGTATAGTTTTTTTGTGAGAGGGTTATAATTGAAGAGTTTAACTTTTTAAACTTTTTTTTTAAATTCAATAGGTATTTGATTTGTCCTGTCTCTTTGTAGATTATACTCAAAATTATAACTATCTGTCTTAACTTTATCGGCACAAAGTACTCTTTTTAGGGCGAATTTTTTTTTAAAAGGTAATTTTTTTTTAGTCTTAGCGCATTTCCAGAGTGGTGTATACTCTCAGTATGACCCTGGTAAAAAAACTACCAACTTGAAGCGGAAACGGAACGTAAATTACATAAAATTTAAATAAATCAAAAGCTAAATAGGTAGGTTTTTTTCTTTTTTTTTTATATTAGCTCCACACAGTAGGGTCTGAAGAAAATAATTCCCCTCAGGTCTTATATCATCTTTGGGAATGCTGGTGGAGGGTATTTTTAGAAAAGGAAAGAGAGAAGGAAAAGATTATGAGGAGTGGGCAGGAATCTGGGATAAGTGTGTCCACTTCCAGGAGTAACGGTGGTATGAATCTATTTCCACTGGGATACAAGGCGGTGTTCCGACAGAATCCTACTAAAGAGATTAAAATTCACCCTCAACCAGTCACGGTTGGTTGGTTATCCAATAAATAGTTCCCGGGGCGGTGATACCCATACCCGCCTCCTAAATTGTAAAGTTAAAAAACGACTGCGTTATTCAATTAATCAAACGAAAACTTTTTAACATTTCGATTTTGTGTACATTTGAAAAGCCCAAAAGTAGAAACAACGGAACATAAAATTGTAGCGGAGAATTTTTTTCCGACCAATTTGATTTTTACTTTACATTTTTTGTTTACTAACTAGCAAACAACCAGTTTTAGTATTGCAATTTATAAAAATGAATTTTCCAGTCCTCCCACTTGACATTCAGTGAAAACATTGTAATTCCGGACAAACAGAAAAGCTCAAATTGCCATAGTGAATGGCATTTTTTTTCTGCGGCCTCGACAAAAATGTTGGCTCTTCTCGGTAAAATTCAACTTCAAATTGAAATCTCCGACGCGAAAGTTTTTTAGGACACGTCAATCACTTTTTATCGGCGGAATATTCAGTCGTGTACACGGATCTGCGTAAAAAATCATCGGAACTAGAAAATAACACAGGAATTGCGATATTGATGGAAATATGAATTTCAAGGACACTAGCCCGAGTTGTATTGTATATTCATCGACAAAATTTTAAAAAATTGCTGTTCGTCACAAAATGTGAAAGTTTGAAGTTCTCTAAAAATATCGAGGATTATTCAATTTTTAAAGCGATTTTCTCAAACTAATTTGTTCCTTATGGGAACAGCTCTTAAGTCTCATAGAAATCGTTGTATCTCCTTCACTGTCACGGTGAGAAATAGTATATTGTTACTCTTAGGAAATATGATCTAAACGGAATAGGCCACTTGCATATATTATTGAAGCTATTCAAAAACACTGAATCCTCTACTAGACCACGTATCCATCAAACTAGATCGAATAAAAATGACATAATAAACATTCCAAGTTATAAAACCACATTCGGACAAAGAAACTACACTTATTTTGCAACTAAACTCCATAATATTCTTCCCCAAGACATAAAACTAATAAAAAAATTTAATGAGTACAAATCAAGAATAAAAACATGGCTGAAAGAGGTCAACGAAAGCACTCTAATGAAGACATTAAAAACGACATAGAAGACAAATAAACTATAATTAAAATCACCAAGTTTGAAAATGTGGAATGTTCCTAAAATAACCGCTCATAGACATATATTTATATATTTACATACATTATACTCATACATTTTTGACTGTATTCATAGAGGAATTGTTAATGTTTGTGACTGTGAAAAAATAGATTTCACAAATGAATATACTTATCCGGGAATAATTGTTCATAACAATTTTAAGTGGGATAAACAAGTGGCTAAAATTGGTAACCAGCTCAGATCCTTAGCTAGTAACTTTTACAAATTAAAATTTATTTTGCCTCATTGTACTCTTAAACTCATATATTTTTCTATGGTCGAATCCATCCTTAGATATGGTATTCGAACTTGGGGACATGCAAGCACTACTTACATTAAATATATTGAAAATTTACAAACTGCCATAATAAAAAAAATTGTCACAACAAATATTTACAAACAGAGACATAACTTAAAACTACTGTATGGCTCAGAGAGCCTACTTACAATAAAAGGTCTCCACTGGTTCACTACTATTATGGATAATATGGGGGAAAGCCCTTACAAACACCTACTTGTACACAAACATACCACAAGATTTAGAGAAGGAAAGGGCCTAAAAACTCCTCGAATATTAAATAAATATGGAAGCCGTACTCTTGAATATCTAATACCAGTGATTTTCAATAAAATCAATCTTTGAATATCTTAATATAGCTGCCTACATATCTTGTTATTAGGCAGATATATTGAAATATCTTATATATTTATGATTGTAAGTTAAAATATCTAATATTACTATGTGATCTATTCTAATGTTTCCAAATAAATAAATGTATTTACAAATATTTTCTTAGATATTATATTAAGAATGTTTAAATTGTTAGAACCTGCAGACAAGCTGTCATATGACAGCTTTGTGGGTCTACTCAAATTTTTGTACAAAATGTATATGTAATCTAATAAATAAATAAAAAAAAAACAATTTTAGTCCGCCTCGGCACAGGGACCCCTAGTGAGGACTAATAAATACAATATGTTTACCTAACGTAACCATTATATTTTGAATGCTTATAGAATTATTTTATATGGTCGCTTAAATAAAAAAAAAATAAAACTATTTCTTAAGCCGTATTTAATGATCAGACATACCGTTTTTCGATTTGGGAGGCGGGTATGGGTAACCATATATTGGATGAATTGGTATGTACCATTTATCGGATGCCACCCTGCCATAGGTCACCCTAAGTGGTTCGCTACATTTGGTGATTTAGCAGGGGCTAATTCGGGTTGTTACTTCATTGGTACCAAATATCCAGTCGCCATGTACAAAAATCAGGCCCAACAAAATTTGCAGCATAAACGAGTGTAAACAATTTAAATAAAAAAAATAAATGATACAAATAAATAAAAGAGGTGTGTGATTAAATATAACCTGTAACTGAATAAATTTATGTTAACAATTATTGATTTTTATAACTAAATTTTTGTTTCCATTAATTCGTAAAATACTGAAGGGCAATAATTCCTAACTGAAAATAAAAATTATCGAGTATCCATAACGTTGTAGTTGTAGTTTCATTATTCTTCTTCTTCTTTCGTATGGTGGGGGGGTCAGAGGGGGTCTAGGTCTGCGAGCCAGTCTAAGGCCTCAGGCGTTGCCCTGTGGACGTGGACCTCATCAATCCCGTCGGTGAACGGCATTCGTTGACCACATGTTCGGTGGTCTGCACCGCACCGCATTCACACATCGCCGACTCTTTAAGGCCCCGCCCCATCTATGCATCATGTGAGCAAAACGGCTATGGGAGCACCTTATCCTATTGATGGCAGTCCAGAGTTTGCGAGGCAATGAGAACCCAGGCTGTCTCTCAGTGGGGTCTTGCTTTTAGTTTCATTATTGACTGAGCGTAAGCGAAGTCTTGTTTTGACTCGACCACTTTGCATTTCGTCTGTCTGTAAATTTTCTTGTGTGTTCCGTGTCCCGTCAATCCTGTCAAGATGGTTACGGTTAGGTTAGATGTTATGGTTAGGTTGGGTCTTGAAAGAGGCGAGTACTCATATGATGAAATTGAACACATTTTAAACATTTCTTCTTTAGAAAAACGTAGAAAGGACTCTGATCTAATTTGCATATTTAAAATTATCAACAGTATTACTGATACACCTGCATTGTTACAACTCATCCAGTTCAACATCCCTTCCCGTAGACTCCGAAATAATGAATTGCAGTTCCTCAATCAACATTCTACTAATTATGGATACCATTCTCCCTTATCCAGAATGTCGAGACTTGTCAACGCAAGTCAAAGCATTGATTTTTTTGGTGTAAAACTAAATGACTTTCGGCAGTCGATACGCAATATTTAAATGCTTCTTCATGTTTGACTTGTAGTGTCTTTTATGTGTACTTTTTACATTATGTATATATGTATAGTATATACTATATATATGTATATATTTTTTAGTATGTTTATTCAGTTTTTTTACTTTTACAATATTTATGTTACAAATCTTACAAAACTGATCAATCAGTTTGATTGTAAGAAATCTCTCATTTTTCCCATTTACTATGTGCTCTCCCTTCACTGACATCTCTGTTTTTTTTTATTCGTATTATTATTATTATTATGTTTTTAATGGACTATTGTCCGTAAATTAATAAATAAATAAGATGGTAGCCGTGATTGATAGTACATTTTTATTCCGTTCACAGAACTACTAGTGTAAATATTACTATGAATTAAAAAAATCATTATTGGCAAAGAGAAAAATAAGTTGTTTTATGGTTAGGAGATAAAAATAATGCGTATTTATAAGAAGATTAACTTTATAAAAGGTACACATTCCGAGGAATATTCGATTTCGCATGCTATTCAACTGGAACATTAAATATTATTTCAATGTTTATTTTTTATTCCAAAATTTCAGTGATTCTTTCATTTTTGTCACTGAAATAAAGGGATTGGTTTGATGCTGTATATTTTTTGCGCTGATTTTTTATTCGTCCGTAATAGGGATTATTTTTGATTTACCGGAAATCGCCGTACCTTTTCCGCTTTGAACGTAATCGGATGACATGAACGGTGTGCCAAAGCCATTTACAGGATGGTCCGAAAGAGATAACCGGTTATTACCTTCAGTATATACATAGGTCAGAAGTCAGACGCCAGAGGGATTGGGAAAAGAGACGGTATTTGAATTTGAGATTCCGAACTGGTCGGAACCCTTCATTGAAGAGTTTATAAAAATAGGCCACTTGCATCACATTTTTAATTTATTTTTTCGGTTTAGGCAAATATTTATTTTCGTATTTTTGAAACCTTAACGATTTTTTGAAAATTTCAATCCGAAAAATCAGACCATTTTTTATAAACCGGAAAGACGGGACATAAGTTTATGGTTGCGAAAAAACAGAATTACATAGCCGGAATCATTTAAAAAAAAAACGACGTATCCCACACGAATTGCACTGAAAAATAACGAGGCATACCAAAAATATTACATCTCATAATTATTTTTTTCCTTGATCCATCTTATAAATCATTATAATGTTCAACGTCTATGGCGATTATTGACTTTGTTGTATGTGAATATATATATTTTTTTTCAAAATTTCAACTTTTTGTTTGAAAATATTTAGGATTCTTTCGGTCAAGGGATGGGCCGCATCCACATTTCAGTATAGCTTCATACCAATTTTGAAAAAAAAATCGTTTTCAGCTACAACATCAGTATTTTTCAATCTTAGCACTCTAGCTCACTGAAAACTCACGGACCGCCACTGGTCTATATATGACTAAATCCAATGTAATAAACTTGTAGGTACTTGTAAATTACAATTATAACAATACATTTTAAAAAATTATTTTGTTACAATCAGCACCATTACCATTACGCTTTTAAGATAGGCATAATACGTACGATGTTAACTTCGTAACATCTGTCACAACGTCGCACCAAACGATAAGTTCGCAAACAAACAATAAAGCTAGTGAATTTTAAGTGTCAAATAAAAAAAAAACCCCGGAAATCAAAATGTGGCAAAAAAAAAAAAAAAACAATGTGGAATTTTAAAAAATTTATTGAATATTATAGGAGACAGAACATTTATTTATTAAAAAAAAATAATTTAGTAATTTCCGTAATCTTAGAAGAAAAATCTATCTACACGATTTTTTCCAAGTCATCATGAAATCCATGCAAGTGGCTTATTGTATTGGTTTTCGGTAGTTCAAAAAATAATTGATTTAATAATCCTTTTGGCGACGCTCACAAAAGTAACCTTTCTATATCTAGGAGATATTAAAAAATGTCACCCTAAATATCGATCGTCCAGCTGATTAGTCAGATATCTTCAAATACTAAGTTTTGAGATAATCAGGAAAGGGGCCATTCATTTATTACGTAAGACGATTTAGGTGGGGGGGGTGGGGGTCGACCATGTCTTATTTTTTCTTACAAGGGGGTGGGAGAGAGTCTCGATAGTTCTTACGTCAGATCACAAAAATTCGCAAAGTTAAAATTATACTTTGAAAAAGCGCGGGCAACCGCGCGTGTGCCGAGGTTCGCTTGGATGCGTATAGGTAAACGATTTACATTTCCATGGCAACGGACCCGCGCGAACAAACATCAAAACAAACCAAACGTATATTTATTTTTACCTTTAGATTCTTACGTAATAAATATTAAACAGGGGGGGAGGGGGTCGGCCTATTCTTATTTTTTCTTATAATAGGGGGGGAGGGAGGGTGTCGTCTTACGTAATAAATGAATGGCCTCAAAGCAACATGTGAATGTTCACCATAAATCAAATATTATTTACACGTGACTGTGTTTTACGTATTATAATAAAAAAACACAAGTAAAACACAGACAGTATATGCTTAAAATAACACAGGGAAGCATAACGGTCCCGCACATTTTGTGAAATTTTGAAATATCCTACTAGTGACCCAGAATACATCAACATTTTGTTTTATTCTCTACAAGTTTTTCTATATTATATAGATTTGGTGGTGTTTTTTCCGAGTATCATATCAGATATAGGGTACACTTTTACAAATTTCGATTTTTCGGAGATGTCTGACCAATCAACTGGACGATCGATATGTTAACGTAATCAACGTGAACTCTTGCTTGTCGTTGGAGATCTGCAGTCATATTTGGGAAGATTACAAGTTGGGCAATGAGGATACAACAATGCGAAATTATAATAATGTTAGAGTAACACACGAAACAGTTCAATTGTTATTTTCTTTTATTTTTCTTACCTATAAAGAAGATTGTCTGTGGCGGATGGGCATACACCCTGGGGGAGGGGGGGGGGGGGGGGCGACTTTTGTTTGATTTTTATGCAAACCTGCAGTATTTCGAAATTGATGAAATTTTGCACACTTGACCTTCAGAAGAAGAGTAAGCTCATTGTTTAAGTTTCATTTCGAAAAACACTTTGTGTAAGGTCTGGGCAACGCCGAGGACTTCATTTAGTGTAATATAATTATTTATGTTGGTATTAAATGCTCAACGCATGATGATGACATTTTGTAAATGGATTGATGACCTTAATTTTATTTTGCTTCTATAAATGTTATGTATTATATAGGGGGAGTCCGGGAGAGTGTACCCGCCCTCAAATATTTTATTTTACGTTTTTTCTATAACTACATATTGCTACTGTTTATGAGTTGTATCTTAAGCTGCACTATTGAGCTATATTTTCTCTGAAGAACGTTTGATAAAACATTAAATAATTTATCAGTTATTAACGAATTCACGCAAAATTGATTTTGGCTAATTTCTCCCGCCTGGGTGGGAGACTTTACTCTCCAAGTAGGGAGACATTACCCGGACTTAGAGGTAGGTGAAATAATAAATAAAAAATTATTTTATTTAAAAAAATGTAATTAAGATAAGGCACTTGGTATTACATAATACAATGAGAAAATTTATTTATTTATTTATTTACGGACAAATAGTCCAATTAACAATATAACAATAACACGAACAGAAAAGAAAAAAAGAGAGATCACAATGAAAGGAGATTACATATAGATGAAGAGCATTGACAAAATACATATAATATAAAAGTACATAGAGAAGATAACTACAAGTAGCTATCTTAATGAGGAACTTTGAGTATTTTAATAATTTTAATTTGACAATAGCCACAAATTAATGATTTCACAAATATTTTAAATTGTGACATAATTAGTATGACCCCGATAAGTATTCAAAGCCTTATAACAAATATTCAAAACCTTATAACTACGTGTAAGAGAATCATTTCACATTTATTATTTAAATTATTATAAACTATTTTAATTTTTAGAATTTTAATTTAAATTAAATTCGATAATGTTATTATCGAGTTCTGCAATTAAAATGGAGTTCTACGAATTAAACACAAAAACAATTAATATTATAAACTACCCTCACATTTGTGAGATTACCCAGGGTAAAGTCTCCTTCCAACGCGTGACTAATGTCTCCCACCCCACGCCAATCGGTTTATTATTTAATTTTTATAAAAACTATGCCACATCCGTAAAAGCTATCTACTGTAGGTGTTACTAGGATAAATACACTTGCTATTTAAATAGATAACTTTTTTGAATCAATTAATATAAGACAACACCGATGAAATTGAAATAAATCACTTTCCGGACACGAAAAACTTTTTTGAATCAATTAATATAAGACAACACCGATGAAATTGAAATAAATCACTTTCCGGACACGAAAACACGTTATCACTTCGCAATTTTAAACCACACTGACGAAAGGAATGACAGCGCGTTAGAGGGACGGGGGGGGGGGGGGGCACGGAATTTAAGAAGTAAGGCAACGTCGCAATACGTAGTCTCACACATATTATTTGAGCAGTGGCTATTGTCTCCCCCCTGCTAAACTCTCCCGGACTCCCCCTACCTAACACTGTTAAATATTCGTAGTAAACAATAAATAAATATATTATTCCGTGTTTGTATGCTTCCGTTCATGCTGCCTTCCGCATTAGCAGAGGCGACCGGGGCAACCGGGGCAACCGAGCCAACCGGGGCTAAGCCACATAAATTATACACGAAAAACATGGATTAATCAAATATTCATCGGCAAGCCCGCAATCTCCAGGCAAATAAGGCATGCGGGCGATACGAATCCGTTTGTCCAACAAATTGGCGAAATTGGGGTAAATCTATAATTTATGAACGAGTTTGGCCGTTGCTAATCCCAGAGGTGAAATTAGTTGGGTAATTCCATGCCAACGCCACCTGATCTCTCATTTTCACAATTTCCCCTGTCCACCGCCACTTTCGGGGGTCACTTCGAACTTACGACACTGTTTACACGTTGAATAAATTATCCAAAATTAATAGAATACGCCTCCGCTCACGGAGAAACTGAAAAGAAACATGTTCTCAACACAATTGCATTCAACAAGCCGCCGCACCCGAATTTCTACCGATTTCTTACATATCTCCCTTAAACATTTGAAGTTTTTAAGCTCTTAAAAAAATGTAAGTAATTTTTTAAGATAATATCTAGACGCGTTCTACGCCGAAACGCAAATTAAATAAACTTCCCTCGATAGAAAAAAATCGCAAAATATGCTCCGAAAATGATTATAAACACGTTTGTTTCAGTTATTTTACAAGTTATAGTTGTGAAAAAAATCACAATGTCTCTTTAAATAATACTTATGATACCTTCCACGAGATTTTTGCTCTATTTTAAACGAGTCGTGTGTTATTAAACAATTTCGCAATTTTCGCATCGATTTTATCGCTTTAAATATTAGCTCGCTCCTCTAACAATCGTAATTACATATCTCTCCATCTTCTTCTTTTTGAGCGTGGATGCGGCGGCTTAACAAAATCGATATTTTTTTGATCTGATACGTCAAAACTTGACAATTCTTGAGCCGCTGCCATAGCAACCTGTCAACAATGCATATATGAATCTCCAGTGCCGCGGCGACCAGCAGTGCTGGTTTTTCAGTTGCATTGCTTTCAGTTGTATTGTTGACAAAGGAGGGGGAGGGGAACTCGGGTAGGGGGTTCGCGTTGAGGGAAGGGGGGGAGGTTTGGAACCAGGGAGGGGAAGGGGAACCTGGGAGGGGGGAGGGGAACTCGGGAGGCGGGGAAGGGAGGGAGTGGAATGGGGAGAGCGAAGGTGGAGGAGGCGGTGTGGGAACGCGAGAGGGGAAGGGGACGTGGGAGAAGTAGGGGAACGGGACGAATGGGAAAGGACACGCAGGGAGAAACAATGTCTTTATTATATGGCATGGCAACGCATGCCGGTTACCAGCTAGTTTATAATAAATTTGACGATACATACAATGTTTTTGTAATATTTTCATCTGGAGCACTACCGGTATCTAGTTCCATAAAAATGTAATATTTTCATCTGTGAGCACTACCGGTATCTAGTTCCATAAAAATGTAATATTTTCATCTGCGAGCACTACCGGTATCTAGTTCCATAAAAATGTAATATTTTCATCTGCGAGCACTACCGGTATCTAGTTCCATAAAAATGTAATATTTTCATCTGCGAGCACTACCGGTATCTAGTTCCATAAAAATGATGACGGGAGAAGAAAAGAACGTTTTCAATAAATATTTTTTCAGGAGAGTTTGTGTGTGTGTCCTTTGTTTCTTTTATCTAAGGTGTATGTGTAGGTATCTACCCACCTCTATTTTATATTTTAATATACCGAAAAAATTTACTTCCTGAGATGGATATTAGTTCCTCTAATGAGATTTTGTAAATAGAATTGAATCATTAATCTTATTAATTAAATGTATTATGTTTGTTTTTTATTATTTAATTAATAATGTACAAAATATCGCTAATACCAACGAAATGTCTATTGATATTCTTATTATCGTGAAAATCTAGATAAATCTGTACTTCCCACCATAGAAGAAATCGTGTATTTTTCTGTGGCTTATGGTGATGTGAATACATTATAATATCTGCGAGCAGTATGAAAACCACCTCAACATAGGCCGGGACACAATCAAGTCGACCTCTTATTCCTATAAGATCATTTCAAATTATGTAGGCGTGAATTTCACGCACTTACCTACACTGCCCGAAATACACATAGATATAATTTTAACCACTTACTAGAATTACGAAAGTAGAAAAATCTGATTTTCAATATGTTTAAATTTTAGAGTGTGCTAACCATAGACATCCAAATGGATAGAGAAGATACAGATGAGGGGTAAAACCAAAATATGAAGGGCGAAGGGGGGAAAGATGACTGTGATTCGTTAAAAAATCAATCTGACAGTATATAGGCATCTCGCATTATAATATCACCATTTAGTTCTTAAAAGCAAAATCTGCTTTTAAATTAATAGACCTTTTTACATCGGAGCGCGAATTGCCCGCCACGTTATTAACATATTTGCGTAGGTCAAATGCGCAAAGTAAACTTCGACCTTTTTCACAGAGGAATATTTTGTTGCCGTATTTAGTTAAGACACTTTTACAAATGTTTCATAATTTACTTACCCCTGTAACCAGCGACGAGTTCACTGGAGAAACGCCCACATTCGCTATATACACATATACTAGGGTATAATGTATAGCACAAGCTCTCATATTTGTTCGTAAAATGTACGATTCGAACTCCGCGCTGGTCACGACAAGAATGATGACGACACATTTTTTTAGATTGAAGCGAGGCTCTCGTAAGCCGAGCTGGCTCCATGGAACCGTTATGGGGAGGGGGAAATAATACGCTTTTATCACTTAGGGCAGGTCCAGATATATTCATATGTCCATGGTGCTAACTATCGGTGTAGGTATACTCATGAGTAGGTATTACCTATAAATATATGAGATGTCTATGTATTGAAATGTTTGATACTTTCAAAATACCTTCTTTAAACCCCCGCAAAGGTTTCTGGATTATTACAACCAACAATACATCTGAAAAGTTTTTTAATCATTACAAAACTCTTGCGAAACTTTAAAAAATGTTAAAATTTAAGAATGACATTGTGCAAAACAATGATTGTTAAATCAAAATTAATATTTCGAAAATCTTTAAATTAATGAATTTATTTGAAAAACTCCCGTAAACACTTTGAATCGAATCAAGCATTACAGAAATCAAGCATTACAAGCATTACCAATGTTAAGTACCAAATTTTAAAAATTGATTGCTCTTATAATATACAAAAATGAAAATTTGTAATATATGAATACTTGATAAAAATTTGAATAAAAAAAAATTGTAATTGTTGGCACGCGAGCTGTTTGAAAACTGAATGTATTGAGACTGAATATATGGAACGCGGGAATGTAATTCAACCATAATTATTTTAAGCCCTTCTTTTATTTCATTAAACTATTTTTAAAATCTTATAAAAATGGAGGATCTTATAGAAATAAGAGGCCGATTTGAGTCAGTGTCCTGGTCTGGGTTGAGCTGGTTTTGGTAGTACGAAACTCGAAACCCTCAAAAGGCTCAACGTTCCTAAAGAGGCTCTGAAGGAGAGTGAATCGAATATTTTTCGCAGTAAAAACGTTCAAGTTATTCCATTTTTCATTTCGAGTTTAACGATAATTCATTTTTAATTTCCACTTTTTATGCCTACTGGATTTTGTAAATTTCACCGTGGAGTGAAAAAATCATAAATTTGACTGGAAACCTGAAGATTTTTTAAATAATTTTAATTAACTTCATTAAAAAAATCATTATTTTTTATTTGAAAGGATAAAATATTTTACGAGTATAATGTAAGTATCTGTGGCTGAAGGCGTTTAATTTATTTTTATAAAATTCTAGATTAAAATTTTTTACAAATCTAAATCAGTTTATTCCGAGATTGAAATTTTGCACACTTGACCTTCAAAACAGGAAGAAAGTCTTAGATGAGGTTTTAAAAAAAAAACAACCGCATTTAATTTTACCCCCTTAAGCAGAATTTTGGTACTTGGTGAAAGTTTGAAACACTTGACTTTTTTTTCAATTATTTCTGGCTTTCACCCTTCAGGAGTATTCTAGGCCATCATTTAAAAAACTAAAGTTGGTTGTTATCAGGTGGAAAAAATATAATAAGCAGTAATTGTTGAATGAAACACTAGTATATATTGAATCATTTGGCGGGTATAAGATAAGCCGCCATAGCTCAATTGGGAGAGCAGCTGACCGGCAATCAGAAGGGCACGGTTTCAAGTCCCGTTGGCGTCATGTATCTTTTCTCGGAAGATTTTTCAATGTGGATGAGTGTTTCAGGCTGATAATTATTGCTTATAATAATTGTTAAAATTACTAACTAACTAACCATCACGCCGTTTACCCGCAGGGGTAGGCAGAGAGGACGGACCGCCAAACAACTCGATCTTGGCACACACTCCTTGCCTCGTTTACATTCATGCATCGTCTCATACATGCTCTTCTATTATTCCGACTCTTCACATGGCCCGACTCAAGTATCTGATTCACTTGGTCGTGCCATGTCTTCCTCGGGCGTCTCCGACTTCTTCTTCCATTCACATTTGCGTCATATATTCTCCTTACACTCCTTTCCTCGTTCATTCGCTCTACATGCCCAAACCATCTGAGCGTCCCTTTCTTATTCTTACTCATCACACTTATATCAGCCTTGCATTCTTCGCGGATCTCCACATTTATCACACGATCGTACGTGGTTTTACCACACATACGCCTCAGGGATCTCATTTCTACAGCATTCAGTCTACTTTCATCCTTCCTCTGCCAGTTCCATGCCTCACTGCCATACATCAGGGTAGGTACCAGCACTCCGTTATGAACGGCTAACTTCGCTTCATTGGACAGTTTTTTGTTGGCGCCAACGGCGTTCAGTCCTCCATTAATACAGTTGCCTGCATTTACCCTTCTTTCGATATCTCTGTCAGCCCTTCCATCTCTCTAAACATACTTCCCAAGTACACAAACTCATCCACCTGCTCCAAATACTCATCGTTCACAACTATGTTGCACATTGTTTTCATACTCTCTCTTTCAAATACCATGACTTTAGACTTACTTACATTCATCATTAACTCATTCTTCATACATACTTCGTTCATCCTCGACACGAGAGACTGTAGATCTTCCATACTGTTGGAAATCAGCACCGCATCATCAGCATACAACAGGCAACATACTTCCAGATTTAAAATTACTGAGAAAGAAAAGGTGAATTTAAATATTAATTTTATTTAAATGTACAAATTTCAGAATTGTATAGAAGATCGGAGTAGAGTTCAGACTTAAAAGAGATGAGATGTTGAATGGAGAATGGAGAGAGGCAATTTTAGATAACGCTTGATAGAAGAGAGGATATTTATTTAGAGAGGGACAACCAAAAAATATGTGATCTAAAGTTCCCACATCTAGACCACAGAACGTACAATCTGGGGAGTCAAGGACGTGAATTTTAAAAAGGTGAGAAGGAACGGAACAATGTCCGATTCTCATTCGAATAAGGAAATTTCTTTTTTGGAAAAATGGGGGAATTTTTGAAACCACGGTTTTGATGTGATAGTCCTTTGTATTGAGGCGTAGCGGGCACCAAGTCCATAGACATCAGAATTCGATAGACCCGAAGATACAGACGAGGGGTAAAACCAAACTATGGGGGGCGAAGAGAGGAAGATAACTGTGATTCGTTAAACAATCAATCTGACCGTATATAGGCATCTCGCATTACAATATCACCATTTAGTTCTTAAAAGCAAAATCTGCTTCAACCCAAAACAATAATAAAAACCAGGTCCTGAACAAATATAACCCTGAACATACCTAAACACACACAACATACGGACAAAGACATTTTCAGTATTATGCAATCAAACTTTTTAATTTTATGCCCATTACTCTGAAACAAATACTTACTGCAAATACATCTACAAACATTCACAAAAAACATATCACAGCCTGGATCAAAAATCAAAATATTCAATTTATTCAAAATACTTTAATTCCTAACCAAACATAACCAAACTATAAAAAGTGGAAAATGAATAAACATGTCTTTCAAGAATTTACCAATACATATGTACCTATATATTATTATTTTTTTTTTGAATAATTATTAAAATGTAAAAAAAGAAAAAAAATAACTTTCTACTACGACACAAATACTTGTACTTGTCACACTTAATCATTAACACGTAAACACCTCAGCACAGGTTCTCCTAGTGAGGTGTTCACGAAACATACAATATCACCAACCAACAGTTTCACCTTCTCAAACCTACCTTACACCCAACATAATGAAATGCATAATTAATATCTAAAAAGGTTTTCAAAATATATTACATGTGTAAAAATGTTATTAATAAGGTGAAAACTGTAATATACACAGATGTAAATAAATAAATGAATAGACCTTTTTACATGGGAGCGCGAATTGCTTGCCACGTTAATAACATATTTGCTAAGGCCAAATGCTCGCCCCAAAAAGACTCGCCCCAATACACATAGCAATATTTTGTTGCCGTGTTTAGTTAAAACACTTTTACAAATGTTTCATAAATTACTTACCCCTGTAACCAGCGACGAGCACACTGGAGAACCGCCCACATTCGCTATGTGCACATTGATATGTAGATATATTGTATAGCACAAGCTACCGTTTTGGCGTGTTATTTCGTTAAATGTATAGATGTTAGCCTCGCGCTGTTCACGGCAAGAATGATGACGTCACACATTTTAGATTCAAGCGAGGCTCTATCCCCTCCCCATGGAGCGAGCCGTTTCCAAGGAGGAGCTCCAGCCGGCGCCATGTAGAGGGGGAAATAATACGTTTTTATCACTTAGGGCAGGTCCAGATATATTCATATGTCCGTGACCAAGTCAAAGTATGTTACTGTCTACATCTGTTTTTGAAAAACTGTGTGTAAAGTCGGACAACGCCGGGAACTTTAGCCAGTAAGTTATCAAAATTCGAATTACCTTTGTAAATAATAATTCAGACAAGTGATAAATTAGTTACCCGTCTGTAGTATGTTATTTTGACAGAAAATTATTTTATTTAGGCACTACACAGGGTGTAACAGCACATACCCGAAGGATTTTAACCAGCGATTCCTGAGCCTATAAAATGTGTACGTCGTTTTGAAGTCTGATAATATATTTTTCAATTAAAAACCGTAAAAATATTTTTCCATCCCGCGTCGTAACTGAGCAGTCGGGTATAGTCTAGCAGGTCACGTGATAGTCCATCTCGTTAGAGCAGCACGGTAACACACGAAATATCACGCGCACGTGTAGGAGAGTGATCATTAGCGACGTGAAAAAAAAACAATAGTGTCAACGTATCATCGGACAGCCAAGTGAAATTAATTTTTTATTACCAAAATGCTCAGGAATCGTTTCGGGTACGTGCTGTTACACCTGTATAATCTTTACATGTATAAAATGAAGTCGCTCCCGCTGTATGTGCGCTTAGATATTTTAAACTACGCAACAGATTTTCATGCGGTTTTCGCCAATAGATAGAGTGATTCAAGAGGAAGATTTAAATGTATAATACATTTATATTATAGTAGAGAAAAGTCGAGAAATTCGAAGATTCGATTCAGGAAGCGGACAGCGTTCAGCTGGCAAACGGGTGGTATGAATGTGATATGTATGCAAATTAACAGATGGCGTTGGTTATATAGGTTGGGTAAGTCACAGCAACGTGTCGCCGGGTCTGCTAGTGTGAAATAAGACAAAAATAATATGACTTCGGATTTAGAATTTCTCCTAAAGAGACTTTTACAAAAGGTTCGACAGAATTAGTTCAATTTTTCACACACTATTTGTTTGTGCTGTGAATTTTCCAGAAGCTTCTACGATACATTTTCCTCGAGATTCTAGAACCTATTTGTCTAGTATTTTGTTTATATAAAACAAATAATAACGTATTGATATTGTGAGAAGAGTGGTTGTTGAAATAGGATAAATGGTCCGGTATTGTATTACTATTGGCTAAGAAGCCTTTGGAGTATGCGACTGTCTCAAAACACGTAACACTTTGTATACTTAGATTGTATATATATATATGTATACTTATTTATATATACCGTGTTTCAGGGTGGTATCAGAATGGTATTTTGAATCACTGTTTTCGATTAATCTTTTCTACGAATCAGTTTACATTATAAATACAAAAAATATATTTTGGATGTATTGAAGTTTTTCCTACCGTTTCCATTGAGTAGAATTAGAATTATAATATTAAAATTGTTGATTACTTTATAAAAAATGTAAGTGTAAACTACTAAAAAATATGTTTTTGAAGTGAAAACTTCTTTTGCACCGTTGTGATTTCAAACTCGATGAAACGAAAAAGCGTATAGGTAATAGGCATAAAAATCGCTTGGCACTCGGAGTCCAGAGGTCACGATTTCAAGCGCAAAGGTGTTTTGCTTTGTGAATATTTTTTTTTCCGCATCCGTACAAGAGTCCCAACTGCTCCCATCTGAAGCCAGTGAGACTATGGCATCCCCAATTGGTGTATGTTGTGAGGCTGAAGGTAGTGGGAAGGGGAAGGAGATAGGGAAGAGGAAGGTGGGGAAGTACCTGGCTATTCAGATCTGGTCACCAAACACGGCTAATGCCATTTCAAGCAACGTTTCAATTCTGAATGGTGGTCTTACACCAGGGCGATACTGAGAATATCTTCCACTCTGGAACGTGCCGCAAATATACTATATTTTATTTTAAATTAATAAATTGTGAAATAACACAAATTATTTGGGATTCGATCCCGCGACCTTCGGTGTGTGGGTCAAGAGCCTTACCGCTGGACTACGCCGGCCGTCAAAGAATATATAAGAAAGAAAAAAGTTTCCATGGAAACTGTCAAAGATAATTTTATGCTTAAATTGTATTTTTTAAAAGATGATTCTTATATGCGTTCAAACGCGGTAGAAATAAAACCATCAGAAAACTAAAGTAGGCAAGAGTGGAGGGTCTACGAATCACTTTTTTAGAACAGGGAGGCTACGAAGCACCGCATAAAGAGGAGACCGATTATTCTATCTCATTCTCTCGCAAGCTAAATCCTTTAGATGTATGTGTTTTTGTTTCTTTTTAAGGTCGCTATTTTCCGTTTCATCGGGTTTCAAATCGCAACGGTGCTAAAAAAGTTTCCACTTCAATAAATACTTTACAGGGCAATGGTATGGGAATTTCCAATTTGGGAGGCGGGTATGGGTATTGCCACCCGGGAACCATTTATTGGATAACCAACACCTCTGACATACGTCACCCCAAGTGGTTCGCTACGTTTGGTGACTTAGCAGGGGTGCCCGGGTTCATGGGGTGAGGTCTGTCCAGGTCTTAGCGGCGGATGAGTTGTTTGTTTCATGGCGGACCGGATTAAGGGAGACTGGTTGAGAGAGGCCTTTTGACCTTTCCAGCCGGACTCTCAACCCATCGCCGTGCACTGCAGTTGGAGGGACAGATTGATACGTCCGTCACTCCTGGATATACTGACCCCCAGATTCCTACCCACCCCTCATAACTTTTTCCTTCCCAGAACTTCCTATCCATCCCTTCCTTAAAAAGACTCTCCACAAGATCCACATTCCCTAAGATGACACAGGCCTTGAGGGAAATTATTTTCCTCAGGCCTCGTGTGTGGGGCTAATGTAAAAAAAAATTAGCTTACAGGCATATTGCTTTTTAAACAAGGATTTGTTCTAGAAAATCGTGAATAATCACTTCCTGAAGTATCGATACCCTTAACCACGGTGTTTATATATACATTTAACTTATTATTATGGTATGTACATTACGGTTATCAGAGTAAGTTTCCCTAAAACGGTCCTTAATCAAACAAACTTAACTTTAATCGAACCGGGTTGAAAACCCATAAGTCGAAGTTCACACTCATGTAAAATAAACCAAAGTTTTAGTTCTGCAAATTAGTCCCTTGTAAAAGCTGTACCCAATTTCGTTTCAAAGTTTGAACACCCTTGTTTCAAGCACCCCGCACTAACTAGTCAAATAATATTATATATAAAGGTGGTTCATACTGAGTGCTACGACTTCATCAAATTTAAATTATTTTTATAATCCACTGAAGGGATACATTGATAGTGGTGTGTGGTTTTTTTTTTCATTGGTCTTGAAGAGACCCATGTTGTAGGAAGGAGGAAACACAGAGGCCGGCAAATCATTCCACAGCCGAGCTGTTGAACACAAGAACGAGTCGAAGAAACGACCCGTTCTCATGTGACAAATGTCAACCGTGTACAAATGTTGGGCACTTCCCGACTATGCACCGGTGCCGAAGGGATCAATGATGCTAGTTTTGCTCTTCCATTGTAATACCGGTAGAACAAGGACAGCATTGCCACCCGACGCCTGTGCTCTAAAGATTGCAATCCGTCTGTTAAGATGGGAGAATCCATTAAACGGGCCGCCCGTTTCTGCACAGAGTCGAGGGTATTTTTCAGGTATTTTGGAGCTCCAGACCAGAGGTGGCTGCCAAATTCAACCGTGGGGCGCACTTGTGATTTGTACAGGGTTAGCAGTTGTGTACTATTAAAATATCTGCGGGCCCTGTACAGTACGCCCAGTTTTTGGGAGGCTAACTTTACTCTGGCTTCAATGGAACCCCCATACCTGAGCTGGTCACTTAGAGTTATACCAAGCATATCAATGGAGGGCTTGTTCGGAAGATTGCTTCCGTTGAAACAGACTAGATTTTCATTTCGATCCCTTTTAGACGTAATCAGACAAGATTGGGTCTTTGAAACATTAAATTCAACGAGATTATTTTTACCCCAAGAGAAAACACTCTCGAAACCGTCCATTCTTTGCTTCAAAGCCCTACGAGCTGTTGGAGTTTGTGAGCTCTTTGGGGGCTTGTCAAACAAAAAGCATCATGAACTGTACTGTCATCCGCGTAACAATGAATTGGTTTTCATGACAAAAGGTCGTTGATGTGCAACAAAAACACAGCCGGTAAGTTTGACGGTACTCCCGAAATAATCTCAATTTTTCAACATTTTTAAATATCGAAATTATTTCATGGTCACATATTCAACTTCGTTGATAAGATCCACACAGGCGACACTAAAGAAAAAAAAATCCCTCACGGCCTATGTCATTTTTGGGTATGCTGTGTGGAGGGTCTTTTTTAGAAAGGAAGGGGGAAGTTCTGGATGTGTAGGAATGTGAGGTTCAATACGTTCAGCAGTGACATACGTATGAATCTATCCCTCCCACTGCGGTGTAAGGTGATGGTTCGAGAGAGTCCGACTGAAGAGGTAAAAGGTCTCCCTCAACCAGTTTCTCAGTGGGTAGGCAATCGCATCCGCCGCCAAGTCCTTGAAAAACCTCACCAAATGAACCCGGGCACACCTGCAAAGTCACCAAACAAAGCAAACCACTTTGGTTGACCTATGGGAAGGATGTTGTTTATCCAATAAATGGTTCCCGGGGCCCATACCCGCCCTTATAAATCCCAATTCTGGGAATTATATTATTCACGGTCTTAATCGGACTGCCACTAAAAGTGGTCCTTCGATCCGAGAAAGAATCAACTTACTATGGGGTTCAAGTTCACAAAGATGAGTTCTTAATTCAATATTTAAAATTATCTACTAGTGACGTAATGCCAACAAATCATCTGGAACTATTATTTAACATATTCTCAAAATGGCTTGGCCTATGGAAACAGTTCATTCAAAATTAAAATTTCAAATATTTCCATTTTTAATATTAAACAAAAAACATTTTCATTTTGTCATTAACAAAATCACACCGTCAACAAATAAACTAGAAATGTGTTGAATTAAACATGAACCGGTCATTACTTTGGATTTGTTCCTGAAGTCCTGGGAAGACCCAAAACTTATAGAGCACGCCTAATTACAGAGGCAATTGAAATTCATAAAAATCCTATTAACATTAATAGAGACGACGGAGCTAAGCTCAATAGTTCTTGGTATCCGGTAATTGACGGCTACGCCAAAGCTAAATGCAGAAAACCATTTTCAAGTATGCTGTAATGCCAGCTCGCAGTGGAATGGAGCTGGCAACACGGTATTGCTTCGAAGTACTTAAGCACACATTTCACCACTAACATAACAAAAACAAATAACAAAAATACTTTTTGCCGTGAAAATCTAAAATCAATTAATCTTTTCAATCCATTAAACTATGTAAATTTTACATGCATTAATTAGTACTTTAAAACAAAGTACATTTTTTTATAAAATTAGCATTAATTAGAAAATAATGGACTACCCAATTTTCAGTTTTGCTTTCAGTGACGATGAATACATAGGTACTTGATTTTCCTAGAGCATAATAAAATGTTAATGAGAGACCAATTAAAAAAAAAGTTCGTGTAGGCAGTTAATCTTCTATCCACGTGTATATGTATGAATAAATACAATGAAATTTTGCTCACTTTGCCTTCAAAGCAGGAGGAAGCTCACTGTCTATAGAGACTTCGAAAAAACAACTAAACAACCCCATGCCTCCCTTGTCTAGGGGCAAGGCTCTCGAATAGCAATCCGAAGGTCGCGTAAAAAAATAATATACAGGGTGTCCGGAGGTACAGTGCATTAACTTCGGGAGGTGATTCTACGTGATGGTAGGAGTAAAAAAGATTAACAACTTTTTTCCGAAATTCCAATATTATTTCCCATACAAAAAGACGTACCTACTAAAAATCCTTAGTGTGAGGTACGATCTTACTTGCCGAGAGCCTGCCGGGCGCCCGACTCGATTGTGATTGGCCCGTATCGTAACAGCGGAAAATAATAAATCTGGCCGCACACGCCGGACGAATTTTATCGTTTTACCTCAAAACTACCCCTATGGAATTTCGAAAAAAGTTATTTTTTTTTATTTGTATCATATGTAGAATCACCTCCCGACGTTAATGCACTTTACACCCGGACACCCTGTATAGTAAAATTGCTACACGTTTCAGAGCGCAAGATATTCTTAATATTGCCCTGGTGCAAGACCATCATTCAGAATTGAAATGTTACGTATTTGAAATGATTTTAGCCGTGTTTGGTGATCAGATCTGAATAGCCAGTTACTTTCCACCTTCCTTTTCCCGTACACTACCTTCAGCCTCACATCTTAACCCAATGGGGATGCCATAATTCTCATTGATTCTAAACGTAAATAGTTCGCAACTCTTGTGCTGTATTCACTTTAAAAAAACCCTCCTTTCCCGCCCAAGGCCGAATTTTCTTACTTCTTTGTGACATTTTACTGTTTTAAATAAATGAAAATTACTGTCTACCTATGATTTCGAAAAACTAGGGCAAGTGGTAGGCAAGCATAGTTTTAAATAGTTGACAAAAATACAGGACCGTATTTACACTTTTCATTAGTATAGGCCACTTCATTTGCGCCGCCCCCCTCCTCCTTCTTAGAAGTTGCCACCTATCATAATCATTCAGTGTATGTAGGCTGCCTGCAGCTGGTGACACACAATTTTAAAATTAAATATTCAAAAATAGGTTAAGTAGGTAAAAATAAACCAATGAATTATTCACAAAGTAAAAGTAACATGAAACAAGAATTACAATTTTTTACGGGATTTTTTATTTGACTAAATCATCTATAATAGATTCATAGTTATATCAATATCTTTATTTTTACTATTTTCTTCTGGCACATAAAACGTACAAAAGAATGGTAAAAAATCATACTTAATTTTTACATTTCTCAAAAAAACATTATTTTCGATTTTTTTGTAAGGAGGAGGTTCAAATAGAAGAAACACTTATAAAAAAGGGGAATTCTTTTGAAAAATTTAGTTCGGATGAAAATTGTGACCTCCAGGAGTTACACAAATTGTCCAGCCGGATGGCGACTTACAATGCGCGGCAGCTGATATCTCCGTTATTTTTTTGAGGAAAATTTTAGAATATACTGTTAAATGTATGTGTAAAATGACCCCAAAGTATAAATAAAATATATATACATTCCTTCTGTCTTAAAAAATTTCATGAAAATCACTAAAAATACGCCGTCCTACACCTATTTCCCCCGTTAAACGCTCGTTCGCCGCGTGCAATAAAGATAGACAACTGCCTAAGATTTTTGTGAAATATTCGCACTAAAATCACGCATCCCGTATTGGACGGTTGGGCATTGAACGATACAAATCCGCGGTCCCATACGGGACTATTGGGCGTCTAAATGTTTACAGTCAGAAAACTCTATTTATCCACAGTGACTTTTTAGTTTATAATCGTACACAAACTTAACGGCTTACCAAAGCGAGCGAGCGCCGCCCCCTGAACTCTGCCGCCCCTAGGCCGCGGCCTACAAGGCCTATTGACAAATCCAGGACTGCAAAAATATACAACCCAGAAATTATTCGCCCGAGTACCTACCATAATCGTACATTATGTAGGTACAGCCGGCAAAACCATTTTGTTAAAACAAAGTTGGTGTCGCAATTATATTTTAAATTGAACTCAATTATTAATTATTATCATGGGATTTCTGGCCTTGGGTTTATGAATACTTTATAGCGTGATTGTGTTTTTTAACAAGTCGGACAGAGTGGTAATGACCATGGCTCCGGACATATAGGTCACCTGTTCAAAAGTGCAAATGAAATTGATTAAGATTAAACCATGTATCTGTTTTCTAAAACAATTGTGTTGAACTATTGCTTTTATATTCTGTGAAGGAATTAGAAGTTTTGACGCACTGACTAGATAATACACATCAGAAATGCCTCCATGTAGATTTGAATGGAAACCTATGTCGCCACTGACTTAAGGCTCTGCAACCGAGCCCGAAAAGAAGAAGATGGAGAGATACGAAATTACGAAAATTAGAGGAGAGCGCTAACATTTACAGTGACAAAATCGATGTGAAAATTGCGAAAATGTTTAATAAAACACGACTCGTTTAAAATAGAGCAAAAATCTCGCGGGCAACATCTTAAACAGCATTTAAAGAAACACTTTGAATTTTTTCATACATATAACTTGTAAAATAACCGAAACAAACGTGTTAATAATAATTTTTGGAGCATACTTTGCGATTTTTTTCTATTGAGGGAATTTTATATAATTTGCGTTTCGGCGCGGGCAAAGTCTAGATATTATCTTCAAGAATAATATATATATTTTTTAAGAGCTTTAAAACATACCGTGTTTAAGGGAAATATGTATTAAATCGGTACAAATCCGGGTTGCGGGCCCTTAAGGCTCAGTATTAAGCTTCAAAAATAAGAAGAAGGGGAGATATGTAAATACGAATGTTGAGAGAGCGCGCTAATATTGAAAACTATAATAATTAAGTGAAAATTGTGAAAATGTTAAATAAAACACGACTCGTTTAAAGTAGAGCAAAAATCTTAAGTAGCATTTAAAAATGATTTTTATTTATATACTCGTACATAACTAATCAATTGACATACCAACAGAGGAGATGCAGGAAACTGACGTCTGGGAAATCACTCTTTGACGTACCTGTAACAAACAAAAAAGGCATTATTATCATACTGCAGATACTTACTTCAGCGAAAACCTATTATTGGTTAAATTTCTGTACATATTTCATCAAACATTATTAATAATTGTAACTGTTGATTTTCCTAATAAAAAATAAATACATATGTGTATTGGACGCACTAAAGTCTTCATAATATTTAACACTTTCTTTAAAACGATGAACAACAGCCACAACAATGATCGTACATGTGTGCTTGCTTACCTGTAATATTTCTTTTAATCAATAAAATCATTCCCTATCATGTACTAACCAGTGGCGGTCGCTGCCCTGAGAATGTGGTGGGGTTCACTGACAATTGATAATCCGTACCTACTTATGGCAAAAAATTATTAATTAGGAATTTTTAATTTATTTTTAAAACAAACTGTTATTCCCTCTTATATTCAACGCTAGTTGCACTCATTTTGTTATTATAATAATATATTAACAAATTATATTATTAGTAATTAACACAATCAATACAAAAAAAAACAATGACAATTATCACGTCACGGGTCAATATAACGCCGCGCCGCTAGACGCAAGCTAGACTGATCTACATATATGATCTTCGCCGAAATTCGATTGTATTTGTGTCACCTCGGGTCATGAGTTCATGGTCAATCGGTAAACTTCGGCAAGAATCGGATTATGTCGGTTGCGGGTGGCACACCGATCCGAGCCAAATTCTGGTACAAATAGCGAAATCGACGCGCTTCGAATGCTTTAAATATTCCATACAAAAACATGATTTGATCCGCTTGCAAACGAATGCACACCGCCGATACGATGGCGCTCGGCGGCCGCGCTTTGTAAAAGCTATTCACAGCATTATTCATATTGGTAACTAATATTTTGAAATTATTAAATTAGAGAATTAAAATAAGAGATTTCATAGATTTAAATTAGAGATTTTATAGTCTTCAGTAAGCAAATAAAGTAAATTTAGCCATTATAATTTGCCAGTGCTGCACACAAACACTGAGCGACCAGCCGCCCTTGGTACTAACCCCGCCCGGTAAAATTTATAGAATCACTCTCCAAATATTATAGATACATGTGGTTCCGATCCTTATAATAATTTCTAAAACCTTGTTAATTGTTTATCACCCATTTTATGTGTGTACTATTTATTTCTAAAATAATAATAAAATAAAATAAGGGTAGGTAGGAATTGACTATTTTGTACATGTGTGAGAATTACCTCTTTCGAATAGGTACCCTTATTTAATATTCGAGCTTTTAACGGCGAAGAGAATCCCGTGAATTAATATATATAGACATCAAACGCAACCCGCAAAACTGCAACCTTTTTATCTCGGGTTCTATTCCGCAGAGGATTCGGCCGATAGCGTGTCATACCTTCCATGAGATATTTAACAGCGCCAACGTTAAAAGCATCGCTTCGGTCTCGTTCATACATTTTTTAATGGAGCTTCGTTGCCGTAGGTAGTCCGCTGTGTGCTTTTAAAACGAAAGCTTAAATTATTCGCATTCGGTCACCCGGACACCGGGCACAAAGTAGCGAGAAAATCTCGCTCGTTCGTAGTTCATATGACAAGTTCATGTACCTACGAGAGCTACCCAAAGTCATGTTTAAATGTAACAATACCAGGACTGAGCATTTCAAACACTCGCTTGCAATGGATACGCAGTATTCTTTTATGTGTAATACTTATAATTTTTAATTAAAAAGTATAAATATAAGACTAGCTGACCCGGAGAACTTCGTACCGCCTCAGAATCAATAAATGTTATGTTAACTCATTAACAGAATTAAATTCAGTTTTTTTATTAAGTTAAAAATTACATAATGAAGCAATTATCGATGCGCAACTGTCCGTGTTTTCTTTTTGTCAGTATCAGAGATTTATATTTTTTGTGATTTTCTTACTTTTCCACTTACTTGCTGGAATTGCGTTTCATTTTCTTTATATGTGTGAGAGAGATTTAATATAATTATCTTATTTTTCCTTTGGAGGGGTGCAGACATACTTTCACCGTTTGTCTCATTTTCGACTATTGACATTTAGTGTGTAGGAAAAAGGGGCAGCGTTATATGTTTAAGAAAAAAAGCAAAACAATCAGCGCATTGCCATTGACGTTTTTGAATTTTTGGAATTCACACACTATTCAATATTATATTTATCATTATCACAATGTTGCTGCAGCTCTTTCAAATTATGAGAATTCGTTCCATACAAAATGTATGAGGAAAAGAATTTTCTTCATAATTTTTTTTTTTGTGAATTTTTCCGATGTTTTAATAGCTATTCTGCTATTCGTGGAGGAGAAAAATCCAGCAAATCAAAGATCTTTAAAATCGGTCCAGCCGTTCTTGAGTTATAAATGGTGTAACTAACCCGACTTTGTTTTATGTACATATTAAGATTAATATTAAGTTAAAAACCCGCTCCGCAGGTTTTTGCTGCTAGGCCCAGCGGGCGGCTTTTGGTTCGGCTTCGCCCAGTTTAAGTAATAGTGACCATTTTATAAATCCGATAGGACTGATATCAAAAATGGCCGGTTCCTCGGATCCACTGCGATCCAGTGACAGCTAGTCACCGGGATAAAGTAACCGCAACAGGCAATGACGTAATATATATACTATAGACTCGTGGTATTATTGTTAACAACTACCACTTACAATAATAATCATATCGTCGTGAATCTCTACATATCTTGAGATTTACAAAATTACAAATCCAGTAGTACCTACTTACGCCTGCCAGGCGATGCTCTTAATGCTAGCTGTTAACGCAAGTGGCGCCGTCTTTTGGCATTGCTATAATTCGGTTCTAATACAAAAGTAGATTTGTAAATAAACCCCATGTACAAAAACGGTTTTGCGTTAGGCACTGCGTCAGAGTTGCATTCTTAGCCGGATTCTGAAATTTCAACCGAACAGTCTCTAGACCATTAATATTTTTTAATGACTCAAAGGGTTTTTTGTAGGAAGACATGGGACGAGAACATGAACCAAATATTTAAGCCTCTGAATAACAGAGAGATAAGTATGAGATGATATAAATGAAGCAAGCAGTGTGTGACAAGACCGAGTTGTTTGGCTGTCCATCCTCTCTGCCCACGTTAGTTGGTCATCACAGAAATCTGTGACTCCCTAGAAGAATACCATAGCTAGTCATGTTAGTTATTTTATTCTATAAATAAAGATAGAAAATAAAATAAAAATAATAAATCCTTTAATAATATTCTTCTACCACGTCGGAAAGCTCTTAAGTCGCTTATTTATATATTCGTTTGGACAAATAGTTTGCTGAAAGGATATTCTTGTTTTTCTCAGTCGAAAAATAAACTTTTGTTTTTAATGTGAATACCACGCGTTTATTTACGGCGCCTCTGGGGGACGATGAGGAAATAATGGAGGAGAATGAGGGGTGAAAGAGGAAGGTTAAAAAGAATCTAGATATTCACTTTTAGCTTGTTGACCTTCGTGGCAGAGTGGTGTGCTCCTTGACTCGGAACCACTAAGGAAGCAACGATATATCGGAAAACCGATAAATATCGATATATCGACCCCTAAAAATATCGATATTTATCGGTATCGACGTTACGCCGGTATCGATATATCAATATCTGGTGGGGCGAAGGGCCAAATGGCTGCGACAATTTCAAACTCAATCAGTTCGTATAGCGGGTGCGTATGCGTGTACTAAATAAATAACAATTCACTGAATAACTGCAATGGAGGAATGGTAAATTGGAATGCCAAAAACTTACCACTACACTTTCTATCGTCAATTTCAGGCCACTGGTTTTGTCTCTTATAACTTCTAAACTTATTATAACAGTTAATCAGTTCACAATACAACATTTAGTGTACGCGTACTTGTAAATGTTTCACAGGGGTTCACGTTGCAGTTCACAATTCACGAACAAAATAACAAAACATGAACAATTCTCCAAATTGAACTGTCGCGGGTATTTTCAAGATTACGCGTATCGAGCGTAATATAACACTCCTTTCGAGCGGGCAAACCAACATACAATATACAATATACATGCGGCGGGCAATGTTACGAGCAAAACACACAGCTCGGGCAGCGGAACAAAATACAATAAGAAATTTTGCGTATGTCACAGGCGGTTAGAGTTTTTGTGTAACATCACTACTTAGGTGCAAGTAAAGCGAACAAAGCACACTGTTTTTGGCATTTTATAGGTAGAAATTGGAAGGGGAACAAGCAGTTACTCAGTTACTATCATAGACAACAATGATTCAAATTCAAACTGGCGCAACCAATATCGAAAAACTCAATACATCTTATCGAAATACAGAAAAAAAATCTTTTTTCAAAGGCAGAAGCCACTATAACTCAAAGTAGAAACCAGCTACCTACAAGGAAGCAGACTGTCAAAGTTATTATTTAATACATAGTTAATTAATAAATAGTTACAATTACAATATACCGGAATTATTTAAATTTTAATAAATTTATGAAAAAAAAAACACATTCTATGTACCTAACAAAATTTTGTGATTACTCACATAGATAAGTAAAATAATTATATACATACGAGTACGTTTACATAAACGATAAACGTTTGATGTAACTAAAACTACATTAGATATCTATAAGCTTTTAAAAAAAGTTGAAATATCGATATATCGGCCTAATTGACCGATATATCGATAACATTCTACGTGCGAATAATACATAACAAATATTCATGATGATTAAATTATTGTACCTAAGATTTTTAAATTACCTGCCTGGCAACTTTCCCTTATGCCTGTCCTCCCCTTACCCAATCCAAATACCTGTTTCGCACCCTATTTTCTTTACAGTTATAATCGCATTTATTTTATTGTTGTGTTTTTATATTTAGATTTATCACTTGTTGAATCTACACCTGTATTATATATATATTTTTTTTTAATTGCTGCTTCGTCCTGTTTTTTTTTCTTTTCTTAAATATTCTAGTTTACATTCAGTTACTTTTATGTTTCTAAATACCCATCTGTGAACATTAATAATTGGTCTGTTTTTTGTTATTCTTTTGTGTATATTATGTTATTAAGACTGTTTATGTTCCTTAAATAAATAAATAAATAAATAAAATAAAATAAAAATAAAAATATCAATATCGACTTGATTCGATATATATATCGATATTTTTAAAAACCTTGCATCCCTAGGGACCACTAAACGATGGACGCGGATTCTAATATCGTGTGCACTAAGAGCCTTGTGCGCAAACAATTGCATTTTAAATGCTTTTTTACGTAATATTCATAGAGGGCTTCGACTTTACACCTTGTTCTAATGTTTTAATTTTTTTACCTGTCACCGCCTATCATGATTAGAGCATGCAATACCGTTATATCGTTACCGCAATTTCGCGATTTTCACGCTGTTTTTCGGTACCGCAAAAGTGAGATTAGAAGTGCGAATTTCGCAGTATTAAAAACGAACCGTGATAGGGAAATCCCCGCAACGAACAATGCGTTGGGGTATTCACAAATTCCTTACAGCGAACTAACATTTGTTTGTAGTCTTACTCAGTCTCAGTCTCACTCGCAACTACTCGCAGGTCAGACAAGTGAGTGACTAATCTGTCCTATTTTATTTGTTTACTACGTGAAAGCGTGAAAAAAGAATTATTTTGACTAATATATTTACGTATTATACACGTATCCGTGTATCAAACTTTTTTTTATAAATAAATTAATACTACAATAATTAATAAAATAAAATACTTTTTTGTTTAAAACCACGAGATTTATTAATTTTTGAAACGACCGGTTTCGCTTTACTTAAGCATCTTCAGGGTACAAATTAATACCAGTCGGTTCAAAAATTAATAAATCTCGTGGTTTTAAACAAAAAAGTATTTTATTTTATTAAATATTTCAAACCACACAGTGATTGCTTTCTACAATAATACTACAATAATTAATGATATTGCATTCAAAGTCTTTAATAATTCTAATATAGTGTAGAAACATTTTTTGCGATCCACAAATCGTCAATCAGCGAACTGTAAACTCTGTCCAGTTATTTTTAAAACTAGTGGACGATCAACAAGCGGACTACATACTCGTATTGGAGCTAAAAATGTTAACTCCGACGAGATGTCAGAAGAGGTTGTTTGTCCTAGTGCAACACCAACTATGAGCCGACAGCCAATCTACCGAGGTAGTAGCTACAACCTCAACCTTAATTGACGAATATGACCACATCGAAAAACTACAATCACTGGCAAAAAAGCAAGATATCACACTATTTCGAAAAAACTGAATCTCTTTCTATGAAAGTGTCTCGTATGGTGACAAAAAATGGATTACCATTTAAAGTTTTCGTAAGTTCACAAGATGTACCGTCTTTGGGGGTCGTCCATTAATCACGTGATGTTTTTTAGCAACTTTTTAACCCCCCCCCCCCGTGGTGATATGTGGTGAGGTTTTAGACTTCCCCCCCCCCAAAATCACGTGTTTTTTTTAGTACAAAGTATTTTGATATTTCAGAATATTATCACGAAAAATAAATACACGTGATATCTCATTTTACCCCCCCCCCTGGTGATATTTCGTGATTTTTCCGAACCCCCCCCCCATTTCGAGCCTCACATGATTAATGGACGACCCCTTGTTAATAATTTCGCAATATCGCAAATTTTGCGGTATTACATGTCCAATACCGCAATATCGCAGTATTGAATATATACTGCGGTATTGCATGCTCTAATCATGATCTACACCGATTTTGAAATGGCTTGAAATTAATGTTAAAATAAATTACGATGAGTCGGGTATTTCCCAACTTTCCTGTTACGTTCTCCATGCCCTCTCACAATATCTTCATGATGGAAGTCTCAAAGATGAAAATACCTCTGGCTAAAATCTATTAAGCTTTCAAACTTTTTCATTTCTATTTTTCCATTCTAAATATTGGTCTCTTACTATAGTGCGATATTGAACATTTCTCACAATCTGCAATGAATTCCAATACATAAGTTTTTATTTCTTTGTGTAACTCATATACGATCATATTTTAAACTAGTGCAGACCCGTGAAAAATCACGGGTTAGTTAGTTAAATTTTTGATAAATCAGTTCAAATTTTGAAAATTATAATTAAAATAATTTTAAACACATTGTGTTGTAGGTGGGGTACTTTATATGGCGATGCGAATCGCGCGAGTTGTTAACGTAAGTGGCGCCATCTTTTGGCATTGCTTTAAGGGCCCGCAACCCGGATTTGTACCGATTTATTACATATTTCTCTTAAACACGGTAAGTTTTAAAGCTCTTAAAAAAATATATGTTATTCTTGAAGATAATATCTAGACTCTGCCCGCGCCGAAACGCAAATTATATAAAATTCCCTCGATAGAAAAAATCGCAAAGTATGCTCCAAAAATTATTATTAACACGTTTGTTTCAGTTATTTTACAAGTTATATGTATGAAAAAATTCCACAGTGTTTCTTTAAATGCTGTTTAAGATAATGCCCGCGAGATTTTTGCTCTATTTTAAACGAGTCGTGTTTTATTAAACATTTTCGCAATTTTCGCATCGATTTTGTCGCTGTAAATGTTAGCGCTCTCCTCTAACATTCGTAATTTCGTATCTCTCCATCTTCTTCTTTTCGGGCCCGGTTGCAGAGCCTTAATTCGGTTGACGGCTGATAATTGGGTAATTGACGGCTACATCAAAGCTAAACGCAGAAAACCATTTTGAATTGTACTGTAATTATTCGTAGAGGAGGGGAGCTGGAAACACGGTATCGCATCTACATATATATATATATATTTTTTTTTTTTAAAAAGAAAGACAAACATTCCCGGTTCCGAATAACCCGGGAATGTAATAATTCTTGATAAATCAGTTCAAATTTTGAAAATTATAATTAAAATAATTTTAAACATATTGTGTTGTAGGTGGGGTACTTTATATGGCGATGCGAATCGCGCAAGTTGTTAACGTAAGTGGCGCTATCTTTTGGCATTGCTTTAAGGGCCCGCAACCCGGATTTGTACCGATTTATTACATATTTCCCTTAAACACGGTAAGTTTTAAAGCTCTTAAAAAATATATGTTATTCTTGAAGATAATATCTAGACTCTGCCCGCGCCGAAACGCAAATTATATAAAATTCCCTCGATAGAAAAAAATCGCAAAGTATGCTCCAAAAATTATTATTAACACGTTTGTTTCAGTTATTTTACAAGTTATATGTATGAAAAAATTCCACAGTGTTTCTTTAAATGCTGTTTAAGATAATGCTCGCGAGATTTTTGCTCTATTTTGAACGAGTCGTGTTTTATTAAACATTTTCGAAATTTTCGCATCGATTTTGTCGCTGTAAATGTTAGCCCTCTCCTCTAACATTCGTAATTTCGTATCTCTCCATCTTCTTCTTTTCGGGCCCGGTTGCAGAGCCTTAATTCGGTTCTATTACAAAAGTAAATTTGTATACAAACTCGTCGCGACGTCAGAGTTGCATTCTAGCCGAATTCGTAAAATTTCAACCGTACAGTCGCAAGCCTATTAATATTGTTTGGTTAAAAAAATGTGCTAACTGGGAATCAATAAGACAAGTTCCTTAACCAATTCTTTACTGAGGTAGTCGTCATAAATAAAAATATAAAAAAATACCGTTTTTCAAAACATTTCCATTTTTCCGAAGTTGTGATAACATTAAATCCGCAAATCGAGTTAGGAAACGTTTACCCCTTGGGAGACAGCACAACTTGAATAAAAAAAACGCTTAACATAAACACTGGGACGCTTAGTTCATATCGTAAAATCATTTTTCGTTTTCCATGCAAAATAAAACTACAAAGACACATCAAGTGTCCCAAGTTTAACGTTCCAATACTGGGTTAGTGCCTTTGAAACAGAATTCACTAGTCAGCTCCAGAACCTCTGCAAGTGAGACCAATCGAATTAAACAAATTGAGCCCATTCTCGTAAAAATAGTTTAAGTATCATTGCACCAAGGTTTTGACCATTGACAGGTTCAAAGGCCGCCAAGAGCAAATAAAAATGACAACAAAAGTAAATATCATTGATATTATATACTTTTGGGGTGTTATGCCATGTTGCGCTAGCTCCTTCTTTAGCGAACGTTATATCAGAAAACTTTCGAGCATGTAAACACGTCCACCCTGACAAATCAGCACTCACCGAGTATTTTTTTTTTTACACGAGCTCCACACAGGAGGCCCTGAGGAAAATAATTTCCCTCAGGGCCTATGTCATCTTTGGGGATGCTGTGTGGAGGGTTTTTTTTAAGGAAAGGAAGGAGAGGAGAGTTCTGGGAAGGAAAAGGGTTTAAGGGGTGGGTAGGAATGTGGGGTTCAGTGTGTCTTGGTCATCCGCCTCCAAGACCTAGACAAACCTCACCCCATAAACCCGGGCACCCCTGCTAAATCACTAAACGTAGCAAACCACTTGGGGTGATCTATGGCAGAGGTGTTGGTTTTCCAATAAAGGTTCCCGGGGCGGCGGTACCCATTCCCGCCTCCCAAATTAATTTAATTGAAACCGGCCATTACCATGGATTTGTTCTTGAAGATCTGGGAAGACAAACTTATAGAGCACGCCTAATTACGGAGCCAATGCAAATTCACAAAAATTCCATTAATATTAATAGAGACGACGGAGCTACGTTCAATAGTTTTTGGTATCCGGTAATTGACGGCTACATCAAAGCTAAACGCAGAAAACCATTTTGAATTGTACTGTAATTATTCGTAGAGGAGGGGAGCTGGAAACACGGTATCGCATCGACTCATTCTCTCTCTCAAGTCATCAATCGCACTTTGTATATAAGCGTTAAAAAGAACAGGTGACAGAGAGCATCCCTGTCTCACCCCTTGTCTTATACTGGCTTCTTTTGTATCATTGTCACATCTAATTATAGCGGCCTCATTCTTGTATAGCGCCTGGATTATTCGTCTATCTCTATATTTGATGTCAATTCTCTTCAGAATCTCGAAGAGTCTTTTCCATTCAACTTTGTCGAAAGCCTTCTCCAGGTCTATGAATGCGATGAATGTGTTTTCGTTTCTTTTTATTCTTTTTTCAAGTAGTATTCGTAGCGACAATATTGCTTCTCTGGTTCCTACACCTCTTCTAAAGCCAAACTGGTCTCCGGAAAGGATGTTTTCTACTTTTGGTTCGATTCTTTTTAGAATGATATTAGTCAATATTTTTGAGGCATGGGATATTAGGCTAAGAGTTCTGTGTTGTTCACATTTCGTCGTGCCCGCCTTCTTTGGTAATGCGACAATTAGGCATTTCTCGAAATCCTCTGGTATCTTTCCAGTCTTATACATTGTCTGTATCATTTTAAACAGGGCATCTATAGTTCCTTTTCCTGCTGGTTTAATTAGTTCCGCCGGAACGTCATCGATTCCGGGTGCTTTCCCGTTTTTGAGATTTTTCAGTGCGAGGTCAAACTCTTCTCTAGTGATTGGATCTCCCAAATCATCTGCGTCTACCTCATTTTCTCTTTCTACCAATGTTTCGTTGTCATTATTTCCCTTTCCATTGTACAGCGTTTCGAGATATCTTTTCCATCTCTCTCCTATTTGGTGATTTTCGAAAAGTATTTTGCCGTCTTCTCCTTCTATTGCATTACCCTTTCCAACTCTCATCCCAAAGAAGTCTTTCACCGCAGCGTGAGCTCTTTCTACATTTCCTCTCTTGAGGTCGTCATTTACCTCATCGCATTTATTCTGGTAGAATGTTTCTTTGGCTATTCTTGATTCTCTATATATTTGGTTTCTCAGCACTTTGTATTTCTCTTGTGATTCAGTTCTTTTATCATTTTTGAGCTCTCTTCTATCCTTTATTTCTTTTTGATCTCAGTCTATTTTAAGTTTGGGAACCCGGTTGGACCCCACATCCTGAGTTTGACGCGCGCACTCAATGCGCTGAAAGGTCGTAACATTGTTATCGGAGGTGACTTTAATGCTCGCTCACCACTATGGTTTGACACTAACGACTGTAGGACGGAAAGTTCAGACGCCGTGGAAGACCTGATTGCTGCGCAAGGTCTTAGCATAATTAATGAACAGAGTTCTCTTTTTACTTTTTCAAACATACATGGTGAGAGTAACATTGACTTAACTCTTTGCTCTGGGTCAGTTGCAACCAGGATTTCAAGGTGGACAGTCCATGAGTGCGAAATTATTTCGGATCATAGACTAATTACATTTACGGTTGGTGTTAATAAAACTGAGATTCCAAGATCCTCCTGGTATTTCAACACCACTAGGGCGAATTGGGATAACTTTGGGATAGCGCTACGAGATTCTTTAAGGGATTTTTACCATGTAGCCGCTACTGATCCGGATAATTTGGGAAACTTTTTTAATAAGGCGGTTGTATCTGCTGCCAACTCGTCCTTGGGCAGAACAAACCCAAATATGAGTATTCGGACGCCGTGGTGGTCACCTGAGCTGACTTCGCTAAAGGGGGCTTACAAGAGAGCCTACAGGGCGATGGGATCGGCTAGGAGTGGTGGTCGTGCGGAGGAGGAAACAGCCGCTCTCCTGGGTGACCTAAGATCTGCCAGGTCGGCTTTTAAGCGGGCCGTTCTTCAAGCGAAACGAGCTGCCTGGCGTAATTGGGTCCAAGAAGTGGGTAACGCCAACCCGTGGAATATCCACAGCGCAATTAAGAAATCCGGTAAAGGATCTGATCGGTTTTTGTCAACTGTAATTGGGAATATTGATGGTAGGAACGCTGAGACGGTAGACGTGGCCTCTACCCTCGAGACACTTCTGGGCGAGTTAGTTCCTGTAGATTCAGTAATTGGGGAAAGTGACCACCATACCCAGATTAGAAATCTGGCACGGCTGCCTCCTAGTAACCTCGCCCAAGAGGATAATATGTATAGAGTCACTAAGGCAGAAATTGAAGTTATAATTAAGGGTTTGGGTCCTAAGAAGGCACCAGGGCATGATAGGCTCAACGGCGTAATTGCAAAGCAAGTCTGGGTCCACGCCAAAGAGGAACTCCTCCAGGTGATGGACACATGCATGAGAAGAGGAGTTTTTCCCTCAGAATGGAAGCGTGGCGTGCTCCGGATTATACCCAAGGGTAATGATAAACCACTATCAGATATCAAAGCATATAGACCTATCTCCTTACTCCCAGTTCTAGGTAAAATTCTGGAGAATATCATCAAGGAACGTCTACGGAGAAAGCTCTCACCGGCCAGCGAATTGCAGTTTGGTTTCGTCCCTGGGAAATCCACGGTGCACGCCCTGTCGTATGTGCTTAACTGGGTGAAGGTTTGTCCAAAGAAGTATGTTGTGGCAATTTTCCTTGATATAACTGGTGCCTTCGATCACGCGTGGTGGGCAATGATACGTATGAAGGTGAAAAACAGGCAGTGCTCCAAACTTTTATTTAAGATCATTGATGACTATCTGGCTGATAGAACTATAACTATCTCATTTGGTGACTATTGCATCGAACGGGAAACTGATATGGGATGTCCACAAGGCTCCATTCTTGGACCTGACCTGTGGAATATTGCCATTGACGACTCCTCCAGGTTACCCTTGCCTGAAGGATGTATCGCTGTCGACTACGCTGATGACAAAATGTATCTGGTCTCTGGGGACAGTAGAAAGGAAGTTGAAAAGAAAGGCAGTGATGGTTTGCAGATGTTCCTGGATTGGGGAACAAGAAACAAGATGACCTTTGCTCCCCATAAGACCAAGGGCCTCCTGATGAAGGGTTATCTCAGCAGAGAAAGAAATCCAACCATCAAAATGGGAGAGTCCAATATCCGTTTCTTTGATAATGTTAAATATTTAGGTGTCACACTTGATCGATCGTCCTCTTTTTTGGCTCACGTCAAGGATGTATCCAGCAGGGCTCAGGCTCTCTTTTTGAAGTTAAGGAGACTCTCCACAGCTGAGTGGGGATTGCGTAATCCGGCATTGCGTATGCTTTATAGGTGCGTTTATGTGGCGCAAGTTTCATATGCTGCATCTGTTTGGGAACACCGCCTGGATAATTCGCTTATACTCTTGGCTTTGAAAAGAGGCCAACGTACCCCTCTCCTGGCACTATCTGGTGCGTATAGAACCGTTGCTTCGGACGCTTTGCCTGTTTTGGCTGGTATATTACCAATCGATCTTGAAATTAGGGAAGTGATTACTAAGCAAAAGCTCACTAGAGGAATCCCGGCAACTCATCTTGGTGTTATCCTAACTCCTGGTGGTTCGAGGACTCTCCCTGGTCTGCTTCGTGAAATGAGGGAACTGTCACTTCAAGAGTGGCAGCTGCGTTGGGATAGGTCGAATTTGGGGAGATGGACTTTCTCCTTCTTCCCATCAGTTAAATTCAGAATGGAAGGGGCCTTTTTATTACTGGACCATTATGTGACCCAACTTTTGTCTGGTCATGGGGAATTCAGGGGGAGACTTCATTCTCTCTCCCTATCCCCTCATCCCAACTGTGCGTGCGGTTGCACCAACCAGTCGGCCGAGCACATTCTGTAGCATTGTGAGATTATGATGGATGCTAGAGAGGAAATGCTTGATGGTTTGGACGTTCCTATTAGACCAGTATGGAATACTGATCTAGTATCGAATAAGGTGAATTTCGAGTGCTTGCGTAAATTTGCAAAAATTTGGGTTGAAAGATGGCCTGCTCTTAGAGTTGCTGACTAGCTGAATTTAGGTCACCAGGTGTACTTGTTCCTGTAATTTCCACGGACTACGATCTGATCTTTCTCTACACTATTGCTTGGATGTACATATTTTTTCTACCTTTTTTTGTGTTAATTATGTTATTTGTTATATTATTTCGTTATTGTACTATATTGTTATACTGTGATATTGTTATTTTGTTTCTTTTGTTTTTTTTAATGTGTTTTGCTGAATTTAGATCACCAGGTATACTTGTTCCTGTAATTTCACGGACTACGATCTAATCTTTCTCTTACACTATTGCTTGGATATACATATTTATTCTAACTTTATTTGTGTTAATTATGTTATTTGTTATTTTATATTGTTATTGTACTATATTGTTATACTGTAATATTGTTATTTTGTTTCATTTATTATATTGTTACTTTTTTTTAATTTTATTTGGAGGTTGGATAGAAACTCCTTTGTTTATTTTGTAATGTCCTTTTCCCCATCAAAGGGGTTGGACTTTGGGCCTTGTCCCTATTAACTTACATATAGGTCTACCTTTTTGTGATGTACTATTGTTATCTCCTTCTTCTGCCTGCGCCACCCCCCCTGACATGATAAGGTTGGCGGAAAGATTGAATGGCATCTAGAGGTTTGTCCGTCCCTCCTCCAACTTCCCGACGCTTTTCTCTCTAGGGTCTTTCAATTGTAGTCCAATTACTTCTTCTAAGCACAACCGGCTAGCTGGCTAAAGGACGACTCCACTAGGTCCGTGACGTTGGACTAATAACCTTATACATTATCTGGGGGACTGCCGGGCAAACGACGCTCATGACGGTTATCCTTTATTTTTTTTTACCTTTTTCAAATGTTATATGTTTTATTTACTACACTTTTTTTTCTCTTCACACGCAGATGCCTGCAGTCTCAGAGTGTGTGGTCTCCCTCTGTTTATTTTTCATATATATTCTGTTTTTTTTTTCTCTATATTATATTTTCATGTTTACTAACACCAGTAGTATTAGTTTTTCTTTTTGACTATTACAGCTTAGACTGTAGGCGATCCTACATTTCCGCCACCTAACAAAGCATGTAGGGACATTGAAGGTCTAGATTCGTTTTAATAAATGTAGAGTCGTTCAAAAAAAAAATTAGATTCTTGCGAGAGCTCCGAAGGGGCGACCATAAGTCGCCTATACCGGGGCGGGACAGTGGTGGGTACTTCAATATCCTTTATCATATTTAAGATCTCATCGGTTATCCATTCCTTCCGTGCTTGGGGTTTTTCCTTGCCTATAGTTTCCTCTGCCGTAGTTATAATCTTCGTCTTTATCACATTCCAGATCGAATTCACGTTCTCCTCTTCCATTAGGTTGCACTCTTGCGTCTTTTCCCCAAAACTGTCGCTAATCTCTTTTATCTTTAATACTTTTGTATCCCATTTGAGATTTTTTCTCTTTTTAAATTTTTTCAGTTTTAGAAGACTTTTGGCCATTACCATATTATGGTCACTATCTATATCTGGACCGGAATAGCTTCTACAGTCTTTTATTTGGTTTTTAAATCTATGTCTAACCATTATATAGTCTATTTGCAGTCTTTGTCTGTCTCCAGGGGATTTCCAGGTGTATCGCTGTCTTGGGTGGTGTTGGAAACAAGTGTTTGCTATCACTAATTTGTTTTTTTCGCAGAATTCTGTCAATCTGTTTCCTCTGTCGTTTCTTGCACCCAACCCAAAGGGCCCAATGCAAGTTCCTTCACGTCCTTCTCCTACAACAGCATTCCAATCTCCTAGAAGAATCAGATTTTTACCTGCTTTTACCTCTAATATGAGTTTGTCTAGCGAACTGTATACCTCCTCCACTTCTTCTTCGCTATGACTAGATGTTGGCATATATACTTGGATAATTACAGTGTCTACAGGCTTAGTTTCTATTTTGACTAGAATAATTCTTCCGCTATATTGCACGTATCCCTTAACCCGTCTTCCCCACTCCTTGCACAGCACAACGCCTACTCCTCCTTGGCCAGGTTTATCCTTTATGCATCCTGTGTGGATGATTCTGTAGTTGCCACTCCAGAAGTCTCCGCAATTGGGCCATCTCATCTCTGCTATACCTAGGGCATTCAAATTTACGTTTTGCATCTCAGCTTTCAGATTATCCAGTTTGCTGTTTTGCAGTAATGTGCGGACATTCCACGTTGCCCATCTCGCTATTTGGTTCTTTGTATTTGACTTTTGTTTCGCTATTGACTTTGTGTTTCTAGCATCTCGAGCAGTCCCCACCCGGAGATCCGAACGGGGGACTATTTTACCTCCGGAGAATTTAATTGAGATTGGGTATTCATGTTTTGCTGGTTCTTGGGATGCCACTTGGACCTTTAATGTGGTAGTTTCCCGTTTCTTTCCACATCCTATGCCGTTGACCTCGAAGGTTCTTCCGCCTTTGGAGATTATTTACTTCTCCAGGACAAGAGGGTGCCCTAGACAACAGACGTCTGGTAGGGCGAAAGTTGGTGGTCAGCTTATTCCGGCCAACGCCCGGTCCCTGTCTATATTTGCCGATACGAGGTCGTTGCTCACTCCCCACCACGAGAAGGAAATAGATCAGGATTTTCCTTTCCTCAAACCTGAGACCAGAAGACATTTCTCAGAGTTCTCCAGTACTTTCGGGGAGCGAAGAAGAACTGCAAGAGGCCTTAACAAACATGCAAAGCATTCTTCAAAACAATTACAACATGAAGATAAATAAAGACAAAACAAAACTGCTGACTGTAGGCCGAACGCAACATCAGATGAGAGTAGAGATGTCAGGAGTTCCACTAAAGAACACCAAGGAGTTTGTCTACCTCGGGAGCAAATTAACATGGGACGGTCGGTCTAAGAGCGAGGTCGACACCCGTATACACCAGGCTAGGGTTGCATTCAATAAAAGGTCGAAAATAATAGAATCGAATAATATAGACCCGAAACTGAGAATACTCCTCATCAAGACCTATGTATGGAGTATCTTGATGTACGGCTGCGAAACATGGTGCCTATCCGAAAGAGATAAACGGAGACTAGAGGCTTTTGAGATGTGGTCCTATAGAAGACTACTAGGAATTTCCTGGAGAGACCACATCACAAATGAGGAGGTTCTTCAAAGAATCGAAGGAGGAAGGCACCTGCTCAGGACCTTATCCGAAAGGCGCGCAAGATGGATCGGCCATGCAATAAGGCAAGAAGGCCTCTTGCATGCCATTATGGAGGGTATGACCGAGGGGACAAACGCTAGGGGACGCCCACGCCGAGAGTACCTGGAGGACCTGCTGGTGGACGTGCGCTGCTTATCATATGCAGACTTCAAAAGAGCCGCACAAGACAGGGAAGAGTGGAAGAAACGAATAGATGAAATTGCTGCAAACCAATCCCAGGATTGAAACCAGAGAGAGAGATGTATTTAAAATGACTGATTTTTGCATTTTTATATATAAATTCTTTGACAAATCTATGTTTTTATTATTATTTAAAGATTTTTAAAATTATTATTATTTCTACCAGACTCACAATAGACATCTTTTAGTGAGGCGGGTAACGTATATGCATTACGTATAATATAATGTCAATAAATACCAGAGTTGCCGGCTGTAAAAAATTCATATTCACCAAAATGCATTTAATATTAAAATAATATTATTTTCATAAGTGCACTTTAAATTAAGTACTATCTAAACGGAAGAAAGAAAAACTTATGAAATCACTTCTTCGTCAACCAATATGTGAATTTTACAAATCGTCAACACTTCTAAAAGATGTCCCCAAATAGGAAGCTATAACTTTAACATTATTTTCGTGAACATTTATTACATAAAGAACTTAATTCAAGATTTCAATACCCCTGATCTTTACTCTTAGCTTCTATGAATTTGTAGCGCTCTTGGCGTGATTTTTCACAAAAACGGCGCTCTACAAATTATTAAATTATTATTATTATTTGAAAATCTCATTCGAATATCAAGTTGAGGCCGATTTGAATATCCCAGCCTGATTGGGGTGGTTTTGATAGAACCAGAAAGAACCTCGACTGAAAATCAAAGGTGCATTACGCTACTGAGTTCGATAAGGAACTTTCGAGTTTGAAAATTCATACTTGTAATGCTTCGATTCGGTCAACATGTTTTTCGCTGATTCATTTTTCACTGGTAAATGACAATCTTGCGTTTTCTACTTCAATGGTTACCGCAGTGTGAGTTGAATTGCGAGTCTGGGGAGGCAGTAAAGCGGAAGTAGAAGCCTTCGATGTTATTATTTCCGCCAAAGCAAGTTTCCG
Organism: Limnephilus marmoratus; assembly: GCA_917880885.1. Lineage (NCBI taxonomy): Eukaryota > Metazoa > Arthropoda > Insecta > Trichoptera > Limnephilidae > Limnephilus > Limnephilus marmoratus. The sequence continues at coordinate 26,961,789 of OU862924.1, read as the reverse complement.
TTTTGCGGGTCCTGTATTTCTGTCAAAGGGAAATGTGGATATGAAACACGTACATCACACTTTTCCTCGACATTGCTCAAATATCAGAGGCGGCGCGTGGCGTTTCACTTTTATTACTAATCTACGTGAAACTCGACTGGGAAAAAATGCTGATAAATATATAAATGCTTCTATAAAACAGTTTCACGCAAATGATTTTAAAAAGGGCATACCAGTGATACATTTTTTCGAGATAGTTTGGAACTACCACTCGCTGTCCCCTCTTATTTCACAAATTCCTCAATGTACTGGGTACGTAACTTTACGATGTTTTTCAATTTAGATTCGCGATTCAATTCTTTTTTTGTTTCATTTTTCAGCCTTCTAGCTAAAACAAAATTAGAATTAAATTTAATTATTTTTGATCAATTCAGTAATACTGTGGACCGGTTTCGGAAGAAATTTTACATATATATTTGTGCCAGGACGAATATCATACAGAGTAATAGTATTACTTTCGTCCTGATGAAGGAAGGGTTTCTCCGAAACCGGCAGACAGTGGAAATGAGTTTGGTGGTTTTAATCAAAGTATATATATTTAAACCTACATATATATTTTTTTAATTTGTCAGTTGAAGATCCGTACATCCGTCCTAATTTTAAAACGATTTCCTTAAAAATCCAATGCACACTAATATAATAATTTTTATAATATGCTAATTCGCTTTAAATTGTTTTGGGGTTGTCCCCGAAATTATCATAAGTTACCCCGGCGAGTTTTAAAAAAAACTCCGCTAATTTGTATCCGGGACCGTACAAAAAGCACCACAGGACAGAAAAGGGTATCTTTTGTCTTATACAATTAAAAGTTAGTTTCAAGGATTAAGGATTCTCCGGATTATTTAATTATTTCATTATTTAAAAGCCAGATCCTGACCCGCTATTTTAATTAACGAAAGTACTCCGATTATTCTTACACAAGACATTTAATTCCTCGACGGTCTTACTCTTGGTGGGCTGGTGATATTAATCTTGCCGTATGTTTCCGTCAGACAGAACCGCCCCAGCACGGTTTGCTAGGGCGGGGGCGGGAAGGGCGGGTCACTTCCACTGAGCCATCTCTCCCATTCCAATGCCCCGCCCGCAGAGAGAGAAGTAGGGTAAATCTAGTAATAAAAGCCTCCGCAGCAAAAAGGGTATGCCTCGCTTGTTTACGTGAAGTTATATAACTTGACATTGAGTTTATTTTAATTCATACCGAATGTTGAATATGGACACACGTCATTTTTAATAATGGTCCTTCGAGCCGGATCCGGGCCACCAAGTTTACATTAGTCACAGCACTCTAATATTTATTGGATCTTTATTGGGAATTTATCTATTTCATATTCTCGTATTATGCTGATGTGGTCATTAAACATAATAACAGTATTTTCTCTCTTACTTACATTTGACATCTTCGAGTCAAGTTAGAAAGTTTGTTGTTGCTTTTTTTAAATTTATTTAACCCAGGAAAAATGGAATAATATCACTTATCCTTTATTTTTCACCTAAAATACGTCTTTAGTATCAAATATATTTTAACATTTAATTAAAAAAACATCAAGGAAGCGCAATTATCTCGGAGTTAGGCAGAACGTTTTGAATACCATTCATCATCATCATCACCATTGGCTCTACAACCCCCGGTGGGTCTTGGCCTCCTCAAGAGTCTTCCTCCACTCATCTTCTATACTTGTACTACTATACTATATATGCTCTGTATTTAAGTTAAGAAAGCGAAATATTATATTTTTTTAAACTTAATAATAATAAAAAATAATAAAAATCTCGGTTTTATGCCAGCTCCCTCCAGTTTAGAAGCTCTAAGATAGATACGTCTTTGAGGACGTTATCGCTATGTAAAATTAATAATACGAATACCATTACAATTCAATTTTGACAACGACAATTCTGGTTCATCGCTCCTAAAATATATAAAGCTCGGAGTACTGACATAAAGTCAAGTAATTCTAAATCACTTAATATAGCACGTGTACAACATTGGATTTTCGAAAGGGGACGAGCGTACTTCAAAGATAATACATGAGTTCTTAACACTACATTTTAATTATTAATTTTTGCATTTCAAAATTTTTATTTCCATTTTTATATCTTTTTTTCTTTAAAATATTTTTTTTTCTCTTAGTTTTTCACTTAATTTTATTTATGTTTTAATTTATAATTACGTTTTAATTTATATATTTGTAAAGAAGACATACGTTCCTAACACTTAATCTTTATTATTAGTTTATGTATTTGAATTTTCTTTTTTTATTTATTTTTTCTTAAAAATATAATTTTTTTCTTCATTTTTCACTTACTTTTGTGTTTTTCTTAATTTTTATATAGTATGTTTAATTATCTGTTTCAATAAAATAGTATTTTTTAAATTCCTATTTAAAATATTAAATGTATAACTACCACAACACGGGCATAGCCTAGTGTAGTATGCAAAAAAAAAATCTGTAACCGATAAAATTTTATAAAAAAAAAAAAAATTTATTGCAACACATGTTACGTAAATTCATACATAAGTATCTCTTTGGACTTTTCACCGGTCTAAAGTATTTAATTGGTTTCATCGTTCCATGCCCTTTCTAAAGAGTCATGAATTTTTTTTTCTTCACCTTTATCCATATCCCCTTTCATAGTCTATCTATGTGTCCACCCCATTAAGTTTCCCTTTTTAATCTATTCCGCTTACTATTATTATTCATCTCCTCATCTGCAATTCGGTCAAACGTGGTTTTACCAAAAATTCACCACTGGGATCTCACTTCTATTGCATTAATTCTACTTTTACCTCCGCCTCACTGAATATTAAATTACGTGTTTCCTACCCTTAGTGATTCTTTAGGGGTTGTTTATTCAATATGAAACATGAACGTATCATTTCAAGATAACGTATTAATATTATATACGGTTACCCAAAAACATGTGGTCCTTCGAGCCGGATGGTCCTTAAGGAAATATCACATTATACGGTTATAACGTCGGCGTCGCTATACGCCGTGTCATATCGTCGACGCCGGTTACCCACATCACGTTTGTATACGTGCTTAATGTTGACGCATGTCCTCGGCATGATGTGTCGTTAAGCCCTGCTCTTGACGTGTACCTATTTCTGACACGCGTTTATTGCATCTCTTTCTGACGAGCTTTATTAGCGTGTCGTTGACACGCATATTTTATCCCTTCATACAACAAAGTCTCCTGGTAATAAAACACAATTAGATACTTGTTCTTTTGCTTTTTACATTTGAAATTTATATTACTAAGCTTTTTTCAATTCATTGAAGTGAAACTTCTTTAGCACCGTTGTGATTTGAAACTCGATGAAACGGAAGCGACACTAAAAAGAGACAAAAACATACATATATAGGATTTAGCCGGCGAGAGAATGAGATAGAATGAAACCTTACCGCATTGGCCGCATTGATTATGAACTCACTTTTCAAGGCTCCTATTGGTCGAGATGTGGGGGAAGGTTTCACTTCTACCGGGTGTGAACTGCACTCGATTTGTTTTTGAAGTGAAAACTTCTTTAGCACCGTTGTGATTTTAAACTCGATAAACGAAAAATAAATAATAATAACTAAAAAGAGACAAACTCATACATCTATAGGATTTAGCCTGCGAGAGAATGAGATGGACTAATCGGTATCCTATTTGTGCGGTGCTTCATGGTCTAGCTGTCTCCTCTTTGTGCGGTGCTTCGTAGCTTCCCCACTCTTGTCTAACTTTAGTTTTCTGAAGGTTTCACTTCTACCGCGTGTGAACTGCACATTCTGATTTTTTTTGGAATGCCAAATCTTCGACCGCCTGAGCGATCCAGAGGTTTCCATCTATTCCCCTTTGACGTGACAAGATGAAAAACCATTGTTGGATAATTTCCTTCGGATTCTTGTATCGGTTGAAATTCTTGAACTTCAAATGATACGAGTGACAGTCCTGTCCATTTTAACACCGTGTCATAATGGAGATATTGTTGCGGTTCTAATAATGTTAATGAAAACAGTAAGGTAACAATTTTGGAACAGAACTATTCAGTAATATTTATTTTATTTTATTTTATTTGATGCAATATATTTACATTATAAAAAACAATTCAATGATGTTGGCCTCACTGGGTGGTTTACCCGTGCTGAGGCCTCCATTTCATATACAAAATTAAACACATAAATTATACACAAAATTATACAATACATATAAATAATATTGGTGAAAAAACGGAATAAAGTAAATAAAAAAACATATGATTAAGATAAATTAAACTTAAAAAGTAGAGATTTAAAATTAATGTAAATTTGAAAATAAATAATATTATATGTATAAGGTTAAAAACGATATTTTTAATAAGTATTGTGTGTTTGTGTTTTAAGTTGGTTTTGTGTGTTACTTAAATTTTTTTTATTTTATGCTATGATATTTTGGTAGTACCTATTGTCTATTTTGGTCTTTAATCCATTTTGTGTCGGAATTTATTTTTGTTTTTTTATTTGTCTTGCACTTCAAAAATTGTCTACTTTGCTTTAAATATCGGCATTGAACATTCAAATTTTCTGCATCGCGCACTCAAAATATCTGCATTGCACATCAAAAAGTTTGTTAATTTACATCCAATTGTTAAATTTGCACTGTCCGGTCTATTGCATCAATCGTCCAAACCACGATTAAAACCAGGAAGTAGTGTAATTTTATTTAAAAAATCAATTACTTTGTGTACAACAATTTTCATGTTTTTTTTTAAGCGAAACTTCTATAGCCCCGCTGTGATTTGGATTTCGGATGAAACGGAAATGACGATTACTGCACCTGCAACAACTGCGTTCATTGGCCGCTTTGATTATGATGTCACTTTTAAAGGCTCCTATTGGTTGACATATGAAACGGAAATTACGTTAGGTCTGCGCTCATTGGTCGCTTTGATTACGACCTCACTTTTCAAGTATTGGTTAAGATTATTTTGGTAAAGTTTCGCTTCTACCGCGTGTAAACTGCACTCGATTTTTTTAAAAAGAAAGACAAACATTCCAGGGATACGAATAACCCGATAATATTTTAAAATCTCCTACTACCACCAGAGTAAGCCGAAAATGTTGCTTGAATTGTGATGGAGGACTTACCAAGCCGAGCAATCGAACACGAAACGCCTGGGTGGGACCCAACCGCGATGTCCACTTAACTGACCTAGGGATGTCGAAAGTGAAAAAAAAATCGATATATCGATGTATCGATATTTATTAAAATATCAATATCGACGTCGATATATCGAGGAAAAAATATCGATATATCGGTCAAATTTTCAAGAGATTTTGCGTTTTTAAAATAATGGTGTATTCAGCTCAATATTTATCAATCGTAATTTTTACACACAATGTGCTTTTTTAATGTACAAAAATCTCAATAAAAATGAAGGTATTTTTATTAATTTTTATTCGGTAATAATTACAAAAAATCAAAAACTAAAAAGCTGTCTTCTAACCAGTGGCGGCCGCTGCCCTGAAAACGTGGTGGTTCACTGATAATCCGTAACTATGAGATAACGATTACTAAGCAACATTAGGTAAAAATGATCCCACTAATCTTATTTGGAAAGAAGATCTATTTTAAGCTGTTTTCGAAGTGCGAAAACTTGTACATATCGCTTTTTAATTAAAATTTTTATTTTTCGGTACTAAGAAAATAAAAACACAATACTATTTTTTCGTAAGTAAATCTTAAATTTCAACCCAAAAAACTCTTTTTTTTACAATGCTTACAATGTAGTGTAAGAAGAATATACGACACAAATGTGAATGGTAGAAGAAGTCGGGGACGCCCGAGGAAGACATGGCACGAGCAAGTGAATCAGATACTTGAGTCGGGCTATGTCGAAAGTCGGAATGATAGAAGAGAATATATGAGACGATGTATGAATGTGAGTGAGGCAAAGAGTGTGTGCCAAGACCGAGTTATTTGGCGATCCGTCCTCTCTGCCTACCCCTGTGGGGAAACGGCGTGATGGTTAATTAGTTAGTTTTATATTTCATTTTAAGCAGGATACAAACAGTATTTATAAACAATGTATAAACAGCACGAGGGCAAAATTGTCAAAGTTACCTATGAAAAATTGTATTCCTTAATGATTTGCGTTTTATAATTTAAAATACCAATCAATAAAAAAGCAAATATATGTAAATTTTAGGTATATGCTGTACCTTTTGATTAAAAAAAGAATTATTCAGTTTGGTAGTATTTTGGCCTTAAATCAGAATTTAAGTTTGTATGATAAAGGCCGCTGGGTGGCACACCAAAATATCTTAATTTTTCATACATATGGCCGGTGTTGCGCGCTGGCGATGTTTGGGATATTCGATACAAAAACATAATTCGTTCCGCTTGCAATGGGCCTGCACACCGGACAGGGAAAATTCGCGCGGAACTTTGAGAATTTGCTCTCCCTGATTCATATTATATTATGCATTATATTGGTAGGTGATATTTTTAATGAAATTCATAGATTTTATATTTTTCGGTAAGATATTATAAACTAATTTTAGACGATATAATTTACCAGTGCTGCACACAAACACACTGTTCAACCAGCCGCCCTTGCTTCTAACTTATATGTAAACTGAGACGCATACAAAGTTTGTGTGCGTCTCAGTAACATTCTATTGGCGTATTAATCTGTCAAAAAGGACTTCGTGTTTGGAACAAGGTATAGGCAATAAGCATAGACAATTGGGAACCAACACATAGGAGTGGCTTAGAAAAAAATGGCGAAAAATAGCATACATTTCTATGTATGTACCTACACACATGAGATAGTATTAGTGATCACAAATACTAATGCAAAGACAATAGATTTGTAAGCTGTTAATAGTTAAAAGTTCAACCGCCAGATGTCATGACCTAATACAGTTACTTTTTCCGTTGGTTCCTATACGGTTTTCGATTCTAGTGACTTTAAAAACATAAATTTAAAAAAATATCTATTTTGATACAATTTTCGATATTGGATATTTTGTATCAATATATCGGATCAAAATATATCAGCTAAAATATCGATATATTGAATTAAATATATCGATATATCGATACTTTTTCAACAAGCTTAAACTGACCGGTCATTTATTTCTACAAATTGTTTCTACACTACCCATGTTGTCATCAGTGAACATAGTACAGAATAATTATTATGAGATCTTAAATATTTTATAAACGACCTTAAAAAAATTATACATTACAAAATGTTTTTTTACAATATAAAAAACGCGAGCAAGTGATGAACCTTCACAAAACATTGGTTTTCGAATATCACATTAGTAATGTATTATGATTGTAACAAATACCTAGTACGTATTATTGTGACAATTATACTACGATTTCAGGTTACAATTCGGTTATAAATAGATTTCACACCCTGGTGTGAAATTTTAAGGTGTGAAGTAAGTCTAAAGTCATGGTGTTTGAAAGAGAGAGTACGAAAAAAGTATATAACATAGTTGTGAATGATGAATACTTGGAGCAGGTGGATGAGTTTGTGTATCTGGGTAGTGTGTTTACGAGAGATGGGAAGGCTGATAGAGATATTGAAAGAAGGGTGAATGCCGGTAACTCCATTAATGGTGGACTGAATGCCGTTGGCGCTAATAAAAAACTGTCAACATGATGTATGGCAGTGAGGCATGGAACTGGCAGAGGAAGGATGAAAGTGAGCTGAATGCTGTTGAAATGAGATCCCTGAGACGTATGTGTGGTAAAACAATGTATGATCGTGTGAGAAATGTGGATATCCGCAAAGAATGTAAGGCTGATGTAAGCATAATGAGTAAGATTAAGAAAAGGACCCTCAGATGGTTTGGGCATGTAGAGCGAATGAACGAAGAAAGTAGTGTAAGAAGAATATACGACGCGAATGTGAATGGTAGAAGAAGTCGGGGACGCCCGAGGAAGACATGGCACGATCAAGTGAATCAAATACTTGAGTCGGGCCATGTCAAAAGTCAGAATAATAGAAGAGAATGTATGAGACGATATATGAATGTGAGTGAGGCAAAGAGTGTGTGCCAAGACCGAGTTGTTTGGCGGTCCGTCCTCTCTGCCTACCCCTGCGGGAAACGGCGTGATGGTTAGTTAGTTAGTTAGTGTGAAATTTTGCTAATGTAGCCGATGTTTTTAGTATGCCCTTATTGAAGTATAAAGCCTCACCTATTAAACACTTTAGCAGTGCAGTAGTAATTTTAATATAATGAGACCACTGCATATAATATATTTTTTGTTATTGTTTTTCTTCATAATTGATTTTCTTCAACTTAATTAAACTTTGTATTAAAGTACTTATATTATTTTTTTATCTTGTTTTGTTTATTTATATAATATATCTCCTAATTACTTATTTTCTTTCTTTCGATATTTTATTCTATCTGTAATATGACTGTCAATATTTATCCTTGTGAGATGGCACTTGTACCGTTAATCTATCTGTCTTCTATCTTCTATATACATATAAATAAAAATGAATCGCTGAAATGTATGTACGCGCATAACTTCCGAACTACTGCACCAAATTAAATAATATTTGTTTTTGTATTCGTTATTTTCAGGACAAGGTTTGTATAAAACTACTGGTGAGCTCTGGCATTATGAAATTTGTATAAAAAAATGCAATAGGTGGCACGCGAGCTGTTTGAAAACTAAATGTACCGGGAATGAATGTATGGAATGCCTGAGGAGGGAGAGGAACTCGGGTAGGGGGTTCGCAGGAGGGGGGGAAGGGGAATCAGGAAGGGGGATGGGAAAAGGGGAGAGGGGAGAGGGGAGGTGGAGGTGGCGAGGTGGGGACGCGAGAGGGGAAGGGGACGCGGGAGAGGAAGTGTAACGGCACGAATGGGAAAGGACACGCAGGGAGAAAAATTTATTTATTAAATGGCATAGCAACGCATGCCGGGTACCAGATAGTTCTTAATAAAGAAGTTAAAAATGTAAAGTTTTTAATAATGCTTAAACAAAAATTTTAATTTTTCATTTATGTGAATTTTTTTACCTTTTTTCGAGAGCCTCTTTATACCAACTCATCCCCGTCAGGCCCCTCTCTAGGCCTTTAATAGTGCTGTTATCAAACACCAATTTGACACAACACCCCCCACTTTGTGCTAAAGCCTTGGGTGCTCCAAATGGAGCATCCTTTATCGTCCGCTCTTTACCCTTTTCTCATTGCGCTGTGCTTTGTTCAGTGTGCTTTTTTCAAATGTCATTTGGAATAGGACTTTTCAAGTTTAATTCCGACAGTCATCAAGTGTTTTTAAGTGTCAATTATGATATCGAATTGCACACTTGTTTCATTAAATAGATCTTTTCGAAATGGTGCATCTGTCCTTCTTACAACTTCGCACAGCCGACCTCAAGCTTTCCATCACCATAGCGATTCTATATTATTTGAGGGATCGTTATCGAGATAACGGACGTGATCTCCTGTCAGACTTGTGTGATTTTGACATATTTACTGTCATATATTTTAGTTTCGATCGTTTTAAACACGAATTCCTGTAAGCGTGCATGATTATTTATTCATTTAATATACGTTGTTCATGGAAAAAGCAAATAAATCACACAAATCTGACATGAGATCACGTCATTTATCTCATAACGATCCCACAAAAGATATAGAATCACTCGGCAGGTAATGTTATTTACGGGGATGCTTCCTCAGTAAGATACCTCAACATTGCCCTGGTAAAAACCAACCATTTAGTATCAAAATTTTGTTTTATAAATCGCCAACATCGCTCTAGTGTTATGTTAAATAATAATTCACAAAAAATCTTTTTCCATCACACTTCGCCTTTAGGTAATTGGCACAACCTAACGGCTCACTTGATACGTACTCCATCTCGTTCTAGCAGCGATCTGTCTCGTGTGTACCCTGATCGCGTATCACGTGATCCTTCACGACGTGTAGCAGGGTGATCAGTGGCGATGTGTGATTTTTTTTTTGGTAATTGTAAAAAAAAATCGATCAGCAAAATAACATCTTCGTTTTTTCTCCAATAATGCCGAGGAATTTTTACATAGTATAAAATGAAGTCGCTCCCGCTGTATGTGCGCTTAGATCTTTTAAACTACGCAACGGATTTTCATGCAGTTTTCACCAATAGATAGAGTGATTCAAGAGGAAGGTTATATGTATAATACTTGCATATTATAGCAGGGAAAAGTCTAAAAAAGCGAAAAGTGTAAATTTGATATGTATGCAAATTAACAAATGGAGTTGGTTATAAAGGTTGGGTAGGCCACTGCAACGTGTTGCCGGGTCTGCTAGTTGCTGATAAACATCAAATTTGTAAATCGCTCAGAGATGTTATATCACATATTGTTTATCGATTTCCTAGTTTAAAAAAAAGCTGAAACAATATTTTGACTTCTCTTTTACATTGGTCACTATTTCAAAAATGTAGAGCACCTGATAAGGTATTCATAGCATTCAAATAGTGGACGTTATATAGTACTTTCTGGTAACTAAATCAAATTACCAAAAACTGACGTAGGCATTAATCCCCTAGATATGTTAACTCCACGCAGAAGGTTTATGAGTCTAAGTCATCTTTGGGGATGGTGTGTAAAGGTATATGTCATGATTCTTAAAAGGACGCCTATAAATATAAATTTTGATGAGATGTCTTCAGCAAACTTAGCCTCTACAATTACTTGTAGATATCACGATCATTCAGTAAATGCATTATTCCACTGCTCACGTTTCGAGTGCCAAAAAGGACTCTCACCAGAGCCGTGGAAATAACCAATCTAGGCAGATTTATGAATAGGAAGAAAACAAGACAAAGGTAGACACAATTACCTTCACAATCTCCCACAGGCAACAAGGCTAATGGATGAGCATTGCAAATCCAATATAACCATAGACAGCCAAATTTAATAGACCAGAAGATATAGATGAGGGGTAAAACCAAACTATGGAGGGTGAAGAGGGGAAAGATGACTGTGATTCGTTAAAAAAATCAATCTGACAGTATATAGGCATCTCGCATTATAATATCACCATTTAGTTCTTAAAAGCAAAATCTGCTTTTGAATGAATAGACCTTTTTACATGGGAGCGCGAATTGCCCGCCACGTTATTATCATATTTGCGTAGTCGAAATGCGGCAAAGGAAAGTTCGCCCCTTTTCACACGGGAATATTTTGTTGCCGTGTTTAGTTAAGACACTTTTACAAATGTTTCATATTTTATTTACCCCTGTAACCAGCGACGAGCTCACTGGGAGAAACGCCCACATTCGCTACGTTCATATATATTAGGGTATAATGTATAGCACAAGCTCTCACTTTTGTTCGTAAAATTTGCGATGTGACCAGCGCGCTGGTCAGGACAAGAATGATGACGTCACATTTTTTAGATTCAAGCGACGCTCGTAAGCAGAGCTGGCTCCATGGAACCGGCGAAATAGGAGGGGAAAATAATACGCTTTTTATCACTTGGGCAGGTCCAGATATATTCATATGTCCATGAATATAACCGATTTTTGTTCGCCGATAATAAGGTTCGACGATTTAAAGATTGCTGCTGGTTTCGCATCGCAGTCCAAACCCAGACCTCAAAAAGCTTATGAAAAATAAGAAAAAGCTATTACCAACTTTGAAATGAATCCATTCTCCCAATGTTGCTTAAGAAAAAATCCTATCTATTATTCACGAGTGGGAGATATTTAACCGACTAAAAACTTCCCATTTTAACGAAATTGGTGTTTGTAGAACTGTCGTGAAAATAATTTCTCCCAAATTCAGTGCAGATTAAGTTTTACATTTACTCCAAGTTTCGGTTGAGAAAGTTTGAAGTTATTTAAAAGCTAGAGCTGAAAACCTCTAACCTGCGTTGCAAATATTATATCCAGAGGAAAATGCGCCAAGATTTTACTGGAAAGGCAATTTTTAGGAAATTCCTCCCATTGCTTTATTTCGTTATCTGTGCCAAAATACACATCCTGGCAGTAGGAAATCGTGCGGAATGCACTATGAAATGATTTTTATTATTTATGTATACGCTTATCCTAGTAAAGCAGAAGGAATTTATCCTGTAAAAGTGTAAAATATGCATTTAATGGTAGGGCATGTGTTATTTGCTGCAAGTCAAAACAGAAGCCCCATTTCTCGTAAAATTATTATTCTATTGCTTTTTTATGTCAGCATGGTTATGTGGGGTGCGCAATACACATACCGAATATCGAATATTCAAGTAAATACAATACTACACAAATATGTACCTACCTGATAAATAAATAAAATTAGAGTACAGCAATAAATATTAAGATAAATTACCAAAAATAATTGAAAGGGATTTTAATAATGGCGGAATCGCGATATACCAAGAACTAATAAAGTTTTCCAACAGAACAAATTTTATTTTGTTTGTGGGAGTTGTCGAAAAATTGTGTTATGGTTTGTGGCTTGAAGAATTGTATTATGGTTTGTGGCTTGAAGAATTGCATTACGGTTTGTGACTTGAAGAATTCTGGCAGCGATAAAGTACATTTCTATAACATAAATTTTAAACAGAGAAATGTTTTAATTGCCATTTTCACAATTGGAACTGATTTGTCGAGAGTTTTGAGAGATCTTTCACAGGTCTGCGTTAGTATTTTTTATTAACTGGTTAGTAACTGATTTTTATGACTTTTAAATTAAACCAAAATATATGATAAATGTTAACTATTCGAGTTGGTTATTTAATTATTTCTCTACAGTCGAGAATATCCCCAATCAAGAGCTTTAAAGAAGGTGAATTTCTTGTTCATTAAATTTCATACGTCATCAAAGGTAGGTAAAGTCGGCATAACACTCAACAAAACAGTAGAGTTAGATATATCTGCCTTCACTCCGCTAATGTCTCCTTTGTCCTGTAAAAATAAGATGTTTTCAATCCGACACATTTAGCGGACGTCTTCCCTTAAACGCCTTCCCATCGCGGAAAGCTGCGCTTAATGACAAAACTCTTAACGATGATTTAAAAGCTTTCTTCGTCTTGGCGCACTGAAGGGATAATTCGGTAGAAGTGTATTTTGGGCGTGTCTGTATGTTGTTTGTTCTGTAAGTTCAGTTTATCATTACTTTTGGTAAAATCGATAAAATATAATTTTTTGTTTTATTGCACTGAAGAAATAAACTGATAAAACTGTCCTTTGAATTTGTATAGTTTACATGAAGTATGGTGAGTTTTATCTAATTTCTGTTGCATTTTCAAATATCGAATTTCTTTCTCGAAAATATGATCAATTTTATTCCTCTGTCTGGGACCTAGGACCTCCTAGATTACAGGGTTCCATGCGTTTTCATCCCACGACAAAACATTCCCGACAAAATATCCTAGGAACAAAACATCCCCCAACAAAATATATATTTAAACCTAACCTAATCTAACCTAACCTAACAAAAAATGGGACAATCATAATACAGACATCCTTTAAATACAATAAATTATTGTTCAAAAATAGTAAAATGGGACAAAAATAATACAGACATCCTGAAAGACAATAAATTATTGTTCAAAAATAGTTATCAGAAAGAATTCAGCCTAGTGGCGATACATTTTATCCTTGGGATATTATGTCGAGGGATATTTTGTCGGGGATATTTTGTCGTAGGATATTTTGTCGGGGATATTTTGTCGGGGATATTTTGTCGGGGATATTTTGTCGTAGGATGTTTTGTCGGGGATATTTTGTCGGGGATATTTTTTCGTAGGATATTTTGTCGGGGATATTTTGTCGGGGATATTATGTCGAGGGATATTTTGTCGTAGGATATTTTGTCGGGGATATTTTGTCGGGGATATTTTGTCGGGGGATGGAAACGCGCATGAGGATCTAGGAGTGATCTATGAGGCTTTGCTAGGAGTCGAAAGGGTCTTATGTAAATTGGTGACTTCAGTTTTCTTTCAAATCACACATTATTGTTATTTTATGGCAGCAAGCAGTATGGGCAATTTCATCTGACTTCGGGTGGAATTGATCGATATTTTTCAAATATCGCAATTCTTTCTCGAACGGCCGTTCAATAATTTCAATGGCCTGTCTACGTTAAAACGTATAATAAACAGAATACACTTCCATATATTTTTGTTCAGTGTATGGGGGCTTAAGGGGCTGTCGCACTGCTACGACCACTGGATATTTATTTCAATAATCACTATGGGGTTTGGTATATGTTATAATTTCTAGTTATCATTTACTTTTTACCTATGTAGTTTAATAATAAATTGTGCATTCTAATCTGTTTCACATCATGCTCATTTTTGTTGAAAATAACAATCCATTATACCACAATACGTACTAATTACTGCAAACCTTCGAGATTCGTTTAACATAAATGTAGCTTCGTTTATTAAAAAAATAGAGTCTTTGCGAGAGCCCTTTAGGAGTAACTATTTGTTTCTTATACCAGGTTGGGAAAACGGTTGGAACACCTCAAATGTTACGGCCACTGCCGACTGTGGGGCGTAGCGGCGTGTGCGACATTGTTTTGTCACGTATTCTTTACAATTTTTCAGGTTCTAGAGCTGTGATTCCCAAAACGGGCGATATTGCCCCCTTGGGTGCGCTAAAATATTTCTGTGGGCGGTGGTGACCTCAAGGGCAACAGAGGCGGCGATAGCGATCAGAAGGTTCTTGAATACACGGTCCTGCATCATAGCAAGAATCATACATTTAAACCGTTTATACATTACTAGCAGACCCGGCCACACGTTGCTGTGGCTAACGAAACCTTTATAACCAACGCCATTTGTTAAATCAAATCCACACCACGCTGCCCGCTGCCCGCTGCCGCTTGGCCAGATGTATTATGTATTTCAACCAATTTACACAAAACCTTGACAAATTATATGCCTAAAAACCTTCCTCATGAATCACTCTATCTATTGGTGAAAATCGCACGATAATCCGTTGCGTAGCTTAAAAGATCTAAGCGCACATACAGCGTGAGCGACTTCATTTTATACTTAGTAAAGAAGATTATTGTTTTTTCTTTAATTAAAACGTGTGTAAACCTTATTTAAAAATCTCCTACTAACATAATTGTGAGCGGAAATTGTTACTTTTAAAATGATGAAGGATTTAGCTAGCAGAGAACGGAACCCGCGATGCCCGGGTAGAGCCTCGACTGTTTTGACAGCACGACCAACAACCAACCGCTTAGACTGTTTCAATATTTGTTTTCCAAGGACACGCAAACAATTTTTCCCACATCCGATCGATTTGAAGACGTTACGGGAAAAAAACGTCTTACAAGTTGCGCAGAAACAGAAATCTTTACACGTTTTGTTTATTAGAAAATGGAAAACAAAAAATATTTCATTAGTTCTTAATTGTTATAAAAAGGACAAACATTGTGGATACAGGGCAAGTTCACAATTTCCTCAAACCCGAGAAAATTAAAATAAGCGACCGAGTTTTCCTGGAAAGGGGAAAGACGGTGTTAAAGAATAATATCTTTGAAAAGAGGGCGGTGTGCCAAGTAAGTTTGGGAAACTCTGTTCTGGAAGTTTCATTTGCATATCTGTTAATCTCCGTGGAACAGAGTGATTCATCTTTTTGGTACCCTACTTTGATAAAATAAAATATAAATAACGTAAAATGAGAACAGAGGCGAAGGAGGCTCACCAGAGAGTTTTGTTTGTACGGGTATGAATTGGGAGAGATTGAGGTAGTTTATTTATTATTTTATTACATTTTACTGATTTCCCTACTTGCTACTAGCTTGGATCATGTTGTAACAAGTAGTCGACGACTTCATTTTGCTTAAGATAAAAATAAAAATAAAATTGAATTTGTGTAATATTTTTAGATAGTAAAATATTAAAACAACAGACAAAACATAGAAGCAATGACCGCCATGTTCAACGGAGTGGTCAGAAGCAAGCTGGAGTACGCTAGTACTGTCTGGATACCATATCAACTTAAATACATAAATATGATTGAACAAATTCAAAAAAAATTCCTAAGGTATGTTTACATGCGATCTTACGGAATATATCCGAAATTCATGCATCACGTGGAACTGCTAAAGGAGACAAATTATCAAAGCCTGGAGACCAGGCGTAATGCCGGACTCATGGTATTCGAATTAAAGTTAATAAAAAACCTTATTGATTGTCCATATCTCCTGTCATGCTGTGGCTTATTCGCTCCTGACAAATACTGTCGAACCCGTAGCCACGCTCTATTCTACATACCGCAGGGTCGGACAGATGTCATGGCTCAACACAGCATGACAAGAGGTATGGCATTGCTTAATGCCCTACCAGCGGAAATAGATGTATTTGATATCACCGTACCATGTTTTAAAAAAAGTATATACATGTATTGTTAGTTGTTAGAAAATTGTACCGTAATTGGACTCACCTGTCTGTCGTACAATAAAAAAAAAAAATAAAAAAAACAATATTCTTACTTTTTAAATCTTTGGAAGGCTGCGGTAGAATAGCCACCACATTATTCTCGTATTATCATTTTCAACGCGCTGAAGCAATATCCTTACGACAAAATGTCACAATGTGCTACTACAGACCATAGATATTATCAATAGTCAAAAATTAAAAAGAAAGACAAACATTCACACGTTACGAATAACCCGACAATATTTGAAAATCTATAATGTTGCTTGAGTCGTGATTAGGGTTGCCAGATACGGGCTTATCTTTTCCTGGACATTTCTACTACTTCTGAAAAATAATGACATTCTTTTAAATCAGATATCAATTTTTTTCTGCGAATAGGATCCTAATACACTGCGTGTGATTGCCGAAGCCTTTGTACGTCCACATGTCATTTTTGCAGTTATTTGAGTATCTGGAATTATTTTGTATTCATTTTTTCCCAAGCAGTCTAAACTATTTTAACTCAAATAATGTTCTACATTATGATAAACTAATGCTACTCCTGCAGTATCTTTCTTTGTGAAAAAATTGTCCATGCACCTTGAAGTCTTTTTGGCTGACACCATTTTTTATGCTTGGCACTATTGGCGTGAACCTACAACAAATTATAATACAATTATTGCGATAATGTGTACAAAAGCATTAAGCATCCCTACTTTTACAAAAATAATTAAAATACCTACTTTTACATTTCACCCGCACTAAAAAATCGACGACGCCAAATTGGCGTCGCCAATGAATAAATCAAATTTAAAACATAATAAATATACCTTGACGACTTACTGTCCACGCGCGGCGACCTTCATACTGAATTGCGATATCTCAGTTACACGTTTTACAAATTGACGACCGAAGCGACGACACATACCTACATACCGTGGTAATATTTTCTTGTTGCGTCGCCCCGTGGTGCTGTAATTTTTAGGAAAAAAACTAGTATTCATGAATTTCGGGACAGTATGGTGTAATTACTGGACACGGGACAACACACAAAATTCCGGGACTTTCCCGGAATTCCCGGCCATCTGGCAACCCTAGTCGTGATGGAGGACTTAGCCACAGCCAGCCGAGGATCGAATATGGCAAACAAACGCGATGCCCTCTCAACCACTGGCCGGTTAAAACAACATCTGTCAATGTTACTCTGGGTTAGATGCACGTGGTAATTCTGCGAGTTTGTTATGTTTTGAAGGAAGTTGTTTGGAAAAGTAACAATTACCTAAAAAGTTTTTTTTTTCAACATCGTTCTAATATAATATTAAAATATAGGTACCTACAGGTCAAAAACAGGCTCTGGGAGATTATTTACCACATCATTTTTCAAAAAGGGGGCAAAAAGTACTTAATTGCTGCCTCTATCAGGCCGTCCAAAGTTTTAAGTCCATCCGCTAATTCAGTGGTTCTCAACCTTTTTTTTCGACCATGATATTTATTTGTTCTCACAGGGACCACAAGGTACAAGAATGAACTCTTCTTGGACTGCTTTAGCTACCTCTCCAACACTAATACCAAAAGGGTTACTAATCAGCTTTTGGATGCCTCCCGATTCGGTTTTGTAGTAAAATGAACGACTTTTTCGCTTACCACATTTTAGATCTCGCGGACCACCCATGGTCCACGGACCACCGGTTGGGAACCACTGCGCTAATTAATAGATGCCGGTCTTAGTGACGAGAACACTTTCTTTTGATTGGATTTCCTGTGAGTTGGTGAACAATCACCAACTCACTTTGGCTTCAGGGTCTTTTTGATCTGAGTCGTTCAATTTCTGTGTCCGCTATATCAACTTTCAGTGATTCGGAGAAAACCGCAAAAAACCGTCATATCTCTAGCGTAAATAAAAAATTGCATTTTATTTTTTTGATATAATGAATTGGAGTAATATACATTCGAAAAGTGTTCATTTTTCAATGTGTGTCTAGAAATATTTAAGTAATTTGGGGATAAATAACAAATTACTTTTTTACCATTTTTTTAATCAAAATTACCACTTATTTTATCAAAATCATCAACATATTTCAAAACCAAAGGTTTCTTTGTGTTCAACCATTTTTTTAAAAACATGTTGATATTTTGTTTAAATAAGTGATGTGTACAAAGTAATTTGTTGCATATAAATAAATATAAAGTTATTTAACTGATAGTCATAGTTTATTTTGATGGAAAAGGGTTCATACCACGGACATATGAATATATCTGGACCTGCCCTAAGTGATAAAAACGTATTATTTCCCCCTCGCCATGGAACCGGCTGGAGCTCCTCCTTGGCGCCAGTTCGCCCCATGTGGAGGGGATAGAGAATCGCTTGAATCTAAAATGTGTGACGTCATCATTCTTGCCGTGGGCAGCGCGAAGCTAACATCTATACATTTAACGAAAAAATAACACGCCAAAACAGTAGCTTGTGCTATACAACATACCTATATATCAGTGTGCACATAAATGTGGGCGGTTCCTTAGTGTGCTCGTCGCTGGTTACAGGGGTAAGTAAATTATGAAACATTTGTAAAAGTGTCTTAACTAAACACGGCAAAAAATATTGCTATGTGAAAACGGGCGAATCTTTTTTGGGGTGTACATTTGGCCTACGCAAATATTTTATTATCGTGGCAAGCAATTCGCGCTCCCATGTAAAAAGGTCTATTCATTCAAAGCAGATTTTGCTTTTAAGAACTAAATGATGATATTATAATGCGAGATGCCTATATACTGTCAGATTAATTTTTCAACCAATGACAGTCATCTTCCCCTCTTCGTACCGCCATAGTTGATTTTTCCCCTCACCTGTTATTTCTGGTCTATTGAATTTGGATGTCTATGGTTCATACCATAACTTCATGATTCACCATAAGTTTATATATATGCTTGCGGTGCCGTGCTGAGTCGCCCCGACGGTTCTAAAGGCTGTGGGAAGACCGGCGTGTTTTCTTCGCGAGTTCCGAAGCTTCCAGGCTGTAATGCGGTCGGCCTGTATACACTTATCCACCCTTAGAGTAACAATTACTCCAAGTATACACCGCAAGACTCGAATTATCCAGGCTGCGCTATTTGCAACCCGTGCTAAAGGTAGCGTGTTACTACATAATCTATGAAACTTGAAAAGCGACTTGCACGAGTAAGGTTCAGGAAGTTGATTATGGATCTAACTATAGCCAACTTCCGATATAAAGAAAACAGAATAATGTACATAATGTTTTCGTGGCTATTCATCATTCACACATTGTTTGAAAATGTGCCAAAAATCCAATATAATAATAATAAAAATAGTTTATTCCGGAATGTATGCTGGGGTGGTGCAACACAATATATTCCATATCTTTAAAATAGCACAAATAAATACTAAGAAAAAGTGAAAAGTTTATAACCATACATAAGAAAAATAAAAAAAACGAATAAGGATGAAAAATAAGAAAAATGAAACTGAAAAATATTAAACACAAAAATGAATGCAAGCAGCCGTTCATGGAGGAACTCTATTCAGGCAGTCTGGTAGTAATGATTGCGTTCTTCGAATGGCGTTGTCTGCCCCATAAGCTTCCCATTTGGTGGCGGAGAGGTGCTGCACTCTTCCTTCCAGGAACATTTCCCTAGCGCTGCATCACCTCGGTAGGCGGAATAGCTGGCGAAACGCATTGTAAGCGACTTTCAGCTCATGAGGGGATGCAGTATAAATCTACGCCAGTCCTGGATTTGTCAATAGGCCTTATAGGCCGCGGCCTAGGGGCGGCAGAGTTCAGGGGGCGGCGCTCGCTCGCTTTGGTAAGCCCTTAATTTTGTGTACGATTATAAATAACATAAAAGTCACTGTGGATAGATAGAGTTTTCTATTTATTAACCTTTAGAAGCCCAGTGGTCCCGTACGGGACCGCGGATTTGTGTCGTTCAATGCCCAACGGTCCAATACGGGACCGGTGATTATGGTGCGAATATTTCACAAAAAAGGCTTTGGGATGGGCTACCTTTATTGCACGAGCGTTTAAGGAGAGAAATAGGTGTAGGATCTCGTATCTTTAGTGATTTTCATGATTTTTTTATAGAATAATGAAATAATTTTACTTTGTATAAACCACTTATTTGATGTGCAAATCCGACCGGTTTCGGAACAAACGTTCCTTCGTCAGGGAAAGCTTATACTAATTTGACAGTTTCGAACAATGTTTTATTATGGTAGGGGTGGAGCTATTTATATATTTACGCATTATATATATTTTATTTATACCTTGTGGTCATTTTACATATATATATTCAAGGGTATATTCTAAAATTTTCAAATAACGCAGTTATCAACTGCTGCGCATTGTAAGTCGCCATCCGGCAGGACAATTTGTGTAACTCTTGGAGGTCACAATTTTCATCCGAAATCAATTTTTCAAGTTTCAAGTTTTTCTTCTATTTGAACATCACTTTTTACAAAAAACTCGAAAATTTGAGAGATGTGAAAATTTACTATTTATGATTTTTAACATTCTTTTGAACGTTTTTTTGCCATAAAAAAAAAATAGTCAAAATATATATATTATTTAGGATTGGGGTTCGAATAGAGCGCATTTATATACAGAAACTATTTGCTGAGTTTGATAAAGATTCATAAAAAAATTGTAGGAGCTAGAGGTTACACAAATTCGAAAAAAGTTGTTTCCAGAAAAATGCGTTTAAAAAAAAAAAATTGGCAGTAAAATAGTGGTAGTTCGACCGAGGGACACTCACTCAAACTCAAATAACTTTTAAATGGCGTGGAATTTTGGATTGAAATTTTCAGAAAACATTTTTAATTAGTTTTACCATCGATTTATGAAAAAAAAAAGAATTTTTGAAGCCTCTACGCCTATTTCCCCCTTAAAGGAACCTTTACACACCCGCTGATCCCGTATGGCAACGCGGATTGCGTCTTGCGATTATGGTGCGGGCTACCTTTATTTGGTTACTAAGCTTATTCTGGAATGCTATTTTGGAAAGACTAAATAAAGTGAGTTCTCAGATTCATAGCTCATATGTTGATGTACTGACGGTATTTGATTTTTATGGATCTCTTCTCGAGTTTATTATACCAGAACAAGAAAACTTTGATTACTTCGAAGAAAGTGCAATTGAAATGAGCGCACTTTAGCTATATCAGGGCAATATTCAGAGTAAGATGACCCTAAGAGAAAAAACTTTATAGACGAAACATCAAATGAGGGTATTGAAACAGCTTCCTGACTGAGATCTGAATTAGAGAGAAGGCATAATACTTCAAAGAAAAATAAAATCATTTAAAAAATGGGTGAACTTTCAACTCAAAGAGTCTCAGTAAAAGCTCAGTCTCTTGTGCAATGATTTAGAAGACGATTTAGTTCAGGAATGGGTATACTTTCAAGGTCACCTTTTCTCTAATAAGACGGCAGAGAAAACTGAATCTACATCATTACTGAATCTTTCTAAGGAATGTTTTTGAGAAAACCATATTTGTGCAACGTTTACCTAAACTTGGATATAGCTCTCCGCGTCCTATTTTGCACTCCGGCTACAAATAATTGTTCTGGAGAAAGGAGTTTTTCCTGTTTAAAGTGAGTGAAAAAATACCAAAGGTCTTCATTATCGCAAGAAAAACTTTACTCCTCGGATCTTCTATGCATAGAAGCAACCATGAAGCTATTTTGTCAAATAAAAAATCCCGTAAAAATTATAATTCTTGTTTCATGTTACACTTTTATTTCACGAATAATTCTTTCTTTATTTCATTTTTAAATACCTACTTAACCTCTTCGGACCCAGTGTCTCCTGTGGGCGACATAAAAAAAGTGATGTGGATTCCTAGAATACTATTAATTCAAACTAGTTGCTAGAGACCCAGCATCTCCTACAAGAGATTTACAATTCTGAAAACATTGAGAATAAAAAAAAAAACTTTTTTTAATAAAATTATTTTATGTGGTTTTTTTAGATATACACATTCAAAAATAAAAATTGATTTTGAAACACTTTTTTTCCTGGGTCTGAGGAGGACGTATATTTGAATATGTATTTTTAAAATTGTGCGTCACCTAATAGAAGCCTACAAGTGAGTGATCATGGTAAGTGGCAACTTCTAAGAAATAGGAAGGGGCGGCGCAAATGAAGTGGCCTATACTGAAGAAAAGTGTAAATACGGCCCTGAATCTACCCACAGTTCTGAGGTGACCCGACAATTCGTCCTGCGACAATTCATCCGGCGACAGTTCATCCTGCAACAGTTCATTCGGCCGACAGTTCATCCTGCCGACAGTTCATCCTGCCGACAGTTCATCCCGCCGACAATTCATCCGGCGACAATTCATCCTGCCTGATCATTTAGAAGATTTTTATTAAGTAAGTATGCTGAAGGCATCTTGAGTGGAAATCCTCTGTAAAAATATTTTTACTAAATAGGTTAGGTTAGGTTTTTTTTTTTTTTTTCCTGAATGTTCTTTCTATTATTTACCTTACACTGCGGAGTAATTCAATTTGAAAAACAGAATTAAACCAAACGCTTGTACGCACCGAATGTAATCAGATTTATTTATTTTTTTGTGCAAATTTGTGCAACTTGACGTGGATCGAAAGGAAACATATTTATAATGAGTTTAGAATGAATTTAAATGCGAAGGAATTTAATTGTGATTGAAGCTAAACAACGGAATATTATTTTAAAATTTCTTACTTTTTGCTTTTCGGCTGGTGAAAGAACACTCGGTTAGGTTAGGTGAGGTTAGGTTAGGTTAGGTTAGGTTAGGTTAGGTTAGGTTAGGTTAGGTTAGGTTAGGTTAGGTTAGGTTAGGTTGGGTTAGGTTAGGTTAGGTTAGGTTAGGTTAGGTTAGGTTAGGTTAGGTTAGGTTAGGTTGTACGGCCGTATATCCTCTTTGCATACTTACTTGAAGAAAAAATCTTCTAAATGATCAGGCAGGATGAATTGTCGCCGGATGAATTGTCGGCGGGATGAACTGTCGGCAGGATGAACTGTCGCAGGATGAACTGTCGCCGGATGAATTGTCGCAGGATGAACTGTCATGGAACCAGTTCTGACGTGTACAGCGACGTGGAATACGTTGAATACTTTTATTCTTACGTTTGAACTGCAAAAGTGAAAACGCCTTACAGTGTACCTCATCTAACGGATATCGCTCTTCTTTGTCTTTTCATATCTTCAATGACTTTCAGGTCGTCAGTGATGATATGTCCCAGGTACATTACACTATGACTAACTTCCATTTTCCTTTCGTCTAGCCATACTGAGGGTGTTGGCAAGAGTTCGTTGCATTTTCCTGCTGCCATGTCTCTTACAGCTCTTTTTACCGTATGCGGAGTAATGCTAAGAGCTGTATTAGCAGGTAATAATAATAATCACCTTCGGTTTTCAAACTAAAATTTATATTCAGAGATTTTTGTGCTGCTTCTTTACCGCCATTGAAAAAAGAAGTTACGAAATTCATTGGCGATATTTTCCTTTCCTCTTACTCCATTAACCCATTCATGACGAACTATTTTTTTCTCGAATTTCGTGCTGAAATTTCACAGGGGGGTTGATTTTGAAGGTAGAAACCGGACATTTTTCTCAGAATTTAAAAAAAATGGTTTCTTCACCCCCCAGGAAGCTAGAGATGGGTGAGTTCCATATGGCACTTTCGGCAAATAACTAGTTGGAAATTTATTCCCTGAAGGCCCCACGAGGGAAGAAAGCTTCATCTCTCCTCTCCACTCCTAAGTTCCCAGAAGACTCCACAACTGATAGATCTCCTCTCTTTGGTTCCTTAAAGGCCTTACAAGGGAAGAGTCCACTCTTTGGTTCCCCGAGGACCCCAGGAGGGAAGAGGACTTCATCTTCACTCCTCCGTGGTTCCCTAAAGGCCCCACTAGGGAAGAGCTCAAAGAGGTGGCCTCATTTCTCCTCTTCACTCCTACGTGGTTTCCTGAAGGCCCCAAATGGGATCTCTCCACTTCACCCCTCCTTGGCTCCCCGAAGGCCCCACGCCGGAAGAGTGCACTTCCCCTCGGTTCCCTGAAGGACCCACAAGAGGAGAGGTCATGGAGTTGACCTCAGCTCTCTTCTCTACGGCTTCTCCTCCTAGTTTCTCCTGCAGGCCCCGTGAAAAAAGTCCAGAGAGGTGGCCTCAGCACTCCTAATTTTCCCAAAGGCCCCTAGTTTTTGAATGGTCTAATGAAATCTTTGAAAAATTACACTTTATGTATAGTGAGATCTGCCGAAAGATCCATATGGAACCAAATATCAAAACCTCTAATTCACAGTACTCATTTTAATATAATAAAGATTATTTTTCTAACAAAATGTTTGTAAATAGGCAGAGAATTTCATTCTCTACAAATCATATTCAGTTTTGGAGAAAAAAAAACAAATCTACTATATAAATTTAATGAATTACTTACTTCACTTGTTTTATAAATTTTCAAAAAATTGCACTTTTTTCTAACTCAATAAAGACACTTCTGTCCACGTCGGCACACACAAACGAATTGAACGCAACCAAGAAAAACGTGTTCATACACGCCTGTAGAGTCTACAGGTAGACTATATTAAACTGTATTTGGCACTGCTATTTCAACATATCGGCATGATGTGACTAAATGAATGCCAATACTTTTTCGAGTTCCGTATGGAACCTTCGTCATGAATGGTTTAACACAGAGAGGAGTTTTCAATTCTGAAGAGGTTTTCTTCCAAAATTTATGGAAATCTTTATTTACTAGTGTGGTGGCAATACCATCCATTCACTGTTGAATTTCTGTCTGTTGAAATTTTTTCAGAGATATTTCTTCCTGTCTTCGGCAACCGATCCTGAGCAACCATGTTTTTTTTTTTTTTTTTACAGTGTATACCGCACAAGAATCTTAACTGCTCCCGTCTGGAGCCAGTGAGACTATGGCATCCCCAATTGGGGTATGTTGTGAGGCTGAAGGTAGTGGGGAGGGGAAGGAGGTGGGGAAGAGGAAGGTTGGGAAGTACCTGGCTATTCAGATCTGGTCACTAAACACGGCTAAAGCCATTTTCAAGCAACGTTTCAATTCTGAATGGTGGTCTTACACCAGGGCGATACTAATAGTATCTTCCACTCTGGAACATGCCGCAAATATACTATATATTATTTTAAATGAATTAATTGTGAAATAACACAAATTAATCAAATAAAATTTATTTGCGCATGCCGGGTTCGAACCCGCGACCTCCGGAATGTGAGTCAAGAGTCTTAGCCACTGGACTACGGAGGTCGTCAAAATTCCAGTGTGATTCCATCCCGGAATGTTTCTATTTTTTCGATTCGTGTTTGTATTTTTTCGAACTGTGGTGGAGGCAGCACTGCGCAGTACTTCTACAACGTTTGCTTTCACAGGGAATTTATTTGATTTTCTTGTGATTTTGCCGTTAATGGGAGAAATCTTGAATTATGTTAAGAAATTTATTGTTGATTGTTTCGAATTTTAACATTAGATTTCGGATTCCATCTAGATCTAGAAGGATGAAAACATGTTATCATTACACGATTCCACAAAGGCTGGTAAGTTATATAAAAGGCACAAATTGAAGGTTGATATTTGTGATCAGACCACACTGTATCATATTGAACATCTCCCCTAGTTATAGTATTTTCCAGTGCTTTTGTGATGACACAGTGATCTAACCAACTTGTGGTGCTAAGGGCATCATTCACACATATCATTTTGTTTTCCTTCTAGATTTCTTTCTTTTCATCGTATCGTATCATTACGTGTATGAACCATCCATACTAAGCGCACCCTAATATCGAGGCACGGACGGGATCAGACATTCGGAGCTTTCACATCATTAATTTCTCTGAAAGATCCTAAATCGAATAATATGAGGCCTGCTCCAGCGATTTATCGGATTGTTTTTGCACGCGAGCTTCGGCACGTTTCTGCCTCCATTATCTGTTCCCATTTGTGCGCCGCTATGACGCTGATATGGTATTCCCTAGATAAGACCTGCGAACAATTTTACGATGTCGGTATCATTGACACATCTCCAGTTTGACGCTGACAAATGATGCAAAGATAATCATAATTAGTGCTTTTTTCCTTTTTTTGTTATTTATACTTCGTATGTGGATTAGATCTTTCTGTACTTTATGTCACCACGACTTGTTTACAGCAGAACAGATTTTCTAGCACATTACAAGTGACAAGTTCTTGAACGAAATTTATAGAGATGTATTTAATTACTCTTTATATAAAACTAGCTGACCCGGCGACCTTCGTACCGCCTCAGAATCAATAACTGTTCTGTTAACTTATTAGCTGAATTAAATTATTTTTTATTTTTTATTAAGTTAAATTACACAATGAAGCAATTATCAATGCGCAACTGTCCGTGTTTTGTTTTTGTCACTATCAGAGATGGCGTTGTGTACGGATTTATATTTTTTGTGATTTTCTTACTTTTCCACTTACTTACGGGAATTGCGTTTCATTTTCTTTATACATGTGATGGAGATTTATTATAATTATTGTATTTTTCCTTTGGAGGGGTGAAGACATGTGTTCACCCTTTGTTCCATTTTCGACTGTTGATATTTAGTGTGTAAGAAAGAGAGGCAGCATTATATATTTAAGAACAAAAGCAAAACAATCAGCGAATTGACATTTGACGTTTTTGAATTTTTGGAATTCATCACAATATTCCCGCAGCTCTTTCAAAAGATGAGAATTCGTTCCATAAGAAATGTATGAAGCAAAGAATTTTCTTCATAATTATTTTTTTCGTGAATTTTTCCGAGGTTTTAGTAGCTATTCTGCTATTCGGGGCGGAGACAAATCTAACAAATCAAAGATCATAAAAATCGGTCCAGCCGTTCTCGGGTTATAAATGGTGTAACTAACCCGACTTTGTTTTAAATATTAAGATTTTTTTCTGTACCTGTATATTGTTTTTCTTATTAGGTACCGGATTTATTTTGTTACATCCTATTTAGAATAATTCTACGCAAATTATTAATTAAATAAAAAAATTGCTGCAAGTACTCAACACATACATGTCTTTTGCAAACGTATATTTCAATGTACCTTCCTATTTCCAAAATACATTGTTGGTTTATGCAAAGGTATATTTTAATGAACCTTCTTATTTCCAAAATACATTTTCGATTTAAGCTAAAGCACATTTCAATAATAATATTCCAAAATATATTTTGGTTGTATGTGGGTTTTAGTGTTTTACCGGCACATCACTTTCAATTTGAATTAATTGTTTCACAGAATAAATTTTTCCTTTGATTTTCTATTTACGGCGGCGAGTGTTTGCGAAAACGAACTAATGTATCTTTTCCCATTGATGTTTAAAGCAAAATTCCATGAAAAAGCAAATAAGTGTTTTAGTGTTCTTTGAGAACCATACCATTTTCTTAGGTTTTGTTGTTGTTGTACAAACAAAACGTCTTTGTAGATTTATCGATTTTGGGTTTGGATCTTTTTAACAATATTGGTTATTATTCGACTTTCGCGAGCATTTACCAATTTTCTCGACTGAAGTCGGAACAAATCAACTTGCCCAGCCTAGCGGTTCCGTATTCTTTGTGAGATCGTTATTGGATAACGGACGTTATCTTCTGTCAGATTTGTGTGATTTTTACGTCACATATTTTAGTTTAGATCGATTTAAACATGAATTCCTGCAAGTACGCATAATTATTTACTCATTTAATGTACGTTGTACATAGAAAACGCAAATAACAGTCATAAAAATCACACTAATCTGACAGGAGATTACGTCCGTTATCCAATAACGATCTCACAAAAAATACGGAATCGCTAGGCAGGCTGTTTTGATTCTAACTTGGGGTAAACGGTTTTTAAATTTTCATTTTATGATCAAAATTGTTTATTTGAACAAAATTCCGCCAACAATACCTGTATTTATAACACAGTTTTTTTAAAAGATAATTATTTTAAATGTAATTTTCAAAATTTGATGTGATTAGTCGAGAATTCAGACTGTTCCCATTTTTATTTCTATTTTTCTTCAAAATATATATATATATATATGTAGGAATGTAGGTATACATATATATATATTTTTCTCTCTTAATTTTGTCACCTAATTTTATTTATCTTTTAATTTATACATATATTTGTATAGAATACATGAGTTCTTAACACTAAATCTTTATTATGAGTTTCTGTATTTCAAAATTTTTATTTGAATTTTTATTTCTATTTTTCTTTAAAATATAATTTTTTTTCTTTATTTTTCACTTTTACGTATTTCTTATTTTTTATGTATTGTTTAGTATGTTTATTATCTGTTTCAACAGCATAGTATTTTTTAAATCCTATTTAAAATATTAATTTTTTTTAATACCACAACACGGGGATTAGCCTAGTGTGATAGCCAAAAAAACCCAAAAATCTGTAACCAATAAAATATTATGAAATAAAAATAAATAAATAAATGTACTATGTTTAGACGACCCACGACGTGAAAAAATTGGTTCAATTTTTTTACCTTCAAACTTCCAACGCTCTAACGCC
Source organism: Limnephilus marmoratus (assembly GCA_917880885.1). Classification (NCBI taxonomy): domain Eukaryota; kingdom Metazoa; phylum Arthropoda; class Insecta; order Trichoptera; family Limnephilidae; genus Limnephilus; species Limnephilus marmoratus. The sequence goes on along the minus strand of OU862924.1, from coordinate 26,932,844 downwards.
GAACGACCGGAAACTGACAAATCACTACACTCGCGTGTTAAAATACGAGGTACTCTCCTATGACCGTTCCGTGATTTTGATGAAATTAAAAGTAATTAATTAAATCAGTTTTGTAAAAGGAATAAGTAATTTATCCAACCTACGTTTATGAAAATTTAAAATTTCAATACATCTACGCAATAGATTAGGTGCTCTATTGTATATATGCCCGAGGGAATGATGAATTTTCCACAAATGCTACTTTATGGAAAATTCCCTCTTCAGACCACAACTTTTGATACGTATCCAAAAAATCAGTGGGTTGGGCGCCATAGAGCCCGGGATTTAGACTATGAAAGATCTAAAGACTTTTTTCCAACATCGATTAATCTGTCGATGTATTAAGCCACGTTTAAAGTTTATCCTACCGATATTGCTACATAATGCCCTGCAACGGTAAACCTTGTACGTTCTTTTTCAATGGATAGACCGTGTCAACTTTTGGTTTGTATATAGTATCAATCATTGATTTTGGCAGCCGTGAGTAAAGAATTATGATTATTGAATTTTTATGTCAGGTGGGAGACTTGATTTAACTCGTAAAAAGTATCGCTATGGCAATGAACAATACACATTTCTTTTTATTGAGTTCAATCGAATAACCTTTTGTTGTTTTATTTTACAGAGTTGATTTTTTGATATCGTGGGTTTCCTCGGCTAGTAATCAACATCGAGATATCATGTAATCGAAAAATGTTTCATGCTTAATAAAATGTCATAACCATTATGCTTTATCTAAAAAAATCATCCGATTGCTTTAGTATAAATTGAGGGCTATAATAGCAAATTTAAAATTCCGAAAGTATACTATTGAATAATTACTTTGAAGTTAATGGGCCGTATTCATAAAACTGAAGGATATCGGTATAGGTAGTATAAGTTGAAGAAAAAGGTAGGAGTATAAGCATTTCCTTTTTTTCGTATTCATAATGATTACCTTATACTTGCAAGAATGTCCTCGAAGAATAAGTAAAAGGTTGTTGGCTTGTTTCAAACTGTTTCCATGGTTTGTTTATTTACGGTTTTTCTAATATTTTTCTTTCTTATCGGTGGTGTTATTTGAGTACAGTACTTAAGAGCGCTGCCGGTCGCTGCGAACATTTATGAATAGGTATTTTAAAAAATCTCTTTTATTTCACTCTCTGACAGTAGTCAGAATCGCGCTATAGATGTGTGAGTGAATGCAGGCCTTGTGTGTGTGGGCTACGCGCTTCACCCGTGTCGAATTATTATTTCTGCCGACCACGCATGTTCCAATCTGCAAATGTGTAGAGACAAGACCGCTCGCAGGGGCGTCCTATTGTAAGCGTCCTATGAATATGCTATTATAGCTACTTATCGTTGTTGCGCGCACAAAATATCCTGTGGGTATTTTAGAATATTAGGATACATAATAAAAAAAAAACGAAAAAAAAAATTGGGGACCCATATTTTTATTTATTTTCATTAATTGTAGAGTTATTTTTGATACCATGTTTGGGTGAAAACAAGTGGGCTTAATATACATTTTTTTATTAAAACCGACAATTTTTTCTTAAATTTTGCATTCAGGATTTTTGTGCGCACTTTTTATGCACATATGATATTTTGTGTAGCAAACGTAGGAAAGGCAACTTGACCTTTCTCATAGGACCCATATCCCTCAGGCCTCGGGCATATTTTTTCATAAGGTCGAAATATTTCCGCTTTGCAATAAAATCCAAATAAATGGAATATTTCTGATAGTATCCGAAAACTAAAAATTGTTTTTGAAAGGCGATGAAATACGCTTTTAAATTTTGAAATCCGAAATAAACCTTTGCTTTTCGAATATAAAAATTTTGAACGCACACATAATTTTTTTTAAAATGACTCATCTTACGTTTTTTCTAACTAAAATTACTGATAACGAAAAAAATAAAAACACGTACATATTTATTACACACATGTACAGGGCCGGATCTACGAAATCTAGCGCCCTGTGCAGTAGGTACCGATGGCGCCCCCCCCCCCCCCTACATTTTTATTTTATTTAAAAATTCGTTTACCCCAATTTTTTTTTTTTTTATTTAATTTTTTTTTTTTACACTAATTTATCAAATAAAATCAAGACATATAAAGGGTGTAACCCTATCTAAAGTTTTCGAATAAATAAGCCACGATCTATGTAATTCTTCTCCATTAGGCAGTTTCTTGTAATAATACTGGTAAATTTATACAAAGCCGGGACCAGCTCATTTTGGACAAAAATAAATAAATATATACCCCAGTAGATAGGTAATAATTAGATGTAATTAATTCCGTGAGCGGAAATTGAAAATAATGTATATTATCGTCAGTTTCTTAAATTTAAAAATACGAAAATATCATTTTTCAATGACCTCCATGTTGTTATCTTTACTTTAAAAAACAGCCTACGTTTTTAAATGGTTTGTCTGGCTACGCAGGGTTTGTATAGCGGGCTTGTGAATATTATCTTAACTTTAAAAAACAGCCTACGTTTTTAAATAGTTTGTCTGGCTACGCAGGGTTTGTCTAGCGGGCTTGTGTGACAGATCGGCCGCGCCATGTCAGTTTCGAAGACGCGAAGTGAATTTTGATTTTACGCAATTGAAATTTAAAATGCATCATTTTCCGCCTCCCCCAATGCAAAAAGTTTCCGAAATACGTAATTCTAACAATTATTCAACTTCTGCAAAGTGTTTTTTCGTGAAAAAGTGCATATTACCGCTTTTGCACTTTGAAAAATGACATTTTCGTATTTTTAAATTTAAGAAATTAACGATAGCGTACATTTTTTTCAATTTCCGCTCACGGAATTAATTACATCTAATTATTACCTATCTACTGGCGTAAAAATTTATTTTTTTAATGTAAAATGAGCTGGTCCCGGTTTTGTATAAAATTAATAAAAAATCTAATATAACCTCAAATTTGTACCTTGCATTTCCATTTCCCCTGTGTTCTGTGTTGAGCGAACAAACACGAACGTATCTATGGTATCAACGGCTCACGAAAGATGCTTACACTGATTATTACTGACTGTAAAATAACAAATCTAATAGAAATTAATTATAGGTACATTTAACGAACTTCAACTGTCAAATCAATGATGAAACTGTTAAACAAGTTGCAACCTTGCAAACCGTGCGATGTTTATGCTAATGAAATTTTGAATTTAATGAAGATTTCATAAGAAAATGGTCTTTAAGTCCCTTCTCCTAGAGATTTAAATCGTACAAAAGCATTTTGAAAGGCGCCGTCTGTTTGTTTGTTCTCTTGAATAAAAGTACGGCGCTGTGATTGGTTAATGAATTTGGATCGCACTCATCCGTCGTAAAAGACGGTAAAAGATATATGGAAAAATAGATCTTACGTTTAAACTAAATATATGGAATTTGTAAAAAAATTCTGTAACTGACTATAAATTCGTAAATCGTTGAATTTCGTTGAATTCAAACCAGATGCGTGCGCAGTCTGTATCTTTGGAAAGTGTTGCTAGAGCGTAATAATTATTTCGTACTACGGGTAATTTTTAAACGATTCAGGGAATATTATAACAAATTTTTAATACAATATTTATTTTCTCACGGCGCCCCTTCGGAGTTGGCGCCAGGTTTTTTGCACGTTTTTGAACGTATGGCAGATCCGGCGCTGCACATGTATTGTTAACATTTCCGTCACCTCACTTTTTTATTGTTTCATGTAAAAATAATTAATAGATACAAAATTCCATAAGTTTCATAAACTTTGGTTTTATAAAGGTGTACAATTCCATTATTTTGTGGTTAACTTTTGAATTTGAATATAAAGTTTGATATTTTCTCTTTCTCTTTCGAACACCGTTTAAAACTTATTTCTCAACATAATAGTAAGGGAGACACAAGATCGATATGAGTTGTTCCCAAAGCTAACAAATAGCCGAGGGGGGGGGGGGGGTTAAATTTGGATTTGTGACCAAAACACCCAAATAAATTGAAAATGTATTTTTTTAGCAAAAGGTAGAGAAAATATCTTGTGCTGATAAATATGTTTTATTTTATTTATTTTTGTTTCAAATTACGAAATATTGGTCTTAAAAAAATGAATTTCGTATGATTTTGGATGCAACTTAATTTTTTGGTAATTTTTTGACAGTTAAATAGAAATATTAAAAAAATATTTTTGCTTTACCTACTGAGTTAATATTGAAGAAAATATATATATTTTAATATTTAATATAGATGTATAATTGTACAGTGGAGTTATATAAATTACATATGGTGTACATATGTACATAGGATACGGTTACATACTAAAATATTGTGCACTTGGGAGAAATTCGAAAAATCTAAATAAAATAGAGGTGAATATAGATTAATAATAAATAGAAAGAATGAGAAAAACAGGTAATTATTTAGTTAATTATTCCTGATGAAGTTTGAGTTTCAGTTTATTGATGTCTTTGGTTTTTTTTTATTTCAATGGGAAGGTTGTTGAAAAACTTTATTCCTAAATAGATGTAATTGTTTTGCATTAGTTTGGTATTAAATTTTGGTATTTTGATGTTATCTTCATATCTTTTTGATTTTAGTTTAAAATTTTTTGATGATATTATCTTTGTAAATTTGGGTAATTGCATTTTTCTTGAAGATATTCTCTACTCGAGGCACCGTGAAATCTGCGAAAAGCGTTTCTGTTGGATAAGTGGAGGGTTTCTTTAGGATTACTTTAATGATTAGTTTCTGGATTACTTTGATCGGGGTTAGAATATTGTTGTATGACCCCCCCCCCCCCATGCAATAATTCCATATTGAATTAATGACTGGATTAGTGCATAGTATACTCTTTTTAGATTGTTGAGATTATTATTATTTTTTTATATGAGCTCCACACAGGAGGCCCTGAGGAAAATAATTTCTCTGAGGGCCTAGGTCATCTTTGGGGATGCTGTGTGTATATTATTAAAAAAACATTTCTTTGGGTAATTTTAATTTATGTGCGACAAATTTGAGTTAAAAAAATAATACGAATTCTTGCACACAAAAAGACTTTTTTTCTCATTTTAATTTTATAGTTTTATATTTTTTTTATATTTCTGTAGTATATAGGGATTTAATTTTATAATTTTATATTTTTTTATATTTCTGTAGTATATGTAGTATATTTTTTTAAATAATTACCATTAATTACAAGTAATGGTCAGAGTTGCCTCTAAAATGATTAAAAAGATGAATTTTTGAAAAATGGGATATATCTGTCAGATTATTTAGGAAACCGTGGTGAATCAAATGGTGTAAACAAAAAAAAATTTGGTCGAAAACCTCACATGGGATATTTTGTGAATGCAACGACGATATTTTCTCAAGAGTTTTGAGAATAAATATATATATATATATATATTTTATACGTTATTAATTTATCAAAAAAAACATTCTTGCATCTATTTATTATATACTTGATGTGGAAAATAACATAGTTACTATATTAAGCCAAATAATGTATATGCGGATATACAATTGGATATATGCATAATAATAATTATACCATAATAAAAAGTCATACAGCTTCATATGTGCTAGAGCTACAAAACTACACTACTTGGATGTTTTTGACCACAAATGTTTAAAAAACTGGCGTAAAAGTACTAATGACGTGTAAGCCCATATAAGGGTTCTCGAGAAACACAGAAATGCATTGATTGAAATTGCACAAACGAATTGGTTATGGCGACCCAGCTTGAAATGCTGCAAATGGGTCCAATCTTTGTGGCGTCATTTTTAGTAAAATGAGAACAAATAACTTTGTAAAAACAGCTTTATGTAATCAATATTATCAACATATTTCGAAAACAGAGTATTCTCTTCGTCAGGATAAGATTAATATTAAAAGACAAACAAGTATAGGCATATGAGAATTATAGACAAAATATTAAAGGGAGAGGTGATTAATTACTTAAAAATATCACAAAATGCAATTATACATATAAAATGAAATATAAAAATTATTTTTAAGTTAAATACCCTTATAGTATAGCAAAGTCATTGGAGAAGCTGTGTAGAGGATATTTTTAATGAAAGGAAGGAGAGGAATTTCTGGGTAGGTAAAAGTATGAAATGATGGTGGAGAGAGTCCGGCTGTAGAGATCAAAAGATCTCCCACTTCCAGTTTCTCCCAATCCGGCCCGCCACGCAGTAAGTGGACAAAATCATCCGCCACAAAAACCCATGCAGACCTTACCCGTGAACCCGGGAACCCATGCTCAGTCACCAAACATAGCGGACCACTTGAGGTGACCAAGTGGCGAGGGTGTTGGTATCCAATAAATGGTTCCCGGGGCGATGGTACCTATAACGCCTCCCAAATTAAAAATTTATTATAGTACTTGACATAAACAATTTTAATTTTGCACAATTTTAGTATGAAAGCTCGGTCAGTATTGGTATACCGCGATGAGTCACTGAACAGAAAAAAAAACGAATAAAAAATATCGATTACTCGGGCAAGGACAACACTAGTCTACCGATAAAATTCGTTACATCACTACTTCGCTTTATATGTATTTGTCAACACCCTCGTTCCCCGGCCCCCCCAGGAGAACTGAGCGAAAGGGACACCTGCACGTCGGGCCGAAAATACCTAAATAAAATCTTCGAAATCGATGTTTTGTATTCCCCATTTTTCTTCTCCAAAACTGGACCGATTTTAAATTTTTTTTTCACTAACTGTATTAAAAGAAAATATTCTATGTCGGTACGTTTTGCTTTTTTTCAAAATACATTGTTTAGTTTGTATACTGAACGTTTTTTGACGGCGTTTAAATTAGGCAATTTTATTCATTTTTGGAAGGTCCTAACTTCTATAAGAAGTAAATTATCAAAAAAAGCAAAACGTACCGACACGCTAGTGGTCGATATCTATATTATGTAAAAAAAATTTTGCTCTAGGGTCAAAATCCAGAGAGATAAACGGGGAATACGTTTGTATGGAAAAACGCAGCTAGTATTTCCTCTTAAGAGGGCATTACCAGAGAAAGCCGGAAATACGTCATTTTCAAAAAAGTTTTTAGACGTATTGACTCTTTTCCACAAAAAATTATAAATGGATTTCGAAAGATTGTTCTTTTATCTAGCATAGTTATGTAATAAATTTTTAGAATTTTTTTTAATTTTTAGTATAATAAGGTTATTCCATAGGTCGTTGGCAGATTTGTTAAATTTTCAAAAAAGTTTTTGTATTATACCACACCCATTTCAAATAATGTAATCATGCAGTAAAATAAATCAATACATTATCTAGCAAAGTTATGTATTAGAATTTTAATTTTAGTTTCAATAAAATCATTAAAAAATATGTACGTACATGTGTTTCTTGACGAAAATTGGTCCATTTGTGTATTTATTTGCGCACTTACAAACTAATATATTTCAGATTTTTTAAACATTCTTATTAAATTTAGACATTATTGAAAAATGATAAATACTTATAATCAAAAAATAACTACAAAAAGTACACTATTTTAATAGTTTTATCATCACGCCTTTTAGCATTTTTGGATGAAGGTATAAATTAAAGCTTATTTGGATTGAAATAAATTCGATATTGAGTTATAATTTAAAAAAGCTGGTACGGAGAATAATCAATCTTTCTCATTGTAACCGCCCTGCACGATCGGAAGAACAACTTTCGACGAAATGTGGATTTTCGTCCGCTGGCTGGTTAAACGCTCTTAAATCAGAGAAGATATATTCGTCAAGCGGCGATAGTGAAAGTACAGAAAAAGATAATACTAAAACCGAACTGCGGTTCATAGCAGATGAAATTACCAATGCCAATTTTGGAAAAATTCTTTGTAATCACGAACTGGTGTTGATAAACGCTGCTTATAGTGTTTAATCTCTCTCAGTTCCACAACATCTGCCATCGCTACAACTGATCACTATACGACTGAGTCTGCTACTGACCACACTCGAAATTATTGAAGGATATCCTTTTTATTTAGAATATAAGGTAACGTTTATGAATAACCAAATACTTTTTGTGAAGAATATGCTCGTACTCTATACGTATAAGGTTTTACTCTTAATATTATTAATGCGAGCTGAAGGATTTCCTTTATATTCTGCAAGAATAAGCATAACCTTTTTTTATGAATACGGCCCAATATCACGGTGTCCGGAAACTCGTAGTACAAGCGGAATACTACTGAATCTACATCACATTTGGAGTTGATTTTTTGGTATAATTTTTATTTTTATTATGTTTTGGAGGTTTCTGTGGCAAAATTTGTATTGATTGAATAATTTGAGGTTTCGTTTTCGACTAAATCGAGTTGGAATTTTTTGGTGGATGGGGGGGTTAATAGCAGCTGTTTGGTCCCCATTAAGGTTTTTTTATACCATTTAATTGTCGAAAAAGGGAAAACAATCAGCGTGTGCATTTCACACACGCTAGAAGTTATACCTTCAGAAAACTAAAGTAGACAAGAATGGGGAGGCTACAAAGCACTGCACAAAGAACAGACCAATAGGCTACGAAACACCGCACAAATAGGACACCGATTATATTATCTCATTCTTTATCTCAGACTAAATCCTATAGATTTATGTGTTTGTCTTTTTTTAGTGTCGCTATTTTTCGTTTCATCGAGTTACAAATCACAGCGGTGCTAAAGAAGTTTTTTATTTAAAAAAAAAATCGAATTGTTCAGATCGAAATTAAGTTTTTTTGAGCACTCTATCCGATGTAGTTTAGTTAAGATACATCAGTTTCCCACTTCTACTACAAACTGTACACATTTGACATTTGTCACATGATAATCGTTCTTGAGTTCACCAGCTCGTATGTGGAACGATTTGGCCCCTATGATTCCCCTCCCCTATGACCAGGTTACCTCTTCCTTTCCACAAAAAGACACTCCACACAGCATCTAAAAATATTATGTAACAATAAAGTATTTGAAAGTCCGCCATGGGCAGAAACTTACGCAACTTATCATCCTCCTTTTCCGAAAACGATGGCATTATTTTCTGTAACTGAAATATAATATTACGAAAAGAAGATACACCCTGGCGGCCAAAATTCTCAAAGTCGTAAGAAAATAAATTATCCTTGCGGACGGAAGCGTCGACATTGTTTCTGGGAAAATAATTTCGGGAATAATATTTCTAAGGAAGCGGCTATGAACAGTGGCGTAGCTAGGCGTGGGCGAAGCGGCCCCTCGCCCACGGCCTCGCACATAAAGGGGCCTCGCGTGAGCGATGCCCCTTTATGATCTCATCATCTTTATGTGCAAAATTTTATTATCAATATCGATCATCGGAAATTTTCGGTATCGATCTTTGCGTTCCCATCCCTAGACTCAGATTTTGACAGATCCTCTACTTTCGTTCGATACGACCCGACCCGGCAGGCGTCATAGTAGTGTGCATTGCGTCGACTGATTACATTGATCGTGGGCACTGTACAGTTTTAATTAAACAAAACATTAAAGTTATCACTTATCACTAAGTGTATAATTTAACTTAACAATTAAATAGTGAGTGACAGGTGACAGTGAATTGTGGCTGAATCATACGAGTAATTAAATTAGTAGGTAAGTATATACATAATAAAATTCACATAACCTTAGTCTACTCGATGTTATTTCTCGTCAATTTCATCATGGAACCAACTGGGTAGTAATATTATAGTACCTAGTGTTAGTGGCGGCGTAAGGGGGGGGCGGAGGGGGCGGTCCGCCCCGGGTACCAAGCACCGAGGGGTGACAACGACAACTCACTCGTACAGCCAAAGAATTCGCACAAAATCTCCTTATAAAATAAAGACATATCAAAAAATAACTACCTACTCTTGTACCTAGCTACCTGCATAGATACATATTTTAAAACGCATCGCAACTATATTTTCATTTTTTTTTCGAATACAATTTCTAATTCCTTATAAGAATGAATTCATGTTGCATTCAAGGAACAATGAATCTCGACTCAATCAATCTCGACTTTCAAGGAACAATCCAATAGTCCCAATAAAAATCACGACGTCCCTCGGCCAACGGCAATTTTCGTACTTAGGACCTAAATTATTTAATATCATTCCTAATGATTGGAAAACTAAAAGTGCAAATGTTTTGCGCAAATTGATCAACGACTGGCTCCTTGATTTAGGGAGGATCAAAAGCGAAGATATGTTGACCAATAGTTAGTCTCATCATATAAAATAAAACAAAATTAAAAATATATAAGAAAATAAAAAAAAACAAAATAAAAAAAAACACTCACTCATAGTTCCATTCATTACAAAAACACGTACTTATCATTGCAGAACACAATTGTCTATTCTTTTATCAATACCCTTCCCATTTTTTCTACATTCAATTCCTGCGGGGATCTTTCTTTTTATTATACAAAATTACGTAAATTATAATTTATACATAATACGTACAAAATTATACAAAATTACGTACTATACGTAATATTACAAAAACACGTACTTATCACTTCAGAACATAATTGTCTACTATTTTATCAATACCCTTCCCATTGCTCTACATTCCTCTCCTGCGGTGATCTTTCTTTTTATTATTACCATCTGGATTTTATTTACTTTACCGGTTTTATTTTATATTAAGTGCTCTAAGGGAAAATATCTTAGTAGGATGAAAAAATGAAGCAAGGAAAGGGAAATAAATACAATTGGTTATCAACCACTTTCTCATGTCACTATTTATACATTAACTTAAGACATATTTATATACAAATTGTTTTTATTCATTTGCTGCATCCTTTTCGAGTCACATTCTTTTTGAGTTTCTTTACCCGCTCGTAAAGTTGAGGGATACGTCACTCACGTTAATTATAATTATTTTTTGTAATCATGTTTAAACATCCACTTTAATTATATTATGGATTTTGTCTTCACACTTGAAGCTGGTCTCGATTCTCAATTTTTGCAAGCGATTCACATGTCCAAACATTTATCTATTGTTAAACAAGCATTCGATACTAAATCTGTACTTTAAGACATTGTTTTTTTCTCTTCGCTTATTCTTTTTTTTATGAGTTCAAAATTGTAGTTATTAACTAAAGCTTCTACGAGGAATTTAATCGTAACACTTGTTTCATTCAATAAATAATATGTTTATATAATTTATCAATGTAATATGAAATTATGATATGAACTAAATTTGTCAATTTGACTGGCCTAAAACAGGATCCATTCCTAGTTGGCTAGTCAAAGTTTCCACATATGTTTCACTGTATAATTTTATGCGAAATAAATATTATTATTATTATTATTATTCATTCCTTAAGATGACATAGTCTCCGGGGAAAATTATTTTCCTCAGGTCCTCCTGAGTTTTTTTTTACATGAGCTCCACACATGAGGCCCTGAGGAAAATAATTTCCCTCAGGGCCTATGTCATCTTTGGGGATGCTGTGTGGAGGGTTTTTTTTATAAGGAAAGCGAGGAGAGGAGAGTTCTGGGAAGGAAAAGGGTTGAAGGGGTGGGTAGGAATTTGGGGTTCAGTGTGTCGTGGTCATCCGCCTCCAAGACCTAGTCAAACCTCACCCCATCAACCCGGGCACCCCTGCTAAATCACAAAAAGTAGAGAACCACTTGGGGTGACCTATGGCAGAGGTGTCGGTTATCTAATAAAGGTTCCCGGGCAGCGGTACCCATTCCCGCCTCCCAAATTGTCTGATCTTATACCGCGCTTACCTAACATCGAGCGCGGTGTGAATGAAAATGTCAATGAAAAATGTAGGCGTGACCTTTAAACGACTATCAGAGATAATATGGAGTGCTCATCACGACGCTGTTATATCAATGAATAATAATTTTGAGTTGGTTGTATCAACACTCGAAGAGATGTGTACTTAATCCCAGCATAGAAAAGAAAGCGTCGAAGCAAGAGAAGCAGCATCAACACTCATACCAACTTTGTGTGACTTCAGTTTTCTATGCTATATTTTGGTGTGAAGTCCTAGAAGAAGCTAATCAGACAAAAAAGTATATAATATATAAAAATCTGGACTAACATTGGAAAAGTAAAAAATAAAGCTCTTAAGCATAAAAATTAAAGCTCTTAAAAATTTTCTTCAAATTCAACGCAATCAGATAGTGGAAAAGGCTACGCAATAAAAAAATGTGAGGAAGACATTCCGAATGAAGGAAAGGGAGAAAGGAGGAGATTTCTAAAACGTATGCCTGCTGAAATGGCCCGAGATGTTGGACTTACATTATCAGAGGAGCTGCAGAAAGCAATGTTAGAATGTCGCGATAGATTTTACGAAGAATTAAACCGTCGTTACAGGGCAACGGATTTTATGCTGGTTAAATTTAGTGTTTTTTTTTTTACATGAATACCGCACAAGTGTCCCAACTGCTCCCGTCTGGAGCCAGTGGGACTATGGCATCCCCAATTGGGGTAAGTTGTGAGGCTGAAGGTAGTGAAAAGGGGAAGGAGATAGGGAAGAGGAAGGTGGGGAAGTACCTGGCTATTCAGATCTGGTCACCAAACACGGCTAAAGCCATTTCAAGCAACGTTTCAATTCTGAATGGTGGTCTTACACCAGGGCGATACTCAGAGTATCTTCCACTCTAGTGTTCAAGTTCGAGTGCTAGTCAAGAGCCTTACTGCTGGACTATGCCGGCCGTCGTTCAGCCTAAAACGTTGGTAACATCACCAGAAGAAGTGGAATGGTTCCAAATCTGTTAAAAATTTACGATGAATTTTCTGCAAAGGACATCGTGTTGGAGATTTTACGGTTGAGCCGGCAATTGGAAGCCGCCAACATTTCTGCCCAAGAAGCAGTTCAATGGACTACATTGAAGCTTCTCAGATTCATCGTAAAATGGGGCTATTTTGAGTCTGTTCCAAGTTTAGCGCTATGTCTTAAGCCTCGATTACATTAAGCAAGTTTACTGAGAGACAGGTAATAAATTAGGATAATGTGATCGAATATATTAGTAAAATTAAGTCTCGTAAGCATGTTTAGTATTTGGTGTTTTATTTTAAGTAGGGGTGCTCAATACAAAACCGCCCCGGGTGCCAATCTGCCCTACGCCGCCACTGCCTAGTGTCTACTTCTACTTTTGAATTGGGCTAATTTTGAACACTTTTATTTTACGTTCCTTGAAAGATAAAATAAATTAACATCACGGATGCGAATGCGGAAACGAATTAGCCTCGCGTGAATCTAAAAAATGTGACGTCATCATTCTTGTGGGGACCATCGTCGAGCTCTCATCGGTACATTTTACGAAATAACTCTGCAAAAATGGTGACTTGTGCTATGAAAACGTGTAAAAATATTTTTTTTTTATTTTATTTTTTTTTAATTATTTATTGAAACATTTATTCAAATTACAATTTTACAACAAATACATACAAATACTCTCATCGGTACATTTTACGAAATAACTCTGCAAAAATGGTAACTTGTGCTATGAAAACGTGTAAAAATAGAAGTGAAAAAGATAATAAACCTAATTGTCGTATTACATTCCACATATAAGCATTATTTTACTCTATTTTAAATTTATTCAGATAAAAGGAACATAATTTGACAAGACACGGCGGGCGGTGGCGGGCGGCGGGCGCACTACTGTCGAATCGCGGCGACGCGAAACACAAAGCCGCTGTTTACTGGGCTAAGTAAATTATGAAACATTTGTAAAAGTGTCTTAGCTAAATACGGAAACAAAATATTAAACTAATGAAAAAAATGCGCTCTTACTTTGCCGTGTTTGCAGTTCGCAAATTTGTTTATTAAGCTGTGAGCAATTCGCGCTCCCATGTAAAAAGGTATATTCATTCAAAAGCAGAGTCTACTTTTAAGAACTAAATCGTGATATTATAATGCGAGATGCCTATATACTGTCAGATAGAGTTATTGACGAATCACATATCACCAAAGTTGTATTCCCGCTCTGCGTCCCGCTGCAGTTGGATTCTACCCCTCACCTTTCTGTTCTGGTCTAGTAAATATTCATATGTCTATGATTAACATATTTTTTTAAAATTTATTTTGGGAAATCACTTTTTTTTGTTATTCACTGGCATTGCACGACCTCCGTAGTCCAGTGGCTAAGACTCTTGACTCACATTCCGGAGGTCGCGGGTTCGAACCCGGCATGCGCAAATAAATTTTATTTGATTAATTTGTGTTATTTCACAATTAATTCATTTAAAATAATATATAGTATATTTGCGGCATGTTCCAGAGTGGAAGATACTATTAGTATCGCCCTGGTGTAAGACCACCATTCAGAATTGAAACGTTGCTTGAAAATGGCTTTAGCCGTGTTTAGTGACCAGATCTGAATAGCCAGGTACTTCCCAACCTTCCTCTTCCCCACCTCCTTCCCCTCCCCACTACCTTCAGCCTCACAACATACCCCAATTGGGGATGCCATAGTCTCACTGGCCCCAGACGGGAGCAGTTAAGATTCTTGTGCGGTATACACTGTAAAAAAAAAAAAAAATTGTTAAGATTTTAAAACTCCTATAACATTAATTTTTTTCACGGATTATTAAAATTTCACGCTTATAAGTTTATAACTTTATTACATATCTAATGATCTTATTTAATCAGATTTTATGTTTTTATATGCCCAATTATTTAATCTAACCCACATATTTAGGTATTCCACCATCGTACAGTTTACGATAGTTTATTTATAGTAGACAACTCCATTATGGGAGAAGTATGTGCCTGCGCAATATCTACGAAGCATAAATTTTCTATCGTTACAAAAGATTGACATTCTCATCTCAACTCACAATTTCAAAAAGTTTTTTTTTTTTGAAAAAAATACTGCCATGTTATTCTTATATTTAGGTACGTAAATTACAAAATGATTTACAGATATCATGTCCGGCCCGAGCAGAGATAGAGATGCACATCGGAAATGGGAATCTGGAACATCGAAGCGAAAAAGAAAAGCTGAGATGGCAGTAACTAATGCAGCTCTTAGTGCTAGCATGCAGAAATTTTTGAATCAAAAGAAAATTCTTTCGACCTCTGAAACTGGAGTATCGGGAATAATAACTGATTGTCAACAGAATGAAGAGAAGTCTTCGCCAGAAGAAGTTCTACAAAGCAGGGTCGTATTTACACTTTTCATTAGTATAGGCCACTTCATTTGCGCCGCCCCCCTCCTCCTTCTTAGAAGTTGCCACCTATCATAATCATTCATTGTATGTAGGCTACATGCAGCTGGTGACACACAATTTTAAAAATAAATATTCAAAAATAGGTTAAGTAGGTAAAAATTAACCAATGAATTATTCACAAAGTAAAAGTAACATAAAACAAGAATTACAATTTTTTACGGGATTTTTTATTTGACTAAATCATCTATAAAAGACTCATAATTATATCAATATCTTTATTTTTACTATTTTCTTATGGCAAAATCAAATCAAATAAAGAATGGATACCAAAACTAAACAAAAAGGGGACTACTTCTTCAAATAGAAAAAACATAAATGAAATAGCCACAAAATTTTACCAGGACCTCTACTCGAGCCCAGACGACAAACAAAAACACGATCCGAGGACAGACGTCAATAAAGAGCTGGAAAATGTTATGACTGAACCAAAAATACTTTCCAGAGAAGTAGAAAAAGCCATATATAGTCAGAAGTTGGAAAAAGCTCCAGGTCCAGACAAAGTGACAAACGAACTTCTTAAAGGCACCTTGGAAGAACTACTACCAATACTCACTTCAATTTTCAATGAAATACTAATAACTGGTCTTATCCCTACACAGTGGAAAACATCAAACATTATTCTTATATTTAAGAAAGGACAAAAGGAAGATATAGGGAACTACAGACCTATAAGTTTGATGTCAAATATCTACAAAGTATTTTCCAAAGTTATCCTGGAAAGAATAAGTAAAAAGTTAGACGAAAACCAGCCACGGGAGCAAGCCGGCTTTAGACAAAAATACTCTACCCTGGACCACATACACACAGTGAAACAAATAGTAGAAAAATATAAAGAGTATAATAAGAAACTATACATGGCATTCATCGATTACTCTAAAGCTTTCGACAGCATAAGACATACAGCTATATGGGATAGCCTCAAACAGCAGGGGATACCTTTAAACTACATCAATATTATAAAGAACATATACTCGAATTGCGAAGCGAGGATCCAACTAGAAACCTTGGGAAAAAAGTTCAAAATCGAGAGAGGAGTAAGACAGGGAGACCCTCTATCACCAAAATTGTTCTCGGCTGCTCTAGAAAGTATCTTCCGCAAACTCGATTGGAAAAAATATGGTATCAACGTGCAAGGTGTAAAACTGAACCACCTAAGATTTGCAGACGATATAGTACTATTCGAGGAAAACCCAACGCATCTAAAGAAAATGATAGAATCACTAAATGACGAAAGCGTGAAAGTCGGCCTATGCATGAACAAAGACAAAACAAAATTGTTTACAAACTCTGAACCAAAAAAAAAAAAAAAGCTATATACGTATGTTTATGTCTGTATAGATATGTGCACCTACGTATATATTGTGTGCTTGCATGCACCCATATCGAAAAAAAATTATGTTCATTCTTTTAACCTAATGCTAAATTACTTGTTTTACCCTTTCTATTTTCTACTTTTTATTTTTATTTTATTATAATGTTTTCAATTTTTAGCATCACTTATCTAGATCCATTTATTATGTTCACACTAGACTACATATATCATACAAAGTAACAATACTCCATTGGTCACCATGAAACAGGCAGCCGCCTAGTATGGTGATCGAATATATCTACTTTATGTAAATTGTTGGTTATGTATCATGTGTTTTATAAATAAATAAAATAAACTCTTTTTATATATTTTCTGCTAAATTATATTTTATTTTTGTATTCATAAAAAAATGGTAGGACCACTGTGTTGATGTATAAAACAGGTACTGAAAGAAAAGGGCCTCGCGGATGCGCCTCTGCCCACGCTCTGATTAGTCCACGCTACGCCACTGGCTATGAATAACGGCGAGCGTGATGTTTGTATTATTCATTGTTGCTGTCCGAGTGAGATTTTACACTGCGCAGACTGTACACGTACAGTACTGCGGTGTCCGGTGCTAGTTATACAATCTTCCAGATTGCAGATTTATTAAAAATTGCCGCTAGACAGTCAACGTCTAATTTTAAATAACGGGTATATGGTAAACATTTAAATGCAAAGAAAAAGCATGGTATTCTATCTTACTACAACTGTTTGTATCTTAATATTACTGAACATAGGTAATTGGAAAGAACGAGTTTTATGATAATGTGTGATTTGGTGGCAGATATGGCACAACGTGACTCAACAGCAATTATTGATCTTCCATGGCGAGTGCAAGTGGTTAAATGCTATTGGTGTGTGGTAAACATTTAAATGCAAAGAGAAAGCTTGGTGCTCTATCTTTCTAAAACTTTTTGTATCATAATAAAAAAGCAGATAAAACGAGTTTTATGGGAACCTGAGAACTTGTCATTTCGTGGCAGATATGGCACAAAGTGACTCAACAGCAATTATTGTTTTTTTCACGGCGAATGCTATTGGTATATGGTACACATTTAAATTCAAAGAGAAAGCTTGGTATTCTATCTTTCTAAAACTGTTTGTATCATAATATGTCTGACCATAATAAAAAAGCATATAAAACGAGTTTTATGGGGACCTGAGAACTTGTCATTTCGTGGCAGAAATGGCACAAAGTGACTCAACAGCAATTATTGCTTTTTCACGGCGAATGCTATTGGTATATGGTACACATTTAAATGCAAATAGAAAGCTTGGTTTTCTATCTTTCTAAAACTGTTTGTATCATAATATGTCTGACCATAATAGAAAAGAAGATATAACGAGTTTTATGAGAACGTGAGAACTTGTCATTTGGTGGCCGATATGGTACAACGTGACTCAACAGCAATTATTGATCTTTCATGGCGAATGCTTTTTTTTAACATGAGCTCCACAGGCCCTGAGGAAAATAATTTCCCTCACGGTCCATGTCATCCTTAGGGATGCTGTATGGAGCGTTTTTTTAAGGAAAGGAAGGAGAGGAGAGTTCTGGGAAGGAAAAGGGTTTAAGGGGTGGGTAGGAATCTGGGGTTCAGTGTGTCCTGATCATCCACCCCCAAGACCTACACAAATCTCACCCCATGAACCCGGGCACCCCTGCTTAATCACCAAACCAAGCGAACCACTTGGGGTGATCTATGGCAGAGGTGTTGGTTATCTAATAAATGTTCCCGGGGCGGCGGTATTCATTCCCGCCTCCCAATTTGAATTGTTAACATTTAAATGCAAAGAGAAAGCTTGGTGCTCTATCTTTCTAGAACTGTTCGTATATATAGTATTATTATATGTCTGACCATAACAGAAAAGAAGATATAACGAGTTTTATGGGAACCTGAGAACATGTCATTTCGTGACAGATATGGCACAACGTGACTCAACAGAAATTATTGATCTTTTATGGCGAGTGCGGGTGGTTAAAGGCGATTGGTGTATGGTAAACATTTAAATGTAAATAGAAAGCTTGGTGTTCTCTCTTTATAAAGCTGTTTACGCCATAATATATCTGACCATAGTAGGAAAGAAGATAAAATGAGTTTTATGGGTACGTGAACCAGAGAACTTGTCATTTCGTGGCATATATGGCACAACGTGACTCAACAGGCGGCTCAATGACCAAATCTATCGGATCAAAGATTTAAGCTATAAATCTCCAACAAGTTAATGTAATATGTAGCTATGCCACCCAAAATAAAAAAATTTTCTAGCGATTTCTGAGTTTAATTTTCTTATTTACGTCCGCTAATTACCTAGCAAGGAACATACAAGTATTAATATTTAATCTTATTTGGTTTATTTCGTGTTCTGGTCAACTCTTGTTGCGTTACCCGATACCTATAGGTGCGTTGGAGTTTTAGTAATACATATAAGGAATTAGACAAATTAAATAATTGCTTCCCCTTGAAATTATAATAATGCAATTTTTGCAAAATTCTGGATAGGCTATCTGTAGGAAAACTTCCCTCGTCTTGTTAAAAATTCTTACAAACGTTTTTTTACATCCCCACGGGAGTCTGCAAAAATATTTTTCCTCAGGACCTCTGTCATCTTTGGGGGTTCTGTTGGAAGATCTTTTTGAGGAAAGTTGAGTGAATATGGGTCTTGAACGGACTCGTGTCGTAGGGAGGAAGAAACACAGAGGCCGTAATTAATATCTTTCCACAGCCGAGCTGTACTAATAAAGAACGAGTTTGTATAAATGATCTGTTCTGTCGGTCGCGCGTTTGGCGTGTTTCCCAACTCCGCACCGATTGAAGGGAAGAATTATCGTTTTTTTTTACGAAATGCATAATCGTATCATTTGTGCCAGTAATCAACAAAACTTACGCGATTAAAGAAAATGGTTGGCATAGTTGAAATACTAGGCTTTAAAATTGGAGCTAAAACGTTTATAGAATACATAACATTGGTTTTAGCATAATATTTCGATGTCAATTACCTTTAAAAGTGACCTTATTCCAATTTACGCTATTTTTCATAACGATAAGTTATTCGCAAAAGATTGAATAATTTTATGTAATTTTCACCTGTTTCTATGAATGAAATTTGAATTTTCGCCCTTACTGCTAGAGGGGTGTTATGAATAAATTATGTAAAAATAAATTACGGTTTTTTCTAAAAATGTTTTTCGGTTAAAAGCGACCAATGGCCATAAAAATTATTGAATCAGTTGAAATTAAGTTTATTTTCTCAAAGCGTAGATTTTTTACACAAATTCAATTACGTGAAATGTGTTGAACGGTAAAAAATACCGAAAAACAAATTAAGTTACTTAGTTATACTTAGGTATCAAATTTTTTAAAATTGGAAAAAAATTACGTCACTCGTCATGAATCGTTTGAATGAATCGATGATGCGTGTTTAAGGGCCTTTAACCAGCAAGCGGCCGAGAATCCGAATTTCGTCGAAAGATGTTCTTACGATCGTACAGGGCGGTTCCAATGAGAAAGATTAATTATTCTCGATCCGTACCAGCTTTTTTAAATTATAACTCAACATCAATTTTATTTCATTCAAAATTTGCTTTAATTTATACCTTCATCCAAAAATGCTGAAAGGCGTGATGATAAAACTATTTAAATTATGTGCTTTTTGTAATTATGTTACGATCATAAGTATTTATAATTTTTCAAAGATGTCTAAGCAAAATAAGAATGTAAAAAAAATCTTAAATATATTTTAGTTTGTAAGACCGTAAATAAATAGACAAACTGAAGTATTTTCGTCACAAAACACGTGCGCGGATATTTTTTTTAATGCTTTATTTAAACTAAAATTAAAATTCTGAAACATAACTTTCCCAGATAATTTATTGATTTATTTTACTGCATGATTATATGATTTGAAATGTGTGTTGTATAATACAAAATCTTGTTTGAAAATTTAACAAATCTGCCAACGACCTATGGTATAACCTTATTATACTAAAAATAAACATTTTTTCTCAAAATTTAAAACATTTTTTTACGAGATAAAAAAACAATCTTTCGAAATCAATTTATAATTTTTTGTGGAAAAGAGCCAATACGTCTAAAAATTTGATTTAAAAATGACATATTTCCGTTTTTCTCTGGTTATTCCCTGGTAATGATTAAAAAAATCGATATACAAGTTTAAAACGACTAGGATTAATTTTAAATCATGAATTTGGGTGATTTTCACGGCGTATTATCGCGAGGGTATTCTGGTGAATTACGTATGAACTTTCTCGCCCCATGAATATAAAATTTATTTTGAAAGTTGGCATCGCGTGCCGCGCGTTATCTGCTGAATCCATTAAACTTAAAATCTTAACTAATAAATCTTTGACTAGGAAATTTATTTGGTTCAACATACTTTCTGCTTTGTAATCTTGGGCACTAGTACCACGTCTCGGCCGCCGGTTATATGAATCGCGTGTCAGAAGCAATCTTCCCTCGACCGACCCACCCTCTGGGCCAGGGGTGGATAAACATCGTCAGCGTACATTTTTACATTTGTTTCTCAACAAAAGAGTTTTTTCGCTGTTTGTGGTACAGAATAAATTTGTGACTAGACATAGGATCATTCATAACATCTGTACCAGAGAAGCATACGGATGCTAGTCCAAAATTTGAAAAAATGAGTTTTTGATGCGGACTTGAATTATTATTATTATTTTTTTTTTATTTTTTATTTTTATTTTTATTTTTTTTATTTTTTTTTTATTTCATATATTTTTTATTAGTAACAGATATTTGGTTTTTTTTTTGGCTACCACACTAGTCTAAGCCCGTGTTGTGGTAGTCGTACATTTAATATTTTAACATTTCAAAAAATATTAAGAAATACTTAAAACTAAAGAGAAAAAAAAAGACCATATTTTAAAGAAAAGTAAAAATGAAAATTCAAATTCAAATTTTGAAATACAAAAATTAATAATAAAAATTAAATGTTAAGAACTCAAGTGTTCTGTATAAATTAAAACATATAATTATATAAATCAAAATTAAAAACATATATAAATTTAGTGAAAAACTAAGAGAAAAAAATAACAACATTTTAAAGTAAAATAGAAATACAAATGGAAATTAAAATTTTGAAATGCAAAAATTAATAATTAAAACGTAGTGTTAGAACTCATGAATTCTTTAAAGTGCGTTCGTCCCCTTTCAAAAATCCAATGTTGTACACGTGTTATAAAAAGAGAATTAGAATTACTTGACTTTATGTCAGTACTCAGAGCATTATATATTTTAGGAGCGATGAACCAGAATTGTCGTTGAGCGAATGAGGTGTTAGTTTTTGGGACCACGCAACCCAGGTTTGATGAAAAGCGGGTGTGTGCTTGATGTTGTGGAGCAATTAGTAGGTTATTTTTTCGTATATAACAAATGCTTGTTTTAGTAAATAGCTGTCGAATATCTAAGACCCTGATTTTTGCAAAGAGTTCATTTGACGGATGGGTAGGTTGACATTTAAATATAATTCTCAGAATTAGTTTTTGAACCAAAATAATTATCATGTTTATCAGTGGCAGAAAGATTCAGGTTCAATCTTGAAGAAAAATAGGATTTTAAAAAATGTATACGGATGCAACCTTTGATGCAACAGCTATCTTAGAAGCAAAAAGATGTACATGGACTGTGATTTAGTAGTATTTTTAGTATTATGACTCAAATCAGGATGCAAATGGATTTGACTTCCTCCCGTCGCGTCGCCATCATTACTACGCTTTCTTTGGTAGTAAACAATTTTCAAACATTGACCCTTTCATAATACACCACATGTCATAACAAAATATTCCACTTCATTTTGAAGCAGAAGGACTCAAGTCCGTGTTTTTGTTTGACTCAAGTCAGCGTTTTTTTAAAACATTATTATTAAAGGCTTTAAATATAAAATATTTCGTTTTATGTGCTCGTTTTTAAAACAAAACTATTTGGTTTAATAATTACTTTTTATGTTATCTGTCAGCTTGGATATCCTAAGAAGTTATGAGACCATAGTTACAAAAAAATAGTGTTTTGGGCCTCCTGAACTTTACCTTTTTGGATTTTTACCGTATGCTTCTCGGGTACAGATATGCTTATGCATTTGCCTGTTTGCATAATAATAATAATTGGATAATTTGTAAGGCGTCGCTTTTGTGGAAAATCACTTCTATATTTTACAGTTTCCTCAGAAAAGACAAAAATATCGACCATTTCTAATTTAAACAGTGCCTATTTTGAATAATAATATGACTGTAATATGCATTAATAATGAAAAGGTGGTTCAAAATACGCACTAACGTCCAAAAAGGTTCAAATATGCGTTTGAACCTTTTTATAAAATAATATGTATTACAATTTAATATACAGGGTGTGAAGGGCTGTACTTGACTTACTTTAACCGGTGATTCCTGACATTATTTGGAGTAAAAAATGGAAATGAAATTTTGGTCCCCGGTGAATTTTTTAATGATTTTTTTTTTTCAAATTTTTTCTTCAAAACCAAACAAAAAAATCTTGCACATGTCGTCACCGGTCACTTAGCCGAGTAGCCGACCAATCCCTTGCCCTGCCTCCAACTGTCCAACAGCTACCATTTTTTTATGTTTTTGTGGAAAAAAAAAACATCAAAAATGTCACCGGAGATCAAAATTTTATCCTCCACTTCAATCCTACACTTATTATATTCTAGCTTTTGCCCCCGACTTCGCACGCGCCACTCGAGCTGTGTAATCTTTGGATTTTTATTTCTATAACTCTGAAAAATCGTGATTTTTTTTTTATATTATTATTATTTTTTTATACCTCACAAGATTCTCAGCTGCTCCCGTCTGGAGCAAGTAAGACTATGGCATCCCCAATTGGGGTACGTTGTGAGGTTGATAGTGGGGAGAGAGAAGGGGAAGAGGAAGGTGGGGGAATACCTGGCTATTCAGATCTGGACACCAAACACGGCTGACGCCATTTCAAGCAATGTTTCAATTCTGAATGGTGATCTTACACCAGGGCGATACTGAGAGTATCTTCCACTCTGCAATGTGCCGCAAATACAGGTTACTATACATTATTTTATACGAATTAATTGTGAAATAACACCAATTATTCATCTAAAATTTATTTGCGCACGCCGGGATTCGATCCCGCGACCTTCGGATTGCGAGTCAAAAGTCTTACCGCTAGACCACGCCGGCCGTCAAATGCACTCAATCAAAATACACTTCATTCCCCCCGTCAAGTGGAAGGCACAATTGTCAATCGTTTCAATTGCCGCGGTAAACGACCAAATAGAAATTGCCAATTGCGTCAAAGACGTAGATTAACATAACTGGAGGCCCAGTCTCTATCTTTCGGGTTCACAAACCAGCACGTTTGTCGTTTTATCTTCACTAGAAATTAGTCAACTAGCGGACACATTCTATGATTGCTGAAACATCTCTGTAGATGTACTAGACATATATTTCATATTTAAGGTATTCCTCCACGACACATTTATGCATTGGATTAAACAACCGGAGCGCGAGGAAGTTTTTAGCACGCTAGTGACGTAGCTAAACCTGTCGTGCGGACTTTGTTAAAGATATAGACTAGACCCCCAGGTGACAGTTGATTCAAACAGTGACGTAGCGAGGAGGGGGCGGACCGCCCCGGGTGCCACCCGACAGGGGGAAAAAAATTACGAAGGATATTGTCACCAAAGTATTGTATACATGAACACGGTTTGTTATTTTCTTTCATATGTTCCCTGTGGAGTGCCCCGAATTTTGTGTCTAGGTCTTTTTATAGAAATCTGAACTTCTCTAGCCGCCACCCCCCCCCCCCCTCCGGGATGGACCAATTTTATGAAGTCGAAATTAGCGTTTTGAATTTTTTCTCAAGTCAACTTTAATAGGGGGGGAGGGTGACATCTGCCCTGGGGGTTACATCCGCCCCTGGTGCCACCCATGCTAGCTACGCCACTGGATACACATCGTCTTAATCCTCCTAGTGTGCCAAGAAATCCGACTTACACCTTTAGAATAAAGAATATAACACTGGTAGATTTAGCTCGCGATCTGTCTCTCTTACACTTGGCTTACACGCAAATTGTATATCGCTATCCCATTTAAATTTCGTAATCATGATGAAACACAGTTTTGAGTGGAATAACAGGTCTGTAATTGAACCACGAAATACTCCCCCAAGGCACTTCTTGTGTTATTCTTTATTCTATGCAACCATGGTTGCCACTGACCTAACCATATTTTCATTAGTTTCAGTAACGGACCACATTCCATAGTTCCACTTTGTGTAGTTCGCATGTGGTAACTTTGCCATCCCTGATCTGTGGTTGGTTTCCTGTCGTAGATTTGTTAGGGGTCGGTCGGTCGGTCTGAAAGAAGCCAAGAGGCCCCACAATCGATCCCTACGGACACCCTTAGAAACGCTTTTGGTTGTGTTGTCGGATAAATTTCCTTAAAAACAAACTTCAGCCGTGAAAAACTTTACCTAAGTACCTACAGAAGATTTTATGCAAACAAATCTAGGAAAAATATTTTAAATCGGGAATTATCCAATTTTCACAAAGTAGGTACTAGCGCAGACCTGTGAAAGTCACGGGAATATTTTCAATTAAATTTGACACATCACAACACCTGGTTAGGCATCATAATAAAGTCATTTAGAATTCAACTCAACCATTTGGAATCCATTTTACAATATTCGTGAAAAATCCATCGAGCGAATCCAACATAAACTTTTACGAAATATAAATTATATATTAGGAATTCCTATTGAAAATATTAGCTACATGTCACTGTTGAAAATTATGGACCTCGCTACATTAAAAGAAAGAAGAATATGTACTGATCTATTTTTTCTGTATAAAATTGTTAATAACATGTTTGACTCCCCTGAACTCCTTAGGCTGATTAATTTTCATGTGCCTAGTAGAACGGTTCGTCAGATTGTACCTTACCATTGTAACAATTCAGGTACCAATTCAGAAACAAACTCAGTAATGAACCGACTGCACAGTACAGGGAATAAATATTACATGAACACCAACGGTACTGAAAGTCTATCAACCTATAAAAACATTGTTATTAAATCTGTATGTCTATCAAGATAAATTTGAAATGTTCATAAATTTTCAATATGTGTCGAATGTATATGAATGTGTATCCTTTATTTTATTCTGTTGCTTTTAAGCTGCAAGAAAATCACTTCTTTAAATGTGTATGAATGTGTATCCTATAATTTACTCTTTCGTTTTAAGTTAAAAAATCTATACTTGATACTTATTTAATTGTTATCTCTTAATTCTTTGATTATAACAAATGTATTTTTAATTTTATCATATGTAAAAGCCCTAATTGGGCGTGTACAAATAAACAAACAAATAAAAAACAAATAATAATTTGTTTTTTTGATGTCTAGAATAAATTAAAAATATTTATATCACAGAGTGGTTGTTTGGCAGTCTCTATGTGCTTTCAGGGATACTAAAATGTACTTTGCCCGTTTGAACTGCGTATAAACCACCACAGACCACATATATCGTTGAAGTGTCCTTTTGAATACGAATGTGAATTATTCAAATGTAATGTGGCATGAAAAAATGCAACTGCCAAATGATTGTAATTTTGAATCATTGTTAGGGGTACGTAAATTTCGTTTTTGCGAAATAGATGCGATAAAAACGAAATCTGGATTTTATTTGCGATAAAAGCGAAATTTGAAAATTAAATACTTTCGCAACTTTTTACATTACGTGCTTTCAAATGTTGATCAGATGCGCTAACAATTATTACAACTCTGTGCAAAACAGACAGAGACGGCACAACAATGAATATTTTATCAACCGAAAATTCTATCGATCACAGCAGCTCAAAAGAGCTTGGATAAATTGTTGGTACACACGGGGCCGAATCCAACAAATGAGTGCTACAAGCACATTGGCAGATTATTTTGTCCATCGGAAGCAGCAAATGTGCCATCTTCTTCTGTCAATTCAAATTCCATAGTGGAAAGCTTCGCAAAAATTCCGTTTTTCAAAAGTGTATCACAAGAAGAACTAATTGACGGGTACTCTCATTTTCACAGACAATTACTTCGATCGGCCAAGAAGCTCCTGTGGATGTAATACAAGTTTTAGTTACATCAATCTTGCTACCCTGGATTTGCAAAAGCAGCTATTCAATGTCTCAATTGCCCTGTCAATAGTGTTGATGCCGAGAGGTACTTTAGTATCTACAATATTGTCGTAACTGATCGCAGGCAAACAATGAAACATGAAAATGTACAAATTACAACAATGCTAGCCTTTAATTGAGTTTTTTACATTGTATTTTTTTTTTGCGAAATAAATGCGAAATTTTCTATTTTGAGTTTTTTTAAATGCGAAATCACGATTTTTTATTTGCGAAATTTACGTACCCCTACATTGTGGATTTTACTCTCTCCGGATCAACTTGATAACCTAATCGGTGTCTTCACAAAATATTATTAAACTAGCTGGTTCTTGGCATGCGTTGCTAGGCCCTTTAATAAAGAAATTGTTTCTCCCTGCGTGTCCTTTCCCATTTGTCCCGTTCCCCTTCCGCCTCCCCTTACTCTCCCCCGTCCCCTTCCCCTCTCGCGTTCCCACTCCGACTCCTCAACTTTCCTCTCCCCACTCCACTCCACCTTTCCCGTGAACCCCCCTCCCCCCTCCCCGCTCCCGCATTCCGTACTTTCAGTTTTCAAACAGCTCGCGTGCCACCTATTGCAATTTCTTTTATACAAATTTCATGATGCCAGAGCTCACCAGTAGTTTTATATAAACCTTGTCCTGACAATAACGAACCCAAAAATAAAAGAATTTTCCAATTTGGTGCAGTCGTTCGGAAGTTATGCGCGTACATACATTTCATTTTTATTTATAGAGAGAAGCAGATTGTGCCTGCGGTTCTAACTTGGACTGGAAAACATCTAAAGGGCCGCCTGTGCAGCAGACTTCACTCAATAAGGTTGGTCTCTTCGATGTACATTTAGATCTGCTGATTGCCGTTTTGTTGATATATTTTATATCCGAGTAATATAAATTTATCAGTCAATTTTTTAGGGTATTATGCCCAGCGAGTTTGGGGTTATTTATACACATATTATGATTCAACACCTCTTTCACTTTTATAACACATATGTGTTCTATCGTGGGTACACCATTGAAGTTTTAAATAACAAACATTATGATTCGAACGGCGATATCACTTCTTATTTTAAAGGTTATAGTTGCACTCAAACTTCTAACACGGATAGGTGTGAAGGGTGACCGCTCCAACCCGGTCGACTACCGCCCCATAGCGATCACATCAGTTCTGTCTAAGGTGATGGTATTTTGTCTTGGGGTAAAAATAAT
This sequence comes from Limnephilus marmoratus, assembly GCA_917880885.1. Taxonomy (NCBI): domain Eukaryota; kingdom Metazoa; phylum Arthropoda; class Insecta; order Trichoptera; family Limnephilidae; genus Limnephilus; species Limnephilus marmoratus. The sequence goes on along the minus strand of OU862924.1, from coordinate 26,904,927 downwards.
CTCGTTGAATTTAATGTTTCATAGTCCCAATCTTGTCTGATTATTTCTAAGAGCTCGAAATGAAAATCTAGTATCTTTCAACGGAAGCAATCTTCCGAACAGGCCCTCCATTGATATGCTTGGTGTAACCCTAAGTGACCAGCTCAGGTATGGGGGCTCCATCGAAGCCAGAGTAAAGTTAGCCTCCCAAAAACTGGGCGTACTGTACAGGGCCGCAGATACTTTAATAGTACACAACTGCTAACCCTGTACAAATCACAAATGCGCCCCGTTGAATTTGGCAGCCACCTCTGGTCTGGAGCTCCAAAATACCTTAAAAATACCCTCGACTCTGTGCCGAAACGGGCGGTCCGTTTAATAGATTCTCCCATCTTAACAGACGGATTGCAATCTTTAGAGCACAGGCGTCAGGTGGGAATGCTATCCTTGTTTTACCGGTATTACAATGGAAGATGCTCCGAGGAACTAGCGTCATTGATCTTATCGGCACCGGTGCATAGTCGGGAAACACGCCAAACGCGTGCCCAACATTTGTACACAGTTGACATTTGTCACATGAGAACGGGTTGTTTCTTTGACTCGTTCTTGTGTTCAACCGCTCGGCTGTGGAATGATTTGCCGGCCTCTGTGTTTCCTCCTTCCTACAACATGGGTCTCTTCAAGACCAATGTTCATTCCTTCCTCTCCTCAAAAAGACCTTCCACACAGCATCCCAGATGACATAGGCCCTGAAGAGAAATTATTTTCCTCAGGGCCTCCTGTGTGGAGTTAATGTAAAAAAAAGGTGTGCTTGTAATTTATTGTAACACCTTTCGGATGGGTACAGGAAGGGAGGTATAATCCCTAATATCAACTACTGCCGCTGATCAATAATAACAGTAAATTAAGGATGAGTTGATAGATTGGGACACACCGTGTATGGAAAACCAATCCAAACGAATCGGTATCTGCACGCTGAACTGTATCACCAACTTGCACAGAAAAGAGGAACAATCAATACTCCCCATCATAATGGCATCAAACAAAAAAAAAGAAACTAAAACCATGGATTACAAATGGCCTTATCTTCTGTATACGGAAAAGAGACAGACTTCATAAACAATCCGTAAACAAACCAGACCCCCAACTCTTGCGCTTCTATAAAAAGTATCGTAACATTTGCAATTATCTCATAACAATAACCAAACAAAACTATTACAAAAAAAAATTGAAGAATCAGGATATGACAGTAAAATAATCTGGAACGTAGTCAATGACATCTCAGAAAACAAAAAAACCTCACTCAAAATGCAATCACTCGCCATAAATGGGAAAAATATCCATGTCCATGATGACCCAAAAACCTTAGCCGATCATGCCAACCATTTTTTCAGTAACATCGGCACGAACTTAGCCAACAAAATTCTAAAAGCAACAAACAAAACACAAAATCTCTTAACCTCACGGGTAAAACAACAGAGCTCTTTGCACCCGGAACTAATCCTAGCCCCTACCTCCAATAAAGAAACAGTTGACACAATTCTCACCATTAAAACAAACAGTGCTGCTGGTAATGACAATATTTCTCCTTATATAATAAAACGCATAGTTCACTTTATTACAACGCCGTTAAAACATATCGTTAACCTAAGCTTTAAAAGCGGTTCTTTCCCACACCTACTAAAACATGCAACAGTTATCCCAATCTATAAAGGTGGCGATAAAACAAATATTGAAAACTATAGACCCATTTCTTTGCTAAGTGTCCTGTCAAAAATCATTGAAAAAATTGTTAAAAGTAGGCTTGTATCCCATCTTGAGACCCAGAAGTTTCTCTCGCCTAATCAGTTTGGCTTTCAAAATAATTTAAATACAGAATCTGCAATCTTAGACTTGACGAATAAGATCACTAACAGCCTGGACGAAGGTGATTCCTGCTTAGCCATATTCCTAGACTTAGCCAAAGCATTTGACACGGTTTCCCACCCCATACTTCTAGAAAGACTATCTCAAATAGGCATCCGAGGTAGAACTCTTAACTGGTTCTCATCATACCTAACCGACAGATCGCAATCTGTGAAAATTAACAACACAACAAGTAACCCCTTACCAATCCACTTCGGAGTCCCACAAGGAAGTGTTCTAGGCCCTATTCTGTTCCTCATCTACATCAACAATCTCTGTAACCTTCCCATAACCGGGAAACTAATATCTTTTGCAGATGACACTGTACTGATAACTAGACACAAAACCTGGAAAGCAGCATTTGACATAGCTCAAAACGACATACGCCAGATAAAGAAATGGTTAGATGATAATCTCCTAACCCTTAACGCTGGAAAAACAAAATTCTTAACCTTCAGTCTTTCTGCTGCAACCCAACCTACTAACAATCAGCAGATAATAATTCACTCCTGTCTAAGAACTTGCACTTCCTGTAATTGCCCAAACTTGGAACACGTCACCCACATAAAATATCTGGGGGTCATCATTGATCAACACCTTCGTTGGGATCAGCACTTGGCCAGTCTAACCCCACGCATCCGCAAACTCTCTTATGTCTTTCGAACCCTAAGAAATATCCTTACTACCTCAGCTCTTAAAACTGTTTACTATGCTCTCTGCCAATCTCTACTAGCATACGGCATTATAACTTGGGGTGGCTGTGCACAATCTATCATCGAACCTCTACTAAAAGCCCAAAAAATGGTAATACGTGTCATTAACAAGCGACCGACAAGATACCCCTCCAAACGACTCCTCATCGAGTATAACGTCTTAAACATACGGCAACTCCATCTAAAATTTATGCTAATACATTTCCTGTTCAAATACAAAAACAAAACTCTCTTACAACACAACTACACCACCAGAACAATAACCAACAGACACTACAATGTACCTACACTACAGACCACGTCAGCTCAAAGACAATTTTTCTTCCTAGCTCCTAAAATCTTTAACCTTATCCCTGAAAACTTAAAAACGTTGAGTCAACCCCATTCCTTTAAAAAACAAATAACGAAATGGATCCTTACACATGGAATTTTAACACCCATTCACTTTACACTCTATCAATTTAATCACCTCTCAGACAAAACATAATATATCTCTATTTTCTAAATTAGCGGCATTGTATGTGCAAGATTAATTAGTATGATCTATATCTAACAACTCCTCCAATTTCTTATTTTACAATAATTCTCTAACTTCTCCATCTTCTTCTTGTAACCCAATCTAACTATAAGTATATCATTTTCTTATTATAGAAGATCTGTGTGAATAGTATTAAGAGCAGGCAAAAAGTAATATATCCTTATTTACTATCTAAGCAGCATTATATGTATAAGACTGATTCTGTGAACTATATATCAATAATTCCTTAATATATGTACTAATAATAACTTATCTTTTCCAATAATTATTTAACTTCTTCACCTCGTTCTTGTAATCCAATATAACTACATAAACTCTCTTATTGTAGGAGAATTTGTGTGCATAGTATCAATTAGTGAAAAATTTCAACCTATACTAATGAATGTATATCCGCAACCTGTAAACTTCACCCGCCATAACACAGGGTCATCCCTAGCATGGAGGGTGAAATATCACAAAAAACTATATGTACTTTCGATAACTCATGTATTATATAAATAAATAAATAAAATACGTTGTTGACCCGAGTGACCAGCATATCCAAAGAACTTAAAATCGGATCGGAACTAGCGATAATATTATAATAGTCAAACATTAACAAGATATTATTTTGTTTGTGCCTGAGGGCTCATTGAGACATTATATTAATAAGATAAAAGTACAAAAATCTAAATGCAAAAAATCAAAAATCGGATTTGAACTAACGATAATATTATTTTTTAGACCCGAGGACATTATATAAATTAGATGATATTAGTACAAAAATCTTCAATCTTGGTTAGCGACAAGTAAAATAAGAGATTTACCAAATTATTTTTTGTTAGATTTGTCAAACGTAAACAAAATAAATTCACGTTTTTTCCGATTAATCTCACCAACACGGAGGTATTTAGTTCGGTTGAGGCTGGTTTTTGGCAGAGGGGATGAATCGCAATACAACTTTGTGTTGGCACATGTGATTTGCTTCATTCACATTCATACATCGTTTCATATCTACATTCATTTCTATATACTAACTCTTGACATTCCTCAGAACAGGTTAGGCGCTGTGTTGCGGAGTGCGAAACATTTTACAATACAACATTAAAAAAAATCACACCTTCGAATTTTAACACAGAGACAAAAAAATATTTCTTTAACACAGCAAACTTATTTTGTGGCACCATTATGATTGAAATTAATAAATTACTTGGTTTTTACCACTTTTATTGTTTATAAAACCGACATGTTTCGTCAGCAAAGCTGACTTCTTCAGGGTTTTGACAGAACTAATTTTAAATATAGACATATATATAGGTAATAGAGAAAAATAATCGACATAAACAATAATAAAATTAGAAAGAAAATAATGTTTAAGGGACGAGGGGCAATATAGAACAATTTAAAAATTTTTTAAAGGGGAATAGATTTAATAATGGGTCATTTAAAAACAATTTTTGATTATTAATAATATTTAAATTTGCATTAACACTCTTTCTAATCTCTAAAATTTCTAATTTATCCAACTGAATGCCATTGACATTACAATGAATTAATTCTATTCCACTGTTAAAATTAAAGGTATGACTAGTTTCTATTAAATGGTTGGCAAACTCCGAGAAACTATTATTATTTAAAGCTTTCATATGCTCTTTAATCCTTATTTCAAAGTTTCTCAAAGTTTTACCTATATAAAAGAAATCACAATCATTACATTTCAATTTATAAATTCCAGATTTTTTCATTTTGTAATCTCTATCTTTATTATTTACAATATAATTTTTAAGTTTATTATTTGCATAAAATACAGGAAGAATTTCATTCGGTACATTCTTTGTCAAGGCATTAGAGATTTTATTATTGAAATACATAATTTTCTTCCATTTTTTCTCTTCCTGATCCTTTTGTACGGGATAGATATATGATTTAAGGAATTTATTCTTATATTTTTTATTGAGAATGTTTTCAATTAAATTGGTGTTGTATCCATTATTTTTTTTTACGGTTTTATAAACAATAAAAGTGGTAAAAACCAAGTAATTTATTAATTTCAAAAAAATATTATAGTGTTATATAGCCAATGAATTAACCTTATTTTATCGTTTATCTCGTATTTGTAGGATCTATAAGCGCGAATCCTGCGTGTTTGTTATTTTGAAACTGCCGTGAGAGGTACTTATTCGAGTCAACATAGAATATTTTCGATTTCTGTATATTGTCTGTGATATACTTGATAATGAAAGGTGCTTATCTATGGAAAAAACGACTTAATTTTAAACGTAAACTGCTGATCAGAAAATCTGCGTGAAAAAATATTTAAAAAAATTATTTTTAACATCGTTCTAAAATATTCTACGAAGTTCGCATATGCAAAATCTACGGTCATAATAGATAAAACCTTTCAATAGCTTCGTTTTAAGTCCAAAATAACAAACTTGGGAACTACAAATTAATATATGTGTATATATTTTTAAATTTGCCAAATCCAGAGATAATGGGCTTTTTTATCCGAAAAGCAATCGGATACATTTAAAATGGCGCCAATATGTGGGGAAATTCGCTCCAGTGGATTAAGTTTTTCTTATTTAATAAATCAAAACCAAAATTTCCTCTGAAATCGTAAGAATTGTAGTACCTACGTACTTAAATACGTAGGTATTTATGTAAAAACTTACAAATCTTGATAACAAACGATAAAAATTTAATTAAGATTTTTTTTTCAAACAGAAGAATTGTACAATTTTTCCAAAGAAATGTTATCATCTCAATGAAAATTTCATTTTCAAACTTACTTCAAACCGGTAGGTACCTTAATATTGATTATTCCGATTTGACAGTTCTTAGTAAAACTCTGGCAGGATAAAAAGTTAGTATCCAACTTGAACCGGAACCGGAACCGGAACGTAACGAACAATTTTAAACACACAGATGAAATACCAAATAGTCGAATTAATACGAGACTTAGCTACGCTGAGTCTAAAACAATATTATTGTTCGCTATTGGACTGATAAGGGGTAAAATTTCAATTTGGTTAAAATTTAAAAAATTGAATTAATGAGTAGGAATAACAAAGCATTTTGATTATAAATTGGATTAAAGAAATTTGTTCAAAACACTGAATTATTTTATGAAAATTAGTAGGCATTTTATTATGTAAGAATTGGTTGAAAGCATTTTTCCGCCCACATCGCGTGAGAGTCTAAAGGAATTATTATTTTTCAAATTACGGGAGTTATTTTAGTATAATAGAGGAGTAATTGAGGGAGCAATCGCTTCTTGGAACTAAAATGAACTGATTTATCCACTGGTAGTAATTATTTTGTTTTTGTTGTCAGACCTTTTTAGATTACTTGGTGGGAGTTTAAAATATTTGAAAGCCGCAGAACCATTGATATAAAGTAATAACAAAATATACGGTCAATGAGAGATAAAAAAAATACACCAAGTTTTATTATGTATGCAGATGACATTTAAATTTTTAATATTTAAAATTACATCACACGACTCATTTACAGAGAGCAAACTTATATAAATGATCTATTTTGAGTACTTAAATTAATATGATGTAATTTATTACTTTGCGCTAGAACCCAACAGCTCCTGAGCGTATACAAGTGTTAGAATGCAGACGCAGAGTGAGGTGCGTACTAATCGCATGTACATTCAAATTTAAATTGCACGTCGCATTGTTGAAAAGTATACTCCGTTATTACACAACCATCGTGTATATTCCTGAGGAACAAACGTCTAAAAGTTATCCCTTTATACCTACTCTTCGGCACTGATTTTTCTAAGTAATGAAAAGTTACGCATTTTAGATAACTTTATTCCCCAAGGATTAATTTGTTACACCCAAAGTGCTTGGGTACATAATTGTACGACGTAAAGTTTTAACCTAAGAGCTTATTTTATATCATCATTATCATTATCATTACCTAGTATAAAATGAAGTCGCTCAAAATGTATGTGCGCATAGATCTTTTAAACTACACAACGGATTTTTATGCGGTTTTCACCAATAGATAGAGTGATTCAAGAGGAAGGTTTATATGTATAATATATGCTTATTATAGTAGAGAAAAGCCGAGAAATTCAAATATTCAATTCAGGCAGCGGGCAGTTCGCAAGTGGGTGGTGTGGATATAAAGGTTGGGTAATGGCGTTGTGTTTCGTTAGCCACAGCAACGTGTGGCCAGGTCTGCCAGTTTAATATAAAATGTATAGGTTCCAGGTTCTAGGTTGGTTCTAAAAATATATATTACAATGTATTAAGGGTGAGAAAGGGAAATTCAGCCTAATTAATCACGTTTTGAAAGTATACAGTGTTAGAACGCAGTGTATACATTCAAAGAATTTATTTCTTAATGCTTCTGAATATGAGTGCGTTTTGACCATGTCATATGATGATCATCACTCTTGGCTCTACAACCCCTGGTGGGTCCTGGTCTCCTCAAGAGTCTTCCTCCACTCATCTCGGCTTTGTGCCAGCTCTCTCCAGTTTAGAAGCTCCAAGGTAGATATATCTTTGAGGACGTTGTCGCTCTATCTTAATCTTGGTCTTCCCAGGCTCCTTCGCACTGGAGGCCCTTTGCCCGTTTTGACCATGTATAAATTCAAAATACGCACTAATTGAGGATGGGAAGCATATGTGACTAGTATGCACAAATTGTGTGCATATCTTCTAATCATTTATTTATTTATGCTTCAGAAACCGTACAGGGCTAGGGTAGTGCGCGTTTTCATCCGCGACAAAATATCCCCGACAAAATATGTTAAAAAATAGTAAAATGGGACAAAAATTATACAGATAACTTAATTTATTTATTTATTTACGCCCTTTTTCGGGGCTTTTACATATGAAATTTACAAATTACACTGCGTAATTACACAATAAACTATAATGACTATATATTTTAATATAACAAGTATATATTTATTTTACAAAGAAGTAAACAGTATTTATTGTACACAACTGAACTACCTCAGTAACAGTATTTTGTATTTGTTTAAAGATAAATTGAAGATATCCACTGACTTGGTATAATTATTTCCCTCCATTAGTATTCTGGGCAAAGAGGAATACATTATGATAGTTACCGAATTTCTGCACTGAAATAAATCCTGACTTCTAGTACTACGTAGTGGAACCCGGAAGCTTATCAATTCAAGCAATACAATAATTTATTGTCTTTATAGGATGTCTGTATTATTTTTGTCCCATTTTTTGTTAGGTTAGGTTAGCTTTCAGTAGATGATATTTTATTGGGGTATGTTTTGTCCGTAGGATATTTTGTCAGATAACATTTTGTCGGGGATATTTTGTTGCGGAACCAAGGCCTAGGCACTTGTGGGTGCGTTTTAGCTTTGTATACTTTCAAAATGCGCTCCGAAGCCACTGCAACTGTGAAATCTTCAATTGGTGTACGCTGTGAAGGTTGAACGTAGTGGGAAGGAAATGATATGGAGAAGAGGAAGGTTGGGAAGTGTTGAATTTGCCGGCCTCTGTGTTTCCTCCCACCTACAAGACCCACGTTCACACTAGCGATGTGTCAGTTCAGCTGGAATGGGCTCATGTGATCCGCTCCTTTGCGGGAAGCGGTTCCTACTCCCACTCCTTTTTCAAATCGACTACTCCCAGAGAACCCGGCCCAGTCCCAGTACTCTCCGCATCCAAATAAATCCGGCGGTAATCCGGCGGTCCGAGCAACTCAACGCCGAAGCGCGAAAACCGCACTCGAATACAAGTCCCGGGTTCCTTTAAACCCAAGCGCCTTGTTCCAAGCTACGTGAATCGCGGCACAATCCATTCATTCCGCCTACTCCCGGACTCGCGCGAACTACGATACATTCCTGACTCACCCCGTGGCCGCCGGCTTGCTCCGCGATCCACCGTCCGGCGTCACTCACCATTCCACTCATGAGTCGCGGGTCTCGGTGAGTTCCCGGAACTGCGTGAACCGTTCCGGCGTTCATTCGATCGCTGTTCGTTGATCGACACACGCGTGACCGCTTCGGCTAGACACGGAGTAGTTTTTAATTAGAGCGTCTTATCTGGTATCGTTAATCAACGGGTGACGTGCATTATAAAATAATAGTTTATAGTAAAGCATTACAGCTTATTAATTTTACTTATTTAAATTCTCAATAAAAGACCGTGCAATGTAGATACATTGAATGTACCTACATTGCACGGGTGACGGGTCCTTGTCTTCGTACGGGTCTTGTCCGACTCCGGGGTTCTGAGTTCTCGTGTGGGTTCTACGAGTAGGTCCTGGTTCCGAGTTCTTTGAACCCGTGCGTCCCGTTTCGGTGCGCCGCAACAATACCCAGTGCCCAGTCCGCACCTAAGAACTCGGACCCGGGACCTGCTCCTAGAACTCGTGTACTTTTAAAAGGAAGCAAGTCTCGGAGGCTTCCGGAAAAATGCAGAACTTACCCACCTCTAGTTCACACCACGTTAGGGAATTTTTTGAAGTGAAACTTCCTTAGCCCCGTTAGCGATTCGGAATTCGAATGAAACGGAAATGACGCGTACAACACCTGCGAAACATTATACTCCTATCAAGGCTCCCATTGGTTGAAATGTAAAATAAAATGGTCTGAGTCCATTGGCCTGCTCACTGCGCTTTGATTATGACCTCACTTTTCAAGGCTCCTTGGTTCTTCATAGTTTGAGATTATTTTAATAAACTTTCGCTTCTACCGCGTGTTAACTGCACTCGATTTTTTTTACTCAGAGCCTCCCGTGGGAAAAAAACAAAAATCGTCCAACGCTAGTGTGAATGACCGAGAGTGAACTCACGACAAAAGTCTCATCATAGAACATTTCACCAGCGTCTGAAAAAGGGTTTTTATGCGATATTGAGGGTAGGCAACTGCGAGAAAATGGAAAGAAAAGGGCTTAAGTATTTTTTTGCAAGGTCCACCTAGCGCTTTCTACGTCATGGCCGAGGCCGCTAATTACTTTGGGTATTTCGCCTCCATTATGTAAGGAATTCGCAATCATCAACATTCTGCCGTAATTTCAATTTGTATGGCCTAGTCCTCTAGCCCTCTATTCACTCTTCAGACCAATTCATGGAGAAAATCTTTACAAACAATCTCTTTTTGTATGAAGCAGTTGCGCAAAAACTGGGCGAAGTTCGAGCAAAGTGACTTCGCCTTTAAAACTCTTAACTTTTAATTTCTCGAGAAATCGGGCGAATAAATAATCGAAAAATGAAAAATTCGGTGGTTAATTCTGAAAGCGAAAATCTCAATTTGCGATGAATGGATTATGGTTATGGAAGGGTCAAGCACTGTAAAGGTTCTCTTTTTTAAAGCATTCATGGTTTTTTAAAACCATTTTTTTGCATTAGCTCCACACAAGAGGCCATGAGGAAAAAAATTCTCTCAGGACCCATATCATCTTTGGGGATGATGTGTGGAGGGTCTTTTTAGGGAAAGGAAGTTCTGGGAAGGAAAGAAGTTTGAGGGGTAGGGAGGAATCTGGGGGGCCATGTGTCTATGAGTGGCGGACGTATGAATCCATCCCTCTCACTGCGGTGCAAGGTGATGGGTCTAGCTGCATAGCTCTAGGTAAGTCCTCCTTCAATCAATATCTCCCGATTCGGCCCGCCACGCAGTATGTGGGCAAACCGCATTGACCGTCAAGACCTGGACAAACCTCACCCCATGAACCCGGGCACCCCTGCTAAGTTACCAGACACATAGACCACATAGGGTGTCCTATAGCAGGAGTGTTTGTTATCCAATAAATGGTTCCCGGGGAGGCTGTACCCACACCCGCCTCCTAAATTGAAACAAATAGAGGCAAACTACTACCCACCAACAATTTTTCTCCATATCTATGTAGTCCTGTCGTCTATGCTCAATCTACTATGTTCGTAATTTGTACGTGAATTGACGAACATCTGTGCTGACTCATCTTACGAATATTTTTCTTTATTTCTATATTTGAGCCACGTTCCAGGGTGGAAGATACTTTTTATAATGTAAATGCAAATTGTGAAGCTTAACTTTACTTTATGAATGATAATGTACCTACCAACCTAATATGAATATGTCAATTTGACTGTCCTAGAACGGGAGACCTTTCTAGTTGGACAGCCAAAGCTTCCTTATACTGAATGTATTTTGTAACAAATAAAATAAAAAAATAAAAAAAATATCGCCATGATGTAAGAACACCATTCAGAATTGGAACATTGCTTGAGAGCCGTGTTTGGTGATCCTCGAGGGGTAAGGCTCTCGACTAGCAATTCGGAGGTCGCGGGTTCAAGCCGTGGCGTGCGCAAATATATATTTTTAATTAATTTGTGTTATTTCACGATTTAAATTAAAAAATAATATAAGGTATTTTTGCGGCACGTTCCAGAGTGTAAGATACTCTTAGTATCGTTCCGGTGTAAGAACGGCATTCAGAATTGAAACGTTGCTTGAAATGACTTTAGTCGTGTTAAAGGCCGATACGTTTTAAGATTTTCACGGCCAAAAGCATTTTCGTTATTTGTTTTTGGGGTTTTATGCCGTGTTGCGCTACCTCCTTCTTTAGCCAACGTTTCGGACTTCGTTACAGTGTCCATCGTCAGGGCAGATCTGGTAGATGTGTCACACTGGATCTGCCGGATCTGCCCTGATGATGGACACTACAACGATGTCAGAAACGTTGGCTAAAGAAGGAGGTAGCGCAACACGGCATAACACCCCAAAAACAAATAACGAAGAGTGTTAAAGGCTGTTCGTTTTGTTTTTTTTTTTTAATACTAAACGTCTATTAATGGCGTTAAAACCAGGCAACTCTAACGATTTTTCTTGGAGTCCTAACTCCTATAATAAGTAACTGATTAAAAAAAGGAAAACCTACCGAAACTAGCTGGTACCCGGCACGCGGTGCAATGCCGTTCAAAGAAATAAATTGTTTCTCCCTGCATTCCATTCCCATGTGTCCCCGTTCCTATCCCTTCCCCTCCTGCGTTCCCCTTCCACCTTCCCCACCATCCCCCTCCCTCGTCGCCCTTCCCGCGAACCCCACCTCCTTTGTTACCCTCCCCTTCCTGCCATTCCCCCCCTTCCGCTAAAATACATGAAATACGCACATTTTCACACCACTCGCGCACCACCTGTACTAAATTTTGATACAAATTTCATAACGCCAGAACTTACTGTTACATACAGAAACACTCTTCTGCTAAAATGCAATGTTCTGTAAAATTTTTGAGCCAATCCACCGATTACTTTCCGAGATTTGTGGACACAAATATACAGAACCCAAATTTTTATATACATAGATTAAAAAAATATTTTCAGTAGCGTCAAAATTCAGAAAGGAAATTGAGAAATACGTTTGTATGGACAAAATGCCGCCCGGTTTTCTCTTAATTCTGTCGGATTCTATTTAGATACGAGGAAGCAGACGGTGCGACCGGACATTGAACGATGTCAGTCTGATGATAAGCCACAAGGAATTGTTAAAAAAATTACTTTTGGTGACCAGAATTCACTTTCAAAAACTTAATTTCCACGGTTCTGCGTATCTTCATCCCCCGACAAAATATCCCGGACAAAATATCCTACAGACAAAACATCCCCCACAAAATATCTACTATAACCTTAGGGAACGTACCCATACTACGTGACACGTTTAGGGGGGGAGGGGTCTTCAAAATGTCACGCTCCATACAAATGAGCAACGGGTTGCTTAGGATTTTGGTCACCGGGGGGGGGGGGGGGGGTTAAAAATTGCAAAAAGTTGGTCACGTAGTATGGGTACGTTCCCTTACCTAACCTAACCCAACCTAACCTAACCTCACCTAACCTAACCTAACCTAATTACCTAACCTAATCTAACCTCACCTAACCTAACCTAACCTAATTACCTAACCTAATCTAACCTCACCTAACCTAACCTAACCTAATTACCTAACCTAACCTATTCTAACCTCACCTAACAAGAAAAAGAATTCAGCGTAGTGAAGATGCATTTTGTCCTTAGGATATTATGTCGAGGGACATTTTGTCGGTGTATACTTTGTCGGAGGATATTTTGTCAGAGGATATTTTGTCGGAGGATATTTTGTCAAAGGATATTTGGTCGTAGGATATTTTGTCGGAAGATATTTTGTCGAAGGGTATTTGGTCGGAGGATATTTTGTCGGAGGATATTTTGTCGAAGAATATTTGGTCGTAGGATATTTTGTCGGAAGATATTTTGTCGAAGGGTATTTGGTCGGAGGATATTTTGTCGGAGGATATTTTGTCGAAGAATATTTGGTCGTAGGATATTTTGTCGGAGGATATTCTGTTGGAGGATATTTTGTCAGAGGATATTTTGTCAGAGGATATTTTGTCAAAGGATATTTGGTCGTAGGATATTTTGTCGGAAGATATTTTGTCGAAGGGTATTTGGTCGGAGGATATTTTGTCGGAGGATATTTTGTCGAAGAATATTTGGTCGTAGGATATTTTGTCGGAGGATATTCTGTTGGAGGATATTTTGTCAGAGGATATTTTTTCGGAGATATTTTGTCAGGACATGAAAACGCTCGATACCAATTTACACACCTATGCACGTGTAAATACAAAATTTAAGAATTTGAAACTGACCACGTAATAAAGAATTTCCCCAAAGGAGCAATACGTATAAAACAAGGGTGGGAGAAATAGGATACCATGAGAGTAAAAACGTGCATCTGATAGTAAAGGAACATATTATGAAAGTGTTTTAACTGATAATATTTTTAAATGAAATTCTCTGGTAAACGAGTTAAACTTTTTTACAAATATGCGCGAATTCTTTGTTTCATTTTCCGTTCCGAACTTCAAGCGAAAATTTCTAAACCTACTCACTTCAACCTCGTTATAAAGTTGGACATGTTTACGAAAACATCGTATTTTGTTTTTTCCCTCCCAATTAGTTACACGCTTTTACAAATTTTTCATAATTGGTTGCGCGGTTGTAGTAAAACCAGTAATTTGAAATGTTATAACTTTACTATTTACAGTAGTTTGCAATGCGATACTTTTCCAAAATAGCTGCAGAATTTCATAAAATCCCAACACTTGCCTGGGCCATACGCGGCTAGTATTTCAATACAGGATAGCAAGCTAGAATGCCGGCGTTCTATCCCGGCTTTATTATGCAATATTTTTAACCTTGTTTCAGATGTTAAACCTGCACTTTGTCCACTTTATAACCGTCTTCAGACGTGATTCAGGCGTCCTCTTGAAATCTTAGATTAAATTAAAAAGTGAAGATTGGTTAATGAGACAACGCGCATGTTATCACTGTACTAGGTCCAGTTGACATGTTTGAGATTTACTGCACAAACAAGTCGGCAGACAAACTGTCACCACTGCCACTAAAATATCGCTCTAGGCTCTTTTTTGTAAAAAAAATTACATCCTTTGCTTTTGAGAAGTGCAAAAGTCATTCGCGAGAAAAAACAAATCTCATGAAGTTTCTTTTCAGTCGTAAAGTTTGTTTTTTAGTAAAGCTGTTAAAGTTTTTTAAACTCAACAGCCTTACTAAAAAAAAACTTTTCACGGCCGATAACCTGTGTTATTGCAATAACATAAATAAACCCCGTGTACACTAAAACACGTTTTTTTACCATCGTATGTGGTCACGCTGTTAAAATGCATTGAAGATCTGACAACGTTGTATATGGTTTTAATTTACTAGGAAAAAATGCTGTTTTAATTCGTCTCCGCAAGGGGCATTATTTGCGCGCCTGTGCATTAGTTCTCAACGGCCCGCGAAGATAATACAGCTTGGAGTTTATGGCGGGATGTCGAAAATTTTGTTAGTTCCTAAATGTTGTGATTTTACTTAAAAATTTCTATTGTAGTGACGAATTTACTCTTCTATTCACAAAATTGATATATTTACCATGTTATTTGTGTGGTTTACATCAGTTTAATCAAGTTATTGTACAAACGCCGTACTTTCAAAATTGAACTGTCAGAATATTGTTTTATAGCTTACTTAAAAGATAAAATTTACATTTTAAGATCTTTATTTTAAGAAAATTTCTTAAAAGTGATTTTTTTAATAATATTAATATCTAATACATGTGTTCGTAAACGTATCAAAGAAATTAACGTCTTTAGAGATGCGAGAAATCTGTTTTAAATGTCGGTATTATTTCTAATAAAAAAAACTTTGAAGTTTTTTATTATGCCTTTTATTGTATGCACGAGGAAAAGGTGAGGTGATAGTTTCTTTCCAAATTTATTACATAAAAGGACTGTGTTTTTGAAATTTTGTTTTTTTTTTTAATTTCTCTACATTTTGGTCAAAAATGTTTTGGTAAGAAATTTTTCTCTATTTTTTTCCGATTTTGATTCGTAAAATATGGCAGTTTTTGAAAACTAAAGTGTATTTCAATCTAAAAGGTAATTTTATCTAGTTTTCATAAACGGTATTTGTTTTTACGACACCTTCAAAAATAAGAAATATATTGACATTAAAAATACTTTGGAAAAATTCCAAATTTCGTTCAGACATCATTAATAAAACAGACATAAACTACCCTCTCAGGCTGTGTAAACCATTTGTATTTTTTCCATGAACAAATTTTTAATTAGTAATGTTTTCATATCCGCGGCCGTTTGTCAATTGAATAAAATTTTCACTGGGTTTTTTAGTAAGGCTGTTAATATATGTTGTTCTTTAAGGTAGTATCCACGTAACCCCCGTGCCGAAACGGTAATTATATGAAATACCTCTATAGAAATAAATCGCAAAGTATACTCTGAAAATTATTATTTACACGATTCTTGCGATTATTTTTCAAGTTATATGAATGAAAAAATTCACAATATTTCTTTAAATGATACTAAAGACAACCATCGCGAGATTTTTGCTATTTTTTAAATACGCCGTGATTTATAAAACATTTTCACAGCAGTCGCTTACGTAGTCGCTCCGTATTCATCTTGCGTGTCTTGTCAATAATAAATAATGTATGATATGATGTAGAATGTAGTATTCGCCGCAAATTTAATTAATTATACGATTAACAATATTTTATTAATTTCATATTCTTTTAATGTCTATCTTTGTCATACGTGAACAACGGTTGAATTAAGATTTTACTGGAATCGTAAGGGTGTTTGTTACTTGCTACATTTTGGTTGAATTTTGTAAAACATGTTACGTAACAGAATCGGCTCCCGAGCGGAAGGTTAAGTGAATCGTCCCCACTACACGTGCCTACCGTTTCCTCTCCCCGCACCGCGCGACCACCCCGCGTCAGGCGCCAAGCGCCGGGCGGCCCGCCGGCCGCCATTCCTTCGCTAGCTCTCGGCCAAGCAACTGTGCTACGCGCGATTTGCGCTGTTTGTGCTCCACGATATTAACTCCGCGATGTATTGTTTGAAATTGTGTGGTGAACGGAATCCAGAAAAGATGGCAGACCACGCATCTAGCTACGTGAGTACCAACTCGCTTCCTCCCCCCCACCGTGTGCTTTGAACCGTTTGTAACTTCATTTAAACGCATAGAGAGAGGGAGAAATCCTCGTTAGGTCAGTAGGGTAGTTTAACTTGTGTTTTGTGCCGACACTGGCCGTATGTGTATCACCCTGTTCTGTTTATTGAATAAACCCTTTAAATGCAAATACTGTGTACTGATTGAAGAGGGAGTCCCGGGGATTTTGAGGAGAGGAGGGGAAGGAAGAATTGACCAAGCGAACCACTGGCACTCGCCCTGTTTTTTAGGAGGAATCATGTTCGAGCCGGTTTGAGCTAACCGACGGCTGTTATTGTGTGTGTTTTACAGGAATAGGGCTTGGGGTAGGCCACAGCAGCAGCGCCCCCAGCACTGTCGCCCGACGTGTGGCGGTTTTTTTTTTTTTTTTCCTCCCTCTTCACAGTCGCTCGCCTCGTTCTTCAATCAGCCATTGTTTAAACTGTATAATCTATAATGTTTTGTCTTGTTTTTTTTCCCAATTTGTCTAGCATTACCATCAAAGAACATCGACGCGAGTGTAACTTCGAATTGCAAATTTAAACTATCGCGGGCACATTCCTTCATTTTCGAGTCGTCACTCGACAAAACATTATCACCGGTATTCCTACGTAAAGTGCTCAACCAAGAAAGTTGCCGTCGTGAATAATATAGTGTTTACAAGTGTCGACCGACTAAATTTGCTAGTTTCAAATACAAGATTAATAGTGGAAATGTACACAAATATTTAAAACAAAGTTATTCAACAATTAAAATCCTGTATATGATAAACCAATTACCCGCTTCGTTTCCCGAAAGTTAATTAACCAGTTTTTATTAATAAACTTATTCCGCAGTGTGCTGGTCTGTATTTGATATCGACATATTCTGCGAATAGGGGACTATTTCGCAAAATACTGGCCTGTATATATAACGGCATATTTTGCAGCTTAAGGGAAACAAGTGGATTAAATTCTTTCTACCTTTTGACAATTGAGCATTTTTCTAATTTTGCCGCCTGTTTCATCATTTAGCTTTTTTTCTTTCGTAAGAAACAGACGACATAATTTGAAAGACGTTCGGTTCGCGTTGACGTCGATTCCTCGAGTCAGGCATTACATTACGTATGCACATTTCTGCATATAACTTGTTATGACAAAAGGAAGTCGGCGGATAAATACCAGTAATGGTGTATGCTCAAATCAGGCTGCAGTATAGCCACGTTAAATAAAGAACAATTCCCCAAGACATTGTTGAATTTTCAAACATACTTCCACGAAAACTTGTATAAAAGAAAAAATATTTCCTTTCCTTTCTAAAGAACCCCCCTTTGGAAGGCTAATCGAAATATTCCAAAAAACATGTTCATTTAAGGCGAACCTCGTTTCCGTTTTTTTATTTTTTCTTTTCCGGACTTTTGCTTATTTGCAAACCTTTTTTCAAAAACATCGGGATTTTTTCTCAAAATTACGTTTTTTGAGGGAAACCGCTGCTCAAATTTTCTCTCGTTCCGGACTTAGAAAATTTTCAACAAATTTTCAAAACATCGGGATTTTTTCTCAAAATCACGTTTTTGTAAGGGAAACCGCTGCTCAAATTTTCTCTCATTCCGGACTTAGAAAATTTTCAACAAATTTTCAAAACATCAGGATTTTTTCTCAAAATCACGTTTTTGTAAGGGAAACCGCTGCCCAATTTTTTTTCTCGTCTATGGACTTTGAAAATTTTCAACAAATTTTCAAAACATCTGGATTTTTTCTCAAAATCACGTTTTTTGAGGGAAACCGCTGCTCAAATTTTCTCTCGTTCCGGACTTAGAAAATTTTCAACAAATTTTCAAAACATCGGGATTTTTTCTCAAAATCACGTTTTTGTAAGGGAAACCGCTGCTCAAATTTTCTCTCATTCCGGACTTAGAAAATTTTCAACAAATTTTCAAAACATCAGGATTTTTTCTCAAAATCACGTTTTTGTAAGGGAAACCGCTGCCCAATTTTTTTTCTCGTCTATGGACTTTGAAAATTTTCAACAAATTTTCAAAACATCTGGATTTTTTCTCAAAATCACGTTTTTTGAGGGAAACCGCTGCCCAAATTTTTCTCGTTTTCGGACTTAGAAAAATTTTCTACAAATTTTCAAAACATCAGGATTTTTTCCCAAAATCACGTTTTTTGAGGGGAACCGCTGCCCAAATTTTCAAATAAACCAAACACTTATAAAAAACGCGTTTTTTTTCAAAAACTTTTTGTAAAAATACGTCCCCAGTGGTCAATCTCTGCCCAATTTCTTTCCAATTGCGAGTCTAGTTCTCACTTTTTCCAACATAAGGTCAGTCTGATACGATCTTATACACCATGGAAGTTCCTCAAGTCACGCTGGGTATAATCCCGCACGTCTTTACTTCAAGAAAGGAAGAATTACTACAGGCCCTGAGAAATAGAAAGATTTCTCCTAGGAATAATTCCAAAATGCCTTACTGTGTCGGAATCAGTAAATTCCATCACATCAAGTACTCAGGCGTAATCAAATTGGCAAAACTCTTGTCATAAATGACGTGAGTTACGTGTAAATATTAAATGTAAATAGTCACCCATATGGGCATTCGTAAGGTAATCCTTACACCCGAAGGCACATTAATGTCAACGGTAGCCTAACTCCTGTACATTCTTTTTCTTTTTGCATAATTTTATATGTTCTTTTACATCCTGCGCGCCTTGCCTGCTGTACCACAAGAGCACCTCTTGGGGCACTGTTTTCATGCTTGTATGCATCCTCTTCCTGAAATTGATCACTTCGGGAAAGGGACTCCTTTTTCCTCCTACCATCAACGGTTCCAGAAAACTCTTGCTCCGAGACGTCGTTTTCCTTTCACAATTCTTGCAGCATCCGCGCGTTTTTTTTTCTCACCTCATCGCCTCATCTTGTCATATCACCCCTTTTTTTAATTTTTTGTTTTGTGTCGGGTTTTTGTCGTACCAGTACGTCCCTACCCTAATGTTGTAAATATAAAATCATAAGCACAAGTCTGTATAATAACCATTGGTTTCAGACCTTTGCCGCGGGCTCGCTACTATGGTCACAGCACCATATTGTAAGAATGTCGCGACGATTTCTGTTATAATAGGAAATCCTCCCGTTTTTTCTTTCTTTCTTTTCCCTCTTCACCCCATCCTACACATTCATAGTAATGTTGTATATTGGGAATCGTTTCGAATACACCCAATGTACTCACCTATCAGGTCACATTCGCTGGATTCGAGACAATTCAAGAGCAACCTTGTTGCTATTTGTGGTTTTTTCTTCTTTTTCCAAAAAATTAGAATGGCGCTCAACCCAATTGCTCTTATTTTTCTAGAATCATATTTTGTCGGATTCGGAAAAAATTTTTTTTTGTTGTTATAAAAGTGACAATATGTTTTGTCCCTTCATTAACTTTGTTCCTTGTACATATACAACTTCATTATGAGGTACATATTTTATCATGACATCAGTTTCTTTTGTCCTTTATTGTACCATTATTCTAGTTTGAAGTTTAAAATCTTGGCCAGATCTTCAATAAAATTTGTGTTTATCGCCTTTTGGCAAGTCTTGTAAGGTACGCTAATATGAAATTATTAAGCTACAACAGTGCCGTATTAATTACATCATTGTAACCCGCCGTCTGTATTGAATGGGGACCCACTTTTTCGAACGTAAGTGGGCTACTGTCTTTCAATACTGGGCAAATTTGTTGTAAATCGTTCATTCCTGTCACGTGAGACGTGAAAACGTGACAATATCTACCATCATAGGAGAGATCCTCAAAACATCCGCCATGATACGAGAAGCTCGTTATAATTACTTTATACTCATAACTAAATGTTACTAAGTTGGTCGTGTGTCCTTTGGCATGAGAACCGCTTAACCCGCCGTCTGTATTGAATGGGGACCCACATTTTCGAACGTAATTGGGCTACTGTCTTTCAATACTGGGCAAAATTTGTTGTAAATCGTTCATTCCTGTACATGAGACGTGAAGACGTTACAATACTCACCATGAATCGTGCGAACGAAATAATATCTACCCCATGTTTGTGTGACCTACCAAGCGTAGATCACACGCCTTTTATTTTCTGTTATCAGAAAATTATTGCTTTTGCAGCAGAGTACTCATTAACATGCCCGTGGACTTCCTGTCACAAGAACCCAGGAACTATCCACTATCTCAAAAGGACTAATCATACGCTTCACTCATGATTATGGGGCATCGTGTCGTAGGAGTTAAGTTGATGGACACAAAAACACCTAACTCGTTGTCTGGGGGACGAACAAGAAAACCCCCAGGTTTGTGAGATTTGAGCAAGGGTCTGTCATTTCTCGCAAACAAGTAGGAGAATAAAACGACCTTCTAATCTTCTGCCCAATACACGTAGTGGATTAGACTCTTTTTGTCAGTGTATCCCTTTTGTCCCACTCTACCAAATTGTATTGTAATGTGCCAGGAAAGTTGCTGTAGACCTTGTTTCACCTTTCACTCAGAGGTCGAATTTCGGAAATAGCCGAGTCCTCAGCAGTTTTCTTCGTTCAAATGTTCCCAATTGTCACTCTTTCCTTTCCTCGAAATTATCCGTGAATGGGGATATATGCGTTACGCACTTGGCGTTTCGTTTGTCAAATGGGACAACCTTCATTCACGGATCTTTTCAACTTCCTACTCCTTTCCCACTTTTCATAACTTATTTGTACTCAATGTTTTGTTCTTCGAAAGTAGACAAAATGCTACCGTATAGACGTGAGCATAGGTCATGGAAGACCAACTTCTTTCGAAAAGGGGCATTTTGTCATACGTACAAACCCTTACCTACGTGTTCTTGGAAATGTATTTAGTTTAAAAAAAACTAAATGGGTTAAACAGAACCTTCCTTGAATACGTACCTTTGTAATATGTATAAGTCTGTAGTTGCATTTAGTTAACTCTCTCTCCGTCTCTCTCTCTCTACGCGTCAAACAAATCCAATTTTTCTCAACATGCACACCTTGTTTCTCTCCAAACCTTTTCATCATTGGTCTACCAGGCAGGTAAACTTCAAGAATTTTGTTCTAATAATAATTTTTTCGCCGGATTAATAAGAAGACCAGCAGCTCTTCACCCTATCTACACCTGCGCCTCTCTTCATGCTGCCTTCACTACCGTCACGGAGGTCCCATGCCTTCAAACCCTACGTACCAAAAGCACCCGACCACACCTAACATAACCTAGTGTGAGTCGTGCGTGTAGTTGCGAATTGTATCATCACAAAACCATCACTCAAACAAACCCGAGCACGTCAGCTCTAAGTTGGTTCATGTTCCTGTTGCCATTGTACAAATGTTCCTGCGGCACCTTGCAAATGTTCCTGTTGCCATTGTACAAATGTTCCTGCGGCATCTCGCAAATGTTCCTGTTGCCATTGTACAAATGTTCCTGCGGCATCTCGCAAATGTTCCTGTTGCCATTGTACAAATGTTCCTGCTGCATCTTGCAAATGTTCCAGCTGCACCTTGCAAATTGCTCTGTTGCCATCATGCCAATGCTCCTGTGCCCTTGCGCAAATAACAATACCAACAATTGTTCATCCAACAATCCCACTGTATACAAACCAGTGTACCAACCACCATCACAACAACGGCTGTCATGCACACAAACCACCTCCTCTATAAAGGACCAACCACCAATTACAATTCCACTCTCCAGTACCTCAATGACGTCATACTGGCCCACCCACAGGATCCGGAAGCAGCTACCTTTTTGACCTCTGTGACAGGTAGAACCCTCTCCACCACCAAGAAGCCTCATCCTGCGTTCTCTTCTTCGTGTTTTCTTTAAGGCCCTAGTGTTCCTTGAGTGTAATCTCAAACGGGCCAGGTTACTGTGACAAAGTAACCGTGTAACTTCAGTGCAACGTCCCAACACCCCAAACATCCTACGCAAACCACGCTACGCAAACATAGCTCACAGACCAATGATACAATTAGAGTCATTTTTTTTTCTATCACTGCATAACCCTTGTACCTTTCTCCAACAGGTCCTTGTTTATATTTATGTATGTCACTGCTCTTTCTTGTTCATTCATGTATAATTCCTTGTTCACCATGCTTTTTTCTCTTTTGTTTTTGTTTCTACTATTTTGTAGCTAGCAACCTTTTTCTCTCTCTCTCTCCTTTTTTCTCTTAAAATTTTTTTTTTTTTTTTTGTTTTGTTTTGGCACAAGTGCTAGAAGGGTAAGAGGATTTCTTAGCCCTACTGCTCCATTACCACGTCGCTTTTTTTGCGGCGAGGGGGGAAGTGTTACGTAACAGAATCGGCTCCCGAGCGGAAGGTTAAGTGAATCGTCCCCACTACACGTGCCTACCGTTTCCTCTCCCCGCACCGCGCGACCACCCCGCGTCAGGCGCCAAGCGCCGGGCGGCCCGCCGGCCGCCATTCCTTCGCTAGCTCTCGGCCAAGCAACTGTGCTACGCGCGATTTGCGCTGTTTGTGCTCCACGATATTAACTCCGCGATGTATTGTTTGAAATTGTGTGGTGAACGGAATCCAGAAAAGATGGCAGACCACGCATCTAGCTACGTGAGTACCAACTCGCTTCCTCCCCCCCACCGTGTGCTTTGAACCGTTTGTAACTTCATTTAAACGCATAGAGAGAGGGAGAAATCCTCGTTAGGTCAGTAGGGTAGTTTAACTTGTGTTTTGTGCCGACACTGGCCGTATGTGTATCACCCTGTTCTGTTTATTGAATAAACCCTTTAAATGCAAATACTGTGTACTGATTGAAGAGGGAGTCCCGGGGATTTTGAGGAGAGGAGGGGAAGGAAGAATTGACCAAGCGAACCACTGGCACTCGCCCTGTTTTTTAGGAGGAATCATGTTCGAGCCGGTTTGAGCTAACCGACGGCTGTTATTGTGTGTGTTTTACAGGAATAGGGCTTGGGGTAGGCCACAGCAGCAGCGCCCCCAGCAAACAATACGTGTCTATTTGTATTGTAATGTCATTACTTGACATCAACTTATTAGGTGGTAGCGTTAACAGTGTTTCAAGTTTCGAAGGATTAGCTTACGCTCAACTTGAACCTTTATTTGGATCGTAATACCAAATATGTAGCAAATCCTTATGTAAAGTCCTGGAAGACGAAGGGAGCAAACAACATGTAAGATTCCCTAAGAGCCCACTCAAACACAACATATCAAATAGCTGGAAATAAATTAATCGATAATATATTGGGTAGCAGCTCGTTGGTAGCAGCTCGTTTTTGTGAACACGATGTATTATGTAGCTCTCGCACCGAATAATCATCAATTTTCATCAAAATTGTGGAAAAAGTGCGTGTGCTTTTGACGTTTGCCGAGGGAAGCGAAAAGTGGCGCGTAGAGTGGTGAGGAAGGCTAAGGGAAGGGGAGGATTAGTAGGGGTCGCTCACGATATTTCCGACGGACAGGAGGGAACGATGGTAGCGTAGAAGGAACCCTACATAACATGTAGGTACTTAGTTACTTACTAGATGTCAGGGGAGTTCGACGGACGTAAGGTACATTCATCTCAACCGACCAATAGCGTAAATAAATAAATAATAGTAAAAAACTTTAATCTATGAAAGAGCTTAGGAGAAACATAATATACGAGGGCTGTTCGTAAAATAAGGTCTCCAAGAGGCTTCAGTCGCGAAAAATGATTTTACGGGTAATCTTTTAACACTGGCGTGTAGCCTGGTTTCCCCTTGCCAAATCCCCACCACGATGTACCCTCTGTGCCGCTTAGTCTCGGCGTGGCAGCCGTTCGCGATGGAGCTTGCGCTGGCAGCACCCGCCAGGGGTGAATTACGCTCTATAATTAGAATTTTTGTGAGAGAAAAAAAACCCCGGTAGAAATTCATTCTCAGCTCCTTGAAGTGTACGAAAAACAGTGTATGAGAGCGAAAACGTGCACAAATGGT
This sequence comes from Limnephilus marmoratus, assembly GCA_917880885.1. Lineage (NCBI taxonomy): Eukaryota > Metazoa > Arthropoda > Insecta > Trichoptera > Limnephilidae > Limnephilus > Limnephilus marmoratus. The sequence goes on along the minus strand of OU862924.1, from coordinate 26,880,415 downwards.
GCAGAAAATTTAAAAGCGTGCAGTACGGCCATCGGTTTCAGACGAAAAAATTGCCAAAGTGGAAAAAACAATGATTGCAGATCGACAGGTGACGGTTCGGGAGCTGTGATAAGATCCCTGATGTCAGTAAGACCACTATTGACAAGATTTTAACAGAACATTTGGGAAACCACAAAGTCTGCCCAAGGTGGGTCCTAAAATGTTCACCGAAGATCACAAAAAACAATGGGTTAGAGCAGCCCGCGAATTCCTTGAGTGCTACGACATCGATGGCGCAGAATTCTTGGACTCAATTGTGACTGGGGATGAGACCTGTATACACTACATGACACCACACACAAAGGAACAATCCCAGTGGCTTTATTCAGATTCGCCGAAGCAAAGTATAAAAACGAATTACGGAGCGTAACTCACACCTGGCGGGTGCGGCGAGTGGAAGCTCCATCGCGAACGGCTACCACACCGAGACTAAGCGTCACAGACAACATTTCTGACAGCGTTTCAGTATCCGTCATCAAGGCAGATGTGTGCAGATTTGACAACTCTCAACTGTGTACAAAGAGCAAGGACCGTGTGCCATGACCTATCTGTATGGCGATCAATCCTCGGTAATGATTAGTTTGCTAGTTTGTGAATCTATGTATTATAATATAAAATAAGTTTTGACTTATTTAGAGTTGGTTAAAAAAAAATCTATCACACGTGGACACAGTCGCAACGGATACGTTCTCCGTCTGGTCTATGCGGTACTGCTGGAACAAGACGGGCTGAGAGTATCACGCGATGCGCTAGGCTGTACACAGCGGCGAAGAGTAATGGTATTTTTATTATTGTTTTTAATTGAAAAAAAATATTACTAGGCAGCAAAATGATATTTTTACTCCAAATATACCAAGGAATCGCTTGTTAAAGTATCAGTTCAGTTCAGTTTCAGTGCCGGTAACCCGGGCGTTTAATTTGTTTTCATTGTGTAGGGGAGAAGTGGCATGAAAGAGCCAGTTTTCTAAACGGAGCAAAAAAATATACTTTTAATGAAAGAAATGATGTTTTTTTTCTTAAATTATTATTTATTTAATGAAGAAGGTAATTTTATACGAAAAAACCTTGAATACTATAAACAAATCAACGAAACATTTTTTTTTTTTTAAATGTGTCTTTTGGCTCTTTCATAACATTTCGGTATTGAAAGAGCTACTAAAAGTTATGAAAGAGACAGTCTGTATTATAAAGTGTAATTGGGAAAATTATGCAAACTAATAATAATTGTGCAAACTAATAATAATTGCCCTATTAAAAAAAAACAAAAAGACAATTCCAACAAATCATTTTTCGAAACTAATGACATTTTTAAGAATTTTTTAATTATAACAGTCATTTTAAGTAATTCTAACAAACGCTTTGATCTTAACATATTATTCATACCTATTATATATATAATCTTAAAATATCAGAAGCAGATTATTTTTTATTAATAACAATCTCGAAAATTAAACAAAATGGCAAATAATATATTCTATCAAAAACGCTAAGCTCTTTCATGGCCCATTCACCCGGCTCTTTCATAACTTATTCGTTAAAGAAATTTAACCTTCAAAATAACAACATTATAAAAAATTGTGTTGGTTTTGGCGAACTGTCTAATGTTTATGGGTGATGGGAAATCAGTGTTGTCACCTAAAAATAAAGTTACCAACCACATCCGTTACTTAACTACCAAAATAATGTAAGTGGCTCTTTCAAAACTTGGCTCCTTTATGCCACTTCTCCCCTACATAGATTTCTTTGTATGTCGGGTACTGTTGATAAAAAAATAGGCGATGATGATGATCATTGTTTTTTTGGGTTATTGTTCATTGAGATTAATATTTGGATTGTAAAATAATGATTGTGCGACAAAAAAACCCTCTGCCTAGTTAACTTTTCCATTATTGACAACAACATTTCCCTCTTCTGACAAGGATTATTTGGTGGAATACCAAAATCGCCTAGTTATTATTTGCGAACATGGAATGTTTTCTTTGAAAAGGTAATGCAAAGCATGCCTAATGGAACCAACGATGCGATGGTTGCAATCAAAAGCCACGTCAAAGGGCGATAGGTACGGAAAAAAAGTCAGTAACATTAAATAAATATCTTAAAAGTGTCTCCTGTTGCTATCAAATATCAAATATCTTGGTGTCAGGACAATTCTCTTGACGTTATAAAGTATCTTGGGTGTGCATTCTCCAAGAGATTCTTGAGAAAAACCCTCAAAAAGTATTCTCATTGTTGAAGACTTTTTTATGTGTAAGGTGTCCGGATGGTCGTCGAAAAAGCGATTTTACATTTATTATTATAAAATAATAATAGTTGATTACAATTGGATAATTTCTATAGCGCCGTTTTTGTGACAAATTTTATTTCTCAGGCTGTCTAATTATTATTTTTTTAATCATTTCACCTTAACAAGCTTATAAATTATACTAAGAGGGTGTTACCAGAGAAAACCAGAAATATGTCATTTTTAAATCAGATTTTAGACGTATTGACTCTTTTCCACAAAAAATTATAAATAGATTTCGAAAGATTCTTCTTTTATCTAGCATTCGGATGTTTTAAATTTTGAGAAAAAATGTTTATTTTTAGTGTAATAAGGTTATACCATAGACATATGAATATTACTAGACCAGAACATAAAGGTGAGGGGAGAAACCAACTACAGCAGGGCGCAGAGCGGGAAGATGGCTTTACTGATATGTGATTCGTCAATATCTCAATCGACAGTATATAAGCATCTCGCATTATAATTTCACCATTTAGTTCTTAAAAGTAAACTCTGCTTTTAAATGAATAGACCTTTTTACGTGGGAGCGCGAATTGCTCGCCGCGTAGTGAACAAATTTGCGAAGTCCTAAAGCCATCAAAATAAAGTTCGCCTATTTTGAGGGTCCAATATTTTGTTGCCGTATTTAGTTAAGACACTTTTATAAATGTTTCATAATTTACTTACCCCAATAAACATCGACGAGCGCACCTCTGTATCTCGAGTGATAGTATATATTTTCATATTATATTATACGTTTTCAAAACACAAACCATGTTTTTTGCGGTGTTATTTCGTAAAATACACCGATGAGCGCTCAACGCTGGCTCGTAGAAGAATGATGACGTCACATGTTTTAGATTCACGAGAAGCCATGCTCAATCCCGCTGGTTCCACGGAACCGGCATGGGGGAGGGGGAAATAATATGCTTTTATCACTTAGGGCAGGTCTATTAATATTCATATGTCTATGGGTTATACAATAGGTCGTTGGCAGATTTGTTAAATTTTCAAAAAAGATTTTGTATTATACCACACCCATTTCAAATCAATTAATCATGCAGTAAAATAAATCAATACTTTATCTAGCAAACGCATGTTTTAGAATTTTAATTTTAGTTTAAATAAAATCATTGAAAAATATATACGTACATGCGTTTCTTGACGAAAATTGGTCTGTTTGTGTATTTATTTGCGCACTTACAAACTAATATATTTCAGATTTTTTTACGTTCCTATTTAACTTAAGCATTATTGAAAAATGTTAAATACTTATAATCAAAAAATAATTACAAAAAGTACAACATTTTTATAGTTTTATCATCACGCCTTTCAGCATTTTTGGATGTAGGTATAAATTAAAGCGAATTTTGAATGAAATAAAATCGATATTGAGTTATAATTTTAAAAAGCTGGTACGGAGAATAATTAATCTTTCTTATTGGAACCGCCCTGTACGATCGTAAAAACAACTTTCGAGGAAATGTGGATTTTCGGTCGCTGGCTGGTTAAACGCTTTTAAGTTTAATTTAGAAATACTAGAATTAGATTTTCAATAGTTATTTACATTTTTTACATGGACTGGTTGTTTAAAAAAAATTTATCAATTCATCAAATTTTGAACTTAATTTTAAAGCTGTGTGTAAGTTCGGTTTAAGTTCTGGTATTATATCATTATAGGCCAATTGCTTCATGAAACTGAAATACTAACAGAACTTGAACAGAATTTGAAAATTAACCACAAAATTTGATGAATTGTTCAATTAAACAACCCGTCCTTAGTTATTTAAAATTCGTGGGTTGTGCATGAAAGGTTTCGTTTTAAAAAAAATAAGAGTGTCTGTGGCGGACGTGATTTTAATTTTTATATAAATCTGCAGTTTTATTTCGAGATTGATGATATCTTGGACACAACCTTTGAATAACGACGAAGGTCACTGCTTACATTTTACTTCTAAAAACTCCATGTAAAACCCGGGCAACGCCGGGGATTTCAGCTAGTGTATCTACCTGTAATATGTAAAGAGTATCGGGCGGGCGGCCTGGCTTTGTTTATTTTATACAAATCTGCAGTTTTTTCCGAGATTGATGAGATTTTGCACATTTGACCTTGAAAACCAGGTGAAGATTTACATGACATTTTTAAAAATCACCTCTGGTATAGAATCAAAAGAACAACAGTGAACTGTGAATGCATTCATCACAGGGTTGTATGAGTTGGTTCCATGACCGTTGATCCGCCAACAAATGGTCCCCCGGCGTACTTACATACAATGTACGGTGACCCGACAATTCGTCCTGCGACAATTCATCCGGCGACAGTTCATCCTGCGACAGTTCATCCGGCCGACAGTTCATCCTGCCGACAGTTCATCCTGCCGACAGTTCATCCCGCCGACAATTCATCCGGCGACAATTCACTGGACAATTGGAGCTAGTGAGACCATGGAATCCCCATTTGGGGTATGTTGTGAGTCTGAAGGTAGCGCGCGCCAGGATTTACACTTCAAATTTCAGATTTGTAGTCAGGGGTTGTAACAAAGATATTCAAATACAAAAGAGATATGCTATGATGTCCGCGCAACTGTCGGCGGACTACGACCTAATCAGGGTAGTTTGCATATGAAAAGAATTTGTTCATTAATATTGGTTAACAATATAGTTTGAACACGGAAAGAATTCGTTCATTTAGTTAAACGTTCGTTTGGTTTATTCGTTAATTATTAGTTCATTTAGTTTATTTGTTAATTGGTAAACAATATCGGCGACACCCGGAAGCGCAGTCCCACCTAGTAAAAACTGCAGATAGCACATCTATTATATTTAAATCATTAACTCTATTTTTTTCATCATTTACCCACCATTTCCCGGACACTGTGCACATGCAAGGCTCTCACGTCGAACACTAGAGTGTATCGTGTGAATGGGAGAGGAATGAAAGGCCTCTTTATGGGGTGTTTCTTTCCTTTCTCCTCTCGAGATTGCGTATACCTCCTTTGACTTCCTGCCTAAGGATTCCTTATTTCTAGCCACTTGTATTTCTTGCCATTTCGTAGCACGTCTTCCCTTCTAACCTCTCCAACCAGCGATTTAAATTTATGAGATTGGCATAAATAATTTTCTTTTTCATTGAAGAAGAATAAAAAAAAAACCAACACCTCACGTTTGGTGATTTAGCAGGGGTGCCCGGGTTCATGGGGTGAGGTTTGTCTAGCCAGGACACACTGAACCCCAGTTTCCTACCCACCCCTTAAAACCTTTTCCTTCCCAGAACTCTCCTCTCCTTCCTTTCCTTAAAAAAAACCCTCCACACAGCATCCTCAAAGATGACATAGGCCCTGAGGGAAATTATTTTCCTCAGGGCCTCCTGTGTGGAGCTCATGTAAAAAAAATAAGATAATAATACTCAGCAATTTAAACGAAAATATGAAAAAGAACAAGTCACGGAAAAATACAAAGGTTATGTTTGCAACTGCGAACTCAGGATCTCTTGACTTACCGGGATAAACGCCTTGACCAACTCGGCCATTAGAACCTCTTTTTTTAAACCATTTTTGTCGATCTCATATTTCAAATTCAGAATTTTTCCCATATTTTTGGCTACTATACCTACCTATTTAAAATGATCACAAAGTTCTAAAGAATTGGTTTGTAACTGGATGTGATTTTAGATTTTCACAGCCAAAAGTATTATTGTTGCATCTGAAACTGTGTTCGATTGCAGCCTCAAATGCAACTGGCAAAATGGACTGTAAATTATGCGAAACGAACTTAGTTTGTTTGAAGTTGGAGGATTATACATGTATGGCAAAGACTATGGATAACAAGGAACTAGGAAAACCAAGCACTTACCAAATTAGAAGTCGAACACAAGACATAACAACTCAACCAGTTGCTACAAATGACACAAGTCGTCTCACCCAATGCACTGGTTTTTATTGTTCCCTGCTTTCTTCATCAAGGTGACATGGCTTGGGAGGGTAGGATGGATAAATATCATTCCGGTAGGAACTATGCACATTATCATTTCAAAAACAAACAATTATCGTTATTTATTTTTGGGGTTTTATACCGTGTTATTGGCTAAAGAAGGAGGTAGCGTAAGAGCATATGTTACTGAAAAACAGTATGATGTCTTGCCTACGCCTACTTAGCGAAAGTCCTGCTAGCAGTTCTGCAAAGTAAAAGAAGAGGACTGGAATTGGAGAAGCAGATTTCTTGATATGAATTTTTCGGATTTCCTACCAACACCGAGGCACCCAACACAGTTTCATCATCCATAAATGGGAAGTTGACCAAATAATATAATGAAGTTCGCTTTTCAGAACAACTCATATAGGTCTCATAGAAATCGTTGTGCTCACTATCATGGTTAGTTATATCACCTTAACACGAGCGTTTGCCTAGTATGGGGTATTTTAATAATAATAAAGAAAAAATAACATCACGAATCAATACTTTGATTATCCTTTTTATTGTTGAGGGCCCCTCTAGTGTTTCCCATGTGAAATTTTCACCCCCGCCTCTCTGCCTCGAGAACCTCTCTTACCAACATCCGCCCCGGGACGAGACACGAGACACCGCTGGGATATTTTTTCATCCATTATATTTCCAGTTGAGTTCACTCAATCTGCGCTGGTCATCAGCCTTCTTCTTTGCCAAAATTCTCTTAAATTATTAGCGCAGACACGTGAAAAATCAATGGATAGTCTGAATTATAGATTCTTGAACAATCAGTTCCAATTTAAAAAAAAAAAAACATTATTTTATGTGAATACCTTACAAAAGTCCCGGCTGCTCCCGTCTGGAGCCAGTGCGACTACGTCATCTCCAATTGTGGTATGTTGTGAGGCTGAAGGTAGTGGGGATAGGAAGGATGTAGGAAGAGGAAGGCGGGGAAGTACCTGGCTATTCAGATCTGGGCACCAAACACGGCTAAAGCCATTTCTAGCAATGTTTCAATTCTGAATGGTGGTCTTACACCAGGGCGATATTACTGAGAGTATCTTCCACACTGGAACGTGCCGCAAATGTACTATATATTATTTTAAACGAATTAATTGTGAAATACCACAATTATTAAATTTATTTACGCCCGCCGAGTTTCGATCCCGCGACAAGTCAAGTCAAGAGCCTTATTCCTCGAGAACGGCGATTATAGGTAGGTACCTACCTATATCGCTTGTGTGATTTATTCGCACATCTAATTCCAATTTTGAAATTAACGCTATAATTCTATGCAATATTCAGATTTCACGCGGCAGTATAGCGAATGCACAGATAATCGAAATAAGCATATTGTATGCACGACAAAATCATTGATATCAATAGTACAAGATTTCTCGTTTTAACAGCCTTAAAATTTGGGAAGATAGGTAGATATACCACCAGACAGTGGCGGTTCTTCACAGGGGGACAATGGGGATGGTCCCCGCCAGTTACACTCAAAACCTACTAAAGGAAAAGGAAATAACAGTCGATGCATTGTCTTCACCAAAATGAATGAATTCTTTAAACATAAAAGTAATTAACATTTGCAGAAATAAAATACAAATAATTATTCCGGATGATTTTAATAAGACCCTACGCGCGTACAGCGAACAATGTACGGAGCACAAAACAGCGGGTCAATTTCTCAGTGCGCAGAATCTAATGCGCACTTGGGGGACGATCCGAAGTATCCCCATACTTTCCTTGCGTTATTTCGCGATCGTATGCAACTGCGCATGCGCAGTCGTATGTGAATTCAAATACCCGCGGGGACAAGTCTTTGGATCCCCACATAAACATTTGTTTGCGAAGTTACGGGCGGGAATCGCTCGCGTTCAAATTAGTTTGATAATAATCTTGCAAGATAAAGCTTTATTTTTATTATACTATATTGTAAATTGGCATATATCTTTGGATATTTTATATTATTTTGTGTTTAGATATCCGACTAGCATGATTAGACCATAAAATATTTTTTTGAGAAATTTTATATTATATTCTACGGGTGGTGAGATTGCAGTACAGTACGTAAAAAAAATATCGATCCCCACCACTAAAAAGTGCTCGAGCCGCCACTGCCACCAGATTAAGGTTATTTAAAGAGTTATTAAATACGAGTACATCTACTGTTTTAGTTATTACATTCAATAGCATTATACCTCTTGTCATGTAATGCTGTACTAAAACGTTAATCTAAAAATATCTATTTGTGTATAAGACCAAGTTAAATTTTGTAGGTTCCAAAGACTGATGGATTGGACGGTGTACAATGGACACGAAGAAAGAACTCCAGAATTTATGACAGTACTAGCTGGTTCCCGGCATGCGTTGCAATGGCATATTCAAAGAAATACGTTGTTTCTCACTAAATCACCTTTTCCGTGCGTCCCCGTTCCCCTCCCCTCAGCTTTATAAATTATAGCCTATATGTTATTCTGCTAAACTATTGTAAAGTTTCATTAAAATCCATTCAGTAGTTTTTGCGTGAAAGAGTAACAAACACATATACATCTATACAAACTTTCGCGTTTATAATATTACTAGCTTTTGCCCCCGGCTTCGCCTAGTATTAGTGGGGTTCCCACTCCGCCTCCACCTTCCATATCCCCCTCCACTTCCCCCTCCCCACCTCCCCCCTCCCTCATCTTCCCCCACCTTCCTCCCCCCAAAATGGGATTGCGATATACGATGTCCAACAAATATAAGAGAGACAGAGCGCATGCTAAATGGGCTAGAACCAAAAGGTACTAAGTCAGTGGCAACATTAATTTCCATTTATCTACAACTAGCTGGTCCCGGCATGCGTTTCTATGCCATTTAATAAAGAAATTGTTTCTCCCCGAGTGTCCTTTCCCATTCGTCCCGTTCCCCTCCCCCTCCCCCTCCCCTTCCCCCCACCCCTCTCCCCCTCCCCCCCCCCCCCCCCCCCCCCCCCTCCACCACAAATCTCTCCCTCCCTCCCGCTTTCCATACATTCAGTTTTCAAACCTCGCGTGCCACCAATAGCAATTTTTTTATACCAATTTCATAATACCACAGCTCACCGGAAGTTTTATAAAAACCTTGTCCTGACGACAATAATGAATACACAAAAAAAAAGAATTATCCAATTTGGTGCAATCGTTCGAAAACAATGCGCTTAACAACCAACACATTCAATAAGAAAGAAATTTTTTTCTTTTTGTCTGCACGTTTTAACTCTATTTTAATAACGATTCGATCACACTACAACAATTATTATAGAGATTAATAATAATAATAAATTTGGACAACTTATATAATAATGACAATAATGAACGCCAAAAAACAGAATTATCTAATTTGGTGCAATCGTTCGAAAACAATGCGCTTAACAACCAACACATTCAATAAGAAAGAAATTTTTTTCTTTTTGTCTGCACGTTTTAACTCTATTTTAATAACGATTCGATCACACTACAACAATTATTATAGAGATTAACACTGAAGTACTCGTACGAAGTGTTTATTTCTGAAATAATTTGCTTTGTTCACTGAGGATCGTTTGTAACATTGACAGTTGTGCAGAATGTATTATGGGTTCCATACGACATGTACCGTTTTCATACATTTTGTATTCTGCACAGTACACCTGTCCATTCACACCCTTGTATGGCTTTTCAATAAATTCTTAATTCAATAAAGAACTAACTCTTCCCAATGATGCAATCGATTTTAATCCTTACCGCAATTGTTGCAGAAACCAATTTTCATCGAAGTCATGTTATCCTATGCGATAAAATTGATGGAAATTTATAGAATTTCATTTTTTATATAGAATCCATCAGCTTAACCTCATGTAAAAAAGTGACAAATCGACACTAATTATTTTATTACGTATTTCCGCATGTGCATGCACTTTCGTCACTGATGTCTCTTTATCTTTTTTTCGACCTTATTGTTTTTAGAGAAAAGTGGATAGCACGTGTACCTACTCGTTTTTCGGATGTTCGAACAATGTGGTTCTTTTATAATAATAATAATAAATTTGGACAACTTATATAGCGCTGTTTTTGCGAAAAATCGCCTCAAGAGCTTTTGTGTCTGTATCTCCTGTTCCATGAATTCTAGAACTTTTGTTTTGAATTTAAGTGTTTGTTTGAAGAATTCCATAAATTACCTACCGATTATCTGACGATACTGAAATAATTTTAACAGAATTTTTTTAAATTATCATTTTCAGGGAAATCAGACTGTCTCATGTAGATGAGACGACTCCAGATACTAATATCTACAGCCTGTATGTCGGACGAATATCTACAGCTCATATGTTGAACTAATATCTACGAACTTCAGAGTGTTGACTAATATCTACAGAGCTAAGGTCGGACGAATATCTATGACGGTCCCAGTGTTGACTAATATCTACAGAGCGTAGGTTAGACTAATCAGCTAAATGTGTCCAATGGTCCGATATTAGGGATTTTTACATACATACTTACATGAATTAAGTTTTTTAAACTGCATACGCAATATTACGTTATTCCAATATGCTATTCATAATTGCAAATCCAACCTCTGCCAGTGCTGTAGATATTCGTCAACACTTTGGTTCTCATAGATATTAGTCAACCGTTTGAGCTGTAGATATTCGTCAACACTTTGGTTCTCATAGATATTAGTCAACAGTTTGAGCTGTAGATATTCGTCAACACTTTGGTTCTCATAGATATTACTTCGATTTTTTAAGTTTTTGGAATTCCTGTACATATTACTAGACGCCTCCCCTCTGAAACCAACATGTTGCCTAAAAATGGTATTGCAAATAGGTTAAACAATTAAGATGCTTCAAGACCAATATTCATTCTTTCCTCTCCTCAAAAAGACCCTCAACACAGCCCCTCAGATGACCTAGGCCTTGAGGGAAATTATTTTCCTGTGGAGTTAATATAAAAAAAAATAAGTCCTCAAAATTAAGAAAACTGTCAGTAATAACTCAAACATAATAATAAAAAAATAAATTTAACTGATGGCCTTATATTTAATTTATTCCGTTAATCTCCACTGTAACTATTTCCTACTCCCCTTCTACCCGTCCTATAATAATGTCTCCCTCTTTTCTATTTGCATCTCTTTATCTCGATTTTCTTAAGAGCGTTTAACCAGCCAGCGGACGAAAATCCACATTTCGTCGAAAGTTGTTCTTCCGATCGTGCAGGGCGGTTACAATGAGAAAGATTAATTATTCTCCGTACCAGCTTTTTAAAATTATAACTCAATATCGAATTTATTTCAATCCAAATTAGCTTTAATTTATACCTTCATCCACAGCGCCGGATCTGCCATACGTTCAAAAACGTGCAAAAACCTGGCGCCAACTCCGAAGGGGCGCCGTGAGAAAATAAATATTGTATAAAAATTTAGTTATAATATTCCCTGAATCGTTTAAAAATTACCCATAGTACGAAATAATTATTACGCTCTAGCAACACTTTCCAAAGAAACAGATTGCGCACGCATCAGGTTGGTATCAACGGCTTACGAATTTATAGTCAGTTACAGAATTTTTTTACAAATTCCATATATTTAGTTAAAACGTAAGATCTATTTTTCCATATATCTTTTACCGTCTTTTACGACGAATAGATGCGATCCAAATTCAATAACCAATCATAGCGCGGTATTTTTCTTCGTAAGCCATTGATACCATACGTCAGTGTTTAGTGTTTGTTCGCTCAACACAGGGGAAATGCAAGGTACAAATTTGAGGTTATATTCTTATTATCACTGCTCACTGTCTCTCGTCGGGACTGCCTGTTGCTAGTCAGAAGCTGTAGATGCTATTCTTGTGTTGTACGTTGCCATGAGAACGTATTTGTATTTGCTTTTTCTAATATTCGCGTTGGGTATAGGTATAGGTACATAAACGCAGTAAATCTCAAGAATGTCATATTTATTTTAAATCATGGTACGGGCACAAACAAACAATTCGTTGTATTATTTTAAAGCATAACTTGCAAAGAGTTTTTTCCTAAAATAATTAAAATAGCACCATAATTTATGTTTACCCAATAGATTCAGAGAGTATAGGGCTCCTGGCAATCCTCTCTTAAAAAAAAAACGAGTGTGAGAGCTACCGCCAGGTCACTTGGAAAAGTTACACCCTTTAAATGTCTTGATTTTATTTGATAAATTAGTGTAAAAAAAATAAAAAAATTGGGGCGAACGAATTTTTAATCAAAATAAAAATGTAGGGGGGGGGGGGGAGGGCGCCATCGGAACCTACTGCACAGGGCGCCAGATTTCGTAGATCCGGCCCTGTTCATCCAAAAATGCTGAAAGGCGTGATGATAAAACTATTGAAATAGTGTAATTTTTGTAGTTATTTTTTGATTATAAGTATTTATCATTTTTCAATAATGTCTAAATTTAATAAGAATGTTAAAAAAATCTGAAATATATTAGTTTATAAGTGCGCAAATAAATACACAAATGGACCAATTTTCGTCAAGAAACACATGTACGTACATATTTTTTAATGATTTTATTGAAACTAAAATTAAAATTCTAATACATAACTCTGCTAGATAATGTACTGATTTATTTTACTGCATGATTACATTATTTGAAATGGGTGTGGTATAATACAAAAACTTTTTTGAAAATTTAACAAATCTGCCAACGACCTATGGAATAACCTTATTATACTAAAAATTAAAAAAAATTCTAAAAATTTATTACATACGAATACTAGATAAAAGAACAATCTTTCGAAATCCATTTATAATTTTTTGTGGAAAAGAGTCAATACGTCTAAAAACTTTTTTGAAAATGACGTATTTCCGGCTTTCTCTGGTAATGCCCTCTTAACGGACATTATTTGGAGTAAAAAAATTGAAGAAAATTTTAATCTCTTAACAACAGTTTTTCAACTTGAAACAAAAAAGGTATTGGACAGGTTACTCGGCTGAGTGACAAGTAATGAAATGTGAAAGAAATATTTTTGTTTGATTTTGTAGAAAAAAAAACACAAAAAATGTCACTGGAGACCAATATTTAATCTAGGTACATTTTTTACTCCAAATAATGTCAGGAATCACTGGTTAAAGTAAGTCAAGTACCTACGTCCCTTAAAATCTTGTGTCTGTACCTAATTAACTTTAGTTAAAATAATAAGCCCTGATGATGCGTGAGAAAAGCGAAACCTGGTTGACTGCAATTTATTAATTCAACAAAATGGTGCATTACAAAGGCTGTTTTTATTTATTTATTGTGCCCAGTTATATTAAATTGCTTGACGGAGGGAGTTCTCTTTAAATATATTGTATGTAATGTATTAGGTATTCAGTCCATATTTTGCTAATGCTGACTTGAATGGGAAATAATTGTGCAATTTGTCGACGTTTATCCTTGACATTTAGTATTTATCAGAAGTAGAATTATTACCGGCATTTGAAGAAAAATTATGATATAGTATTTATTTTTTTTATTATTATTTTCAACATTACATTGCAGGACACCTTATGGCATAATATGTCATCTTCGGGAATGCTGTGCTGAGTGTATTGTTATATAAGTGATTTCTTCGGCATCGGTGTACAGTCGGGAAACACACCGAACGCACGCCCATCATTTGTCTACGACATTTGTAAACCCTCGGCTGCTTGGCGAAATAGTCTTATTTAAATATTTGGAATTTGTGTCTTCAAATAGCAAGTTCAAATATTCAGTTTGTTTCCTTCAAATCTTTAGGACATTATCATTTATGACTTATATAGCGCCGTTTTTGTGAAAACTCACCTCAATCATCTGCAAAAAGCATAGTCTTGAGAATACTGTTCATTTCTTGAATCGTTAGATAATTCATGACCATTTGATGAATAGCAGTGGGCTAAGGACAGATCCTTGGTGTACCCCCACTTTAATTGGAAATTTCGGTGATGTCCCTGATGTGCTTCTTACTTGTGTATCTACGTTAGTATACATATCTTGTACGGAGAGTTAATAACAATAAAAATTTTATCGAAGGAAGCAAACACTTTGTGGTGTGACATTATATATTAAATGAAAGAACACACTTTGTAAAACACCACTTTTTATTATAATTGATATTTAAAAGCCAACCAGGTTTCGCTCGATCTCGAGCTTCATCAGGGCTATTATAACAACTAAAGTTAATTATCTACAGACATACATATATAAAAGACATTAACAGGATGAGTGAAAGAGCTAGCAATATTATAGGCAACACCCTATTGGTGCCAGAAAGTGAAGCAAATTGACAAGAGGGAGACAACAATAATTACAGGATGAGTAAGTAAAGGGGGGAGGGAGAGGGAAGGAGTTGTTTAAGAAGAGTTTAGCGGAATAAATTAAAAATGGGACTATCAGATAAATTGATTTGGTTATTAATAATATTTGATTTATTATTAACGGCTTTTTTATTTCGAGGGCTTCTAGATTGTTTAACCTAATTCCGATTCCATTTTTATGTAATATTTTAGTCCCGGAGGTTTTATCGAATGAGTGGTTAGTTTCTAGTAAATGGTTTGCAAATTCTGAAAAAGCATTACTATTTAAACATCAATAGTAATGCTTTTTCAGAATTTGCAAACCTATTTAAACATCAATAGTAATGCTTTTTCAGAATTTGCAAACCATCTACTAGAAACTAACCACTCATTCGATAAAACCTCCGGGACTAAAATATTACATAAAAATGGAATCGGAATTAGGTTAAACAATCTAGAAGCCCTCGAAATAAAAAAAGCCGTTAATAATAAATCAAATATTATTAATAACCAAATCAATTTATCTGATAGTCCCATTTTTAATTTATTCCGCTAAACTCTTCTTAAACAACTCCTTCCCTCTCCCTCCCCCCCTTTACTTACTCATCCTGTAATTATTGTTGTCTCCCTCTTGTCAATTTGCTTCACTTTCTGGCACCAATAGGGTGTTGCCTATAATATTGCTAGCTCTTTCACTCATCCTGTTAATGTCTTTTATATATGTATGTCTGTAGATAATTAACTTTAGTTGTTATAATAGCCCTGATGAAGCTCGAGATCGAGCGAAACCTGGTTGGCTTTTAAATATCAATTATAATAAAAAGTGGTGTTTTACAAAGTGTGTTCTTTCATTTAATATACAATAAAAATTATCCTTGAGGTAACGATGCTGATAACGACAATATTGTTATTATGTATAATCGTTAAGTATTGATGCATAAATAATTTTCTAATCAATATTCAACCAATGTCTAACGACGTAATTGTTGTTTAAAATTTGAATCGACTATAATCTTTATTTTGTCGGTAACTTATATGGCGAAAATGTGCTATTACTCCTTTTTTGGTGTTGATCTATGAATAAACTTTTCGTTTATAATGAGTTAATATTGTTTAATTGTCTTAGGTTTCAGTATTGCATCACCTCGATAAGGTTCTAACTTCACTTCACCTTGTTCTGAGATATGGGGTGTCAGAGTCTGCAAAAACGATTTCTCATAATCTATTTAAGTACGAATTTCTGATTTTGAGTTTGAATCTTGTGTGAAGTATTTTAATTGAAAGTATATTATAGGAAAATATTTAAATAAACGTATACTTAGCATTTTAGAACATACCTTAACTTACAAATAAAACCATATGCAACCAGCATATGCAATTCCAAGCTAGAGCCACGTTCTATTTAAATACTTTCCATTAAAAACAAAAAAAAAGATTACGAAGAATTAGAATATTCCATATTCAAGTAAATTTAATTAAAATTAAAATATAAAATGGTATTTATACCTCCACTAAAGTGTTTTTAGACTCGTCAAGGCGACGTTAGAACCCTATCCAACCAAAGTGACGAAGTATAATGCCCCTCGTAACAACGATCAACTGTCAGATACAAACAGAATAGGAGGTGTAAGTGATATTAGAACCTCATAAAATAATTGATTATTTAAAATGCTTGGATTTAGAACTTTGTCATACAGACAAGACAGATGGTTCTGAAAATATTTTGGATATAAAAATGAGCAAAAGAAATGCTTTGGCATTCAAAGGTCATTTAAAAAAAAGCGTCATGTAGAACCCTATCCAAATGAGGTGACGATTGTACATCAATGGATTTCATGTTTAATTAAACCCGGCTCCTAGTCAAAAGGCACCTGTTATGGTCCGCTTTAAAATTATTAACATTGACGCGATAAAGATTGTTTTAATATATTTAATTATTTAAGTAATCATTAACGCTATTTTTAAGGAATATGTAGTCAAATTAACCTTTTTTCTTTTTCTTATTTTATACTTTCAATTTGGGAGGGGTTAAGTACTGCCGTCCCGGGATCCAACACCTCTGCCATAGGTCACCCCAAGTGGTTTACTACTTTTTGGTGACTTAGTTGCGCCAGCTACCTACTGCGTGTCGGGTCGGATCGGGAGAGAATGGTTGAGGGAGACCTTATGACCTCTCCAGCAGAACTCTCTTGGAACATCACATTTGCACCTCATTGGGAGGGATGGATTCATACGTCCGTCACTCCTGACTCACTGATCCCATTCTCAGGATTTTCTCTCCTTAAAAAGACCCTCCAGCGTCCCTACCATGGGAAGAAATATTATTGATAGCGTCGTGTGACGGTACAACACATACCTACATAAGAGCTCGCGGTTCAACGGACATCTGTTCGCGCTTTTATCTGCGCGTGCGGAACATACATTAAATTAAATAATGTCTAACAAGTGCCATCATCAAAAATGCCTAGGGTAATTATTTATGAAATCAGTTTAGCAAAATGAATTTAACATTTCATGGCGACAAACAGCTGACCACACCATAAGTAAAATGTGACAGTGTTGCCATCGTACGGAGTTTTTTCCGCTTTGGCTTAGTGCTATAATTTTCAAAATATTATGAAATTAGGAATTAAACTTTTTCCAAAAACTTGTTAACCTTCCAAATATGGGTTGTCAACTCTCGCAAGGGACCATTAATTTTATGACCTTTTAAAATAAAGAGCCTTCCAAACGTGACGTCTTCCCCACGCTGACGCGCTTTTTCCTGTGTTCATATTTTTACTATGTTTTAAGAGAATCTTTCTCCGTGTTTAAAGTACCTACGCAGTAAAACTGTTCAGACCCCCATAAAACAGCTAAAAAATAATTTTACACAATCACGAAGGTGCTCGACTCTCTGGGCATTCTGTAGCAAGGGCCTACAAGCATCCAGAGATTAGGTCCATTCACTGAACAGAAAACCAATAGAAGTGTAATCTACGTAGATTTGAAAGAAAACTGATGTCGCCAAGACTTTTTCCTGTGCCCGCCAGCAATGGAATTGATTATTATCAATTTGCCAAGTAGAATTTAGAACATCGGGCTTACGGACACGCCCTAACACGCTTCTATCTGTGTATCTCAGTTGATTTCGCACATTAGTGTCACTGGGTCGCAGTCTATTGTTAGTTCTGGCCTAGCTCAATCAAAACCCTCTGCATAAAAGGCCAAGTCATCAATAGCCAAGATGGCCGTCGATCTCTTTAAAATAAAGTATCTATAATTTAGCCCTTAAGGAAGGTTTTTACAAACATAATACAAAAGACTCAATACTTTTTATCTTACAAAGATAATACAGAAATGCATCAGTCATATTCACAACTAATTATTTTGCTTTTGAATTTATCGAGAAGGAGAGGTTTTGAATATATCGACACGGAGAGGTTTTGAATAAATCGAGAAGCAGTGGTTTTGAATTTATCGAGATGAAGAGGTTTTTAATATTTCCAGACGGAAAGGTTTTAAATACATCGAGACGAAGGGGTTTTGAATATATATAGACGGGGAGTTTTTTAACTTATCGAGACGGAGAGGTTTTGAATATATAGAGACAGAGAGGTTTTGAATTTATCGAGACGGAGAGGTTTTGAATTTATCGAGATGGAGAGGTTTTGAATTTATCGAGATGGGAGAGCCTTTGAATATACAGGGTGTCCGGGGGTAAAGTGCATTATTAACTTTGGGAGGTGATTTTACATGATATTATAAGTAAAAAAGATACATATCTTTTTTAGAAATTCCAACTTTTATGGGTTGTTTTCTGGTAAAAAGATAAAAATAGACCAGCGTGCGTTACGATGCGGGCCAGTCACAACCATGCAATGTTGCCACAATCGTGCCCGGCGGGCGCTCAGCAAGTAAGATCGTACCTCACACTAAGGATTTTTAGTAGGTACGTCTTTTTGTTTGGGAAAAAATGTTGGAATTTCGGAAAAAGTTGTTAATCTTTTTTACTCCTACCATCATGTACAATCACCTCCCGAAATTAATGCACTTTACCCCCGGACACCCTGTATAGAGATATAGAGGTTTTGAATTTATCGAGACGGAGAGGTTTTGGATTTATCGAGATGGAGAGGTTTTGAATTTATCGAGATGGGAGTGGTTTTGAGTATATAGAGACAAAGAGGTTTTGAATTTATCGAAACGGAGAGATTTTGAATATATCGAGATGGAGAGGTTTTAAATATATTGTGACGGAGAGGTTTTGAATATATCGAGACGGAGGGGTTTTGGATTTATCGAGATGGAGAGGTTTTGAATTTATCGAGATGGGAGAGGTTTTGAATATATCGAGATGGAGAGGTTTTAAATATATTGTGACGGAGAGGTTTTGAATATATCGAGATGAAGAGGTTTTGAATATATCGAGATGCAGAGGTTTTGAATATATCGAGATGGAGAGGTTTTAAATATATTGTGACGGAGAGGTTTTGAATATATCGAGATGGAGAGGTTTTGAATATATCGTGACGGAGAGGTTTTGAATATATCGAGAAGGAGGGGTTTTTAATTTATAGCGGGATGGAGAGCTTTTTACCTCTAGGGACGCTGCTAGTAGGCTGGTCTAACATACGGGCGGCATTACACAGGCTCACTAGGTACTAATGCGAAAAAGGTGGAGTCGACTTTAAATTATACCTTCTCCGTACGGCAGGTGTTTTTACTTATTTATGTGATGACCACAGAATCCCAACTGCCCGAGCCCAGTGGAACTTTGGTACTTAGTTTTAGGGACTAACTAGGCGGATAGATTTGAGGAAGGGGGAAGACAGATAGAGAAGAGTTGTCTATTTAAAAAAAACTTTTAATAATAACAACATAAACTTGTTCCGAAAAGTCGACGAAATCTGAAAAAATCATAGCACGCCGTTATTAATTTTTTTGCAATTCTCCATCGGCAAGCTTGGGAAAAGCTTTGTAGGTTCAATCCAAAGCGTTCCAATAGTTTTTTTTGTTAAGTATCGCCCCGATGAAAAGCAACTTCTCTTACTTGTACGTATCGTGAGAATCACCTTCCAAAGTTAGGGCGCTTTGTCTTACTTAACATCTTCAGTAATTAACATAAATAAATAAACAAAAATTTATTATTCTTGCAAAATAAATAATATTTTGTTCAAATTGGCGTTAACCAAAGATATTGAAATATAAGTAGATGTGCTATCTGCAGTTTTTACTAGGTGGGACTGCGCTTCCGGGTGTCGCCGATATTGTTTACCAGTTAACAAATTAACTAAATTAACGAATAAAGCAAACGAACGTTAAACTAAATGAACGAATTCTTTCCATATTCAAACTACATTGTTAACCAATAGATACTAATGCACACCTTCAAAAAATCAACGAAATGAAAAAATTCTTTTCGTACGCAAACTACTCTAATTAGGTCGTAGTCCGCCGACAGTTCCGGGACACCATAGCATATCTCTTTTATATTTGAATATCTTTGGTGTTAACGAATCTCATAGTCGCTGCACACTCGTGCAGCAAATAGATTCCTAATAAAGGTTTGCACACTTGCACGGTTTACTGCTGAAACGCCACGAGAAAAGCCTACGAAATGGCAATTTAGCTGTTTAGTGACCAGATCTGAACAGCAAGGGAAAAACTCTGCCTCATCTCCTTTCCCTCACGATTTCCTTCAGCCTCACAATTCCCCTATTGGGGATTCCAAAGTCCCATTGCCTCCGGATAGATAAAAAAATATACAAATAGGTAGGTATATATTTATCACCCAAATACACACCACCACGACGAAAATCAAGTCTCTGCCAAAAAATAAATGTAGTAAGCGTTAAAAAAAAGACGTTATGTTATAGTCGTTAACAAAATATTCCCGAACGAGTACAGTCGCGTTATTTTGTAAGAAGTAAAACAATAAATATAATTACTTACATTAATAACTCGCCCACCTGGGCGATTCCATTAATTTAATATGGAAACCGAAGAAATTTTTAAAAATATTAAAGACTTAGTTAATAAGATCACTTCAGTGAAAGACTCAAAAGACTCAAATATGGTAGAAAATCGGAATTTGCCATAAAGATAAAAGCAGCGTGACACTTGCGTTTAATGACGACCAAATGCGTATACACTTACCTAATAGGTACATACGTATGTTACTAATATATACACATTAGCACGAACTGAAAAGACACGACAAACTAAAGAGATAACGAAAATAAGTTTAAAAACTAATAATTTCTTTGCAATACCACTTTGAATTATTATTTGAGTAGTTGAAAACCAAAAGGTACTTAACCACCATTTTGATTTTTTTTTGAGATTTGAATGCCAACACGTTCTCTTGGATCATAGCTATGTTTAAAATATTATTTCAGTACCAAAATATGGTTGAATCCTTAGTTAGCTTGTTAAAAATCGTCTTTAATTTCAAAAAGTACTTAAATCCAAAATAATTTGTTTTCAAAACGTACTCAACTCCAACAACCAATAAGAGCCATAGAATTGGCAGCCATATTGGTTTTTTAACCAACCAATGAGCTACTTTCTGTGCAATGGACACCATTACAAGAAACACATGTTTTGTGAGTGGTTTTGAAGTTGGTGTGACCGTGATTTTTGTGAGATATTAACGGTAATTTTTGCAATTAAACGATATATATAAATGATGTAATTTCTTCACTACACCCCTGGTAGAGAAGTATTATCAAACATAGTTTATGAGTTTCAAAATGTGACTAAATCCAAAAACTTCACTTTCAAAATGTATATAATCCAAGGTTCAATATCAAAATGTATCAAAGTCCATTTTTAAATATTAAATAACTAATTAATTATCTATCAGATTTATATTTCAAATGTGCATTTAAAATGTTTTATTTTACCGTTATTTAATATTTAATTTTACTTTATTAAGTATATTTAAATGCTATGAAACAGTTTTCTTGCTTTTGCCAAAAATTTGGTTCGTGGAGATAAGTACTTTTTGATTTTCAACTACTCATTTGTGAATTTTTCTTTTAGGTATAATCCTATTTTTTTAAACCAGATTTTTTTTCTTCACGTTTGTATTGTATTCAAATTGGACTTATTATGTAACGAGAACCATAGTCAATACACAGGACACGGGAATGTCTCACTGATAACTAGATGAATTGGTATTTTCGATTGACAGATATTACAAAATATTTGAGTTTTAAAACCGCATTTGGTCTTGGTCTTCTTTTTGGTTTTAATTTAATGATTTTGTTAAAAGAATAATAATATTACCGAGGAGCATTGATGTATTTATTGTATTTAGATTGCTTTATAGACTCATTTTAGTGCTCCCATCCACGGAAATATTTAGTAAAAGGCGAAAGGGTTATTTATGTGCATGTTTAGGTATGTTTTAAAGTGGTAAGTGTACATCCTATTTGAATATTTTCCTTATAAATATATATGTATATATATTTTTATATTTTTGAATGTAGCTATAACTTTATGGTTATCCATTATAGAAAAGTGAAAAAATTCAACTTTTTATAAACCACTTATATGATACGTAAATCCGACCGGTTTCGGAACAAACGTTCCTTCTTCAGGGAAAGCTTATACTAATTTGACAGTTTCGAATAATGTTTTATTATGGTAGGGGTGGAGCCTTTGCTAGAAATAATATCGGTAATTTTTTGAGAAATACTAAAGATAAAGACCATAAATTGACTAATTCCGGAATACATAAACTGGTAAATTATTTTCACCACTGTAAATAATGTAAATTATTTTCACCACTGTAAATAATGTTTGTTTCTGTTTATAAATAAAAATAAGACATCTTCTTTGCAAACTTTGACACCTCATAACTCCGAATAAGATAAAGTGAAGTTAGAACCGTGTCCAATTGAAGTGACGAAAAGATAACACAAAATACGGGTATCCGGGAGTAAAGTGCGTTAATTTCGGGAGGTGATTCACATGATGGTAGGAGTAAAAAAGATTAATAACTTTTTCTGAAATTCCATCTTTTTTTTCCCATACAAAAAGACATACCTACTAAAAATTCTCAGTGTAAGGTAAAACTTACTCGGTAAAGTTGATGTTAGCTTGCCGGGCGCGATTGTTACAACGTTGCTTGCTAATAATAATGCTCCCTGCACACGCCGCGCCGCACGGTGATTCGTTTCATACAAGCTAGACGCTAATAAGTCACTTTTGAATTCCCAAACCATGACGTCATGGCGACATTACCAGATAGACAGGATAATAAATGCATGCTTAATTGGGGTGATTAGTGCACGCATTGACTCATACCAGAGGCCTAAAGTCGAATAATGTGTTTTGAAATTATCATTTGCATTTATTCGCTTGTCGCAGCTCGACGTTTAAAATTGTGTACTAAGTTTGAAAAGTGTTTTTTTTGGTTCTGTGAAATGGTGGCTACTTTGGAAGGTATGTTTTAAAGTTTTTTCTTAATACTTTAGTGTAAATAATTTTAGTTGTTTTTTGAATAATAAATAACTTTTTTTTTTTTTTTTGGCCTAATAAATATTAAATTTCTAATTTCTCGAGAGTTTATCTCAGAGAGTATATCAAAATGGCACGATAATTTTCTTTTTTTTTAAATAGTGGAACTAATATTCTATTCATATCAGTTTCGATATTAACCCACACGAATCCACATTATTTTTATTTTTTTCATTTTACAGGAACCACACACGAGATTTCCAGGCTGGAATTGTTCGTGAGATGGAAGAGTTTGCCGAAGAAAGAAAAGCTTGAGGGAATGTTTAACAAAATTTTAAGTACATTTAAACTTGATAAGCTCAGTGCAAGTGGTGAAAAAAAGTTGAAAAACCAAATAAGGCTTATATCTTTGAATATAAGCAGAAAATGTACCGTAATTTTAGCAATTTATTACAATCAAAATACATTTTTTTTACTTTTTACATATATTTGTTTTTTTTTATAAACCTCAAATACTTTATTGATACATTATTTAAAAAAAAAAAAAAAAAAAAAAAAAAAAACGATAGGAATTTTTGTTTTTAATCATTTTTAACACTAATTTTCATAAAATTAGTATTGACTACACCTCAATAGAGGGTTAAAAATAATTTAATCATGTGTAAGAGTTTTTAGCGTCTAGCATGTGTGAAACGAATCACCGTGCGCCGGTCTAATTTTATCTTTTTACCACAAAACTACCCCTAAAAGTTGGAATTTAGAAAAAAGTTATTTATCTTTTTTACTTATATTGCCATGTAGAATCACCTCCCGAAGTTAATGCACTTTACCCCCGGACACCCTGTATACAGAATCACCCTTCTGTTCAGTGTATTTTATGCCTGAAAATAAATGCAAACTTATTTTCTTGCTTAAGTCAAGAAACCTATTATTTCCTCCTTTCCCCCCTCGAACGTTGTATTATTACCATGATCACTTTGCATTAATTCCTCCTCTATCGATGATTGATGCTGCTTCTACTGCGATTGCTTCTCCTTCCTCTTTTTCTTCTAGACTTGCTGGCACCGTGCCAGAGCCGCAGTGGACTCAAACACTACTCTTATTGTTGTTACCATGTAACCTAGAACTAGTAAAATATCCACTGAAGTAGCAAGACCCCGATCAATACTGGGACAATTTAAATAACTGTGTTTGACAGAAATCGCCTTTTGCGAGTTAGTGACTTCAAGTATATTTCTCGGTAATCCTGATAATATTATAATATTAATTATAAAGGCGAAAGTTTGTATGGATGTATGGATGTTTGTTACTCTTTCACGCAATAAATACCGAATGGACTTCAAAAATTCTTTCATTAATAGAAAGCTACATTATTTGCGCTTATTTGTGTTATTAAATTATTTTTTATATGTTTATTGTCCGGACGAAAGTAATTGTTTGATGTGCGCTGTCATTTTGTTAATTGTTTAGGTTACTATGGAGATCCCTTTGATAGTAAAACTTCAAATCTGTTTTAAATGTCTATACTAATATTATAAATGCGAAACTGCGCGTGTTTGATTGTTACGTTTTAATACGTGGCACGCGAGCTGTTTGAAAAATGAATGTAACGGTTTTGGAGAGGGGGGTTGTGGGGAGGAGGAGGAGGAGGAGGAGGAGGAGGAGGAGGAGGAGGAGGAGGGGGGGTGGGAGTGGGGATAGGGAAGGTAGAGGAGGCGGAGTGGGTAACCCCCTAATACTACGCGAGCGAAGCCGAGGGCAAAAGCTAGTACTTAATTAATAATTATCGCAGTCCTGTTTACAAAGTTTCGTCAAACTTTTTGGCTAGGTTCAAGATATTATTTGGTTCAAAGAAAAAGAAAAAGTTAAAGAGATCCAATTTTGTTGATTGTAGAAGTTATTTACCGGCTTTCTAATGAGTATAGAATGTCCCAGGGTTTTCTTAAATTGAAAAAAGTATTCGCCGATGAAAAAGCGAATTTCGCTTTTCCTCCGCTAACGCGATTCTAAAAGCTCTATTAGTCCGCCCTGAATGTGTTTCTTTCTTTCGTTCTCGTGCTTTATTTAAATAAGAGATGTCCCGGTTCCTGGCTACAGCCCTACAGCGCCTACGGACTGGAGATTTTTTGTTCAGTTTTATGTAACGTTGCCCCGGAGAAACATTGGCAAGCGCCGTGAATCCAATTCACTCTGCTTCGGAGGTGTTGCGTGGCAGGGTTTGCAAATGAAAAACACAAGATATATGTAGAAATATTATACTGAATTAAACACGGTGTCCGGAAACTAGTGGTATAAGCGGGAAACTGATAGATCTACAACAAATTTGGAGTCGATTTTGTGGTGGGACTTTTTTTGGTTTGAGCTCTCGTTTTCGATTAAATCGAGTCATCATCACTATTGGCTCTACAACCCCTGGTGGGTCTTGGTCTCCTCAAGAATCTTCCTCCACTCATCTCAGTTTTGTGCTAGCTCTCTCCAGTTTAGAAGCTCCAAGATAGATATGTCTTTGAGGACGTTGTCGCTCCATCTTAGTCTTGGACTTCCCAGGCTCCGTCGCCCTATTGGTCTTGAGTTCAGCAGGGACTTTGGTGCTTGATGCTCGGTCATTCTCTCCACATGACCCAGCCACCGAAGTCTTCCCAGTTTTATAAAGTTTTATAAATCGAGTATGAAGCTGAAATTTTTTAAAGTAAAAAAAAAAATACATCGGTCGCTAGGGTTTACTGTCAGCTGTTTATTGTATATTAAAATATGTCTTATTTTACGGATTTATCGATATAAAAGACAATTTTATGAAAGTTCCAAGTCAAGGGTCACTTTATCTTCCACCAATTCTTCAATTACTTGGAAAACAGCTAATTTGTATCTGGAACCGTGAGCTCTGACGTCGTACAATTTGCACAAATTTTCTGTGCAGTATTTTTAGCTTAACGCTACTATTTTCAGTTCTCAATACAATTTCTACCATATCATTGTCAAGTTAACCGTCAAACGTCAAATCCCAATTTACCACCGCCCCGGGAACCATTTATTGTATAACCAAAACCCCTGCCATAGGTCACCGCAAGTGGTTTGCCAAACTTGGTGACTTAGCAAGAGTGCAAAGTTCAAATGGTGAGGGTTGCATAATTTATTATTAATTTTTGTTAAAAAAAAATAATCGAAAATAGAGTGTTGAAACTCGGGTGAGGTCGGGCAATTCTCTATGTTTAACGCTCTACAAATTACAAATTATTAATCTTCAGTATGAACATGCAAGTTAGAGATTTATCTTTTACCTGACTCTATTAATACTTCACTACACATTTCCTCGAACTGATCGCACAAATAATTTGTATCCCGTTCGCCCTACTTTACTGATATATTATGGTAAGAGGTCCGCTCTCGTCCTAAAGAATATATAAAATTTTATTATTTTTAATTGATAAAGTAATGTTTAAGACAAGATTTTATGCATAGCACAAAGGGTAACAATTATTATAAGCAATAATTATCAGCCTGAAACACTCATCTACATTGAAAAGCTTCCGAGAAAAGATACATGCCGCCAACGGGACTCGAACCCGTAATTGTTGAATGAAAACCGTAATTGTTGAAAGAACCCAGTACTTGTTGAATGAAACACTAGTATATATTGAATTATTTGGCGGGTATTAGATAAGCCGACATAGCTCAGTGGTAGAGCACCTGACCGGCAATCAAAAGGACACGGGTTCGAGTCCCGTTGGCGGCATGTATCTTTTCTCGGAAGATTTTTCAATGTAGATGAGTGTTTCAGGCTGATAATTATTGCTTATAATAATTGTTATATAAATTTTTATTTTTAACGTAACGAGTAAAATCTCAATTTATAATATTTAATTAAATGAAGACAATATTAGCGAAACTCAATCGCAAATCTGAAAACGGAAAAATCAGAAAAGGATACGGTCACATCTAGGACACGAACCCAGGACCTACGCCTCCGATTCGGTTATATTTAACTACGAGTATATCATATTTCGACTAAGAACTACTAACATTATCTTCATTTTTTTAACGCGCATTTTTACTGGCTGCCCTCTTTATACTCTTATATGATTGGAAATCAAAGATAGCAGCCAATAAAAATATGCATAAGAAAATGAAGATAATGTTGGTAGTTCTTAGTCGAAGTATGATAGAGTTGAGTATGACTGAAGATAGAGCTCCGTGTCCCAGATGTTACCGTATCTTTTTCTGATTTTTCTGCTTTCAGATTTTCGATTGTGTTTGAGTGGAGAAGGGAAGGAGATGGAGGAAGAGGAAGGTGAGGGTCTTTCACCAGGACCATACTGAGAGTATCTTTCACTCTGGAATGCGCCGCAAATATACCTTCCGGGCAAAGCGAGAGGTCCTGGGTTCGAGTCCCAGAGGTGCCAATATCTTTTTCTGATTTTTCTGTTTCCAGATTTTCGATTGAGTTTCGCTTATATTGTCTTCATTTAATTTAATATTACAATTTGAGGTTTTACTCAAAGTTAAAATAAAAATAAAATATTAAAATTTTTAACACAATCATAGACAGTTTTTATAGTCGCTTGCCGATGGTTTTTATCGTGTAAATTGTCAATACCACTTTAAGTATATAAAGGTAGCTAGAAAACGTATTTTGGCTTTATTTTTTAAATATAAAAAATATTTATTATAATATTTGCAAACCTTGACAAATACTTTTGAAATGTTAAATTTGGTTTCGTGGAATTATTTCAATGGGAGGAATGCAGATCCTGCCAATGTTTGTTTTTTGCCAAAATCCATGTTTTTACGGCGTTTTAAGTTGGGCACTTTAATTTGGAAGGTGAAAAAAAGTGCGGAAAGCAATAGAAAAAATTTTTGAACTTAAAAAAAATAAAATTTTCCACGATTTTCGAACTGTTTTTCACCGCAAAGCATACTACTACGACAACCCGCCAGCCATTTTGTCACTGATATGTTGGTATCTCTGACCTGATACAAACAAGCGCTAGATACGATAGCAGACTTCTTGGGATACATGACGAGACGCGTAATTATGAAATTTTTCTAGCGGGCTTGTGTACGTTATCTTTACTTTAAAAAACAGCCTACGTTTTTAAATGGTTTGTCTTGCAAAGCAGGGTTTGTCTAGCGGGATTGTGTATGTTATCTTTACTTTAAAAAACAGCCTACGTTTTTGAATGGTTTGTCTAGCGGGATTGTGTATGTTATCTTTACTTTAAAAAACATCCCAGGTTTTAAATGGTTTGTTTGGCAAAGCAGGGTTTGTATCTACCTCTTGTTTGTATCAGGGATACCAACATAACAGTGAAGCAATACGCGATGGCCGCCGGGCTGTCATAGTTACATTTTCTCAATACTTTGAACGGCTGTATCTCCCTCAATGTTGCCGAGCGCGCCTTAATTTTATTTTATTCAGCTTTTCCACACTTTTCTCATCTAGAAAGTGCCTTTTTATTAAATTTCCAGACATTGGCAGGATCTGCATTTCACCCATCAATTTTTCTGGAGGATCTATCGTAAACTTTTAAATGCAAATACAGATTGTGGTGTTATCTCTTTGTAACACCTCTCTTACATCATATATCTCGCCGTAACACAAAATGAGAGCATTACTTGTCAGGCTGGGAGAAATATCTCTACAAAATACTCCAGGGGTTAAACAGAATTTTGGTATGTGAAAGGCAAGAAAGGGTTAAAGATTTCATCAAAAGTTACTAAGGGGTCTCGATTTTGAGTTTCTTTTTACTTATGTGTTCCCAATGGCCAGCAGTTTATCATTGGTTTGATTCCGAAGCGGCTCCGGTCCATTTGGCGTATTGACAATCGATGAAATGTATTAGATTGGTTTGGTTCGGTAACAAATGACCACATAACAAATGAATTAATCATGGAGCTTAATCTAGTATTAGATACGTGTATCACGCTCCAGGGTATGCTATTAAATGCCGTGCTTTGTAAATCATCCATTCGATCGAAGACTGAGCCCTTGCCCGGAAAAATGTTGTATCCAACAATATTCTTTTTTCGAAAAAAAACGGAATAAACGAAACCAGTTATGTTTCGTAATATTTAATATTTAAAATACAATAAACGTACAATAGGTTACTTGCATGGATTTCATAAAGACTTGGAAAAAATCGTGTGGATAGATATTTTTATTAAGATTACGAAAATGTTAGCAAAAATTTTTAGAAACGAACAGTTTTTTTTATTTATTTTTAAATAAATAAATCCTTTATTTATTTAAAAATAACCGTGACGTCACTACATGAAAATGTTCCTATTAATTTTGTAAAATTCCATACTGATTTATTTTTTTTATATGGCAACACTTTGATTTCAGGCGAATTTTTGAATTTGACATTTAACGTTCACTAGATTTATTGTTTGTTCTCTGCAAACTTATCATATGGTTTGACTTTTTTACAGATGTTATGAAGAGAACCCCGTACATTTTACGCTGTCTGTTCGTGTTTTAGAGGTAAAATGGTAGTGGTGCTGATTTTTACAAAATCAAATTTTATAATATTCTTATTATTATTATAATTTACAAGTACAAGTATATTACATTGGATTTAGTAATATAGACGTTGAACATAGAATACACAGGTTGGGCAATGAACTAACTGATGTCGCTGACATTTTTAATTTAAATTTCGATTCATTTAAAGCCAAATTAGTCCACCACTTTTTAGATATAAATAATGAATGAGAAATCATTTTATTTTATTTCAATTTTCTTTTGTTTACTGTTTTTTTTTATTGTTCTTATTTCAAAGGCGTACAACGAGTAATTCAGTAAAAATTAATGTGTTTTGATTATTTTTAATGTTTTTATTGCTCGTAGGTATATGTACATACGAGTTCCCTAAAGTCATCTATGTGGAATTAGCATTAGATGTATTCCTATTATTTTACATTGAGTTTATGCTTTATTTGTAAATTTTTTAATCTTTTTTATTTTGTGTTATACTGCTGTTATAAATGAAATTTGTATTTTATATGTAAAAGCCCAATAGGGCGTCAATAAATAAATAAATAAATAAATAAAAACATTATAATGATTTATGATCAATAAGATGGATCAAGGAAAAAAATATTTATGAGATGTAATATTTTTGGTACGCCTCGTTATTCTCCTGTGCCCTTTCTCGTGGAAAACTTTCTTTTGTTTAAAATGATTTTTGGCTATGTAATTATCGTTTTTTCGCACCCATAAAGATATGTCCCGTCTTTCCGGTTTATAAAAAATGGTCTGATTTTTCGGATTGAAATTTTCAAAAAATCGCCAGGGTTTCAAAAATACGATTATAAAAAATAATAATACAGAATGTCTAAGAATATTTGCCTAAACCGGAAAAAAAATTAAAAAATGTGATGCAAGTGGTCTATTCTTAAGAGTTTTAAATGAAAAGTAGTGAAGAATGGCAATTAAATTAGAATTTATTACTAGAATTTATGTTGAATTGGTTGAAAAATATTTTATATAAAAATTTCACACAACGTTATTCCACAATTTTTTTAAAGTGAAAACTTCTTTAGCATCGTTGTGATTTGAAACTCTATGATACGCAAAAGCGAACCTAAAATGAGACACACATACATCTATAGAATTTATCCTGTGAGAGAATGATATAGAAAAATCGGTCTCCTCTAAGTGCGGTGCTTCATACCCTCTCTACTCTCGTCTACTTTAGTTTTCTGAAAGTTTCAATTCTACCATGTGTGAATAGCACACTTGTATTTTTTTACTCGTCGTTCCGTACAGAAAGCAACATGTTCTTCAAACATAAATGTACAGTGGAGGTAATCCACCTCTTACCCGCCCTGGTATAAGTAACTGATGGTTACTCCTTCAAGGCTCTCGCAAGATTCTAATTTTTTTGTTAAACGAAGCTACATTTATTTATTTTGAACGAATCTAGACCTCCAGTGTCCATGCATACGTTGTTAGTAAGCAGTATGCAAGTGCTTAACAGGAAAAACAAAATGCAAAAAATAGGTTAGTAAGACAAAGATAAATTAAACAGGGCAAAAGAAAAACTCATTCATGAGGCTCCATGAGGCGGCATTGCATCTGTAAAAACCCGCAAGCACCTACATAAAATAGAGAACATAAGTAATACAATAAATCTCAAATCAATTGGCAAGTACCAATAAAAAAATGTGAATGGCTTTAAAATAAATGTACACATGTCATTGATGGTTCCATGCCAACTCACAATAAAACCAACTCAGAAAGGTCATTAAAAGCTACGAAAAAATAATTAAAAATAGCCGGTAACCCGAACCTAACTTAACCTATTTAACCAATTTTTTTTATATTTTTTTATCATCACTCTTAATGACCTTTCTGAGGTGCTTCTGAGTTGGTTTCATTCTGAGTTGTCCGGTCACCGTCATTGATGTATTTGAGCTTGAAAAGCAAAAAAAAAAAAAAAAAAAAAAAAGTTGTGCAAGTTTTTGTCTTAAACGAACTGTCAGATTTATAAAAACTTTGTGCTTTTCCGCTTCGCAATTATAAATAATTATATAAGCACTATAAATGAAATATTTCTGAACGTAGCCGAATACTAAAAACTGTTTTGGAAAGGTTATGAAATAAGCTTTTAAATTGGATTATTACAAATAAATATGTATTTACATTTGTCAATATTAAAATTTAGAATTCAAACACAAAAAAATGGTAAAAAAGACTCTCGTGAGGTTTTTATGTGAAAATGGTACTAAAATCACAGATTAAGTAAAAAAAACACTTTAAATCGTATGAATGTATAATAAATATTTTGTCACCTCCCTTTTTTACCATTTCATATTTAATAAAAAATTAACAATTTCTAACGGTGCGTAGGCGATTTGGCGGGTAAAAAATGTTTCTACAAAATAAGTCTTTTTTATATATTTTTATGGACAACTTTGAATAGAGATGTGAAGTTTGATTTAATATGGTTCTTCTACTTTTTGTTTTAGGGTTGTCACTAGAACAATAACGAAATTATAACGATTCTGTGGGAACACACGCGCTAGCTTAAAAACAAGGTAATTGTACTTGACTGCTATTGTTATATTGTCGTATAAATAAGCTTAGGGGTCGGAGTGGTTAAAGTAAAAAAAGGACTCACTGTAAAACTATCTGAATATTGAAAATCAATGATCTCATACTGTCTTATACGCTCGATTTCCCTTTTTCGCCAGTAACAATAAGTCGACGTAAGCAGGATAAAAAACTTTGTCGTTTAGAAATAAAGGACATCATTGTCGGAAGTGTATATATGACGTGCACCATCATAAATTTGTGTTGTTTGAGTATTCAGTAATTACACCACCACATTTTTTCTTCTTTATGCTCTTAAATTTGCGATAAATAATAAAATATTATAATGTGTTACGACAGATTCTGAAATATTATTTTAAAATATCAATACTAGTGCCTAGTTACATACATATATCTTCGCTTTGGTTTTTGGTCTCTCAAATTTATTTTTTTTTGCATATTTTTTTTCTATTTGCCTTTAGTGTATTTTTTTACATTTATCTCAACACATGGAGGCCATGAGGAAAAACATTCCCACAGGGCCTGTGTCATCTTTGGGGATGGTGTGTGGTGGGTCTTTTTAGGGAAAGTAAAGAGGGGGTGTTCTGGGAAGGAAAATGTATGAGGGGTGTAATGTGTCCAGGAGTGAAGGACGTATGAATCCACCCCTCCCAATGCGGTATAAGGCGATGTGTCGATGTCGAGAGAGGTTAGATCTCCCCCAACCAGTGAACCCAAAAAAATCACCGATACAAGGCAAATATGCAATGAGTATAGATAATCAAAAAGCAATAAATAGTTACCTGATGTGCTGACAGATGCCTCAGAGAGTGTCCTCTCCTCGGGTCGGTGGCTAGCAGCAATAGAAGCAAGGGAAGAGCCGCAAGCGAAGCGGCAAGGGCCAGACAGCGCTTGGGGGCGACGCAGCTCCTCCTTGGTCTCCGGGGCTGACCCCCGGCCGGTCTGATCACCAGCCTACGGTGCCCCATTATCCCGGATAACTTCTTCCTTATAGGGCCCTGTCTTAGAGATTCCAGACGCAAGCTGGAACTCATAATTGATACAAATGGGAACACTTCACTTTGTCTCTTCTCACTTGTGTATCGTTTTTATACGAATTCGATTCAAATGCATTAATGTTTCACCAAAGTTCACTAAATTATTTTTATTTTGTTTAATTACACTTCTTCTATTTACTTTATTATTATTACAATTATTATTATTGAATGCTCTAGTTTTTCTACTGCAATAGTCTTCCACAAATAGAACAAGTTTTTTGGATTCTACTTTGTACGTCTTTCAAGGTATTATGTATTTGATTTCGTATACGGAGCTTTGAACGAATTGCATTTTAGTTTAGCCTAGCACAAAGAGAAAAAGTTTCCACTTTATCTTAGCGACCAACTTATACAGCTTATTAGATTTATTTGATTCAAAAACAGTCCAG
Source organism: Limnephilus marmoratus (assembly GCA_917880885.1). Classification (NCBI taxonomy): domain Eukaryota; kingdom Metazoa; phylum Arthropoda; class Insecta; order Trichoptera; family Limnephilidae; genus Limnephilus; species Limnephilus marmoratus. The sequence goes on along the minus strand of OU862924.1, from coordinate 26,846,945 downwards.
TGAATCTTATTTTATCATACTTTGCACTCCTTTAATTGCTCTCAGGTTTCTTTTACAATTCAATGTTTATCTGTTTATGCCATTGGCAATCGCAATCTTCTTCTTTTTTTATACAAAATATCACTTTAACTATCACTTTTCTACAATCTTGTCTCCCAATACTGTTTCTTTCCATAGTGTTCCGTTTGATTGATGGTGTTCTGCTTCAATTGCTTTAATTTATTTTTCTGCGATCACAACCTCGCTCCTCTCATCTACTTCGTTATAGTTGAAACAAGCGTCTAAGTGACAAGATCTACACAGGTGTTGCCCTGTTAAACATCGTCAGGTAAGTGATTAGTGATTAGACTGTATGCACTACTCCGAACGATTTTATTATTATGGCTCGGACTTTTTCCTTCAATCTTACGCTATCAAAATGGAAGACTTTGCAGGACTAAGCTTTACTAGTTAGCTACGTAATTTATTTTTTTTGATAATGCGATTATGGAAAATGTTAGGCCTCTTGATTGATAAAATTTATCGGTAGGAAAAACCCAAACCTGAAATAAAATAAATCAAATGAAATATTTTTCAATTTAGTTTTAAAATTTATGAAACACTGAAACTTTATAAATAAAATAATAAAATCGACATTACTAATGACCTCGAACTCTTCGGAAGTTCAGAATTTAATGGCCTCAACCGAGTTTACTGCCATATCGAGAATAATGAAAATTATTAGATCGTGTAAACTGGAAAATATTTGAAAATGAATTTTTATACAAAATGAATATAAAAGGACTAAGTACCTTTTAAAGATCATTAGAGTATGATGATAATATTATAATTTAAAAACAGATGAGGCAAAAAGACAACATTGTGTGAGTCAGAAGCCTCGATAATATACAAAAAAAAAAAATATATATATATATGTATAATGTATATAGATAAATAAAATCAGTTATTATCTAAATTGGTGCATTAAGGGCCCGCAACCCGGATTTGTACCGATTTATTACATATTTGCCTTGAACACGGTAAGTTTTAAAGCTCTTAAAAAATATATGTTATTCTTGAAGATAATATCTAGACTTTGCCCGCGGCGAAACGCAAATTATATAAAATTCCCTCGATAGAAAAAAATCGCAAATATGCTCCAAAAATTATTATTAACACGTTTGTTTCAGTTATTTTACAAGTTATATGTATAAAAAAATACACAGTGTTTCTTTAAATGCTGTTTAAGATAATGCCCGCGAGATTTTTGCTCTATTTTAAACGAGTCGTGTTTTATTAAACATTTTCGCAATTTTCGCATCGATTTTGTCGCTGTAAATGTTAGCGCTCTCCTCTAACATTCGTAATTTCGTATCTCTCCATCTTCTTCTTTTCGGGCCCGGTTGCAGAGCCTTAACATCTACATCAAAATACAAAATTATGAATTTATACAATAACTCGCTTGAATGTTGAATAAATCAAAGAGAGGCCAGATACACAAGTGGCATAAAGAGACAACTCACAAGTGGTATGTATAATTAGCCCAACAATTGATACATATACATATCAATGAACAATAACAGAACACCTTTTCTGAATCTGTGTAAATTATCGACAAAAACGTCGACTTTAGCACATTTTGTTTTAATGTATTTTTTTACTTTTTAAAGTTTTTATTTATTTACATATTTAATATTTGGGTAAATATTTCCCTATTTGCATGCTTTTTATAATAAGAGTACTTTTTTATATGTTATACAGTGTAATAAAAGAATATAACTATTATTCCTTTCCTCACCATAAAAAGAAGACACAATAGAGTGTTTGGTGAAGGAATTCATGCTTAATTACATGAAATCAAGAAGTAGGGTGGGGAGGGGGAGGGGGGAGGTGGAGGAGGCGGAGTGAGAACCCCCCTAATTCCATGTAAACGAAGCCGCGGGAAAAAGCTAGTTTGCAATAAAATAAAATGTCGTTCCTCAAATTTTTGATATAAAAATGACAAGATGAAAAAATGACAACCCTAAAGATCATAAAAAAATAACTGTTCAATAAACTGTTCCACATTAAAATCATTATTCATTATCATTATCATTACATAGTATAAAATGAAGTCGTTCAAAATGTATGTGCGCATTGATCTTTTAAACTACGCAACTGATTTTCATGCGGTTTTCACCAATAGATAGAGTGATTCATTGTGAAGGTTTATATGTATAGTACATGTTTATTAAAGTAGAGAAAAGACCAGAAGTTCAAATATTCAATTCAGGCAGCGGGCTGCAGGCAAGCGGGTTGTGTGGAATTTATAAAGGTTGGATAATGGCGTTGTGTTTCATTAGCCACAGCAACTTGTGGCCGGGTCTGCTAGTTTTTGAATAAAATTAAATTCTTAGGAATAACAACATCACCGTTAACAAAATAAGGAAATTATTAACTTTACTAATTTCTCTCACTAGAAAATTTAACATCAGTCTAGCATGCTATGGTACTATCAAATCTCTAATACGCTATGGTAAGCTGGGGAGCTGCATACAAAACAAATCTACTCTCTGTTGAAATTGTGCAACGTCAATTATAAAAATATTATTGAAAAAACCAAGAGATTATCCAACACACTAATTTTTGAAGAATAAGTACTAAAATTTAATGATCTAGTCCGAAAAAACATAATAATTCAAATAATAAAAGAAAAACAAAATCATTGCTTAATAACTGAAAGTCGTACTCGTCAAAAACATGTATTTCCAATACAAAAATGCAACATCTCTTTGCACAACAACATTACACATATAAAAAAAATACTTCAATAGCTTACCTGAAAAGATAAGAACAATCGAAGACGATAAAAACCTACTAAAAGCAATTAAAAAGCAATTCAATGTAAAAATAACAAAATGATGAAATTATGTTCATCTATCTATTATATAAAAATGAATCGCTGAATGTGTTGCTAAGCGCATAACTTTCGAACGACTGCACCATATTGGATAATTCTTTAATTTGTTTGTTCGTTATTGTCATGACAAGGTTTTTATAAAACTTCCGGTGAGCTCTGGCATTATGAAATTTGTATAAAAAAATTGCTATTGGTGGCACGCGAGGTTTGAAAATTGAATGTATGGAAAGCGGGAGGGAGGGAGAGATGGAGGAGGGGGGGGGGGGGGGGGGGGGGGGGGGGGGGGGGGGGGGGGGGGATGTGGAGGAGGCGGAGTGGGAACCCCCCTTACACCATGCGAGCGAAGCCGCGGGAAAAGCTAATAATTAATATAACTTTTAAATTTGTCTATTTTTTGAAGTTCCTTAAATCATAATAAATTATAGATACAAAATATATTGGGAGGAATGCAGATCCCGCCAAATGTTGAGGATTTTAATAAAAATGCACTTTCTAGATGGGAAAAGTGTGGAAAAGTTGAATAAAAAAGAAATTAAGGCGCGCTCGGCAAAATTGAGGGAGATACAGCCGTTTAAAGAATGTATGGAATGACACTTCATGAACCGATACTATCAGCCATTTTGAAAACTAAATTATTACCTTAAAGTTGGTAGCACTCGTAATCATCTTCATCTGTTGTAACATGGTTTATGTAACATGGTCTGTGCCCCTTTATAGCGCCTGCTCACGTCAACGCAAGAAAAACATCCCTGTTTTCAAGTAGTTTAGCGGCTACGCCAGGTTTGTGTAACATGGTTTGTGACCATTATTAATTCTGTTTTTCATAATTACGTGTATATCACACGAAGTTAGCTACAATCGTATCAACCTTCGTTAGCAAGTCTGAGATACCAACATTACGGAACAAAATGGCTGACAATATCGGTTAATGAAGTGTCATTCCATACATTATTTAAACGGCTGTATCTCCCTCAATTTTGCCGAGCGCGCCTTAATTTCTTTTTTATTCAACTTTTCCACACTTTTCCCATCTAGAAAGTGCATTTTTATTAAAATCCTCAACATTTGGCGGGATCTGCATTTCACCCAATATATTTTTGATCCCGATGTTCGCGCCTCTTTTATTCACAAGTGTCTGCTTCTATAAAAGAGACACATCGAAAAACCTAAAAAAAAAATCTCTGAAGAACTATTATGTAAACAACGTTATTATACTTTGTAAATTGATTACTTAATAAATAAATAAAAAAAGTCCTTTAAGTATATTAATTTATAACAAACAAATAAACCCACGTAACAATTTATGTTAATAATGAATATGTCAATGTTGTTTTGAAATTCATAAATGGTACTTTAGGCCGCGTACAAATCGATGTTAGCCAGAAATATTTCCTGATAAATAAAAACCAATTAAAATTTGTAGAAAGTACGGTCTAACTTGAAATTTGTGTTTTTTCCCTGATACATCTCTTCCTCTTGAACTCAATTTGACATTTTTTGACATCGACTTAATTATTTACGTAGTTGTCAAAAGTCAAGGGTGTCGCAAGAGTACACCGCAGACAATTAAACAAAACTAGTCCTGTGGGCTTTGGTTCGGCTTCGCCTAGTTATTGTTGGTGATCATTTTGTAAATCCAATAGGAACTGGTTCCAAAATTAGCCCGTTCCTCGTATCCACTGTCAACGTGTCAACCAGTGATGGCAAGTTACCGCGAAAAAGTAACCGGGACGGACGACGACGTCATATGTAATATACAGCCGCTTGGTACAACTGAGTATTACCGTTAATCTTTCGAAATCCGGGAGGTACTCCGGGTTCACAAATTCGTAGAACTTATACCTAGGAAGGGAACGTCCCTTTGCGTCTTGCCGACGAAAGTTGCATCATCTTGTGACGAATTCTTGAATTAGAAACCGAACTACAATGGTAGCTTTGTCTGAAAATCCACGTACACGGATGCGTATGGTGCGACGGGTAAGGCGCGGCGGCAGACATGCGTTGGAAGTCGGATTCTTAAATTCAACCGCGCAGACGCAAACCTATTAATACTGTTTGATCATGATGATGTATATAGCCACGCCTACCACGCCCCAATGTTTTAATAATGTTTGAGCTGAAGTTTCAATAATGTTTGATGAATTGTTTATGTTTTCGGTAGGAAGAAACCCGGCTTTATGCAGTCTAAACTTGAACGGAGATATATATATGTAACGGTAGGTCCGACAAATAGACAGCAATAATATAATTATTACATAATATAATTAATATAATTATTACTGTAATTCCTCGTGTAACCCTCGCAGCGATGTGTTATTTGTATAAATTCTCGCGTGATAACGATTCATTTCGATTGTTCTGGATTTCCTGAACTTGTTTTCAAACAAGCAAATTACCTTTACGACAATGAGATATTTTCTTAAATTACGGATATCGTTAAAAATGTTTGGAAAATTTAAAGTTAATATTTTTACTTCTGATCATTTAGTATTTCTAGTTCTAAAAATGTTATAATTCCTTATCGATTTTGAAACCATCTAAAACCGTTGCACAGATATTTCCCGTTGAAACTGCCTACAACGTCTTGACATTGAAAACGCTGCCGGCTGGTTAGATAGCTCTGCAGTCAACGCGTGACGCCAACAACGCCATATCTATAGGTAATACAAAAATGAATCGCTGAATGTGTTGCTAAGCGCATAACTTTCGAACGACTGCGCCAAATTGGATAATTCTTTTTTTTTGTGTGTTCGTTATTGTCAGGACAAGGTTTTTATAAAACTTCCGGTGAGCTCTGGCATTACGAAATTTGTATAAAAAAATTGCTAATGGTGGCACGCGAGGAAGTGGCTATTGCTATGGAAAGCGGGAGGGAGGGGGAGGGGAGCCTGGGAGGGGGGAGGGGGACCTGGGAGGGGGTTCATGGAGTGGAGTGGGGAGAGGGAAGGTGGAGGTGACGGAGTGGGAACGCGAGAGGGGAAGAGGACGCAGGAGAAGAAGGGGAGGCGGAAGGGGAATGGAACGAATGGGAAAGGACACTCAGGGAGAAACAATTTCTTTATTAAATGGCATAACAAGGCATGCCGGGACCAGCTAGTTCACAAATAAAAACGAATATGTCGTTCTGACGGAAAATCAAAAATGACCCATTTTTAACCGTTACAGAAATTTTATTTGTCGAATTAAAATTAGTGACTGACCGAAGGTTCGGTTTCGGTTTCGGCAAGTTTCGGCAAAAAATTCTAGTTTCGTCATCAGTGAAAAATCGATTGTTTACTGTTATTTGGCTTATTTTTTACACTTATTCAGACAGTTAACACGTGTTAAATTCAATAATTAAAAAAAAAAAAACAATAATTGAAGTGTAAGTATGTGAAAAATATTTTTGTTTTGTAAAAATTACTCCTATAAAACAAACAAAATTTATAAAAAATAAGAAAACATGTTCACTACTTCTTGGAACTTGTCGTTCGGCTGACGTCGGGTGAGTTCGTGGCTCGTATGTCACCCACCATCATCATCAAAATACTTAATCAATGACGTCCTTCCTTTAAGCGTTGATTATTGACAAATATTTGTTCCAAGAAGAAGTTAACATGTTTGAATTTTTATTTGTTTTAAGCCTGCAGTAATATAATTTATTTTTTTTACATACTTCAATTATTGATTTTTTATCATTTAAGAGGGTAATACCAGAGAAAACCAAAAATATGTCATTTTTAAATCAGATTTTCGACGTATTGACTCGTTTCCACAAACTATCATAAATGGATTTCGAAAGATTGTTCTTTTATCTGGCATTCGCATGTTTTAAATTTTGAGAAAAAATGTTTATTTTTAGTATAATACTAGCTGGTCCCGGCATGCGTTGCTATGCCATTTAATAAAGAAATTGTTTCTCACTGAGTGTCCTTTCCCATTCGTCCCGTCCCCCTTCCGCCTCCCCTTCTTCTCCTGCGTCCTCCTCCACCTTCCCCCTACTCCCCCCTCTTACCACCCTCCCTCCCCCCTCCCCCCTCAGCCAAAAAATAATTACAAAAAGTACATTATTTTAATAGTTTTATCATCACGACTTTCAGCATTTTTGGATGTAGGTATAAATTAAAGCAAAATTTGGAATGAAATAAAATCGATATTGAGTTATAATTTAAAATTTTGGTACGGAGAATAATTAATCTTTCTCATTGTAACCGCCCTGCACGATCGTAATAACAACTTTCGACGAAATGTGGATTTTCGGCCGCTGGCTGGTTGAACAACACGAATAAAAATAATGTGATTGTAAACGCAATAAAAACTAAAATACTCAATTAATGAGGTCCTTCTTTTAAAATGTAGGTGTTAATTATTGACAAATATTTGTTCCAAGAAGTAGGTAACATGTTTTGTTATTTTTTATAAAATTTGTTTGTTTTTCACATTATTATTAATTATTGTTTTTTTTTATTTTTATTTATCACGTGTGAACTGTCTGAATAAGTAAGTCGGACACTAATTAAAATTCATTTATATTATAAAAAATACTGTGTGCAGTTCACACGAGGTAGAAGTAAAGTAGACAAGAGTGAGAAGGCTACGAAGCACCGCAGAAAGAGAAAACCGATTATTCTATCTCATTCTCTCGCAAGCTAAATCTGTTTGTCGCTTTTTAGTGTCGTTTTTTGGTTTCATAGAGTTTCAAATCATAACGGTGGTAAAGAAGTTTTCACTTCAAAAAAACTTGGTTTGATTTAACTTTGTTTTGGTGTACGAATTTATAGGTCTCATAATTAGAGTTGATCCGAACGACAAAAACTTAGATTGTGTATATTGTTAAATTTTTAGTGATATAGGTACATTTCCTGCAGTGATGTCCTTGCGAAACGTCACTGAGAAACAACCCACCTCTTGCTTTAGCCTACTTATTGTGTTAGCGAAAGAGGGACGGCAAATGAACCTGTACGATGTTCAAATTAGAATATTTTATAAGTTTTCATATTTTCAATCGCAGCAAGAGTTGACACGAACACAGTATTAACTCATACAGATGCATTGCTTGCATACAGCATGTTTCAAATGTGTTTTTCAATTTCCGAAAACAAAATTCTTTTTTTTTTTTTTTTACGTGAGCTCCACACAGGAGGCTCTGAGGAAAATAATTCCTTCAGGGCCTATGTCATCTTTGGGGATGCTGTGTGGAGGTTTTTTTTTAAGGAAAGGAAGGAGGGGAGAGTTCTGGGAAGGAAGAGGGTTTAAGGGGTGGGTAGGAATCTGGGGTTCAGTGTGTCCTGGTCATCCGCCTCCAAGACCTAGACAAACCTCACCCCATGAACCCGGGCACCCCTGCTAAATCACCAAACGTAGCGAACCACTTGGGGTGACCTATGGCAGAGGTGTTGGTTATCCAATAAAGGTTCCCAGGGCGGCGGTACCCATTCCCGCCTCCCAATTTGTTCCCAATCCCAATTCTAATTCTATTTTAATATAAGTAATAAAAATAAGTATTGTATACTGAAACTTTTAAGAAATTGATAAAAACGTACAACGTATATACCTACAATAAAAAAATTGAACATCGCGTAGATACCTACCTACACTTGTCCCCATTTTGCTAAGAACAACATGTAGGGTTAGGCAAGACAGAAGGCTGATTCTCAGTAGACATGGGCAAAATTGAATGACCGAATTAAATGAATAAATTCAATCTTGTGACACACTCAATCTGATTCTCAATTTCAAAAGGAATTGATTCTTCATTCCTTACCTTTGGCCTTGTATCGTACGATTTTTAACGGCAACAAAAATGTTTAATTTCCATTTATTTTACTGTTAAATTATTTCAATGAATAATGTGTTCCGTAAACGATTTAAATATTATAATGTTTCATAGGTATTTTTAAAATATATTAAATACCGTATTTAAATATTATTCAATGGGCGGCGCGCCGCGAAGTTGTCGACGGTATTGTGAACGACTCGTATCCCGCTATCGCTGGCCGCCGTTCTAAAAACCCGTAGATCAAAACGCGGCCGCGATTCAGCCGAATTTGTCCGAGCGTCCCTTTCACGCAAGGAATTAATCATTTGTCGTAGTCAATGTCCTGAGATTGTCCTAAGGTCCCCGCGCGTCCCGTCCCGTCCGCGTCCCAGGTACTCGTAGCTAGTCTGTCGCTATCGGAAATTGTCCGAAGCGCTTTATTCACGAATTAAAACTAAAAGTCTTTTTCACTTGTGACGTTGTTGTCTCTAGTAAATCTCAGACCTAGAAATGACGTCAGATGTCATCGTCTTACATCGCCATCGTTTCACGTCAATCTCGGCTCGCGAGTTGATCAAGTCTCTGCGGGGTAAGACACAAGACACTAGTCAAAAGTTACTCTTTCATTCCTCAATGCCGGCCCTTAATCCGTCCGAGCGCAGCTGTTCACCAATTCCTCGGAGGGCCAAGCCTTCAATTTCATTTCATAGTTAACCGAAAACTTTCGACATTGAATCCGAACATCGCGGCATCAGCTAGAAAAGTGAGAAGCAAAAATTGTGCACTTGTAATCGTTTTTTTGGCACGTATGAAAGATATTGGAATACAAATACCTACCTACTTTTAGACGTGGATCTTGGGTAGATGTAAAATGTAAATTTGCATATATTATAAGGCCAATCAGCTGTGTTCAGCTGTTGTCAGCTGTCATAAAATACTTTTAAGTTTAATAAATAAAATACTTTAAGGGTGAAACAAAAAACTGTAAAATTTAAAGATTTAATTGCTAGCTATAAATACATTTTACATACGAAAAATAACGATACTAAAAAAAAAACAAACATATACATCTAAGTATAGGATTTAGCCTGCGAGATAATGAGATAGAATAATCGGTCCTCTCTTTGTGTGATGCTACGTAGCCTCCCCACTTATTGTGATTTAAAATGAAACGAAAAAGCGACACTAAAAAGAGACAAACACATTAATCTATAGGTTTTAGCCTGCGAGTTAGTGAGATAGAATAATCGGTCTCCTCTTTGTGCGGTGCTTGGTAGCCTATCAGTCTCCTCTTTGTGCGGTGCTGCGGTGTTTCATAGTCTACCCATTCACTCTAGTTTTTTTTTTTTTTGGAATTAATTGAATTAAAGGAATGAATAGAAGGAATCAATTCAAAAGGCCGGGGAATCAGACGGGATCTATTCACTTTTGGGAATCATTTTGCCCACGTCTAATTCTCAGTGACGTTTCGGAAGGACATATCGAAGGTACGCATATCGACGGTCCCGAATGTAGGATATGCTAAAAATTGAAAATCGTTTTGTTAGCTTTATTTAGTTTCCTTTGATGATTTTTAAGTCTGGATTTTAGGATTTTTTAATGAAATGAAACGAAAGGATATAAAAAAGGGATATACGAGATGTTCCAAAATTCAAGACAAGTTTTGGCCAAAGAAACCACATATATCTGGCAACCAAACTTTACAACATCCTTCCTCCAAGTTTGAAAAAGATAGAAAAGATAAATAAGTTTAAGGAAAAAATCAAAACATGGGTGAAAGAAATTAATGCAGACATCCTAGAGAATGTATTAAAAACACCATTGAAACTAAATAACGGAAAATCAAAGAATCCAGTCCGCCTCAGCACAGGACCACCTAGTGAGAAGGACTAAGAACAAATAGATGAAATATTTATATACATTATCATATCTTGTAATTCTCATCAAACCTGTAATTAAATAGTCACTAATAAAAAATAAAAAAATGTAAATACATTTTCCTTTCATGCTATATTTCTTTAACTCAAAAATATTAACAATGCAGAAACTAAACTTTAAACAACGCTACTGCAAAACTACACAATTGAACATTCGACTCTGTTCTTCGGGAACGTCGATATGCTCCAAACGCATAATCCCAAGTGTATTGTTTGAGTCAACTTTAAATGGGCGACCTATATCTATAAAAGGTTTGATTAATATTTCTGTTTAACCTGAAATTATTTCTTACTGTAAGTTAGGTAAGGTTAGGTTAAACGACATTTCACAACGAACACGACTTCAGATAGAGTTAATATTATTATATGAGCATGTCCCACGCTTTAAGTGACACATTAGATATTAAATGAATAACTTTGCACTCCGAATTTCAAAGTTTGCCGACCGCTGGGACGAGGTTACAGTATCTGCTTCGTGGTAGTTAAATGTTTTTATTAATTGTCGTGTTTTATTTTTATTGTATTACTAGTTATCCTTCATAAATTATAGTTCTTAACTAATCTCATAAAACTATTTTTGCAAAGTCACCTGCCTAAATGCTGATATAAAAGAATTTTAAATTGTTTGTAATATTGACTTATATGTCATGCGACTAAATTGTAATACAGTTGGATTATTTTGTAATAAAGAAGAATAAATAAAAACAAAACAAATTATGTGTTAATGTACCCAGTTCGATGCTTACAAGCTTTCATTTTAACGCTTTGAAAAGTGTAATGCTTGGAATTTTGTGAGTTAGAAATGCCTTATTTTTACTCATGCATAGTTGGATTCTCCTATTGCGGAAATCAGACGGCTCACTCGGGTGATTGTTCGTTTTTGTTTCATTCCGCGTTCATGTGGAACTATGGAAATGAATATTCACCCGTACATTCCTGCTACAATATCGTCGAATGAATTGTGCGCGTTAGTATTCGATGATTTGTGACAATTTGATCGAAGAATTGACTAAAAAAAGCAAAGAAAACACTAAAGGTGGTAGGTGCGGCCATGGCGTTTAACGAGAAACGTGTTGGGAGCTTACATAATAATACTGTTGAGAGAATTAGCGGAACACGATCCTGAATCATACTTTAATAATCGTCATATGAATAAAAGTCCACTAACCATCTCCATCATTAGGCTGTTTTTTTAAACGACTTGGCGGGCACAATTAAATAAAAAAAAATAAAACAGCGTAATTTCGTCTTACGAATCTACTATTTTGTTTTGTCACAATAATGCAATCTTATTTTTGCTCTTTTTATTGGGAACATTTACCAACATATAAATAATTTTACATTTATTTAAAAAAAAAGTTATAACCCATCATCACGCATAAATAATAAATTTAATAGTTGTTAACTTTTTTTTACATACTATTTCTGTAAGATAGCGAGCAATCTTTATATTCTCTTAGTTTATGATTCCAGTCACTGTTAGTTTTTAAAGTTCTCTAAAAAGAGCTGGGTGTTCCTCAACACCATTTTGACGTTTTGCGTTCGACGTGATGACGTCCTTTCAGTACAGGACGCTAATATAAGACGGAATGAACTATCCCGCGAAACGTTCATTTCGTGTTCACTCCGTGTTCAGAAGTTTCATATTATTTCTTTCATTCCGCGCGCGAGGGATAGATGCTGAATGCCAATATCCAACATCGGTTCACTAATGAATTCATTCGGCACGTTTGTTTCATTTCTTTTTCAGACGATTTACTCCGAGTGAAAGAGGCTAATGATTGACAGAAATTAACGAAAAGTGAACCGTCTGTTCTCCTGATTATCTCGTTTTCGTCAAAAAACGGGATACAATGCAAGATACATTTTACTTGATAAGAGGAACAGCTGCGCGGCCTTTTTTTACAAAACTTCATTTTGGATTCGGGGCCGAAATACTTACATAATTTACAAGTTTTTTTTTTAAAGCGAAAGGAAGTTAGCAAACAACAAGTACTTACTATACTATTGATTTTATTTCAAATTATAAAATGCAGGCATTTGAAGAAGTCGATTTTTCATGATTTTCGAAGCAACTTTGGCAACACCGATGTTATTGATACTACTTTATAGTCCATGCAATAAAATAAGCTAATTTAAACATGGCTAACCTAGTAATGTCCATTAATATCGAAGATAACTGTAATCCATCCTCCGGTTAGCAAACAGGGCAACTGTCAAATAATAATGTCAAATGTCATTCGACTGCGTGAAACAACAGCGGTATTTCTTACTATACCTGTATGATTTTTAACTAACAGGTAACGGACTACGGTCGACAATAACGCATTGCGTTAATACTAACTGCTATGGGAATTGCAACGAGAGTTTATGCGGACATAGTGTATTGTTTCCCCTTTTTAAACTTTTGACCTCAGAAAAGAAAATTCTTGACAAAAAAGTCACTTTTAAAATAATAAAAAGAACTCGCTGTAGAACTTTTTAAATAACGGTAAAAAACCTAGGTAGAAGCTATTGGAATATTCAAATTCGATCGCCGTATACACTTATTCATTTTTGCTAAAAATAATAAATAGGTGCGAGAAAGACAAAAACCTGTTTCTCAGTGACGTTTGGCGAGGACATCTCTGTCGGTAATGTATACCTGCTTATGCATCAGTATGTGCAATCCTACATAAGTTGGTCGCCTCAATTCTAATTGTGCGACCAATATCTTGTTTTTTTTTTATCGCCACAGGTTTATTTTTTCGCTTTTTGGAACAACTCATAGAAATCGTTGTATCTCCCTTACTATCATAGTGAAAAATATGATCTAAACGGTGCTAGAAATAGAAAACACCATGCTTTATATTCAAATCTAAAAATTAACCACAAAATAATTAAAACGTTCACTTTTATGAAATCAAAGTTTCCGACCGCAATTTGAAAAACAAAATGAAACTTTAGTAATTTTTTATTAATTATTTTAACATGGAACGACAGAAAAGTGCGTTGACAATAACGTTTATAATACATTTGTCTGGAGTTTTTTTTTTGCCTTGTCGGTAATTGACGGCCGGCGTAGTGCAGCGATAGGGCTCTTGACTCGCACTCCGAAGGTCGCGGGGTCGAATCCCGGCGTGGCAAATAAATTTTATTTAGTTAATTTGTGGTATTCACAATTTATTCATTTTAAATAATATATATTGTATATTTGCGGCACATTCTAGAGTGGAAGATACTCTCAGTATCGCCCTGGTGTAAGACCACCATTCAGAATTGATACGTTGCTTGAAATGGCTTTAGCCGTGTTTGGTGACCAGCTCTGAATAGCCAGGTACTTCCCCACCTTCCTCTTCCCTATCTCCTTCCCCTCCCCACTACCTTCAGCCTCACAACATACCCCAATTGGGGATGCCACAGTCCCACTGGCTCCAGACGGGAGCAGTTGGGACTCTTGTGCGGTATTCATGTAAAAAAATATATATTATATATATCGTTAGAAAAAACGTAAGGTGATCCATTTGACCGATTTGAATGATTTCGGAGGAAATTTTTGTTTTGATTTATTAAATAAGAGAAAAACAACTCAGAATGAAATCAACTCAGTATCTTTTCAGAAAAAACATTAAAAGTGATGATAAAAAATTGGTTAAGAGAAGAAAACCCGAAATATGTCATTTTTAAATCAGATTTTAGACGTATTGACTCTTTTCCACAAAAAAAATATAAATGGATTTCGAAAGATTGTTCTTTTATCTAGCAGTCGCATTTTTTAAATTTTGAGAAAAAATGTTTATTTTTAGTATAATAAGGTTATACCATAGGTCGTTGGCAGATTTGTTAAATTTTCAAAAAAGATTTTGTATTATACCACACCCATTTCAAATCATAATACAGTAAAATAAATCAATACATTATCTGGGTATCGCATGTTTTAGAATTTTAATTTTAGTTCAAATAAAATCATTAAAAAATATATACGTACATGTGTTTCTTGACGAAAATTGGTCCGTTTGTGTATTTATTTGCGCACTTACACACTAATACATTTCAGATTTTTTAACATTCTTATTTAACTTAGTCATTATTGAAAAATGATAAATACTTATGGTCAAAAAATAATTACATAAAGTACATTATTTTAATAGTTTTATCAACACGCCTTTTAGCATTTTTGGATGTAGGTATAAATTAAAGCAAATTTGGAATGAAATAAAATCGATATTGAGTTATAATTTTAAAAATCTGGTACGGAGAATAATTAATATTTCTCATTGTAACCGCCCTGCACGATCGTAAGAACAACTTTTGACGAAATGTGGATTTTCGTCCGCTGGCTGGTTAAACGCTCCTAAATAGGTTACGTTAGGTTAGGGTTTTGGGCTATTTTAAAATTATTTTTTTCATAGCTTTTAATGACTTTTCAGTCGTTGTGTTGGGTTGACTTGATTCTGAGTTGGCATGGAACCGCTTTTTTGACGTGAGGTGTATTGTTCACAGAAATAACAAAATTAATATAATGACCTTCCTTTGGTTTGTTATAAAATACAATGCATATCCCGTATGCAATGCAACATGCACTGTGAACAAACCACTACAGTTTCATACCATTCACCGCGGCCCCCCATGCATTATGTGTGTACTAAAGTGATAGGATAAACGGTAGACACATTGATAAACGTTGCAACAGAATGAGCCACGCGGTAACAAAATGGACAAGTTTGGTTATTTCTTCCACAACTAGACTACATCAGGAACCTCTCATTTTACCCCTCACCTGTCTCTTGCCCTTTACGAATCCCTTCACAACATACAACAAACTACAGATGGGTAAGTTCTGCATTTTGCAACAGAATGAGCCACGCGGTAAAAAATGGACAAATTTCGTTATTTCTTTCGAAAACTAGACTTCACCAGGAACCTCCTCACTTACCTCTCCCCTGTCTCTTGCCCTTTACCACTCCCTTTACAACATACAACAAACTAGAGAAGGGTAAGTTCTGCATTTTGCCGGAAGCCTTCGAGACGTGCTTCCTTTTAAAAGTAATCGAGTTCTAGGAGCAGTTCCCGGGTCGCGTATTTTTAAAACCCATGCCGGTTCAGTCGCGGTAGCGACAATTTACATTTTCATTATAAAAATTTAAATATTTAGAAATAAAATTATTAAATTCTAATATACATATTAGAAAGATTATTTTATCTAGATTTTAGAACAATTCCTGTTTTTGCAAAATGAAGAAAAATAACCAATATAGAGGTGTATTTACAATAAATGAAATAATATCAAAATTTAAATATTTAGAAATAAAATTATTAATTTCTAATGCACACATTGGAAAGATTATTTTATCTAGATTTTAGAACAATTTTTGTTTTTGCAAAGTGATAAAAATTAACCAGTATAGAGGTGTATTTAAAATGTAAATTGTCGCTACCGCGACTGAACTGGTATAGGTTTTGTAAATACGCTCCCGGGTCCGAGTTCTTGGGTGTGGACTGGGTGCTGTTGCGGCTACTGGGAAGCCGGATCTCGGAGCCGGAACCTGACTCGCGAATAGCTCGGACCGCGTAAACAGGGACGCCGGTGGAAGACTCCCTCTCCGACTCCGAGTTCCGGGTTTGGGTTAAGGTCCTGGAGCGGGTTCTCCGGATTCATTTGAAAAAATGAGTGGGAGTAGGTTCCGTTTCCCGGGATGAACCAGAGTTCAAGAGCCCACTCCAGCTGAACCTACACATCGCTACAACGAACACCGACTTCGGGCATTCGAGACTCACGTGCGGTATTCAAATAAAAAAAAACGAGTGTGCTTTAGACCACACGACTGAAGTAAAACTACAAGACAAACCTCGCCCAATGAACCCAGGCATCCCTGCTAAGTTACCAAACGTAGCGAACTGGGTGACCTATGACCTAGGGTGACCTACGACCTTGGGGTGACCGACGACCTTGGGGTGACCTACGACCTTCGGGTGACCGTGCATAAAGACACGACCGTTCGCCTAGCAATCGATCACCGTTCGTATCGATTACCGTTCGCATGACATTTTTCGTAACAATCACCACTTTTCGTAACGCATTCATTAGCTTACCCCTCAAGTCGAGCGTGCGTAAAGAAGTTTTACTTTTAAAAAAATGTAGTAATAGAAGATGAAATAAAAAATGTGCCTCGTGGCAACAAAATGGATTTCTTATTCACAAGTGTGGTTATTTCGAAATCTAGACTGACACATTTTCATTAGCATACTGTATATTTTGCTATCAATGTTATTTTAACTAGAGCGTTTTGCATTTCGTCTGTCCGTAAATTTGTTCGTGCGTTCCGTTTCCCAAAGGTTTATTTAAACTTTTATATTTGAATTTTTTCAGTATTATGTGTATAATACCGGAAGCAAGTTTGATAAAATAATGTCACTGAGATGGTGACATTTCTTTGGAATTTTTGTAGACAGAGGAAAACGGAGAGGGGAAGGAGATAAGGAATAAGAAGGTTTGTCGAAGTATTTCAACCAACAACCTTTCGATTCTAATAATAATAATTAGTCAATTTATACAACACCACTTTTGTGAAAAATCACCCCACGCGCGCTGTTATTTGTTTATATATGTTCATTAAGTCAAACATAGTACATTATGATTTATGATTCAAGTTACAGGTGCATTAAATTAAATTATTACATTTTTTTTACATGAGCTCCACAGGAAGGCCCTGAGGAAAATGATTTCCATCAAAGCCTTTGTCATCTTTGGGGATGCTGTGTGGAGGGTTTTTTTTTTCAAGTAAAGGAAAGAGGAGAGAGTTCTGGAAAGGAAAAGGGTTTAAGGGGTGGGTAGGAATCTAGGGTTCAGTGTATCCTGGTAATCCGCCTCCAAGACCCAGTCAAACCTCAGCCCATGAACCCGGGCACCCCTGCTAAATCACCAAACGTAGCAAACAACTTGGGGTGACCTATGGCAGAGTTGTTGGTTATCCAAGAAAGGTTCCCGCCTCCCAAATTGCAATGGTTATAATATCTATTACGTAAGTCCGTAGAATATCAGAAGGTAGGTAATTTCGCCTGAGATGAGAACGGTTCTTAAAACTTTAACAAATTAATGTTGAGTGATACTAATAAAACGGATAAAAATGTGTGGAGAGATAGAGAAAATTTTGAAATCAAAAAATTGTATTGGATTTTACTGTTGGTTTAATCGTTGAGGTAAAGTGTAGGCGTGTAGGGTCCGTCTGTTGTACTCCGTATCATTGCTCAGAGGTGATAAAGGAATGACAACAGTTTACACTAGTTTGACGCTAATGGCGGTAAAATGACCGAGGGGTATTCCCGGAAGCATTCTACGAGATAATAACGGTAAAAGAGGCACATCTGAATGCCTACCTGCATTTGCAATTTCCTGTTGCAATAATCGATTAGTGTGTCTTCAATTTACATACATTATTTAATTTTATGGGTTTTGTTGTAAATATCATACTCTGAGGTTAAGGTGATGCACTACTATGTAATGCAAAATCATGTGAGAAATATTTTAAATGCTTGTTTGGTCTCCATCTTACAAAATTCACATTAATGACATTGAGCGAATACAAAAAAAATTTCAGCGTTGTACAAACTTTATATTAAATATCCCACTAGAAGACTTAAAATATAACTTATTTAGCCCAGTCATTCCGTAGTTAAAAAGGCCTTTAGCTTGCAAAAGGTCATGTAGTAGCGATTTCGATATATGTTGTTAAGATTGGTACTCTAAAGAAAAAAAAAAGTTTTCGACCTCGGGAGGGTCGAGCTCGATCCGCCATCTTGGATTGAAGGTCCCAAAATTCGGTTTTTTCAAAATAATTATGAAATGGTTGATTTTACAACCAAGTTGTTCAATGTGAACTTAAAGAAGACTAAATTACGTACATTTTATGTTTTAAGTTTTTTTTTGTAAGTCTAATAGGTAACGAGTTACAGTGGCGGAAATGTGAATATTTTTCTAAAAAATGATGAAATTCCCAATTTGTGTTATTTTTTCGGGTTATTCATTACATAACTAGCTGTTAAAAACCCGCTCCGTAGGGTTTTACTGCTAGGCCCTGTAGGCAACTTTTGGTTTGGCTTCGCCCAGTTAGTGTTGGTGACCATTTTATACATAAAGATATTATATAATATATTTTTTATCATATAATTATAATAATTTTGTTAACTCATTTCTACACCACCATGAGGTAGAGAACATAGCGCATTTTTTTATTGTGGTATCCCCTGTAGGTCTACTCCACAGATATACCAGCGATGGTAGATTTCGAAATTATTTTATATATTGGCTATTGCGTAATGATATTTTTTTGTTGATGCCGGTTGGTTGATATCGACATCTTAATAACAGTCTTCATCAATGTCATCATCTATTCATTGACTGTGGTACTGAGATTCTGGGCTTCCATTGACAAAATCTCTTTATCTTCTTCCTCGACATCGATATGAACCTCTGGCGAATTTTGGCATGTTTGACCATTACAGCACCCACACACAATAGAACAATTCAAAACCAGCTTTCCTGCAGCCACATGCAACGCCGCATCCTTTTTTACAACCACATGAAATAAATTTCAATAAAGTCTCGGGTGCTGGTTTCTTAGTCATTCTTACTGGAACAACCCCGTTGGTGCAACAGTACTGGTTTCCAGCCCCAGTTTTCTGGATTTTTTTGGATTCCATACCATTTTTGGACTTGGTGGTATGTCCTAAATGCATGGTACCGTGCAGCGTCGTTCGTTGGTGGCAAAGAGGCAAGATTGAATTTGCTTTTTGTTGTTGCCTTTGCGAAACGTTGGTAGCGGACTTCTTCCAAGGTTTCCTTATCCATGTCACCCCCGTACAAAACAACAATGAAGCGTGTTCCTGCATCTGCTATGTCTTCTGGTTTTGCATCATGTTGTTTGAAGATTCCTATTATGGCATTGAGTCTTGTGTCGTTCTGTACAAGTGAACAAAATTTTGTTTTTCCTTGGTTGAAGAAGGACGATGTTGTATCGCAGCCACTAAAGGCATGGAGAAACAGAATATTCTCAGCCGCTTCTTTGTATTTCACACTATTCGCGGAATACAGTCTTTCAAAAGTTTTGCCTCTCCCGGGTTTGCGAAGATATATACTTCTTTCGGGTGGTGCCAATGCTGTTAGCAGAACTAGGAGATCAACGTCTTCGCCAATAACGAATACAGCGTGAAATGATGAACACAAGGAAATCGCAGTATTTACAATCAACTCATCAGCATCTTCTTCAGCCTGCTTAACTATAAAATCAGCCTGTATAAATTTCTTTGTAAGCATCGAAATCAGACGGACTTTGTTATTTTCATTGGCTAAAAAACGTTCTTGTGAAACTTGAACTGGCATTGTTTCATCGAAAAGAACATCTGCAGACATATGCTTCTTCGATCGGCGAAGTCTTTCTGCGGTTTTTGTATTTTTTCACCATCATCTAGCGGATATCCATCGAAAACAATAACTGCATGTGATCCATAGTGATGTCTTACATAGTGAACGTACTTCTCGCAAATTGACCCAAAAAAATCATTACGATTCCATACAACTTTATGTAAAAGGTATCCTCCATCCACAACATTAATTTTGCTACCTTCAAGTTGCACGCCTTCTGGAAGTTGTTCAAAAACACCATAAAATGATGATTTCGTACCTTTGCGCATTCCTTCTTCAGAGAAAAGCGACAAAGGAAATGGGTCGAGTTCGAATTTAAGGTAATCCTTCAATTCTTCGTCGGATTTCTTCAAAATACACATTCTCTGGAACAACATTAGCGGGTTGTAAGATGTCGATATCAACCAACCGGCATCAACAAAAAAATATCATTACGCAATAGCCAATATATAAAATAATTTCGAAATCTACCATCGCTGGTATATCTGTGGAGTAGATCTACAGGGGATACCACAATAAAAATATGCGCTATGTTCTCTACTTCCTGGTGGTGTAGAAATGAGTTAACAAAATTATTATAATTATATGATAAAAAATATATTATATAATATAATTATGGATAAAATGGTCACCAACACTAACTGGGCGAAGCCAAACCAAAAGTTGCCTACAGGGCCTAGCAGTAAAACCCTACGGAGCGAGTTTTTAACAGCTAGTTATGTAATGAATAACCCGAAAAAATAACACAAATTGGGAATTTCATCATTTTTTAGAAAAATATTCACATTTCCGCCACTGTAACTCGTTACCTATTAGACTTACAAAAAAAAACTTACAACATAAAATGTACGTAATTTAGTTTTCTTTAAGTTCACCTTGAACAACTTGGTTGTAAAATCAACGATTTCATAATTATTTTGAATAAACCGAATTTTGGGACCTTCAATCCAAGATGGCGGATCGAGCTCGACCCTCCCGAGGTCGAAAACTTTTTTTTTCCTTTAGAGTCCCAATCTTAACAACATATATCAAAATCGCTACTACATGACCTTTTGCAAGGTAAAACTACGGAATGACTGGGCTATTATTAAATACTCTAAAAATACAAACACTAGAAGACAGACGTAAAATAAACGACTTAACATTTTTATTAAAAATACTTAACTCTAAATTTGACTGTTGCGAACTCCTGCAACTCAACACGTCAAAATACACTATTCTACTGTAGCATTCATAAGCGGAACTACATTGCCCACTCTCCGATACAACGATTTCACACTATGGGAAATCAGTACTTATGTGATATTGACATATTTAACATAAACTTGGCGAATTTTGTTGATCTTGTAAAAAACTTATTCCGAAACTATTCCTAAACATATCAGTATTTTTGTAAACCTATGAAATTGGTGTATTTTTGTATTTTTATGACTTGTGTGCTTTTTTATCTAATTTTATTATTATTATTTCTGTATCTGTTTAAAAATCATCTGTCGTGAATTAATTGTACTACCAAACATGTAAAAGCCCTTTCGGTGTTAAATAAATAAATTAATTTTCTGCGAATATAACACTTATTTGCCTTTGAAATAATCGAGTATTTCTTTAATTGGTCTTTTTATAAGCCAGAAAAAAATTATGTTCCAGGTCTATAAAAAATACTTTTCCGTTAAAAATCGTATATTTACGAACCCCTTTTCGGATATGGTTTTATTGTATGTTGTGGAAAAAAAATTCTTTAGAAAATGGTCGCAACACATTTAAATATTTTTGCCTGAACATCGCAAAATAACATAAAACACGGTTTTTCCTAATGTTTTTTCTTGAATAAATCAAAACACATTTATCACCGGCCGTTGTTGTTTTGAATAAATCAAAAGAAAAAAAGTCTGGTGTTAAACGGGAATTTAAATCTTAATTAAACTCTAATAAGATTAATTTGTATTATTTCACAATTTATCCATTTACGATATTATATTATTTATACACTTGTTATATTTGCGGCACGTTTACTTTCAGTATCGCCCTGGTGAAAGGCCACCGAATTATTATCGAAACTTTGCCTGAAATGTGTTTAGACGTGTTTGGTGACCAGATCTGAACAGCCAGGTAGTTCCGCACCTTCCTTTCCACATCTCATTCTCCTTCCCACTACCTTCAGCCTCGTAACATAACCCCAATTGGGGATACCATAGAGATACTGGCTCCAGGCGGTTGGGAGCAGTTGCGGAACTCTTATGCAGTACTCACAAAAAACCGAATGATGCGTGACTTTGGCGTGTCCGTGTGCCCTAAATAAACCCAAGTTTACCTTACTTCGTGTGAAATTGATCAGCCATCTTCTTTCTGTAAAATTCTTTCCTGAATAAATAATTTCGATTTGGGAGGCGGGCACGGGTACCGCCGTCCCGAGAAGCTTTCATTGAATAATCAATACTTCAACCGTTGGTCACCCCAAATGGTTTGCTACGTTTGGCAACTTATCAGGGCTACCGGAGGCGTCTACTAATATCTGCAGGAATTCCAAAAACTGAACAAATCGGACTAATATCTATGAGAACCAAAGTGAGGACGAATATCTACAGCTCAAACTGCTGACTAATATCTATGAGAACCAAAGTGTGGACGAATATCTACAGCACTGGCAGAGGTTGGGTTAGGTTAGGTTAGGTTAGTTATTACGTAATTGAAGTAATTTATGCTTTTCCGTACAACCTCTTGCTCAGCTGCCCTCTTTAGATATTAGTCCAACCTACGCTCCATAGATATTAGTCACCACTGGGACCGTCATAGATATTCGTCCGACCTTCGCTCTGTGAATATTAGTCCTCACTCTGAAGTTCATAGATATTAGTCCAACATATGAGCTGTAGATATTCGTCCGACATACAGGCTGTATATATTAGAATCTGGCTACCCGGGTTCGTGTGGTGAAGATTGTCTGCGGATGCGTATGCCCACCTACTATGTGGCGGGTCGGATTTGGAGAGACTGGTGGAAGGAGATCCTTTTACCTCTCCAGCAGGACTATCTCGTCCCATCGTCTTGCACCGCAGTGGACGGAATGAATTCAAACGTCCGTCACTCCTGGATACACTGACCCCCAGATTCCTACCCACGCCTCATTCCTTTTTCTTTACCAGATCTTCCCCTCCTTCCTTTCCTTAAAAAACCCTTCACACACCATCATCGAAGATGACATAGGTCCCGAGGGATATTATTTTATTGAGGACCTCCTATTTGGAGCTAATATAAAAAATAATTGGCCTGGGTGGGACTTAGGAGTTGATATTATTAAAAGGCAGAAAAGGCGTGAATGAGCAAGAGGAATCTTGGTAAATTTAATCAAAGATGATAGTTTACAATATTCCAGTAAAAAGCAATTTAATATTTTATCATTTATTATTAACCTATGCATATTTATATTTTCTTTGAATTTCGGAATTTGAACCATTGGCCTCCGTGCCCAGGGTCGAGGTTCATGCTATACTATGAAATTTGTCATAACAAATAAATGTTTCGCATTGAAATTGCGTACGTATTGGAAATATTATTTTTCGAAGTTTTCCCTGTTCTACTTCCGTAAATGACAATTTTTTATAATAAACGTTTATAAAAGGTGTTAGGAAACTTGTACTATAATCAGAACCTGGTGAATCTACAACCCACACGGAACCCCAAAAAACGTATGGTATGATAACCAGACAATCGGAAATATCCAAAGATATTGAAATATAAGTAGATGTGCTATCTGCTGTTTTTACTATGTGGGCCTGCGCTTCCGTGTGTCGCCGATATTGTTTACCAATTAACAAATAAACTAAAATAACAAATAATTAACGAATAAACCAAACGAACGTTAAACTAAATGAACGAATTCTTTCCCTATTCAAAATATATTGTTAACCAATATTAATGCACATTTTCAAAAAATCAACGAAATGAACAAATACTTTTTGTATGAAAACTACGCTAATTAGCGCGTAGTCCGGCGACAGTTGCGCGGACACCATAGCATATCTCTTCTGTATTTGAATATCATTGGAAATATCTAATTTTTAAATCAAATTCTAGACGTATCCACTATTTTGTACCAAAAATTACAGATTGATTTCGGAAGATGGTTATTTTATCAAGTAAAGTTATGTTTTCAATTTTGAAAAAATATGTTCATAACAAACCGTCATTATACCGTTACTCGTTGGCACATTTGTTCAGTTTTAAAAATAAAAATTGTATTATATAACACACATTTTAAATTATGTAGTCATACAGTAAAATTAATCATTATATCTAGGAAAGTTAATTCTCATTTTTTTTTTAAATAGGTAATTCGCCTTATAAAGGGGGCTATGTTTCACAAAATTTTAATTTTAGATAAAATAAAAACAGTTAAAAAAAACCACGCACGTGTTTATCGACGAAAAACTTCAGTGTGTCTATTTATTAACGATCTTACAAAGTAGTGTATTTGTTTTTACACACTTATTTTTTTCAGTCATGATTGAATAATTATAAATATTTACGATCAAAAATTAATTACAAATAGAACATGATTTTATTAATTTTATCATCACGCGTTTGAGCAGTTTTATCGCTAACTTGAATGTATGTATTATACAATTTAAAAAAAAACTTACAGTAAAAAGTAAATATTTTATACAAAACATATTATAACTTACAACCTAAGTAAGCATCGTGTTTCCTTTATCAGGCACAAGAGCTCCTCTTTTCTGATAAGGTATACATGACCAAAAACGCCCTTCAATATAATATTTTTTTTAAATACGTATGTATATACGTAACTCATAATTTTTATTTTACAATAAAAAAATGTGAGCGTATATATTAAAACAAATTTTGAATGAAATAAAATCGATATTGGGTTATAGATTATATGAGAATAATCAATCTTTGTCATCGAAACTTATTATTACTTTTTACTGTTTAATTGTTGCTAACAATAATAAATGTTCTGAATATTTTATTTTTTTGTTGAATGTCACAAATTGTTATTTTTTTACAATAACCGGACAGACTGGTTATTGGATATGATTTTAAATTTTCACGGCCAAAAGTATTTTATTGGGGTGTTATGCAGTGTTGTGCCACCTCTTCTTAAGCCAACGTTTCGGACGTTGTCAATTATTGTCAACTGTTAATTTATTATCGATTGCTGTCAATTGTTATGAATGCTTATTGTAAACTCTTGCCATTTATTGTCGATTGCTGTCAATTGCTGACGGCCACCGTAGTCCAGAGGTAAGGCTCTTGACTCGCACTCCCAAGGTCGCGGGACCGAATCCCGACGTTGAAAATAAATTTTATTTGATTAATTTGTGTTATTTTACAATTTATTCATTAAAAATAATATATAGTATATTTGCGGCGCGTTCCAGAGTGGAAGATACTCTCGGTACCGCCCTGGTGTAAGACCACCATTCAGAATTGAAACGTTGCTTGAAATGGCTTTAGCCGTGTTTGGTGACCAGATCTGAATTGCCATGTACTTCACCACATTCCTCTTCCCACCTCCTTCCCCTCCTATCTACTATACCTACTACATACTACCTACTATCTTCAGCCTGACAGCATACCCCAATTGGGGATGCCATAGTCCCACTGGCTCCAGACGGGAGCAGTTGGGACTCTTGTGCGGTATTCATGTAAAAAAAAAAAAGAAAAATTGGCATGAATAATTGTAAACTTTTGTCATTTATTGTCGATTGCTGTCAATTGTTATGAATAATTGTAAACTCTTATCATTTACTGTCGATTGCTGTCAATTGATGTAAATTATGGAAAACTCTTGTCATTTATTGTCGATTGATGTCAATTGTTATGAATAATTTTAAACTCTTGTCATTTATTGTCGATTACTGTCAAGTAAACTATTGAAAACTCTTGTCATTTATTGTCGATTGTTGTCGAAATGTTGTTGAATGTTGTTTGATGTTGTTAAATGTTTTTAAATGTTGCTGATTGCTGAATCGTGATTGGTGGTAGTGCAATACCAACTTGATGAAAATGTACTGCAACAGTACTCTAAGTATTGTACGTATGCTTGTAACAAACGTTCGCATTACAGCGACTGCACCGAGGTAATTACAGAATTTTGGTCTTGAGAGCGAGATTTTTATCCGCATTGTGCGCGCGTGATCAATTTGCATGAAATTAGTATACAAAGCGCAAGTTTCCCGCATCCTGCACTTGCACACAAGGACTAGGTATGCCACCGAGTGCCCCGTAGCAGTCTCTCTTTCAGTTACAAGCGTCGTTCATAAGAAAGAGGGAGAGGTAACAATTAACAACGGAGATATCAGCGGAATGACTGCATCTCGCGGCAGATCTGCATTCAAGAGCACGGATGATGTCAAATGGGACGATCCTATTATCATCATTGCAACTCACACACACACACACACACACACACACACACACACAATAACGCAATCGCCATTTCGAAGCTATAAATAATCTGAATACATCACACGTAATCGTCAGGATACCGTTTAGTACATAACAGTGTCAGGGATGGGATTCCCAAATACACGTCAATCAGAAACTAGTAGTACAAACGGAAAGCTGGTAAATCAACATTTCACAGAGAAACCCAAAAAATCGCATTTTTTAATGGAACATTTTAATTTATTTTTAGGAGATTTTGGAGCCGAATCTACGCTTTGACGCATTTAACAGCTGATACTAACCCTAAAAATTACATATTTTTACTTGATGTACTTATAAAATATGATGTGATAACACAAAATAAACACCAAAGTGGTGTAGATTTACCAGTTTCCCGCTTGTACCGCTAGTTTCTGGACTCCATATATATATGTATAGGATGTTAAGACGCTGTTACCCGAATTTCTACCGATTTCTTGCAAACCTCACTTAAACGTTTGAAGTTTTTAAGCTCTTAAAAAATTATATGTTATTTTTGAAGATAATATCTAGACATTCGTCGCGCCGAAACGCAAATTATATAAAATTCGCTCGATAGAAAAAAATCGCAAAGTATGCTCCAAAAATTATTTTAAACATGTTTGTTTCAGTTATTTTACAAGTTATTTGTATGAAAAAATTCGCAGTGCTTCTTTAAATGCTGTTTAAGACAACCCTCGCGAGATTTTTGCTCTATTTTAAACGAGTCGTGTTTTATTAAACATTTTCACAATTTTCGCATCGATTTTGTCACTTTAAATACTAGTGCTCTCCTCTAATATTCGTAATTTAATTCTCTCCATCTTCTTCTTTTGGTGCGCGGTTGCGGAGACTTAATTTAACCAGTGATTCCTTAAATTATTTGAAGTAAAGATGTAAATGAATTTTTGGTGTCCGGTAATTTTTTGTTGTTTTTTTTTTTTGTTTCAACTTAAATCATGAAAAATCGGCAAGTATTGAAAAATTAGGGCGAGGCGAGAGGCTGGGTGGTTACTTGGATAAGGCAATAATGATGAAATGAAGAAAAAAAATTGTTGTTTGGTTTTGAAGAAAAAAATTTAAAAAAAAAACAATTTTTTATTATTATTTTTTTACTACAAATATTATCAGAAACCACTGGTCAAAGTAAGTCAAGCACGTTTCTTAACACCCTGTATTGCCAATAAGTATGCACGGCTCGTCGAAAAAACTTGCGAAATTCTTATTTTATTTTGTATTTTACCTTTACCCTTTGAAATGATATAGTGTTCAGTTTGAACTAAGAGGTTGCAGCATAAACTCCATCGTTACAGAAGCATCATCTTCCTTTTTTGATGATGGTAGTATGAGATTTTCAAATATCGCTAGGTTATTTCGAGAATTTTAGTCTTTCTTAAAATTATATATTTATGGTAGTAGGTACTTAGGTATATATGTAAAGATGATATTGTTTATAACACTATATAGGTATTTAAAACAATATTTCCACACAGGAAGCTTTGAGGAAAATAATTTCCCTCAGAGCCTATGTCATCTTTGGGGATGCTGTGTGGAGAGTGGTCTTAGTCACAATTTGGGAGGCGGGAATGGGTACCGCCTCCCCAGGAACCTTTATTGGATAACCAACACTTCTGCCATAGGTCACCCCAAGTGGTTCGCTATGTTTGGTGATTTAGCAGGGGTGGCCGGGTTGATGGGGTGAGGTTTGTCTAGGTCTTGGAGGTGGATGACCAGGACACACTGAACCCCAGATCTACCCACCACTTAAACCCTTTTTCTTCCCCGAACTCTCCTCTCCTTCCTTTCCTTAAAAAACCCTCCATACAGCATCCCTAAGGATGACATGGGCCCTGAGGGAAATTATTTTCCTCAGGGCCTGTGGAGCTCATGTAAAAAAAAAGCATTTTGGTGCAAATTGGCGACATCAGTTCTTTTAAATCGGTAATATAATTTTGAAAACGTAATTTGACAAATACTACAATTGTCGATTTTTTTTTCGATTTGTAAAAGTCAAGGGGGAAATAATTTTTTTTTTAAATTTCTTTTGCCACTTTGAAGATCGTTTTCATGGACAAGGAATACTAAGGGAAGACAGCCCTTACCTTGTTCACTATGTTGTGAGCGATTGAAAACATGCAACTGTTGTGTGGAACATCGGCTTCTGTTGGCCTCGTAATCTAATTAAAGTATTTATCGGAAGCTTAGCGTTACGGCGCCGACATAACGACACGTTCTGTAGGTATACAACGCAAAATAGCGTAAAATTAATGTCGTTTTTATATTGTTTGAAAGTGTGACCTCCTAGTAACATTATTATTATTTTTTAGAAACTTTCGAAATCGCTGGAAACGCTTTACAAATATTTTTTAGGAAAAAACTTTTTGATTCACCTTATTGACCATAAAATAATGACTATTTGCATTCGGGACGATGGAAAATACCGTCTTCTTGAAAATAAATATTTTTTTACATTAGCTCCACATAGGAGGCCCTGAGGAAAATAATTCCCCTCAGGGCCTATGACATCTTTGGGGCTGCTGTGTTGAGGGTCTTTTTGGGAACGGAAGTTCTGGGAGGAAAGGAAAAGGGTATTAGGGGTAGGTAGGAATCTGGGGATTAGTGTGTTTCCAGGAGTGACGGCCGGACGTACGAATCCATCCCTCCCACTGAGGTGTAAGGCGATGTTCTAAAGAGAGTACAACTGGGGAATTCAAAGGGACTCCCTCAAACATTCTCTTTGAGGACTCCCTCAAAATTCTCTCATTCACATTTGCTTTTTTCGTATGGGATTGACGGCCATTTACTAGGGATGTCGAAAGTGAAAAAAAATATCGATATATCGATGTATCGATATTTATTAAAATATCAATATCGAAGTCGATATATCGAGGAAAAAATATCGATATATCAGTCAAATTTTCAAGAGATTTTGCGTTTTTAAAATAATAGTGTATTCATCTTAATATTACCAATAGTAATTTTTTTACACAATTTGCTTTTTTTAATGTACAAAAATCTCAATAAAAATGAAGGTATTTTTATTACGTAATAATTATTATTACGCAATAGTTACAAAAATATCAAAAACTAAAAAGCTGTCTTCTAACTTATATGTAAACTGAGACGCATACAAAGTTTGTATGCATCTAGTAACATTCTATGTCTGTCAAAAAGGACTTCGTGTTTAGAACAAGGTATAGTCGATAGACAATTGGGAACCAACACATAGGAGTGGCTTAGAAAAAAATGGCGAAAAATAGCATACATTTCTATATATGTACCTACACACATGAGATAGTATTGGTGATCACAAATACTAATGCAAAGACAATAGATTTGTAAGCTATTAATATTTAAGATTTCAACCACCAGATGTCATGACCCAATACAGTTACTTTTTTCCGTTCGTTCCTATACGGTTTTGGATTCTAGCGACTTTAAATACATAAATTTAAAAAAAATATCGTTTTTGATACAATTTTCGATATTCGATATTTTGTATCGATATATCGGATCAAAATATATCGGCTAAAAATATCGATATATTGAATTAAAAATATCGATATATTGAATTAAAAATATCGATATAGGTATCTATACTTTTTCAACAAGCCTACCATTTACAATAATTTTTGCCATTTTGTTATTTTGGTATTCCTGATATTTACTACATACAGGGTGTCCGGGGGTAAAGTGCATTAACTTCGGGAGGTGATTCTAAATGATAGTACAAGTAAAAAAGATATATAACATTTTCGAAATTCCAACTTTTAGGGGTGGTTTTGAGTTAAAAAGATAAAATTAGTCCCGCGTGTGCGGCCAGATTTATTATTTTCCGCTGTTACGATACGGGCCAATCACAATCGAGTCGGGCGCCCGGCTAGGGTTACCATCTGACCGGATAAATCCGGTCGAGACCGGATTTTAAGGGTTTAGACCGGACTCCGCCCGGATTTCATCCAAGACCGGATTTTTTGTCAAGCCACGCAAAAATCACAGTCGCTGAGCCTGAGCGTCCCGTGCGCCGTGTCGCGCTCAATCAAATAAATGAAACCAAAGAGCATACACAAATACAAGCGATGATGTGTGCTGCGTGCATGCGGGAGCATCTGAATCAAAACTTGGATGAATAAATTGTGGGTGTTGGTTGTCCAGCTCATATTCTTCATAAGGGACCGTTCAAGTATTACGTAACGCACTTGGGGTGGGGTTCGAACAACGCGTTACGTAACATGTTTTTCTTTATTTAAATAAAAAAAAACTAGGGAATTAAAATCTTCCAAGTTGGCAACCCTTTTCGTTTACGTTGTACGGGGAATTGACGTCATTTTTTTGTTGTGCGTCATTTTTTATTTTATTTTCGTTGTAAGTAGTCGTTAGTGTTCTAAACACGAAATACACATAAACACTAATTTCTGTAGTCAGTGTTGTTGAAGTGAGTTTGAAGGTACTATAATGTCCTGAAAACATATATGGAACATAACATATGAATGATGTTATGTGAGAGTTTTAAGTTAGAACAATGCTTTTTAGTTATTACACACAGGTTAGTTTACTGCTTAAATATAATAATATTACATATAGATATTTTTCGTAGTAGGTACATGCCTAGTCACACTCAGAACATGAAAAAGGTTTTTCTCAACTGTGAATCGCGCTGTGCATTTTTAAATCTCCTTTCGAGAACTTGAATAACTGCATTCGGGACAAGAAGATGGTTTTGTCTGCTGTATGTAGCTAAGCATGTGATTTTTGATGCCTCTTTTTAGAACATGAATAGTCGCAGTAGAAACATGTAAGAGGTTTTATATCACTGTAAGTCAGCAAATGATTTCTAAGAAGTTCATTTGTACAACATAAATAATTGCAGTCGGGACATGAAAAAGGTTTTTCATCAGTGTGCGATAGCATGTGCCGTTTAAGTTTTTTTTTTCGAGAAGAAGAATAATTGTAGTCAGGACATGAAATGGGTTTTTCTCCACCGTGGGTAAACATGTGATTTTTAGATTTCTCTTCGTAGTACTTGAATAGTTGCAGTCGGAACATGAAAAAGGTTTTTCTCCACTATGAGTCGAGTCAGCAAGTGACTTCTTAAATATCCCTTTTCAGAACACGCATAGTTGCAGTTTTTCAGGACATGAAAAAGGTTTTCTCTTTTGTGAATCATACGGTGGATTTTTAAATTGTCCTTTTGAGAACTTGTTTAACTTCATTCCGGAAAGGAAAATGGTGTCTGCTGTGCGTAAACATGTGATTTTTGGCGCCTCTTGGTAGAACATGATAGGTCACAGTGGAAACAGTAAAAGGTTTTATGTCACTTGGAGTAAGCAAATAATTTCTAAGACGTTCTAAAAGATACTTGCCGCCAACGGGACTTGAACCCGTGTCCTTCTGATTGCCGGTCAGGTGCTCTGACCACTGAACTATGGCAGCTTATGTAATGCCCGCCAAATAATTCAATGTATACTAGTGTTTCATTCAACAATTACATTTTTCCACCTGAAAACTAACTTTGTTCCTTTAAAAGTACGAGATCTCTTTGAAAAATATAAAATTAACGAAGGCGAACGCAATAAGAAAAATACTGAAATAAAACTGATGTACGAGAATGCATAGCCTACATGAATATTTTGATAAAACCTTTAGACTCATTCAAATGCTTTGATGTATTAATGCAAAATCAGGAGCTACAATTTGACAATATCACAGATTAAATTGTATTTTTGAGAAACAAAGGAATCATCATTGACGATGTTAAACTATTTGAAGAATTTTGCCTACTAAAAATTTTCTTAACACAAAGCGATTTTTATGACGAGCTAGCTGAAAAGCAATGGATAATTTTCTTAAATGCGTGCAATGATAGCACTCGTTTTACCCAATTACTGAAGATTTGTCAGTATTTTTTTTGGATTACGCCACACAACGCAAATGTGGAACGAATTTTTTCAGGTTCAACAGGTTGTTAGTTGAGAAATATTACTCACACAATACAACTTCAAACATATGACATATGCCGAATTTCACAGTGAAATTTATACAAAAACAAACTTTTTGAAAGCTGTTGCTAGTGGATAAAAATATAATGTGCAAAAAATATAACTCAAGTTAATAAAACCTAATTACAATCAACTGAGTTTTATTTTCAGCCAAAGACCGGACTTTTTTACAGAAATCAGGATTTTTTACTGCTTGCAACCGGCTTTTCGAATTCAAGCCCTGGTAACCCTACGCCCGGCAGGCTCTCAGCAAGTAAGATCGTACCTCACACTAAGGATTTTTAGTAGGTACATCTTTTTATATGGGAAAAAGAAAGTTGGAATTTCGGAAAAAGTTGTTAATCTTTTTTTCTCCTACCATCATGTAGAATCACCTCCCGAAGTTAATGCACTTTACCCCCGGACACCCTGTATTATACAACACATAACGAATGGTTAAAAGAGACATTGTTAACATTTAATTACGTTATGTATTACGTGGGCACTAGTTATGGAGGAATTTTGAAAAAAAATTAATGATAATGATAATAAAAATTAATGATAATAAAAATAAATTGATTTCTTTGTTCAATTAGTCGCTTGACATATGAAATCATGCACTTGTTACAATTTGGGAGGCGGGAATGGGTACCGCCGCCCAGGGAACCTTTATTGGATAACCAACACCTCTGCCATAGGTCACCCCAAGTGGTTCGTTACGTTTGGTGATTTAGCAGGGGTGCCCGGGTTCATGGGGTGAGGTTTGTTTAGGTCTTGGCGGTGGATGCGTCTGCGAGAATGATTGAGGGAGTGTCTTTGACTCAGCCTTAGACTAGCACCCCTGCTAAGTCACCAAACGTAGCGAACCACTTGGTGTGACCTATGGCAGAGGTATCCTCAAAAACAACCTATTTTTACGTTCAAAGTATAATCAGTAATTGTTTGACATGTTTTCGTGACTACAACTGTAAACATCATAAAGTTTCTAACGGCAAGAGTAGGCAGATAACCCTGAAACTTACACGTAAACATGTATAAAATATGTAAATATTAATGCATCCATGTTTTATGGCTCAACACAAATAAAGCGTGTAACGTTATCTTAAATTATAGGTGTAAGCAATTTTTTACCACGCATTTTTTTGCCAGGAAGAGTGGCCTTTTGAAGCCCTTTATCGAGGCCATAACGGGTTCCCGACATGTTTATTTAAGTAAAAAGGGATGGTTAAATGGGTGTTTAGATAGATTGAACATGTAGAGCGTATGAACGAAGAAAGGGTTGTTATGAGAATATGACGCGCATGTGAATGGTAGAAGAATCTTCAATTTGGGAACCATTTATTTGATAACCAACATGATGACCTCTCCTATAGGTCACCCCAAGCGGTTCGCTATGTTTTGTGACTTAGCGTGGGTGTCCGGGTTCATGGGGTGAGACCGGATCTTGGCGGCGGATGCGTCTGCCCATGCGTGGCAGGACAGGTCGGGAGAGAATGGTTGAGGGAGTCCCTTTGACTTAGCCTTAGACTAGCACCCTTAGTCACATAAATGTGACCTATGGTCAAAGATATTTAAATATAAAAGATGTGCTATCGGTCGTTTTTACTGGGTGGGACTGTGCTTCCTGGTGTCGCCGATATTGTTAACCAATACTACTGCACACCTTCAAAACGAATTCTTTCCGTATTCAAACTATATTGTTAACCAATTCTACTACACACCTTAAAAAAATTAACTAATTTCCGTATTCAAACTAGATCCATTAGACCGCAGTCCGCCGACCGCCGGGCGACCATCACAGCATATCTCTAATATTTCAAAATCTTTGCCTATGGTAGAGGTATTGGTTATCAAATAAATGGTTCCCGGGGCGACGCACAGTGGACTGAAAATCGCCTTTCATAGACATAGAGACTTGAATTTTCAAGAGTTTCTTTTATGCTAGAAATGGATTCTGCTGATCATTACTATGCTATAAAATTTCGTATAAAGCAATTGCGTGTACAAATGAAGGAGTTATCATAATGTAAAAGTTAAACAAAAGGCCGTTAATATAGTTAAATTTCACCAAAATACGTTTTTTAAACCAATTTGACTGCTTGTTGTACGTTACTTTTAACTTTTGTACTTACTTTCCGAAAACCGATAGTTACTGTAGAGTTACATATTTGACAGCTCTGGTCGAAGTATTGTACGGAAATGGTTGCTTCAACATTGATTATTAATCAGTAATCATGATAAATATTGTAGAAGAGGATTTTTTTTTACATGAGCTCCACACAGGAGGCCCTGATGAAAATAATTTCCCTCAGGGCCTATGTCATCTTTGGGGATGCTGTGTGGAGGGTTTTGTAAGGAAAAGAAGGAGAGGAGAGTTCTGGGAAGGAAAAGTGTTTGAGGTTCAGTGTGTCCTGGTCATCCGGCTCCAAGACCTAGACAAACCTCAACCTTCAATTCCTTAATCCGAAGTGTTCTTGAGTACGGGTCAACAGTCTGGAATCCACATTATATTACACAGATATCTAGACTCGAATCAGTCCAAAGAAAATTTACACGGATTTTGTCTTACCGATCAGGTGTCTATCATCTTCTAGACGGGTACGAACAAAGACTTAGACATTTCAAATTAGAAAGTCTGGTTAAAAGACGAAACATAAATGACCTCTTAATGCTATATAAAATTGTGAATAATCGTGTAGACAGTAACTTAGTCAACCAAATCAAGTTATACGCCAGGCCAAAATCTACCAGAAACCTAAACATATTCTGGACTGAAATTTTTACCAATAATACTGGATATTTTAATCCTATGTCCAGAATATGTCGATCATACAATGATCTTGTTAAAATACACACTTTCATAGATATTTTTCTAAATAATGTAACATGTTTCAAAAAATATCTCCACGATTTGTGCACCTAAAAAAAAAAAATAATAATTTTTTTGTTGTTTTATTACATCTCAGGAAATACTCAATAAATATTGTATACTTATAATGTATTTCAATTTGGTATTTAGTTTTTTTTTTGTTTTTAAAGTTATGTATAAATAATACTTGCATTGTTTTTCATGTGTTTGCTTCTGTAAAAATTCAAATGTGATTACTGCAGACACATTAGTCTAGGGATATTTGTATTTGTATTTTAATTTATTATATTTAACCCACAAAAATGTTTCATAAATATCCTGTTTGTGTCTCAAATAAAAAAAATAAAAATAAATAAAAAAACCTCACCCCATGAACTCGGGCACCCCTGCTAAGTCACCAAACGTAGCGAACCACTTGGGGTGACCTGTGGCAGAGGTGTTGGTTATGATAATGCAGTTAAGCATTAATCATCAACATAAAAAAGTTTTTTTTTCAACTTTGAGGATAAAAAAAAAAATCGCAAGTTGCGCCACAATACGAAGTATGTCAAAAATACAAATAAATAGTAGTATATCTGTATGTAAGCATATAATGGCCAACCTTATGATTCCAGAGATAGCCTCATTTTTAATGTCAGTGCCATACAAATTTTTCTTAAAAAAAATGATAACATTGTACACGCAATTGCTTCATACGAAATTTTATAGCATAGTAATGATCAGCAGAATCCATTTCTATAAAAAAAAGACCCTTGAGAATTCAAGTCTCTATGTCTATGAAAGGCGATTGTCAGCCCACTGTGCGGCGGTACCCATACCCGCCTCCTGAAGCGTAATATACGCATATTTTTATTGCATGCTATCTTGCCTGTACTTATATGATTTTTAAATCTGAAACCGATGCGGAAAAGTGTAAATTACGTGGGTAAACAAAGAGATCATTATTTGCCAAGCTCTTACAAGTGTAATTCGACCGAAATTAAGAAACAGAGATAAGGTTTGAAATATTAAGGTCAGAGTATAGTATTTACGTATCAGATAATAATGTGTAACATTGAAGACTACACTATAAGATAATAGGCCACTTGCATCACATTTTTTAAAAAATTTTTCCGGTTTAGGCAAATATTCTAAGACATTCTGCATTTTTTTTTTTTTAATCAAATTTTTGAAACCCTGGGGATTTTTTGAAAATTTCAATCCGATAAATCAGACCATTTTTTATAAACCGGAAAGACGGGACATAATTTTATAGGTGTGAAAAAACGATAATACAGAGCCGAAAATCATTTAAAAAAAAAAAAAACGTTTTCCACACGAATTGCACAGGAGAATAACGAGGCATACCAAAAATATTACATCTCATAAATATTTTTTTTCCTTGATCCATCTTATTGACCATAAATCATTATAATGAACAGCGTTTATATTACTAAATTCAATGTAATATACTTGTACTTGTAAATTATAATAATAATAAGAATATTATAAAATTTAATTTTGTTAAAATCAGCACCATAATCATTATACCTCTAAAACACGTACCGACATCATCTGCACGTTCTGAAGAGAACCCCGTAGATCATTAAAATTACGGGGTTCTCTTCAGAGCATCTATCAAAAAGTGAAACCAAATGATAAGTTCGCATTATCCTGCATTACTTTCACTTATTTATTTAAGACCGGATTGGTTTTACCAAGTGACGAGCACTTCATATTGGTACAATCATTTTAAATTATAAAGGTTTTTAATCATTAATTCTTTGTTAATATTTCTACCCACAAGTCCCAATGATATGGTGAAATTTCAAAGATTTTCGGAATGCGTCGTGGTATTTTAAATGTGCTATATATTTCTTACTTTTGATGTTATCAAAGATAAACTATTTTTAAAATTATCTTTGAGATTTTTGTATTTGAAATAAGCACTGGCATTTCTGAATCAAAGTGATGCCATATAAAAAAATAAATCATTGTGGAATTTTAAAAAAATAATAGGAACATTTTCGGAGACGGGACATTTTCATGTAGTGACGTCACGAGCCTAAATAATGGATTTATTTATTTAAAAATAACAAAAACTGTACATTTCTAAACAATTTTACTAACTTTTTCTTAATCTTAGTAAAAAGATCTATCCACATGATTTTTTCCAAGTCGTTATGAAATCCATGCAAGTGGCCTATTCTTAACCAAAAGAAAGTCAGTCGTACATCGCGGTTCAGAGGGTAAAATTTTCAAATGGGTATCTTCATTTCAAGGTTGAAGTTTTGAATCACATACTTTTAAGGTTAGTTTCTACTCAGTCAATGATTTAAATTGAATATATATTATGTACCTATACAACCCAGTCAATGATTTAAATTGAGCAAATTATGTTTGCACTAGCTGACCCACAACTAAAACACAACGTCATCTACTGGATGGTTATCCAACCTTTATAACTTATATAATTGAGTTTATCGCGAAGAGACAGACAGATGCCGCGGAGAACTTTAATTTATAATACGTAGTGATGGTGTGAAAGATTATAATAATGTGCATGAAATGCTTGGGGTAACTAACGTATTTAAGTTAACAAGGATTAATACTGTATCCGTCTAAATAACTTTTCAATTACCGCATTGTACGTGACTATTTTTTTTGAAGATAGAATGGGTATAGTAAGCTATCCGTAAAAGATAGATATATGCCTTCGCGGACTTTTTTGTAGATCTATAAAAGAGGAATATCCCACTATGCATTGTTTTGTTATATCCCAAAAGGATTAGGCAGCGTTTTCGATGAAAGTTACCAGGCGGCTTGACTTTTTCCGACACTTCTAACAATTATCGTTATGTTTCAACCAATTTACACAAATCCTTGACAAATTACATACTTAAACCTTCTTCATGAAACACTCTATCTATTGGTGAAAACCGCATGAAAATCCGTTCAGTATTTTTCGAGTTTATCGCGAACAGACAGACAGATGACGCGGGGACTTTAATTTATAATATGTAGATATGTAGATAGATAGATGTAGAGATAGAGTTGTAGAGATAGAGATGTAGAGAAGATGAGTCAATGATTTAAATCTAATATATTATGAGTACCGAGTAATTATTTTTTAATTGATAAACTAATGTTTAAGACAGGATTTTTATGCATAATAATTATTATAAGTAATGATTATTAGCCTGAAACACTCATCTACATTGAAAAAATCTCCCGAGAAAAGATACATGCCGCCGACGGGACTCGAACCCGCGTCCTTCTGATTTCCGGTCAACTGCTCTTATCCACTGAGCTACGTCGGCTTATTTCCTGCCCGCCAAATAATTCAATATATACTAGTGTTTCATTCAACAATAACTGCTTATTACATTTTTCCACCTTGCAAACAATTAACTTTATTTTATATGAGAAAGGCATTGTAAGTGCTAAATCTCCCACTAGATGGGGTCGAGACAAATTATGTCTACTTTTTTTGGTGAAATACTTTAACTCGTCAAGTATTAATTATTATTTTTATTGATAAACTAATGTTTAAGACAAGATTTGTATGCATAGCACAAAGGGTAACAATATTATTATAAGTAATAATTATTAGCCTGAAACACTCATCTACATTGAAAAAATCTCCCGAGAAAAGCTTTTCTCACTCACTGACTTTAAGGAGTGTGGTGCCGAATTAAAAATATCAAATTGTGTGTAGTGTATATTGAAAGTGTGTGATGCACGATAAATGAAAGAGTTTTGCTTTGAATTGGTGTAAATTATGTGTACTACTCAGTTAACCCTTCAGAGAAATTTGTTTGCTTTTCGGAACAACTCATATAGGTCTCATGGAAATCGTTATGTCTCCCTTATTACCGTAGAGAGAAATATGATCTAAACGGTATTGGAAAGAAAAAACAAACTATAAATTCAAATTTTAAAAATAACCACAAAATAATTAAAATGTACACCTTTATGAAACCAAAGTTTTCGACAGCAATTTGAAATAAAAAATTTAACTGAATTTAAAAAAAATTATTTTACATGAAATTATAGAAATTTTTTCATAAGAAGCAATCACTTTGTGGTTAGACATTATATTATTAAAAAATTAAACAAACACTTTGTATTTAACCACGAATTTATTATTTTATATATCGACCGGTTTCGCTTCGACCAAGCTTCCTCGGGATATAATAATAACTAAATATTAAGAAAGAGTTACCAGTTATATATAAGTTGAGCGACAGAGGGAGAAAGAATATGACAAAAGAACATAGTTAAAAAGGACAAAGTATTTGAAAGCGGTACAATTGATAATCAATTAGAGGGAGGGAGACAACAATACACATCTAATCACAAGTAACCA
Organism: Limnephilus marmoratus; assembly: GCA_917880885.1. Lineage (NCBI taxonomy): Eukaryota > Metazoa > Arthropoda > Insecta > Trichoptera > Limnephilidae > Limnephilus > Limnephilus marmoratus. The sequence continues at coordinate 26,807,372 of OU862924.1, read as the reverse complement.
ACAGTTAACGGGATTCAATTAAATAATAAATATTTGATGTATTCTACATTTTTGTTATTCTATACAAGTTTGATGTATTTTTGTTATTCTACAAGTTTGATGTATTTTTGTTATTCTACAAGTTTGATGTATTTTTGTTATTCTACAAGTTTGACGTATTTTTGTTATTCTATACAAGTTTGATGTATGTTTTTTATTCTACAAGTTTGATGTATTTTTGTTATTCTACAAGTTAGAAGTATTTTTGTTATTCTACAAGTTTGATGTATTTTTGTTATTCTACAAGTTTGATGTATTTTTGTTATTCTACAAGTTTGATGTATTTTTGTTTTTCTACAAGTTTGATGTATTCTACATTTTTACATCGAACAAATTTTTACATCAAACTTTTATTATTTAATTGAATCCCGTTAACTGTTGCTTACTTTGTGATTAGGGGCCGTTCAAGTATTACGTAACGCAATTGGGGGGGGAGGGGGGTCTGGTGAAACGTTACGGCGCGTTACGGGGGGGGGGGGGGGGGGGTCGAAGGACGCGTTACGTAACATGTTTTTCTTTATTATTTAAATAAAAAACTAAGGAATTGAAATCTTCCAAGTTTGTAAGCCTTTTAGTTTATTTTTTTTTAATTTAATTTATTTATTTAATGAAAAGAACATGGTTTAATGAATTTCTACGCCAATGAAGAGTACTAGCTCTTGAGCTTGGCATAAACATGTTGTACGGGGAATTCCTCGACTGTATTATGCGTCATTTTTATTTTATTTTCGTTGTCAGTATTCTGTAGTGTTTTATTAAACACGAAATACGCATAAATACAATTTGTTGTAGTCAGTGTTGTTAATGTGAGTTTTTAGGAATTATAATGTCCTCCAAACCGGGAGATTTACATCATCAGCTGTTATTGGCCTATAAAGGCTCTCACGCTGACTTGCCAGCGCAGCGCAACCAAAAAATGCCAACGAAATTTGGAAGACAGCAAAAGAAAAATTAAAAAAAAATTAAAAATTTATGCAACATATGAATGATGTTATACGAGAGTTTTTAGTAAGAACAACGATTTCAGTTATTACACACAAGTTAGTTTACTGCTAAACTATAATAATATTACCTAAAGCTAGGTTTCGTAGTACATGCATAGTTACACTCAGAACATGAAAAAGGTTTTCTTCACTTTGAATCGTTCTGTGGATTTTTTGATCTCCCTTTTGAGAACTTGAAAAACCACGCTGGGACAAAAAAATAGTTTTGTCTGCTGAAGGTAAACATGTGATTTTTTGATTTCTCTGAATAGTTACAGTCGGAACATGAAAAATGCTTTTCTCCACAATGAGTAGAGTCAGCAAGTGAATTCTTGGATATCCCTTTTAAGAACACAAATAGTTGCAGTCAGGACATGTAAAAGGCTTTCTCTTCTGTAAATCGCACGGTGGATTTATAAATTGTCCTTTTGAGAATTTGTATAACTGCATTCTGAACAGGAAAGTGGTTTTTGTCTACCGTGCGTTAACATGTGATTTTTGGTGATTCTTTCGCAAAAACAGCGCTATATAAGTTGTCCAAATTTATTATTATTATGAATAGTGCAGTAGAAACATGTAAAATGTTTTATATCACTTGGAGTTAGCAAATGATTTATAAAAAGTTCCTTTGCACTACATTAATAATTGCAGTCGGGACATGAAAAGGTTTTTGTACAGTATGTTTCAACACGTGAACCTTTGGAAACCGTTGTGTAGCGCATGAATAGTCGCAATCGGGACAAGAAAAAGGTTTTTCGTCACTGTGTGTTAGCAAGTGCCGTTTTCGTTATTTTTTTTCGAGAAGTAGAATAGTTGCAGTCAGGACATGAAATGGATTTTTCTCCACTGTGGGTAAACATGGGTAATTTTTAGATTTCTCTTCGTAGTACATGAATAGTTGCAGTCGGAACATGAAAACGGTTTTTCTACACTGTGAGTCAGCAAGTGACTTCTTAGATATCTCTTTAGAGGACACGAATAGTTGCAGTCAGGACATGATAATGGTTTTTATCTTCTGGGAATCATACTGTTGATTTTTAAATCTTCCCTTTGAGAACTTGTGTAACTGCATTCGGGACGTGGAAAAAGTTTAACTCCACTATGAGTCAGCTTGTGAATCATAGTGGAGTAAGGTGTTGCTCCACAGGGAAAACTTAGGGAAATTACTTTCCTCAGGACCTCCTCACTAAAGCTAATGTAAAAGAAAGTATGTATTGTAAAACCATGTAGGTTAATTCTAGGTAAGACAGTGTTTAATTGTGGAGATTTGGAAGGAATACAAGGCCGATAAAATAATAATATTCTCAATTTTTTTTTATAAATGACAATATAAATAAATAAAATGTATATAATGTTTCGCGAGTTAGAAATCTCTTGTTTTATTTATTACCGCAAACGCGATAAAATCAAGAAAAGGGTATTTAAGCGATATTTCAGTACGTTGCGCAACTTAATTGTGACTTTCAGGTAAAAATTGTTACTTGGGCGTTACGTAACGCTTAGGGGGGGGGGGGGGGGGTTGAACAAGAAAACGTTACGGCGCGTTACATGGGGGGGGAGGGGGGGTCTAAAATCTTCAAAAATTGCGTTACGTAATACTTGAACGCTCCCTAATAGATGTGTATTATTGTCTCTCTCCCTCTAATTGATTATCAATTGAACCGCTTTCAAATTCTTTGTCTCTGTCTGACTATGTTCTTTTGTCATATTCTTTCTCCCTCTGTCGCTCAACTTATATATAACTGATAACTCTTTCTTAATATTTAGTTATTATATATCCTGAGGAAGCTTGGTCGAAGCGAAACCGGTAGAAATATTAAAAAAAAAATTAGTGATTAAAATACAAAGCGTTTGTTTTATTTTTTATAAAACTATAAAAAAGTGAGATTATGATAACGTTTATAATACATTCGTCTAATAAAATGTGTGTGCCCTTATTTTTTTCCTTATCAATAATTTTAGTTAGAAAAAACGTTAGGTGAGCTATTTTAAATTTGCATTCAATAATTTTATATTTTAAAAATTACCTAGTTATTTCTAATAATAAAAGTTGAAAGCAGTTTTCATCATTTTTCAAATACAGTTCTTAAATATTACATTTATTTGGATTTTAATGCAAAACGAAAATATTCTATCTTACTCTCGGAATATGGTCGAGGCCTGAGGGGTTAATGATTTATATTCAATATATTATGTACCCATTTGAATAAAAAATAATTACATGTTGGTACAATACCAGAAACTTTACTTATCCAAATAGCTGAACTTTTAAGAGCGTTTAACCTGCCAGCGGACGAAAATCCACATTTCGTCGAAAGTTGTTCTTACGATCGTGCTGGGTGGTTACAATGAAAGAAAGATTAATTATTCTCCGTATCAGCTTTTTAAAATTATAACTCAATATCGATTTTATTTCATTCCGAATTTGCTTTAATTTGTACCTACATCCAAAAATGCTGAAAGGCGTGATGATAAAACTATTAAAATAATGAACTTTTGTGATTATTTTTTGATTATAAGTATTTATCATTTTTCAATAATGTCGAAGTAAAATAAAAATGTTAAAAAATGTGAAATATATTAGTTTGTAAGTGCGCAAATAAATACACAAACGGACCAATTTTCGTCAAGAAACACATGTACGTATATATTTTTTAATGATTTTATTACTAAAATTAAAATTCAAAAAAATGCGATACCCAGATAATGTATTGATTTATTTTACTGCATGATTATATGATTTGAAATATGTGTGGTATAATACAAAATCTTTTTTGAACATTTAACAAATCTGCCAACGACCTATGGTATAACCTTATTATACTAAAAATAAACATGTTTTCTCAAAATTTAAAACATGCGAATACTAGATAAAAGAACAATCTTTCAAAATCCATTTATAATTTTTTGTGAAAAAGAGTCAATACGTCTAAAATCTGATTTAAAAATGACATATTTCTGGTTTTCTCTAGTAATACCGTCTTAAGTCCACGCTTAACAATGGTGTACAATATACATAAATTACAAAAAATTTAATGCCTTCTTCCAAAATACGTATACCTATTTAAATGACAACTGAAGAAATAAAATAAATGCTCACAGGATTTGAAATATATTTTTCGTAGAAAATTATTAATTTAAAAAAAAACATATGTGTAACTTTACGTCAAAGTGAAAAATATTTTATTGTTACGTGAAACCAAATTTTTGACTGATAAAATTAAAAATATAATTTTATAAGTGTCATAAGGATCGGTTTGTTATGAAATACATAAAATGAACGCATGCATTATTAATAAACATGTGTCATACTCGCCTAATTGATTTGTCATAACATCATTTTTATATTAAACAAAATAGTTTTAAATTGTCCAAAAAACTTAATTTACTAATTGATCATTATGTATTGTTATGTCAGATCTGTTAAGATATTCAAAATTCAATTTTCATGCGCATGACATACAAAAAGAAAAACATTGAAAATATTTTTGTAATTTCGCATTTAATGAAATAATGAGGCATGCTTTTGTGAATATAATAAATTGATGTATAGATTTTGGTTTTATTTACCTATCAGCGAGATGAACAGTCACTATTATTTTAATTACTCGTAGAGAAATGAACGTATGCGTTACGGGATCGTGCGGTACACGCGCGTTCGGCCTCGCCGGTACGAGGCCACTGCCACAGGCGCCGGCACATCCGTTCTGTGCGGCGGCCGGGGCCGGACTAAAGGCGGAAAATTCTCAAAGCCTATCCGCTGCTACTTTCCAACCCCCACTACAAAAGTAACAAACCGTCAGTACTGAATAAATATATTGTTCATATTCTTGTTTTGTTCCTTTTTGCGATGTGTCCTAAGGAAACGGGTGAGTTGCGCGCGCGGGCGGTCGATCGCTGATCCGCGTCGTAGGCGCCACCGCCACCCCGCGGAAATTTTCCGAAGTTTCTGGGAAGAAAAGCTCGCGCGGTGTTCTACGTTCGAAATTTGAATTTTTTATGGTTTCTTCCTTTGAAATACGCGCCTTTATGCTGCGATGTGTGATTAATGATTTATCGTCGCGAGAAGAGCAGATTTCTATTATGCTCTTCAGTGGGTAATTGAATTTCCCTGCTAAAATATTTGGTCTATTCTTTCAATAATAATAATAACGATTTGTTACGTATAAATAAGATATATATATTTTAAAAATTATTTTCCTCTATTCTAATAGAAAATTATTAACCTCCAATCGAAAAATCGGAGATAAATATAATAATTAGGTAATCATATTTTTTGTAGGCAGTGAGTGACGCTTGCGTGGTTTGGACACTTTGGATGGACGGATAAAGGAATGACAGTAATTTATGGTTTATGGAAAAAAGTGCTGTTTAATATAAAAAAATCTGTATATATATGTATATATGTATATCTATAATATAAAAATGAATCGCTGAATTTGTTGCTACGCGCATAACTTTCGAACGACGACACCAAATCGGATAATAACTTTTTTTTGTGTGTTCGTTATTTATTTATTTATTTGATGCAATATATTTACATTTTATACACAATTCAATGATGTTGGCCTCACTGGGTGGTTTACCCGTGCTGAGGCCTCCATTTCATATACAAAATTATACACAATACATATAAATAATATATGTATATAATATTGGTGAAAAAACGGAAAAAAGTAAACAAAAAACATATGATTAAGATAAATTAAACTTAAAAAGTAGAGATTTAAAATTAACGTAAATTTAAAAACAAATAATATTATATAAGGTTAAAAACGATATTTTTAATAAGTGTTGTGTGTTTGTGGGTGTTTGTGTTTAATATTTTATTGTCACGACAAGGTATTATTAAACTTCCGGTGAGCTCTGGCATTATGAAATTTGTATAAAAAAATTGCTATTGGTGGCAAGTGAGTTTTGAAAACTGAATGTATGGAAAGCGGGAGGGAGGGAGGGGGAGGGGAACCTGGGAGGGGGGAAGGGGACGGGGGAAGGGGGAAGAGTGGAGTAGGGAGAGGGAAGGTGGTGGTGACGGAGTGGGAACGTGAGAGGGGAAGAGGACGCAGGAGAAGAAGGGGAGGCGGAAGGGGAACGGGACGAATGGGAAAGGACACTCAGGGAGAAAAAAATTATTTATTAAATGGCATAGCAACGCATGCCGGGACCAGCTAGTATATGTATAAAAATGAAAATAAAATGTTGTGTGTGGATGGATGTGTTAACCAGTGACGGCGGTCCGTAAGTTTTCAGTGAGCTAGAGTGCTAAGATTGAAAAATACGACGTTATTGATGTTGTAGCTGAACGATTTTTTTTTTTTCAAAATTTCCACTTTTTGTATGAAGACATACTGAAATGTGGATGCGGCACATCCCCAAACTGAAAGAATCAAACACAAATATCGTCGTACTTACTCAAATTTACCATTATTTTCTGAATAATATTTTTAGGTACAGTTTGGCAATTAAGTGTAGAAAATAAATTATGGCGCTGCGATCGTTTTCTAGTTTTAAATGGCAACACCAAGATGGCTCATAAGACAATGAATGTATGTTTTAAAAAACACTTCTGCCAAAATGCATATTTCATAGCGTATTTGTATTTTCAAAAATTTTGCACAAAAAACTGCAATTTAATAGAAGTAAAATAAAACAAAACAAGTTTTAAGTGGGCGTTTATTTCGATATAAAAACGTAGGTACTTAAAAATTTAAGTCTATTAATTCAACACCCGACATGCAATTATTGTCGTCGTCCTCGTGTGATTCTTCTTCTTCCGTATCTTTATCTTCATCTAAACGCAGTTCATCGATATCATCATATGTAGTACTGCCTCGTGCATAATATTCTGCCTCAATTTTCATCACGTGTTTGCAACAATTTTTCCAATCATCAGCACTTACGTATTGTTACCATTATAAATGCGGATGCTGCGGAATGCATGCAATCCATCTTCAATTTGTTATATTGAATTGTGTGTAGGGCAGTAGGGTGCCAAATTGTTCAGGTGTAATACAGATACCTACCTCGCAATGTCCAGCTTTGTCTCCAAACGAGACTCGGACGCCAAACATTTGCCTGTTCCAGCAAACGTATGCTGTACCCTGCGGAATGACATGAGAACCCCTTCTCAGAGATGGGCATAAGATATAACCCCGCAATTACATGTGGATGGGTTGTATTTTTGAATAAAAGAGTGGTTCACAATCATATAGACTTCTATTTGATGATAATAGATACAGTTAGATGTTGGAATGACTTACCCCCCAGACCGAATTGTAAACTATACTATCTACTCTAAAACGCGGAAGCTCGGGAACGCCTTCCTCTACGGATGCTCGGTTTCATCAGCTCGGAGCGGCAAGCCAGCCAGCTCCGAATCTCGTTCAGTCACGTGCGTCCGGGTCATCTAGGACTCGGCCAGTTGATCCCGGCAATCAGGTATTCGTCAGCAAGGGCGACATTCATTACGCGCAACCGCGTGCTTGGCAGAGTTTGAATAGCGCGGTAAATCTCCCAAATATAACCTCCGATCGATAATATCGACGATTGTCGTCAAATCTGTCCACCAACAGGTTCGGAACGAGCGCGGATCCACGTTCTCTCGCATCGATTCTTCGGAATCTAATTTCACCTTTCGGATTACACCGTCTCGCGTTTCTTATTACAACTCCGGACTTGCTTCTCGCATCCTCCGTAATTTACCCGCGAACCGATCACGAACTTTATTTTGTCATTTGAATCCGTTAAAGTAACGATCGTTACGCTCCAAAATAATTACCGCTTAATCTTTGAATATTTGATTCTCCTCAAAATAGCACTGCCGTCCCGTTTGAGTCCGGTCGCCCCTGCCGGGCTCAAACGGGAAGAGCCCTCTCGTTTTCTCGAAAAAACAAAACTACCTTCACCGCCGGTGTGTATGGCTGTTCAAACAGACCATAAACAACCATAACTTAAAGGTAACACAGTACCTGACCACAATTGTTGGAAAATATGAAATAGTTTCATAACAGTATTATTATTATTATTATGCCCATTTTCCGTTTTCTCGGTGTTTCAAATTTTCCATCTGCCTTTCCCCTTCCTTGACGATTTGTCTTACCGTTGATTCAGATTTACCTGTGAAAAATCATTAAAATTATTATTATAGAAGGTAGTTTTAAAAACACACACTAGAAAATATTCACTTGGAAAGAAAGAGAAAACGAGAAAAAAGTAACTTTTCTACGAGTTTAAAGAAGTTGAATATTTTTTTTTATTGAGTTATTCCCTTTTTCCTGTGGCCGCATATTAACTGTCAAATGGAAGTGTCGGATCCGGATTTTTTTAACATAACCTCAAATCAGATTGTAATGGTTATTATCGCTCGAAAATTGGCATAAATCTTGTAATACTAATGAAATTTATTAAACAAACTATACTACGTACCAGTCATTTCTGCAGTTCGTCTATAAACATCTTCTAAATTAGACCGAATCTTCTTTGCGTGACACTCGGCTAGGCAGCATTGAAAAACGCAGAATATAACCCCTCTTGCATCACTATGTAATGGTTTATTCATTTTAATTAAATTCAGGCAAACAATGAATAAAAATATTATCAAATCAGCGATCTTCTACTCAGATTTAAGACAATAAATCAACCGTAACATGCGATAACATGACAGCCATAGGAAACGTCATATAATTCGGTGCTGCCATAGTAATGAACACGTTTAGTTCCGATTTATTTAATTTCTACACTTATTTGCCAAACTATACCTGAATAATATTTTTATGTACCATATTTTTATACCTAATGATCTTCGCGTAGGAGATATTGCATATATTTTTCTATCCCTTCTTTTTATCTATAAAGTACAAACTCATTATTTTTCTATTCCTGTAACATGCACTTAGTCACGTATTATTTATTAAGAGCGTTTAACCAGCCAGCGGACGAAAATCCACATTTCGTCGAAAGTTGTTCTTCCGATCGTGCAGGGCGGTTACAATGAGAAAGATTAATTATTCTCCGTACCAGCTTTTTTAAATTATAACTCAATATCGAATTTATTTCAATCCAAATTAGCTTTAATTTATACCTTCATCCAAAAATGCTGAAAGGCGTGATGATAAAACTATTAAAATAGTGTACTTTTTGTAGTTATTTTTTGATTATAAGTATTTATCATTTTTCAATAATGTCTAAATTTAATAAGAATGTTAAAAAAATCTGAAATATATTAGTTTGTAAGTGCGCAAATAAATACACAAATGGACCAATTTTCGTCAAGAAACACATGTACGTACATATTTTTTAATGATTTTATTGAAACTAAAATTATAATTCTAATACATAACTCTGCTAGATAATGTATTGATTTATTTTACTGCGTGATTACATTATTTGAAATGTGTGTTGTATAATACAAAAACTTTTTTGAAAATTTAACAAATCTGCCAACCACCTATGGAATAACCTTATTATACTAAAAATTTCAAAAAATTCAAAAAATTTATTACATACGAATGCTAGATAAAAGAACAATCTTTCGAAATCCATTTATAATTTTTTGTGGAAAAGAGTCAATACGTCTAAAAACTTTTTTGAAAATGACGTATTTCCGGCTTTCTCTGGTAATGCCCTCTTAATCGCCGTCAATCAGACCGACATACGTTACCTGCAAATTTTATATTATTATTTCTACGCCACCTACAATTTAAAAATTTTCTCTTTTACTGTAATACATTATTTTCACGTAAATTTACCTTTATACCTACCATTCATATTATGTTAAATCTTTTTTATATAAAAAGCGTGTTTCAGTATCATATACTAATCTCGTAAAAACCATACAGAACATTAACTTAAATAAATAGAGAAAATAAGTTAATGCGTAGGTATTAAAACGAACTAGCAATTATTACATTTTATAATTAAACTAGCTGGTCCCGGCATGCGTTGCTAAGCCATTTAAAAAGAAATTGTTTCTCCCTGAGTGTCCTTTCCCATTCGTCCCGTTCACCTTCCGCCTCCCCTTTTTTCTCCCGTTCCCACTCCGTCACCTCCACCTTCCCCCTCCCCACTCCACTCCCCCCCTTCTCCCCTCCCGCGAACCCCCCTCCCGAGTTCCCCTCCCCCCTCCCAGGTCCCCCTCCCCCCTTCCAGATTCCCCTCCCCCCTCCCTGGTTCCCCTCCCCCATCTCTCCCTCCCTCCCGCTTTCCATAGCAATAGCCGCTTCCTCGCGTGCCACCAATAGCAATTTTTTAATACAAATTTCATAATGCCAGAGCTCACCGGAAGTTTTATAAAAACCTTGTCCTGACAATAACGAACACACAAAAAAAAGAATTATCCAATTTGGTGCAGTCGTTCGAAAGTTATGCGCTTAGCAACACATTCAGCGATTCATTTTTATATTATAGATATACATACTTCGACTACCATAATACGGGCATATGCCTAGTGTGGCAGTCGAAAACCTTGAAAAACTGTATACCTAAAAAAATGTATGTTGATGAATAAAAAAAAAAAATGCATTTTAACGTAAGAATATAAGAGAACATAATCTGTTACTGGTGACCCGACATTTGATCCGGCGACATTTGGTCCGGCGACAGTTGGTCCGGCGACATTTGATCCGGCCGACATTTGATCCGGCCGACACTTGATCCGGCGGACAGTTGATCCGGCGACAATTGGTCCGGCCTGGTCCTTTAGAAGATTTTTTCTTCAAGTGAGTATGTAAAGAGGATATACGGCCGTACAACCAAAGTCGATGTACTTATATCTGAAGGCATCTTGAGTGAAAATACGCTGTAAAAATATTTTTACTAACAATAATTTCGACTATCCGCGGCAGCATGCGGCAATACAAAATACGACATACTTATACGTGCAGTCAGTTTAACAAAAAACCGTAAAAGATAGGTATCTTATCTTATACGCAAGTAGGAACTTGCGTATAACTTTTTTATCTGAAAATTACATTGCTATTCAGATCTAGTCACAAAACACGGCTAAAGTCATTTCAAGTAAAACGACTAAACCTACATACACTAGCATTTTTTCACATCAGCAAAATGTACGGCCGTATATCCTCTTTACATACTAACTTGGCCGGACCAATTGTCGCCGGATCAACTGTCCGCCGGATCAACTGTCCGCCGGATCAAGTGTCGACCGGATCAAATGTCGGCCGGATCAAATGTCGCCGGATCAAATGTCGCCGGATCAACTGTCATGGAACCTCTGTTACTAGGCAATGAGTATGATTATAGATTATGAAGGAAAGCGTGGCGAGACAGATTTGAATGGCGTTCCATCCTCTCTGCCCACACGGGTAAAGGCGTGATATTTATATACAGTGCACTTGAGCTGATTTTTCCCAAAAACGGCGCTGTACAAATTATCGTACTTTATATGCACCAGATTTAAATGTCCGGGTTAAATTTTCCCCACAGGAAAAACTAAACCCTTTCACACACTTCCCCAAATGATCATCTAGTCAATCCACGCAATGCGATTGCACTATATAAGTATTATAAATACAAAACAATACAAGAACAACATGTCAACCTACAGGCAGGTCCAGAGCTCAAACTTTTGTCGCGATTTGCCGTGAAAGTCTATCAAACATCACATCAACGTTTTTTGTTTTCTGTATCTTCCGTTTGTTAAAACACTAAACACGGTTGAAAGATTGGTGCGAAGTTCGCGCGATCACACACAATTTGGCTTGTGGTCTGCGATCCTTACGTGTCGACGCTTAAGCAATGAGCACTTGACGTGTGACGTTTTTGGCGTTTATATCAATGTTAAAATGCGTTCCAATGAAAAAGAGATGCATCAGGGAGAAAACACAGATATTTATTTATCAGGAAAGATTTCCGACTAATATCGATTATTGCACGACCTAAAGTTACTATTAAGAATTTAGAGTGCGTAAATATTTACGTCAAAAACAGAATAATTATAAGTATTTGATATTATATTATAATTTTATTTTTTTTATTTTTTTTTATTTAATAAAGATATATAGTACAGTGGTTTTATATATATTACATATCGGTACACAAATTATTATTTAAAATTGCAATCTCACCAAAGAAGAAACTGGTTCTTGTGCTTGATGAGCGAGTTACACTAATTATTACAGAAATAGAATAACATTATGCAATGGTAAGTATATAATGGAATTGAAACTTCTGGATTATCTAAGTGTAGGTGTACATCCATGGGATATGGTTACAATGGTTACATACTAAAATATTGTGCACTTAAGAGAAATTCGAAAAGTCTAAATAAAATAGAGATGAATATAGATTGATAATACAAAGAAAGAAAGAGAAAAACAGGTAATTAGTAAGTTAATTATTCCTGATGAAGTGTAGCTTCAGTTTGATTTTCAGTTTATTGATGTCTTTGGTTTTTTTTATTTCAATCGGAAGGTTGTTGAAAAACTTTATTCCTAAATAGATATAATTGTTTTGCATTAGTTTGGTATTAAATTTTGGTATTTTGAAGTTGTCTTGATATCTTTTTGATTGATGGGTTTCAAATTTTTTGATGATATTATCTTTGTAAATTTGGATAATTGCATTTTTCTTGAAGATATTCTCTACTCGAGGCACCGTGAAATCGGCGAAAAGCGTTTGTGTTGGATAAGTGGAGGGTTTCTTTAGGATTACTTTAATGATTAGCTTCTGGATCACTTTGATCGGAGTGAGATTATTGTTGTATGACCCATTATTAAATATTTTTATTATTATATTATATTTAGGTATAATAATAATTTAAACTCGTGATTATGCCCGCTCTTTGCACATAACCACAAAAGGCTGTTCCGTTAATTCTCCATACACGACCGCATTGCGCGGCATCTGTCAAAAAATTAACTATTCCCCCCCCCCCCGCCGGCCCCCGCCGGCCCCCGCCTGCCTTCCCGCTTCACCCGGGATGGAATGTTTAGGAAATGTTTTCCGTCGAACATGAGAAGCTCGAAACACAACAAAAGTTGACAATATTTATGATGTTGATGACAAACATTGAATGTTGTTATGGGACTGTCAAGGCAAATGACGAAGCTATGGACCCGACTTACCAGAGACCAAATGGGAAAATAATTCACCGACTCCAGATATTTTCATATCAGAGGGTTCGGCTCTGTGGAATTCCTTATTGAACCTATAAATCCTGCTGATCCCTCAAAATAAATATTTAAAAAATATTTTGTAATCCCACATGTATTTAAAATGACTGATTTTTGAATTTTTAAATATAAATTCTAATATGCCTAAATTTTGAATGAGAGACCTAGGTATAATGCCAGTACCCGAAATGGTAATATTTTTATAGAATGCCAAATTGTTTTGTTTATTATTATTATTATTATTATGATACCAACATTTTTTTACATTAACCCCACACGAAAATAATTTCCCTTAGAGCCTACGTCATATTTGGGGATGCTTTGTGGAGGGTCTTTTTAAGGAAAGGAAGGAAGAAGAAGTTCTGGGAAGGAAAGGGTATGAGGGGTGGGTAGGAGTCTATGGGCCAGTGTGTCCAGGAGTGACGTATGACTCCATCCCTCCCGCTGCGGTGCAAGACCATCGATAGGTCGAGAGAGACCAAAGGGAGGTCAAAGGGTCTCCCCAAACCGGCCTCACCCTCGTCCGGCCAGCCACATATTTAATTTAACGAACATTTAAAACATATTTAATTTGCTTTAAAATTAAGCCTAGCTGTGTAAAGTATCAAAATCATGTATCATTATTCTCCTGAACGATCTTCTTCTATAAATGAAAATGAATCCCCGAAATGTATGTACGCGCATAACTTCCGAACGACTGCATTAAATTGCATAATTATTTTATTTTTGTGTTCGTTATTGTCAGGACAAGGTTTGTATACAACTACTGGTGAGCTCTGGCATTATGAAATTTGTATTTAAAAAAATGCAATAGGTGGCACGCGAGCTGTTTGAAAACTGAATGTATGGAATGCGGGAGCGTGGAGGAGGTAGGGGGAACTCGGGTTGGGGGTTCACGAGAAAGGGGGAGTGGAGTGGGGAGGGGGAAGGTTGAGGAGGCGGAGAGGGAACGCGTAAGGAGAAGGGGACGCGGGAGAGAAAGAGGAGGCGGAAGGGGAACAGGACATATGGGAAAGGACGCGCAAGGAGAAACAATTTCTTTATTAAATGGCATAGCAACGCATGCCGGGAACCAGCTAGTATTTAATAAACAATACATTTTTCTGTTACCTATCTCACTATATTATCGCCATAAAATCTCGTACATTCGTCATAGTAAAATATTCGTCATAAAATGTGTGTATACATATTTTTTAACATTAGCTCCACATTGCCTACGTCATCTTTGGGGATGCTGTGTGGAGGGTCTTTTTAGGAAAGGGTTGTGAGGAAGTTCTGGGAAGGAAAATGGTATTAGGGGTGGTTAAGAATATGGGGGTCAGTGTGCGGTGCAAGGCGATGTTCCGGGAGACTACAGCTGAAGAAGTCAAAGGGACTCCCTCAACCATTCTCTTACGATCCGGCCTGCCATACAGCTGGTGGGCAGACGCGGACAAACCTCACCCAATGAACCCGGGAACCCCTGCTAAGTCACCAAACGTAGCGAACCACTTGGGATGACGTATCTGTGATTTCTCACAAAACGGCGCTCGACAAATCATCCAATTATCATTATTATCTGTGGCGGTTGTATGGATTTTATATATATATATATGTATTCTACCCCTCATATGTAACAAGCTCGGACGTGTTTTGTTGTTTATAATATCTACCAGGAATGTGGTACTGTGAGGTATCAATTTCAAATGATTCATTTTTTGTTTTTGTTTTTGTTTCAGGTTACAATGGAAAATACATCGTCTACTATACTTCAATACATTAAAAAACTTCTCCCGGAGTCGTATATAAATGATATAACATCATTTTGCATTATACCAGACGTTTATTTGGATGTAAGCAAACCTGACATCGTCATAACCACTAAAAACAGCGAGTTTATCCAATTTAAAAATCGCCAAATTATCAGGTCACTTTTGCTCGAACCACGCGTAGAAATCAAAGAAATAATTCTACACTATAGAAAAAGTAACTCTAAAATTGTGTTTTTACTCATAAGCGAACAGAAAGTTCATATAGTTCAAGAAAATGAAGATGAACTGATTGTTTTAAGTGTGATTTCTGATGTGACTAAAGTGGAATTGGACGATGAGATTTCATCGGGAGATGTTCAGATTAGAATGTGGCTATTTGATGATGCTTTACCTGTGGTATTGAATAATGAATATAAGGTTGATGATGGTGAACACTTCGGAGGTGATGTGGAAGATGAATCAAGAGATGAAAGATTTGTTTCTTTGATAAAGAGCAAGCTGTCAGAAGCAAAACTGAACACGGCATACAGCGTCCAACTTCTGCAAGAGAAGAGAAAGTTCAGACAGGAGATTATGTTTTTATCGGAAGAAGGGGCGAGATACACAGAAGAAGAAACACAGGTATGAATCTTTCCAATAATATGTTCCTACCTATTTTAAACAGGTGACAAAAATGATATCATTTTTTTCCAAAATTATTGAATATCCATGTGGAATCTTCTCTTTTGGCCACAATCAAAATCAATTTCAATCACAGTATGCTTAGAAAATTTCCATATTCATTTTCAAATAACTATAAGATCTACTGTAGTGGCAAGATTCCGGACATTGTTAGGTTAACCCTCTAGTTACTAAATTTCTGTTTTCATTTTACCCAAATTTTATTGTTGTTATTTTACATACCTTTTGATTTATTCTCACAAATTGTTGTACACCATTATTATCGGTATTTTTTTATTTCTTTGTACTTTCTTATCTTAATCTCTGTTTGTCTGTTGTGCACAATAGGAAACAAAGATTTTCTGGCCTTCTTCGGTAGGCGTTCTGTATAAATTTTTAACAGATTTTTCTTCAAAAGTGGCCAGTTGCTGTCCCTATGTACATAGATGTAGTTATTAAAATGTTTGTGGAAAATAAGTTTTTCATGGTAGATCTGTCCGATATTTGGTTGTTATTTCAAGACTTTTTCCAAAAGCTTCCTGCCCGAAGCCAGTGGGACTGTGGTATCCCAAATTGGTGTTTATTTAAGGGGTGAAGGGAGTAGGGAGGAAATAAATGATAAGGAAGAGGAAGGTTGGGAAGTACCTAACTATTCAGATCTGGTCATCAAACACAACTAATGTTATTGCAAGCAACGAAACGTTTCGATTCTAAAATAATTGGGGTCTTCCACTTCTGTTTTAAGGATGCTGAGAAAATGGATAAACTCTGTGCAGGAGAAGTTTGGCAAAGGATTTACTGTGGAAAGTGGGTCATAGGCCTGCCCTTGACAAATGTTTCGGACGGGTAAGTAATTTTTGCATGCAGTTATCGACGACCCAGCCGAGCGATTCTATATCTTTTATGGGATCGTTATCGAGATAACGGACGTGATCTTCTGTCAGATTTTTGTGATTTATTTTCTTTTTCTATATACAACGTACATTAAATGGATAAATAATGATGCATACTTGCAGGAATTCGTGTTTAAAACGATATAAACTAAAATATGTTACAGTAAGTATGTAAAAATCAGACAAATCTGACAGGAGATCACCTCCGTTATCTCGATAACGATCCCACAAAAGATATAGAATCGCATGGTAGAATTGGAATTAACACCCCAATTAAGACCCTTTCAAAGATAATGATTCCACTCAAGGTTCGTAGAAAATGCTTTTAACAAGATTTGCTCATCGAGGGGATAGAGCAGTGATTGGCTAAAAATTCGTGACGTAGCTTGCAGTCCATGTTCAACTGGGAGATTTGAATTAACTGCAATACAAGTGGCAGTCTTTTACTTCCAGCTACGTCACGTGTTCGAAATTTCGAAAATGGCCCGACGAGTTTTTTTTCGAAAAAGGCCCGTATGATCTAACCTTGTTAGAAGCATTTTCTACAATCCTTGGATTATTCCCTGTACTACTCCAACTTTTAGAAAAACTGTAAAAACTTTTCTAATACATTCGAACAAGTTTTGATATACAATCATTGTTTGTACTTTTTTCGCTAAATCCAATAATTAGTAGATGTGTAGGTTCAATTGGAGTGGGCTGTTGAATTCGGGTTCTTCGCGGGAAGCCGATCTTACTTCTATTCCTTTTTCAAATCTACTACTCCCAGAGTCGGGAGCAGGTCCCGCGTTCGAGTTCTTTTGCGGACTCCGGCTCCGAGGTCCGGCTCCGGTCGAACCCGTGCGTTTCGGTCCGAGCCATTCGCGAGTTGGGAGTGGCTCCCGGGACCTGCTCCAAGAACTCAAGTACTTTTAAAAGGAAACACGTCTCGGAGGCCTCCGGCAAAATGCAGAACATACCCATTCTAATAAGTAGGCGTAAACAAGGCAGCGGGGTGTTTCTGGGAGATGTGTATGTTGCAAGGATATCACTTTCGTAAGTGTTTACATAAGCACCAATACACACAATTATATGTGTATTATATGAAAGTTTTTAGGTGAAGAAAGTTTTTTTTAAAGAATATTTTAATTTATTTATTCACAATTAAAATTATACAATTCAAATGTATTTTTAGCATATAATTATTAACCCCACTAGGGTTCGCCTATTGAGGCTAATAATTTCACAATTGAATAAAACTAACACAAATAAAAAACGATCGTTATCAGATAACAGTTAACCAAAATAATATAAGTATTAATAAGAACAATCATAAATGGAGGAAATTTATAGAAAAAAATAATATACGAACTAACAACAAAGGCTTGAGAGATGAAACACAAGTTTATTGTTTATTATGTCATTAGTTCATACAATTTTCAATAATGGATATATACTTATGTTTGAGAAAAATATGAGTAAAAAATAACACTAAATACCAAATAACATTAAATAGCCAACATAAGCGACTACATATTAACCCATCAGGCTAATTTGTTCGCTATAGGAAACAACTCATATAGGTCTCATAGAAATCGTTGTCACCCTTTTTTCTTTTTTTTTAAGAGCGAAGACGGTTTACATATATATAGTTCCCGTGAGCACTTAGGCCGAAGGCCCATTGTGCTATCATATATTTTACATCATTTCTTTGACAGTAACCCATCCCCTTTTATAAAGTTCACCAGGATTGTCATTGGAAATGAAGCTATATCTTCTGGTTCGACAAAGTGTCTTCCCAGGTCTCATTTCTCCTCTTCACTCCACTCCTTAGTTCCCCGAAGGCTCCACAATGAAGAGTCCACCCCCCTTGGTTCCTTAAAGGCCCCACCAGGAAAGAGTCCACTCTACCTTGGTTCTCCGAGGGCCCCAGGAAGGAAGGGGACTTCATCTCTTCACTCCTCCTTGGTTCCCTAAAGGCCCCACAAAGGAAGAGTTCACATAGATGGCCTCATTTCTCCTCTTCACTCCTACATGGTTCCCTGAAGGCCCCACATGGGAAGAGGACATCATCTCTCCTCATCACTCCTCCTTGGTTCCACAAAGGCCTCACGCTGGAAGAGTGCCCTTCCCCTTGGTTCCCTAAAGGTCCCACAAGGAAAGAGTTCATGGAGGGGGCCTCAGCTCTCCCCTCCACGGCTTCTCCCCTTGGTTCCTCCTACAGGCCCCAGGAAAGAAGTCTGGAAGGTGGCCTCAGCTTTCCCAGGTTCCCAAAAGGCCCCTAGTTTTCGAATGGTCCACTTTTTTGTCCCACGAGTGACCAGGGAAATAGAAGGTCCACTCCAGCAGAGCTCCGAGTGCTGGAGTAAGGTCTAAATACTCCGAGACGGACCTTGTTTCTCGGAGGACATTCAGCCTGAGCACGGTAGCTCACACCTTGGCTTGGGATGGCTATTGCAGGTTTGTGTTTCCACTCCCTGAGCGATGGGTTCGCCACACTCCCTACGCTGCAGTTGTCTCTCTTACGATTATAGAAACATAACCTAAACGGCGTTAGAAAGACAAAACACTACACTTTATATTCAAATCTAAAAGTTAACCATAAAATGTACACCTTTATGAAACCAAAGTTTCAGACCGCAGCATAAAAAAAATTACGAAGCTTAGGGAATTTTTAATTCATTATTTTTACAAAAGTGAGGTGAGATAATAAAAGTCTAATACCTGTGCCAAAGACAGATAAAAGATCATGTGGCATGGCGTATTTCGGCATATGCTGAAATAGGCCAAGCCAAACGATATTTGATCTGTCGTAGCTGTGTGTGGCACAGGTCTAAAGTGAGGTGAAGATAACGTTTGTAATACACTTGTCTAATAAAAAATATGCATGTTTTTATTTTTTTCGGTATCAGTAATTTTAGTTAGAAAAAAAAATAAGGTGAGCCATTTTTAAAACCTTTTTTATGTTTGCATTAAAAAAATTTATGTTTAAAAAATTACATGTTTATTTCGAAGTATAAAATTTGAAAGCGTATTTTATCACCTTTCATAGAGAGGTTTTAGTTTTCGGATAACTTCAGAAATATTCCATTTATTTGGATTTTATTAAGCGGAAATCTTTCGACCATCTGACAAAATATGCCAAAGAGAGCCCACCTTACTTTGAATGCAACAAGTAGATAAATCTAATACATAGTATGAAGTATGAACTAATTTTAAATAGATGCAAACGATTAAATAAATAAATTAAAAATAATATACAATAAGAACAATCGACAGTTTCACTTTTGAAAATGACAATTAAAATAATTTTATGTTAACAATATTATATTATAGGTACATACTTTATCGCTTTTCTGAATTCTTCACACCATCAGTTCCAATTTTGGAAATGACCTGACGATGTATGAAAATTTCCTAATACCAGCATTACAAATGGAAGATGTTGCTGTTGTAATGATGGAGAACTTAGCCAGCCGAGGAATTGAACTGACGACATCTTGGTGGGAACCCGATGCATTTGTCGACTCAGCATTGAATGATACACTTTTATTATTTTTTATATTTATTCTACACTATTCTTTCCACTCTCGGATTGCGATGTTTTTTGTTTCTTTGGAGGGACGACCTTTCCCATTTCATAGTACCCATCTATAGAATAGTCAAATATTTCGAAATCATTCCTGAAAAAGAGATTAAAAAAATATTAGTATTAAATCGATGTTGTGTTACGCCAAGAAAGATTAACAATATCACGGCTAAATACCCATGCGACTAGTAAAGTATTAGACAGTTACTTGTAAAGCTGGTGGAGTTGTGAGATCTGGTCAACCGTTAGTTGGGAAAAGTGGTCCTTGACTAGTTCAGCCGTGTTTTTGCCTTTGTTCGCTTTCTTCTCGTCTCCGGCATTCCGCCGGTGGGGGGCGAGGACATTTGACAAACCTGCTCTCTGCACCAAGAATTTTTCGTCCTCCTGTAAAATATAACTCATATTGCATATCGAAACACCAGACAGAAATTAGTCTGAAAAACGACCGTTCAATTTATTCTTCTTCTCTAATCGTTGCTTCATTGCTTACGATCGGGAAACACTTACCGATTATCCCGATGAACCAGAGTTTCCCACCTCCCGCAGTCCGGTGCTGCATTGATACGTATAAGCCTCCCCAGGTTTGATTTGTAAGTTTGATCAGCAATATTTTCAAAGATTCTTAGGATACTTTGGAGATATGTAGTTTTCGGTCTATTTTGGATGCATACCTCTTCCAGAATGAATAGATTAGTGCGACTGGATATACATGGAATCCTGAGAGTTTTTATTCAGCACAACATGTATCCGTTATCTTTTTTAGCATTTCGCTTGCTCTATGGCTCTCATTCGAGTTATTACCATCTTTAAATTGCCAACATGAAGTACAGTAGAATCATTTTAAAGAGATTTATGCTTTTGTAGTGGGTAATTTAGTATGAGCAATTTGCCATTCTCAATTGCACTGAATTCTAGATTCAAAAGCAATTTGAAGGCGATTAAAACGACTAAAAACTGTAAAAACGTCAACGGCTAAAATAAATAACAATAACACGAATCAAAACCAATGGCACGAATAAATACCAATGGCAAGAATGAATTCCATTGGCAATAATAAAAACCAAGAAAGGAAATACCAAGTTTAATAGAAAGCTTGCCTCAAATGTCTCAAACTTGATGATGACATCAAAGTCGAACTGGCAAGGGGTGCAGAAGGGGGTGTAGGGCGCCCAGTGTATATCCAGGCTCCTGTTGATCTGCACCTCTGCCAGGATGAACCTCACGAACTCCTCGAAGCTCGGCCACAGCTGGTGTAGGAAGTTTTCTTCAGACTGCAAACACGCATTTCTTATATGTCCCAACTATTATTTAAACTTTCTTGAGGGCCCACACAATACTACGACACACAATACTACGAGTATATTGACAGGCGGTTGATTTTTACGTTGGGTGGGTGAAAAAAAGCAAAAACTTGGTGGTTTCTCAAGGATGAAAATACATATCGGTGATCTTTCAAAACTTAATAATGTTATATAGGTACTTACTTAATGCTTGTTTTAAAACATCAACGGCTCAAAACATGTAGATTTTGTAGGTGGTTGTGATGTTTTACCACGTTTAATCTTGGAAATTAGATAAAGTGTACAGATGAGGGAACGTAGCCATACTACGTGACACGTTTAGGGGGGGGGGGGGGGGTCAAAATGTCACGCTTGGTACAAATGAACGGCGGCAAGCTTAGGTTTTAGGTCACCGGGGGGGGGGGGGGTTAAAAATTTGCAAAAAGATGGTCACTTACAGCCGTTGTGTCCAACCTATGCTCAGCCGAGATCTCCGCTCAGCCCTGCTCAAATGCCCAAATACGCTGTGTCGAAACACAATGATCGTCCCACCACACTCAAATGTAAGGAAGGTAGCCGGGTGGATTAAAGTTGCTAAGGAAGACCTACTTATAAAAACTGACAACAGAGCGAACAAAAATCCGCGAAAACAATCGAGCTGTCAACTATCAATGTCAATTAATTATCGTAATTATCTGTCATCAGTTCACTCTTTTGTCGGCATTTTTATTTGGTTTTTCAATTTGAAATATGAATCCTATATTGAATATAGTGATTATGGTTGAATGGCGGCGGCAAGATGCCGATATAAATTTTATGGAAGTATTAAATGACGGCGATTTTTATAACCGCTTTAGGATGACAAAAGCGTGTTTTTTTATATGTTTTGAGCCAAGTAGAAGATAATTTAACTTACGCAAGCGAAAGGTAAAGTTTTGACTTATTCGAGTGTCATTTTTGTAATAATATGTGGAATATAATTAGCACTTGTCGAGGACAATGTCATTCCAAGCAGCTTCTTTTGATTTTACAAGCGTAGCGTAGTTTGGGCCACCTGTCGCTTTCGACAAAATGACCTGCGACGAGGTAACTAGGTCTACAAGTCTCATTTTTTCGTTTGGCGTAAAATTTTTCGAACGCTTCGCCTTGTCCATTTTGAATACAAAATTTCAACTGATTCTAAATTCTAATGTCAAACTTCAAACGCACGTAAACAAAAAAGTAAGTCAATTAACACCTTATTTTTAACATATTAAATACGTTTGTTTTAAAAATATATAATGTCGGTTTATGTATTACACTATTTAAAATAAAATATCTGTATTAATAATAAATAAAATTAATTAACGTTTCGGTATTAATTTAACATGTAAAGTGGCTAACTTGACGTCATTTTTTGGTGTACGAAAGCAAATGGGGCTACACACCGAGCGCTACGATCAAGTTGTTGGACACAGCTAAAATGGAGCATTTTTCTAACATACCTTAGCTTAGCGGCGCAAGGCGCTAGGCTCAGCTTCACTCGGATTAATCATCCGAAAATGTTGGACACAACGGCTGTTAGTATGGGTACGTTCCCTGAGCTTAAATATTACAAGTAACCCATTTGTTTCGTTAATTCATGGTAAATAAAAATATTGAGATTTATCAAATTTAGTTCTTCGAGCCGGATACGACTTGCCCTAATTCAGAAGGTGGTTTTATTAATAACTAGTTGGGTCCCGGCATGCGTCGCAATTATTGTTGGGTAGGACACGACATCAGGATGAGTTTGTATGAGGTACTCAAATATCGAAACGAGGTGTTGAGGTGTCCCACCTCATTTGAGAAGAGGTGTTACAAAATACGGGGCTTACGGGGGGGGGCTAGAGAATTTCAGGGAAGGTGTTTTTTTACATCAGCTCCACACAAAAATTCCCTTAAGACCCTATATCATCTTTGGGGATGCTTATTAATCCATTCCTCCAGTGGTGCAAGGCGTAAGGCCGGAGAAGTCAAAAGGGACTCCCTCAACCACTCTCGTAGCGAACCGCTTGGGGTGACCTATGTCAGAGGTGTTGGTTATATAATAAATGGTTCCCGGGGCAGCGGTACCTATACCCGCCTCCCGTGTTTGTTGTTTTTGAAATATGAAAAATGGATATAAAAAAAAGGTTTACCCTCCCACCCCCCCTCCCTCTCTCACCCCCTTCCACCCCCCTCTGATCCCCCTCTCTAACCCCCTCCACCTCATCTCAACACTCCTTCAACCGGTTGGAGCAGTTGGTACTCTTGTGCGGTATTCACTTAACAGTAATTTAGAATAAAAAAATACATTAAAAAAAAATATATATATTGTGAGCAGTTGGGACGCTTGTGCGGTATTCACAATATATGTGAATGGCTCACCCTAACCACCTCACGGTTCTAATACAAAAATGTCATACAATATACCAACCACCTCATACCTCACCTCATATTTGTTCCAAACCTACGTGGCAACGTGACATGACATGTAGTCCAATACACCAACCATCTCACACCTCACCTCATATTTGTCCCATACGTGACATGACATGAATGTAGTCCTATAAACCAACCACCTCACACCTCATATTTGTCCCCCCTTCGTATTTGTCCCATGCGCGACAACGTGACATGACATTTGTAGTAATACAAAGAAAAAGAGCTGGTACAAATACATTTTGTGAGGTGGGGGGACATTTTACGTGTTTGCATGGGACATTTGAGGGCCTCTTGTATGAGGTACTCAACACTAGTCGCAATGCCATGTTCAAAGAAATAAATTGTTTCTCCCTGCATGTCCTTTCCCGTGCGTCCCCGCATCCCCTACCCTTTAAAAAGATGAATGAAATAGGTAAAGTCGTTCTGAAGTTATGGCATGACCTAGGGAAACAGGGATTAATTTATATATATATATATAGATTAAGTTCAAGCAATTGAATAACCGATATATAAGTAAGCAAAAAGCTGAAGAGATTTAGCCTGTTCAAGTTGAGAGTGGCAGATACAGCCTAAACCTAAGTCATCTCCTCGGCGAGGTCGGCGTACCTACATGCCGCAGGGCGGACCGCTGAGCAATTTGTCGCAGTATGCGAAGGACAGACGGTCGAATGTTAGGCACACCTACCTTAAAGGTTTTCTTGTCGCGATGCGTCATGATGATCTCCTCGGCGAGGTGGGCGTACCTACATGCCGCAGGGCGGACCGCTGAGCAATTTGTCGCAGTATGCGAAGGACAGACGGTCGAATGTTAGGCACACCTACCTTAAAGGTTTTCTTGTCGCGATGCGTCATGATGATCTCCTCGGCGAGGTGGGCGTACATGCCGCAGAGCGGACCGCTGAGCAACTTGTCGCGGTAGGCGGAGGACAGATGCTCGAATGTTAGGCACACCTACCTTAAAGGTTTTCTTGTCGCGGTGCGTCATGATGATCTCCTCGGCGAGGTCGGCGTACATGACGCAGAGCGGACCGCTGAGCAACTTGTCGCGGTAGGCGGAGGACAGATGCTCGAATGTTAGGCACACCTACCTTAAAGGTTTTCTTGTCGCGGTGCGTCATGATGATCTCCTCGGCGAGGTCGGCGTACATGCCGCAGAGCGGACCGCTGAGCAACTTGTCGCGGTAGGCGGAGGACAGATGCTCGAATGTTATTTTATTTTTTTTTATTTTATTTATGTTCCATGTTCTCCGTAAAACGGTTATTCACCAATACATTATGGAGAAGATTACAAATTAGACAAAAAGTATAGCAAAACACATAAAAAGGTCAGTTTCACTACTTTGTGACATACGTCAAAAGATAATTGTTAAACTGCCTGTAGGTTACGTTAAAAATGTCGATGGTCAATGCAGACTCGTTGAGCAGTTCAGTCGCTCTGTTGACTGGCGCGTTCTGATAGGCAGAAGTCCTCGCTTTTGGAGCATAAAAAAGGGTATGGGACCTTCCACGAGTATACTTTTCTGGGACATATAAGTTAATCTCTTTCAAAATAGGTGGATTATGTATAGTTCCAGAGATTATCTTAAAAAAATGTTTTCCTAAAAATATTTTTCGGCGGGCTTCTAATGTATTAAGATCGAGCATTCCTGCTAAGAATAAGGATGGATACAAGAAAGGGTAGTACATATATTCCCTCATATATAGGTAACGCATGAATCTCTTTTGTACTTTTTCTATTTCGAGAATATGGTTTTGCTCAGAAGGGGCCCAAATAATGGAGCTATATTCCAGGATACTGCGAACAAGTGCTTCATACGTTCTTCGGATTACGATTCCATTGTTAAATGATCTTGAATTACGAAGAACAAATCCAAGCATTTTGTTGGCACGGGAGACAATATCAGATATATGGGATTTGAAAGAGAGATTTGCTTCAAAAATTACGCCAAGGTCTCGAATCTCATTTTTACGTGTTAATTTATGTTTATTAATGTGGTAGGGGAACAGGAATGTATCTTTGGATCTTGTAAATGTAACGACACTGCATTTCTGAATGCTGTGTCGATTATCGAATGATTTTCGGTGAGTGCGTGTTTTGTTTGGTTTTATATCTGTGAATAAATTATGGTTTCTAAAAGTTTTGCGGGTGCTGACAAAACAGCTACAGGTCTGTAATTATCTATTTCTGACTTTTTTCCTTTTTTGTGTATAGGCGTTACTTTCGTTAGTTTCCACATTTCCGGAAAGATATTTTTGCGAAGTGATAGGTTAAAAATATGTTTTAGAGGTGGAATAAAATAACTTGCATATCTTTTGAGGATTATAATAATAATAATAATAATAATAATAATGATTTATTGTCTTCATTTCTTAGTAACAGTAGAGATAATGATATCCTCACTGGGATCTCCCGTGCTGAGGATTTCATTTACATATTATAATTTAATTATAAGAAATTGATATGAATTAGACATAACATATATCATGTAGTATTTTTTTAAAAATAATTATAAAGTAAATAAGATAGTGGTTTTTTTTATAATTCAGATTACTAGATTTGGTTTTAGTCTGTATTTGATATCAGTATATTTTCTATTTCTGATCTCCCTATATTTAGTATCCAGCTTTTTATTTGAAATTTAAATGTTATAATGTTGAGGTTTTTGAGTGAGAGTGGTATTTTATTGTAAAGTTTAATGCCATAATATAAGAAGCTTTTTTGCCCAAATGTTGTGTTAGTAGTTACTTGTTGGATAAGTTTTTGACCATGAGATCTAGTGTTTCTAATGTACGTATTAGTTGTTATTTCTTGGGTTTTGTACTTATGAATGTAAATGAGTATAGTTTTAGAATATAGTTGTTTCATTGACATGATGTTAAGATTGTTGAAGATTTCGTCAGTGCTAGTTCTTACAGGAACTTTCAGTATAATTTTCATTATAGCTTTTTGAGTTTTAATTAGTGGATTTAGTATGTTTTTATTTGCACTGCCCCATACGATAATACCGTATTCTAACAGTGATTGGCAGAGAGCCATGTAAATCTTGATTAAGTCTTTTTTAATGAGGACATTCCTGATAGTTTTGAAAAAATAACTTAGTTTTTTAATTTTATTATTTAAATACGTAATGTGTTCGGTCCATTTTAAGTTTTGGTCAATTTTTAGACCCAGATACGTTATATGGTCAACGTTTTCTAATGAGGGACAATCACAATTCTCATTTAAGTGATGCGGGCTATGGATTTTCAAGTTCAGGTTTTCTTCAGAGTTTTTCTTATTTTTTATTTTAAAAGTGATGAATTTGGTTTTATTAGCATTAAGTGTAAGTGAATAGTAGTCTAGCCATTTTTTAATCCTATTAAGTGTGTCTTCTGCTTTCTTAAATGTTTCTGTCCAATTATTCCCATTTATTAGGAGAACAGTATCATCCGCAAAACTGATGATTTCTCCTTCACATTCTATGTGGCATAGATCATTAATGTAAATAAGGAACAGAATCGGACCCAGAATACTTCCTTGCGGCACCCCGAATTTGACATCAATACACTCACTGATTATGTTATTAAGTTTCACAGTTTTCTTTCTATTTCCCATGTAACTTTTAAAAAATATCAGTTCATTATCAGTAATCCCTATGTTCTCTAGTTTTTCAAAAAGATGTGAGTGATTTATTGTGTCGAAGGCTTTAGAGAGGTCGAGAAATATGCCAATGCATTTTTTATGTGAGTCTAGAGAATTTTTAATATATTCAATTACTAAGGCTATGGCGTTAGATGTTCCTAGATTTTTTCTGAAACCAAATTGTTTTGGTGATAATAGTTTATTTGATTCTAGGTAGTCGACGAGTTGAGTTTTAACTGTTATTTCTAAGATTTTAGATAATGTGTTTAGAATTGTGATTGGTCTGTAGTTATTGATATCTTTACGATTTCCTGATTTAAAGATTGGTGTAATAGTCCCTATTTTGAGTTGAGATGGAAATTTGCTTTCCGTGATAGATTTATTTATTAGAAAGAGTATCGGTTCGGTAATTTCATCTTGTAAGAATTTTATTGTTTTCATTGTGATTTCATCACTACCAGATGAAGATGTTGGTTTGAATTTAGATAACATTAGAGTTAGTTCTTGTTTAGTGATTTGTTTTAGAGCAAATTTAATCCTTTGTGGATTTGGGTGTTTGTTTATGTTCGGGTTAAAGTGTTGAGGTTTGGTTATTTTGTTGGCTAAATTCGAGCCTATGTTTGCAAAAAAGTTGTTAGTGTAGTTAATTAGTTTATGTACGTTTTTGTTGAGCGAGAGTGTACCGTTATCTGTGTTGATTTCTTCCAATGGGTTTGTTTTGTTTTGATCTGTGTAGGTGATTTCTTTAATTATTTGCCAGATTAGTTTTGGATTATTATTGGATTGATCTATTTTAGATCTGTAGTAATTTTGTTTAGCCGATTTAGTAAGATTGGAGCAGATGTTTCTATAGTTTTTGTAAAATAGTTTAAGGGAAAGGTCATAAGGATTGTTTTTTACTTGCTGATGGATCTTGTCTCTTTTTCTTATACATTTAAGTAGGCCAGGTGTGATCCAAGCTTTTTTGATAATTTTATTGTGTGAATATGTGTAAGTTTTTATTGAAGTGTGGTTTTGTATTTTTAATTGCAAGTGTTCAATAAATATTTTCCAAGCAACTTCTAGGTCTTCAGCATTATATATTGACTCCCAGGTTTCAGTTTGTAGTGATTTTTTTAGTTTTATGTAGTCTATAACATGTCTATTCCACGTTAAATTTTGAGTCGATGGTCGATTTTTCTTTGCATGAATGTTAAGAATTAAAGTGTAGTGATCAGTGATGGTGGATTGATGTATGATTGTGGAGTAGTTTTTATTTGTTTTTGTCATTATGTGGTCAATGCAAGTTTGCGAGGGGATTGATTTATTCATTTTGTGATCCACTCTTGTTAGTTCCCTTATGGCGGCAGACATCCCGTGGGAGAGGAGAAGTAATTGGTACTCCTGTGTTTGTGGATGTTGCCTTCCAGTATCCAGTATATTAATGTTGATGTCCCCAATAATGAACAGGTTCCTGATGTTTCGTTCTTGAAGTAGTATGGAGTCTAGTGATCCAAGAAATGGTGATAAATTTGTAGTTGAAGGCGATCTGTAGATAGCGAAGATGCATATATCTTGATCGAGTTTTATTTTCAAACAGTTTGCGTCTTGTAGTTCGATTTCTTCTATTTTGCATTCTATCTTATTTTTACAATATACAATTACTCCGTCGTTTTGATGTTTGTGATGTTATAGGTGGAATACAATCTGGGCCGACGGAGTATTTAGGTTTTAGTTTATGGAAAGCTGTAATGATATCGTCATCGTTAATTTCATGAATTTGTACAGGTAAAGAGTTAAATGACGATGAAGCTATAGAGGATATGTCAAGTTTTGGGATATTGTCGCTAAATACTGATTGAAAATAGTGTGCGAAACCTGCGGCGATCTCAGAAGATCCATCATATTTATTGTCTTGGTAGTTCATGTGGTTAAGTTTATCACAGCCGCGGCGTTTATCGTTAGTGTATGACCAAAATCGAGTTGGGTCTGTTATTATACTGTTCTCGGCCTCACGTGTAAAGTCAGTGTAGGCCTGACCAATTAACCGTTTGATTGATTTTCGCAAAGTTTTAAAGTTAGCTAAGGCATGTTCGGATTTTGTTTTTTTCCAAAGATGGTGCATTTTAGTTTTTTCTCGTATGAGGTGAATGATTTCCCCATTAAACCATTTCGGATATTGTCTAACATATTTGAGCATACGTGTAGATCTTTTCTTAAAACAAATGTTGAAAATATTATTGAGCTGTTCATAAAACATTTCGACAGCTAGATTTACGTCAAGGCAATCGTAATGATTCCAGTGATGTTGTTCTAAGGCATTCTTAAGTGTGTTATCTGAGCTTTCGTGGAAAATCCAACCCATGTTTATGTCTGGAGGCAATGTGTCTGTTTGTATATCTGATTGAGTTGTGTAATCGAATGTGAATGAAAGTGAAGGGTGATGAATATCCTCTCTGACTAATGGGGAGTCATGGCGGCAGATAACAGCATTTTTAGAATTTACATTACTTAATACTAGGTCTAACATGTGTGCATTTATGTTATAAACAGTGTTGAATTGTGTTAAATTATAAAAAGAACAAAAGTAATCGAAAACGTCAATTGGGTTTTTCCCTGAGGGAAAGTTGAAATCACCGAAAATAATAATATTTTTTGATTGTAACTTTACACTTTCACTTATAGTTTTGTCGTAAAATAATTGATACTGTTCAGATGTTGTGTTTGGAGGAAAATATACAACACATATATAAATGATGACATTTCTATGCGATACTTTCACCCACAAGTCTTCACCTTGGGTTTCCATGCAGTCCATTCTTTCCGCGTGTGAGTGGCTGTCAGCTCGGAGGGCTAGGAGAGTCCCTCCTCCGCGACTGCCTCTATCCTTCCTGTAGACGTGGTATAGGTTTTCGAATAGTTCCGACGAAAAGGTGCTTGAAGTTAGCCAAGTTTCGGTAAGAGCAATCAGAAGTGGTTTCTGGGACATTACGTTTGTCATGAAGTCGATAATTTTATTATTCAGACTTCGAACGTTCTGGTATACTCCACTAATGTCTATCTTTTTCGGACGTCGTATCGACCGTCTTAGTTTGGGGTCGTGGTCTCCGAAATGACCACTCATTGAAGGCCACGTTTTCAGGCCAGATCGTGGGGTCCAGGAAAAAGTGGAAGTAATTTTCCGGTATGCCAATTTTGAAGGCAGCATAACGTTCATGCCTCGTGACCAGTTTTTCGACAGTGTAAATTAAATCCGGCTTTTTCTTTTTTAAGAATGAAGATATATTTTCTTCTGTGGTATTCGGGTGAAACATGAATACATGCAGATGTAGGTTTTTGGGAATAGTGACCAAGCTGTCGTCGATAGACCCTGTCCCTTTACAGATTGGCCGAGATCGTCGTCTACCGTTGACGAGGGCATCGCTATACGATGTTATTGGTTGGGTTGGCAGCTTGGGCACAAGAGGCTGTATTGTACTCTGTGGTTGTGGAGCAGAAGACGCCGCTGCAGCAGATGTGGAAGCAGAATGTAGATCTTCCTCCGGTTTTCCTTTTTTAGCAGTGGATCTTGTGGTCATTTTGCGGGTAGTGGGCGGCTGGACGCCACTAACGGGAAGGTAAGTCTGGCCGGGGCGTCCGGCTAGAGCGGTTAATGTAATAGCAGGAGCGGGGGCGGGGCCGGGGGACCCGGGCGGTGGAGGCGTCCCAGACGGCTGCCTAGTGATATCACCGTACGCTGAGCGCACACACACATTGAAGTCTGTCGCCGGCGCTAGTACCTGGGGAGTACCTTGTCGTGCGATGTCACTTGCAGTTACGTTGTACGAGTACTTGCATGATGGGCACACAATTTTAGCACTACCGACACTTTGGTCAGTTAAAATTGAACGAATCGTGGTCAGTTCGCTACCGAAACCCTCGATTTTGCCACTCAAAACATCGACCGTTTTAATCAGGGACTGAATGATATCACCATACTCTTCCATTTTGTAAATAGACTAGAACGAACGATTAAAATGAATACTATCGAGAGCCGATGACAGAAGACGTGCGTCGCGTTATTTGTTCGAGTTTTATTCTTAGGCACACCTACCTTAAAGGTTTTCTTGTCGCGGTGCGTCATGATGATCTCCTCGGCGAGGTCGGCGTACATGCCGCAGGGCGGACCGCTGAGCAACTTGTCGCGGTAGGCGGAGGACAGACGCTCGAACGGGTGGCGGACTATTATGAAGGCGACGCTGTCAGGCGAGCTGTTAAAATGTTGGGCACAGGTTTCAAATGAATAACACCGTTTCCATAGTTAACTCTAATTTATATATCAAACTTTCAAGTTCATAGCTTAAAGCTCAAAGTTTAAAGGCTTTAAAGCTCAAAATTAAAAGTGTGAAGCTCATAGCACAAAATTTGCTTTCATAACATGACGAATACATTGTATTCTCCTGATTAAATTCTAAATTAAAAACTAATTTTAAGTTAAAAAAAAATATAGGTAGCTACTTTTCACTTGACTGAATTGTCTAAACAAACACTTCCAATTTTGAAAATGACGACACTTAAATTTAAAATCAAATCCAGTTCTAGAGATCATTGAATCGAAATTACGGCCACAACCGAAATTACTATTTTTACTAAAAATATTTTTTCCGAAAGAATCAAGGAAACATTATCATACCAACGTTCCTTCTGACACTGCAGGGATTAAACTCAGTATCTCTCTCTAGAGCCTATTACCCCATAGCAATATTGCATCAGATGGAACGTTGTCGGAATGTTGATAATTTAGGACCTCTATTATTTTCTATGTTTATAAATGATATATCACTGTTTATAAAATTTGTAAATTTTTTGTTATTTGCTGACGATATTAAACTTTATACCAATATAATGTCGAAAGCAGATTCTATTCGTTTACAAACCGATATCGACGGAATCGTAGAATGGAGTAATCTGAATAAACTCTATTTTAACAGCGGAAAGTGTACAATTATGTTCTATACAAGGGCTAGGAGTACTCTATATTATAACTACAAAATGTCTGGTACCTCGTTAAAACATATTTCACAAATGAGGGATTTAGGAATCACTTTTGACACACGCCTGACATTCCGTTCTCATATCGATTCGGTGTGCAACTCTGCGATGCGAATGCTAGGCTTTGTAATCTGCAACGCAAAATCTTTTTCCAACACAGCAGTCATAAAAATGCTCTACTTCTCTCTGGTTCGCAGCATTCTCGAAAGTGGATCAGTAATATGGGGACCCGAAGATGCCCTATACGCAAATGATGTTGAAAAGGTGCAAAAAAAGTTCATGCGGTACCTGTACATGCGAGAGTTTGGGTACTACCCTTTGTTGTATCCCTCTGATTTTCTCGCGGGAATGCTGGGACTAAATCGTCTCGACGTTAGGAGAAAAATTGCAATGGTACTAGTAGCACACAAGCTGCTAAACGGGCACATTTGTAATCCTGAAGTCCTGGAAAGGATTTCACTTTATGTCCCCGATAACTTCACCAGAGCAAGGCAACACAGACTTTTTACTTTTCCTAGAGGCAGGACCAACCTACCAATGGTTATGCCTCTGGGGAGAATGACCTCACTATTAAACCTTTCTTCTGAAATTGAAATTTTTCGATCGAACTACAATCATTTCAAGAGCGAAATAAAGGTATTCTTTAGCACCTGTCATTATTAATGTACCTATATAATTAATGTTTTACACTATTAACTAAAAATTGTGAAATGTAATTGGATATACATGTTAACTGTTTTTCACAATAAATAAAATAAATAAAAAATCACATATTTAACCTGTGAGCTTGAATAAGAGTTTGTGCATCAGGTCGAGGGTAGATTTTCCTGGCCAGCGCCTGGGGCGTGTTGCTCCAGGCAGCCTGGTTGTGTGAATATCCGCCCAGAATGTTGAAGTTATACATCCAGGTTGAGGAGGCCGCTTTGAACACGTTGCACCTGTACATCCATTTCTTTATTAAGACATACACAGTACATTATGATACAAGTGATAAGGTATATTAAATTATACATGGTTGTAGTACCTATGACTTAGGTCCATGGAATATCTTAATCTTAACTAATAAATAAATTGTTTTGTTTGTTAGCAAGGAATCATCAAAAATGTCTTAAGTGCGGTAATTTTTCATGATGGGTATATGTGATTGCGCAAGTAATTGGTGAGTTATTTGCTGCATTAGTGTTTTTGGCTTCTAGATGAAGAAGCATAGTGTGCCTGATATGCCTCGTTGGAACATTTAAACTAAAGGTCTCTGCCCACTACACCGTTCCATACCATGACCGTAACCGTAGTGGCGCATGTAAAAAAATATTCTTTGTATTGATCAGTATGAAACGCTGCCCACTAGCCCGTCCCGTCACCGACCAACACCGTCGCATACCATGACCGGACTGACGGCGAATTCTCGATGACAATATTTTGCAGGTGCCGGTCCGCTCTATGCATGGCACGCGACGGTGTTAGAACGGGGATCATACGCGTATTCTAACCCTGTTCTAACCGATTTGATTCTCCCTCGATTTTTCTTTTTTTTAGAACGTCGTGAACCCAGTAACGTCTAGACTTTCTTTTTCGGTTTTCAATTTCCACTTTCTCCTCCTCGTCCAAAATAGTGGCAATCAACGCTAATTCTCTTACTTAGATAATTTTCTAATAGTCATCTATTTATATCCAGGTATATTAATGATATGACAATAACACTATGCTTCTCCTCTGACGCGATAGAACGGGCACGGATGTACGGACATAACCCCGGTGTATGCGAGTATCGTACGGTTACTAAACCCGTTACGTACGGGTATCATACGGTGTTAGCACATTCTAGTGGGCATAGTAGGGCGTAGCGTGTTTATTTCATGGCTGATACGTTCAAGTACGGTCATGGTATGGAACGGTGTAGTGGGCAGACTCCTTAATGACTATTAATTTAATCATGAAAAATACATGCAGCAGGATGAAAATCGTCAACACTAAAAAATCTGTGCCAGAAAAGGGCTAATGGATTGAATTTCGTGAAAACTTAGGTTGGGTTGTATCAGCCTGTCTCAGAACAGACATCGGTGAGGCGGTAACGCACTTGTTATACCTGTAGTACCTATATGCCAATAAACGCCTGGGTTTGCCGGCAATGAATTAAAAGCCGTAAAACTATATTAGAAAGAGAAACAGATAAGCCAAGCAAAAATAGATCAAAGTGGGATAGGCCATGATCCTTATTATTAAACCGTGCGTCAACTGTCACCAACATTGTTCACCTACTGCAAATCGCTTCTACACAGCGGACACCGCAATGTTTCTACCCACACACCAAACATTGCATAGCCGCTTTTATAGTACAAGCATTTTGGTTATATCTCGGTGACACTCTTCTTGTCATATCTTCTTGTTATATCTCGTTGACACTCTTCTTTGTCATATCTTCCTTTATTTCAGTTCTGGGTGGATCGATCATTTTACAATACCCGGGTCTATTAAAAAAATGCCAATAGATAGATCGATGCGCCCCACCCGCGCCACCCCGCGTGGACGTAGTATTTTACCTAGTTCCATGTCGCGTATTTATGTGTAGTTTTGTTTTTGATTACCATATGAGATTATAGTGTTCATTGATCAGGAATTCCCATCCATTTGGTTGTCCTGCCCTGTCGATTCCCAGCAGGTCACATGCATCCTTGGCCACCTGTCCCCTTTCCACCATTCTCTGGGTTAGTCGTGTCATCTCGCTCGCATTCAAGTGGCTAAACTGATTAACCTCCTCCAATATCTCCACTGAATCCTCAATATCTAGGCCGAACTGGAAAAGAAGAACGAGGAAAATGAAAGTTAAAAATTTTTCAAAGAACCTAAAAACTTTAAGCATTTGAAAACTTTTATTACACAGACGCATATACTTCTAAATTAATAGACTAACATGAAATCTGACATCATCATTTCGCAAACCACCAAAGAGCGCACATTGAAATAACCAAACCCTGGACAGAAAAGTAAAGCGCGCTAAAATAGGGCAAAGGTTTGCAGCGAGGTCCATTGTGGAACTTTTCGATGTTCTGATCTTAAAATAATCTATTTCGATATCTATTATTAAAAATAATAAATCAGAATAATAAGGCTGTGGAAAGGTCCCGTGGACACAAACTGTGATTTTGTATAGATAGATAAGTAGCGATTCGAAGCGGAATACGTTTTTTTCTATGTAGTTATGAAGTTATTTTAAGGGTATCCTTGTTAGGAGTGGAATATAATTATGCAGGACCTGAATGTTTGATTTTAAACGAGCTGAACTTGAGTGAGGTGGGTAATTTATATCACATTTAAACGTGTCTAAATAAATAGTGTAACAAATTCTGGAAAGATGCCCGTTTTGGGATTTGTAGAGTTTTTACGCAGCCAGCAATTTGCGCGGCGTTGTAAAAAGGACTAGTAATTCGTAAGCAGATTTTATTTTCGAGGACCGAATGATGATATTACGATGCGAGTTTCCTGTATGTCAGATTAATTTATTAACAAATCACTGATAGGGGGACGGTCACGCACCTCCCGCAAATTGGTTTGTTTCTCTTTCCCTGATGGGCTGGTCTATTAATTTGAATGTCTGTGCACAGACCGGCCTCTGTATTTCCTCCTTCCTACAACAGGGGTCTCTTCAAGACTAATGTTCATTCCTTCCTCTCCTCAAAAAGACCCTCCACACAGCATCTCAGATGACATAGGCCCTGAGGGAAATTATTTTCCCCAGTATAAAAAAAATAAATAAAAATATAAAAAAAAGACAGAAAGAAACGCATCTATTTTCGCACGCAATTCTTGGGTACAGTGATTTTTAGTAATTAGTATTTCTAATATCTAGTAATTAGTAGAAGGAGTAGGAGACCGACAATTCAACATTTCTAAAAACTTTGAAAGGTTGTTTCGATTTTGATAAAATACTTACGTACAACCTTTCTCTCTCTAGTAAGTAGGCTAAATCCAAAATAATGTTAAATGATATCTTAGCATAATCGATCCAGAATCTAGAACAGGCGTGCCAAACCTGCAAAAAATGAAGTTTTCAGCTTTCTACTTTTTGGATTTTGATATACACAAAACAAGAAAAATCGTTGTCGTAAATTTATCACATTTATATTATATTTTGTGTAATTAGAACTTTCTTGTTATTAGACCTCGGACAATAGCACACTAGCTACACTAGGAATTTATTCTCGCAATCAATTCCAACCAGTATATTTTTTCCGCACATTTCTCTTAATGTCGAATCAACAATTCAAGTTGCGCCATTGTGACTAGTTCGTAATATTTTTGCTCTGCTTTAAAGTGATTACTAAGTGATAAAAACACATAAATCGGAAAGTTAATTGAGTGATTGCTATTTGTAACACAAATACCTAAAATCCATAAAATACGTATAAGCGATTTACCGTCTCTACTGAGGATAATCAGAAAAAGAAAAATATATTTTTAATACTACTAAAGTGTTTAACGCAGGTAGTAAGTAAATTTATTTACAAAATGCACTGCAATATCTGCCCGGATCCTGTTATAACAGAGGAATCAATATTTGTGTGCTCTGCGTGCAAAGGCACAGTTCATCTAGCATGTGGGGGTATCACGGAGAACAGTTACCGTAAACTTTCTCAGGAACGGCGGGCATTACTGAAATGCAAACAGTGCAAAAATACGAAGACCAATGTAGCGGGCGCTTCGAGTTCAACGGAGACCATCAGCGGTAACGAACATTTGGAGTCAGGCAAAAAAATTAGCAATAAAGGACCGACGACCACCACACAGGCCCAGATAAACTTAGAAGATCTGCAAGGGTTAGTCTTGGATAAGACGTCTAATCTTGAAAGTAAACAAAATGACATCATGGAACAAAACAAGAAAATTCTAGAAAGCATTCAATTCATGAGTGCACAATATGAGGACTTCCTAGGCAGGATGCGTGAAATTGAGTCAAAGAATGAGGATCTTATAAAAAAGAACATCGATTTGGAAGCCAGGATTAATGTGCTGGAGAACTGTCTAGAATTTCAGGAGCGGGCCCTGAAGGCCAACAACTTAGAAATCAGAGGCGTCCCGGAAAATAAAGGAGAAATACTACAAGACCTAATTTTTAACATATGCCAAAAAACTAAATCCAACATTCAAATCAAAGACATAGACGCAATTCATCGCGCAGCAAAAAAAAACAAATAATATTCATCCGAGAGAAATTGTAATCAAACTCAAATCGAATATAGCTAAAGAACAGCTGTTAACTGATGTGAAAGCGTACAACAAAAACAACCCGAATATGGAAGACAAATTAAATACCTCAATCATCGGAATTGCTGGACCGTCTTCGAGGATCTACATTTCCGAGCAACTTACATTTCGTGGCAAACAATTATTTTGGAAAGCGAGACAAGCAGCGAAAACGAAAGGGTACCGATTCACATGGTCGAAGGCGGGTCAAGTATACGTCAGAAGGGATACGGGTTCTAATGCAATCTGTATATCTGATGAACTCAAGCTTGCAGCTATGTGATATAATATTTGAAAGAATAACACTACCGAGGTATGTTCCTTCTCGCTCGTATCCAGGTAATTGCAATAAATCGTTATCAAGGCGAGGCAGCGAATTTATCAGTTATCATTATAGTATTTACCAAAATTTAAAACGATTAGCGTTAATTTCATATTTCACTATATCAAGAACTTATGAGGACACCCCGTCCCGTCCATTTGCATTTAATATGTTGATATCATCTTCATATAATATGTTGTTTCTACAGCATTTCAGAAACTTTAAATATTTTACATTATATTTTCAAATCATTGTCAATATATTTCCGAACACACCTATTTACTCAACTACACTGGAAATAGAATTAATTAAAATATTATTGAAACACTGTTCACTATTCATCATCCAGCTAAAATTTAATTATGATTGATTTACCTTGTGATATTGATAACAATTCAGGTATATTCTGTAACTTTAATATAATTAAGGACCTGAATAACATAAAAAGCTATAACTGGGGCTCTTACAGTCTAAAAATTATACATCAGAACATAAGGAGCATATCTAAACTTGACGATTTCCTAATTTTTCTAGACCAATTTGATTGCGCATTCGATGTCATAATTTTAACGGAATGCTGGATAAATAAAGAGTACACCTCTAAAATGATTCACAATTACTCGGAACATCACACAAATATAAATTTAAATAAATCCAGTGGAATTGTAATTTACATCAGAAACGGTCTACAAGCACAAGTCGACGAAATTTTACTACCACAAGCAAACTGTATGAAAATCGTATTGAACAATAACTTATGTATTTTTGCAATCTATAGATCACCCTCATTCCAAAATATTGACACTTTTTTGAATTCTTTACAATCAATCATCAACAGTTCAAAACAATTAGAACGGCAAATCATTTTAGGCGATTTAAATATTAATACGATTCCTGAGTACCACCGACAATCCGAAGATTATCTATGTCTGCTTACGGAAAATGGGTTCGTACAGACAATTAACAGCCCTACTCGAGAACAGGGTACAAGTAAATCTTGTCTAGACCACATTAACATTAAAAAAATAAAACATATCGAATCATTTGTTATCCACACCACAATTTCCGACCACTACACTACAGCTCTCTGCCTTAAAAATAAAATATATACCTCGAATAAACTACTCTAACCTACTTGAAGACTTAAATTCAGAAAAATGGGAAAACGTTCTAGACCAAAGGGATACTGATTTAGCAATGACGAAATTCATCACCAAGTTACACGATTACATATCTAAACACACTAGTAATAAACTCATTTCTAACAAACAATTAAAACTTACGCCATGGATCACCCCTGGTCTTGTCAAATCAATACACAGGAGGAATCAACTCCACAAAAAGGTGAATAGGAACCCAGAGAATATTATACTACAAACTAGATATAAAAAGTATAGGAACTTGTGTAAAAATTTAATTACATCAACTAAAGAAAACTACTTTAAAAAAATTGTTTACGAAACCAACTATACGTCAAAAACGCTATGGGAAGCATTTCGTAATATAACTAAAACCAAAATCAATAAATCATCTGAAATTAAAGCATTGAACATTGATAACACTATCACGTCAGATCCAAAAAAGATGGTAAATTTTGCAAATAACTACTTCGCGTCAGTGGGAACCACACTGTCAAAAAAAATTCTTGATAAAAATAACACAACTGAAACTGATCTTGCTAAGATAACTGGCTGTAATCTCAGTCATAAAATAGATAACATTCGAACTACATCACAAGAAGTGATGAAAATAATTGACGAGCTTAAGTCATCCAATGCGTGTGGCCCAGATAAGATCTCTTCAAATCTGTTAAAAAATATAAAATCCGCCATAGCATCACCGATATCGTTCATTTGTAATCTAAGCTTTAACTCTGGTAAATTCCCCAATCATTTAAAACAATCAATTGTTATTCTACTTCACAAAAATGGGGATAAATCACAGATTAACAACTACCGACCAGTTTCTTTGATCAACTCTGTGTCTAAAATTATTGAGAAGATTGTTTAGAATCGGCTCAGCCTGTACCTAGAAAACAATAACATCCTTTCCAATAGCCAATTCGGTTTCCGTCCACGTTTAGGCACTGAAAATGCCATTGCTAAATTGACAAAAATTATCTCTAATAACATAGATAGAGGTACAAAATGCATTGCGCTCTTCCTGGATCTAGCAAAAGCATTCGACACTATCTCTCACAAAATTCTGAAGAATAAACTACAACGCATCGGTATACAAGGTCAGCTCTTCAATTGGTTGTGTAGCTATTTAGATAACAGGAGCCAAAGAGTGCTCATCAACGATACTATAAGCGATTCAGCTAATATTAAATTCGGTGTACCCCAAGGAAGTACTTTAGGACCACTTCTATTCAATATATATATAAATGATCTATGTAACAGTTCCCTTGCCGACCACATTATCACCTTTGCTGATGATACAGTCTTACTATTTGAAGACAAAAGCTGGAATGTTGTTCACAGTAAAGCAGAAGTAGGGTTAAACAAGGTCAAACAATGGTTAGACAATAATCTCCTAACACTTAACCTAGATAAAACCAAATTCATCCGTTTCAGAGCAACACAAGCAGGAGAACCAAAAGAAATACACAACATCATTATTCACCATTGTATTGACCGGACCACATGTAAATGCTTAATCTTAGAATGTGTCGATAGTATAAAATATCTAGGAATTATCATAGATAAGTCTCTGAGATGGGACGAACATATTGTCTCAACTTCCACAAAGATTAGAAAACTTACTCATCTATTCATGTCTGTTAGAAATATTCTTTGCGTAAAAGATCTGAAACAAATGTACCATGCCTTGTGTAACTCACTGCTAGAATATGCATCCTTGGGATGGGGCGGCTGTTCCAAAACTATAATTGATCCCCTAGCAAAAGCACAAAAATCACTTTTAAGGGTCATCCTTAAGAAACCATTTAGGTATCCCAGTGAGCTATTATTTAAAGAGTTACGAATTCTTGATGTACGGCAACTATACATAAGGAAAATTATTTTACATACACAAAAACACCGACACCACTATCCATCCATCGTTCATCTCCACAACACCCGTCATGCAGGGAGGAATCCAGTAATTCCGCCTACTACAAACACATCACATGCCCAAAGACAATACTCCTACTTAGGGCCTAAATTGTTCAACTTCATACCCGATGCTTGGAAACTGAAAAGTACAAGCATTTTACGGAAATGGGTTAGCAATTGGCTTCTGGATATGGGGAGAGTCGAGAGCGAACATATGCTAACACAATCTCACATACCTAATATGTACTAAAAAGTTTATGTTAATGCATAAAAAAATAAAAAAAAAATCTTTTGCTCTGTTTTTTTGATCCGTGTAAAATAAAGACTGTATTTTGATTCTTGAAAAATAACGACTAGACATATTAAAAATAAGTTTTGAAATTTAATAGATTGGAAATTTATATTCATATATTCTGGTTTATAAATGGGTAATTTCTATTACTTAGGAAATTCTAAAAAATTTTAGTACATTTATTAAAAATTAAATAGTCATAAATGCATTTCGAATTCATATGTCATATGTTGGTGTATAAACGTGTAAATTCTAATTATGCAATTGCAAATGTTCCCCAAAATAACCTGGAAAACTATTAATGTAATTAAATGTAAGGCCTTTGCAATTTCATAGAAAAAATTGTAAATTTTTTTTACCTAAAATGTTAAATTCAAAATTCGATAGTTCCGTACTCCTGCAACTGGCAGAAAGAGGTACAGGAGGTAGGTACCTTCGATACATTGGCTTGACACTAACAATGTACTTAGGCGTTAAAGACAATATGGTTAATGTTGCAATTTTGCAAACCTTTGTTTGATCACTTACTTTTAAATTTTCGTTGTTTGTATTTTTGTATTACGTACGTATTTTTTTTATCGTAACATATTGATGTTGTATGTCTCACTGTACAATTTTTTTTTTGCTTATATTTTTATTTCATTTATATATTTTTTTATTTCCATTCCTTTGTTTATAATATTATGAACTAGATGTGCAATTTGGCTGTCCTGAAACGGGTATCCTTCCCAGTTGGACAGGCAAAGTTTCATTGTGTAATGTTTTGTAATATATATGCATGTATAAATAAATAAATAAAAAAAAAAAA
Organism: Limnephilus marmoratus; assembly: GCA_917880885.1. NCBI lineage: Eukaryota > Metazoa > Arthropoda > Insecta > Trichoptera > Limnephilidae > Limnephilus > Limnephilus marmoratus. The sequence goes on along the minus strand of OU862924.1, from coordinate 26,765,271 downwards.
ACTGATCCGATTTTAATATTAAGTGGAGGGTGAGTGCAAAGATCACACCTAGGAGTGTGTACAGTGGAGCGAGAGAGCGAGAGTTAATGCCTTCTAGCATTGGCATTCATATATAAATACCTTAACAATTTCCCATTAGCATTTCGTGACCTTTTTAAAGGAAACAATATGGTTCTTTTTTGGCAATCTTTGTAGAAAATGTTATTTTTTTGTTTTCTCAGTCCTTTAACTGATCACGCTCTTCATAGCTCTATTGAAATGAAAATAACTTTATTAGTTTAGTAATGTCAGTCTCTTTAAAATTATAAGTAAATATTAGTATCGTAAGTTAGGTTTACCACCGTTCTGTCTTGACATGGGATCACATTCGTAATTTAGAATTATTGAAATTTTCAACTCACCATGCCGACGAGATATTCTTCGTCATCATTGAAGTCGGGTAGTTCCTGGTCGTGTCTGATTCGGTGGACGATGGCTATGAGGAGCAGTGCTATCATGCAGCTAACCGACACGCACATGGTAAACATGAACCTGTCCACGGGGAACTTGCCCGTGTATTTGCTGTACACAAGGAGCATTTTGCGGCGCACTTTTCTTAGTAGGGTGTCCTTCACAGCATGGATAAAAATATCTGATGTGTAAGAAAAAAACGTGTAAAAAAAAATCTGAGGTGTAAAACAGAACGGGGTATACCTATGTTAAAATAAACCATAGGGCGCGTAAAAAATCACCAAAGGTTGAGTTTGACAAAGTTTTAAATTAGTTTAAAATGTTCTTACAGACTATATTTTCGGGAGGAATGCAGATCCGGGCACAGTTTGGAAATTTAATAAAAAGGCACTTTCTAGATGAGAAAAGTGTGGAAAAGCTGAATAAAACAAAAATTAAGGCGCGCTCGGCAAAATTGAGCGAGATACAACCGTTCAAAGTATTTAAAATTTCACTTTACAAACTGATATTGACAGTCCGCCGGCGTCCGCCCGCCATTTTTTTTATAACCTAATACGCTAAACATGGTTTGTGATACAAAAAAAGTGCCCCTTTATTAACGCCTGCTCGCGTCACGGCAAGAAAAACATCCCAGTTTTCAAGTGGTTTAGCGGCTACGCTAGGTTTGTGTAACATGGTTTGTGATTCTGGCGTACTATTAATTCTGTATTAGGTCTGGGATCCAACATACCTACGCAGTGAAAACATGGCGAACGAACAACGAACTGTCAATATCAGTTCGCGAAGTGAATTTTTAAATACTTTGAACGGTTGTATCTCCCTCAATTTTGCCGAGCGCGCCTTAATGTATGTTTTATTCATCTTCTCCACACTTTTCTCATCTAGAAAGTGCCTTTTTATTAAATTTCCAAACTGTGCCCGGATCTGCATTTCACCCATATTTTCCACTAAAGAAGATTTATTTATGGTTTTAGAACTTCATACTACCTAATGTTGAGAAAATTCCCGGGATTCTGTTTTTGGGAAATATTCCCGGAACGAGGAACATTGCGGGCATTTTCATCTAAATTGTGAAATACCCCTGAGCTTGTCTCCTTTATAACGAATTTTCACGTTGTGTCGTATTAATTCTCTGAATGTACAGAAAACAAAATACTTACTGTCTAGTCTCACCAATATTATATTTTGGGAAATGAATATGCTAACATCGGCGACATTTATTTCTTAAAATTAGCGCAATATAAATATGCACTCAAAAATTATTTTTCCATAATGTAACTTTATATACGCAATATGGACATGTTAAAATGAAATGATGATATTTCTCATTGTTCTTTTTTGTTATTTTTTGTTGTGATACACAAAATAATTGTATGTTATTTTTAGGTTTCAGTTTTTAAGTTTTTATTTTTTTTATTTTTTCCATAATGTAACTTTATACACGCAATATGGACATGTTGAAATGAAATGATGATATTTCTCACTTTTATTTCTTGTTATTTTTTGTTGTGATACACAAAATAATTGTATGTTATTTTTTAAGTTTAAAACTACTATTATGTAATGATATTACTTTTCTTACTTTTGTACTCTATTATATGTTTATTTATAAAAGGCAGTATAGCCGTTTATGTATTTAAAATAAAAATAAAAAATAAAAAATAAAATAAAATATTACAAAACCAAACCTACACCTAAAATTAAAAATACACGAATGTAATAACTCATCGCTGAACCGGAATTGCAACTGTCCATGCCTAGAACAAGTAACAACTATCAAATATTTAGGATTAACCTTTGATACACATCTAAATTGGAAGCAACATATACTTAACACTACAAACAAAATCCGCAAATCTATATACTTTTTCAAACAAACGCGCAATTTCCTTAACTTACCACTTTTAAAAACAGTGTATTACTCACTGTGCCAATCTCACATCGAATACGGAATTTTAGCTTGGGGTAACACTTATTCTAATGCCCTCGACCCCATCATTAAAGCACAAAAACTAATAATAAAAATAATTCTTAAACTTCCTCTCACTACCAGCACCGATACGATCTTCAATACTTTCAACGTTATGGACATTAAACAGCTCTACGCAAAATCCATCTTAGTTTATTTACATAAAAACAACAAAATCCTATACAAACCAACACAAATGATACACAATACCCGAGCCAAAAATAAAGAACTTCTCCAAACTCCCTTTTCTAAAACCACCTTTGGACAAAAACACTTTAAATACATAGCCTGCAAACTTCACAATACACTACCAGCTACGATTAGACAAACCGAATCAATGACCAAATTTAAACAAGATATAAAGAAATGGATTATAGGTATTGGACGTCACACTACTGCTAACATCTGTAAAATAGATTACAAATAGACAGAATTACCATCTCACGAATGTCCTTACCCTTATTAAAGAAATTAAAATAGCAAAATCCTTTATGTATAATATAACTCCCTATATAGATTCGACAGGATTAACTACTTTATTCATCTCTTCCTTCACCTATACATATAATGCTCTCGTTATGGTATTTACCCTCAATTTAAATCATCTTTCTGTTTGAAATGTATAAATCAGTATGTATCTTACCTTAAATATTCTTATGTTATAATTAATTATTCTTATGTATGATACTCATTTATGTACCTCTACGCCTGTCTCAACACAGGTATACCCTAGTGAGACAGGCATCGAATAATGTAATGTAAACATACTTTATATGTATAGATAAATAAATAAAAAATAAATAAATTAGAACAATTTTTGAAAATATTTTATAAAACTTTTTGAATATTTACGATGACTGGCGCAGCAGTACCTACCTACTGCGGCACTGTCATTGACGTTAGTGAGGAGACGTCATGAGACACGATTGTACGTTCTACTCTCAGAGTAACAATATATCATCATCATTACGTCATTACGTAGTATAAAATGAAGTCGCTCAAAATGTATGTGCGCGTTACTCTTTTAAACTACGCAACGGATTTTCACACGGTTTTCACCAATAGATAGAATGATAGAAGAGGAATGTTTATATGTATAATACATGTAAATTATATTAGAGAAAAGCCGAGAAATTCAAAGAAAACATATTTTTGTACGATTTAAAACGGCTGGCGGGCCGTACTATAGTCACTTTTGAAATTCGTTCTACGGAAGAAATTGGAAAATAGATGTCCTGGAGTAAGTAGGTATTTGATTTTCCCTTTTCAAATATCCAGTGTTGCATTGCAAGCATTGTGTAATTAGTGGCGAGTTAATTAGTTTATATGTATAATACATGCTTATTATAGTAGATAAAAGCCGATAAATTCAAATATTCAATTCAGGCAGCGGGCAGCGGGCAGCTGGCAAGAGGGTGGTGTGGATTTTATAAAGATTGGGTAATGGCGTTATGTTTCGTTAGCCACAGCAACGTGTGGCCGGGTCTGCTAGTTATTATATATAATTTTGTTACTCTGAGGTTTTACCCAAATTCATTTTGAAAGCTCATAAGTTTTGGAGAAAGAGTTAAATATTTATGTTTATGAAAATAAATAATATATTATATTCATCAACATAAAAATTAAATGGGACCCAACCTTATTAACATAAAAAATTTCGCGTATTTAGAGAATTTGTGCAGGGTGTAAGGGATATAATTGTGCAGGGTGTGAGGGATATAATTGTGCAGGGTGTAAGGGATATAATTGTGCAGGGTGTAAGGGATATAATTTGTGCAGGGTGTAAGGGATATAATTGTGCAGGGTGTAAGGGATATAATTGTGCAGGGTGTGAGGGATATAATAGGCCACTTGCATCACATTTTTTTAAAAAAAATTCCGGTTTAGGCAAATATTCTAAGAAATTCTGTATTTTTTTTTTTTTTTAATCGTATTTTTGAAACCCTGGGGATTTTTTGAAAATTTCAATCCGAAAAATCAGACCATTTTTTATAAACCGGAAAGACGGGACATAATTTTATAGGTGTGAAAAAACGATAATTACATAGCCGAAAATAATTTAAAAAAAAAATAACGTTTTCCACACGAATGGCACAGGAGAATAACGAGGCATACCAAAAATATTACATCTCATAAATATTTTTTTCCTTGATCCATCTTATTGATCATAAATCATTATAATGTACAGCGTCTATATTACTAAATTCAATGTAATATACTTGAACTTGTAAATTGTAATAATAGTAAGAATATTATAAAATTTTATTTTGTTAAAATCAGCACCATAATCATTATACGTCTAAAACATGTACCGACATCCTCTTCACGTTCTGAAGAGAACCCCGTACCCATTAATTGTACGGGGTTCTCTTCAGAACATCAGTCAAAAAATCAAACCAAATGATAAGTTCGCAGAGAACAAACAATAAATCTAGTGAACGAATTCAAAAATTCGCCTGAAATCAAAGTGATGCCATATAAAAAAATAAATCAGTGTGGAATTTTATAAAATTAATAGGAACATTTTCGGCGACGGGACATTTTCATGTAGTGACGTCACGAGCCCAAATAATGGATTTATTTATTTAAAAATAAAAAACTGTATATTTCTAAAAATTTTTACTAACATTTTCGTAATCTTAGTAAAAAACTCTATCCACACAATTTTTTCCAAGTCGTTATGAAGTCCATGCAAGTGGCCTATTGTGCACGGTGTAAGGGATATAATTGTGCAGGGTGTAAGGGATACAATTGTGCAGGGTGTAAGGGATATAATTGTGCAGGGTGTAAGGGATATAATTGTGCAGGGTGTAAGGGATATAATTGTGCAGGGTGTAAGGGATATAATTGTGCAGGGTGTAAGGGATATAATTGTGCAGGGTGTAAGGGATATAATTGTGCAGGGTGTAAGGGATATAATTGTGCAGGGTGTAAGGGATATAATTGTGCAGCGTGTAAGGGATATAATTGTGCAGGGTGTAAGGGATATAATTGTGCAGGGTGTAAGGGATATAATTGTGCAGGGTGTAAGGGATATAATTGTGCAGGGTGTAAGGGATATAATTGTGCAGGGTGTAAGGGATATAATTGTGCAAGGTGTAAGGGATATAATTGTGCAAGGTGTAAGGGATATAATTGTGCAGGGTGTAAGGGATATAATTGTGCAGGGTGTAAGGGATATAATTGTGCAGGGTGTAAGGGATATAATTTGTGCAGGGTGTAAGGGATATAATTGACTTATTAACCAGCGATTCCTGAATTTATTTCGAATAAAAATTGTCAATGAAATTTTGGTCTCCGGTGACATTTTTGATGTTTTTTTGTTTGTTTTTAACTAAAAAGATAAAACATCGGCAGGTATTAGACAGTAAGGGTCAGATCAGGGTGAGGGCTTTGGCGGTTATTCGACTGAGTAACCGGCGACGTCATACGAAATAAATACTTTGCAGGGTTTTGAAGAAAAAAAATAAACAAAAAAACACAGCTCAAAAAGACACGGCATATCAAAATTTCATTTGCCTTTTTTACTTCAAATAATGTCAGGTATAACTGGTTGAAGTCAGTCAAGTACGTCCTTTAATATGTATATTAGGTCGGGTGCACGTCACTACAGGTAGGAACAACCTATTTTTTTTTTTGTGTATAGGTTTCTCATGATAGATGTTTGGGCGTTTTGAAAGCTATTTTTACATCTTTATTTACGCCTATTTAGGGTTTTACACACATATATATATATATATATATATATATATATATATAACAATATTTACGAAATTATACTTGTAGATAGTGCAGGAAATGACTGTTTAAAACACTTGCACAAAAATAAATATAAAGTAAAAATATTATTGAATCTGATCCACACAGTATGTAGGTACAAAATATAAAAAATCCAAAATAGTTTTTTTTTCTTTCAGCCGACAAAATACTGTAAATGTGTTAGTCAATTTAAATAGCTTTATCAAAATATTCCCCTACTTGGGGGTCGTCCATTAATCACATGATGTTTTTTTAGCAACTTTTTAACCCCCCCCCTGGTGATATGTGGTGAGGTTTTAGACTAACCCCCCCCCCCCCCCCGAAATCACGTGTATTTTTTTTAGCCCCCCGTCGTGATATTTCGTTATTTTTTCCGACCCCCCCCCCCCCCTTTCGAGCATCACGTGATTAATGGACGACCCCTTGATGAAAAAAAACTTCAATAATATATGCTTATCTATATGTTAAAATTGATTTACTGAATATTTATATCATCAACATAGGAGTATTTCTTTCCAAGCTGTTGAATCTACAATAATATATCATCAACATCGGAGTATTTCTTTCCAAGCTGTTGAATCTAAAATAATATATCATCAACATCGGAGTATTTCTTTCCAAGCTGTTGAATCTACAATAATATATCATCAACATCGGAGTATTTCTTTCCAAGCTGTTGAATCTAAAATAATATATCATCAACATCGGAGTATTTCTTTCCAAGCTGTTGAATCTACAATAATATATCATCAACATCGGAGTATTTCTTTCCAAGCTGTTGAATCTAAAATAATATATCATCAACATCGGAGTATTTCTTTCCAAGCTGTTGAATCTACAATAATATGGTAGGTACTGTCTTGTGACTCACCTGCCTGGAGTATGAAAAAAGATTACCTACATTTAATAAATTAGGGGTATTAAACATTGAATTAATGATTTTATACAAACAGGTTAAATCGGAAATGATTCTACGATCAGATAAATTTACATATCTTAAAAATTTATTTTGGATTCTTTCAATCGCATGTGAATGAACCTCATAATTTGGGGACCAAACCGTGGAATTGTATTCTGTATGACTCCTTACTAGTGACATATATAATGTTTTTACAGTTTTGACATTATTGAAATCACTAGATACCCTTAAAATAAATCCCAACATTTTCAAAGCTTTATTGGTTTTATTTCTATACATGCTTGATAAAGTTGAGTTTCGTGTCAAACCGAATACCTAAGTCATTAATTTCCGAGACAGATACTAACGATATATTTACGTTATTTGTTTTGGGGGTGTTATGCCGTGTTGCGCTACCTCCTTCTTTAGCCAACGTTTCGGAAATCGTTGCAGTGTCCATCATCAGGGCAGATCCGGTAGATGTGGGACACTGCAACGATGTCCGAAACGTTGGCTAAAGAAGAAGGTAGCGCAACACGGCATAACACCCCAAAAACAAACAACGAAAATGCTTTTGGCCGTGAAAATCTTAAAACGTATGTAACGATATAATGTTAATGGAATAATCGAAAAATATAATAGATTCTTTATTCGATAAAACCTCATAATTTGACATTTGCTTTTGTTAAGTTGCAAGCGGTTATCATGACACTACATAATAAATCTCAACAAGTTATTTGACAATATACGGCAATCATTAATGTAAATCTGACAATATTATTTAATTAAATCTGGGAACATCGAAATCCCGGTCAAATGTTTGTACAAACTTGCCTGAAAGAAAAACAGTTACACATATCACGTTTAGTTATTTGGTTTAAATAACCGGCGGTCGTCGGAAGTTTTCCCGACTAAAACTAAAATGATGTCACATTTTCTGAATCATCTGCATTTCCTCAAGCCAGATGGAACCAGTCCAATTTTTTTTTATTATTATCATTTGACACAGAAAGGTGCCGTGATTAATATTCATTAGGAATAGGTATTCTAAACTTGCAAGGTGAAGGAATCCCGTTTTCATTTCACGACTTTCTAAATAACAAATAAACATTAGCAGAAATAAGCATAAAATTAATGCAGACAAGTTTGTATAATTTTACAAATTAAAACAAAAATTAATTAAATTCTAATAAAATTTTTGTTAAATTTAAATTCTAATTAAAAAATTAGTCGTACATGTGTAAGTAGGTACTGGTGTTGCGAAACTGCGACTCCACTGTTAATTGGCGGTAAATGCTGCAGAGCAAAGCCCACGCAGCCCTCGAAGGACCAGTCCCGAAACTACGTGAAAACGCTAAGTTATACGGGACGATTAAATAGCATACACTCGCAAAACCTGATGGATAGTCAGTCGATAGTTCAGATCTGGGCTTTTGGAAAATTAGATAAGCCCAGATTGGAATAAGGAAAATAGGACTCACCGTTGCAGATGGGGCCTCACTGAACTCCAGTTTTGGTGTACACTTCTCACTGTTTAAAATTCGCGATATTCTTATAACAAGAGGTTACGATACATGCGCCCTGTCTGAGATGTAATTTTGTTCTGAGCAGGAAAGCACACTGACACCTCTCCAAAGTTGAGTATTTCTTGCAAAATTTTTTATGGTGACATTTAGGAAGGAAAGATTAGGTAGGTGGGATAAATTCAGGATTTTGACATATCTACCCACCAAGTCTGCGAATGCAATACCCAATCAATCCCATATAAAGATGCGCAAACAGGTACTTTATCCATATTTGTTTTCTAAATGGTAAATAATAAATAATACGTAGAGTATAAATACAGCAAAAATACTTTTTAACATCTTCATCGAAAAATCTTCCATCTCACATGTCTTGCGTGACAAAGAAAAAGGCAGAAAATACTGGAACAATCAGGTCGCGTCCAACCAAAACCTCCTAGATCACAAGGCCGGGACACTCGTTCAAATCAGCCTCCTAACTTGTATGGGATCCCACAAAAATTCTAGGAGGTTTTGGTCCAACCCCCTTCTGGCCACCGATAAGGATTACAAACAACTGTTGACGTTGAATATATAAAGACCACTTAGTCATTGTAATCTGTTGCTTATTCGTTGGCGATCTGCAGTCAACCTAGGGAACGATGAGAAGTTACCGAAAGTTATCTTATCAATCCTTATCGAACAACCATGCTAGAGGGCCTGGGACTCGGAACCAGGGTTGCCATCTGTCCGGCTTTAGCCGGACATATTTGGCTTTTTTAGGTCGTGTCCGGCTAAATATTTATATGTCCGGCCTGTCCGGCTTTTGTTAGGCTTTTTTGGTTCGCGCAGGTTTTGTCTTCCGAACTTCTGAAATTGGCGGAATATTACTTTCAAAGTGTTTTCTCTTTAATAAATACCCAGTGGACCAAAGAACGCAATAAATTGCAAACAATTGCTAAGATGGTGCACACATTGTATAATTTAAAAATGACATGTCATGGATTTTATTAAATGATTTCCAAAGAAAACGACGTTTTGGATAAAGTAGGTGAAAACGCCAAATATACAAAATGGTAGATTTTTGTAATTTTTGAATAATTTGGAGAAGTCAAGATTTCATTTTAATATATGTTTTTCGTTTTTTGTCCACAGAGATAAATATGTTTCATTTTATATCTATTTAACGAAAAATTTTAGTCAACTGTTTAACCAGAAAAAAAGTTATGTTTTGTTTGTTTGTTTTATAAGTTTAGTATGTCTACAGACAGAAGACTCAATATTTTTTATTTTGTTATTGACATTATATTCTATGCAAATGTCAACTGAAGACAAGGATAAGACTGATAAATGATTATTGTTATTAAATTGGTTAATGCGTGATTAATAAACAACTGTAACTTGTAACAATTTTTTTATTATTATGTGTAAAAGTTATGTCCAAAATTATGTACGTACGTCCAGCTTTTAGGGCAAAATGTCCGGCCTTACAGAGCGCAGAGTAAGGCTTTTTTATTTTAGAAGATGGCAACCCTACTCGGAACAGGTCAATTTGGATACCTACAATATTTTTTTAAATCATGATATATTACAATCAATCAATCGCATGTATGTTCAGCTTTGTATAGCGCCGTTTTGTGACAAAATATTTTAATAGTAGTTGAGCCATTTCCCGGAATAATGATGTATCCAACAAAACTATCAATTGTTATGTGAATATCTTATAATTCACGTTGAAACGGCAATTATTACGTGCAAAATGGCGTAAGGAGCCATATGATGTGGCTAGCTGAGTGGGAAGAAGACGGGATGAATACAACTGCGTACTTTTCTATTAATAGAGCGCCAAATCCTGTTCAAGACAGAATATGTCCACAGTTGAATTCACTACGCCTTCTTCCTAGAACGACGGAGAGCATTTAATTCTTCCCAGGGAGCGTGGGCACTATGACAATCACTTCTTTACTCATCATTAGGAACTACAGTGTATCGATATGAAATAACAAAGAGATTTGAATCAATATTTTCTATATTTACAATATCGAACATTTAAAACAATACGGTATTATAAACCAATTTTACAAGGGAAAAAATACACTACTGAAAACTCACCCCTGTATTGCGACCATGACCTTGAAAACTAGCTAATTCGGATTAAGTGCCTGCGGGCAGGCATGATGCACGTAGTGGAGCTTGGTGCTTCGTCCAGCATCCAAGAGGTTGCCCTGATGTGATCCTGCTGAGGTCGCGATGCCAAACCCCCCTGGGAGCATCAGGACGATGAGAAATGATCCGGTGTATTGCGCCAGCCTGGCCAGCAGTATGATGCCCGTCCTACGAGGCCATCAAGCCCAAATAGATGGATGCCTACGGGATTTGTTGACAGACGGAGACGGCGACGAATCCGGGGTTGCGGTGAACCGGAACGGTCTGTTCTGCGTATCAAAATCAAGTACGCGGGTTTTTTATATGAACGCCTCAGTAGGCGGCGGATGTTAAAGTTAAATCTCCGAACACTAATTAAATAAACTTCGCCGTGGCTTGCGAGGTGTAGCGGGAGTCCATGTTCGCCAATTGCACTTTCCCAGTCGCCAGATCAGCTAGATAAACGGCATTACTTATTCTCGTCGCACGAGGCGCCGACGGCCATTGATGAACCGAAAACTTCGTTAATTCCGGGCCGAACAATTCGGATCTTTAGGTTAATCCCGTTATTTACACATAATGTACGGATCTCTTTGCAACGCGGAGTCGTATTGTTCCGGTATAATTTACATTGTAAAACTTAAATCGCTAGGTGACTGTGCCCGAGAAAAACACGGCGTCCTCCCGTGTTCTCTCTCGTCCAGAGTGCCGTTTCAAAAACAAAACCCGTTTCCGCTCAGTCTGCCAACCTGCCGAGTATCTCGAATAAACTATTACCATCCTTCAAATAAAGGTACCTGCCTATCCGAGTAATAAATTAAAGTAATTTATATGTAATGATGCATCCACATCATAACATTACCCCCCTCGCCACAAAAATGTTCGCCCACGAACATAACAACTAATAAGGTTCCTACCCCTAATCTAAAAAAAGGTCGGTCACAGGGCCTAAAAAAAATTATTCAAACATATTCTAGCAATCATTAGTAGACAGCAGTAAAAAAAAAATGATTAGTAGATCAAACATAGATTAAATAGTAATAGCGAATGGGTGTGCCGCAACTCCGATCGCACTCCATCATGCGTAAGGCGCGATGGACGGGCTTGCGATGCAACCATTCTTATTTAAACATAGCTTACAACTAAAAGAACTTAAAACTAAAAGAACTTAATATTAAGAACATGGTGAACTAATGTTCCGTGAACGGGGTCCGTAAACACCCACAGCATTGAAGATACTGGGTGAAGAACGGCTGACTTATGTCTTGGACTACCGTTAACGTTACATATACAGCATAATCATCATTAATTATGTAAGTTTAAACACTAATCAGTGGACAACACATCCTTAACTTATCTATACCTTTGTGTGTCCAGCACAAAAATTATACACAACCATATGCATTAATGCATCACTGACCCATAATAGGGTTTTAGAAAGCCATTTAGGCAACACTTTAGGGTGCAAGCAACCCTCACTTCACTGAATTTACGTCCCTTTTAGGAAAAATAAAATTGTTCACTACGAAGAGTTTCCTATTCTACCTAAATCGGTCGTACGGGTGAGTGTATGAAGTAAAGTAGCATCATAGGTACTAAAACTAATCAATAAATTTAACAAAATAATATGTATATTACTAAACTATTCTCTTTGTATATTCGCAAGCATATAAGTGGTTACTACGTGTTGAACTTACAATATTTCTCAGAATTTATTTATATTTGAAAACAGTCATGTTTCATATTGAAAGAGATAAACAAAAAGAAAACAATGCTCAAAACACATAGAGGTGTAGGACTGGCATCCCTGTGTGTTTCGAGACAAAACTTAATAATAAATACAAAATTTAATAACCATGAACGCAGTTCAATGGGATGTACCCTGAACACAATTGGAAGTGGGCATGTGTTCCATTTGTATTCGAGGTTAACAAACGTAATATAAAACAAATTATGTCATTCATCTTGTTTGCTTGCTGGTGCTCAGTCCAAAAAAAAAATGTTACTAAATTAATTTCGAATAAATAACAATAAATAATTACGCCTAACGAAAGTAAGAACTTATAAAACAACTCGAGTTAATCTTACTAGAGTGGATTTTGATTGCAATGAATCATAAATACTACATGAGTTTGCATAAACGCACCCCCTCCAAAAACATGAACGAACAAAAAGAAATATTCCTGTGACAGGACTTTGACTGTCAGAATGTCGGGTCGTTTCAACTCGGTTGATCAGGCCGGGTTAAAACTCCCAAGCATTAAATATTAACTAGTAGATAAGATAATTTGCAGTATTCGGTAGGGATGGCCAGACCCTCCGAAGTATTGCCACAATAAGACTATACTGGTATATTATTTGATTTTACTATATCCTTCACATGAAAATCACCCGCAACTTTTCCGTTTAAGTCTGCAAGCGTATAGATTAGATTGGATTTTTTCTTTACTACCACATTCTGAACAAACCGAGGTGCCAATTTCTGTGCGAAATAATTCAATGCGTTAGATTGTGCAAAATTTCTCCGCCACACCACATCACCAACCTGATAGGTGATGTGTTTTCTGCGCAGGTTGTAATGGTCAGCTCCTTTTTGATAAGCTTTAAGAAGAGCATTCGAGACTTGCTCGTAAATCGAAGACAACTCTTCTAGTTTCTGTGCATAAGCTTTAGGTTGAGCACCCACTTGCGAATTGGATTCCTCATCCGTTATTGGATTACGGTGCAGATCACCGTCCAGTATCTGCTCCCGACCGTGCATCAGGAAATAAGGTGTATAACCTGTAGCGCAGTTTACCGTGTTATTCATAGCCGATTGAACTTGCGGAAGAAATTTGGACCAATTTCGGTGGTCTGATTCAACAAGGATCGATAACGCCGTACCCAAGGTTTGATTATAACGTTCGACTACATTGTTTTGAGGCGTATAAGACGAATTGTAAAATGGTGGTGGTATGTTATAACTACTAAGTAAGTCCTTAAATTCTTTCGAAACAAACTGACGACCATTATCACAGACGATAGTTCGTGGTACGCCGTGAACAAGAAAGATGTTTTCTTCTAAGATTTTAATTATGCTTCTCGCGGTGCCATTGCGCAGCGGAAATAGCCATGTAAATTTAGAAAAAACGTCTACACATGATAAGATTACGGTAAAACCTGAGTAACTCCTAGGTAAAGGACCTACTAAATCTATCGACAACATTTGCAAGGGTCGTGTGACCTTTTTTGGGTTTGAAGAGATGCCGTTAGGTGGGGCTGTACTTATTTTGTGGGCCTTGCAGACTGTACAACGATTAACAAATTGCTTAACATCCTTATACATATTAGGCCAATAGTAACGCAATTGCACCTTTTTATAGGTTTTGAATACCCCAGGATGACAAGCTCGCGAAGACTCGTGTAAATTTGAAAGAATTGCCTGTCTACCTTCCTGCGGAACTACCCTCTTCCAGGCAGTATCCTCGCACAGAGCTAGACTAGTCTTTGTGTGTCGGAACAATTCATTATTACGCATTTGAAAGTTCTGGAAACGTTGTGGAAAATCTTGGCATCCTTTCCAGGCTTTCAAATACCACGTATCCTTTGTATGTTCAGTGTCCACACCTGATAATACGGCAAGGTCCATTCGTGATAGCACGTCTGGAACAACATGTTGTGTCCCTTTGCGATGGACAACGTCAAAAGAAAATTGCGAAAGGCGAGAGCTCCACCGTGCAAGACGGCCACTAGGGTTGGACAAGGACCCCAGCCATTTCAAGCTTGAGTGGTCAGTAACTACTGAAAAATGAGCTCCTTCTATATACGGTCTAAAGTGAGTCACCGAGTCTAGCACAGCTAAGAGTTCCCGTTCAGTGATGCCATAATTTCTTTCATGAACGTTTAAGCAACGTGAGTAATAAGCGATGGGATGCTCTTGCCCGTCTACGTCTTGGATCAAAACTCCTCCAATCCCTGCGGAGCTCGCGTCGCAATGGATAGAGAAAGGCCTGGTGAAATCCGGGCAGCATAAAACTGGAGCCGTAGTCAACGCGCGTTTTAAATCTTTAAAAGCAGTTTCAGCTTCCTGAGACCACTTGAAATTGCTAATTCCATTTTTAGAACCTGTGAGTTTAGTAAGAGGGGCAGCTATTCCCGAAAATCCTTTAATGAACCTTCTAAAGTAACCGCACAAACCAATGAATGCCCGGATTTGTTTTGCATTTTTTGGGACTGGGAAATTTTTGATGCTTTCTATTTTTATTGGATCCGTACGGAGACCCTGCGAATCTACTAAATACCCTAAATATTTAAGTTCTGATTTGCAAAACTCGGATTTTTTTAAGTTTATGGTAAGACCTGCGTCTCGCAAACGTTCGTATACACGGTTTAATAGATTAAGATGTGACTCCAAATCTTCTGATATTAAGATCAAATCATCCAGATAGCAAAAAGCATTATCGTCGAATTCCGGCCCAAAAAGAACATCTGCCAGTCTTTGCAACTCACTAGGGGCGTTTTTCAGTCCGAAAGGCATACGGGTGAACTCAAACAAACCCCGTCCAGGGACGACGAAAGCTGTTTTCTCACAAGAGTCCTTGTCTAAGGCAATTTGCCAAAAAGCCTTTGAAAGGTCTATAGAAGAGACGTACCTAGCTCCACCTAGCTTGTCTAGAATCCGCGATATATATGGCAAAGGGTACGCGTCGCGAATCGTGACATTATTGATTTTGCGAGAGTCTAAGCAAAAACGACCGGTACCGTCTTTTTTTGTAACGATTAATACTGGACTCGACCATGGAGAACGTGAGGGACGTATTACTCCTAATTTTAGCATTTCATCTACTTCTAATTCTAATTGTTTTTGTCTTGCTGGAGACAAAGGATAATACCTTTGTTTGATCGGAGGCCCTGTTGTATTAATCTTGTGTTTGACTAAATGCGTCAGGCCTAAGCCACGCTTCTCGAAAGAAATCGATTCAAATTTTTTAATAATAGCAGAGAGTGCCTGATTCTCTGAGGGACTTAAGGAAGAGGCTGGCTGAATTGCCCGCAACCCATTAATTTTGTTTTCCGAAGTAGGACCAATAGCTTTTGAAAACAGCTCCGGTGCGATATGGAACTGCTTCCAAAAGTCTATACCTAGGATAAACGATGGTGACAATGTCGGGATGACGTAGAAAAGTATTGTATGGGTAATTGATTTGTACGTCACCGGCAACGACATTGTACCCAGGACTGGCTGATTCGCACCGTCCGCTGTTGATACACTAAAATTAACCGTAACTAATTCTATACCTAACTTAATAAAAATCTTATAACTATCACCTCCCAAACACGATAATGAGGCGCCACTGTCCAACAGTGCGCTGTAAAAATTGTTAAATATATATACATTTGCATAAGGACGACCATCGTTTTCAATCTCCATCCCCTGTGGCAGTGGGCCCACTGTTCCAGGTGATGGGACTGAGAGAAACTGATGGACTAGTCGGAGCCAACTCTTCCATTCCCGATTCCTCTGCGCATAGGATGGGACGTGGTAAGAGAGACTCCGCCCTAGTTTTCCGACTTGTTATTATTAATTCTTCCTTTAACCGCTCCCACTTTTGGATTATTTCCCGCTGCGGCTTTTCTTTTACAGTCCGCTACAACATGTCCCGGTTTCTTACAATAAAGACAAAATTGATTCCTAACAATGGTTCTAGAAGTTCCTTCGGTATTTAGACTATTTCCATTGAAAGAAGACGGAGGTTTGTTATTGTTGTAACCCGCATTGGTGTTACTGTAGTTACGCCCAGCATGACTATAACTATTGCCATTAGAAGATTGTTTATAATTATTATAAGAAAACCCTGTACGTTTATAAGTACCGGTATTATTGTTTGACAAAGTTTTATTGGTAGGCCCAAATCTCTCTTCTTTATTAGTAGTATAGTTATTGCTTTTTTCAAATTTGTTTGAAAAAGAAGAAGAAGAAGTAGCAAATTCCTCCGGTGGTGTCGCATACGACTCTAAGTTTCCTGCGTAAGTTGTTAACTGTTCGAATGTGAAAATATCTCTAGAAACTAATAAGTTAGTGTACATTGGAAGCAAAGCCTTTTTGGCAAGCCGCAAAAGTTCCTGCTCAGGAAGTTTAGCTTCTAGCATGTTATTTAGAGATTTCATTCTAAGTGAAAACTCAAGGACTGACATACCTTTTGGTTGCGTCATGTTGAAAAGTTTTACTTTTAAGTCCGTTTGTAGGTCATTTGCCTCAAATTGATTGATCAAAAGTTTAGACAGCTCGTCCCATTTCAAGTCCGGATGATATATTGACCTGAACCAAAGTAATGCTAGTCCATCTAACAGATCAGGAAAAACGCGAACTAGATTATCGTGACTAAAATTTTTCGTCCTACATTTTTCTTCAATCAACAAGAGAAATTCTCTTATGCTCGATTTTCCATCAAATTTTATCTTCCAATTTTCCACATTGATGGTGGGTGATTCTCTATAAATAATTTTTGTGTGTTTAATTATTGTAGGGTTGTCAACGGTCTGGTTCTCAGAATCCGAATCTGAAGAATCCATATCTGTTTCTGGTATTGTTGGCATCTTAAGTGCCTTATTAAATGCACGCGCCTGCGAGCGCAACGCGTGAGAGGTGGATGCCGGTTCAAGAGAACGACTTGATAATTCTTTTATGAGATCCTCTTTAGAGGCGTTGTTGATGTTTGGGATAGGAGTTGACATTGTTAAAACAATTGGATAAAATAATAAAATAATGAAAAGTTGTTGTTAATGTTAATAATTATTGTTGATGTTATTTTTGTTGACGTATAATATAGATTGTTGATGATAAGTAGAACAAACCATAAAAAAAAAAAATTTAAATAATGAAAGAATGGAGAAAAAAAAAATTTTTTTTTTTTAGCAACCCTGTATTTTGTGGCAACCTTGACATCCAAAGTAATTCTGGCGTAGGTATTTTACTGAATTTACCACCGAAATTCCAAGCATAATTTCAAAAAAGAATAATCCAAAAAAAAAAAATTTTTTCAATAAAAGAAAAATATTCCAACAATTTAGTTAAATATGTCAAACTATTCCACCACTCTCAATAATCGATGTATTATTGTTTGAATTTGAATGTTGTTGATTAATTATGACCATCCTTTATGTATGATGATGTTTAAGGAATAAATTATAAATTTAATCTCATTAAATAACAATCCCTTCATTATACTACACTTGTTAAATAATTAATAATTCTAACTAATTCACTTAAATTCATAACAAGAATTCTAGTTTGATGTAAACCCATCTGTCACTATTGACATTCGCTTGTCTGAAATAAACAGCAATTGACACTTACGATGTTTACCTTTTAAATTGCCTCTATTTAGAAGCATAGACAATATCTATTTTTTTTTTTTTTAAATAAACCTATGTAATTTTCTTTTATCATAGAAGAAATATTGTCTATGGTGATACCCGACGCTTCTATGAAAGTAATATTTCAAATATTGAGGTTAAGTTGACGTATTGACATTTAAAACATAACCTGTATTACATGTCTACTGAGCACGAGAAACACCAAAATACATGACATAATTATACGTAAATTGCAACACTCCGTATTGCAAAGGACATTGTTGTATTTGAATTATAACGAGACACCATTGCACCATTAAATTAATGAATATTATTATGAAATTACAGTATCATACTGTTTTAAATCTCTGTGACAAAATAGCAAGTTGTAAAACGAGATTTTAGTTGATCGATTTGATGAATATAATTGTGAGTAAAGAATGTGTCTTTATACGAGCAACCCACGTTAAAGGCGTCAAATGTTATGTGAATATCTTATAATTCACGTTGAAACGGCAATTATTACGTGCAAAATGGCGTAAGGAGCCATATGATGTGGCTAGCTGAGTGGGAAGAAGACGGGATGAATACAACTGCGTACTTTTCTATTAATAGAGCGCCAAATCCTGTTCAAGACAGAATATGTCCACAGTTGAATTCACTACGCCTTCTTCCTAGAACGACGGAGAGCATTTAATTCTTCCCAGGGAGCGTGGGCACTATGACAATCACTTCTTTACTCATCATTAGGAACTACAGTGTATCGATATGAAATAACAAAGAGATTTGAATCAATATTTTCTATATTTACAATATCGAACATTTAAAACAATACGGTATTATAAACCAATTTTACAAGGGAAAAAATACACTACTGAAAACTCACCCCTGTATTGCGACCATGACCTTGAAAACTAGCTAATTCGGATTAAGTGCCTGCGGGCAGGCATGATGCACGTAGTGGAGCTTGGTGCTTCGTCCAGCATCCAAGAGGTTGCCCTGATGTGATCCTGCTGAGGTCGCGATGCCAAACCCCCCTGGGAGCATCAGGACGATGAGAAATGATCCGGTGTATTGCGCCAGCCTGGCCAGCAGTATGATGCCCGTCCTACGAGGCCATCAAGCCCAAATAGATGGATGCCTACGGGATTTGTTGACAGACGGAGACGGCGACGAATCCGGGGTTGCGGTGAACCGGAACGGTCTGTTCTGCGTATCAAAATCAAGTACGCGGGTTTTTTATATGAACGCCTCAGTAGGCGGCGGATGTTAAAGTTAAATCTCCGAACACTAATTAAATAAACTTCGCCGTGGCTTGCGAGGTGTAGCGGGAGTCCATGTTCGCCAATTGCACTTTCCCAGTCGCCAGATCAGCTAGATAAACGGCATTACTTATTCTCGTCGCACGAGGCGCCGACGGCCATTGATGAACCGAAAACTTCGTTAATTCCGGGCCGAACAATTCGGATCTTTAGGTTAATCCCGTTATTTACACATAATGTACGGATCTCTTTGCAACGCGGAGTCGTATTGTTCCGGTATAATTTACATTGTAAAACTTAAATCGCTAGGTGACTGTGCCCGAGAAAAACACGGCGTCCTCCCGTGTTCTCTCTCGTCCAGAGTGCCGTTTCAAAAACAAAACCCGTTTCCGCTCAGTCTGCCAACCTGCCGAGTATCTCGAATAAACTATTACCATCCTTCAAATAAAGGTACCTGCCTATCCGAGTAATAAATTAAAGTAATTTATATGTAATGATGCATCCACATCATAACACAATGTTGAGTTATTGATGGAATACTTTTGGGCATATTAATGTGCATCTATAAAGGTATGAATTTTGGTAATGCAATTTTATTGAGGCCTGTGGCAGCCTTTTAAAGTTTGTTTTGTGGAAGAATGTTGTATAATGCTATTTATCAAAATAACGGGGCACCTGTTAATTTATGTGAATAAATGAAGAAAACGAACGTCTTATGGCTTCAACTAGAAAGTCTTCAAAGTCAAGAAGCTGAAGAATGCAAGAAAGTAGAATTTGTCCAGAAAAAAATATATATTAAGCATAGACATGTGAATATTAGTAGACCTGCCCTAAGTGATAAAAGCATATTATTTCCCCCTCCCCCATACCGGTTCCATGGAACCGGCTGGGATTGAGTATGGCTTCTCGTGAATCTAAAAAATGTGACGTCATCATTCTTCTGCGAGCCAGCGTCGAGCGCTCATCGGTGTATTTTTCGAAATAACACTGCAAAAACATGGTTTGTGTTTTGAAAACGTGTAAATATATATCACTCGAGATACACGGCGTGTGCTCGTCGATGTTTATTGGGGTAAGTAAATTATGAAACATTTATAAAAGTGTCTTAACTAAATACGGCAACAAAATATTGGATCCTCAAAATAGGCGAACTTTATTTTGACGGCTTTAGGACTTCGCAAATTTGTTCACTACGCGGCGAGCAATTCGCGCTCCCATGTAAAAAGGTCCATTCATTTAAAAGCAGAGTTTACTTTTAAGAACTAAATGGTGAAATTATAATGCGAGATGCCTATATACCGTCGATTGAGTTTTTGACGAATCACATATCAGTTAAGCCATCTTCCCGCTCTGCGCCCCGCTGTAGTTGGTTTCTCCCTCACCTTTATGTTCTGGTCTACTAATATTCATATGTCTATAATATTAAGCCTGCTTTTTAGTCGTTGAAACAGTTTTGTGGAATAATGTTGTATATTGATCTCAAGACAATATCCAGAACGTAAATGGTTTCTATATCATTGAAGAAGAAGATAATAAAAATAATCCAAACGAAAATATGAAAGTAAATTTGTAATTTTTAAATTTGAAATAAATTGGCAAAACACACGTCCCGGATAGACGAGAGGTTCTGGGTTCGAGTCCCAGTTGAGACCATTATCTTTTTCTGTTTTTCTGTTCCTTGTTCTCTTTCATATTTCGTTTGGATTATTATTATCATCGACTTCTTCAATGATAAATTACATGGATGGGAATAACCTTCAAAAGTTATAAAAAGAGAGTTTTTCTTATAAAATTGAATATTCATTTAGACTTTTATGAAAAGTCAATAGTTCCGTATATGTAAATAAAATCGGATATATATATTTATCCGTGACGGTATCGAGGTTATAAACCAATTCTTAGAATGATCGAATATTTGAAATATGAGATTGACTATTATGACGGCTTGACAGTAGGGCCCAATGGCGGAATTGGTAAAACGCTCGTCCCGGATAGACGAGAGGTTCTGGGTTCGAGTCCCATTTGCGACCATTATCTTTTTCTGTTTTTCTGTATCTTGTTCTCTTTCATATTTTCGTTTGGATTATTATTATCTTCTTCTTCAATGATACATTACATGGATGTGAATAACCTTCAAAAGTTATAAAAAGAGAGTTTTTCTTATAAAAAAGTAAATGGTTTCATTTATTTATATCGTTTTGTTTGCTTTTTAAGCTCAAAAACATCAATGACATGTGTACATTTATGTTAGAAAAGCATGTTGCTTTCTGTAAGGTACGAAGAGTAAAAAAAAGTTTTGTGGAATAACGTTGTATGTGAAAGTGTTCATTTACAACATTGTTCCATAAATTCAGCGTAAATTCTAGTAATAAACTCTAATTTAATTGCCTTTCTAGACGACTTTTCAATTAAAACTCCTATGAATTGTATGTTTTATGTATTTTAAATATAAAATGTTGA
Source organism: Limnephilus marmoratus (assembly GCA_917880885.1). Taxonomy (NCBI): domain Eukaryota; kingdom Metazoa; phylum Arthropoda; class Insecta; order Trichoptera; family Limnephilidae; genus Limnephilus; species Limnephilus marmoratus. The sequence continues at coordinate 26,743,491 of OU862924.1, read as the reverse complement.
AACATAAGTGATTTCGTTTTTTCAATTTTTCTCGGAACTAGAATATTGTTGGATACAACATTCTTCCGAACAAGGGCTCAATTGTTGCTAACGTTTTCTAAAAAAGATACTTAAATTAGTTTTAAAGTTTTCAAAATGATGTACTTTTCCTAACCCTGAACTAAATGGCAGGTCATTCTAAGAATGTAGACCCAACGCGTTGAATGCTGTCCCAAAACTTCGCGACATTTATATGAATCAATATCGTAGGAAGGATTAAATCCTAGCATTTAATATGACAGAAATTACACTTTTAATTTATTTTCAAAATGTTCTCACATACCTTTGTCCACATCACATTAATTACATTTTTGTCTCAAGAATAACCAACCTCTATGCAGTAATGCAAATTATAAATTGAACCTTTTTTTAAAATATGATTTTCAATTAATTATTATTAAGCATTGTCAGTAATAAAAACAATTCAATTTCGATTCTTAAGCAACGATTAACCTCACTGAATTGTTTATTGCAATTACTTGAATTTAAAAAAACACGATTGTTCTTTCCCAAAAATGTAGGTTATGAGTCCGAAACACATGTTAGGTATATTGTACCACACTATAGAAAAGAACAATGTGTCCACATACTCCGTAAAGTTTCCCAATGAACCACTGTGTACTTTATAAACACCTGCACTCAGACCAAACACTTTTCAGTGTGTACCCATACTAACTGAAATTAAATAATATTAAAAAATATATATATATATATATCGAGTGCAGTTTACACGCGGTAGAAGCGAAATTTTACCAAAATAATCTCAACCAATGAACCTTGAAAAGTGAGATTCAAAGCAGCCAATGAGCGCAGACCTAGTCATTTCCGTTTTATATCTCTACCAATAGGAGCCTTGATAGGAGTTTGATGCTTCGCAGGTGCTGTTGCATTGTGATCGTAAACGCAATTAAAATTAAAATACTCAATGAGGTCCTTCATATATAATATAGGTAAGTGTTGATAAATAAATTTTTGCTCCAAGAAGTAGTATAGTTTATAATTATTATTTGCTTTATAGCAGAAATATAAAAAATATTTTTTTTCACGTACTTCAATTATTGTTTTTTATTCCATTTAACACGTGTTAACTACTGTCCGTATTAACATTTAACACGTGTTAACTGTCAGTAATTACCGTAAGTAACTACTAACTAGTAATTACTGTCAGTAACTACCGGTATTACAATGGAAGATGCTCCGAGGAACTAGCGTCATTGATCCCTTCGGCACCGGTGCATAGTCGGGAAATACGCCAACTGCGTGCTCAACATTTGTACACGGTTGACATTTGTCACATGAGAACGGGTCGCTTCTTCGACTCGTTCATATATTCAACAGCTCGACCATGGAATGATTTGACGGCTTCTCTGTTTCCTCCTTCCTACAACATGGGTCTCTTCAAGACCAATGTTTATTCCTTCCTCTCCTTAAAAAGACCCTCCAGCATCTCAGATGACATAGGCCCTGAAGGAAATTATTTTCCCCAAGGACTCCTGTGTGGAGTTAAGGTAAAAAAAGGTTTAAAAATAAGCCAAATTTCAGTAAACAACAGATTTTTAACATGTCTAAAAATGTTTCAAGGGTTTCGACCGAAACTGAGACAGATACCGAAGATTCGGTTTCGGTAAAAAGTCCTGTTTCGGTCTGACACTAATTGTAGTACGCCTAGACGTCCATGGAATCCTGAACATTTTCTTCAGCACCACATTTCAGTTCATAGAAATATGGAGAACATCAGCATCCAGACCAGTCTCATGTTGCTGGTATTCGCTAGGCAAGTTTAGGTATACCATCTAAATATTTTTGTGGATGGGTGAGGAAATAAGGTATGGTTCTGTGTGTAACTCGAAAAAGCTGATTTCGAAGTTACCTACTTGTGGTAATAATTGCCCCGCAATATGTATAATATATACTTAACATATCTTTTATAATAAATATTAAATTCCCGTAACACTAAAGTGTTAGGATTATGTTTGGATTGTGTCTGAGCAAATCTATTTTCTGTCATTGCACCTTTTGTATGTTCACCTGTGTAAATCATTCCAAATTTGAATGATGTTTGTTTTGTATTTGATGATATTCATTATCATGTATCAAAGTATCGCAGCCAGAGTTAATACGAACACAGTACCTACTTACACAGATGCATTGCTTGCATATTGCGAGTTCAAACTTATTTTTCGAAAAAATCCCCAGCATTAAGCGCGCCTTCCACTGCGAGCGGAGCGGACTCATTACGGAATCCGCTCGACTAGCAAACGTTAACTGCATACAAGTGCTTCCATCAAGAACGAGGCCAGCGAAGCGGACTAAACGAGTTAAATAGTTTCGAACGAGTCCGCTCCGCTAATGCGAGCGGAGCGGACTCCGTACGATCTCCGCTCGACTCGCACACGTTAACTGCATACAAGTGCTTCCATCAGGAACGAGGAAAGCGGAGCGGACCGAACTTGTTAAAATAGGTCCGAAAGAAACCGCTCGCGCACACCATCGCCGACTAGTTTCTAGCGGACTCCGCTCAAGAACTGTAGCCAATTCAATTGCCTCGCTGCGTTTTTTGTCGAGATGGAGGTGTTTATTGAAGCCGTTTGCCAATTTCGTTTATAGGATACGATTAGCAAAGATTGCCGACATAAAGGATTCGGCTTAGAAAACCATTATTGAGATGATATTGGCGGAAATAAGAAAGTAAATTATTTTTTTTAAGTTTTTAAATTTTTGAGATGAGATTCTTTTTATAAATGTACATTATAACACAATTGTTGGTAAAAGGTTATTTATTTAAGAAAAGTAAGTTCACAGATCACATAATATGGTAAAAATAGTCACAATGTATCAATTCACTAATTAACTGAGCAAGGGATCGGAGGGAACCTTGCCGTTAGGCTTTGGGAACAACAAAAGCTGACTGTGGTTCTGCTTAGAGGGTCGTACCATAGGACGAAGCGCAACTAAGGCAGCAGTCGGGGGTCTGGTTGGTGCTTTGCTTATGGTAGTAGAATACTCCTTAGAGGGTCGTGCCAGAGGACGAAGCGCAACTAAGAGAGCGTACTAGCCAAGAGCGAGCTGCAAACGAACTGACTAATTTAGGGCGCGCAGCCTGTTATATAGCCCATTCCTTGTTGCGGGGTGTGGTTTATGTAGCGGCTCGAGGGTGGGAGATGCGCAGAAGGCGTCGGCGCATCCTGGTTTGCTTAGGGGTGGGTGAGCAGGATGGCGCTGTACGGGGAAAAGAGATGGTGTAGTGGCAAGCGTAAAAACGGCGCGCTACATCCTCCCCCTCTGGATCGAGGAACGTCCCGTCGAAGATCCAGGTCTGTAGTAGCGTGGCGGCTACTTATTCTTCTTTGGTCGACCTCGTTTGCGTAGAGGAATAACCGGAGCGGGCAGCGGTGTCAAGTGCCCGTGGTATGGAGTCAGTGCTGAGGTGTGGTAGGTGCCTAGCGAGACATCTGGTGCTTCCATTGAAGCTATCTCGTAGCTCGTTGGTCCATGTTGCTTCAGGATCGGGTAGGGGCCATCGCGTCGTGGTCCTAATTTTGCGCTGAAGCCTCTTGCGGCTTTGCTAAGAGCGTGGGAGTGGACAAAGACGTGATCTCCGGGCTGGTAATGGGGGTCTTCTCGCCTCTTGTTATCCACGTAATTCTTTTGTTTGTCTTGTTTCTCATCATTGTGGGTCCTGACAAGACGTAGGGTATCGGCTAGTTGTAGCAGATGCGGCGTTATCTCGGGGATGAAGTTTTCCGATAAGATAATGCTTCTCAAGTCTCTTCCGACGTCATCGGCTGACCTTAGCTCACGTCCAAATGTGAGATAGGCAGCGGAGTATCCGGTGCTCTGACAGAACGCGGTATTCATGGCGAAGCGTATTGATGGAAGGCTTTCGGCCCATTTTCGGTGTTCTGTGCCAACCAGGATGGCTAGTTGGGGTTTGAGGTCTCGATTTTTCCTCTCGACAGGATCGGCCTCTGGGTGGTAGGCTGGTGTGAAGGTGTGCTTGATGTCCAGGCAGTAAGTCATCTGCTGCATCACGGCACTCACGAACTGGGTACCGTTGTCGCTTATCAGTCGGCGTGGGGTCCCGTAGCGTAGGCATACTTCATCAATCAGGACGCGGGCGCAGGTCTCGGCAGTCGCGTCTTTGAGGGGAAATAGTTCTATCCAGCGTGTGGCCACGTCTTCGATGATGAAGATCCAATTCTTCCCATCCTCGGAAGTTGGGAGTGGTCCGAAGAGGTCGAAGGCTACTGTTTCAAACCTCTGGTTCATTACTGAAGTCTGTAGGAGGCCGGCGGGTTTTAGGTTTGATGGCTTGTATCTCTGGCACTCCAGACAGTTCTTAACGTATTTCTGTATGTAGGTCCGCATATTCTTCCAAAAGTATCGTCTGGCAATTCGTCGAATCGTGCGTTCTACTCCGTAATGCCCAGCGGTAGGGGCATCGTGATAGGCCATGAGTATTTGGTGTTGCTCATGCTCGGGGACGACTAGTTGAGCGTCCTCTTCTTCGATATCGGGTGCATATCGGTACAATACACCGTTTTGCATCAGGTAGCCCTTAGTTGTCCAGTAACTAAGGTCTTCGTTTGGATTGTTGGCTTCGAAACACTCGATAATTTTCTTCAATGCAGTGACTTTCAATTGTTCTCTGCGGATGTCAGCCGCGTTGCGTACTGGAACGTCGAGGGTTATCGTGCATAGTGCGCAAATAGAGGGTGGGTCTTCAAGTAATGGTGGTCGTGATAGTGGGTCCGCCACCAGGTTTGAGCGTCCAGGTGTGTATTGGATTTTCAGGTTGTAGGGTTGAAGCTGCAGGGCCCATCTTGCAAGGCGACCTGTGGGAGACTTTAACGTCATTAACCACTTCAACGCTTGGTGGTCGGTAACCACGGTGATTGCTGTTCCTTCAATGTATCCTCGGAACTTTGCAACTGCCCATACGACTGCTAGGGCTTCTCGTTCTGTGGTAGAATAGTTCCTCTCTGCTGGTAGTAGCAGGCGGCTCGCGTATTCTACCGGATGTTCTTCTAGTCCCTCCCCCTGGTCCAAAACTGCTCCTATTGCGTAGCTGCTTGCGTCCGACTTTATGATGAATTCCTTGCTTCCATCGGCTTGTCGTAGTATGGGGGCGCTAGTGAGTAGTGCTTTCAGGGTGTCGAAAGCATTCTGCTGTGGGGATTTCCATTCCCAGGTGGCGTCTTTCTTTATCAAGTCGCTGAGTGGCTTGGCGGTTTTGGCGAACTCGGGTACAAATCGCCTATACCAGGAGCATGTCTGAAGAAATGTCTGTAGCTGTTTGACATTGTTTGGCTCCTTCATTTTAGAGATCGCCTCTATCTTCTCCGGATTGGTGCTGATTCCTCCGGGGGTTATTACGTGTCCTAGATATTTTATGCTTGGACAGCAGAAGTGGCATTTAACTCGATTTGCAGTGAGATTAAATTCTCGTAGCTTGGTGAACACCTGTTGTAGATCGGCGAGGTATTTATCGAAGGTGGGCGAAAGTATGATTATATCGTCCAGGTATGCTAGGATATTGACTTCATCTAGCTCGATCTTAAGTCGGTCAATCATGCGCTGGAACGTCCCGGGCGCATTGCGAAGTCCAAATGGCATCTTCAAGAAGCGGTAGAGTCCGAATGGGGTTATAAAGGCCGTCTTGTCACGGTCTTTCTCCAGTATCTTGATCTGCCAGTAGCCAGATCGTAGGTCTACTGTAGACATAAAGTTTGACTGCTTTGCCGAGTGTAGCAGGTCATCCATTCTGGGCAGGGGGTACACGTCTGGTACTGTTATCGCATTGAGAAGGCGAAAATCAATGCAGATGCGCTTGTTTCCGTCTTTTTTGGGCACCATAACCACAGGTGCGGCCCACGGTGAATCTGCTTCTTCTATAATCCCTTGGGTTAACATACTGTTAATCTCGGTGCGGAGTTCTGCTTGGCGGGCTGGCGAGAGCCTGTAAGGGGCTACTGAAATCGGCGGGTGTTGTCCGGTCTCGATTCGGTGCTCAATTTTTGTCGTAGATGACAGGGTGGCTGAGAAGACAGCGGCGTTGTCGCACAGCAGGCGGTCCAGCTGGTCCCTCTGGGTAGGTATAAGGTGGGTAGCTTCATCTGGTCGGAGGCTTAGTATTTCGGCGTCCAAGGCACAGAGCTCCACTTCATTTCTGGGTTTTCTTGGGGAGTCATCGAAGAGCCGATAGGAGCGTATCATTACCTCCCTTAGGGCGTCTTCCTCCATCGCGTCCTCGGGAAACAGCTCATTCAGGGCTATCATCTTAGCCCAAATGTTAGTGCGAGGCGGTGTCTGTGAGAGAGGGCTCATGAACGGTGGCACGTAGATCTCACATTCATTGTCCTGTACTGGTGGGGCGGGCAGACGAACCTTAGGCGGTGTCTGTGGGAGAGGACTCATGAACGGCGGCACGTAGATCTCGCATTCATTGTCCTGTACTGGTGGGGCGGGTAGGCAAACCTTAGGTAGTTTGTGTGCTCTCACTTCTCCTATCTCGCCAGTCTTTTGACGTTGTCGAATACCTCGGTTTGGTGGTATGGCGTCATTTTCCATATGCAGCATATACCGTACTTCGGGGCTGTCCGTGAATGCCCATGTGCGCTGGGGAATATTTATATCGATCCCCGCGTCTTCGATAAAATCGACGCCTAGGAGTGTTCGATTCTCGTGTCCTCCTGGGAGCACGATGAAGCTGGTGGGTATCTGTCGGCCTCTTAGTGTCAAGGTGGCGGCTATTGTCTCGACCTCCTGACGTTTAGGGACACCATCTGCCAATACGATGTCCATGATGGTTCGCTGGGTTTTGAAATTTTGAGCGATTAGCCGCCGGTGTAGCTCAGCTGACGCTACGCTCAATTTTGCTCCGGTGTCTACGTGAGCAGTGCCCAGGAAGTTTCCAATCCCGATGTGTAGTATAGGTCTCGCTCGGGGAAGGCCTATTTCATGTATCGAGCAAAAATCGGCTCGTGGGTGAGGGGTGTCTATTCTCCCTTGGCTGCATTGCGGGCACTTGCTTCTTACCACGCCTGGTTTACCGCAACCGTAGCATGCGAACTTCGCATCACTGGGTGTCTCCAGCTTCTTGACTGGAGGAGTGTACTTTACGTGCGCTCCTGTATCGTAGCGGGAACGGCACTCCTCGGAACGGTGCCCAAATCTGCGGCAGTTAGTGCAGCGTAGGCGGCCGTCTGTTCGGTTTTCCATCGCGCGTAGTGGGACGGTCTTCGTGCTCTCGTACAGGCTTTCTTCCGCTGCATGGGCTTTTTGTAGTAGTTCGGCGAAGGTATTGATCGCTTCGCGCGGCACTCTGTCTCGTATCCGGATATTCAGTTGTCCGAATATTAGGTCTATCTGGACCTTATCTGGATGGCTGGGCGATGGTAGCTCCGCGAGTAACATCCGCTGCTTAGCAATGAACACATCGGTTGACGTTAATGCGTCTTGCTTGCATAAAAATATCTCTGTGTACACTTTGTACGCTGGCTTCTTAGGGGCGAAAGCATGCCTGAGGAGGTTTGTTGCGCTCTCCCAGTCTCGTACTTCTCCTTTTATGCCGAGCCACCAAGCGGCGGCGTCTTTCGTAAGCAGCAGTGGTAATCCTTCCAGAGCGCTTGCGTCTTCGATGTTCTCGGCGCACTTGAAGATGGATGCGGCGGCAATAAAACTCTCGACCGCACTCCTGTCTCTGGTACCATCGAAGCGTGCCGTACAGGTGGTGAATGTACCCGTACGTGTTGGTTCCGACTGCATCCGCTTCATGGAGTTCATTAGTTCCGCGAACTGCTCCTGCGTGAAGCAGATGCCAGCACTTTCCTTGGCCTGCATTGTGAAACGAGGACTTCGACGTGGTAGCGACGAAATTTTGTAGATGCACTGATTTTAATTTTACTTTATGTGTCTGGCCACTAAGTTGGGCGCCAGTTTTTTATTTAAGAAAAGTAAGTTCACAGATCACATAATATGGTAAAAATAGTCACAATGTATCAATTCACTAATTAACTGAGCAAGGGATCGGAGGGAACCTTGCCGTTAGGCTGTGGGAACAACAAAAGCTGACTGTGGTTCTGCTTAGAGGGTCGTACCATAGGACGAAGCGCAACTAAGGCAGCAGTCGGGGGTCTGGTTGGTGCTTTGCTTATGGTAGTAGAATACTCCTTAGAGGGTCGTGCCAGAGGACGAAGCGCAACTAAGAGAGCGTACTAGCCAAGAGCGAGCTGCAGACGAACTGACTAATTTAGGGCGCGCAGCCTGTTATATAGCCCATTCCTTGTTGCGGGGTGTGGTTTATGTAGCGGCTCGAGGGTGGGAGATGCGCAGAAGGCGTCGGCGCATCCTGGTTTGCTTAGGGGTGGGTGAGCAGGATGGCGCTGTGCGGGGAAAAGAGATGGTGTAGTGGCAAGCGTAAAAACGGCGCGCTACAACATTTAATTCATACGTAACATTTTTTTCATTGCATACATGCTGTCAGAATCATATTCACTAGAATCAGTACTTGACATCACAAAAATCACTTCGTTCACTTCGAAACAAAGCGATACTGACTCGTTTTCAATGGAAGCCCAAAACTATTTCTCATTTTTCATTGACCTCGCTCCGCTCGCCCCGCTCATTTCTCGCACAGGCAGTGGATGGCAAACACCTATCTTCTAAGTGACTCTTTTTTGATGGAAGGTCAAAACTATTTCGCTCAGCTCCCACTCCGCTCCGCTCTACTCTTTTCCGCTCGCAATGGAAGGCGCCCTTTACCCAGGTTTTATTCTGCTTGTATTGGGAAAAGCTGACGGGGTGGCAAAATTTCATCACTCTCGTAATTAAACTGTAGATTTGTAAAAACCAAATTTATATACATTTTTCTTTAAACGTGCTCGTGTTTAGACGCTCATACCGCGAAACTTTGGGGACTGATAAACTTTGCAAAAAATGTTTAAAAATACATTTATAATAATGATTTCTTCCCACTCGGTCAGCTGTTTAAGATTTTAAATGTGAGGATGGCCATTTTGGGGCCTTAGAATTTCTTTGTATAAAAAACTTTATTATTATTTTTTCTTATAGGTAGATTATCACGAATAACTAACCAACTCTAAAAGTTTTGCGGTGTGAGCATGAAACACGGAAATAACACTGCGTGTACATTTGTGAACATAAGCGCGAGCCAAGCCACGAATTATGGGAAAGGAACGAAGCAACCGCAAACGGCGTTTCGCGCCGTTTGCATCGTTATTTTCCCCAAATTCATGGTTCGGCTTGCGTGAATATACGTATACATAGCCTCATTGGATTTCACCACCGACTACACTGAAGCGAAAACCAAAATAAATGCATTACGGGCACGTCTATGCAATGACGTTACATATTATTAGACGAGGGGTAGAAATCTCAAAGTGGGAAGACAAGAACAAGACAATTGTAACGATCTCTATATTTAGTACTTTAGTACTAAACTGCTACGCGTCGAGTAAGGTTGCGTCTTACCAGTAAGTAAATTGCATTTTAAAAAGTGTCAAAATGCCCTCCTGTGTGATGAGAAAATGTTTCAATTACACGGCAAATAATAGTAAAGGCGAATGAATAACATTTCATTTGTTAGTACACGCAAATTACTTAATATTATCGATTATTATAAATATTACAATTATTCATATTTCCCGCTCGCGGTTTTAAACGTTATTAGAGAAAATTCAAGTCCTACTAAAGTAAAGGGTCTGGACGCGCAATAGCCAAATTTCTGTTGCTAAGTAAACTTCACTGTTTTAAAGTAGACTAATCAGCCTAAACACTCTGTTTATTTGTTTGCTTGCGGTAAAACAACATAAATCAGTAGTTGTAACAAGTATTAATGACAATCGCCACCATTTGAAAACTGTCGTTGGCCTATTGTAATTATTGTATAACTCGACATATCAAACTCCGACAGGCAGCCGGACCTTTTATTCTAGTGGGCCTCAAGAAAAGGAGACAGCGAACATTCCATCAAAAGTGACAAGCAATACGCCGCCGTCCGCTCATATATCCATGTCATTCATACACACACATTATTTGATCGTCTATCTTTATCACACAGGAATAAACTTTTGAATTAAGAAATGATGCTGAAAATCGCTGAAAACAAAAGAGTGTTCCTTACTTTCCACATTATATTGTGAGTATATGAGACTATGGCGAGTCTATTTATTTATATAACGTCATTGCGTCCTCTCTCTCTCTCTCTCTGGTTTCAATCTGGGATTGGTTTGCAGCAATTTCCTTTAGTTTCCTCTTCCATTCTTCCCTGTCTTGTGCGGCTCTTTTGAGGTCTGCATATGATAAGCAGCGCACGTCCACCAGCAGGTCCTCCAGGTACTCTCGGCGTGGGCGTCCCCTAGAGTTTGTCCCCTCGGTCAAACCCTCCATTATGGAATGCAAGAGGCCTTCTTGTCGTATTACATGGCCGATCCATCTTGCACGCCTTTCGGACAAGGTCCTGAGCAGGTGCCTTCCTCCTTCGATTCTTTGGAGAACCTCCTCATTTGTAATGTGGTCTCTCCAGGAAATTCCTAATAGTTTTCTATAGGACCACATCTCAAAAGCCTCTAGTCTCCGTTTATCTCTTTTGGATAGGCACCATGTTTCGCAGCCGTACATCAAGATACTCCATACATAGGTCTTGATGAGGAGTATTCTCAGCTTTAGGTCTATATTATTTGATTCAATTATTTTCGACCTTTTATTGAAAGCAAGCCTAGCCTGGTGTATACGGCTGTCGACATCGCTCTTAGACCGACCGTCCCATGTTATTTTGCTCCCGAGATAGACAAACTCCTTGGCGTTTCCATTTCTCCTTACTTTTTATGAAATTTGTTAAAAAAATGAAATTGTTTCTCGAACAGATAATCAACCTTTACACTGCTTCCCCACAGATGACATACGTGACATGCCTCCTGTGTTGAATTGATGTAAAAAAAAATCCATTGGCCAGTCTGAGGATTGTTAGGGGGCATACATTAATTACGTGAGCAGTTTCTTTGTCCAATTTTGTCTCCTCCCTCCCCCCCCCCCCCTTGGTGAGATTAAGTGAGATTTGGTGAGATCCCTCTTCCCCTCACGTGAGATCAGTGGTGTATTTGGGGTGGGTAGCCCGCCCCGGGTCCCACCCTGCCCTATTACGCCCCCCCCGTTGAGGTAAATATAATCGCAACAATACTCTGAAAAAATATTCAAGATCATATTTACCTCAACGGAGCGGGCATAATGGGATAGGATGGGGCGGGATGGGATAGGGTAGAATTGGTTTTTTTTCTGTCACGTCATTAGACTTTTTCAGCAAACAAAATTTGAGATACTTCAAAAGAAGTGAAACAATTTAATATATGTTTTATTAACTCTACAATAATATGCGATTATATTCTTTTAAAGATGACATGAGATTTTTATTGATCCCACCCCCATTTTGAGCTCACGTAATTAATGTATGCCCCTTAGTCGAAAGGACTTATACAGGGTGTTAAGGGACGTACTAAGAAGTGATTAAAAACATAATATTTTTGATGTTTTTTTCCTACAAAAACATAAAAAAAATACTAGACAATGGACTGTTGGACACTCGGCTGAATGTCCATTGACCATTGTCTGTAAGAAATTTGTTTTTGTTTGAATTTAAAGAAAAAAAATGTCATCAAAAAATTCACCGGAGAACAAAATTTCATTTATGTTTTTTACTCCAAATAAAGTCAGGAATCACTGGTAAAAAAGTAGGTTAAATACACCTGTATATATCAATATGGGTACCGCTACCCTGGGGAATTTTGTGGTTACCTAACACTCTGCCACAGGTCACCCTAAGAGGTTATCTACGTTTGGTGACTTAGTAGGGGCACCCGGGTTCATGGGGTGAGGTTTGTTAGGGTCTTGGAGGTGGATGCGTTTGCCCACCAATAGAGAACTCCAGTTTAATATTTTAATTAAATAATGACCTTCTCACCTAAATAACTGCTTTTTTTTTAGAGGTAGTTTTAATAGTTAAAATAATTGTCAAAGTTTTAATTTTTCAAGATCCCCCGAAAACCACCGCAAGTGAAAACATCACTCCTGAAAAGTTATTTTTATTTTCAACAGGTGTTGTCATTTTGTATGATAATTATACGGAAGAAAGATGATACTATTCGATAAGTTAAAACATTATTTAGGTGGAATTATTTATTCATTATATTATATTACTAGCTGGTCCCGGCATGCGTCACTATGCCATTTAATAAAGAAATTGTTTCTCCCTGAGTGTCCTTTCCCATTCGTCCCGTTCCCCTTCCGCCTCCCTTTCTTCTCCTGCGTCCTCTTCCCCTCTCGCGTTCCCACTCCGTCACCTCCACATTCCCTCTCCCTACTCCACTCGCCCCCTTCCCCCGACCCGCGAACCCCCCTCCCGAGTTCCCCCCCCCCCCTCCCGCGTTTCCCTTCCACCTTCCCCTCCTTCCCTCTTCCCTTTCCCGCTCCCTCGTCCCGCCAACCCTCCTCCCGCGTTCCATGTATTCAATCCCAGTAAATTCAGTTTTCAAACAGCCCGCGTGCCACCTTTTACAATTTTTATTCAAATTTCCATTTTTCATGTAAGTATATTAAATTTGGTACCTAACATAGGTACCTACTTAAAACATCTAAAATTCTTGATTCGATTCAAACTATTAGGGGAGTACCTACTTTAAATATATTTATCAACTTTTCAAAAATAGAATCCTGATTGAACAATCATTCATTGTTTTGCAAAATGTCATTCTCTAACACGCGAACTGTCAAACGTGCGATGTTTTCTGTTATTAAATTTTCTGCGCAATTTTCTTAATTTTTCTCTCCGTAAAAACCATCCTTGAACTTCAAGGAATATTCTAAAAAAAGAATTAGCGAAATCGGTTCAGCTGCTCTCGAGATTTGCGCTTACCAACATATTTAGCGATTCATTTTTATATTATAGATTATATTTTTTAATATTATTACGGGAGAGTAGTGTAAAAATTGTTTGAAATTATTATTTTTTTAGCTTTTAAAATCAATATTATCAAAAACGAAGCATCACCCACAAAAATGTGGGCAAACGATATCAGCTGTTCGATTGCGGCAATTTTGATTTGGCCGTGGAGTAGCAGGTAGCATTATGATATAGTATATTTATACGATTTTTTCCTACAGTTTAAAGTTTTTCAACATTTTAATAGAGATAAACTAACAGAGATCCCTGTATTTTTGATACTGAATTATTTAGGCCTAAATAATGTTTCAATAAACACAACAACTAAATCTCTATAAATAGTATGTAAATAAACAAATAAATTAATACGATGGCTTGTGTCGTTCCTACATTCCCATACAATGACTTTACGGTGACGTCACGACACGAGGATCAGTGACGTCACCACTAAAAATTTCAATAATGCCAACTTGAGTGCATGTTTTTACAATCCGATTAAAAATGCACTTTTTAATAATTTTTAAAAACTCTGCGTTTAATATTATTAAATAAAACTTATATATTCAGAATCAGCGTTTATTGGTCTAAATGAACATATTTTTTTAAAGCCATAATATTTTTCACTGGAGTTCCTTTTTGCGGGGCAAACCGGATTGGGATAGACTGGTTGAGGGAGACCTTTTGTCCTCTCCAGCAGGACCATCTAAGAACATCACCTTGCACTGCATCATTACTGGACACACTGACCCCCAGATTGCTCTAACATTGCTTTATCAGCGAGTATAACATAGGCTGTATATAATGGTAAGCTCTAGCTATATTATAGCGGTAGGGAGGAAAGGAAGGGGGAAGGTGGGGTTCGCGGAGAGGGAAGAGACGAGGGAGATGGAAGGCGGGGAAGGTGGAAGGGAACGGGGACACAGGGAGAATCAATTTATTTCTTTGAATGGCATTGCAACGCCTGCCGGGTACAAGCTAGTATATAAATGTATGTATGTATGTATGTATGTATATATGTATTAGCAACAGCCATTTGGTTTCAAATCTGTACGCTACAGCATTATTAATGTTTTTTTTTCCAGATCAATAACTGACATAGAGCTGTTGATGAAAAGTGAAGAATCGACCAAACTTTCATACAGCACTCACCTATACCAATCAGCTGATTGCCCACCATACTGGGTCACCAAAGAACGGACAGCTGCTGCGCCTGGGTCCTCCTTCACCTTGGTGGCTATTGCGGAGGAGCCCCAGTTTGTGAGTTCCCCTCGGGTTGCTTTGAAGGCATCTTTAAGGTATAAGTACAAAGAAGCAAGGCTTTGTCTGCCATTGCCAACAATAGAAGCAAGCGCAGCCAGCCTGGTGAACAATGCAATGCATCCAGTATTGCGACAGGATGAACAATTTGGTGAGATATAATAATTTTTTTTCAAAACTAAATTATTATTTTATTACATCTATGCTGTCCAGGCCTGTCTGGAGGCTTCTCCTTTTTATAAAACAAACTCGCTTTCACCGTCAGACGCCGTGATCACAAAAACAATGTAAACAATGCGCAGGCAGCTCCTCTATTGGTGCATTTTATAACTATTATTCGTGATGTACCTAAGAGAGCAGCAAGGCAGATTGTCGGACGTTCGTCTTTCTTCTATACTCCCGGTTGTAAATCTGCCTTTTCATGATGTGCCTGGCTTATATCCGGCGTGAAATGGTGGCAGATCATGATGTGGCTAGGCGCATCATGAGTGGGCAAGCGAGTTAGTGCGGGGACGTGAACATCTAATGCAAATTGACAACATTTCAGCAGTGGTCATCGTCACGACTTTTTCAAGATACCACACAGCAGAACATATGTTCTACCATAGCACAGCATGACAAGAGGAATGGTGCTATTAAATGAAATTTCTAATACAGTCAATATTTTAAATTACTCTTTAAATAACTTTAAAACTTTTGTTGTAGTATACCTGTCTTCCAATATTAAAATAAGAAATTTTGTACTCTGGAAATGGACGATGATTAATTAATCTCTTAAATGCCAGCGTATCCAAATGGATACATTATGTAGCATAGGCTTTATTTAAAACCTATAAAGTGAGATAAACATTACCATTTTGCAGCCAAATCGACGTTCCTTACCAATATTCGTATGTAATTTTCAGTTTAAATCTGCCGCCAATGTCACCTGGCAGTTCCAATTGTATCCGTCAGGCGGCGTTACTAACAGGGAATGCCCCAATAATATTCATTAGCATTTATTTTGCAAATGTCAAACACGTTCGTTTTTGTTTTGAAACTTCAAAATACCATAAAAATAGTTATTCTACAGTATTTTGTGCAAAATTTTTAATTTCGAGGATATTTTTAACAGTGATACTGTTCGAATCCCGAAATTACATTCCAGTTTCGTGTGTTTTGTGATTTTTGTGATTATGTCGAATTCGGGAAGCTCGGATTGCGGGGGAGCCGAAATTTCGAGAGATAAACGGAGATTATGAAGGTTATTCATACGGACGCGCGGGGCAAACGTTCGAGGGTCTGCGGTGATGCCAAAAGGCAGAAGGTCTGTGAACCGATACCCGGCGACCCGCGAATTGACATGCACACGCAAATGTCCTAGATGTAGGCGATGTTGCATCTGTTTTTGGAAAAGCGGTCGGATGTCCCTATCCGTGACGCCTCGGAAGACGATGATAAGGATAGCATCTACCTGGACACCCCCGCGTCGCTCAGGGAAGAATTGGCGAGGAAAGCTGACAGAGATGAATGTCTCACCTGTCCCCTGCCATCTCGTGCCTTGGATCTCGGGACTGGACGAAAGAGCTAAAGCAGCCGAAGATACCGTCGGCCGACCCAGGGAGGGTGAAAAGAGTAGAACTCCTTCAGCATCTGGGGTCAGCTAATTGGAACAATGTCCGCTACCTCGAGATCCAGAACCGCAACCCCTCTCAAATGTTGGCATTGAAACCGGAGTTGAAGCGCGTAGCCCAGGAAGAATCGGCCAGTACGTCAACGGACTTCTGTGTATCCCTGACCAATACGCTTTCACTGCATGCCGATCTCCTGACGGCCTCACTGCAGGAGCTGGTCAACTGGAGCGCGGAACCGGGCATGAAGCTGAGCACTTCCACTCTTTATGAGAAAGTACAGTCTCTCTTCGCCATGATTCCCAGAAGGCGTCCAAAGACATTGTGCAGATGGTGGGTGGAGTCTTTCATATGGCCAAAATATTCCACCATACGAAGGATTCCACCCACATCAGAATATCTCTTCAACCCAAACATCCTGTTGGCGCAGCTGGATAGGTTGGGAGGAGTGAAGAAGTGCTTCGCTCCTCAGCCTAGCACATCGCGATCTGCTCCACCCGTTAAACCCGTTGCAGCACAGAACTTGCAGCCCTTTTCGTCCCAGAATGCAGCAGAGGAGGACCATCGCGAGAAGGGAGCAGCCAGAGAGCCGAGAACAGGAACCAGCCCAGAACTGCTAAAGATTTCACTCGCCGAAACAGGTTTAGGCTCATTGAAAGGGCGGGGAAGTCGAATGGTAAGAGGTTTTAACCCAGCCCCCTTTTCAGGGGGGTCAGTTGCAATCATTCGTAGGTAAGTGGAGGAACCTTGGCACTCCTACTATCATTCTTAAGATATTGGAGGGCTATTGAATTCCATTTTCTTCAAAACCTCCGCTGATAATAATATTAATTTATTTAACTCCCCGTTCGCTTCTAAGACTTCTGTGGCAATGACGGAACAAATTGAAAAACTCAAGGCCCTTGAAGTTTTAGAGTCGGCACCTGCCACTCCCTCATTTATTTCTAACATGTTTCTCGTCCCCAAATCAGATGGTTCAAAGACAACTTTCTGAATATTAGTAAATTTTGTCTGGTAAATGTTTACTGAGTTCCTATTTTCCTACAACCAAACGCCTGGATTTCCATGTGCCTGTGAGTGAGCAGTATAGATGTTTCCTTATCTACAGGAATGAATTCTTGATGACATCCCTCTCCTTTGGCCTGGCCGCCTCACCTGGCACCAAGGCATTCGCAACTATCACTAACTGGGTAGCGCAGGAACTGCGGAAGAGAGGGATGAGAATTTGAATATATTTGCATGATTTTTTATTAGTAAACCAATGCCTGCTTACTTTAAAACAGTAGTCTGGCGAAATGGTGAAGTTTTTCCAAGACTTGGGATGGCTTGTACAATTTGATAAGTCAATACTAGAACCAT
Source organism: Limnephilus marmoratus (assembly GCA_917880885.1). Taxonomy (NCBI): domain Eukaryota; kingdom Metazoa; phylum Arthropoda; class Insecta; order Trichoptera; family Limnephilidae; genus Limnephilus; species Limnephilus marmoratus. Next base: position 26,726,271 of record OU862924.1, on the reverse strand, counting down.
CACAAGTCCAATTTCTTGGTATCAGTTGGAATACTGTAACTAATGAAAAGTCTCCCTCAGAACAAGATTTTAGTCCTATCTTATCTGTTAAAGGGTTTGAATCAGACAGGAAGGTGGTCACGAAATAAGGGGCGCAGCCTCTTGGGTTCTTTCAACTTTGCTAGTTTTGCAGTTCCAAGAGGCAGACTCAACAGCCGGTATATACGGAAAGGGTGCTTAGGACTCTGACACTATCACCCTTGGGAGTTATCACCACGATTCCTGCAGCTACCGCTTGGGAATTGAGATGGTGGGTTCGATCGCTCACCCTGACGTCACCTGTACATCTGCCGCTGTTTGAGCATTACCTGACAACTGTGCCCAGCTAGACGAGAGACTTCTCTGTGGTGTGTGGACTTAAGATCAGCTGAATCTTCACTCCAATATGAAGGAGATGCTCGCCGTGTTGGCTGCCTTGTCTCCTCACGCGCTCGAGCTATCCGGCTCGGGTCTTCTGATCCAGTCGGATAACAAATCTGTAGTATCTTACCTCCACAAGGAACGTGGTACCAGGTCAACTCAACTCCTGAGCTGTACTCGACTTGAAGATCAGCTGAATCTTCACTCTAATCTGAAGGAGATGCTCGCCGTGTTGGCTGCCTTGTCTCCTCACGCGCTCGAGCTATCCGGCTCGGGTGTTCCAGTCGGATAACAAATCTGTCGGATCTTACCTCCGCAAGGAATGTGGTACCAGGTCAACTCAACTCCTGAGTTGTACTCGACTAGTGCTAGATGTTTTGGACGAACACTATATCTCCATGACAGCACAATACTTACCAGGTCGCTTCAATGAAGTAGCGGACTGTCTATCTCGTCATCGTGGTGTACCCGAATGGCACTTGCTACCCTCTTTTACAGAGGTAGTATTCAGAAAATGGGGACGATCCGAGATAGACCTATTTGGCTCTAAGACAGCACAGAGGTTCAGAGGTAAGTTTCTCTTGATTTTCAGGTTGACAAAGCAGATACCACAATGCTTGGACCAGGGATTGGGACTATCAGCTGGCTTGGATCTTCCCTCCCCCATGCCTCTTGCTAAGGGTTCTTTTCCACCTGAACAGAGCAAGGGAATTATACCTGATAGTGGCTCCTCGTTGGGAGAGGGCATTTTGGAGAGCGGATCTGAAGTGTCGGGCCTTAGGTCCACCTCTCACGATTCACAATCTAGAAGAAGCACTGGTAGACACCAGGACCAACAACCCTCCTCCTCAAGTAGAATCCTTCATTCTGGAGATTTGGCTTTGTGGGGATGGGACAAAAGGACTAGGAAGATGGTCAACTCAGCAGAAGGAACTTCTTAGATCTGGGAGGAGAAGTTCTATCCTTCGCACTATACTCTGGCATGGCAGAGGTGGCAGCACTGGGTGTCAGAGAATCAGCTCGATGCCATATGTCCCAACCTGACCAGGTTCCTAGCCGACCTACACATTAAAGAAAAACTATCGCTATAGCTGAGGGCTATTTTAGTTCTTAAGTCAGTGGTGTGTAACTTAGGCTCTACAGAGGATAATAGAAAGCTGAACTCCAATCCGGTAGTGAAAAAGATATTTAAAGGGAATATCTTTAGCTGCAGTGAAGCCTTCGAGCCCCCCCCCCCCCCCCCCCCATTTGGGACCCGAAGATTGTATCATCTTGGCTGGAGAAGAGTTTGCCTCAACACATAACACTCTTTGAAGCATCAAGGAGGGCAGCCACAATCCTGCTTTTGGCATCAGGGCGCCGAGTCCACGATCTCACCTTACTCCACTGCACAGCTGAAAGACTGTCAGTGGACAGAGAAGGCATCTCCATTTGGCTAGTGGCTGGTGCCAAGACAGATTCGGTAGACTGGCAGCAATCAGGATGGAAGCTGACTCGCTCTGAGACAAGGAACATAGACCCCGTCTTTTAAACAGATACGGTCCTAGAACTGTCAAGGGGACGGAAAGCGCAGGCGATATTACCTAATCTATTTATTACAACTTGTAGGACGGTGAAGGCGGCCTCCAGGGCAGTAATTGCAGGTTGGATTAGGACAATCCTCAGGGATGCCGGAGTAGAGGATCCACCTGACAGAATCCGTTCAGCGGTGACTTCCCTGAACTGGTTGCAGAAGTATTTACTGATATAAGATGATGTACTGTCGTGTGGCAACTGGAGAACTCCTAATACCTTTGCCAAGTTCTATAGAAGGGAAATTGCAGAATCCCATCTATTGCTGACCTTTTTAAACCACTGTAACTGGTTAGCCGATTCCTAGAAATCTTGCCCCAATTTCTAGCATATAAATATTATAATTGATTCACATTAGCATCATGTCACCAGGCGATAACAAACAATATCTCACTTTATAGGTTTTAAATAAAGCCTATGCTACATAATGAAAAAGTTTTACCTTACAATAAAACTTATATTATGTACTTAGCTTTATTTAAAACCTAGGCAAGGGCTGCCTGATGAGATCTAATGAATATTATTGGGGCATTCCCTGTTAGTAACGCCGCCTGACGGATACAATTGGAACTGCCAGGTGACATTGGCGGCAGATTTAAACTGAAAATTACATACGAATATTGGTAAGGAACGTCGATTTGGCTGCAAAATGGTAATGTTTATCTCACTTTATAGGTTTTAAATAAAGCTAAGTACATAATATAAGTTTTATTGTAAGGTAAAACTTTTTCATTTAAAAATTCATTTATCTGAATATAACTAGCTTTTCCGGGGAAACTATGTATGGTGAATTATAATACTATTTTGATAAATATTATATAAACATATTATCTAAGATGGTAAAATTTACAAAATCTTAATTTTGCAAAAAACAAGTCAGTTATTGAAAGAGTCACGGTGAAAATTTTGCAGCGGCATATTTTTAGATGAAAAACATCAGTTTTTTTTAACCGTTAGCGGAAATGTGGTAACCTGGTGGGGGTGAACAGACAACTCAGAATGAAATCGACTCAGAACCTCCCTTGAAAAGTCATTAACCCGTCTGCTTGTTTAGGAATAAATACATCCCAAAACATGTAATCGCATTATACTGTCATAAGACCAAAAACATTTTAAAAGCTATACAGGGTGTTAAGGGACGTACTTGACTTACTTTAACCAGTGATTCCTGACATTATTTGGAGTAAAAAATGTAAATGAAATTTTGGTCTCTGGTGACTTTTTTTGATGACTTTTTTTTTTTCAAAAAATTTTTCTTCAAAATCAAACAAAAAAAATTTTCTTCCGCATGTCGTCACTGGTCACTCAGCCAGGTGTCCGACGAACCCCTTACCCCGCCTCCAACTGTTCAACAACTACCATTTTTTTATGTTTTTGTAGAAAAAATAAAAAACAAAACATCAAAAATGTCACCGGAGACCAAAATTTCATTTGCATTTTTTACTCCAAATAATGTCAGGAATCACTGGTTAAAGTAAGTCAAGTACGTCCCTTAACACCCTGTATATCTCTCTTCCTATAATGCAAACATATGTATTTTTCTTTTAACCAGAAAGAGAACGAAATAATGCTTCTTATTGTCTTTGAAATATGAAAGCTACCTTGCATAGATATTTTACAATCTCGATCCAAAGTGACGGTTTCAGAATTTACGCATGGGACTGAGGCTTCCGGATTGTGAGGTGCGAATATATTGAACTAAACAGACGGGTTAAAAGTGATGTAAAAAATTGGTTAAATAAGTAAAAAAAATTTCATTGCTTTTAATAACTTTTCGAAGGAGTTGACTTGATTCTGAGTTTGCATGGAACCCGTGGTGGGCACACATACAAAATAATTGTTTCCTAGAGTAGCAGTGAGCTTTTTAAAATAAACATATATATTGAAGGAACTAATACTGCCAAATTTTTTTCTTAAAACTTTAAAAATTTGAATATTTACCAACATTTTTGTTCATTCAGTTCAAAATTTTGAATTAAAAAAAGTCAAAAGTTGCGCTAAGGGTTAAATCAGTAGGAAAAGAGATCAAGGAAATTATCTGGAAAAAATTTGTGGAAATGGAAAAAAATTGGTGAAAGATTACCATTCAGAATGGAAAAATTGTTTGAAAGGCAATAGGTGTGATCAGATCTGAATAATTATGTTCTTCCCAACATTCCTCTTCTTTATCTCCTTCCCCTCCCCACTTTATTCAGCCCCACAACACGACACTGCCCTCAGACAGTTGGGACTCTTGTGCGGTATTCACATTAAGGTGTGTGATGTAATATCATGAAATTTAAATTATTTCAGGTCCAATAGATGCCCTATCCATACTTTCCACTGGCATCAAAACTGAATTGGATATTTACTTGGCATCCGATGATCTTCAGGAATTCTTCACTGAGAAACTTAAATTCAACCTTAGCGTTTTGGACGACAATGCAGTCCTCAGGCATTGCAGCTCACCACTGCATGCGTTACACGGAATGACCTTGTATGTTTCCAAAGATGAAGAGAATTCAAAGATTGATAAAGTTATTGTGCTCTCGAGGTAAGTCCTATAAAAATAAAATTAATTACTTTAATTCTTTTATCCAATGCTTTTAGGTATCGCACCCATCATACAGACTCATGTCATCATCATCATCATCACTATTGGCTCTACAACCCTTGGTGGGTCTTGGCGTCCTCAAGAGTCTTCCTCCACTCATCTCGGTTTTGTGCCAGCTCTATTACAGACTCATGTAACCCCATTTAAATCTCGTTGGACCTCAAATTTATTTATTATTGACATGGACTCCCAGCACGTCGAAATAGATCCCTGGGATCCATACAGACTACTTTGGTAATCTGCGTTTGCTTAAAATGAGTGACTTTGTTGGGTAATACTACTTTAAATGGTATTCTTTCCAGAACTGAGAATCAAGTCTTGCTGCTGATAAACCTCATCTATGACTTGTTTCCCTCGAGATGTATGATAGTACCTTCCGGATATGCTGTCAAGGAGAAAGCAAACAAGAAAATGACCTTCAATCCAACGGCTGCAGAGAAAATGGAGACAAGTCAGGATTTTTTAACTTCAGGCGGTAATGGAAACAGCCATTTGTTGGATTATGCTTCCGTTATTAATCAACAGATGTCAGCCGTGTCCCAACATTTGGAGAAATGTTTGGAAGCAATGTCTGAGGCTAATGCCAAAAAGCTGTCTTCTAAAGAGGACACTTCTATGAACATAGATGTCATGGCATTAGGGGAGGACAGATACAACGATTTGTGGAACCTTTTGATTGAGAATATGATTGTGCGCAATGATTTGTTGAATAAGATGTCAACTGATTAATAAATAACATACAATACAGAAGAAACTTAGTTTATCTTCTTAACTATTTATAGGTACCTATTTTTTCTGCCCCTCTAAAATCTCTCAAATGCAACATTCCGAATAAACAATTTTAATAAAAAAAAATGAAACAATTCAACTTTGTATAAACCACTTATATAATGCTTAAATCCGACCGGTTTCAGAACAAACATTCCTTCTTCAGGGAAGCTTATACTAATTTGACAGTTTCGAACAATGTTTTATTATGGTAGGGGTGGAGCCGTTGCTAGTTAACAATGTAGATTGGGTGGGTAGGTATTAATGTAGAGTGGGTGGGTAGGGGAACAAATCCATGATTGGGCTATAAGACATTATTTTTTGTTTGTTGATAATAGATTAATTATTTTTAAGGGATTTTTTAAATAAAATAAAAAATAAATAATATTTTACACTGTAAATTTCTAGGTAAGGAAAACTCTGATTAAAAAAAATAATTAAATACGTAGAGATAGGTGCTTTATTTTACAAAAGTTAAAAAATTAAATTTATTTGACTAGACAAGTTATTTCAGTCTTTGGGACATTGGAACAAAAAATAAATTACATTGCAATTCTAAAGAGAAATAAACATTAAAATAAATAATAATTATCATCAAATAAATTAGTCCACTTCTTTAGACCTAGCTATATCCTAGTAAATAATATAATATTCCTAGTCATTTTTCTATAAATCAGGGGTGGGGAACACCATTTGTGGGCCGCACATGGGTTTTCAGGTGAAATGGACAGATGGGAGGGGGTTACGCTCTGAACATAAAACTGGTTTTAACTTAAAAGTAAATCTGTGTGCAAATCCCCAAAGTGAATGGCCTCGCGGGCCGCAGTTTCCCGACCCCTGCTTTTAATGTAACTTTTTCTTGCTACCTACCTTCCATCTGTGGTGATCTTACATTCAGTTGGTGGTAAACTTACCACAAAAATGCTTCACTGAATGTTAAATGTTGGAATTGCGCAAACAATGTTCCCATAATTCATTACAAAAGTGTAAAGTAAAGAAGAGTAGTAGTCTGTACCTGACATCATTGACGACTGTCATAAAATGCTTACATAAAATTCTTTCTTCTCACATGTATGTATGTCTTGTATGAAAACGAAAAAGACAGAAGATACTAGAAAGATGACATCACGTAAGACCTCTCTCTGGAACTATGTACTACAGTTCCCTCACCTACCAACAAGAGCCAAACTTTTTGAGGTATCGATTAAAAATAATCAGGTAGGTACAAAATAATAGTTTGAGCTTAGGTTCAGTTGGTGTTCATAACAAGGCAAACTCCTTGTAAGATCCAGTGACTGTCGTGCTCCTTGGTCCACAGGTTAGATTCAAACACCAGTCCCACTCCCATTGCATTTCTTCTCAGAGAAGTTGTGTAAACTGGGGTCTTTAGAGTATTCTGAAATACACAAAATTATTAAAATAATACTATAAATTTTTCCTAGAACACATACAGCGGACCCTCGACTTACGCCGATACAACAACTTTAGAATTTATGCAAATCTCAAAAATCCAATATATTTGCCTCTCATAGCATCCGCCCTATTCTCCTACAAACTTATTCATGAACCCCATAGATAACTTGACTTTTAGATAACTGGAGGTTCATATCATTGACAATTTAAATTACTTATTGTGGCTCTGAGTACAAGTTATTAAGATTTGAGATACATTCAGATCACATAGAGACCTGCAAGTTGAGTTTGTGTGACTCCTTGGGCTCGATGTAGATGATGGGCAGCTCCGTGACGAGGACTTTGGGGTGTGACCTCTTGAGGCAGCCCTCCTGCAGATCCCAGCGGGCGCCCTCCAGGAACAGGCCGCACACATAGCAGCCCTGAAATACAATAATTAAGGGTATAATTAGTGTGTTACAGCAGGCTGAAGTAATTGCTACAAAAAATGGTAATGGTAATGGTACGCACGGTGACAGGTCTTTCTTCCACCTCATCGGGGTCCACGAACTTGGTGACTCGGGTGAACTGCGTGGAGCGATCTAGCGGCCACGTGTAAAGGCGGCATGCCATCTGCACGTGCGCTGTGAGGTAAGCCTCGGGGATGTGGAGACCTGACAGCCACATAACCAGTGGTTCTTCTTTAGTGGCCTAGGAAATAATACATCGAATAGTATTAATAAGCTTGCGTCTGCGTGGTTGAATTTCAGAACCCGGCTTCGAGTGCATGTCTGATGCCAAGCCATATGTGCCACGCCAAAAATAACACCTGTGTACACGGAATTTCAAACAAAGTCATCGTTGTAATTCGGTTTCGAATTCAAGAATTCGTCACAAGGTGTCGCCACTTCCATCAGCAGGTTAGATGGGGACGTGTTCCCTCTAGGTATAACTGCTACAAATTTGTGAATATGTAGTATCTCTCCGGATAAGGAAAGATTGACGGTAATACATAGTTGTATCAAGCGGCTATATATTCCATATGACATTGTCATTGCCTGCCTCGGTTACTTTGTCCCGGTGACTAGCTACCAGAGGCGGCCCGTGACAAAATTTGCGAGGAGTGCATTCACAAAAAAAGATAACATTAACATGGGAAAATAAAGTGATTTAAAGGGACTGATATACCTAGTGCAAACGTTCACTTGTAGAGAAAATCCATTCGTCGCTCTTTCATTTGTGAAAATACTGACACGATTGTTAAAGTCTTTAGATATCAAATCTTTTTCGATGCTCATCATTGACAAAGCTTTAAGCCGATCTTAGGACATGGTGTTCCTCAGGAATGTTTTTACAAATTTTAACGTAGAAAAACACCGTTCGCACTCAACAGTTGTCATTGGAATAGTACAAATTATTTTTAAAAGTTTAACCATTTCACTAAAACACTCCACTAAGTTACATTTGATAAAATCGACGTTAATCGCAATGTTTTCAGTAGCACTCATTTTTAAATAAGTTTTTTTACAGAATAAAACTTGCGAAAACCGTTAAAATGTTGTCCATGCCCATAAATATACCAAACCACCAACTCCATACCGAAACAATACTGAGGTTGATGCGCTGCGCCGGCGACCGATGGCGTTAAAACATAACATTGTTAATTAGTTTTAATTTCGTTGAACATAACTATTTCATTCCAAAGGTTCGGGACCACATTACGCAAGTTTAATGTTTTGTCAATAGTTCTCCGCTAATGCATGCAGGCACCATATGTCTTCTCTGCTTTCACACGTCAATCATCGTTATGGGACTATACCTGTCTTGCTCATTTCACGGGCACAGGCACTCGATCATCTGGAGATGATCTCAACAGAAATATAACTTCATGTGACGTCATACCTGGGCATAACAAAATGTGCACGAATTCTTTTCTCTCATGGGATGGAGTTTAGTCAATTGGTAAAGATTTTGTAACGAATTAGCAGGAATTCTTCGTGAGAGGGTGTACTAATTTACGCTTCTGACGTATATTGACGATCGGCAATGCAGTGCACAAATGCACTTAATATAATAATAATGGAAGGGACCGCCTCTGCTAGCTACACTGGATGACAGTGGATCTGAGGAACGGGCTATTTTTCAAACCGGTTCCTATTGGATTTAAAAAAGGTCGAACGGTAAAGTTCCATATTAATGTCTTAAATTCTGCGAACCGTGTAAAATCTGTTTGGTTTGTGAAATATCAATGGATCTGACAATTTCTCATAGCCTCTTCTAAAGTGAAATAACATTGCTTTATTCGGTTTGGCTCGATATTGTAAATTTTCAGAGAACAATCTTTAGAAGAAGCTTTGAAGCCATATAAGTAAATGGAGTCTGGTGGACACAGTACACAAAAAACTAAACCAAAGTACCTATTTGAAGAGGTGACAATAACATTTTATTTTTTTTTAATAAAAGATAGACAAACATTCCCGGGTTACGAATAACCCAACAATGTTTGAAAATCTCCTACTACCACCACAGAAAGCCGAAAATGTTGCTTGTGTTGTGATGGAGGACTTAGCCAGCCGAGGAATCGAACACGGGACGCCCTGGTGGGATCCAAACGCGATGCCCACTCAACCACTGACCGGAAATATACTGATAATAAATAAAAACTGAATCAGTTCTGCTGAGCCTGATATCGAAGATATCCCACCACCAAAGAGACTTCTTTATAAAACGCCTGCAAAAGAAATTGTTGAATAAGAAACTGGAAGGTTGTAGTGCAGATGATATTGACTCTGAGTACGGGTCTACTTATATCAAATAACTACTAAAGAAATGGAAATGAATGCATATCCATAAATCCATGTAGTGTTAGGAAAATAATTATTTTCCTAACTATAAAGTATTAATTTATATCAATTATTAATCCCTTTTAGGCTTATTAGGTTAGGTTAGCTGGCCAGTGAATAATATATTCCTTGTCTTGGTTTAGTTCTGTTTATTGGTAATAGAGCGCCAAGTTTCGTTTTCCTGACACTTCTTAATTGATTAAGTATACAATCTTTCCATTGGGGGCGGCGAAGTTCAACCGATTCGTCAAAGTTTGGATTTTCTCTAAACTGTGAAATGTATTTATAACGGAATTAATAGTGCAACAGATCGATGATGATCGTTCTTATTTTGATTAATAATTTCGGGAGATTCTGAGTAATTCCCTATTCAAACAATGGCGACCGTTATGCTCGACCTTGTTCAAACGTAATTGTAGATTAATTATGACATCTGCATAAATCCGCAATGGAAAAAGTGTAATACACCATCTTATAGCCTCAGTGCATCTTTATATGCTGTTAAATCTCGACTTTCGAATAAACCGGTTAAATATCAATCACATGGAGAAAATGGTCGACGTTTTAATTTCGAGCATCAGTTATACAGAGACGGATGGGACTCTTGGATTACTATGTATACTTTGTAGGTCCGCAAACCTCCGGTTCGATGCAGGAACCCGGAACTAGCCATAGCTAGTTCTGCCGAGCTATTCTCTATTTTTTGTAGGAGATCGATATTGCGCGAGATCTCCTGTCAGATTTGTGTGATTTTCAATGGCTGTTATTTGCTTTTTCTACGGGAGATCTCGCGCGATATCGATCTCGTTCCCACAAAAAATAGAGAATAGCTCGGCAGGATAGTTTTCCAATGTCTTTTTTTTACAATATATTTCATTCTCAAAATTCTCTCTTATCTAGATTTCTAACTATCATTCCAATGTGAAAAACAGTGCCCACACCCAACGGCACCAGGTTTTATATACCAAGTCTAGCCTTTAGTGTAAAATTATCAACAATTCAACTACCAAGACCTACTCTTTCACAAATACACTTACAAATGACACCACGTTATTTTCTCACAATGTTAACAGTAGTAAGAAGAAAATACTTGTGTATAATTTTCAACTCTACCAATCACTCCATGCCATAATTATTCAACATTGAAAGCAGAAAAGGCAACTTAGTTCATTCAGTTCAGTTAGTTCAGACCAAAATACGAGTTTATCAAAAGAATAAAACAAACAAAACATCACTAGGAAAGTCAGTTGGATAGTAGGTAAAATTACATAGTAGGTAAAATTACATTTCTACTCACCCACAAACCATACTGTGTAGCTCTCCTCATGAAGTGTTCCATCCACCCGCCAAGATTCTTGCAAGAGGCTGGAGCTAGCTTCTTCCACTCCATGGGCAGCTGGCCGTTGAAGAGTGAGTAGGCAATGTTGTCCAGAACTGCGTCCATGCCGATCTCACCGGCCAGAGCCTTGCGCAGCAGAGAGAGAGTTTTTGACATCTTGTTGATTAGATTGTTGTACCTGGTTTTTAAAGATCCTTTGAAATATTATTATAATAAATAATAACATGTAACCCAGAAGAGATCCTTGAGGGATACTTTACTCATCTCATAGCACTTGAGTTATTTTACCTTTCTAATTCTTGTAGAAGTACAATGAATGATGGGGTGATGGACATCTCAAACTGTTTTCTCACTCTCCAAATTTCAAATTCGTTTGGCATTTTGCTCAATATATCACTGGCAACATTGTCTATGAATTCTTCCCTGCTAATCCCACCTCCCACGGCCCCTAAAATAAAGATTTAAAAATGCAAGTTCATGGTAGAATAACATGATAATAAAAGGTTTTATTGATTGTTCACCCCTTTTGGCTGAGATTAATTTTAGAGTCCCCTCCGTTAGAACCAGAGAAAAATCAATTTTTCATCTTCAAAAATGTTCTACTAATCTCAGACAAAATGCTTTTATATTCAGAACATGTAATGTATTTGATAAGAATTTTAATGATATAGACATATTCTCATGTAATTTAAGTACCTTAAAAAAGTATGTCATAGTCAACATTAAATAATTTTTTGACCGTATTGCAAGTTACCATGTTATTGCTTTGAATCCTTTCCAGTTGCATACTTGTCATTCGACTTACTATTGTATTTACTCTTGAGTTGTATGTATGTACAATGTACCTACATATTATTATTATTGGTGTTGTGAAGTGAGAACAAATTTCTGAGTCCTACTTCATATTTGAAATTTTGTAAGCAGATTATTACAGTTTATATTGTGTTTTTATATTTTTTTTTTAATAATTTTCAGGGTTATATTTTTGTTAAGTTCTTATGGGTACAGGACCCTCACTTTTTGTTTTACTTTTTAATTATAATTTTAATTATGTGAAAATCTATCATTGGGTATTATGTATATTATTATTGTTATTACTACAAGTGTAAAATATCTGTTGATTTTTTCAAAATAAATAAAATAAAATAAAAATAAAATAAAATAAAATAGAAGGTCCTGAAGGGTTCCTTGTGGGATATCTGATTATTTTCATTGTATTTTCTGCAAACTTATTAATATTGAAGCATTGTATATTATGTATTGCTAAAAACCTGTCTGGGGTTGAAGTTCAATAAGATGACCCCAAATATCTTTGACAGCTTGAGTGTAGTATCCAATTTCTGCATTGGGGTGAAGGCCAAATACTTCTGGAGAATTGGCTAGTGGAAGGTGGTCAATTTCCTCTGAAAAGTGTTGTACAACGGAATAGTCAATAACGGTTGGTGGAATTGAAAAATATTTTTTTCTAGATCACTAGCAGAGTTTTAAGTGAAGGTTAAAATTACCTATGTACTCATCTCTAGTACAATCTGGAGGAATAAAGTATTTGACAGATTCATCACGGTAGAAGAAGAAAGGTTGGAAGGCATCAAAGAGGAAATCTCCAAAGTACTCTTCCATATATGTCTTAACAATGCGACGGTCATAGTCATCAATCACACGACCACCATACATCACCTGGAAGATAACCAAGATGATGAGACACAGACAAAAGGTTATACCGACTTTAACTTTAGGTACTTTTAATCAAGCGGTTTTTACCTCTCCAAACAGGTACTTCAGTGTGGCCCAAGGGATTGGACCAGCCGAAGATAAGCATTTGTTTAGATAACACTCTAGAATCTGTAGACAGACAGTGAAGTCAGATTCACTGAAGTCATAGCAAATGTTCCAGCCCATCTTGTCATATTTACGCCTCTCCTAAAGTGAAATACCAAATGGTTACATATTATATACAATATTATAAAAAAACATTGATGCATGGAAGAGAGAGAGAGCGATACAGGAGTGCGTAGTAACTCGTTCCTTTAAGTCACGCAGCTTCACTATTATATCTTGTGACAGAAACTTAAATGATTATCTTTTTAGAGAGGTGAAATAAAAATAACATTTACCTGGACCACAGCATGGAAGAAGCCCAAGACGTAGACCAGACTCTTGAACATAGGGTGCAAGCAGTTCTCTAAGAGGTTGGGGGGTATCTTGAAATAGGTGTTGCGTAAGTTCAGCTTCAAGCCATTGGGTGGTTCAGTCACCACTGGAAGAATTAAGAAAGGGCAATTTGTATGTAATTAGAAAGTGACACATGTGTTACTGAATTTAGTTTGGGAAACATACCCTTGAGAGACCTCTGCAGAATGCCTATAGGGAAGGCAGGCGTGGGGTCCGTGGTCAGCCACAGGCGGAACTCCGGGTGAGGCTTCATGGCCGCCATCTTCTCCAGCTCCTTCTCCAGTTCCATCAGGAAGCTCACCAAAAGGTGGCAGTTCTGCAGCATAAGCCACTGCCCACGCGATATGGCCGTTTCCAGAAGGTTTACCGCAAGCTGAATATTATACAATAAGTATAAACCAATTACCGAAATGGTGTCAGAAATATGTAAATCTCATAGAGTAGCATATTTTGAAATACAGACTCAACAAACGCTATTAGGGTTTCCAAAAACATTTTCTAAATTGGAAAGCCTTTCGAAAGGGATTAAATTCTATCTCTAAAGAAAACTTATCAGATCAGTGCCAAGCTAAGACACGACATAAAGACTAGACAGAGTGGAATGCGAGCACTGCACAAGGGCTGAAAGACAGTATGAAACCAACAGAAGTGGAGGCATTTATTAGGGGCTCTACAAGGTTGCAGTGTTCATAGTAATGGATGGTAATTTGAAGTATGCCTAAAATTATAGATAGATTGGGGTATCTGCGATAGGAGAGATGTGGTTGCCCACCCAATATATTTCTCAATGATGTAGTGATTATGCAAGTAAGAGTGTTGCCAAAATCACCCGTTTATGGATCACACAATATATGAAATATTTGGTACCTTTTCCTGTCCTTGTCCCAGGGACAGGTACTTGAACTTGCCACCCCCGAAGCCGTGGTGGTCAGCCAGCTTCATGAGGTCGCTGGTGGGGTCGGAGCCGGCTGACAGGATGAATACCACCGGAGTGCCGGGGGTGGTCTGCTCGAAGATGCCCTCCAAGCTATGGAACCAACACCAATACACATGAGTTAGGGGGCCTTTTGGAACAGAACTGGAAGACTTAAGCTGGGTATTACCACATAACATTAAAATTACAGCTAGGTCAGGTAAACAGGCAAACTTCAGGGTCTCAACTAATTCTTCAACTAACCAAATTTCTAAAGTATGAGGAATCCGAAAGAGCTTAGCTTGTCCGTGTTGTCTACGACAATGTTCTTCAATCTTTTTACACTTATGGACTGGTGAAAAAGGAGAAAAAAATTTCCGACAGTAAGACAAAAATGAAAAAAAAAACAATTTAGAGATCAAATCATGTAGATAAGTCAGTGGTTGCTGACCTCACGACCGGAGGTGTAATGAACTCCTCGCCCATAGTGACGGTGATGTAGTTGCTGATGGCACGGAAGACACGATCCACGCGGAAGCAGCGCAGTAGCATGAGAGAGCCAAATGGGCGGAGTTTGCCGGTGTAGCCGCACGGATAGTCGATGGACTCGGGGGCGTCATTATCAAACCACTGGAAATGAAGCAATATCCATGAATTAAACAATTAAAATTCACTGTCATTAAATTAAATTTCAGCAAACTATCCTAGCTCACAATTTGTAAAGATATTTTTATTTAAAATTACCTTTTTCCATTCTGAAGTTGATCTTGACATGTCATCGGGTAAAGCTTTGTATTCTTCTCCAAAGTCGGAACTTAATTTCATCACATCCTCCCAACCCTGTAAATAATATGAAAATAGATTTGAAGGAAGCTGTTACAAAAGTAGCCTAGACTTTCAGATGCTTATACAATGGGAACCCATCTTTCAACCATCAAATTGTAATTGAGCAGTTTCCTTTGTCTTCAAAGTTCATTTAAAAAGTAAACTAAGGGAACGTACCCATACTACGTGACCAACTTTTTGCAATTTTTAACCCCCCCCCGGTGACCAAAATCCTAAGCAACCCGCCGCTCATTTGTATGGAGCGTGACATTTTGAAGACCCCCCCCCCCCCCTAAACGTGTCACGTAGTATGGGTACGTTCCCTAACCTGTGAGGATAGCCAAGGGGCAGGACACGCTCTGGCCGACTTCTCCAAAGAAACTGAGCCCTTGATGAAGAAGTCCACTTCAGTCTGAGCTACAGAGTCTCGGCTTTGTTCCAGTTTTATGGTCATTTGGAAAGAGAACAGCAACTTGTGCCGCTCGAATATGCCTGCAAATAGATATTATGTAATCATCGTAGCATTTTGTAGAAAATTTGTAAAACTAGAATGCTTCATTGAGCAAGCCACGAAGCAACGATAGAAGATAGCTGACGACCAGAGAGACTTAAGTTTAAGTAGTTTAAGGCAATGCACCTTGGCGCAAGGTTCCTAAAAAATGTATTTAAAAACTCAGATACGCCTCATACGTCATTACTCATTACATATGTCTGGCCGTGTTGTAGGTAGCTTGGTTCGCTCCTACAGGCGCTTTTCAAAGAGATGGTTGGTACCAGAAACAGGTTGTCACTGCGGTTCCACTTACCGGAGAACGATGTGGAACAGGTTCTTTATCCATTTACTTTTGGAATTGGTCTGTCAAAAGAAAAAAAAAACATGTGTGACCAGAGTAATTCTGCTAAAAATTTTACCCATTCCTTAATTTAAAAAAAAAAATGGTTTTCTACAATGTTTCTAATATTTTAAATTTTATATAAATATTCCACAAAGAACTGGTTCCAAAAATGAACGGTTTCTTGAGAAAAATATCCATGCAAAGGAACCAGTTCCATATGACAGGGACAGGAATATCACCCGAAACAAAAGGCAACATGACATTTGGACATTGTCTACATGTAAAGGAACCAAAATCGATAATCAATAACCTGATAATATACTCCGGTCGATTTTAATTATTTCCTTCTAGAACTTTCATTCTTCAAGACATTATTTGTCAGACAACAATTATCCTGATAGTCATATAAGGCGCTAATAATCTCGAATTTACACCACCATTGTGGAAGTAACAAGGGAAAACTTCCAGGGATTATTTCCCTATCAATCCGAATACTAGTTTTAATAAATAAAAATGAATATAATTATCGCTCGACGCCGTTTACTTGTATTGCAGTAAATTCAAATCTCCAGGTGAACTTCAAACTATGTTTCTAGCCAATCACTGCTCTAGCCCCCTGATGAGCTAACCTTATTACATACACATTACATATTTTGTAAGCTTTTAAAAAGATTTATGAAAAAAAAGCTGGATTTTAGCAAAGGTCAAGATGTATTCTACTTGCAGTATTTAATTAAAGCATCTGTAATTTCTAAGCAATCAAATTTTCAAACTAAAAACATATTTTTAATTTTTAATTTAAACTGGGCGTACTGTACAGAGCACGCAGATACTTTAATAGGTACATAACTGCTAATCCTGTACAAATCACAAGTGGGCCCCACGGTTGAATTTGGCAGCCACCTCTGGTCTGGAGCTATAAAATACCTGAAAAATACCCTAGACTCTGTGCAGAAACGGGCGGTCCGTTTGAGAGATTCTCCCATCTTAACAGACGGATTACAATCTTTAGAGCACAGGCGTCGGGTGGGAATGCTATCCTTGTTCTACCGGTATTACAATGGAAGATGCTCCGAGGAAATAGCATCATTGATCCCTTCGGCACCGGTGCACAGTCGGGAAACACGCCAAACGCGTTCCCAACATTTGTACACGGTTGACATTTATCACATGAGAACGGGTCATTTCTTCGTCTCGTTCTTGTGTTCAACAGCTCGGCTGTGGAATAATTTGCCGGCCTCTGTGTTTCCTCCTTTCTACAACATGGGTCTCTACAAGACCAATATTCATTCCTTCCTCTCCTCAAAAAGACTCTCCACCCAGCATCCCAGATGACATAGGCCCTGAGGGAAATTATTTTCCTCAGGGCCTCCTGTGTGGAGTTAATGTAAAAAAAAATATGTGATTTTGAACATCGTAATGCATCACCTTAATGATTGTGTTATATGCAAATGATCTATCAAACTTCTCCAATGTGCTCTATATGTGAAGAATTTGAAGACATTGAACACACTCTCACAAAGTGCATTAAATTTGAACAACAGAGAGTAACAATATTGATGACCTCAAACCCACCGGAAATTCATAATTTGATAGCTTCAACCGACTACTATGCCATTTCAAGACTCATGAAATTCATTAGATCGTGCAACATGGAAAATATATGATACATTGTTTTATAAAGATACATACATATATTAATATTGCAACATTAATATATAGGATATATTTAAAAAAAAAAAAAAAAAAAAAAAAAATGAAACCTTAAAATAAATAAAAACAGATGAGGCAAAAAATGACAGCAGTATGCGAGTCAGAAGCCTCGATTAAATATTATAATATATAAAAAAAAAAAAACAAATGATCTATCAAACTATTTCACTCCTAACTAAGACAACTGATTGCAAAATTCAAACGTTACCTGTACATCCATAGTCATAGACATTCTTCGTCAGCATATTGATGATATTCCTTAGCCTCTTGTTCAGTATGACGTTGGGCATGGCCTTCTTGAGGGAGTAGGCGAATACCTCGAGGTAGGCAGACAGGGAGTACTGGTACATGGTGTTGACGGTAGCCATGTCGGACAGCACGAAGAACAGGATGGCGCCGCGCTTGGCCACGGGGCGGTAGCCGTCTCGGAGGCTGTCAATGTCGGCGCCAGTCGCCATTGCTAGCGTCAGCTTTTCTAGTACCTGGAACAAGGATTAGAAATGGTAAAAAATAATTACAGATACTGCTGTATAGACAGGTAACCAATTAGACACTTTGCTAAGCATTGACATTAACTACTGGAGTGATTTTTGCCATATATTTCCGCCATTTTAAATGTCTCCGATTGATTTTCGGATAAAAAAGCCAATTATCTCCTTGATTAGGCAATTTAAAAAAAAAATATTTGTTTATCCCACGTTTGCTATTTTGGTCTTAAAACGAAGCTATTCAAATGCTTTATCTATTATGACCATAGATGTCACAAATCCGAACTTCGTAGACTATTTTATAATGATGTTAAAAATAAATTTTTAAAATATTTTTCACGCAGAATTGATGATAAAATTAAGTCCTTTTTCCATAGATATGCACCTTTCATTATCAAGTTTACCACAGACAATATACAGAAATCGAAAAATTCTATGTTGACTCGAATAAGTACCTCTCACGGCAGTTTCAAAGTAAAAAACACGCAGGATTCAAGCGGTTATAAACTTTACGATTTTTTAATATTTTTTTTATAAATCTTACAAATATGAGATAAACAGTAAAATATGGGTTAATTTATTGGTTATACAGCACCATAATAAGTTTTTATGTCTCCATGTTAAAATTCGAAGGTATGATTTTTTTAATGTTGGCGAAAAATTTAAAAAATAATCTTCTGAAAACCTCGAACAAACAGAAGAAAATGTTTTAAAATGCGCTGTCGCTCCAGTGGTTAAAGAACTACATACAGCTAATGAATAGTAAAATGTTCTGTTTAGGAATACAAAGCTATGTGCATTCACTACTATGGTCAAATCAGTAGTAGAGTTATAACTCGAGTAGTTGAGGACTGAACCATTGAGAAAGTATGCTAAACAACCCCTTCTAACAGCAGGTCTTTGGGCAGACCATGACAATGCTTCTTGAACAATATGCTAGCTGATCTGGAGAGACTGAGAGTGGAGGGTTCCTGGGAGCAAAATTGTTTTTTGCTAGTGGGCATAATATGTGTAACAAAAAGAATGTCATATTACGGCATTCTTTGAGTTACAAAGTTTGTGTGATAAACAACATTAAAACAAATCGTGATCATAATGGTATGACTGTTGGAAAGTGGGTATGAAAAACTAATTGGAATGATGAAATAGAGATAAGTCACGGAAACTCACCTCCCCGGCCTTCAACTTGGTGTTTTCCAAAGTGTCGATGAGGTCCACATTGTCCAGCATGTTCCCAGTAGAGGAAGACAGCTCCCTCAGTAGAGAGTCCTCCAGCTGCTTGAGCAAACTCTTGTTAGCTGAGGTCTCCTTGATGAGTGACTCTCGCTGTTCTTCTAGATCTGACCTTTCTGCTCGTACCACCACACTGAGTAGCTGGTCTTCTAGACCCTGGAACCATCAGAAAATAATTTTTTTGAGTAACCTTGCATAATATAAGAAACTCCACGATCCGAGATGATCTAAACATTGAAACACTGCTACTCTTCGTAGAAAAATCGCAACTGAGGTGGCTTGGGCATGTACTAAGAATGTCTGATGACCGAATTCCGAGGAAGATACTGAGTGCGATTCCAGAGGGTAGACGTCCAGTGGGCCGCCCCAGACACAGTTGGGCGAGGCAACTCCAGAAACTGTGTGAGGAGAGGATGGGGCTACCATGGACAGAGGCCGTACAATCAGCACAAGACAGGGACATATGGAGGAGCCTTGTCGATGCAATGGGTCCCCGACCCGAATAGGATAAGGGGAAGAAGATGATGATGATGATGAACCTTGCATAAAGTGGTACTAGGGATCCTGGGTCTACAAACTATGCAAAACAAACAAAAGTGAAGGTAGAAAGGGGATTAAGTGATTATATTTTTATAATGCTCACCGTTAAAGTGACCATGTAGTTAATGACAATAGCCTTGGCATACACGGCAGGATTTAGATCTGGGTTGGCCAGTTTGGTGGTCAGATAGAGCCTGAAGTTGGGGTCATAGTCCACCTCCTTGCTGCCCAGCATTATAAACTTGCGGCCACTTTCAACTGCAAATAGAAACCAGTTGTAGTGAAAAACAATGGATGAAACACAATTCAATAATTTGAAAAACTAAGTTACAGGCAAACCATTTTAACCTATTTGCAACGAACGTCATGTATATATGCTAACCGATCGTGTGCCTAAAAGATGAGCATCATCAATCTTAATATTTCGGTAAATTCGTACTCGATTGAGACGAACATCGTACAAATACTATGTCCATATATTCTTCTTCGCGATATCTGTCAATTTATCTGCTGTACATACATATGTTAGATTCTTATTGTAAGCAAATATTTAAAAAATTTTTGTAAATATTCCTAAAATTTAAAGTCTCACGCGCTTTATGAGAACCTACAGCGCATGTGCGTAGCAACGATAGATCACAGCGCTGATTCATATGTTTGAACTCGATGTTCAAACATATGAACAATATCGGAGCAATAAATCTGTCATCTGTGCACATTCCTTCTTTGTTAAGATGCGGCTAGGATCACATGAGCTGTAATGGCTGTCACCGAGGTCAGTATGTTGTTTTTGTATGGGATATTATATTACGTTATTATAATTGTTTATTAGATAACGAAATGTTTGATTGTTGAATTTGTTTTTTTATCTTTGAACTGTTTCGATTACATCTATGTCTTTGAATATTTTTTAAGTGACACTATATTAATTTAACCGGTCACCAACATAAGCATATATATGCGTTAGAAATACAACAGCAGTCAAGTACAATAAGCGTGTTTATAAGTCAACGCGTGCGTCTCCATAGAAATTGTTCTAACTCCGTTATTCTTTTAGTGACATCCCTAAAACAAAAAGTAAAAGGTCGATAGTAGATCAAGCTGTACTTCCCTATTCAAGTTGTCCATAGAAATACATAACAAGAATATTCTGTCAGTGGCGCGGTTGACACATATTTTTACCTACCAAATTTCCGGGTAAAAATTGCCGGGCCGCTCGACATTGTTAATTTTTATTAAATATTTTTATATGAAATGATAAAAAAGTGAGATGACAAAAGTGTTTATTATACATTTATACAATAGAATAAGTATTGTTGTTTACATAATCTATGATTTTAGTACCGTTTTCACATAAAAACATCAAGTGAGTCATTTTTACATTTTTTTTTAATGTTTGCATTCTAAATTTTAATATTTACAAATGTTAATATTTATTTGTAATATAATAATTCGAAAGCTTATTTTGTAACCTTTCTAAAACAGTTTTTACTATTCGGCTACCTTCAGAAATGTTTCATTTATAGAGCTTTAATTGTGAAGCGGTAGTAACACAAAGTTTTCGTAAAAAGTAATTTTGTTTGAGACATCTTAAGCGAATATTCGCGAAAATTTGGAGGGGTTAAAATGAGATTTATAAATTGCGGAAAAATCTGCCCGTCCACGTGTATTGGAAATTCTTTAATGATATCGTCGTAAAAAGGTTAAACGGCTCACGTTTGAATGTATTTGTGTCAACCGATTGTGGTTTAAACTGCTTCGAATTCATAGAATTTCGAATTATTGGAACATTTGCACCGCAATCGGATGGTTGGGAACCCTTGCTTTAAGTTCTTGTATGTCAACTACAAAGCAGTAATAAAAATAAATAAAGGATAAGAAGATCATCAATTTCATTTCAGACACCTTTTACATTCTTCTCCAGAAGATTATCCATAACTGGGTCAATATAGCTGGTGACATCTTGGAACAAGACAGGTATTCCGTACTTTATGGCCATCTCCAGGTGTTTCAGAAAGTCGGAATCATTGAATGTCAACACCTGGAATTAAGCCGTTGTATATTAAAACAGTTGGTAGTTTGACATGTCATTTAAGTATGCCACAGGCTAGTATGTATATCACTTATCGCTAGATAGTAGAACTTTGGAGAATAACCTTGATATTATTTTTCTCCTCTTTCTTCTTGATCCAGTTGAGGGCCTGAGTTTGTGGGTCGATGCACAGAGGGAAGTGTGAAGAGCGGACCGTAAGGATACCATTCT
The DNA here is from genome assembly GCA_917880885.1 of Limnephilus marmoratus. Classification (NCBI taxonomy): domain Eukaryota; kingdom Metazoa; phylum Arthropoda; class Insecta; order Trichoptera; family Limnephilidae; genus Limnephilus; species Limnephilus marmoratus. Next base: position 26,704,382 of record OU862924.1, on the reverse strand, counting down.
GTATGGAGAGCTCATCTGGAGGCAGTCCTTCTGAATTCCACCTGAATAACAACAACTGGTTAGTATCTCGCAGTAATAATTCTTAATGATTGCATCATTTCTTCAGCGCCATTTTCAAGGAAAATCACCCCAAGAGTGCTTTACAACTTAATTAATTATAATTACACATCACCCCTTAGACTTATAATTAACTGGCAATGAGTAGATTACAAATTTAGTTGATTGAAAAGGTTTGTAAGTGTATTTTGATGGGTGACTGTATTGTGAGATCATCACTGAAGAGAAAATTGACCTTATTTCGAGTGAAATTTAAATAATCAACTATTGAAATTCTTTTTTGAATATTTTTTTTTTTTACATTAGCTTCACACAGGAGGCTTTGAGGAAAATGATTTCCCTCAGGACCCATATCATCTTGGGGAATGCTGTGTGGTGAGTTTTTTTAAGGAAAGGAAGAAGAGGAAGTTCCGGGATGGAAATAGGTATGAGGGGTAGGTAGAAATTTGGGGGTCAGTGTGTCCAGGAGTGACAGATATACTAATCCATCCCTTCAACTGCGTTGCAAGGCGATGGATCGAGGAATTTCGGCTGGAGAGGTAAAAGACCCCCTCAACCAATCTTCCCCATCTGACCAGACATGCAGCTGATGGGCAGACACATCCGCCACCAAGACCCGGACAAATCTCACCTCATGAACCCGGGCATCCCTGCTAAGTCACCAAACATAGTGAATCACTTTGATGGGTGATTGTGCTATCATCATGAAGAGAAAATTGATCCTACTTCGGATGAAATTTAATTAATAAAACATTTTCAAATATTGAAATTCTTTCTTGAATAGATAATCAGTTTCATCGACATGTCTGGAGCCTAGGAGTCGAAAGGTCTTATTCAAATTAGTGACAATCGATTTTTAGATTACGCTTCTAGGGTGTAGCTGTTCAGTGGTGCTAATGTATGCCAAAATAGCTCACCCGCTGATCTCGACGTCATCCGTGAGGTTTGCCTCGATGCGGTACGGGTCGGTGAGCGGAATGCCTCGCTTGTGGATATCGGTGCACCAGTCCTCATACAGCATGCGCATGCGGAACTCGTAGGAGAAGGGGCCTGTGTAGGTCAGGAAGGCCGAGGATACCAGGCAGTTGCCCACCAGGCGGGTGCGTTCCTCGTGGAGCCCCTTCAGCTCTTCCATCCATCTGAAACAGAAGATATAATCAGCTGGATTATAATACAGGATTCGGGATCCGTGAGCAGCCAAGCACAAAATAGACTATCAACAACTGTCTGCCCATAATGCGTCCTAAGAATCTTGGACACGCCGCTCACCAAACTGAGAACTTGAGCCTGGAGAAGCTCATGGTCACTGCTAAAGTGAAAAAAAATCGCAGAGGGTCACCAGGAACAGCGGTGGCCTTTTTCATATAAAACTTTAATATGGATTTCAGGCCAATTTGTGAGGCGGGAATGAGTACCGCCGCCCCGGAAACCTTTACTGGATAACCAACACCTCTGCCATAGGTCACCCCAAGTGGTTCGCTACGTTTGGTGATTTAGCAGGGGTGCCCGGGTTCATGGGGTGAGGTTTGTCTAGGTCTTGGAGGCGGATGACCAGGTCACACTGAACCCCAAATTCCTACCCACCCCTAAAACTCTTTTCCTTCCCAGAATTCTCGTCTCATTCCTTTCCTTATAAAAATCCTCCACACAGCATCCCCAAAGATGACATAGGCCCTGAGGGAAATTATTTTCCTCAGGGCCTCCTGTGTGGAGCTCATGTAAAAAAAAGGCCCTAATTCCCAACCAAAGGAATAATAATTTTTTTTTAAATCAAAGGATATGGCAAATATGTATTATTTGTGAGTTAATAGTAAATTTTAAAATAATTATCATCTCACAAAATATTGTCAAAGTTGATTTTAAAAGTGAAAAATCAATTTCTTTAACAGCCTTTATTTTATAATTTAAAACACAAATAAATAAAGTAGAACACATCCTTACTAGATGTTTTCTATATCTTTTGAAAAAAAAAATTATTCAGTTTGGTCAAGTATTTTGGCCTCAAGATCCAAATTTAAGTTTTGTATAAATTTATGTATGTAAGTAACATGGCCTGACTGCATGGCATACAAGATGAGTGTGTTTGTTGAATTGACCTGATGCTTTCGGATCCCAGGCCGCCCATGAGCTTGTCTGCGGCCACCAGCCTCCTCATCATGAGATCTGTCTCCTCCTGCAGCGCCAGGCGCGCTCGCATGGCATTTTCAAACTTCTCCGTCAGGGTGTTCAGCTGGGCCTCTATCTTGGCTATCTGATTGTTCAGGTTGCTGAGGTAAGCCATGGCCTAAACACAATAATAATCATTTTTAGAAATAAAAGACGCTTAATAATGCAAGTAGGTACTCAATTTAAACAAAATTCTATTCAGGGTGTTAAGGGACTTACTTGACTTACTTTAACCAGTGATTCGTGATATTATTTGGAGTAAAAAATGTAAATAAAATTTTGGTCTCCTGTGACATTTTTGGTGATTTTTTTCTACAAAACATAAAAAAATAGTAGGTGTTGAACAGTTGGGGGTGGGGTAAGAAGTTGGGCGGTGTCCAGTGACGACAAACGGAAGAATTTTTTTTGTTTGATTTCGAAGAAAAAACTTTCGAAAAAAAAACTGATCGAATAAGTCACCGGAGACCAAAATTTCGTTTACTTTTTTTAATTCGAATAATGTCAGGAATCAGTGATTAAAATAAGTCAAGCATGTCCCTTGTATATTGTAAGAACTTTAAACTTAAGGATAAGTATATATAAGATTTTGAAAGAAAAGCACCCATTAGTATACAATGTTGGATAGTTACTAAAAAGTAGTTTATCGGGACTTTTGAAGTGAAAACTTCTTTAGTGCCGTTGTGATTTGAAACTTGATGAAACGAAAAATAGCAACACTAAAAAGAGACAAACACATATATGTATCTATAGAATTTAGCACGCGAGAGAATGATATAGTATAATCGCTCCTCTTTGTGCAGTGCTTCGTAGCTTATCGGTCTCCTCTTTATGCGGTGCTTCGTAGCCTCCCCACTCTTGTTTACTTAAGTTTTCTGAAGGTTTCACGTCTACCGCATGCAAATTGAACACTGTTTTTTTTTTCTTTTTTCGGCAATTAAATGGTTAAAAAAAACCTTCATTAGCCAAACAGCTGATATTAACCCCTACAGCCACTAAATAATTCTACCGAGTGTGAATTGCACACTCTGATTTCTTTGTCTTATTTTTTAAATTTCTTTATGAAATTTAAAAAAAAAACATCGGTTTAGCCAGACCGGTCAGTAGCTAAATTAGCATCGCTTCTAGTTTTCACCCAGGCATCTGAGTTCAATTTCATGGCTAGCTAAGTCCTGCATTACGACACAAGCATCATTTTCCGCTGTTATGACATTTTTTTTTTTTTTTTTTTACATTAACTCCACACAGGAGGCCCTGAGGAAAATAATTTCCCTCAGGGCCTATGTCATCTGGGATGCTGTGTGGAGAGTCTTTTTGAGGAGAGGAAGGAATGAACATTGGTCTTGAAGAGACCCATGTTGTAGGAAGGAGGAAACATTGGGAAATTTTCAAATATTGTTCTAACCCGAAAATATTTGTCCTAATATTTAGTACGCAGTGTTAAAATTAGAAGAAGTAGGTAACAATAATCTTACCACATTGAAGTCTCTTTCGAGTTGTTCGACCTTGTCCTGTTTGGGCTTGACGTCCTTGTAGACGGCACAGTATCCCAGCACGGCGTACACAAACTTGAGCAGCCCGAAGCCTGCCTTGCTCACCGTCTCCATAGTCTCCAGCTTCTTGGAGGTCTGCAGTCATACATACATTAGCTGTACAGAGCTGCTCACTAAACATAAGCAATTAGTTGGAGTCAACAATATCAAGATTCATTAAGAGCGTTTAACCAGCCAGCGGACGAAAATCCACATTTAGTCGAAAGTTGTTCTTCCGATCGTGCAGGGCGGTTACAATGAGAAAGATTGATTATTCTCCGTACCAGCTTTTTTAAATTATAACTCAATATCGAATTTATTTCAATCCAAATTAGCTTTAATTTATACCTTCATCCAAAAATGCTGAAAGGCATGATGATAAAACTATTAAAATAGTATACTTTTTGTAGTTATTTTTTGATTATAAGTATTTATCATTTTTCAATAATGTCTAAATTTAATAAGAATGTTAAAAAAATCTGAAATATATTAGTTTGTAAGTGCGCAAATAAATACACAAATGGACCAATTTTCGTCAAGAAACACATGTACGTACATATTTTTTAATGATTTTATTGAAACTAAAATTAAAATTCTAATACATAACTTTGCTAGATAATGTATTGATTTATTTTACTGCATGATTACATTATTTGAAATGGGTGTGGTATAATACAAAAACTTTTTTGAAAATTTAACAAATCTGCCAACGACCTATGGAATAACCTTAATATACTAAAAATTAAAAAAAAATTCTAAAAATTTATTACATAACTATGCTAGATAAAAGAACAATCTTTCGAAATCCATTTATAATTTTTTGCGGAAAAGAGTCAATACGTCTAAAAACTTTTTTGAAAATGACGTATTTCCGGCTTTCTCTGGTAATGCCCTCTTAAACTTCATTGGGCAGTGGAGGTAATCCACCTCTTACCCGCCCTGGTATAAGTAACTGATGGTTACTCCTTCAAGGCTCTCGCAAGATTCTAATTTTTTTTTGTTAAACGAAGCTACATTTATTTATTTTGAACGAATCTAGACCTCCAGTGTCCATGCACACGTTGTTAGTAAGCAGTATGCAAGTGCTTAACAGGAAAAACAAAATGCAAAAAATAGGTTAGTAAGACAAAGATAAATTAAACAGGGCAAAAGAAAAACTTATTCATGAGGCTCCATGAGGCGGCATTGCATCTGTAAAAACCCGCAAGCACCTGCATAAAATAGAGAACATAAGTAATACAATAAATCTCAAATCAATTGGCAAGTACCAACAAAAAATGGGCAGGTAGATAGCCAACCATCGAAGAGACTTTTCTTTAACCTTTACATACCTGAAGGTAAAAATCACGTATCACCCTTGATCGCGATAGCCTCCATGTTCAAGGGTTACGGTTCTCGACTCACAATCCGGAGGATGCGGGTTCAAACCCCGGCTTGTGCAAGTATATATTATTTGAGTATATACACATAAAAAATAAAACCCGAAGGGGGGTCAGTAGGAACCCCATATATACCACGGAGCGATTGTGTCTGATATTCCTTTTGGCCTTTCCAATAATACTTCGATATTAATTTAAAACGGACATCGCCCATCTTCGCCTAGCAGTCAATCAATAAGTAATACTAATAACACACGAATTGTGTGTGCCAGAGGAGGGGAGAATAATTTCATCGCCGTTGGAAAAATATTATTTATATCTTAAAAAACAGTAAATAGGATAATTTTCTTTATCAGAATACCGAATAATTTTTCCAGGATTACCTAAATTGTAGAGAATTTGGTGTAAAAAACAACTTAGATGTCGGACAAAACTCTCGTTTGGGGGAAGTTTATTTCCCCCCTCCAGTGGGAAAGGGTTAAAAAGCCTGCACGATAAAGGAGTATTGGAAGAATTAAATTAATGTAGCTGGACGGTGCAGAGGTAGACAAAATTAGGCATAAAGAACCGGAGAAAAATGGCAGGAGCCAAGGAGGACCAATTTCGTGAATTGTATCAGCAACAGACTAGCATACCCTACCTTGAGATGATCTTTGACCTTCTTGACCTGATTCTGCGTGATCAGGTTGCAGTTCATTTCCTGCAGTTTGCGCAGGAAGCTGGGGTCACTCATCATACCCTTGGCCGACTTCCAGCTGACCTCCTTGAGGCCCCAGATGATGGCCACGCACTCGCACACCACCTGCACAGCCTCAGGGGGAGTGGCAAAGGACCTAAGAAACAAATTGCACCACTTCAGCAGTGAATAACATTCCCCCCTTTGCCCTTCTAAATCTATTTTTACAATATTATTTAATTTATTATTACAATTTAATGCAATCATCTCTCGCCGAATGCCCAATCTACAAGCGTGGAGCTTGGCGCAAACATCTTGAACCCAGAATTCATTAGAATGTTAGCTCTCTGAAGATCTGTTTGCAACACAAGTGAATAATACATGTAAGTAGCGTGAATAAAGTGTTAAATTATTTTACATAAGTAGTTGAGTGTTTACCTGATTTCAGTGATGTCTGATTTATCCAGATCTTCAAGAGCAAGTCGGGCGGCCTCCAAGGCGGGCAGAGCTGAAGACAAAGCTTCCTCAGCTTCAGCCTTCTCCACAGCGATGATCTTGTTTTGCTCCTCAATCTCAAAACTCTTTGTAGATGCCACTGATTTCTTTTCCATTGCCACCTCCGTTGCTGGGAACCAGAAAATACCAATTATTTAAATATGAAAAGCAGTTTCGGAAGGCCTCATGCTTCGAGAATTCTTCTTAATCCTGGAAAGGTCAGCTCATGTTAAGGTGTGTTTATGGCCCAGAATGCCAGTTGCTCTTTAACCCATTGGCCACAAACCCCGGCAGCCTACCGGGTGTGCAACTCAGGTACTAAACCACTAACCCCGGCACGCTGACGGGCTAGAGTAGGTCCGCCAAAAAGCGGAAAACGAGCACGATAGTGACATTTTTGAATAAAATTTTAAATGCTGAACGCTCTGTAAGTAATTAATCATTAATTTCATAGAATTGGCAATCATAATATATTATGTTTCTTATGTTTTTCCCCTGATATTTGTGTTCCAAGTTTTGTATGCAGCCAGCTGCCATTTAATTTCTTCAAAATTGCTGGTGGTTCTAGGCTTTTGGTAATGACCCTGAACGTACCTGAAAGGCTTTGAAGACTATCATACAAAATTATTTTATTAGTAATTAGTAATTAGTTCACACATTTATAAAAAACTAAAATTATTATTGTTCAATTTATGAATATTGTGTTTTTTTGTAACTTTTTGAATACAAATGTCGAAAAAAACTTACAAAAAAAGAGAAGGTTATATTTGTATCCTTATTTATACATATTTTAATATTTTTAAAATTTTTATTTTTATGTTTTTCTTTTCCTTAATCCAATATGTAAACAAATTTAAAGAAATTAATTCATTTGAATACACGGTTCAAAAGTAACAATAGATTAGTACACCAATGCAGGTTTTCAATTTTTGGTACAAAATTAATTCAGTGGTGAAGGCCAATTTTTTAGCTCAGTAATTCTGTGGCCAATGGGTAACTCATTCCATCCGAGCCGCCATAATTTAAGAAGGCTATGTTGGAAGGCCTTCTCTCCGAGCCGCCGTAATTTAGGGCTCCCGAAAGCATGTTTTTTTATTTTTACGTAAAAAGTAATGTGCATTGACATCTTAAGGTGTTTTTGAGTAGCGTAAAATTAATTAATAAACCAGGACAAGTTAAAGTTAACACCAAAACGAATTCAGTTGCTGTGGTCAGTTTCAGTCAAAATAATTTCAGATGGGATGTGTTAAGCTCGCTATGAGAGATATTTATGTTCATCAAGTTGCCCTCCGCTATAAATCTGATAAGACAAGCTAACTGATACAATTACCAAAAAATACTGTAATACAAACCCTATGTTAGATAAGGTCAAGTTTAAGATAGATTGTTTTAGGTAGGGCAAGGTCGGATTAAGACACTGCAAGGTTACAGAATAAAGCAATACCTGCAGATATCTCCACCAGCAACTTCTCGCAGTTTTCAGTTTGCTCGGCAACAATAACTTTCTGCACCTCCAGCTTGGCATTGAGGCTGCCCAGCTCTACGTTGGCTTCCGCAATCTTGGAAAGGCCTCCGTCAAGACGCTCGCACTGAAATTATCACTTTCATCAGGTACATCAGGTGGGAGTTTTTTACAAACCTTAAAATCTGATATTTCAACAGCCCGATATCTGAATTTGGTATCTCCTGAGATTTAGTTCCTTAAGAAAAAGTAATGCAAAAGCATGTGTTTTCGGGTTGAAAATTTGACAACTTACTTAATGCTTTAATTAAATACTGCAAGGAGAACACTTCTTGGCCTTTTAAATAATTCAGCATTTTTTTAGATAAGTCGTTTTAGAAACCCATAAAAATATTAAGTATCAGGACTATAACTGATTTAAAGTGCAAAATCTCCTGCACAAATTATAAAACGTGAATCGTTGAGTTCCAATATCCTCCCTAATGAATTTTGGTCAAAAATTAGGTGTGAGTGCCGTCTGACGTGGTTTCTCACAAGGAATGCCTTGCCGTTGTTATTATTTCCAAAAGTCATCTAGTTTCTTTATAAGTCGGTATTTCGAAAGATTGTGCTAATGTGAAAAAAAATAACTGGAATAATGAAAACTCGTCAGCCTACACGTTTTCTTGATTTACTCGAAAATAAGAAAATCCATTAGGGAGGGTTTTGGAACTCAACGATTCACATCAAAGTTTTATTTATTTATTTATTTTATTTATTTATATTATTTAACACAGATACAGACAATAATTAACAAAACAATATTATGAACAATAACTTGAGAATTCGCCTGCACCCCAACCATTTCTCACTGACTTTTTTTTTTTTTTTTACATGAGCTCCACACAGGAGGCCCTGAGGAAAATTATTTTCCTCAGGGCCTATGTCATCTTTGGGGATGCTGTGTGGAGGGTTTTTTTTAAGGAAATGAAGGAGAGGAGAGTTCTGGGAAGGAAAAGGGTTTAAGGGGTGGGTAGGAATCTGGGGTTCAGTATGTCCTGGTCATCTGCCTCCAAGAACTAGACAAACCTCACCCCATGAACCCGGGCACCCCTGCTAAATCACCAAACGTAGCGAACCACTTGGGGTGATCTATGGCAGAGGTGTTGGTTATCCAATAAAGGTTCCCGGGGCGGCGGTACCCATTCCCGCCTCCCAAATTGTAAACTGACTTGATAAATAAAGATTTTCAAATACATTTTTTATACATATTTAAAAATAAGTCATAATGAATCGAAAATTATTTAAAAAGATGCACATAAAAAGTACAGTTTGGCAAGAAAGTGTAGAAAATAAATGATGGCGCTGCGATCGTTTTCTAGTTTTAAATGGCAACACCAAGATGGCTCATAAGACAAAGAACGTATGTTTTAAAAAAACACTTCTGGCAAAATGCATATTTCATAGCGTATTTGTATTTTCAAAAAATTTGCACAAAAAACTGTAATTTAATAGAAGCAAAATAAAACAAAACAAGTTTTAAGTGGGCTTTTATTCCGATATAAAAACGTAGGTACTTAAAAATTTAAGTCTATTAATTCAACACCCGACATGTAATTATTGTCTTCGTCCTCGTGTGATTCTTCTTCTTCCGTATCTTCATCTTCATCTAAGCGCAGTTCATCGATATCATATATATTACTGCCTCATGCATAATATTCTGCATCAATTTTCATCACGTGTTTGCAACAATTTTTCCAATCATCAGCACTTATGCTATTACATAATGCCCATTTTCTGTTTTCCCGGTGTTTCAAATTTTCCATCTGCCTTTTCCCCTTCCTTGACAATTCGTCTTACCGTTGATTCAGATTTACCTGTGTGTGAAAAATCATTAAAATTATTATTATATAAGGGAGTTTTAAAAACACACACTAGATAATATTCACTTGGAAAGAAAGAAAGAGAAAACGAGAAAAAGGTAACTTTTCTACGAGTTTAATATTATTTTTTTTATTGAGTTATTCCCTTTTTCTTGTGGCCGCATATTATCTGTCAAAATGAAGTGTCAAAATCAGATTTTTTTACCATAACCTCAAATCAGATTGTAATGGTTATTATCGCTCGAAAATTGGCATAAATCTTGTAATACTAATGAAATTTATTAAACAAACTATACTACGTACCAGTCATTTCAGCAGTTCGTTTGCAAACATCTTCTAAATTAAAAAGAAGCTTCTTCGCGTGACACTCGGCTAGGCTGCGTTGAAAAACGCAGAATATAACCCCTCTTGTATCACTATGTAATAATTTATTCATTTTAATTAAATTCAGGCAAACAATGAATAAAAATATTATCAAATCAGCGATATTCTACTCAGATTTAAGACAATAAATCAACCGTAACACGTTGATACACACAATATGATAACACATAATATGACAGCCATAAGAAACGTCATATAATTCGGTGTTGCCATAGTAATGAACACGTTTAGTTCCAATTGAATTAATTTCTACACTTTCTTGCCAAACTATACAGTGAATGATATATGAGTTTTCTTTTTTTATAGGAAAACAGCCTTCAATTTTCTACCAAAAGCGCTATAAGTATCAAAAAATATATCGAAATCCTTAAGGTTGTGGTTTTTATTAAACAATTCGCACATTCTTCTGATTGGATCCCTGACACCAGCATTTGTACGTGTCTGGTTGTTCTGGGTGGTATTTTAAAATTAATGAGTAAGTCAGGACAGTCGATAACGTTGTTGCAGATTTTATACAGGGTCATTAGGTCAAAGTATGTTCGCCGGTTAGATAGAGTGGAGACGTTATATTTCGAGAGCATAATTGTGTATCCCCGTTTAAGTGCGCTCATTCTGTGATTGAGGCAATGCAGAAATTTCTTTTGGACACTTTCAATATTTTCTTTATAGATACCGTAAAGTGGAGTCCATATGGAGGTGCAGTATTCAAGTTGAGAACGGACCAGCATATAGTAAAGCAAAAGGTAGGTTTCAGGTTTTCGAAACAAAGGCTGTTTCTGATAACAAAGCCTAGCATGCAGTTAGCTTTATTCACAATGTTTTCAATGTGCGCATCGAAATGAAGTTTGGAATCAAAAAGTACGCCAAGGTCTCTTATACAGTATATGCGCTGGAATAATTACCAATATAATAATTGTGTATGATAACTTTTTGATTTTTAGTAAAGCTTATTTGTTTACATTTGTTGTAACTTAGGTAAATTTTGTTCTCATTGCAAAACGCTTCGAACCTTACTAAGTCTCATGTGTGACAGATCGGTGTCTGTGAGGAGTTAAGTGCGCTGAGACTAAAAGAATTAAACATTTCATCACTAATATTATAAGAGTTGATTACCACGATGAAAGAAATAGTGTGCATGTTTACCAGAGCGACAATAAAGAGGTCCTTCTCCTCCAAAAGTTTGACATAGCATGAGATGAAGTCGATGTAGTGTTTGGGGGTCACATAGTTCATTCTCCTCAACTGGAGTTTGAATTCCAGCGTATAGGTCGTGACCGAGGCATGGACATGCACTACATGGTCCACTATGTTCTGCAGACAGCGCTCTGGAATATAAGTGACCTGAAATCAAGAAAAAATACATCCTTACATACTATGTGGCAAATCAAATTTTATTTATTTTAGGTTACCGGCTCTCTACGTAACAACTACGGGCAAATAACAACTAAATATATGTGTACGATAACGTACATGTATTACGTGCCAAGCGCCCTCATTATTGTTCAGATCGAAATGTATCGCTGCGAATGTGATTCCTCATTAGTGGAATTATGATTATCGTATTTGTATAGTGTATCGTATCAAATCATCTGACAAAGGCCTGTGGCCCATCTTACGTAATGCAAAGCTGACAAAAGGGTCCCTCATCCATCACAAGAAACATTGTGAGGAAAAAACCTAAGTACCGTGTGTTTTACCGTGCATTTGGTAGGTAGATTTAACGCGTCGAGGCCTTAGGCTTTACGTGTACAGAGTGGCCCTCCAGTGCCAATCTAACCCATGTACGTTATTATGTAATACAATATGTGTACATAGTGGTAGGTCTGATTGTCTTGTTCCTTCTTCATAAGCCTTTTAACGACTCCCTTAACTCGTAGAATGCCGTTCGTGCACCGGTGTGTTTGAGATTTTACACGCGATTTTGACCTTTATGTATAAAGAAAGTGTATGAAGAACACGGTCAGAATCGCTTGCTCTATTATCGCCCTTTACCATAGAGAAAACCGCAATGCGCCTGGTCACTCCAAATGATTTATATTAATAATTTACCGGAGCGCGGGAATGTGCGCAGTTCTTGCGCATGCGCGGGAAAAATTCCTTTATCTACGATTTTGACCTTTCTATGTACAAAATTTCTCAAGGTCAGTGGCAGAATCGCTGGACACGAAATGTCATTGGGTGTCATGGATGCCGCTTTTTGCGAACGCTAATTGGTGGACAACCAACCCCAACTACCCCGGCAAACAAAGGGTTAAATGTCCCGTTTTGTCAAATCTTGGGGGCTCTCACCCCTTCAAACACTGTTTCTTTTACCCAACCAAGGACGCCAACCGATGATACATATTGGAATTCTGTCGAGCAATTGTTAGTCATATTACGTGCTGAACATCATTCCACTGGTCCTGGGTTGATTTTGAACTTTACTGTTTATCAACGTGGTATTATTGTTTACATGTTAATTTTTAACTTCACTAGACTAGCCTGTGTTGGGGTATGGTGTTGAATTATCCCATTATGATCGATCAGGTTACTTTTTAACGATCAGCTATCAGCTCAATTAGTACTCTTGATGGGCATGGTGAAGACCATAGATATAAAAATTTTGTAGACTGGGCGTCTCGAAACCAATTTTTGTGACAGAGAAAGAGAGATAGTAAATTTGTATCTAACAAAACGGATCATGTTAGCAATTAACATAAACAATAATATGTAATAATAAGATAAATCGATAAACCTTCCTGCCATCGGGAATCAATTTCAAAGATAACAACATAAAGGCTAAGCTCTAAATAATCTGTATCTGGAACCTGTAAATGCAGCGATAGTATATTTCAGAATAACCATCTCTATTTCTGCTTAGAATAAAACAGAATGGTGACAAAACAGAAAAATAATAAGTTAGGTTTGTTTTTCGTTTGTTCTTTTCTTCGATGTTTGGTTGTATCATGGAATCATTGAAAATGCACACAATATATTATTCGGAGGTGTTGAACTGTACTAAAGAGAGCCCATCAAGTGAACGATATGACAAAACAATAAGTGCTCATTTACATCAGATAGGAATATATTGGCCACGGCGTGCAAGGCTTGTCGAGGCCACGGGTAGATCCAGTCGATGGTGGTGTTGTTGACCAGACCGGGGAAGGAGCGGCAGCGGTTCCTCAGCACGTCTCCTGAGGGGGACATTGACAGGATCACATGCAGGTTGCTGGCGCACTCGTTGCAGAAGTATTGCCATATTGAGTCCCTAAAACACATACACACACATAAAAAAATATTATAAAAGAGAACAAATTCATCCTGCTATTCAGTTTTTTAAAGAAAGACATACTTTCCTGGGCTCTAACCTGACAATATTTGAATTCCTCCTAGTGCCATCATTATAAGCCAAAAATGTTGATTGTGAAATGATGGAGGATGGAGGACTTAGCTCTAGCAGAGGAATTGAATCCGGTTCCATGCCAACTCAGAATCAACTTAACTCAACACCTCTTTGAAAAGTCATTAAAAGCTTTGAAAAAATTTGAAAAATAGACCATTACCTAACCTAAACTTTTTAATAAATTTATATTTTTTTCTTCTTTTCAAAGGAGGTGTTGAGTTGAGTTCATTCTGAGTTATCTGGTCACCATTAAATTCATAACGCCTAGGCAGTAGACACTGGCGGCCAGTAATCTAGATGTCGGACCTGCAACAACTCAGCTACTAATCGGTCAAATCCACATACTCTCAGTATCGCTACATTGAAAGACCACCACTCTGAATCGAAACTCGAAATGGCTTTAACCAAAGCTTTAGGCTTTTGACTTTTGGCGACCAGATCTGAACAGGCAGGCACACCTAATCTTCCTCTCCCCCATCTGCCTCCTGCCAACTTCTTTCATCTTCGCAACATATCCGAATTGGGGATGCCATAGTCTCACTGGGTTCAGGCAGTTGTTGGGAAAAAACACCACAATTAGGTCATAGAAAAAAATCACTCTACCTCCCAGCAGAGTAGCCAGCCTCAGTAGCAGCGCCCCTCACCGAGCTGATGATGCCATCCTTTTCCTCGTCAGTGAACAAAGCTGGGATCATGCCGATCATTAGGATGTTGTTCACCAGCTCCAGGAAACCTTCCTCTACAACCTGAACATGGTAAAATTTAAGTCAACTCTCTGCCCATTCAAATCCAAAATATTGTACTTCATAACCTAACCTAACAAGGATGAAATCAAAATAAAAAAATAAAATCTCTTCTTCGTGTGCCATACCAGGTCCCCCCGACGTTGGCGATCACTCTGGTAAATTTATCTCTAACTTTCGCTACCCGCAACAGCTCCTCCAAACTTCTAATACCAGTCCACTCTTATACATTTCGCAGCCAAGACATTTGTCTCCTACCAGGCCCTCGGCGACCCTCTATCTTGCCTTTTAATATTAATTTGAGCAAGTGATATTTCTCCCCTCGAAGTATGTGACCCAGATATGAAATTTTCCTAACTTTTACTAAAGTGAGCAGTTCTCTATCAGCTCTAGCCCGCCTGAGAATTTCTGTGTTGGTGATCATGTCGGTCCATGGGACTTTAAGCATTCTCCGGTGAAGCCACATTTCAAAAGCCTCTAACCTGTTCATGGTATTTACTTTCAAGGTCCATGTCTCACATCCATACAGCAAGACCGACCACACATAACATTTTAACATTCTCTGCCTTAGATTTAAATAAAGTAAGTCAATTAAAACCTCAAACGAGAAAGAACTGTAGACTAGTTAAAGAGATTACACTGTGTAGGTATGTAAATCGCATGTTATTGGGACCTGTGAATGTGAAAATATGAATCCAGTCTTCTTCCTGTCCACACCGAGCTGGTTGTAGAGGCGTTTCATGTCTTCCTTGAAAGCGGTTTCATTGTACCCACGGGCCAGGGCTATCTCAAATGTTTGGCAACCTAAACAGATAAGTATTAATAAAAATTTTAAATAAACCAATAAAAAATATAGGAGATTCTTAAAAGATCATTCGATAAAGAGAGGAAAATCTGATGAAGTAAGAAAAAGAAAGAGGGCGGATGAAAAATAATTTCTCAGTCAAGCTCTTCAAGAGCTGCTTTTAGTAATCTCCTAGCAAATTAATTAATTTATTGATCCTAGTTGCCTCTTCTACTTTAATTACTTGGTTAAAAGTTTAAAAGAATTCATTCTTTAAAAATATTAATTTAATTTATTTTCAGTAATTAGGTTAATAGATTAGGTGACACATCAATAATGTTAGGTTAGGTTACGCTAGTGAAGCACCTGCAGCAAAAGCAGACAGCTTGATGACGGACTGCTTGCCGCTGCTGCCGACGCCCACCACCAGCAGGTGGCCGCGATCCATCCTCAACACCCGGTGCACCCTCGTCAGGTGTTCCAGACAGTCCTCAAACAGCACCAGGGGCATCTTGTTACCGCGCTCGTTGTACTCTTCCAAGATCTGAAAATGACAAGTATGTAATTCATACTCAATCAGAACTGACTGTTATTAACTACGTCTGTTTTGTAATATGCCCATTGGGTTGGAAAAACTTCTATCCTCAGAGTACTACAAACTCCAGAGGAGAGCAGGAAACAACTTTTCTACAAGTCCAAACCATTCTTCATTAGTCTTATATTGGTAGAATATTATAATTAGTAGAATAATGCACATTGTCATTGCGCCGGTTTTGTTTTCTGAGAGACTCTGCCCAAATTGTTCAGGAGTTTAGTTCAACTTAAAAAAACCACATTACGTCTGACTGATAGTAAATATTATTTTGCATTGCATTCTGCCAGAAATTAAGTTTCGAAAATCAGGTAATTCAATAGAAGATATTACCGACATAAAGGTGGAATAAGTAAATTTCTATAAGAGTATGGCAATAATAAGTTATACCTCTTGAAACAGTGAGAAAATAGCCTCATAATCCAACATATCTTCGTAGAAGCGTGGCTCATCTTCATTGAGGGCATTCCGATAGTCTCCGAAGAGCAGCGGATCCCGGAGAATGTATTCCTCAGTGGTCAGCTCCCTCGGCGCTTCTTCTCCCTCCTCTTCCTCTTCATCTTCGTCTTCCTCATCTTCTCCAGCAACATCCTCAACTGGTAAGGGGGCGCCAGAAGGGATTTCACCTGGTTCTGAAAGTTTTTGGTTTTACGGTAAAAAGGAACTCCAGTCCAATTTTTTAATTTTTTTTAATGAATAATGACCTTCTAACATAAATAACTGCATATTCATTTTTGGAGTTAGTTTTAATAGTTAAAATAATTGTCAAAGTTTTAATTTTTCAAGATTCCCCGAAAACCACCGTATGTGTAGTGAATCGTGTAACGTCATCACTCCCGAAAAGTTACTATAAGATTGGTATGTGTAGTGAATCGTGTGACGTCATCACTCTCAAAAAGTTACTATAAGATCGGGCAATCAACTGTTCAACTGGCGCCATTTTGAAATTCAGAGTTTGAAATATTCTCCCTAGAGTAGCATTACTAGTAGTTTTTGACTATTTTCAATAATAGAGATAAACTAATAAGAGATTAAGAGATACCTTTATTTTTGAAACTGAATTATTTAGGCTTAAATAATGTTTCAATAAAAACAACAACTAAATAAACAGTATGTAAATAAACTAATAAGATGAAACGTTGTTAATACGATGGCTTGTGTCATACCTACATTCCCATACAATGACTTTACGGTGTTCAGTGACATCACCACTAAACATTTCAATAATACCAACTTGACGGCGTGTTTCTATAACCCGATTAAAAATGGACTTTTTGTTAATTTTTTTAAAACTCTGCTTTTGATATTATTAATTAAAACGTATATATTCAGAATCAGCGTTTATTGGTCTATATGAACATATTTTTTTAAAGCCATAATATTTTTCACTGGAGTTCCTTATTGGCTAAATACAGAAAGATACAATGGGTAAATGTAGAAAGATTTTGAATAAAAAGGTAAATATTCACCACCCTCTCCTTCCTCCTCTATGACTGGGGGAACATCTTCTTCTATTGTCTTCTCAACAGGGAAGTGTTTGGCTATCTGCACTGCTATGTGACCTCTCATCAGAGCTTGATCCTACAAACAAAACTATATTTTATTTTTATTTATTACATTTAAACTAGATTCACTTCATGTGGTTTAAAGTTTGGTTTCCTACGACTGAAAACATGAACATTTGCTTACACTTTACTATAAACATTGCCAATGGGGGCATGTCCTTGCACATTTTTGTATGTGTCTGCTGTAAGGCCACACTACCATTGCCAATGTTTATGGTAATGTGTAAGCAAATGTTCATGTTTTCGATCGGAGGAGACCTGACTTTGTAGGTATATTTTTAATTTAACTGGCTATATATTTGGATTCCTTTGTACAGTAAACAAATCCACTTTTTTTGTCTTTTTTTTAGTCTGACATAAGGTGTGTCTTTAAGTAAGTCTTTATTGTAATGTAGTTTGTATCTAAAGTAAGTTGGTAGTAAATTGTAAAAATTTTGTAGATAAAAATTAAAAAATCATAGAAAATTCATTGTATAACCACTTAAGTGATTTTTGGCTATGGGTATAATTGATTATGGGTAGTTTGCAAAATGTCTTGAGTGATCGATTGCCACATTATGCCAAATTAATCTACTTTTCGTAAAATATTTTTTAAATTTTTTTCAAACTTTCCCACGATCCCAGCATTAGTAGAAAGATAATACGATTTTTTAAAATTTAAATTCTTTCAAAAATTTTCCGGGTTTCTTTTCCCGGGTTATGAATAATCCGACAATATTTGAAAATCTCTTACTACCACGACAGTAACCCGAAAATGTTGTTTTGAGTCGTGATGGAGGACTTAGCCAGCAAAGAAATCGAACACGGGACGCCTGGGTGGGACCCAAACGCGATGCCAACTCAGCCACTGGCCGGTAATATTTTCCCATTTTATAAATATATGACTCAAATAGATATCCTGTGGCCGATTCCAATAAATAGTGTACAAATTCCAATATTGTTTATTGTCAACTTAAGAGAAGTTTTAGTTTTTATTAGAACAACTCTGGAATGCGGGCTTGTTAAAATGGCGTGTTTGTTTTGTAAAATTTTTATTACTTACATATTATATACCAGTGTATTCATAATTGGATTATCTATCTAGTTAGTGTGTTTTCAACTAACATGAATTAAAAAAAAAGTAGTGACTTTTTTCCATTACTTTTTTAAACAGTAATGAATTAGAGTCAATGAATCTTTCTAACATAATACAAGTACTTTGTGGTAAATGTATTAAATATTGATTATAGTCCGATACACCACACAAGTACGATAACCATAATTCAATGAGGTATTACATTCGGTGGCAACAAATTTCGATATGAATAGTAATAGACACGCATGACATGAACGATCCGAATATTACCAACTATAGTAGGTACCCAAATGTGCGCATCCAATGGTATCGTTGAGTACAGGTCGGCACTTGGTGAGCAGAGAAAACCCATCGAAAACCATTGGCGTTACGATACGATATTTGTATCTGTGATTATCAAGTAGACCATGGGTCGGCAACCTGCGGCCCGCGGGGCGTCAATGCACCACACAGTCATACCACACTTAAAATGGCTTTTAAAGGAAAAAAATGTGGATTACTATGGGGGTTTGCCTTCTGAAAACTACAAGGAGTTAAAATGGTTTGCTGGTAGTAAGTAAATAGTAAGTAGTAATAAATTTGTGGGCAATGTTCTAGGTTATAGGACTCACATTTAGACGTAATAACTATGCCAATCTACTTCAAAAATGCAAGCAAATGTAAGAAAACTTGCAAGTCAAATACAACCACAAAAATCTCATTGATTTTATTAACTACAATAAATGTCGTAACAATATACAATAAGCGTTTTATTTTAAAAAATAAAATATTTGTATCCAAATATGGTAGGTTTTTTTTTTACAATAGCTCTGTACAGGAAGCCCTGAGGAAAATAATTTCCCTCAGGGCCTGTGTCAACTAAGGGGAAGCCGTGTGGAGGGTCTTTTTAAGGAAGGGAAGGATAGGAAGTTCTGGGATTGAAAAAGGTACGAGGAGTGGGTAGGAATCTGCGTGTCAGTGTGTCCAGGAGTGATGGACGTATGAATCAATCCTTCCAACTGCAGTTCAAGGCGACGAGTCGAGAAAAGGCCTCCCTCAACCAGTTTCTCTCGATCTGGCCCATCATGCAGCAGGTGAGCATATGCATCCGCCGCCAAGACCTGGACACATCTCACCCCATGAACCCGGGACCCCTGCTAAGTCACCAAATATCAGGTATACTGTAATGATATGTGACCCAAGTGCGGCCCGCACTAATCCCCACATAAAATATTTGGCCCTTTTACAACAAAAGGTTGCCGACCCATGAAGTAGACTATAGACAACATATTAAAATCGAAAATATCCAATTTTGACCCGAATCAGTACGTCGCACTGCAATTTCAAAGGAACTAACATGCAGAATTTGCGAATTTATAAAGCTTACTATTTTTGAATAAATTTTTTTTAATTTTCGAAAATATGGGATAAACGGTCAAAAATATGGTTGCCCAAGCGGCGCTACCCAAACCCAGGTTAAATTATTGCAGGTAATACAAATTGAAAAATGTGACTACATCAACATTGATGAGGCGATCGCAGATGACTCTGCAGAACTCATTCCTCCACCCACGCGCCATCAGCTTGACCTCGTCAAAGTATTTGGGGTGCGTGAGGGTCATGCCGGCCGTGATGCGCGAGAGGTCGCGCAGATTGAAGATGTAGTGGAACTTGGAGGGAGTGGGCGGCAGGTCAATAATTATTATCTAGAGAAAAAGAAAGAAAGTTACTCTGATTATTTGGCAATGTAATTATTGGGAGAGTTTTTCATAATAACCAGTCAAAGCAAAATTATTATTTTTCTTGCTTATAAATTATAATTTTTTGTGCAAAGTTTGTACTGGCAGATGGGGCTTTTAGTATAATCCACATGTGTCAATAAATCGTCTTTCTGAGGCTGTAATAGTACATAATTCACCACCGCTCAGTAAACTGATGAGTAACACTTGACAAGTAACTTTTTTTTTAAATTTTCTTTATTGATTGCTTTGAATGGTTACATCATTTGTGGATTTTTCAACCACCATGCTAGGCTCATGCCCGTGTTTTAATCGAAGGGTTAATATTTACTTAACCCGTAGGGGTCAAACCCCTGCATTTGCTGTGTTGAAGAATCGTGCCTGCTCTGCAATTGCAGTGTCAAACTTGTACATTTAATTTGCTTTCGGATATTAACTCAGCTAGATTATGTAGGAAAAAAAAAATCGACTTCAGTTTACACGCGGTAGAAGCGAAACTTTACAAAAACAATTTCAACCAATACTTGTAAAGTGAGGTCATAATCAAAGCGACCAATGAGCGCCGCAGACCTCGCATCATTTCCGTTTCATATGTTAATCAATAATGACATCATACTCAAGTCGACCAATTAATTATTATGCATTACCATTACTGACCCTTGCTCTGAAATGGCTGTGTCGGTCTACTATGACTTATGAAAAGGACTATTTATAAATATTGTTAAAAGAATAGTAAAGTAGAAAACCTTGTACAAATCCAGTGTCATCTGAATCAGCTTTGGTGCGATGGCTTGCACCTCGGGGCAGAAAGCCTCAAAGTGCCCCTTCAGCACGGAGAGGTAGATGTGCGTCAGGGTGGCCTCAGAGGGAAAGGCCAGGTTATAAACTGAAAACTTTGAGATAAAACGTGGATCCACCTAAAACAGAAGATGTAAACCGTTACAAATGATTTTTATATTAGTAAAGAAGAAAATTACGTTTTTTTTTTAATAATTATTTAATTTAATAATGTTCTTTTTAATCATTAAGGCGGTCTCTTATCCAGATAAAAAAAATTCTTGATTTTGTTTTAAATGCGATTTTAACTCTTATGTATAAATAAACTACGTGAAAGACAAACTCAGAATCGCTTGCGTCAATATCAATCTGGAAGCTGTTTATTTGATCATTCTAGCTGCTCCAAATGCTTTCAAATTAATGTTCTATGACATTTGATGATGTCAACGGAGGAAAAAATAATATTTAACATTTTCAAAAGAGTATCATTATTTCTTTGAAAACTCTTTTGAATTTTTTTTTCATCTTGGGTACGTACGTATTCAGGTTTATGTAGAAATAATAAAGTCAGTTCACATTTGTATGAATATAATATATTTTTGAAAATCGTTTCCAAAATAGCAGTTTTTTTTACTTAGTAAGCTATTCTGGAAAAAAAATTCTTATGCCCGGCACAAATCTTGCATATCCGATAGATTAGGCCAGCCAACAAGAGGGTAAAATTTTTGCATAACGAAAGAGATAACTGGAATTCATCAGATTCTGAATCCTATTCTAAAATACCTGTAAAAAATAAGATACAATATGACTGTACCTCATTTCTTCCTCCACCAGCTTTGCCCATAGCTGCCAGATATCCAATGTCTCTTAAATTTTTCCAATTCAAGTCTTTGCCTCTATCGTAAAAACCACATCTTTCAAGCAGCAGTTTCAAAAGAGCAATAGGCTGTTGAGTGCCATAAGTGTCCACCTAAAATTATATATCACATAAAATTATATAACCGTTATAACATAATATATTTTTAGTAAAACTATAGTTAAAAAAAATAAATAAACATTCCCAATCTTGGAACTTTATGTCAATCATACATTTTCTTTAAAACAATTGCATATTCCATAGACCCTACATCGACAGTAAACATTAACCCATTGGCCACAAACCCCGGCAGCCTGCCGGGTGTGCAACTCAGGTTCTTAACCACAAACCCCGGCGCGCTGACGGGCTGGGTTAGGTCCGCCAAAAAAACGTAAAACAAGCACGACAGTGACATTTTTGAATAAATTTTTAAATGCTGAACGCTCTGTAGGTAATAATCATTTATTTCGTAGAATTGGCAATAATATGTTTTTTATGTTTTTTCCCTGATATTTGTGTTCCCAGTTTTGCATGCAGCCAGCCGCCATTTAATTTCTTCGAAATTGCGAGTGGTCCTAGGCTTTTGGTAGTCACCCTGAACGTCCCTGATTGCTTTGAGGACTATCAAATCAAATTATGTTTTAGTTATTAGTATACATGTACGCAAAAAGCAAAAATTATTATTGTTCGATTTATAAATATTATGTTTTTTTGGAACTTTTTGAATAAAAATGTGGAAAAAAACTTTTCAAAAAAAGAGAAGGTTATATTTGTATCCTTATGGCGATATTACACATATCAACCACATTGATGAGATTTGGTAGAACGGCGTATAATTGAAGGGTGTGCTGTTTAGACGTACTTGACAGAAGTGGACCATACAATCACATTGCTGTCATAGAGTTTAGAATGTCTTCGAAACAGGTCGTGCGCGCGGAATTATATCCCTCTAATTTAATGTTCCACAGGCTTGGATAGTTCTTAAAGTGCTCTAAGAACAGAGGCATATGCTCTTCCCTCCATTTAAAAACCATTTTCTATGTTGACAACTCACTACAAAATAAACAGTCACAGTTTGACAATTCAATACGCGCGCACAGTGCTGCGCGCGCATGCAACGCCGCATTCGCGCATGCGCACGAAGGACAACAGAACCAATCGCATTGAAAATATTAAACAAGTTGAATATTTTCAATGCGGTGGAAAGATGACGCGCAATGACATGGAAACATTCAATGTCTTGTTTACACGGTGCAATTTGGTATCTACAACCTATTTGCGAGGCAGAATTGAAACATGTAATATGCCCATTATTTACACATATTTCAATATTTTTAAAAACTTTTTTTTATTTTTTTCTGTACCTTAATCCAATATGTAAACAAATTTAAAGAAATTAATTCATTTGAATATACGGTTCAAGAGTTACAATAGATTTAGTACATCAATGCAGGTTTTCAATTTTTGGTACAAAATTAATTCAGTGGTGAAGGCCAATTTTTTAGCTCATTAATTCTGTGGCCAATGGGTTAACTCGATAAAAGTATTTAATCAACAACATTGTTTATTAGTTAATTTTTCCGAGCAAGACAATTAAATTTGATGGTTGTTGTCTTAACTAAAATATCCTTAGTTCACTGAGCCTGCAAAAAATTGGTGCGGAAATCAAAATGTACCTAAAGTCTGCTTTATTGAACGGGGACTGATTTGAACTTGGAACAGAGTTTCAACAGTTGTTCATAATGTCACGGGTAATGGCTTAAGTCTATCGGTCAAAACATAATAAACAAATGTCTAAATTTTTTAATATTGTTAAGTATCTCTACAGTCCGCTCCAGAGATATTGTATTTTATAAATACTGGGCCAGTATCTCCAGTACTGTTTTGTATTGATTAAGAGACTTAAAAGTACTTTAAGAGAAATGTCTTAACAACTGGGAAGCTAGTTGTTGTCTGGTGGGCTGTCGCTATATAATGACTGAGCAGAACCGCCTTTGCGTTCTTTCAGCACGTCTCGTAAACCGATACCATGTGACCCGAGTGGCCTATACCCAACTAAACTGACCATAAACTAATTATGATATATTACAAATACATGCATCTTTGTAAGAGGTATACATAATAAATGTTTGACATTTTAATTAGACCTGGGTCACTCACTGAGAAGTGAGTCGAGAGCGACACTCAAAAGTGAAATCGAAAGCGAAACTCATCCGCTCTTTGAGCGAACCGCTTCAATAAAATTATAGAAACATTCTTTTGTGGCTTGTAGTTTTCCTGTAGGTTTTTGGCTTTCAAAAAGGGCCCCCAAACTGAATATAGGTCTGTTTTATTACCTGTGGCATGTTCATGTCATCAATAAAAATCAGGAGCTTCTTCCCGATAGGAGGACCGTAAATATCCTTGGTCCTCTTTTCAATGGAAGACTCTATATTACGTTGGACGTCCATTGAAGAAGTTCGAGATGAGAAGTTTAACTGTGATAGTAACTGAGAAAACAAATACATAATGCATTTTAATAAATTTAAATTATTTGAGGCCCTATTTGAAAGTTAATAACGGATGAAATAATTTTATGTGAAAAATTGCTTACATATTTATCAGAATCCAATCCCCTCAAAAAGTTAGTAATGATGGCAGTTTTTGATGTGCCCGTATCGCCAGCTAAAAGAAGAGGACGTTTTGCCTGGAAAGTGATAGTGAAAAACATTTTTAAAATCTGAGAATACAAACAAAAAATCGCCACAACAGGGGGGACAAGGCAATGGATTAAGGAAAATAGAGCTCTTCAAGAATTGTATGATAGTGTAAGTAGCTCTAGATAAATATGACACTATAGAGTTGACGCGAACGCAGTTCACACATAGAAGCATTGCTTGGTACATCTTACGTTTCAAACTTGTTTTTCTGTTTCAGAAAAAAAATTCTACAGAAAAAAGAATTATTTTTTATTAATTTATTTTTATTTAATAAAATAGTATCAATTACATGTTTATATACATTAAATAAAGTTTTCTATTAAAATACATTTAATAATACGCTTTACACACTTTTTAAGAGCAAAGCTCGAGTTAAAAAGGCGGATAAACGCATGTTAACCACAATTTAGCAAACGAAAAATAATTTTTTTTTAAATAGGTATATAAAACAAAAAATAGATAATTAACAGAAAATAAGAAAAAATCATATTTATACATATATATATAAATATTTTTTTATATATATGTATAAAACAAATAATAGATAAGAAAAACAACAGATTGAAGCGGAGGAGATAAAAAATAGTGAGAGAAAAAGGATAACTAATATTATAATTGAGTTGTTATGTTGATAAGTTATATAAAAAGAGTTTTTATTGAATTTTTTGTGACTTGTTTCCAATCTTAATTATACATACAAATAATAAAAAGAACAAACAAATATGGTAAATCGGAACTGTATACGTACGCACCAATACACACAATCCAAAGTTTGTGTTGTTTGGGTTAACTTTAATTACACAACATTTACCTGTTCATAGAGAGTAGAAGACGATTTATTTAGCCACTTGAGTGATAGCTACCCAATTTTAGGTAGATGATTTTTATATATTAAAATGAATTGTAAATTTAAAGAATTTAAATTTTTTATTTAATAAAACGTAGAAATCAAGGTGGATTCATTGACTTTAAACCGCAGTAAGCAGTTCTTATGTTTCCGTGTTAATATTTGGAGGGATGCTATTAATTGAATCGAATGGCCGAATCGAAAACGAAACACAGGGAAATTTCATAATTTCTTAATCTTAACTAATGAATGTAGGTGTGAGTAATAATCACAACAAAAATAAAAAATAGGAAGAAAGTGTGCGGAGCGATGAAGAGAATTTTGAAATCAAAAATTATAATAAATTGTTTGTGTCAAATTCGTAGAATCCATTTAATTTTTTAAAAGTTTAATTTAAATTAAATCTAATAATGTCATTATTAAATTCTGTGAGTATTTTAGCTTTTTTATATTATTGTGACAGCTGTTTCGGCTAACAAAGCCATTTTCAAACGGTTTTATTCAATTTGATTTATAATAAATAAATAAATAAAAAAATAAAAAAGTATTGTAATGTTTACGAATTATTGACTAAATAAAAGTTTAATGAAAAAATTAAGTGAAAGGAGGTATGAATTAATTTTTTTTTAACCATTCCTCAAATATTTGAAGTTAATTTTCACATTCTCTGAAAGTTCCATTTAAGTTCTGTGAATATTTCAGTGTTACGAAGCAACTGGCCTATATTGATATGATAACAGAACTTAAAATTAACTTCAAATATTTAATGAATTATTACATTTTTTTTAAACAACCCACCTTAACTAGTTTTAAAATAGTTTAAATAATGCTAACATTCTTTAATAAATTAGTTCGGTTTGTTTATTATAAATTATTTTTCGATGCGGATACATGTTATGATAATGCAAGTAATTGGTGAGTTATTTGCTGCATTAGTTGTTGTTGGTTTCTGTATGAAGAAGCATAGTATGACTGGTGCACCTCGCTGGAACATTTAAACCAATTCAGTACCATCAATTTTATTATTTAGCAGATGGTGTCGTGTTGATAATATATGTAGTGATTGCTCGAGTAATTGGTGAGTTATTTGCTGCATTAGAATTGTTGGCTGTTGTTGTGTTGGAAGATAGTGAATAGAATAGTGTGACTCACCGCCTCCATGAGGTTGATGGCCCACGTGATGTGCAGAGTGTCCACGGTGGGCACCAGGATCTCCGAGAAGTTCCGAGAGCGGTCGTGGATGTACTTGGGCACCAGCCACTCCCAAGCGTCCCAGCATTTGTTTTTCACATCCAGGCAGTACTCGTAAAGAGTGTGGAAAGTGCGAGGTAAATGTTCTAGAACCAAAACACATTATTACCACTAAAATTACTATAAAAGTCGCTAACTGTGACTGTCGAATGATTTGCTGGCTTGTGTTTCCTCCCTCCTACAACACATTTCATTCCTCCCACATTGTCTTGGGTCTAGACAATATAATTTCATCTTAGTTACAAAATCTGTCGCAATAGAGAATTATTTCGAAATATTTCAAATTTTTTAATGTATATGTATGTACCTGTATATCACTAGCTGAAGTCCCCGGCGTTGCCCGGTCTTTACACAGAGTTTTTGGAAATCAAATGTAGAAAATGACCTTTCTCTTGTTTTGAAGTGTGTGCAAAATTTCATCAATCTCGGAATGAAACTACAGATTTGTATAAAATCAAATCCACGCTACCCGCCACAAACAAAATGGATTATGGTAAACATTTCAATGCAAAGAGAAAGCTTGGTATTATCTCTTTCTGAAACTCTGCATATCAAATGTCTGACCCCAATAGAAAATAAGATATAATGAGTTTTATGAAGACTTGAGGGTGTGTCATTGATGGTGACAGATATAGCAGAATGTGACCAAATGGCTTTTTATTTATCGTGAAAATTACAGCACCAAATGACCCGACTGGTTAAGATCCAGAAGAGCGATTTTATATCTTTTGTGGAATCGTTATTTTATTTTTTATTTTATTTATTGTAAGAAACAAACAGCAATTTATATACAGGTGAGTTATACAAGAGGTTAAACATGAGGTAAGCCAAAACAGTTTCTTATGCTAATGTTGGTTATTATGATATAATATACAATTGTAATTGGTAATAACCGTTAAATGAAAATGAAAATAACAACAAAAAAAAAAAAATATATATATATATATATATATTCTTGTATTGTTTTGTATTTATAATACTTATATAGTGCAATTGCATAACGTGGATTCACTAGATGATCATTTGGGGAAGTGTATGAAAGGGTTTAGTTTTTCCTTCTTTTTTTTTTTTTTTTTTTTTTTTTTTTTTTTTTTTTTTTTTTTTTTTTTTTTTTTTTTTTTTTTTTTGGGGGGAAAATTTAACCCGGACATTTAAATCTGGTGCGTAAAAAATATATAAGTATATTAGAAGGAAGAAGGAAGAGGAAAGGGCAAGAGGCAGAGGAAGGTGGGATGGGGACAGGAGATGCTCATGCTGTACTTTTTCTATAGTTGTGCATTAATTTAATTAACATTTGTGGTCGTACGTTTGACTTCGTTTCGGTATTTCACAAGAGTGTTATTAAGAATATCGATATTGTTAAATTGCGTGTTATATTGCGCGCATATACGGGGGATTGGAGAATTTTTTCTAAGGTTGGTTCTGCACGCTGGCAAATGAAAAAAATGGTTTAGTCTGGTTGGCCTTGTAGGTATGTGAATTCTTAAATAATTTACGAGTTCAGGAGAGTCCAGGCCGTTATTCAGAATTTTGTATAAAAATATTTAATCAGATATTAATCTTCGTGTTTGAAGTGGAGTAAAGTTGTGAAATTTTAAGGATTCGGTGTTATTTGCAAAGAGTAATTTGAATTTATAATTTACGTGTTTAAAAAATTTATTTTGTACACTTTCGATTCTGTCAATATGGCATTGGTAGAACGGTGCCCAAATTAGTGTGCAGTATTCTAAGTGGGGGCGGATATACGTGGTGTAAAGGGAATACAGAGTTTTAATATTGCGAAAAGGTTTAGATATGCGAATTATAAATCCCAACATTTTATTGGCTTTGTTGATTACTTCGTTAATGTGTTTGATAAAATTTAGTTTTACATCCAGTACTACCCCAAGGTCACGGATTGATTCTATTTCATGGATTTGTGTATCATGAAAGTTATAATTAAAAGATATGAAATAAAATAAATGATATGAGATAACGGACGTGATCTCCTGTCAGATTTGTGTGATTTTCTATGGCTGTTATTTGCTTTTTATATGGGCCGATCAGTACCGGATTATCCCTAAGGCAGAGTAGGCAACTGCCTAGGGGCCCCGCATCGGCTAGGGGCCCCGCGTCATGAGAAAATTTAAAAAAAAAATCGAAAATAAAATTTGCTGGTCAGAAATGCGTTTAAAAGGTGATATGTTTTCGTCGGTAGTCGGAGGGAGTTTTTTTTTCGATTTTATTTTTATTTTTGGCAGCATTTTGAAGCAAAAAACGCGATTTTTGTTAAAAAAATTCGATGAATTTGTTATTATAAAATGGTAAAAAAAACTCCCTCTGAAGTCAAGATATTGAGTTATGATGTTTACGAACTTCAGAAATGTTATTTGCGAGAAAACCGATTAATTTTTTTTATAGGTACTCGAAATATACTTAAATGGAGCATGAGGGCCGGTCGCTTGAAACGCTGTACCTTCGTTAGTTTTGCTCCAATTTACTTGAAATTTTGACACAATACTCAATATACTGACATGTTTTACATTCAGATTTTTTTTTACTTTTAAAACTTTACCCCCCCCCCCCCCCCCCCCCACCAAGGAGGCGTTTGGAGGCCCCTTCAACCCCCCCCCCCCCCCCGCCCCCCGTAAGTCCGCCATTGGTAAAGGGGCCCCGAGACGTGCATTGCCTACTGGCCCCGACTTGGTTAATCCGGCCCTGGGGCCGATGTCAGGTTTCAGTTGTGAGCTGTCACATATATTAGTTATATGTACATATACTCATATACCGTAACACGAATTCCTATTAATAACAGCCATAGAAAATAACACAAATCTGACAGGAGATCACGTCTGTTATCTCATAACGATCCCACAAAAGATATAGAATCGCTCTTCTGGTCTCAACTCATGTTAACTTTCGAAATGGAAGACAGGAAAAGCAAAGGAAGATCATTGCTGATACGTTGGACTGGTCAAATACCATAGGCATCTGGAAAGTTGGTGTTCGTGGCTTTCGTTCACTCATTTTGAGGAGTGGAGGGACCTTGTTCCCCAGGGCACGTATGATGGGGTTCATGATCCTTGGCAACGACGCAGCAATACAAGAAAAAGAATATTGAAAAAAAATAATAATAATATTCAATGGCTCACTGGTTGTTGCCTTCTTGTCTGGGTGGTCATCCACAACCATCATTGGACAGTTCTTTTTAACAAAGTTGTCAAAGTCTGCTTTATTCTCTTCCAGAATAGATGCTCCCAGGGAGTTGTACATTGACTGAAACAAAAAACAAATTATTTAAATAATTAAAAAAATACATATTGCTGTCTGTGTCTTGGCTGCGAAATGTACATGAGTGGACCGGTATTAGAAGTATGGAGGAGCTATTCCAGGCAGCGCAAGATAGAGATGCATTTACCAGAGTGCTCGCCAACGTCGGGGGACCTGATAGGGCACACGAAGAAGAAGTAGAATATTGCTGTGGATGGTATTTTTTGTCACAATAATGTTAGAATAAGGGGGTTTTTCACCATCCTCCCAATAGTTTATACATACACATAACGAATATTAATAAAAAAAACAAATAAATACTAGCAACAGGTAAAAACTTCGGCTAATTTATCCTATATGTAGCCATTGTTCATAGGTTCAAGTACCAAATAGTAAACTCAGACTTCTTAAATAAATAAATCCTGTAGAATTAATCCAAAATATTCATTATGTGTATGGATAAGCTATTGGGAGGATGGTGAAAAACCCCCCAAGTGTAGGAAAGTTATAACTCACAATGATGAAGACACAGTTGACAATATCCTCAGTATATTTTTCTTCTGGATCTTCCAAGGCAGGAATTAATCCATCAATCATGTAACACAATTGGACCACCTGAAATGGTGAAGGTTAATGAAAAAGTTTTACCTTACAATAAAACTTATATTATGTACTTAGCTTTATTTAAAACCTATAAAGTGAGATAAACATTACCATTTTGCAGCCAAATCGACGTTCCTTACCAATATTCGTATGTAATTTTCAGTTTAAATCTGCCGCCAATGTCACCTGGCAGTTCCAATTGTATCCGTCAGGCGGCGTTACTAACAGAGAATGCCCCAATAATATTCATTAGATCTCATCAGGCAGCCCTTGCCTAGGTTTTAAATAAAGCTAAGTACATAATATAAGTTTTATTGTAAGGTAAAACTTTTTCATTATGTAGCATAGGCTTTATTTAAAACCTATAAAGTGAGATATTGTTTGTTATCGCCTGGTGACATGATGCTAATGTGAATCAATTAAAATATTTATATGCTAGAAATTGGGGCAAGATTTCTAGGAATCGGCTAACCAGTTACAGTGGTTGAAAAAGGTCAGCAATAGATGGGATTCTGCAATTTCCCTTCTATAGAACTTGGCAAAGGTATTAGGAGTTCTCCAGTTGCCACACGACAGTACATCATCTTATATCAGTAAATACTTCTGCAACCAGTTCAGGGATGTCACCACTGAATGGATTCTGTCAGGTGGATCCTCTACTCCGGCAACCCTGAGGATTGTCCTAATCCAACCTGCAAGTACTGCCCTGGAGGCCGCCTTCACCATCCTACAAGTTGTAATAAATAGATTAGGTAATATCGCCTGCGCTTTCCGTCCCCTTGACAGTTCTAGGACCTTATCTGTTTAATAGACGGGGTCTATGTTCCTTGTCTCAGAGCGAGCCAGCTTCCATCCTGATTGCTGCCAGTCTACCGAATCTGTCTTGGCACCAGCCACTTGCCAAATGGAGATGCCTTCTCTGTCCACTGACAGTCTTTCAGCTGTGCAGTGGAGTAAGGTGAGATCGTGGACTCGGCGCCCTGATGCCAAAAGCAGGATTGTGGCTGCTCTCCTTGATGCTTCAAAGAGTGTTATGTGTTGAGGCAAACTCTTCTCCAGCCAAGATGATACAATCTTCGGGTCCCAAATGGGGGGGGGGGGCTTCGAAGGCTTCACTGCACCTAAATATATTCCCTTTTAATATATTTTTCAGGATTGGAGTTCAGCTTTCTATTATCCTCTGGAGAGCCTAAGTTACACACCACTGACTTAAGAACTAAAATGGTCCTCAGCTATAGCGATAGCTTTTCCTTAATGTGTAGGTCGGCTAGGAACCTGGTCAGGTTGGGACATATGGCATCGAGCTGATTCTCTGACACCCAGTGCTGCCACCTCTGCCATGCCAGAGTATAAGTGCGAAGGATAGAACTTCTCCTCCTCCCAGATCTAAGAAGTTCCTTCTGCTGAGTTGACCATCTTCCTAGTCCTTTTGTCCCATCCCCACAAAGCCAAATCTCCAGAATGAAGGATTCTACTTGAGGAGGAGGGTTGTTGGTCCTGGTGTCTACCAGTGCTTCTTCTAGATTGTGAATCGTGAGAGGTGGACCTAAGGCCCGACACTTCAGATCCGCTCTCCAAAATGCCCTCTCCCAACGAGGAGTCACTATCAGGTATAATTCCCTTGCTCTGTTCAGGTGGCAAAGAACCCTTAGCAAGAGGCATGGGGGAGGGAAGTTCCAAGCCAGCTGATAGTCCCAATCCCTGGTCCAAGCATTGTGGTATCTGCTTTGTCAACCTGAAAATCAAGAGAAACTTACCTCTGAACCTCTGTGCTGTCTTAGAGCCAAATAGGTCTATCTCGGATCGTCCCCATTTTCTGAATACTACCTCTGTAAAAGAGGGTAGCAAGTGCCATTCGGGTACAGCACGATGACGAGATAGACAGTCCGCTACTTCATTGAAGCGACCTGGTAAGTATTGTGCTGTCATGGAGATATAGTGTTCGTCCAAAACATCTAGCACTAGTCGAGTACAACTCAGGAGTTGAGTTGACCTGGTACCACATTCCTTGCGGAGGTAAAATCCGACAGATTTGTTATCCGACTGGAAGACCCGAGCCAGATAGCTCGAGCGCGTGAGGAGACAAGGCAGCCAACACGGCGAGCATCTCCTTCAGATTAGAGTGAAGATTCAGCTGATCTTCAAGTCGAGTACAGCTCAGGAGTTGAGTTGACCTGGTACCACATTCCTTGTGGAGGTAAGATACTACAGATTTGTTATCCGACTGGATCAGAAGACCCGAGCCGGATAGCTCGAGCGCGTGAGGAGACAAGGCAGCCAACACGGCGAGCATCTCCTTCATATTGGAGTGAAGATTCAGCTGATCTTAAGTCCACACACCACAGAGAAGCCTCTCGTCTGGCTGGGCTCAGTTGTCAGGTAATGCTCAAACAGCGGCAGATGTATAGGTGACGTCAGGGTGAGCGATCGAACCCACCATCTCAATTCCCAAGCGGTAGCTGCAGGAATCGTGGTGATAACTCCCAAGGGTGATAGTGTCAGAGTCCTAAGCACCCTTTCCGTATATACTGGCTGTTGAGTCTGCCTCTTGGAACTGCAAAACTAGCAAAGTTGAAAGAACCCAAGAGGCTGCGCCCCTTATTTAGTGACCACCTTCCTGTCTGATTCAAACCCTTTAACAGATAAGATAGGACTAAAATCTTGTTCTGAGGGAGACTTTTCATTAGTTACAGTATTCCAACTGATACCAAGAAATTGGACATGTGATGGTTCTAGTATTGACTTATCAAATTGTACTTGCCATCCCAAGTCTTGTAAAAACTTCACCATTTCGCCAGACTACTGTTTTAAAGTAAGCAGGCATTGGTTTACTAATAAAAAATCATGCAAATATATTCAAATTCTCATCCCTCTCTTCCGCAGTTCCTGCGCTACCCAGTTAGTGATAGTTGCGAATGCCTTGGTGCCAGGTGAGGCGGCCAGGCCAAAGGAGAGGGATGTCATCAAGAATTCATTCCTGTAGATAAGGAAACATCTATACTGCTCACTCACAGGCACATGGAAATCCAGGCGTTTGGTTGTAGGAAAATAGGAACTCAGTAAACATTTACCAGACAAAAGTTACTAATATTCAGAAAGTTGTCTTTGAACCATCTGATTTGGGGACGAGAAACATGTTAGAAATAAATGAGGGAGTGGCAGGTGCCGACTCTAAAACTTCAAGGGCCTTGAGTTTTTCAATTTGTTCCGTCATTGCCACAGAAGTCTTAGAAGCGAATGGGGAGTTAAATAAATTAATATTATTATTCAGCGGAGGTTTTGAAGAAAATGGAATTCAATAGCCCTCCAATATCTTAAGAATGATAGTAGGGGTGCCAAGGTTCCTCCACTTACCTGCGAATGATTGCAACTGACCCCCCTGAAAAGGGGGCTGGGTTAAAACCTCTTACCATCTGACTTCCCCGTCCTTTCAATGGGCCTAAACCTGTTTCGGCGAGTGAAATCTTTAGCAGTTCTGGGCTGGTTCCTGTTCTCGGCTCTCTGGCTGCTCCCTTCTCGCGATGGTCCTCCTCTGCTGCATTCTGGGACGAAAAAGGCTGCAAGTTCTGTGCTGCAACGGGTTTAACGGGTGGAGCAGATCGCGATGTGCTAGGCTGAGGAGCGAAGCACTTCTTCACTCCTCCCAACCTATCCAGCTGCGCCAACAGGATGTTTGCGTTGAAGAGATATTCTGATGTGGGTGGAATCCTTCGTATGGTGGAATATTTTGGCCATATGAAAGACTCCACCCACCATCTGCACAATGTCTTTGGACACCTTCTGGGAATCATGGCGAAGAGAGACTGTTCTTTCTCATAAAGAGTGGAAGTGCTCAGCTTCATGCCCGGTTCCGCGCTCCAGTTGACCAGCTCCTGCAGTGAGGCCGTCAGGAGATCGGCATGCAGTGAAAGCGCATTGGTCAGGGATACGCAGGAGTTCGTTGACGTACTGGTTGATTCTTCCTGGGCTACGCGCTCAACTCCAGTTTCAATGCCAACATTGAGAAGAGAGGGGTTGTGGTTCTGGATCTCGAGGTAGCGGACATTGTTCCAATTAGCTGACCCCAGATGCTGAAGGAGTTCTACTCTTTTCACCCTCCCTGGGTCGGCCGACGGTATCTTCGGCTGCTTTAGCTCTTTCGTCCAGTCCCGAGATCCAAGGCACGAGATGGCAGGGGACAGGTGAGACTGTGAGACATTCATCTCTGTCAGCTTTCCTCGCCAATTCTTCCCTGAGCGACGCGGGGGTGTCCAGGTAGATGCTATCCTTATCATCGTCTTCCGAGGCGTCACGGATAGGGACATCCGACCGCTTTTCCAAAAACAGATGCAACATCTCCTACATCTAGGACATTTGCGTGTGCATGTCAATTCGCGGGTCGCCGGGTATCGGTTCACAGACCTTCTGCCTTTCGGCATCACCGCAGACCCTCGAACGTTTGCCCCGCGCGTCCGTATGAATAACCTTCATAATCTCCGTTTATCTCTCGAAATTTCGGCTCCCGCAATCCGAGCTTCCCGAATTCGACATAATCACAAAAATCACAAAACACACGAAACTGGAATGTAATTTCGGGATTCGAACAGTATCACTGTTAAAAATATCCTCGAAATTAAAAATTTTGCACAAAATACTGTAGAATAACTATTTTTATGGTATTTTGGAGTTTCAAAACAAAAACGAACGTGTTTGACATTTGCAAAATAAATGCTAATGAATATTATTGGGGCATTCTCTGTTAGTAACGCCGCCTGACGGATACAATTGGAACTGCCAGGTGACATTGGCGGCAGATTTAAACTGAAAATTACATACGAATATTGGTAAGGAACGTCGATTTGGCTGCAAAATGGTAATGTTTATCTCACTTTATAGGTTTTAAATAAAGCCTATGCTACATAATAATAATTATGGTTTTGGAACGGAGTTGTGGTGACATGCTAATTAAAATATTAAAAATTTGGTACATGTACAAGGGGTTAAAGTTTAATTTTTTAATGACGGCTTTTCGGGTTACGATCACGGGATTTATACATGTGTTTGGAAACTAGTGGCACAAACTGGAAACTGGTAAATATAGATCACATAGGGAACCCAACAAACTTTTTTTTTAAATGGAGAAATTCGTTTTTATTTAAAAAAAATCTTTTTTCCTGTTATCGGTAAGTAAAGGCTTAAAAACAGTTTTGAAAACAGTTCTACTCTTCATTCATACATTTTAAAAGATTGATATGTAGTAATAGTAGTAGGGGAGACAGCGATTTAATGCAACAAAACGCTTCATCCAATCTTCTTTCCACATCTTGATACATAAAAATGAATGTTTCTTCGTTTGTCCCTTATGGGTTCCTAAACCATTCTTTCGATTGCGATAAAACTTTGGTGATTTGTTGTGCGCATGCCTGCGAAGGTTTCTATATACAAAGGTGAGCTCTGGCATTATGAAATTATTTCCTATACCATTCATCCCATTGTGATGAAACTTTGGTGAGTTGTTGTGCGCACACCCGCAAAGGTTTCTTTGTTCATTCTTTGAGTGGCAATGCAACACGTGCCGGGCACTCACTAGTATTTTAAAAAGAAGAGTGTCTGTGGCTTTGTTTTCTTATATAAATCTTCTGTTTTATTCCCAGGACATTTTGCATACTTGACCTTCAACACAAGAGAAAGATCACTGTCTATGAGATTCCTAAAAATCACCTTATCTCCTTTTCCCACCCCTTAACCTGTTGAATGTTGGATGGTATTTCGAAAAGCCACCCGCAAATTTCATATAAATTATTTTTAAATAATTCAGAGTAGCTACAATAATCAAGTAGTACCTAGGTCCTAGATTGGCGCAAGCGATTCTGACCCTGTCCTTCATACATAAGGGTTAAAAACAAATTTAAAAAAAAGCAAAGATTTTTTTTGGGCCAGCCGGCGGGCTTGCGACAGATCAGAGCTTAAAGCAGAATAAAGCTTGGGCAATACTGGGTGCTTCAGATAGTTTCTTATAATTTATGATTCAGTATCCAGTCTCGTTATTAAGTATGAAAAATAATATTGAGACAATATTTCTCCTCTGAACCTTATGTTATTTTTAGTTTTCGGTTTTCATTTCAATTAGTTTTTATAACTTTATTTTATATTAGGGGTGCGAATCCACGACAACTCAAAAGCTTAAATTTTTGAGTTAATGGTGTTTAAGTATTGAAAATAATAATTAAATATCTGCTCAAAAACTATCACAAACCTATCTAATCAAATTTGAAGACAAAAAGTAGCAAACACTTCAACTGACTTCTTTTCCAACTCTAAAAAGAAAATGAAAAACTACCTTCATTTTATGTTTAATTCTTAACCCCTCCGAATTTTCGCGAATATTCGCTTGAGATGTCTTAAACAAAATGACATTTTACGAAAACTTTGTGTTATTACCGCTTCACAATTAAAGCTCTATAAATGAAACATTTCTGAACGTAGTCGAATAGTAAAAACTGTTTTAGAAAGGTTACAAAATAAGCTTTCAAATTATTGTATTACAAATAAATATTAACTTTTGTAAATATTAAAATTTAGAATACAAACATTAAAAAAATGTAAAAATGACTCACGTTATATTTTTATATGAAAACAGTACTAAAATCACAGATTATGTAAACAACAATACTTATTCTATTGTATAAATGTATAATAAACACTTTTGTCACCTCACTTTTTTATCATTTCATATAAAAATATTAAATAAAAATTAACAATGTCGAGCGGGAGCGAGAAATTTGGCGGGAAAAATTATGTGTCAGGTTGCGCGAATGACAGAATATTCTTGTTATGTATTTCTATGGACAACTTGAATAGGGATGTACAGCTTGTTCCACTATCGACCTTTTACTTTTTGTTTTAGGGATGTCACTAAAAGAATAACGGAGTTATAACGGCTTCTATGGAGACACATGCGTTGACGTATAAACACGCTTATTGTACTTGACTGCTGTCATATTTCTAACGCATATATCTGCTTAAGTTGGTGACCGGTTAAATCACATAAATGTGATAAAAATTATATACTATTCACGCACAGGCTTTGTTTGCCTTTGTGGGATTTTTTTGTTACGTATTACCATGCATTTTTATTTTCATAACTGTTCAGTCGGGTCCAAAGCTCGTCATTTGTCTCTTGATAAAATCATTGACGGTCCCGCAACAATTCAACAATTTTATCAAGTTTGTCAATAAATATTCTCAACTTTGTTGTGTTTCGAGTTTAGTTGTGTAGACAGGCGGGGGGGGGGGGGGATTCATTTTTGACAGATGCCGCGCTATGCGGTTGTGTGTGGAGAATCGGAACGGCCTTTTGTCGATGACGAAGTATGTGACATCTTTGCCTTTTGTGGTTATGTGCAATGAGCGGGCGTAATCACGAGTTCAAAATATTATTATACCTAAATATAATATAACAATAAAAATATTTGATAATAAAATTATAATATAATATCAAATATTTATAATTATTCTGTTTTTGACGTAAATATTTACGCACTCTAAATTCGTTACTTTAGGTCGTGCCATAATCGATATTAGTCAGAAATCTTTCCTGATAATTCAATTTGGCATGGCAGCACAATTTGATAAGTAGTAGGTACATAACATAGTAATAAAGTACATAATAACAATGTATGGCTGTTTATGAAATTTGCGTTTTTGTGTAAAATCATTTCAAGGGCACTGTACAAAGACATGTTACGCATCACGTTCCCGCTCGGAGAATATTCCAGGCGTTTCTCGATACCGAATAATTATATTAATATTTGTTACTATATTATAATTTTATTATCAAATATATTTATTATATATTTTAAACTCTAGATTATTTAAGCTCGCTCATTACACATAACCTCAAAAAGCCGTTCGGTTTGTTCTTCCATAAATACGACCACACCGCGCGGCTCCTGTCAATTAAATGAATTATACCCCCCCCCGCCTGCCTTCCCTCTTCACCCGGGATGAAGTGTTTAGGAAATGTTTTCCGTCGAACACGGGAAGCACAACTAAACTCGAAACATTGACAAACTTGATAAAATCATTGACTTGTTGTGGGACTGTCAATGATTTTATCAAGACAAATGACGATGAATGACAAGCTTTGGACCCGACTTTCCAATGACATCAAAAACTTTAATAAAAATCAAACTGAATCGCTGACGTACACTGCTAGCTGATAGTCGCTAGCTGTCATTGACTCAGCACAAAACACCAGAATGTATTTAGTAGCAGAATGTATTCAGTTTCAGTATTAGAGTCAAGAATAACCGTGAAACTCTCACATAAAGGATTGTATTTAGTTGCCCTGAATGTTATCTCACCAGATTGAGGGGGGTCTGCGCCACAACAGTCTTGAGCGGCGCCTGCTGCTGCAAGCCAAACATGCCAAATATGATGTAATTGATGGCGCCGGGCACAAACTGGTCAAACAGTTGCGTGAACTGCGCGCATTCCTCAATGTTGGGGCGCATCGCCAGCCAGCGGTCCCAATACGGCTGGAAGCCCAGGTTCTTGGGGTCCACATACACCATGCCGGCACGCGATACCGTGGCGGGGGAGGCGTAGTTCAGATCGCCCACCTGAATGTTAAAGAATACATCACGTTTACTAATTGGGAATCAAAGGCCTATACAGTGACGTAAGTAAGTACTGTAGAAATCGAGGGCTTAAAGTTAACCCATTGGCCTCAAATCCCACCGTCCGAGTGTGTGTGCACTGCAATGCACTTAAACTCCAACCACGCCAGGACGTCGGGTCTGAAGTGTGTCAGCTTAAAAACGAAAAATGGACAAACGCGTGACAACTGTTTTTCAAATTTTAAATGGCAAACGCTTTATCGATATTGAAGCATTCATTTCATAGTATTGGCCATAATATTTTCATAAAGTTTTTTCCCTGATAATTTACGAATGAATTTTTGTTAGTGGTCGGCGTCATTGTGTTTTGTCAAAATGGCGAGTAGTTCTAGACTCGATAAGCTTGTTCGGCGGCTTGCATTAGCCCAATTAAAAAGTTTGTTAGCTGAATCTGACGATGATAACCCCAGTGACCATGTGATTTCATCAGATCCGGAGATTGAGGATGAGGAAACACAAGGAGTTCAAATAAATACAAATGCAGCCAGTATTTTATTGTATTAATTGTATCAGTGATTCAATCCAGTATCGTATTTGTTAGCCTTTTTAGAAAGATTTGAGTTTGGTTAATTTAATAACTTGTAAAAAGTATTTTTCCCTAAAATAATTCAACTCGAACCATCTACGAAAGAGTAGATTTTGAATTCTTTTAAGTTCCTTAAAGTGAGGTGATTACATAATTGACTACAAACCTCAAACAGCAATGCACAATAAGATGCAAGTCTGATTCTTTCCCCATTTGCCAGAGTCAGCAGTTTATTGTCGTCCATGACCGAGTTCATATTCTCTATCCACAGAGCATCGACATCTCCATCAAACAGCGAGTAGCGCCGCTCGTCCTGCTCTATGGGTCTGTTCATCTTGCGGAAGATGTTTGAGTAGAGGCCGTCCGTCCAGTCTCGGGTCACTGGGTCCAGGATTCCGTAGAGTTCAATGACGGAACAGGCCTGGAAAAAGGATACATGAGAACTGCGTATTTTAGTTAGTTGTTTTAATAAGTTCTTTTTTTAAAATGTGACTGCAGTGCGACTGTTACATTTTCACTGTTTTATTAATTGTCGAAAAAAAATTAAGAGAATGATAACATTTTTATTTCATCTATAACAGTTCAATTTTAGATTTGCCGCCTAAACGGTGTTCATTTTTGTTTGTTATGTGGGGTTGATGATGTCACGCCGGCCAACTTTGGTAGGCTCCTGGTAAACATCGGTAGCTGTATTACTAGCCATTTTTAAATTTTTTTTTTCGATGAGCTCCTCACAGGAGGCCCTGAGGAAAATAATTTACCACAGGGCCTATGTCATCTTTGGGGATGCTGTGTGGAGGGTTTTTTTTAAGGAAAGGAAGGAGAGGAGAGTTCTGGGAAGGAAAAGGGTTTAAGGGGTGGGTAGGAATCTGGGGTTCAGAATGTCTTGGTCATCTGCCTCCAAGACCTAGACAAACCTTACCCCATGGACCCGGGCACCCCTGCTAAATCACCAAATGTAGCGAACCACTTGGGGTGACCTATGGCAGAGGTGTTGGTTATCCAGAGGTGTTGGGAACCTTTCCCGGGGCGGTGGTACCC
The DNA here is from genome assembly GCA_917880885.1 of Limnephilus marmoratus. Taxonomy (NCBI): domain Eukaryota; kingdom Metazoa; phylum Arthropoda; class Insecta; order Trichoptera; family Limnephilidae; genus Limnephilus; species Limnephilus marmoratus. Next base: position 26,664,004 of record OU862924.1, on the reverse strand, counting down.
ATTCCCGCCTCCCAAATTGAAAGGGCGTTGTCTACATCATAACGACCTGTAGCAAGTTCGAACCGTTTCGGAAAATGCTGGAAATGATTTTAAAAATTATTTAAAACTGCCAATAGGCCACTTGCATGGATTTCATAATGATTTGGAAAAAATCGTGTGGATAGATTTTTCTACCAAAATTACAAAAATGTTACTAAAAATTTTTTTAAATTTATAGTTTTTTTTTTCAAATAAATAAATCCATTTTTTGGGCTCGTGACGTCACTACATGAAAATGTTCCATTTCTGATAATATTCAATTAATTTTGTAAAATTCCACACTGATTTTTTTTTGTTTTATGGCAACATTTTGATTACCGGCAAATTTTTGAATTTTTGAATTCACTAGCTTTATTGTTTGTAGCCTGAGAACTTATTGTTTGGTTTAACGTTTTGACAGATGTTACGAAGTGAACATCGTACAGATTATGCCTTCCGTAGCTGTCTTAGAAGCATAATGGTAATGGTGCTGATTTAAACAAATCAAATTTTATAATACATAATTATAATTATAATTTATAAGTACAGTTTAATTACAAGTATAACTTAAATCACAACATTTGGATAATATCAAACAAGAGGCACAGGATCAAGTTATATGTTTGAGAACAAGAATGTTTGGCTGTTCAAAATAATCTCGCTGCAAAAACAAAAACCAACCTTGGTATAGGTATATACTATAAACTATAGACCAACTAAATATATTTTATGCGAACCTTCTTCATACTTGTTTACGTGTTTCATATTGTTGATAAACCTTCCCTTTTAATTAATTTTAATAATTATTTATAACCTGGTTTTATTGGAAAATATTTTGATTTGGACGTATTATAATGATTAACCCGTTGTTTGCCAGGGTAGTTGGGGTTGGTTGTCCACCAATTAGCGTTCGCAAAAAGCGGCATCCATGACACCCAATGACATTTCGTGTCCAGCGATTCTGACAGTGTCCTTGAGAAATTTTGTACATAGAAAGGTCAAAATCGGAGACAAAGGAATTTTTCCCGCGCATGCGCAAGAACTGCGCACATTCCCGCGCTCCGGTAAATTATTAATATAAATTATTTGGAGTGACCAGGCGCATTGCGGTTTTCTCTATGGTAAAGGGCGATAATAGAGCAAGCGATTCTGACCGTGTTCTTCATACACTTTCTTTATACATAAGGGTCAAAATCGCGTGTAAAATCTCAAACACACCGGTGCACGAAAGGCATTCCGGCGGTTAATGATCAATAAGATGCACCAAGGAAAAAAATATTTATGAGATGTAATATTTTTGGAACGTCTCGTTATTCTCCTCTGCCATTTTTTAAAAATGATTTTCGGCTATGTAATTATTGTTTTTTCGCACACATAAAATTATGTCCTGTCTTTCCGGTTTATAAAACATGGTCCGATTTTTCAGATCGAAATTTTCAAAAAAAAGCCAGGATTTCAAATATACGATAAAAAAAATAAAAAAATTCAGAATGTCTTAGAATATTTGCCGAAATCAGATTTTCTTTTTAAATGTGATGCAAGTGGCCTATTCCTAACCAGTAGAATACGGCTGACGTAGATAAGGCTACTGGCTGCTTAGATAGCTGTTGTGAAGTCATCAATGAACATAATCTTTTTGACAGCAAATCGAAAAAGGCATACCTACATTTTGTAAATTTAACCACTCAGACCCATAAGCTTGTTTACACGACAATGTAACATTAATAGACATACGTATGAGTACGAAGCACACCTGAATTATTAATGGCAATAAAAAAGCAGTGAAAATGCCCTATTTCTGCTCATTGTTTAATTCATCTAAAAATACCTTGGGATTGAGTATGACCATCTTGGTGGGAAGTCCCAAGTAGGCCTGGGCATCAACTAGGGCCTCAATGACCACAGTCTTCCCTCCGCCAGTAGGACCAATCAGCATGCTCGAGTGGCGCGTCATCATGGTCTCATACATCTGCACCACCTTGTCAATCTATATCCGATATCAACACACAATGAGCAAAATCAATACATTCTATCTTGTCAAAAAGGATATTATGGCTAAAATTGGTAGTACATAATTATCATTTTAGTTACAATATCTTTACAAATCTTTACAATTACAAACCAATAGCAGTTTTACCAAAATACAGATTTCTAATAAACAGTTCTTAATAGTGCTTGAATGGAACTTTAATTTTAACTTAAATTTGATGAATTGGTCAAATTCTGTAAACCTATGTTACTATATTATCAACCACTACTGCGGGTAGATTTCGAGTTGCTTATTATCGATTGATAGAAAATCATCCTCTTTCATTTTAATACACCAAAATAGTGAAATCTCCTAAAAATGTTCCTTACGAACAACGCCTATATTTGTGTCACTATAATTATAAAAATCCGTCAAGTGTTAATAGATCACATATTTAGGTATATTGAAAAGATCAAATATTTGGTGTTTATATTATTGATACGAATTTAAATGGGCAATCACAAATTAATAATACTGTTTCTAAATTAAGATATCTTACGTACATATTTTACAGACTTAGAGAAGTACTCAATATTGACAAATTGAAAATGATTTATTCTTCTCTGGTGCAATTTTCAATCACGTATGGCTAATAGGATGGGATGGTGGCTTGATGTATTTATAAAACCTTTACAAATATGTAAATAAAAATTATTTTATCGAAATTATGTATAATAGAAATAGAAAATTTTCTACAGATGCATTATACAAAGAATCTGAACTATTTAATCTCCGTAAACTATTTATACTGCAAACTATGAAATATATATTTAAAAACAAAAACGGATTCCAAAAAAATTAAACAGACTTAAACATTAGAAATAATAACGCATTTTACACCCCTCAAACGAATACCAAACAAATGCAAACTCACAGCAGTTTTATAGGACCTCGTACTTTCAATCTTTTACTGAAAAAAATCAAGTGACTACTATACTACCTCAACACTTAAGAGTTGAAATTGTGGCTTAACAATGCAGATTTTTAAACTTTATTGAAGATAGCAAAGAACTATTTAATATTATGAAAATTCACTTCAACAGGTGCGTGATCAGCTTTAAGAACAGGGGCACCTTGTCAAATCCTTTAGTTATTTTTGATTCAGCAACTTCATAATTACCTGATGAGGGAGCAACACAAAGGCCTTCTCCGTGAGGACAAATTCCACGGCGGCATTGAAGTCCGGATAGCCGACCCGGGGGCACTCCAGGCCCGGGAACAGGTCCTTGATTAGCCCCAGGAACAGGGGTACGTCGTCAAACACAAACTTGGGATGGTTCATGTCACTAGAAGGAGAATTTCATTATATTATACCAGCTGAAGTCTTTGGCGTTACCCAGGCTTTATGCAGAGTTTTTCGAAATCAGAAGTAGACAGTGATTTTCCTCTTATTATGAACGTCAAGTGTGCAAAATTTCTTAAAATTCCGCTTTAAGAGGTGGAAAAGGGAGGCCGGGGTGGTTTTCCGAAATTTTGTGTAGAGTGACCTTCCTGCTGTTTTGAAAGCCAAGTGGGTAAAATTTCATCAATCTCAGAATAAAACTATAGATTAGTTTGAAAACAAACCTGCACCTTCTTTTTATGTATATAATACCAGCTGAAGTCTCCGGCATTGCCCGAGTATTACATAAAGTTTATTGAAATACAATATAGACACTGACCTTCCTCTTGTTTTGAAGGTCAAGTGTGCAAAATTTCATCAGTTTCGGATTAAAAGTGTAGATTTGAATACAAATCAAATCCAGACCAATTTTATTTGATTAATTTGTGTTATTTCAAGGTTAATTCATTTAAAATAATATATAGTATATTTGCAGCACGTTCCAGAGTGGAAGATACTCTAGTATCGCCCTGGAGGAAGACCACCATTCAGAATTGAAACATTGCTTGAAATGGCTTTAGCCGTGTTTGGTGACCAGATCTGAAGAACCAGTCAGGTAATTCCCCACCTTTCTCTTCCCCATCTCCTTTCCTTCCCCACTACCTTCAGCCTCACAACATACCCCAATTATGGATGCAATACACTCACTGGCTTCAGACGGGAGCAGGAGCGGGAACTCTTGTGAGGTATTCATATAAAAAAAATATATATAAAAAAAGACCGCCAAACGTTCACAGAAACTCTTCTTTATATAAATAGACAATAATATTTATAGGTAGATAGACAGACCATGGTGACTAAAGGAGGATACAAGAAATGTGACATTCACTTTTTTATGATCGAAGGTAGGCTGTGTAGTATGGATATGAACTGTGCATTGAATATTTGAAAATGGTCATTTTGTCATTTTATTATCATCTTCAGTTGATTATTGAGGCCAACTGAATTAACAAAACTATTAAGCTCCTTACCAAATAAAAGGAAAAATATATTTTGATCAGTAATTAGTTGAACTTTAATGCAATGTTTTAATTTATTTTTATTGTTCATTATTCGTTGGGCCCAATGAACTGCACCCTGCAGCTGGATGGTGTGGAGTAGAATTCCGCATTTTAGGGCATTAGAAACTAGACAAACATAGCAGGAGACTTAGATATGAGTTCTATAATTTCAATACCTGCTATATCCGATTTTTTGACAAAATGATTGGAGTATGACATCTTGTTCACATTTTTACGAGGAACAAGATTAACCTAAAATTGAGTTTCTAAACCTCCCTTATCACAACCAAAAACCATGTTAAAACTGCGAGTGAGAAACAAAATCCGCTATATCATTTAAGAAGTTACTATCAAAACCTGCTATATCGGAATTCAACCAATCACGAGCAGTTATTTTGCCAAGATGGCGGATGTAGAAACACGCCCCTCAGGTTAGTTGAGTTTCAAAGCCTCTATATTCCATATAAATCACGAAGTGAGTATCAAAATCCGCTATATCCATTTTATTTATCCAAATTACTTAAATATATCTAGACATACCTACATTAAAAATTTAACACTTTTCGAATGTATATTAACTCCAATTCATTATATTAAAAAAGGCAATTTTTATTTGTTTTTTAATTTTTTTTTTGATGTGACAGTGTTTTGCAGTTTTCTCTGAATCAGTGAAAGTTGATATAGCAGATATAGAAATTCAACTCTTATGGTCTTCATCATCATTGAATCTCCTAGGATTGAAGAACTGATTATGATGAAGACATATACGAAGATGACCTCGTTAAACTTTAAGTAATAGATAAGAAGAGTGAAAGAAATTGTAACAAATCAATGCTAACCGCAAAGCCCTCATGAGCACAACGCTCTCGGCCAGGTCTGGAGTGGCCCTCTTCAGTTTCCCGGCCATCCGGAGTACGGCCGTCAGGGCTCGGAGGCCCCAATCGTAGTGGGACTGCCGTGACAGCTGTTCCTGGGCCACCTTATACAGCACTGTCATCTTCTTGGCCAGCACCTAAACAACAAGTTGGAAAATTATTAGCAGCGAGTACAATTAATGTGTTAACAACATTCTACAGTGGTTTTTTAATACTTGACCTCTCATCTGTCGCGAGCCTGTTGGTGGGCCAAAAAAAATCTTTGTTTTTTTTAAATATGATTTTAACCCTTAAGTATAAAGAAACTGTATAAAGGAAAGGTCAGAATAGCTTGCGCCAATATCAATCTAGGACCTAGGTACTATTTGATTATTGTAGCTACTACGAATTATTTTAAAAGAATTTTCTATGAAATTTGCAGGCATTTTTTCGAAATACCATCCAATGTTCAACAGGTTACCTACGCCAAAAAAATGCAAAAATATAGTCTGTCAAATAACAGTAGAAAATATAAAAACTGGAACTACTAATTTTGTAGACTGGCAACACCAATTTAACTGTCAAATATTTTTTTGAAGTACAATGACACTGAATGTATAGAACACAGTAAACCACGTTTTAAAAAACATTTTTTCTTCATGACATAAATTTGATTAAAAGGTGTTTTATAAGGCGATTTGCTTTAATTTAATTTAACATAAATTTGAATTTAACTATAGATCGAATTGAAGAATCACTAATGGTGAGTTTAGTTACACTACTTTTAGATCTGAATGAGTTAAATATATTCAGATCTAAAATTAGAGACACAATCTAAAGCCCAGGCAACGCTAGGTACTTAATCTAGTATTAAATAAATGTGAGCAATTTCTAAACTGTGCTTTATATTTTATTATATTACAGTTAAGCAAGGATCATACTGAGCAGACGCAACGCCACGCAACGTTCCTGTACCGTTCACACTGGCCAGACGTACGTACGCGTCGCTGTGACCACGTGACAAGGGGTCTCTGGTTGTGCGCAGGCGCGTTTGATTTGACACATTTGACATTTATTTTTTAGGTTATGTTTATGTGATTCTCTTAGCAGATGACAGCTTTGCCATATCTTGAAAGTGAATTTGAAGATGATTTGCTACGATTATTATTGTTAAATCAATATTCTCGTAAAAAGAAAAAAAAGTGAGAAGTATTTGGGTCCACAACATTAACAAACAAAGACAAATGTTTGGAGAGTTCCATACTTTAGTAAAGGAACTAGAATCTGATGACGGACGATTCTTCATGTACTTCCGTATGAGTAAAGTGGTATTTGAAGAGCTTCACAGCATAATTGAATTATTGAATATGACATAAAAAAAGAAAACACACATCTTCGAAAGTCAATTGGGACCAGAGAAAGATCTAAAGTTTGATTGACATTCATTATAGGGGTATAATATTGAAAATCATGCCATAAATGGCTGAAATTTCTTCCTAAGTTGCACTGCGTATGCAGAATCTCTATAATCCTGTAAATAAATAACTTTGTGCCGTCTAAAAGCTTCAATAAACTGTTTGTCATCCATTTTTGAATAATATCTGTCAAAAAAACAACCATAGATATAGCGAAACAACGTTAGATGCTCAGATAACACCAAAAAGATGTAAAATCATCTCGTAGTAGGCGTGACCATATCCCCTCCACCTTCCACATGGCCCACGCCGATCTGGCTGTGGCAGATCAACGTCGCGTAGGGGGCGTCGGTTTGCGTTGCGTGGAGCTAGTCTGATTCTAAAGCACCCGTTTCCATAGAAAATGTGTGGATGGTAAGCAGTCCAGATATGGAAATGGTGACGTCAACCCACGTGGCGTGGCGTTGCGTGGGCTTAGTGTGGTCTTACCTTTATTCGTCATTATGTTAACACAAAATTGCAAGGGTATAATAATAATATACCTAAATGCAATTCTAATTTTGAGATCGGTGGGTATCTATACTGCAATGAAAAGGTATTTTTTCCACTATTATGCCTTTTTAATTTTTTATAAAAATGTAGGTTACACAGCTTTACTTTAACACCATGAATTATGTGTTTAGTATTGCCATTTGATCAACAGTGGCGCCCTCCTATATTTTCTACTCTTATTTGACAAACTGTACTAATAAATTGATTTCATTATGTAAATTAAGGCAGGATATTATAATTTTATAAATTTACACATACAGGAAACAAACATCAAATGAGAAATTAATAACTAAAAACACATTATTTTATTGTAATTCATATTATTTTATAAATTTGTACATTTGTAAATGTCCGATTTGAGCACAAATTGCACTTGCACTTACATTGTTACTGGTTTGGTTAATAATTCAATTAAATATGATTTGAGATATTCACAGCCAAAAGGATTAAATACCCAGAATTATTTTTGGGAATTTTGGCGTGTCACAATTATTGTAATTCAGTTATGTACATACGTATTAAAAAGTCTGACCTTGGCTTCCAAAAATCCGTCTGAAAACAGGGATATCTGGCAAATCATCTCCAGGTCCGGTTTGATGCACATCACTGGTCTGAACAACGCCTTCACAGACTCCGGGAGTTCTGTGCGACCCGCGTAGCCAGGATTCATGGTGATGAAGATTCCCACTTTGTCATCCATGTCGATCTCTTGACCCTCAAACTGAAAATGACAAGAAAAAATAAGTCAATATGCACGTGAATTTTAATTTGTTTGGTAAAATATTGGAAAATGATTCACATTTAATTTGGTGCTCAAAGAAGATTTTGAGCTCAAAGAAATGAGAAGTGAAGGATAAATAATACCAGTTTACCTATGGTGCCAATGTCCCGCCATAACAGGAAGAAAGCTTTGGGAAGACACATTGTGGAACCAGGAGACAACCTTTACAATTCTGGCCTTTTCAATGCAATGTATCCCATCATGCTGCACGTTTGGACACAATGCGCCGTGTGATAGTGAATTTTTATGATTCACAATTTGCACATGTACGACATATCTGCATATGGGAATAGACAGAGATGCCAAAGTTAAAGGGAACAGGGTTGGCCTTGTACAGGCATAGTGGAGCAGTCTGCTCCGGATGCCGACTTGCTTAGGCACCAATGAGCCCAAGGAACCTAACCTAATATCTAATGCAGTGCATTTGAGGTTTTTACTAGCGCCATTTGACTCAGGGCCGGCCCTGAAAGGGAATAAGATAAAACGTGGGAAAAGTTTGATGAGCCTACAACCAGAGTGCTTAAGGGAGTTATGTAGCCCGTCTCCTTATCATTCCCATCAGAAAAAACTCTAAATACAGCTCATAATGAAATAATATTTGTAAAGGTATCTCACCGTGAACCTCTTGAGCTTCATAAGCAGAGCGTTCCTAATGGTCTGCAGCTGTGTGGAGATAACACTCAGCACCGATACATCGATGCGATTGAACTCATCGAAGCAGCCCCAGGCACCGCACGGGCACAGGCCGGCTAAGATCTGTCCCACGGCGCGAAAGTCCATGCCCTCGCCGCAATTGGTCACCACGCACAGCAGCGCCATAGCCTTGGCCAGATCTTTGGTGGTCTCCGTTTTGCCGGTTCCTGCGGGACCTGGCAATATATTATGGTATTATTATAATTAGGCATTTTATACTCATCGCTGGATGGTTTTGCAGCACCCAAAAGACTTCAAAACACATTTCAGTTTCTATCAAACTTTTGTAAATATCACATGGTCGTCCACTTTCCATCAAATTGAGTGACCATTAAGTTGACTTAAATTAGTTGAGTGACCATTAAGTTGACGTTGACTAAAATGCACAAATTCATAGTGAAATGACACCGAGTTATATTTCGTTATTTCTTCGGCTGTGGTCACATTTTTAAGTAGTTACTTAGTTTTGATTGGTCAAAGAGACTAGCGAAATCTTCAACAATTTGGAATGAAAATGCATGCCTTGCAAATATGCAGTGCCAAAGATCTTATAAGTGTTATTTACCTGCTGGAGCACCTCCCAGCTGCATAGTGAGGGCCTGAGTGATGGTTAGGTAGATCCTGTCTGTCAGGGGGGTTACCACCAGGCGCCCATTGAGTCCCATATATTCATAACCGTAATCAAAGGTTCCTGGAATTAAAAAAGCCAGAAATAAATACTTGTATTTCAATGACGAAATTTGACAACGAAAACACAAGAAAAAATTTTCACCTGTTACTCACACCTAAAATGCATAATTCTTCCAACGAACAAGAGTTCTTTTATACTGCTCCCAAAAAGTTATTAATACAAGGAAATGAAAAACTGATAAACCTTATACCATCAGCTTTGAGAATTGGTTATTTGTAAAGGGAAGAAACTATTTTAAGGAATGCTTCACATCCTTGAAATACGGTAATTGCTCTTATTATTTTACTTAATTTAAAATTTTTCTTTTCTTAGATAATCTCTATTTCTATTCTTTCAAAAAGTATTTTTATATGTTTTCAAGCTCTTAATTTTTACTTCTTCAAACTTCACAAATTTATTTTGTGGCATCATTTTTCATATAATGAATAACTTATTACTTTGTATAAAATCACTATATTTAAAACAATATCAACATGTTTCGACAACAATGTTGTCTTCATCAGGATATGTTACTTAATTTTTAATAATAATTTTAATTTTAATTCTTAATTTTTAATTTGATTTTAATTATTTTTGTGATAAAAGGTAAGTAATGGAGTAAGATCTAAATTAGAAAAGATTAAATTTCGACTACCATAATAAGGGAACGTACCCATACTACGTGACCAAGTGACCAACTTTTTGCAATTTTTAACCCCCCCCCCCCGGTGACCAAAACCTAAGCAACCAGCCGCTCATTTGTACCAAGCGTGACATTTTGAAGACCCCCCCCCCCAAACGTGTCACATAGTATGGGTACGTTCCCTAAGGGCATGTCTGGTAGTCGAAAATCATGTAAAAACTTTTGTACAAATTTTTTTTTTTTTAAATAAGAAAAAAAATGTGGGCAATGTTAACTCTTGAATGGAATAAATAATATCTTACCAGTGCATTGCTGAACAACTAAGTTGTCTAGTGATCGCATCCAATAGAATCTCAGCTGACTCTCCCACTCAAACTCCTGCCGCCCCGTTACATTGTCCCTGACAAAACCTTCTATGATGTCGCGTGCGTGGACGTCTATTGTCGTTATCGTTTTGAACTTTGTGCGGTCATTTGGAGTCAGATCTGAAAGTAGTTAAATATTAATACATTAGTTTGGTTGTATTGAATACATGAATTGATTTGTGTAGCATCTTGATAAATAGAGCAGTCGTCACAGTAATTTATAGAAACTGGATGGCCTCATAATAGCTTTCCTGTCTGCTCTGGATAAATCACCTGATGGGGCAACGTTTTGAGGCAGGTTAAAGAGTAGGTTGAAAAAGATTTGTTAATGCAGATCTTGAAGAGACGGGGTAAGAGACCACCTTGTTAGGTGGGTTAAGAAATGGCCGAGGAAAGTATTAGTTGATGCAGGTCTTGGAGAGGCTCAGATAAAATGATGTGTGAATGACAACTACCGATAGTTCCAACAGTAGCTCCCTCTACATGTACTGTTTACAAAATAATGAGTCGGAGATAGGATTATTCTTCATGCTGCCGACATGAAGCGTTCCGCTTTATCACTCTCCGATAGTATAGACCGAAAACAAAAGAATATTCCCTAGTGTGGCAGCGGAATGAAGGAATGAACCAACTAATTCCAGTTAACTACAGATAAATCACACCCTTTTGCACATGGAAAAAGAGATGTTTCTGCACACCTTCTTTTGCTTGCGCTTCAGCTATAGTAAGGAAGGGGGGTTGGAGTTATGGTTGCTTCTGCCAACACGAATTGAAAATCTTAACCTCAAATGGAGCTGCTACATTGAAATAGTACCTGTTCTGACCCGCACAACCAGTTCCGAGAGCTGCTCGTTTTGCTGTGCCAGGTGCTCCTTCATGGACCTTTTGTTCCCCTTCTTGATCCGCTCAAATGTCTCCTCAGTCTCCGCCGTCCACCATACGGCGTTGCCCACCAGGCACACCATGCCCAGGTACTTCAATATCCACTCGGACCTGTTACAATTCGAAATACATTAATAGTTTTTATTTTTTCATATATTTGTAAAGTTATTCGTAAACCATTGTAGGTTTCGAAGAATTTGACATTCACCTTTCTGAAGTAACATTCATTTACCTTGGAATAATCCTGGTGTTGCCATTTGAAGAAAATAAATGCCGCACCCTCCATTTTTGTACATCTATTTGTTACATTGTTTAGATATGAATAAGTAAAATTGTGGATAATGAATAAGTATTATAAATCACACACCTGGGAACCTTCCACTCTCTCCCGTAGAAGAAGATGGCCTTCTTGGTGATAAACCTGTTAGTTCTTCGCATCTCCCACAGAACCAGGTTCATCCAGTCTTCCACACGACCCTCCGTAAATACCAAGGTCCTGAACTCCATCACCTTGCCAACAAATACATCAGTTCAACATAAATAATTACTAGGGCTCGGATAAATATTAATTTAAAAAAATATATGGACTAAAAAATGGAAAAAATATGGAGTATAAAACAAGAATATCTTTCATATTAAACATTGTTTATTGTGAAAAATTACTATGCAGGAACAGTTACATTACAAAAATTATAAAAAGATAGCGATATGTTCAGGTAATTCAAATAAAAAAATGAAATTTTATTCATCTTCCTCAAAATCTGTCTTATTAAATTGATTGCAGTTCACAATCACATGCTTTTTTAAATTATCGTACTTAAAACTTTGTCGATTTGATCTAAATATTGCCTTAATTGGCTGAAAGATCTTTCCTCGTCACATGATGTAATGGGAGCGTACTTAAAGACGCAAAGTTCCGAAATTGTATAAGGCACGTCTGCAGTACACTCAAGGCTTCCGCTCAGAACTTTATTAATTGTTTTTAGGGTATCGAATCATTTATTTTTGTCTAAAATATACTTTAGTTTTTGTTTAGCTATTTCAGCAACAGGGCTTTTCGCTTCAGAAACTTTGTTTTCTATTCCTTCAATAATCTTCAGGTTTCCATTTAGCGATGTTGAAGGATTTTCCAATGCTTTTATCTTGTGAGATAAAAAGTAATAATTGCTTTTTATACAGGCCAAATCATTAAAAAGAGTAGAACCTTCAAGAAGTTCTTTTGAGGCGAAAATACTTACAGAATCGTCATCCAATTGAGAAATAATTGTTCTGATTTCATTAAAATACTCAGCATAGTATTCAACCGCTGTCACCCATGTACCCCAGTACGTCACGCTCGGAATACCTATGCCCCAGGCTCTGGTGGCATAGGTATTCCGAGATATAGCTCTTTAAATTTTTGGCGAGAATGCAAACACGTAAAATTATATCATTTTTTGTGAACTAACTCATGTTTTATGATATAAAAATCGAAAATATGGATGATTGTGATATTTTTTTGTAAAATATGGACTTAACCAAAGATATTCAAATACAGAATAGATATGCTATGGTGTCCGCGCAACTGTCGCCGGACTACGCGCTAATTAGCGTAGTTTTCATACAAAAAGAATTTGTTTATTTCGTTGATTTTTTGAAAATGTGCATTAATATTGGTTAACAATATATTTTGAATAAGGAAATAATTCATTAATTTAGTTTAACGTTCGTTTGGTTTATTCATTAATTATTTGTTCTTTTAGTTTATTTGTTAATTGGTAAACAATATCGGCGACACCCGGAAGCGCAGACCCACATAGTAAAAACTTAACTTTGGACTTAACCATGATATATGGAAAATAAAAATTAGTTTTTCACAATTAATCTAGGTAGAAAACACATAAGAGACTGAAAATCGTGTAAATTAAAAATATGTATTTACATATTAATCCGGGCCCTCATAATTACTGTAATGTCACTTTAATGTCTTTATAACATTATTCATGCTATGAATGTTAGAATGGCCAAATGGACTATAAATAACACAACATATTGTCTTGAGTAAATGTATTAATAATTAATGTATTATCTACGGTGACGAAGAAGAGACATTGGACATCCGATCAGTCTTTAATAGTTCATTCTTAACGCTAAACATTCAGTCGTTACAATTACATAATAATCATTTTATAATAAAATTGTGTAATATATGATACTAAAATGTGAAAATTACATTGATGATTGAACTAACCTCATCTTCACAGGATATCATGGCTGTAGCGACAGGGCGATTCTCATTATTTACGTACAGACGTAAAGCCTTTACATTGTCAAACATCTGGAAAATTAAAACGTATATGTACATTTATAAGGTTGAATTTGGCAGCCACCTCTGGTCTGGAGCTCCAAAATACCTAAAAAAAACCCTTGACTCTGTGCAGAAAAGGACGGTCCGTTTGATAGATTCTCCCATCTTAACAGACGGACTGCAATCTTTAGAGCACAGGCGTCAGGTGGGAATGCTGTCCTTGTTCTACCAGTATTACAATGAAAGATGCTCCGAGGAACTAGCGTCATTGATCCCCTCGGCACTGGTGCACAGTCGGGAAACACGCGCCCAACATTTGTACACGGTTGACATTAGTCACATGAGAACGGGTCGTTTCTATGACTCGTTCTTGAGTTCAATGGCTCGGTTGTGGAACGATTTGCCGGCCTCTGTGTTTCCTCCCTCCTACAGCATGGGTCTCTTCAAGACCCGTGTTCACTCCTTCCTTTCCTCAAAAAGACCCTTCACACAGCATCTTCAAAGATGACTTAGGCCATGAGGGAAGTTATTTTCCTCAGGGCCTCCTGTGTGGAGTTAATGTAAAAAAAAAAAAATGTATTCTACGATGTGTTCTGTAATTTATATATGTTCACAACTCAGAGTCCTTCAGGCCCCGTTTGGGCATCATATATGCACATCGCTATGACTACACCAGAGGCGGTTCATTGAGTTTCAAATCTTTCGAGGAAGGGAGAACCATGGTAGTTTAAATGTTGGGGCCACATCAAGGTGCTTGATTTTCAAATACGAAGACTGCAACTGATTTTGCTGCGACTCTTCAAGTGAGAGTCATGATTGAAGCAAATTTTTGCCTTCGTCTGGATGTGGAAGTATTGATATCAGCGCTTGAATATGTTCAAGTATTTTATCAACCAGGGTGTCTACTTTCTGGTAATAGATTTCATGTGTCTTTTCAGAGATTCAATAGGCCACTTGCATCACATTTTTTTAAATTTTTTTCCGGTTTAGGCAAATATTCTAAAACATTCTCTATTTTTTTTTTTTTTAATCGTATTTTTGAAACCCTGGGGATTTTTTGAAAATTTCAAACCGAAAAATCAGACCAATTTTTTATAAACCAGAAAGACGGGACATAATTTTATAGGTGTGAAAAACGATAATTACATAGCCGAAAATCATTTAAAAAAAAAGAATGTTTTCCACACGAATGGCACAGGAGAATAACGAGGTATACCAAAAATATTACATCTCATAAATATTTTTTTCCTTGATCCATCTTATTGATCATAAATCATTATAATGTACAGCGTCTATATTGCTAAATTCAATGTAATATACTTGAACTTGTAAATTGTAATAATAATAAGAATATTATAAAATTTTATTTTGTTAAAATCAGCACTATAATCATTATACCTCTAAAACATGTACCGACATCATCTTCACGTTCTGAAGAGAACCCCGTACCCATTAATTGTACGGGGTTCTCTTCAGAACATCTGTCAAAAAATCAAACCAAATGATAAGTTCGCAGAGAACAAACAATAAATCTAGTGAACGAATTCAAAAATTCGCCTGAAATCAAAGTGATGCCATATAAAAAAATAAATCAGTGTGGAATTTTATAAAATTAATAGGAACATTTTCGGCGACGGGACATTTTCATGTAGTGACGTCACGAGCCCAAATAATGGATTTATTTATTTAAAAATAAAAAAAACTGTACATTTCTAAAAAATTTTACTAACATTTTCGTAATCTTGGTAAAAAACTCTATCCACACGATTTTTTCCAAGTCGTTATGAAGTCCATGCAAGTGGCCTATTGGTTTCATGAACCGAAAGCAGTTTTATTCTGATTATTTCCATTTGAATCTGAACACTATTAATTTGGGCAAACTAAAAATGTTATCGATAAGAGGCACCTACATAATATTGGATAACAGTCTAGGATGACCTCCATCAGATTAAGTATATAATATATAATAATTATATTCTAGCTCATCTAGAATTATTCGACAGTCAACCACAATCAGGCGTTTAACGTATATCCAGAATAATTATCTGAAACGTATGAAATGATATTATACCTTGACCATATGCTCCTGCACACAGCTGCACTCACTGCTGCCAAGAATGGAGAGCAGCTCGTCTGTGGAGATGAAGAAGAAGCGCGGAAATATCCTCCGCTTGGAGTCCAGATAGTCGTTGAGGGATTTCTGGCACCGCTCCAGACCGTCTCCGAGACCTTTAAAGTCGTCCAGTCGGCCTGGTGCTGTGCAGCAATCCACTACGATGAGGCGCTTCGATGTATCCAGCATTATCTAAAGATATTCAAGTTACCATTTAGGTATTTTGAAACACTGTAAGATTGACTTAGAACTACACTGTACATGATGAACTCTTTCCACTATTTAAATCATAACGTTGTTGATACTGCAATAGGTCATATGTCAAAAAGAGGTATTTTGTTTTTTTGTTGGACTAGTATCATAATAGAGAACTTCAGTCCAATTTAATTTTTTTTTTAATGAATAATGAATGACCTTCTGACTTAAATAACTGCATATAATAGTTAAAATAATTTTGTTATAATAGTTAAACTAATTGTCAAAGTTTTAATTTTTCAAGATCCCCCGAAAAACACCGTACGTATAGTGAATCGTGTGACGTCATCACTCCTGAAAAGTTTTTGAACAGGTGGTCATTGTATGACAGTTATATGGAAGAATGTATGGTACTATTCGATAAGTTAAAACATTATTTAAGTGGAATTATTTATTTAATATATTACATTTATTATGTTATTAAATTTTTCAATGTTATTACGGGAGATTGGTATAGAAATCGTTTGAAATTATTATTTTTTTAGCTTTTAAAATCAATATTATCTCAAACGAAGCATCATCTTCACACTGCACAGTTATAGGCAAATAAGATACAGCGCCGATCAGCTGATTGATGGCGGCCATTTTGTTTTCGTAGAGAGATTTCGCAGTTCGCAGTAGAAGTGAGTCGTTCGCGGACGAGTCGGCTCAGTGACTCGGATCTTTATACGGATCCGTAAGATCCGGTTCTGTAAGACCGATCTTCAAAGCTACGGACACACTTGCTCGCGGTCCGCGGATCTATGCGAACGAGTGAGCGGGTAGCAATTGCTACTAGGTAGCATGCTCTTTGGCTTCTAATGAGCAAGTGTATCCGTAGCTTCATTCAGTCTTTCAATTGAGCCGATTCACTAAACCGGATCTTTTCATTGAAAGAGACCTAGTGAAACGGCTCGTTCAACTGAGCCACTTTGCCCGTCTCTAGGTAGCATTATGATGTAGCATATTATGCAATTTTTTCGTAAAGTTTAAAGTTTTTCAATATTTTTAATAATAGGGATAAACTAATAGAGATACCTCTATTTTTGATACTGAATTATTTAGGCTTAAATATTGTTTCAATAAACACAACAACTAAATCTCTATAAACAGTATGAAATAATGAATAATGTGAAATGTTTTGTGAAAAGATTTCAATACAATGACTGGTGAGGCGTGATGTCAGCACTAACCATTCAATAATACTAACTTTACAGTGTGTTTTAATTTACGTTTAAAAATGCACTTTTTAATAATTTTATAAGAACCCTACGTTAAATATTATGAAATAAAACTTATATATTCAGAATCAGCGTTCATTGGTCTGTATGAACTTATTTTTTACAGCCATAATATTTTTCACTGGAGTTCCTTATTTCAGATTTTTACATTGTATCAAAACGCCATATGTCCAAGAACAGTGTTAATATACCTACAGATTAAATGGCAATTTGTTATTTCTCAAGGTGGTCTTACTATGGATAATCCAATTCGTCACTTGTCAGGTGACATGCGGGGTAAAAGAAGAAATGGAAAGGGAAGAGAAAGGTTGGTAAATATCACCAACTAACTTACTACCAACATGCAGTATCCAGATCTGGTCATTGGCAAGTCAATTCAAGCACTTTATCGATTCTAAATGGTGGTCTCTCATCAAGACAATACTAATAGCCTCATCCATTGGCACTTGGAGCAAACAAATTCTAGGCATATTTAAACTCCACAAAAAAAAAAAAAAACATTAACCCCTCCGAATTTTCGCGAATATTCGCTTATGATGTCTCAAACGAAATGACATTTTACGAAAACTTTGTGTTATTACCGCTTCACAATTAAAGCTCTATAAATGAAACATTTCTGAACGTAGCCGAATAGTAAAAACTGTTTTAGAAAGGTTACAAAATAACCTTTCTAATTATTATATTACAAATAAATATTAACATTTGTAAATATTAAAATTTAGAATGCAAACATTAAAAAAATGTAAAAATGACTCACATGATGTTTTTATGTGAAAACGGTACTAAAATCACAGATTATGTAAACAACAATACTTATTCTATTGTATAAATGTATAATAAACACTTTTGTCACCTCACTTTTTTTTATTTCATATAAAAATATTTAAAAAAAATTTACAATGTCGAGCGCGGTCGAGCCGCCCGTAGGAAATTTGGCAGGATAAATTATGTGTCAAACTGCGCGAATGACAGAATATTCTTGTTATGTATTTCTACGGACAACTTGAATAGGGATGTACAGCTTGATCTACTATCGACCTTTTAGGGATGTCACTAAAAGAATAACGGAGTTAGAACGATTTCTATGGAGACACACGCATTGACATATAAACACGCTTATTGTACTTGACTGCTATTGTATTTTTAACGCATATATCTGCTTACATTGCTGAACAGTTTTAAACTAGTATTTTTAGTCCATTTCAAGATTTGAAACCGCTAAGCTAAGGAGCTTATTAGTAATGTGAATATATCAATACCAAAAATGTATTCCCTTTAACGGCAATGAAGGAATTAGTATCTCAAAATGTTTACCTTCCTAAAAGCCTTATCTATATCGTCAAACTTCTTGGCCTCCTCTGGCAGCTGCGAGCGAATGTCTCCACCCACGAAAATACCCTCCAGGTAGAGCCACTTGCGCTGGGTGGCCATCCACTCCTCAATCACCTCTGCCACGGTGCTCAGGTTCTTGTCCCACCGCTGCACGATGGGCAGGAAGGGTCCTATGAACCTAGTAAGCAACAATACTCATTTTTGGTGGGTTCAAACATCGATAATTTTTATTTTTAAAATTTTTTTATTTACGCCCCGATGGGCTTTTTTTCAGTTCAGTTTCAGTGCCGGCAACCCGGGCGTTTATTTAGTTTCATGGTTATTTACATTGTTTTCTTTTCTTTTACCCGCCTCACTAGACAAAGTCTGTTCCGAGGCGAGTAAATCACATATTATGTTTGTTCCAAAAGAAATGTGTGTATTTAAACAAATATATATATGTATGTAAAAAGATAAAAAAGATAAATTATATATTGGTATATTAAATATTTACATACATACTTTGTTTTTTAGATAAAAGTAAATTAAAATTTTGTGACAGTTGAATATAGCGGTTACATAATAGAAGTAATAATTAATAATTAATCATAATAATTAATATTGCAAAATTGCAGTTTCTCGTATTTGTTTTATTTGAATATTATATAATTTCGTGAGAACTTGTATGAAATGTTATTTATTTAGAATATTTTGAATGTCTGTTCTTTCCTTTTCATTCAACCATATTACAAATCTTTTGAAAAGCCAATTCAAATTATTTGGGGTGACGTAAGTTTTTGTTTGTGTTAGGAAGGTATTGAAAATGTGTGGTGCTAGGTAAGATTCGTGTTTTTTTGCAAAAGTTGATTTGATATGGGGAACTTGAAAGTGCTTATTAATGACAAGTTTATAATACAGGGACAGTTTTTAAATTAAAAAGATAAACTATAAAAATATAACTAGTAAACATCATATGAAAGGTAGGTATACAGATAAATTTAAGGAAAGATAGTGCATTACAATAAAAGAGAAAGTTTCTAAGTTGTAAATAGCATAGAAATAAACTAGTAGGTATGTTAGTAATTACAAAATTTACAGGTGACTGATATGTGATGAATAATACACGACAAAATGCAAGTTACATAAAAAGAAAACGGTAATAGGTTTTTACATTGTGGATTAATATAGAAATACACAAATATATGCAATAGACCCTATGTGATGCTCCTTAGATATCAAAATATTCTACATAAAAATATTGTTCAGGTATTTCATGAAATAAAGGCAAACTTGTATTAAATACATCAATATTTGAGGTGAATTTGTTCCCTAGTGTGTGTAGTCGTGAAATTGGTGCATGTGTGTGGTAGTTGGTTACAGAATTATTGTTGCAGAATAATATTTTTTGCCTTGTTTCTGATTCGATGAACTCAGAACTCAAATTTGCTCTAAATTTAAGTTAAAAATTGGAAAAATTGATTGTGTGAAGAATTCTGACAATCAGCGAATTACTTACCTATAATATAATATTTTTAACAGAAAATAAATTCTGCCCCTTTCAAAATTGGAACTGATTTGTCAAAAATCAGGCTATTTAACCTGTGATCTTTCTATAGTTTTCTGATTTCTCTGTAGGTTTCTGATTTTTTGATAGGTCTGCGCAAGTCATGATAATAATAAGAATCATTCACAGAATGCCAAATATATGTTAAAAAGATGAATTATTTTTACAAACACAGTACCGCATGTGTTGTGTTTTTTTGAAGTGAAAATTCTTTAGCCCCGTTAGTGATTTTAAATTCGGATGAAACTGAAATGCGTCACTGAAATTTATTATTTGGTGGGTCCTCGGTTCTAATACATTACGGTAAATTCACCCTTCGGCGTAAGAATCCGATAGCGCAACGGGCAAGGCACTCGACAAGTCTTAGCGACCAGAGAGACAGACATCGAGCATATTTTGCTACAAGTTATGTAATATTTAAATTGAAGAAACCTTTTGTTAACCCGTACTAATCAAATTAGCTCAGACATTCACCATACGCAGCTCGATTTTGACATTCTTTGATTTATCATAAAAAACTTATATTTTTCTGAAACCTTGAATTTTTTATTACCATAACATAAACATGTAAGCTATGAACCCATCCTATACTTAAATAATGGGCATAATAATTTATGACAACAGACAGAACATAAAAATAAATAAACAAAACCAAGGTCACAGAGATATAAGTATGTGTCAACTAAATTACGGAAGAATGACGTAGTCGAGAATGTGGTACTTTGTTTTTTTAAACGACTTCAAAAAGGAGGAGGTTCTCAATTCGACTGTATTTTTATTTTATTTTTATTTTTTTATGTTTGTTATCTCAGAACTGTCGACTGGGTGAACCGATATTGATTATTCTTTTTTTATTTGAAAGCTGGTGCTTCCCGTGTGGTCCCATTTTAATTTGGTCCAGTTCCGACAATGGCATCCATGCGAAAACCATATAAGACTTGAATTTGCAATAAGTATGTGCGCGACAAATGGACGAATAACTCAATATCACGCCAACCGATTTCGATGATTCTTTTTTTATTGGAAAGGATGTACTTTAAGGGTAGTTTGATGAGAGTTTGGTTAGGTTCTGATTATGAGATCCATGACAAAGTAACGGAACTCTTCAATTCTTAGGAGCAATTAACGATACTCGGCCGAATCTCTTAATTTGACCATAACGTCGTTATGGTCAAATTATGTCTGTCTCATATGAGCAGCACGTTTAGTAGGTCTACCCATATTCAAACAAATTAGTTAGTGTACTTCAGATTCACTAAAAATCAAAAAATAAACAAAAATTTAATAAAAACAAAAAAAACGACATAAAAAAATGCACTAAAAAGTAAAAAAATTATTTCGTATTCTTCTACAACTTCATAATCAACTTACTTTTTCTACTCATCAATATGTAGGTACGATTTTTATTTTTGGAGTCGGTGTCAGCAAAGGTACCTGGCCCGGCGTGTTCCCTTGACAGCTCCCCTCACGCTGCGGCCCCGCTCTCGCCTCGTCAAGTCGCTCGTGCGACACAAGCACATCTCACCTATAACTATGTATGTAGTTACAAACCTACCTTGACTGACACCGACTCCAAAAATAACAACCGTACCTACATATTGATGAGTAGAAAAAGTAAGTTGATTATGAAGTTGTAGAAGAATACGAAATTATTTTTTAACTTTTTAGTGCATTTTTTGAAGTCGTTTTTTTGTTTTGTTAAATTTTTTATTTATTTATGTATCTGATCAAAGAAAAGATATTTAGTTTTGAAGATTTCAACATTTCATTGGAATAAAGAATAAGCCACATTTTAATCCCGGGTCGAGTACCATTTGACCTATAAACACTCTGCAAAATTATTAATTGAACCTTCGGCACCGCTCTGTCTTACACATTTGAGTCAGCCTTGCCGTTGATCGATTGGCTTTCCAAATCAAATACATGTGGGGCAGTTGCGGGTAAAAAAATGAAACTAAGTTTCAGGAAGGTTTGTGTAAGATATATACAAGAAAACTGGTTTGATTTCAATTTAATTTAGTACGCACTGTGAGGCAGCCATGCTCTGCAAGTTCATGGCGTTGTCATCCACCAGGGCGATGATCTCGTCGCACGGGTTGAGGATGAATCCCCTGTCCTCGTTGTTCTTGGTGTGCTTCGAAACCGTGAAGGCCATGGTCTCCCACACGTCTTGTATCTCCTTCACACCCCTTTCTATGGCCAGTTCCTAGAAGGTATGGTAAATAAACATTATTTCAATTTTACTTACAGAGATTAGTTTTACATTTAGTAGAGCTAGCGAAAGGAAATTAATTGAAGAGCTAGGCAACAAAACAATGCAGTGCAAGACCGTGAGGAGAGGAGTCTGGTTCATCAGGTTAATTATTTTCAATTTGGGAGGCGGGTATGGTTACCGTTGCTATTTATTGGATAACCAACACCACTGGCATAGGTCACTCCAAATGATTCGCTACTTTTCGTGACTTGGAGGGGTGCCCGGGTTCATGGGGTGAGGTTTATCTAGGTCTTGGCGGTGAATGCTTTAGACCACCTACTGCATGGCGGGCCGGATCGTGAGAGACTGGTTAATTGAGACCTTTTGACCCCTCCAGCCGGACTCTCCCAACCCATCGCCTTACATCGCAGTGGGAGGGAGTTTTCCCAAATTCCTGCCGACCCATCATACCTTTTTCTTACCCAGAACTTCCTCTCCTTCCTTTCCCTAAAAAGACTCTTACACTCCCCAACGATGACATAGACCCTGAGAGAATTTCCTCCTCAAGGCTTCCTGTGTGGAGATAATGTAAAAAAAATGGTGTGGTGTTCATGACCCTCAAAAATGAGGCAATAGAAAAAAAGATACTGTCATAATTATCATTGGTATAATTTTATGTTACCGAACCTTGTTAATTCAAAAGAAATCAGTACTCAATTGGTAAAGAGCATGTTTTTGTAAGTTCTGATTAGTGGTGGAAAACCATAGTCGCTCACGCTGTATGTGCGCTTAGATCTTTTAAACTACGCAACCGATTTTCATGCAGTTTTCATCAATAGATAGAGTGATTCATGAGGAAGGTTATTAGGTATATAAATTGTCAAGGTTTTGTGTAAATTGGTTGAAATACATAATATATCTGGCCAAGCGGCAGCAGGCAGCTGGCGTTGGTTATAAAGGTTTCGTTAGACATAGTAACGTGTGGCCGGGTCTACTAGTTATAATATAATAAGATAAAAACACTTGGTTAGGCATTGCAATATGTTTTGTTTGTTCGAAAATCTAAATAAATTTAATATATTTATATCACAAAGATGGTAGTTACTCACTCTTTGGATTTAACAGAGACATCTAAATGGATTGTTTTTAAAAATAGAATCTAAACAAGTGAATAACTGACACCGTCTGTTTTATGGAAAATTTTCTTGTCATTGTGAAAAACTTACGAGTTGCGTATTGTTGACAACTAACTACTTGTGCAAGTTTCAAGTCATAAAAGGATTGCACTGATTGAACTTAACTATTGGATGAAATTACGGAGGCCTCCAAGCTACAAGAACTACAAAACAAGGTTGGTGGATCTGTTATTTTCGCTGGAGTTTTCTTTGTGCCATTCTTTGTGATATATTTGTCCGCGCAAGTAGAGTTTTCATAATCATATCTTTGGGTATTAAGCCCAGTTATTTACACACCTCAGGCTCGCATATTATAATGCAACACTACATAACCAATGTCTTTTACCTAGTCCTTTAGTAATAGTTGGTTTGAATTTAACTTCGTAATGTATTTTATTTATTTATTTAGACTCTCTTTGGGCTTTTACTTAGATTACAGATACGCCAAAAAATACATAAACAACATAATACAAAAATCCTTAACTGATTGGATTATTTCATATCAAATACAAAGCTGCATGTGTATTTGCCTTTTAAAGGAAGAAATTTTATGCATCAGCAGAGCAGGTAAATTACCTTTATGGCATGATTGACGATTGTTTCAGCAATCTCCTGATATTTATGCAGCTCCATAGCAAACATGTTGTCCAGAGTGAATCTGTCAGGAGACATGTCAAACTGTTGTCCTGGTGAAAAAAAAACATCCAAATCCGTCAGTTAATTGATCACTGAAATAATTAACAGTGATATGCATCTCCATCGAAATTTCTCCCTCTTTCTGGGATCACGGTAATGACGCATATAATGGGACGAAATGTTAGGGTGGAGCTCTCAGTGACAGACATGTAATAATTATTGAAAGAATAGTTACCTGTCTTTGTCATGAGTTCATTCCAATGGCGCTCCCTCATGGCTTCATTCTTCAGTGACACCATGAGGGGTATAATGTTTTTGAATTGTTTCATCTGCGTGTCGAGCACCTGCCCTTGCGGCATAGTCCTCACCACTTTCGGTAGCTTCCTAAAAATATTTAAATATTGTTTAAAAATAGTCAAAGGAAATCTTCACTTTACTCGACTGAAGTCTATGTTGGCGTGATAAAAAAATAGGGGTTCACAAGTTGTAAGTGGGGGTCCAGGAAAATTTATCTGGTTTCGATGACAGTAAAGAACAAAAATGTTGGCTTGACTTTACCTATCAATGTAGGCAGATAATATACTACTCAAAAAAATTAGGGAGCAAAAAAAAATTCCAAATTTTTGGTTGATATTTTTGACAGGCTGTATTTCAGTCAAATACGGTCGTAGAGACTTTAAAAAAAGCATTTTGAAGCTTTAAGATTCTAATTTTCAGATGTTTGGCTAATTTTTTTTAGGAGCTACGGTTCTCATGCAATCCTAACAGATAGCGAGAAAAAAAAAATTGCAAATTTTTGCTGTTTTTTGTTTTTTCACAGGCTTAAAAATTTTTTTTTGTATAAGTCTGTAATCATATTATTTTAATAAATGGAACACAATAAAACATACTATTTTTTTTCTCATTTTACCACTCTGAATTTAGGATTGGAACTCAGCCACAACGAAAATTTCCACCGTTAGATCTAATTTTCACATTTTTTGACGAGTTTTGGGAATATGGTAGATATGTAGCAGCAGGGGATCCACAAAAACCAGTAATTTTATGAAAAAAAAGTTTGGGAACCTCCGCTCTACAGGCTCCTCCACTTGTACTGGTCACATAGATCAAATCTTAAAGTACATGACCAAATATACATTTTTTATTTATTTTAATTAAATGAAGACAATATAAGCGAAACTCAATCGAAAATCTGAAAACAGAAAAATCAGAAAAAGATATTGACACATCTGGGACTCGAACCCAGGACCTCTCGCTTACCGGGCGAACGCGCTAACCACTGCGCCACCGTGTCGATATCCAATTCGGTCACTTTTAACTGTATCATACTTCGACTAAGAACCACCCACACTATCTTCATTTTTCTTAACGCATATACTATTGGCTGCTATCTTTATGTATGATTGCAAGATTCAAACCCGAACTAAATGCTCTCTAGATAGTGTCTGGATAAATCTTTATCCATTTTATTTAATATGCGACATCAATTGACTTTTCTGCAAGTCTAGGATGAATATTTTTATTTTTATTTTAACTTTATGAGTAAAACCTCAAATTGTAATATTTTAATTAAATGAAGACAATATAAGCGAAACTCAATCGAAAATCTGAAAACAGAAAAATCAGAAAAAGATATTGACACATCTGGGACTCGAACCCAGGACCTCTCGCTTACCGGGCGAACGCGCTAACCACTGCGCCACCGTGTCGATATCCAATTCGGTCACTTTTAACTGTATCATACTTCGACTAAGAACCACCCACACTATCTTCATTTTTCTTAACGCATATACTATTGGCTGCTATCTTTATGTATGATTGCAAGATTCAAACCCGAACTAAATGCTCTCTAGATAGTGTCTGGATAAATCTTTATCCATTTTATTTAATATGCGACATCAATTGACTTTTCTGCAAGTCTAGGATGAATATTTTTATTTTTATTTTAACTTTATGAGTAAAACCTCAAATTGTAATATTTTAATTAAATGAAGACAATATAAGCGAAACTCAATCGAAAATCTGAAAACAGAAAAATCAGAAAAAGATATTGACACATCTGGGACTCGAACCCAGGACCTCTCGCTTACCGGGCGAACGCGCTAACCACTGCGCCACCGTGTCGATATCCAATTCGGTCACTTTTAACTGTATCATACTTCGACTAAGAACCACCCACACTATCTTCATTTTTCTTAACGCATATACTATTGGCTGCTATCTTTATGTATGATTGCAAGATTCAAACCCGAACTAAATGCTCTCTAGATAGTGTCTGGATAAATCTTTATCCATTTTATTTAATATGCGACATCAATTGACTTTTCTGCAAGTCTAGGATGAATATTTTTATTTTTATTTTAACTTTATGAGTAAAACCTCAAATTGTAATATTTTAATTAAATGAAGACAATATAAGCGAAACTCAATCGAAAATCTGAAAACAGAAAAATCAGAAAAAGATATTGACACATCTGGGACTCGAACCCAGGACCTCTCGCTTACCGGGCGAACGCGCTAACCACTGCGCCACCGTGTCGATATCCAATTCGGTCACTTTTAACTGTATCATACTTCGACTAAGAACCACCCACACTATCTTCATTTTTCTTAACGCATATACTATTGGCTGCTATCTTTATGTATGATTGCAAGATTCAAACCCGAACTAAATGCTCTCTAGATAGTGTCTGGATAAATCTTTATCCATTTTATTTAATATGCGACATCAATTGACTTTTCTGCAAGTCTAGGATGAATATTTTTATTTTTATTTTAACTTTATGAGTAAAACCTCAAATTGTAATATTTTAATTAAATGAAGACAATATAAGCGAAACTCAATCGAAAATCTGAAAACAGAAAAATCAGAAAAAGATATTGACACATCTGGGACTCGAACCCAGGACCTCTCGCTTACCGGGCGAACGCGCTAACCACTGCGCCACCGTGTCGATATCCAATTCGGTCACTTTTAACTGTATCATACTTCGACTAAGAACCACCCACACTATCTTCATTTTTCTTAACGCATATACTATTGGCTGCTATCTTTATGTATGATTGCAAGATTCAAACCCGAACTAAATGCTCTCTAGATAGTGTCTGGATAAATCTTTATCCATTTTATTTAATATGCGACATCAATTGACTTTTCTGCAAGTCTAGGATGAATATTTTTATTTTTATTTTAACTTTATGAGTAAAACCTCAAATTGTAATATTTTAATTAAATGAAGACAATATAAGCGAAACTCAATCGAAAATCTGAAAACAGAAAAATCAGAAAAAGATATTGACACATCTGGGACTCGAACCCAGGACCTCTCGCTTACCGGGCGAACGCGCTAACCACTGCGCCACCGTGTCGATATCCAATTCGGTCACTTTTAACTGTATCATACTTCGACTAAGAACCACCCACACTATCTTCATTTTTCTTAACGCATATACTATTGGCTGCTATCTTTATGTATGATTGCAAGATTCAAACCCGAACTAAATGCTCTCTAGATAGTGTCTGGATAAATCTTTATCCATTTTATTTAATATGCGACATCAATTGACTTTTCTGCAAGTCTAGGATGAATATTTTTATTTTTATTTTAACTTTATGAGTAAAACCTCAAATTGTAATATTTTAATTAAATGAAGACAATATAAGCGAAACTCAATCGAAAATCTGAAAACAGAAAAATCAGAAAAAGATATTGACACATCTGGGACTCGAACCCAGGACCTCTCGCTTACCGGGCGAACGCGCTAACCACTGCGCCACCGTGTCGATATCCAATTCGGTCACTTTTAACTGTATCATACTTCGACTAAGAACCACCCACACTATCTTCATTTTTCTTAACGCATATACTATTGGCTGCTATCTTTATGTATGATTGCAAGATTCAAACCCGAACTAAATGCTCTCTAGATAGTGTCTGGATAAATCTTTATCCATTTTATTTAATATGCGACATCAATTGACTTTTCTGCAAGTCTAGGATGAATATTTTTATTTTTATTTTAACTTTATGAGTAAAACCTCAAATTGTAATATTTTAATTAAATGAAGACAATATAAGCGAAACTCAATCGAAAATCTGAAAACAGAAAAATCAGAAAAAGATATTGACACATCTGGGACTCGAACCCAGGACCTCTCGCTTACCGGGCGAACGCGCTAACCACTGCGCCACCGTGTCGATATCCAATTCGGTCACTTTTAACTGTATCATACTTCGACTAAGAACCACCCACACTATCTTCATTTTTCTTAACGCATATACTATTGGCTGCTATCTTTATGTATGATTGCAAGATTCAAACCCGAACTAAATGCTCTCTAGATAGTGTCTGGATAAATCTTTATCCATTTTATTTAATATGCGACATCAATTGACTTTTCTGCAAGTCTAGGATGAATATTTTTATTTTTATTTTAACTTTATGAGTAAAACCTCAAATTGTAATATTTTAATTAAATGAAGACAATATAAGCGAAACTCAATCGAAAATCTGAAAACAGAAAAATCAGAAAAAGATATTGACACATCTGGGACTCGAACCCAGGACCTCTCGCTTACCGGGCGAACGCGCTAACCACTGCGCCACCGTGTCGATATCCAATTCGGTCACTTTTAACTGTATCATACTTCGACTAAGAACCACCCACACTATCTTCATTTTTCTTAACGCATATACTATTGGCTGCTATCTTTATGTATGATTGCAAGATTCAAACCCGAACTAAATGCTCTCTAGATAGTGTCTGGATAAATCTTTATCCATTTTATTTAATATGCGACATCAATTGACTTTTCTGCAAGTCTAGGATGAATATTTTTATTTTTATTTTAACTTTATGAGTAAAACCTCAAATTGTAATATTTTAATTAAATGAAGACAATATAAGCGAAACTCAATCGAAAATCTGAAAACAGAAAAATCAGAAAAAGATATTGACACATCTGGGACTCGAACCCAGGACCTCTCGCTTACCGGGCGAACGCGCTAACCACTGCGCCACCGTGTCGATATCCAATTCGGTCACTTTTAACTGTATCATACTTCGACTAAGAACCACCCACACTATCTTCATTTTTCTTAACGCATATACTATTGGCTGCTATCTTTATGTATGATTGCAAGATTCAAACCCGAACTAAATGCTCTCTAGATAGTGTCTGGATAAATCTTTATCCATTTTATTTAATATGCGACATCAATTGACTTTTCTGCAAGTCTAGGATGAATATTTTTATTTTTATTTTAACTTTATGAGTAAAACCTCAAATTGTAATATTTTAATTAAATGAAGACAATATAAGCGAAACTCAATCGAAAATCTGAAAACAGAAAAATCAGAAAAAGATATTGACACATCTGGGACTCGAACCCAGGACCTCTCGCTTACCGGGCGAACGCGCTAACCACTGCGCCACCGTGTCGATATCCAATTCGGTCACTTTTAACTGTATCATACTTCGACTAAGAACCACCCACACTATCTTCATTTTTCTTAACGCATATACTATTGGCTGCTATCTTTATGTATGATTGCAAGATTCAAACCCGAACTAAATGCTCTCTAGATAGTGTCTGGATAAATCTTTATCCATTTTATTTAATATGCGACATCAATTGACTTTTCTGCAAGTCTAGGATGAATATTTTTATTTTTATTTTAACTTTATGAGTAAAACCTCAAATTGTAATATTTTAATTAAATGAAGACAATATAAGCGAAACTCAATCGAAAATCTGAAAACAGAAAAATCAGAAAAAGATATTGACACATCTGGGACTCGAACCCAGGACCTCTCGCTTACCGGGCGAACGCGCTAACCACTGCGCCACCGTGTCGATATCCAATTCGGTCACTTTTAACTGTATCATACTTCGACTAAGAACCACCCACACTATCTTCATTTTTCTTAACGCATATACTATTGGCTGCTATCTTTATGTATGATTGCAAGATTCAAACCCGAACTAAATGCTCTCTAGATAGTGTCTGGATAAATCTTTATCCATTTTATTTAATATGCGACATCAATTGACTTTTCTGCAAGTCTAGGATGAATATTTTTATTTTTATTTTAACTTTATGAGTAAAACCTCAAATTGTAATATTTTAATTAAATGAAGACAATATAAGCGAAACTCAATCGAAACTCAATGAAATCTGAAATCGTGGTTAGCGCGTTCGCCCGGTAAGCGAGAGGTCCTGGGTTCGAGTCCCAGATGTGTCAATATCTTTTTCTGATTTTTCTGTTTTCAGATTTTCGATTGAGTTTCGCTTATATTGTCTTCATTTAATTAAAATATTACAATTTGAGGTTTTACTCATAAAGTTAAAATAAAAATAAAAATATTCATCCTAGACTTGCAGAAAAGTCAATTGATGTCGCATATTAAATAAAATGGATAAAGATTTATCCAGACACTATCTAGAGAGCATTTAGTTCGGGTTTGAATCTTGCAATCATACATAAAGATAGCAGCCAATAGTATATGCGTTAAGAAAAATGAAGATAGTGTGGGTGGTTCTTAGTCGAAGTATGATACAGTTAAAAGTGACCGAATTGGATATCGACACGGTGGCGCAGTGGTTAGCGCGTTCGCCCGGTAAGCGAGAGGTCCTGGGTTCGAGTCCCAGATGTGTCAATATCTTTTTCTGATTTTTCTGTTTTCAGATTTTCGATTGAGTTTCGCTTATATTGTCTTCATTTAATTAAAATATTACAATTTGAGGTTTTACTCATAAAGTTAAAATAAAAATAAAAATATTCATCCTAGACTTGCAGAAAAGTCAATTGATGTCGCATATTAAATAAAATGGATAAAGATTTATCCAGACACTATCTAGAGAGCATTTAGTTCGGGTTTGAATCTTGCAATCATACATAAAGATAGCAGCCAATAGTATATGCGTTAAGAAAAATGAAGATAGTGTGGGTGGTTCTTAGTCGAAGTATGATACAGTTAAAAGTGACCGAATTGGATATCGACACGGTGGCGCAGTGGTTAGCGCGTTCGCCCGGTAAGCGAGAGGTCCTGGGTTCGAGTCCCAGATGTGTCAATATCTTTTTCTGATTTTTCTGTTTTCAGATTTTCGATTGAGTTTCGCTTATATTGTCTTCATTTAATTAAAATATTACAATTTGAGGTTTTACTCATAAAGTTAAAATAAAAATAAAAATATTCATCCTAGACTTGCAGAAAAGTCAATTGATGTCGCATATTAAATAAAATGGATAAAGATTTATCCAGACACTATCTAGAGAGCATTTAGTTCGGGTTTGAATCTTGCAATCATACATAAAGATAGCAGCCAATAGTATATGCGTTAAGAAAAATGAAGATAGTGTGGGTGGTTCTTAGTCGAAGTATGATACAGTTAAAAGTGACCGAATTGGATATCGACACGGTGGCGCAGTGGTTAGCGCGTTCGCCCGGTAAGCGAGAGGTCCTGGGTTCGAGTCCCAGATGTGTCAATATCTTTTTCTGATTTTTCTGTTTTCAGATTTTCGATTGAGTTTCGCTTATATTGTCTTCATTTAATTAAAATATTACAATTTGAGGTTTTACTCATAAAGTTAAAATAAAAATAAAAATATTCATCCTAGACTTGCAGAAAAGTCAATTGATGTCGCATATTAAATAAAATGGATAAAGATTTATCCAGACACTATCTAGAGAGCATTTAGTTCGGGTTTGAATCTTGCAATCATACATAAAGATAGCAGCCAATAGTATATGCGTTAAGAAAAATGAAGATAGTGTGGGTGGTTCTTAGTCGAAGTATGATACAGTTAAAAGTGACCGAATTGGATATCGACACGGTGGCGCAGTGGTTAGCGCGTTCGCCCGGTAAGCGAGAGGTCCTGGGTTCGAGTCCCAGATGTGTCAATATCTTTTTCTGATTTTTCTGTTTTCAGATTTTCGATTGAGTTTCGCTTATATTGTCTTCATTTAATTAAAATATTACAATTTGAGGTTTTACTCATAAAGTTAAAATAAAAATAAAAATATTCATCCTAGACTTGCAGAAAAGTCAATTGATGTCGCATATTAAATAAAATGGATAAAGATTTATCCAGACACTATCTAGAGAGCATTTAGTTCGGGTTTGAATCTTGCAATCATACATAAAGATAGCAGCCAATAGTATATGCGTTAAGAAAAATGAAGATAGTGTGGGTGGTTCTTAGTCGAAGTATGATACAGTTAAAAGTGACCGAATTGGATATCGACACGGTGGCGCAGTGGTTAGCGCGTTCGCCCGGTAAGCGAGAGGTCCTGGGTTCGAGTCCCAGATGTGTCAATATCTTTTTCTGATTTTTCTGTTTTCAGATTTTCGATTGAGTTTCGCTTATATTGTCTTCATTTAATTAAAATATTACAATTTGAGGTTTTACTCATAAAGTTAAAATAAAAATAAAAATATTCATCCTAGACTTGCAGAAAAGTCAATTGATGTCGCATATTAAATAAAATGGATAAAGATTTATCCAGACACTATCTAGAGAGCATTTAGTTCGGGTTTGAATCTTGCAATCATACATAAAGATAGCAGCCAATAGTATATGCGTTAAGAAAAATGAAGATAGTGTGGGTGGTTCTTAGTCGAAGTATGATACAGTTAAAAGTGACCGAATTGGATATCGACACGGTGGCGCAGTGGTTAGCGCGTTCGCCCGGTAAGCGAGAGGTCCTGGGTTCGAGTCCCAGATGTGTCAATATCTTTTTCTGATTTTTCTGTTTTCAGATTTTCGATTGAGTTTCGCTTATATTGTCTTCATTTAATTAAAATATTACAATTTGAGGTTTTACTCATAAAGTTAAAAATAAAAATAAAAATATTCATCCTAGACTTGCAGAAAAGTCAATTGATGTCGCATATTAAATAAAATGGATAAAGATTTATCCAGACACTATCTAGAGAGCATTTAGTTCGGGTTTGAATCTTGCAATCATACATAAAGATAGCAGCCAATAGTATATGCGTTAAGAAAAATGAAGATAGTGTGGGTGGTTCTTAGTCGAAGTATGATACAGTTAAAAGTGACCGAATTGGATATCGACACGGTGGCGCAGTGGTTAGCGCGTTCGCCCGGTAAGCGAGAGGTCCTGGGTTCGAGTCCCAGATGTGTCAATATCTTTTTCTGATTTTTCTGTTTTCAGATTTTCGATTGAGTTTCGCTTATATTGTCTTCATTTAATTAAAATATTACAATTTGAGGTTTTACTCATAAAGTTAAAATAAAAATAAAAATATTCATCCTAGACTTGCAGAAAAGTCAATTGATGTCGCATATTAAATAAAATGGATAAAGATTTATCCAGACACTATCTAGAGAGCATTTAGTTCGGGTTTGAATCTTGCAATCATACATAAAGATAGCAGCCAATAGTATATGCGTTAAGAAAAATGAAGATAGTGTGGGTGGTTCTTAGTCGAAGTATGATACAGTTAAAAGTGACCGAATTGGATATCGACACGGTGGCGCAGTGGTTAGCGCGTTCGCCCGGTAAGCGAGAGGTCCTGGGTTCGAGTCCCAGATGTGTCAATATCTTTTTCTGATTTTTCTGTTTTCAGATTTTCGATTGAGTTTCGCTTATATTGTCTTCATTTAATTAAAATATTACAATTTGAGGTTTTACTCATAAAGTTAAAATAAAAATAAAAATATTCATCCTAGACTTGCAGAAAAGTCAATTGATGTCGCATATTAAATAAAATGGATAAAGATTTATCCAGACACTATCTAGAGAGCATTTAGTTCGGGTTTGAATCTTGCAATCATACATAAAGATAGCAGCCAATAGTATATGCGTTAAGAAAAATGAAGATAGTGTGGGTGGTTCTTAGTCGAAGTATGATACAGTTAAAAGTGACCGAATTGGATATCGACACGGTGGCGCAGTGGTTAGCGCGTTCGCCCGGTAAGCGAGAGGTCCTGGGTTCGAGTCCCAGATGTGTCAATATCTTTTTCTGATTTTTCTGTTTTCAGATTTTCGATTGAGTTTCGCTTATATTGTCTTCATTTAATTAAAATATTACAATTTGAGGTTTTACTCATAAAGTTAAAATAAAAATAAAAATATTCATCCTAGACTTGCAGAAAAGTCAATTGATGTCGCATATTAAATAAAATGGATAAAGATTTATCCAGACACTATCTAGAGAGCATTTAGTTCGGGTTTGAATCTTGCAATCATACATAAAGATAGCAGCCAATAGTATATGCGTTAAGAAAAATGAAGATAGTGTGGGTGGTTCTTAGTCGAAGTATGATACAGTTAAAAGTGACCGAATTGGATATCGACACGGTGGCGCAGTGGTTAGCGCGTTCGCCCGGTAAGCGAGAGGTCCTGGGTTCGAGTCCCAGATGTGTCAATATCTTTTTCTGATTTTTCTGTTTTCAGATTTTCGATTGAGTTTCGCTTATATTGTCTTCATTTAATTAAAATATTACAATTTGAGGTTTTACTCATAAAGTTAAAATAAAAATAAAAATATTCATCCTAGACTTGCAGAAAAGTCAATTGATGTCGCATATTAAATAAAATGGATAAAGATTTATCCAGACACTATCTAGAGAGCATTTAGTTCGGGTTTGAATCTTGCAATCATACATAAAGATAGCAGCCAATAGTATATGCGTTAAGAAAAATGAAGATAGTGTGGGTGGTTCTTAGTCGAAGTATGATACAGTTAAAAGTGACCGAATTGGATATCGACACGGTGGCGCAGTGGTTAGCGCGTTCGCCCGGTAAGCGAGAGGTCCTGGGTTCGAGTCCCAGATGTGTCAATATCTTTTTCTGATTTTTCTGTTTTCAGATTTTCGATTGAGTTTCGCTTATATTGTCTTCATTTAATTAAAATATTACAATTTGAGGTTTTACTCATAAAGTTAAAATAAAAATAAAAATATTCATCCTAGACTTGCAGAAAAGTCAATTGATGTCGCATATTAAATAAAATGGATAAAGATTTATCCAGACACTATCTAGAGAGCATTTAGTTCGGGTTTGAATCTTGCAATCATACATAAAGATAGCAGCCAATAGTATATGCGTTAAGAAAAATGAAGATAGTGTGGGTGGTTCTTAGTCGAAGTATGATACAGTTAAAAGTGACCGAATTGGATATCGACACGGTGGCGCAGTGGTTAGCGCGTTCGCCCGGTAAGCGAGAGGTCCTGGGTTCGAGTCCCAGATGTGTCAATATCTTTTTCTGATTTTTCTGTTTTCAGATTTTCGATTGAGTTTCGCTTATATTGTCTTCATTTAATTAAAATATTACAATTTGAGGTTTTACTCATAAAGTTAAAATAAAAATAAAAATATTCATCCTAGACTTGCAGAAAAGTCAATTGATGTCGCATATTAAATAAAATGGATAAAGATTTATCCAGACACTATCTAGAGAGCATTTAGTTCGGGTTTGAATCTTGCAATCATACATAAAGATAGCAGCCAATAGTATATGCGTTAAGAAAAATGAAGATAGTGTGGGTGGTTCTTAGTCGAAGTATGATACAGTTAAAAGTGACCGAATTGGATATCGACACGGTGGCGCAGTGGTTAGCGCGTTCGCCCGGTAAGCGAGAGGTCCTGGGTTCGAGTCCCAGATGTGTCAATATCTTTTTCTGATTTTTCTGTTTTCAGATTTTCGATTGAGTTTCGCTTATATTGTCTTCATTTAATTAAAATATTACAATTTGAGGTTTTACTCATAAAGTTAAAATAAAAATAAAAATATTCATCCTAGACTTGCAGAAAAGTCAATTGATGTCGCATATTAAATAAAATGGATAAAGATTTATCCAGACACTATCTAGAGAGCATTTAGTTCGGGTTTGAATCTTGCAATCATACATAAAGATAGCAGCCAATAGTATATGCGTTAAGAAAAATGAAGATAGTGTGGGTGGTTCTTAGTCGAAGTATGATACAGTTAAAAGTGACCGAATTGGATATCGACACGGTGGCGCAGTGGTTAGCGCGTTCGCCCGGTAAGCGAGAGGTCCTGGGTTCGAGTCCCAGATGTGTCAATATCTTTTTCTGATTTTTCTGTTTTCAGATTTTCGATTGAGTTTCGCTTATATTGTCTTCATTTAATTAAAATATTAC
The DNA here is from genome assembly GCA_917880885.1 of Limnephilus marmoratus. Classification (NCBI taxonomy): domain Eukaryota; kingdom Metazoa; phylum Arthropoda; class Insecta; order Trichoptera; family Limnephilidae; genus Limnephilus; species Limnephilus marmoratus. The sequence continues at coordinate 26,627,827 of OU862924.1, read as the reverse complement.
AATTTGAGGTTTTACTCATAAAGTTAAAATAAAAATAAAAAAAAAAAAAAAAAAAAATTTTTTATTTATGTTACAAATTGATGATTTTTTCTTTCAATTGTGTTCGGTTCATAATTATTGTGAAATATCCAAAGAAGTTTTCAGAACAACTCTCGAATATGATCGAAACGGTGTTAGAAAGAGAAAACAACACGCATCATATTCAAATCTGGAATTTAACCACCAAATAAATAAAATGTACACCTTTATTAAACCAGTTTAAAGCATTTTTGTTATTTATTTTTGGGGTGTTATGCCGTGTTGCGCTATCTCCTCCTTTAGCCAACATTTCGGACAGCGTTACAGTGTCCATCGTCAGGGCAGATGTGTTACAGTGTCTATCATTAGGGAAGGCATTTAACAAAGGCTGTAACACTGTTCGAAAAGTTGGCTAAACGAGGAGGTAGCGCAAGACGGCATAACACCCCAAAAATACTTTTGGCCTTGAAAATCTAAAATCATATCTCAGTTTAAAGCTATTTAAAAAAAAAAAAAAAAATTTTGTGAATTTTTTTATTAATTATTCTCACATGTTTGCATTAAAAAATTTTATATTTAAAAAATTATATGTTTACTTTTAATTATAAAATTTTAAAGCGTATAAAAATCAAAATATTATAAAATAAAAATTACAAAAGGTGTAGCTTATGGGTAGACCCCATTTCTTCCAGCTAACCACATTTATTTAATAGGCCACTTGCATCACATTTTTTAAATTTTTTTCCGGTTTAGGCAAATATTCTAAGACATTCTGTATTTTTATTTATTTTTTAATCGTATTTTTGAAACCCTGGGGATTTTTTGAAAATTTTAATCCGAAAAATCAGACCATTTTCTATAAACCGGAAATACGGGACATAATTTTATAGGTGTGAAAAAACGATAATTACATAGCCGAAAATCATTTAAAAAAAATAACGTTTTCCACACGAATGGCACAGGAGAATAACGAGGCATACCAAAAATATTACATCTCATAAATATTTTTTTCCTTGATCCATCTTGTTGATCATAAATCATTATATTGTACAGCGTATATATTACTAAATTCAATATAATATACTTGTGCTTGTAAATTATAATAATAATAAAGATTAAAATTATTATAATAATAAGAAAGGCAAAATTGTAGATGGAGACAAGGGTATATTTAGAAATTTCAAAATTAAAAGTATGAAAGGGGATGAGGTTTATAAATATTTAGGATACCCGCAATCAAATAGATTAGATCACACTAGTATTAAAAATGATATTAGGATTAAATTTCAAACTAGGATCAGAAAAATTTTAAAATGCAATCTATCTGCTAAAAATTTAGTAAAAGCAATAAATACTTGGGCAATACCTCTATTAACGTACTCATTTGGCATAATTAAATGGTCCAATACAGATTTAGATAGTTTAGAACGATTAATTAGAACTACGTTAACAAAGTTTAATTGCCATCATCCAAATTCAGCTATAGAACGTATTAATTTACCTAGAAATTTAGGAGGTAGAGGTGTAGTCAAAATAACATCTTTGAAACACAATCAGGTAGAAATGCTTAGAAATTTTTTCCATAGGAAAGCTAATAGCTCAGAAATGCACAAAATAATTTGCAAGGCAGATAGAAACATTACTCCATTAAATTTATATGACGAGAATGCCAACATTCTTATAAATACTAACCAGGAATTATTAGATTCCTGGTCAAATAAAATTATTCATGCAAAACACTTCAATTATCTCAACCAAACGCATGTTGACAAACTTTCGTCAAACAAATGGTTGAGTATTGGAGAGTTGAGCGCAGAAATAGAAGGATTTATGCTTGCCATTCAAGATAGAGTCATTAATACTAAAAATTATAGAAAGCATATAATCAAAGATATAAATCAAATTGATGATTTATGTAGAAAATGTTTGGCTTTTCCTGAAACTATAGAACATATTATATCGGGATGTTCTATATTAGCGCCGTCCGAATATACATTTAGGCACAATCAGGTTTTAAAAATAATTCACCAAAGTTTGGTAATTAAACATAACTTGATTGACTGCCGTAATATAGTACCATATTATGAATATGAACCAAATTCATTTTTAGAAAATGAATTTTATAAAATATATTATGATAAAACTATACTAACAGACAGAACAATTAGTCATAATAGACCAGGGGTCCTAGCATGGTCGATCGATATAACCCTATATCAATACGATATCGGTATAAACCGTCATTTATGGTCAGTTATCAATATGTGCTAGCACGCTCAACAATTGATAAAGGATATTCCGATCGACGATTGACAAAAGCCCACCAAATCGTATGCATTCTTGGCTGCGACCGTAGAACGGTCGATTGATAAAACCCCAATATTAATACGAAAAGTATTAAATCCGTTGTCTATGGTCAGTTAGCGATATTTGCGAGCACAGTGAACATACGATTCCGACAGTCGGTTGACAAAAGACGCCGTTTTTACCGTGGCTTCCGGAGTGACAGATAAGCTGTCAATGTACAGATTTTTTTAAATAATGTCGTTTATTACGCAAAATAACTGGCTAATTAATGACTAGAGGTGAACTAAAAAAACTCTTAGAATTTAAAGAAATCGTATACGAGTCCCATAGACCCATAGTTAATTCATTTAAAAGGCGATCAATTAATTGCTTTCAAATTCGAGAAACGAAATTTGTTAAAATGTCGTTTAGTCTCAAACAGTATCTACATGCGAAACGCCAATATTTATTTGAGTTCGTATTTCAATTCGAAATTGTCAATTTATTGGTATTTTTCATTTGTACGTAGGAGCACATTTCAAATTAAGAAACGAAAATTCATTCAAAGATCCCCAGTGTTGCCATCGTATGTCGATTCCTTATTTATTTCCCTTCGACGTCGGTCTGCCAATCGATGGAGCAAGCGTGCTAGGGCAATCGGTTCGTTATCGATACGAGATTGTAAATCACCCTTTCCTTTGTTTAACTGGCGATATATATACACAACTTTATTAATAATGACATTCTTTCTGCATAATTACTGGTTTATTAATGAACGGAGGCAGATTATCGAAGATTGCAGGATTGAATTAAATCGGAATTCAGACGTTTTCGTTTGACAGTTTCGTACTTACGAATATATCTCGTATTATGGCAAATGATCTCATTGTCCAATTAACTCCTTTTTTATTGTCAAAAAATACATGCGGACTTCAAACGTATATCAAAGTGCGTGTATTTAATATTATTATGATATCTCAGCAAAAATCTCGATGTAAATGGATCTTTAAATGTTCAAAAGAGAAGATTATTAGTTAGTTGTCATATTATTACATTAATGGATTACGATATTTTTGACAGGTATTATAGACCGGGAGCCTGGCTATACAAACCCACGTCATCGAGTACACGAATGAAACCAAGGAATAACTGTAGTCTAGATTCTAAACCATCCCATTGAAGAATTTCACTAGTTCCATGACTGCGCGGAATCTGCCAAGAGGCGCGGCAAACTAGCTTTTTTAAGGCTTACTAAATGTCCATTATCACTACAAAAGTAATTTCATCCTTGTACTCGTAAGGTTTGTGACGTGAGATTTATGTACCGGCTCCCGGTCTAAAACTGCGATACCATAGACATTGTGACAGCTACATAGAAAGTACCTCGAGTGTTGCTAGCGTATAACAATTTCTTTTTGATTACCTTACACTGCTTATCAATATCGGTTCGGTACAAAATTGTCGGTTGTTATGCCATGTCGATTCGATATTGTAAAGATAACGATTTCAGTGTGCTAGGACCCCTGATATAGTTTTACATGACAAAATTAAAAAAATAACTTATATCATTGATGTAGCTATTCCAAATTCCTGTAATATTCAAAAAACTGTTTCTGAAAAAATAAGAAAATACACAGATTTAGGAAATGAGATTAAAAGAATTTGGCATTCTCGGACTATAAAAATATTACCATTTGTTATTTCGGCCACTGGCATAATACCTAGGAATCTGATTCAAAATTTAAGTATATTAGATTTGTCAAAGAATTTGTATATAAAAATGCAAAAAGCAGTAATTTTAAATACATGTAGGATTACAAAAGATTTTTTAAATATTTATATTGAGGGATCAGTAGGATTTATAGGTTCAATTAGAAATGCCACAGAGCCGAACCCTCTGATATGAAAATATCTGGAGTCAGTGAATTATATTCCCATCTGGTCTCTAGTAGGTTGACATGTTGTTCTTGTATTGTTTTGTATTTATAATACTTATATAGTGCAATTGCATAGCGTGGATTCACTAGATGATCATTTGGGGAAGTGTATGAAAGGGTTTAGTTTTTCCTTCTTTTTTTTTTTTTTTTTTTTGGGGGGGAAAATTTAACCCGGACATTTAAATCTGGTGCGTGTAAAAATATTATAAAATTTTATTTTGTTAAAATAAGCACCATAATCATTATACCTCTAAAACACGTACCAACATCTTCTTCATGTTCTGAAGAGAACCCCGTACATCTAAAATGTACGGGGTTCTCTTCAGAACATCTGTCAAAAAGTGAAATCAAATGATAAGTTCGCAGAGAACAAACAATAAATCTAGTGAACGAATTCAAAAATTCGCCTGAAATCAAAGTGATGCCATATAAAAAAAATAAATCAGTGTGGAATTTTTTTAAATTAACCCATTGGCCACAAACCCCGACAGCCTGCCGGGTGTGCAACTCAGGTACTTAACCACAAACCCCGGCACGCTGACGGGCTAGAGTAGGTCCGCCAAAAAACGGAATACGAGCTCAACAATGACATTTTTGAATAAAATTTTAAATGCCGAACATTCTGTAGATAATTAATCATTCATTTCGAAGAATTGGCAATAAAATGTTTCTTATGTTTTTTCACTGATATTTGTGTTCCAAGTTTTGTATGCTGCCAGCCGCCATTTAATTTCTTCAAAATTGCGAGTGGTTCTAGGCTTTTGGTAGTGACCCTGAACGTCCCTGATTGCTTTGAGGACTATCATACCATTATTTTATTAGTCATTAGTAATATATGCATGTAAAAAACAACAATCATTATTGTTTGATTTATGAATAATATGTTTTTTTGTAACTTTTTTAAATAAAAATGTGAAAAAAAACTTACGAAAAAAGAGAAGGTTATATTTGTATCCTTATTTACAGACATTTCAATATATTTTTTTAATTTTATTTTAATGTTTTTCTTTACCTTAATCGAATATGTAAATAAATTTAAAGAAATTAATTTATTTGAATATATGGTTTAAAAGTTACAATAGATTTAGTACACCAATGCAGGTTTTCAATTTTTGGTACAAAATTAATTCAGTGGTGAAGGCCAATTTTTTTGCTCATTAACCCGTCTGCTTGTTTAGGAATAAATACATCCCAAAACATGTAATTGCATTATACTTTCATAAGACCAAAAACGTCCCGAGCGACCTTACATTTTAAAAGCTATATATCTCTCTTGCTATCATACAAACATATGTATTTTTTCTTTTAGCCAGAAAGAGAACGAAATAATACTTCTTATTGTCTTTGAAATATGAAAGCTATCTTGCATAGATATTTTACAATCTCGATTCAAAGTGACGGTTTCAGAATTTTTTTCAGAATCCATGGCTTCCGGATTGTGAGGTGTGAATATATTGAACCAAGCAGACGGGTTAATTCTGTGGCCAATGGGTTAATAGAAACATTTTCGGAGGCAGGATATTTTCATGTAGTGACGTCACGAGCCCAAATAATGGATTTATTTATTTAAAAATAGAAACAACTGTACATTTCTAATCAATTTTACTAACATTTTCTTAATCTTAGTAAAAAGATCTATCCACATGATTTTTTCCAAGTCGTTATGAAATCCATGCAAGTGGCCTATTACAATGTTTATATAATATTATTTGTTTTATTATAGTTACAATGTTTATAATTAATTCATAATTACGTAATTCATCTCCTTTCGAAAACAGTTTTTAGTTTTCGGATGCATTCAGAATTATTCCTTTTAATTGGTTTTTATTGCAAAGCAGAAATATTTGTCCTGAAAAAATAGTCCTGAGGGATGAATTTGGTCCCATAGAACCTAAGAAAATATTTCTTCATTCTAACAAAAGCCTTTTTGCATCTGATAATTTTTCTGTAATTTTTTTTATTAATCTTGAACTACATCAGTGGCCTCTGTCCGCCATTTGATTATAAAATATCTAGTATTTTCTCACCTGAAATCCTTCAAAAAGTTCTCGATTCCGTCGATGAGCTCCTGCGGGTCCAGGTTAACCCAGAGGGTCTTGGACCAGTTATCGCGGGCATCCCTCTGGCGCTTGAAGAGGTCGTACACCTGGATCAGGCCGGTGTAATCCGACTTGGCGCGCCCAAACAGCGAGAAGTCCGCCAGCGGGTTGTCAAACAGCTGCTCGGCCTGGCATAACACCACGCGGTGGGCTTCTAAGTCCTCTATTTCTTTGCCGTATACCTGGAAAATAATCAGATTATTATGTATGTAATACATTCCCAGGTTACGAATAACCTGACAATATATGAATTCCTCCTGCTTTCACAATTTATTATAACTATAAGTGTAAAATGTTGCTTGTAGGTGAATGTCTCAGCTAGCGGAGGAATTGAATCCACAATGTTTGGGTGGGAATCCAATTTCAGCTGCTAACTGATCTATTTTGATTTGACATTAGTGACTACTGTCTTTACCTTTAACCCACCCCATACCATGCTAAAACACCATCGACCCACCTTCTTGTAACACAGCGTTACTGTATGGGATCTGGAAATAATTTGGGTTTTTATAAAAATATTTTTGGGAATATTTTTTATTGGTTTATAATAATTTATTGTAAGAAAAAAATATTGATTTTCTGCCTAAAAACTGAAATATTTAAAAACAATCATCTTACTAATATTATCAAGGGGAAAGTTTGTCTTACTAATATTATAAAGGGGAAAGTTTGTATGGATGTATGTTAGTTACTCTTTCACACAAAAACTACTGAATGGACTTTAAAAATTCTTACACTAATAGAAAGTTACATTATTTGCGTGATCTATAGGCTACATATATTGGTATGCTCTTGCGTTATGAATAATCTCTAGCGTTATGAAATTATTTATCATACGTTTTCTGTCACTAATAAAATCGATTTATTGCAAACGTCAGAAACCAATTGTCGCCTTGGAAACGATGTTTTTTTTTAATTAGGCGATTCACCCTAAAAAGAGTACTTTGTTGAGAAAGAGGCGTCGTACTTAATAACTATCTCTAAAAATGAATCACCGAAATGTATGTTTTATTTTATTTTATCTCTATAAATCTCTATAAATAAAAATGAATCCCCGAAATGTATGTACGCGCATAACTTCCGAACGACTGCACCAAATTGGATAATTCTTTTATTTTTGTGTTCGTTATTGTCAGGACAAGGTTTGTATAAAACTACTGGTGAGCTCTGGCATCATGAAATTTGTATAAAAAATTGCAATAAGTGGCACGCGAGCTGTTTGAAAACTGAATGTACGGAATGCGGGAGCGAGTAGGGGGGAGGGGCAACTCGGGAGGGACGTTCACGGGAAAGGGGGAGTTGAGTGGGGAGAGGGAAGGTTGAGGAGGCGGAGTGGGAATGCGAGAGGGGAAGGGGACGCGGGAGAGGAAGGGGAGGCGGAAAGGGAACGGGACAAATCTGAAAGGACACGCAGGTAGAAACAATTTCTTTATTAAATGGCATAGCAACGCATGCCGGGAACCAAATAAAAATGAATCCCCGAAATGTATGTACGCGCATAACTTCCGAGCGACTGCACGAAATTGGTTAATTCTTTTTTATTTGTGTTCTTTATTGTCAGGACAAGGTTTGTATAAAACTACTGGCGAGTTCTGGCTTTATGAAATTTGCAATATGTTGCACGCGAGCTGTTTGAAAACAGAATGCACCGTGACTGAGTGCATGGAATGCGGGAGGGGAAGGGGGGAAGGGAACTCGGTTGGGGGGTTCGCGGGAAAGGGGAGAGAGGAACCAGGGAGGGGAGAGAGGAACCACGGAAGGGAGAGGGGAACTCGGGAGGGGGGTTCGCTGGACGGGGGAAGGGAGTGGAGTGGAGTGGAGTGGGAAGAGGGAAGGTGAAGGAGGCGAAGTGGGATCGCAAGGGGGGAAGGGGACGCGGGAGAGGAAGGGGAGGCGGAAGGAGAACGGGACGAATGGGAAAGGACACGCAGGAAGAAACAATTTCTTTATTAAATGGCATAGCAACGCATGCCAGGTACCAGCTAGTTTATTTATAAATGTATGCATAAACCCGAATACCTGAACCAAATTGGATAATTCTTTTTTTTTTTTGTTCTTTATTTTGTATAAAACTACCGTTGAGTTCTGGCATTATGAAATTTGTAAAAAAAATTATAATAGGTGGCAGGCGAGCAGTTTGAAAACTGAATGTATCGGGAATGAATGTGCGGAATGCGAGGGGGGAGTGGGGAGGGGGTGTTGAAAGGGTGTTGGTGGAGGGGGGAAGGGGAGGGGGAGGAGGGTGTGAAGAGGGGGAGGGGGAAGGGGTGGGGGAAGGAGGTTGATGGGGGGGAGTGGTGTGGGGAAAGGGAATGTGGAGGGGTAGGGGGTGAGGGGAGTGGTGGGTGGAGGGAGAGGGGAAGGGAGTTGATGGTGGGAGTGGAGTGGAGAGAGGGAAGGTGGAGGAGGCGGAGTGGGGTGGAAGAGAGAGGAGGGAAGGAAGGGAAGGGGGAGGGGAGGAGGAAGGTGGGGGGAGGTGGAGTATGGAGGGTGTGGAGTGGGGAGGGTGTGGGGTGGGGGAGGGGTGGGTGGAGAAGGAGGGGGAGGGACAGGGGGGTTGATGGATGAGTGGAGTGGGGGAAGGGGTGGGTTGAGGGGGAGGGGGGTTGATGGGGGGAGTGGATTGGGGAGATGGAAGGTGGAGGAGGCTGAGTGGGAATCCCCTAATACCATGCGAGCGAAGCCGCCGGAAAAAGCTAGTTCATAATAAATAATAAAATATGATTTCCAACACCCAATTTCAGGCACGACTGTAACTGCCGGCCGTTTCGGGTCAAGTTAGCCCTTACCCTGAAAGAAAGACTTTTGTTCCCGGGCACCATATGTTAGTGGAATGCGCTACTTGTAAGGGCTGACAACAACCGAATGTCGCAGACGAGAAACATTATTGTTATTGTGAGGAACCAAATTTTGATGTCTCTGTTTTAGAAAAACCAAATTGATGCGTTGGAAAGAGACAAGACTACACACATCTCAACTTCGCATAAAAAAGGAAACTTCAAAGTTATGTAATTAATTTGCATGTTTTATGTTACATCTCTCTCTGACTAATGACTAAAAGCAGTATTAACGAATTTGAAATGACATAATATATTGTTTTCTCTGTCTATCCCAAAGAAATTCGTTATTTGCCGTTGCATCTGACATTGAAATGGGTTCATTTTTATTAAAATGTTTTTTAATATTTCATACAGAATATTTGAAATTTTTTAAATATTTTTAATGGTTGCAAAAATATTTGTTTTAGGAATACGTAAAATATGGATTTAATATTCAATGTATTTACGGAGATATGGAAGGTTGAAGAGCAAAGTAGACTATCATTACTGTTCGCACATTATATATTGGGATTGGATAGGTATGCATTCGCAGACTTGGATAGCAAATGTCAAAATCCTGAAATTATCCCACCTACCTAATATTCCCATCCTAAATGTCACCATGAAAAAAGGCATTTGTTGCAAGAAAAAATACCCAACTTTGGAGAGGTGACAGTGTGCTTTGAAGCTCAATGTAAATTAACATCGTATGTCATAACATCTTTTTATAAGAATATTACGATTTCGAAATTTAAATATAACATTGTGAAGTTTAAATATAACAACCTGGAGATCAGTGAGGCCCCATCTGCAACAGTGATTCCTATTTTCCTTTTTCCAATCTGGGCTTATCTTATTTTCCAAAAGCCCAGATCTGAACCATCGACTGACTATCCATCAGGTTTTGCGAATGTATGCAGTATGCATATTTAATCATCCCTATAACTTTGCGATCAAGTAGTTTCGGGACTGGTCCTTTGGGGGTTGCATAGGGCTTTGCTCACAGCACTTATTATGGATACGGCCGGGTTAATATTTACAGAGTTCGAAAGCACAGGAAACCATAATTGCCAAGTTATTCTGTAAAATGTTCCGATAAGTACAAGCCAGGAGTCAGAATACTAACAATGACTTTTATTTAATAAATGCAGGAACCCCGCTGGTCAAAAATAGATTGTCAGATGGTGGCCTCCAGACCATTAAAATGGTATGCAAATTTGGACTTACAGCAGGTCTATTTATTCTAATTTAAGTGCACAATATAAAGTATAAAGTCTGTTTCCTGAAACAACAAAACTCTTAAATGATGCAACTATTTCCATAAAGGATTTCCAGGTGAACACAACTATTTTTAGATCGCACCTTTCATTCCATCATGAACTATGGAGCATATTATTATGATCACTAGCATAGCAATAAACACTAACAGCCTTACTAAAAAAAAATTAACTGTGTTGTTGCAACAATATGAATAAACCCCGTATACACTAAAACAGGATCTCTTACTAATAAGCTTTTTCCGCGGTCACTCTGTAAAAACGCATTGAATGTATTTTACATCTGGCAAAGTTGTAAAGTGTATTTAAAAATGTAAATGGTAAAAATGGTTGTTTTAATTCTTTTCCGCCAGGGGCGTTATTGGCGCGCCTGCGCATTTGTCCTCTGTGCCGCACCGCGCTTGTTTGGAAAAATAAAGCTGCGAAATTTTTTCTCCGCATGATGTAAGTAAATATTGTTATTTTACTTAATGATTTCTATATAGTGACCAATTCACTCTTCTATCCAATCCTTCGGACCAACTGTTGGCTGGACGAACTGTCGGCAGGACGAACTGTAGGCCGGACGAACTGTTGCCGGACCAGTTGTCGCCGGACCAACTGTCATGGAACCGTAAACAATGTAAATTTCTTTCCATGAACAATTTTTTAATTAGTAATGTTTTCACATACACGCTCGTTTATCAATTGAATAAAATTTGCACGGTGTTTTTTAGAAAGGTTGTTAATGTTCCTAACTTAAAAAAATTGTATTAAAAAAATATCCTGCTTCATCAATTTAAAAATACACACATTTTTGAAGAACGAAAAGCACTAGAGCCTTAAGAGAGTCACATGTAAAATCTTTTAACATCCCAGTTTATCAAACCTCTTATGGGCAAAGAAGTTTTAAATATAATGCTACAAAGCTATTCAATTCTCTACCTACTGACATTAGAAACAAGCTAACCGATAGTTCATTTCAAAGTAAAATCATTGATTACCTCCAATAAACACTATCATGAGTATTTCATAACTTTAGGGAGAATATTTTATTATTTAAATTAGTATTAGAATATTTTTATATTTTTTAGGAGAATGACCTCACTATTAAATCTTTCTTCTGAAATTGACATTTTTCGATCGAACTACAATCATTTTAAGAGCGAAATAAAGGTATTCTTTAGCACCTGTCATTATTAATGTACATATATAATGAATGTTATTAACTAAAAATTGTGAAATGTAATTGGATATACATGTTAACTGTTTTTCACAATAAATAAATAACATATTTACATTTATGCCTACTGTATGTATATATGTACTAGTGATGTAACGAATATTCGCATTCGTGAATATTCGCATATTTTTGCATATTCGCATTCGCAAAGTTCGAGCGAATGTTTTGCGAATATGAACATCAGAAAAAAGAGATCAGACTTTAAATTATAGGATGGACACAAATGCTTCATAAGATAAGTCTTTAACGAATCCAACACTTTCCTCGAAACTAAATGGCAAGTCTTTACTTATTGAATTATTAACGGCCAATGACTTCATAGATTTATTATCCCACTGTTCGTAATGTAGATGTGCGTTTTTACTTTTATTGAACTAGCCGCCGTACAGAAACAACGAGTTCTGACAATTTGATTGAACAAATGCTTTACCTCCATCAGTTCAATGCCTTGAGTCATCTTTTCTCCAATAGCGCCGGGCCCCTGCGTATCAAACTTCTCCACAAACTGTTCCAGGATGTTGAGAAACTCTCCAATTTCGTTGATTGTTATCTTGGAGAACTTTTCCTTGGTCTTCTCCAACTTTCCAGATCGGAATATGGAAGACTTGTACAGGGTGCCCCAATCCTTTTCCAGTTTCAGCGCCAACTCCAAATCCTCCGCATTACACTGTCGGAAAACAAAACATTTAACCATTCAAAAAAGTAATATCGCTGAGAATGAACCAGATCGTAGATGAATCAGGCAGCTACTTAATATGGACAGTACACTCAATGAGGGAACTTGTAAGACTATTAATGGAACACTGCCGCCTCAGGAGATAGATAAAGCTTTTGGGAGTGGAAAACAATAGATAACAATAAATAGATGCAGGAAGATGGATGAAGAAACTCCAATTCATCTATGGTGCAAATATTCCAGTGTTAGGAACCAGTGGCGGCCCCTGCCTTAGTGCACTTGTGCAATGCACTACCAAACACCGACAAACAACAAAAAGTCAAACGTAAATTCGTACAAACATCGACAAACGTCAAAAGTGCAAATTCGCAACATTCATTCACGAAGAATTCCCGCCAATTCGTTATAATATTCTTACCACTTAACTTTCGTACTAACTCATACTCGCATCGGCGCATACGAAAAAGCAATGCGTGCATCTTCCGTTGTGCCGAGACGTGACGTCACATGAAGTGATATTTCTACTGGGACAGTCTACAGAGGCTGGAAGCGTGAAATGGGCAAGACATGAGTGAAGATATAAGACAGGCCCGTGCACTAGCGACGCACGTGCGCAGAGGCATTCTGATTTATGACAAAACCTTTAACATGCATTATATGTTACCGAACGTTTGGAATGACTTAGTTAGGAATAACGAATTTACAACTAATTGACAATGTTATGTATTAGCTCTACCATCGCACCGGGGCGGCGAAATCAAGCATTTGGCAGATCTCTGATCACTATTGACACATTTTTAATGGTTTTCGCTAGTTTTGATCTGTAAAAAACTTATTTAAAAATGAGTGGTAATGAAAACATTCGATTTTTTCAAAAGCAACCGAATTTCATTTGAGAATAAATTGTTTTTGAAAAATAATGGCTCTCCAAAACATTTGCTAAATATAATACTTTGAACACATTTTTTTTTTTGTTTTCTGTGAACAATTTTCGCGGGTGATGATGATAAACTGTGGAGTGAAAGTTGTGTAAACGTTAGCCTTTATTTTACTGAAAAGTTAATAAACATACATACTCCCGAGTAACTCCCAAATTTAGTTTATTAGATCGAGTTGATAGGTACACGATTACAACTTGATGTTGGTTTTCGCTATTCTGTGAATTAATCAATTATATTTTCCCATATTAATGTTACCATTTTTTGTGAAATGCACTGCTGGCAAATTTTATCACGGGCCGCCTCTGTTAGGAACAAGGCTCAGCTATCTGGGAAGACACATTGTAGAACCAGAAGATATAGCAAAATATCCAATGACAACCCTGGTGAACTTTCTCAAATGGATCCGGTCACTGTCAAAGGATTGATCTAAAATGGGTTGTAGCTCAATGGGCCCATAGCCCGAGTGCTCGTGGTGGGTACTACGTAAACTGTCTCTATTTTATTAATAAAAATATTAAGGTTCGGTTTTTCTTAATTTTAATAGAATGATTCAATTTTCTACAATACAATACAATACCTCAATGTTGTGCATCTTCAGCAAGTGGAATGTCTCCTGCATAGACTTGTACATGACTTCTGAGCTGATGGTCATCTTCTGAACTTGCGTCACCGTCGACATAACCAATTTGAAGTCTTCTAGACCCTTGATGTTGAGGTTGATGTTTGCACGCATTCTCTGAAAATAAAACAATAATAAATAGACTAGGTTTTGCCCGTTGCAGAAGCAACTAACGGGTTAAAACACTATGCGATTTGACGTGTGAACGTGGATGAAGCGAGGAGCGGGTGTGTGTTAAATTAAATATATGAAGAAACCTGAGGTTACAGTGACCTTGCAACGCATGCCGGGTACCCATTGTATATAATGTTATGTAGTGCAGCGCTTGCATTAAAATGTAACTTCCCAGGAATTGGAATGGAACCATTACAGTTAAGTTGACCCCGAGGTTACAGTGAACTTGCAACGCATGCCGAGTAACCGTTGTATATCATGTTATATATTGCAGGCACTTGCTTTAAAATGTTATTTCCCGGCAATTGGGATGGAACCATTACAGTTAAGTTGACCCCGAGGTTACAGTGACCTTGCAACGCATGCCGAGTAACCGTTGTATATCATGTTATATATTGCAGGCACTTGCTTTAAAATGTTATTTCCCGGGAATTGGGATGGAACCATTACAGTTAAGTTGACCCCGAGGTTACAGTGACCTTGCAACGCATGCCGTGTACCCGTTGTTTCATAACGCTTAATAAGATCTCGATAGGTTTGTTCTGATTCATGTACAAAGACCAGAATTCAAACCTATTGTTGAATTTCGCACACTGGGTACTTATTTGGCTGATAATTACCGGTGTCAACCGTGGTCAAGGTGCAAAACAAGTGTTGTTTTTTCGTGAGTCTTCTGTTCGTAAGCAGCTGTCAACATTGTACAACCGTCTATATCGTGACAAGCTAACATAATACGTATAGTGAATCTACCGCCGGTAATTCACCACATCCCATCGCATAAGAACGTAATAACGACTGCCCATAAATATACCAACCCCCGACCGACTGCCTGTGGACCAGCCAAAGACCACGAGGGACCCACAAACCGGGCAAGATTGCCATCACTATCGTAAGTCCCTCTGTGATATATCTTTGCATTTGTTTAATGAACATATTCTATCGAGATCCGTAGACGTTTGATTTAGCAAGGAATAACCACAGGTTATTCTAAACCCCGTGCCATCGTGCACGATACACCCGTTGTATATTATGTTATAAATTGCAGGCGCTTGCATTAAAATTTTATTTCCCGGGAATATGGATGGAACCATTACAGTAAAGTTGACCCCGAAATTACAGTGACCATGCAACGCATGCCAGGTACCCGTTGTATATAAGATTCTCCCAACCCTTCGCTTTGCACCGCAGTGTGAGGAATAGATTCATACGTCCGTTACTCCTGGCCACACTGACCCCCAGATTCCTACCCACCCCTCATACCCTTTTCCTTCCCATATCTTCTTCTCCTTCCTTTCCCTTAAAAAACCCTCCGCACAGCATCCTCAAAGATGACATAGGCCCCTAGGGAAATTGTTTTCCTCGGTGCTTCCTGTGTTTTTTTTTTTTTTTTACATGAGCTCCACACAGGAGGCCCTGAGGAAAATAATTTCCCTCAGGGCCTATGTCATCTTTGGGGATGCTGTGTGGAGGGTTTTTAAGGAAAGGAAGGAGAGGAGGGTTCTGGGAAGGAAAAGGGTTTAAGGGGTGGGTAGGAATCTGGGGTTCAGTGTGTCCTAGTCATCCGCCTCCAAGACCTAGACAAACCTCACCCCATGAACCCGGGCACCCCTGCTAAATCACCAAACGTAGCGAACCACTTGGGGTGACCTGTGGCAGAGGTGTTGGTTATCCAATTAAGGTTCCCGGGGCGGCGGTACCCATTCCCGCCTCCCAAATTGTGTGGAGCTAATGTAAAAAAAAAGTTTAACAATGCATAATTTCATGATGCCAGAGCTCAATATTGTATATAGAAACCAATTAATGGTTCCCGGGGTGGCGATTCCAATTCCACGTTGAATGATTATCATTAAAATGCAAAATACAAAAAAAGCGCTATGTAAATTTCATATTTTTGAAAAAAATGATCCCATTCAACTTCTAGTAATTTCATCACATATTTACAAAAAAAAAACATACGCAATATCATCAGAAGATTCTGAGTCGTTATGTGCAGTAGCCTACTCAGATTCTGAGTAGGTACCCACACATCTGTAAAAAAAAGTAATTAAAAATTTGTAAAATTTAGTATATCCGAATGTAAATGAAGCAATCTACGCTTTTTTCCGATGCGTAAAACAAAAACTTTAGCATTTCATTTGGACAGAAAATAAGATAAAAGTTTTCTCATACATAGTACCTACCTACTAACACACATAATATATCCGTGTTCCTAGTTACCTACGTATTTTTACAAAACAAATAATTGCACCAACCAATACCCATGTAATTTAATTTCAGTTAAATGTACAGAATAAATAGTTCCAATACACGTAGGTACTGAGGCATTTTTGCAAAATTCCATCTTTGATTACAGTTTGGCAAGAAAGTGTAGAAAATAAATGATGGCGCTGCGATCGTTTTCTAGTTTTAAATGGCAACACCAAGATGGCTCATAAGACAAAGAACGTATGTTTTAAAAAAACACTTCTGGCAAAATGCATATTTCATAGCGTATTTGTATTTTCAAAAAATTTGCACAAAAAACTGTAATTTAATAGAAGCAAAATAAAACAAAACAAGTTTTAAGTGGGCTTTTATTCCGATATAAAAACGTAGGTACTTAAAAATTTAAGTCTATTAATTCAACACCCGACATGTAATTATTGTCTTCGTCCTCGTGTGATTCTTCTTCTTCCGTATCTTCATCTTCATCTAAGCGCAGTTCATCGATATCATATATATTACTGCCTCATGCATAATATTCTGCATCAATTTTCATCACGTGTTTGCAACAATTTTTCCAATCATCAGCACTTATGCTATTACATAATGCCCATTTTCTGTTTTCCCGGTGTTTCAAATTTTCCATCTGCCTTTTCCCCTTCCTTGACAATTCGTCTTACCGTTGATTCAGATTTACCTGTGTGTGAAAAATCATTAAAATTATTATTATATAAGGGAGTTTTAAAAACACACACTAGATAATATTCACTTGGAAAGAAAGAAAGAGAAAACGAGAAAAAGGTAACTTTTCTACGAGTTTAATATTATTTTTTTTATTGAGTTATTCCCTTTTTCTTGTGGCCGCATATTATCTGTCAAAATGAAGTGTCAAAATCAGATTTTTTTACCATAACCTCAAATCAGATTGTAATGGTTATTATCGCTCGAAAATTGGCATAAATCTTGTAATACTAATGAAATTTATTAAACAAACTATACTACGTACCAGTCATTTCAGCAGTTCGTTTGCAAACATCTTCTAAATTAAAAAGAAGCTTCTTCGCGTGACACTCGGCTAGGCTGCGTTGAAAAACGCGGAATATAACCCCTCTTGTATCACTATGTAATAATTTATTCATTTTAATTAAATTCAGGCAAACAATGAATAAAAATATTATCAAATCAGCGATATTCTACTCAGATTTAAGACAATAAATCAACCGTAACACGTTGATACACACAATATGATAACACATAATATGACAGCCATAAGAAACGTCATATAATTCGGTGTTGCCATAGTAATGAACACGTTTAGTTCCAATTGAATTAATTTCTACACTTTCTTGCCAAACTATACTTCCTTTTATTTTATATCATAATTTTAAAGTAAATAAGTTCCTACTCATAGTGAATATTGTCATTTGAATTAATAAGCACTAACATCTCTATGCGGCCACTCTGATTGGCCATCGGAATAGAATTCCAATCTCTCTCCTGATTGGCTGAAAGCTAAAAAAGATAGGGTCCGCCAATATTTCCTTACTCATTTTTAACAAACATAATTTGATGAACAAAATTTTTTTTTTTTTTAATCGACCCTTTGATTTTATTTTTTGAAAATGCTATCTATCAAGTGCCCACCTTTCAAATTTAGCAACGCCAATACTAATTTCGTAATAAATAGTTATTAAAAATGAAAAATGTATTGAAATTTAAAAAAAAAACTACGTATCTCATTTTGAAAAAAAATTATACGCTGCGCAAATCTTTGTCACAACGGCCCGACTCCATTTTCTAAAAAAAAAAATTATTAGAAAACATTATTAATACTATTACAAAATTAATCAATATATTTCCAACGGTATTTTTTTTACCACCCTGCACTTACATTCGTAAAGTGGCAAGCAACGAAAATCGGCATTATTTTCAAGAACGCATTAAGTACCTACCTATCCTGTAATAAATAACATTCTATGGCCCCTTTATTTTCTTGACATTTTGACCATCTTGAGTGATTTCTTTATTTAAATGAAAGAACATTCTTCATAAGCCGGTAGGTACCTACTCGAACATACCGGGAAAAATAATATTGGTTTAGGTATAGTCTGTCAAATAAGAGTAGAAAATATATGAGGGCACCACTGTTGTTCAATTGGCAATATTAAACACATAACTCATGGTGTTAAAGTAAAGCTGTGTAACCTACATTTTTATAAAAAAATAAAAAGGCATAATAGTGGAAAAAATATTTTTTCATTGCAGTATAGATACCCGCCGATCTCAAAATTAGAATTGCGTATAGGTTTATTATTATTATACCTTTGCAATTTTGTGTTAACATAATGAAGAATAACTATAATGTAATAAAATATAAAGCACAGTTTAGAAATTGGTCACATTTATTTAATACTTGATAAAGTACCTAGCGTTGCCTGGGCTTTAGATCATGTCTCTAATTTTATATCTGAATATATTTAACTTATTCAGCAGATCTAAAAGTAGTGTTACTAAACTCACCATTAGTGATTCTTCCTTTCTATCTATTGTTAAATTCAAATTTATGTTAAATTAAATTAAAGCAAATCGCTTTATAAATCACCTTTTAATCAATTTTATGTCATGAAGAAAAAATGTTTTTTAAAATGTGGTTTACTGTGTTCTATACATTCAGTGTCATTGCACTTCAAAAAAATATTTGACAGTTAAATTGGTGTTGCCAGTCTACAAATTTAGTAGTTCAAGTTTTTATATTTTCTACTCTTTTTTGACAGACTATAGGTACCTACGCTTATTCTCAATAAATACTTGGCGAATTTGCAATAATTCAATGGAACGGTAGGTACCTACCGCGTTATAAATTGTGTTTTTTTTAATTTTCATATGGCCAGCGATTTTTACACTCTCGAAGAATTTACGAACACGTTTATGACATGAAAATGTGTAATATTTGGCAGCATCTCCTGACATATTTTGTTTGAGAATCATATGTATTATTGTTATTAAAAGTTGCGGAATCTTTCCGGCTATCGTATTTTTAAAAAACATCTAGCCCGGAATCGGTTTTTCGGCGGCAATGTCGTTTTCCGAAAAACAACGACCCAAACCGCCGAGAGTTCCGTTTTGTTAGGCTAAAACTTTGACATCTGAGATCTATGTCAACGGTCCTAGCATTTTCCTTTGTGAAATTAACGGGTTTTTTTGTCATTTATTTTTTTCAAACGCCATCTGTCGGCGGGAAATATAACCGAGCCGAATCGAGTGATTCGAGCAGAGCTTCTAGTTTTCGCCGCTGATTCGTATCGGAGAATAAATCCCTGTATATATTTTATTTTGTCGAAAAAAAAAAACTCCTAGCTTCCTTGTCTGAATTTGCTTCAACCGAAAGTGAACCTTAAGGTGGGTGAAACGTAAAGGGCAGAGTGGTCGTTTTTCGCATCAAGGAAAAAGTGCGCGGTCGATAAACTGTGTATTAATATATATACTAGCGGGGCCCGTTGCAGAAGCAACTGACGGGTTAAAACACTATGCGATTTGCGTGTGAACGTGGATGAAGCGAGGAGGAGTGTGTTTTAAATTAAATATATGAAGAAACCTGAGGTTACAGTGACCTTGCAACGCATGCCGAGTAACCATTGTATATCATGTTATATATTGCAGGCACTTACTTTAAAATGTTATTTCCCGGGAATTATGATGGAACCATTACAGTAAAGTTGACCCCCAGGTTACAGTGATCTTGCAACGCCTGCCGGGTATCCGTTGTATATAATGTTCTATAGTACAGGCGCTTGCATTATAATGTGGTTTTCCGAGATTTGGGATGGAACCATTACAGTTTAATGGACCCCGAGGTTAAAGTGGCCTTGCAACGCATGCCGGGTACCCGCTGTATATAATTTATTTATTTACGGACAAAAAGTCCATTAACAATATAAAATACGTCACTAACTTATATCTCCCTCTTATCCTTTCCCTTGTTACCATAATTATTGGAAGGCTTTTGACCTCTCCAGCCAGATTCTCCCAAACCTTCGCCATGCACCGCAGTGTGAGGAATAGATTCATACGTTCGTCACTCCTGGCCACACTGACCCCCAGATTCCTAAACACCCCTCAGACCTTTTTCATTCCCATATCTTCTTCTCCTTCCTTTCCCTTAAAAAACCCTCCGCACAGCATCCTCAAAGATGACATAGGCCCCTAGGGAAATTGTTTTCTTTGGAGCCTCCTGTGTGGAGCTAAAGTAAAAAAAAAAAATTAACACTGCATAATTTCATCCTGAGTTCTCCCCAAGGTTACAGTGATTTTGCAACGCATGCCGGGTACCCGTTGTATATAATGTTATGTAGAAATACAAATGCCTAAAATTGACCTTTATTGAATAACCAACACCTCTGCCGTCGGTCACCCCAAGTGGTTCGCTACGTTTGGTGATTTAGTAGGGGTGCCCGGATTCATGGGTGAGGTTTTTCTAGGTCTTGGAGGCGGATGACCAGGACACACTGAACCCCAGATTCCTACCCACCCCTTAAACCCTTTTCCTTCCCAGAACTCTCATCTCCTTTCTTTCCTAAAAAAAATCCTCCACACAGCATCCCCAAAGATGACATAGGCCCTGAGGGAAATTATTTTCCCCACGGCCTCCTGTGTGGAGCTCATGTAAAAAAAAAAAAAAAAAAATGCATATAAATTCACCTTTCCTGTCTATGTCAGTCTTAAATGATGACCTACATAGAATACCCTTGGATGGTGAAAGCCAGAAATAATTGAAAAAAAAAAACATTTTCTTAATATTTTTTCCCTTGCTTAGTTCTGCACTCCTGGTATTTATCCTTTTTTTACATGAGCTACACACAGGAGACCCTGAGGAAAATAATTTCCCTCGGGGTCATTTCATCTTTGGAGATGTTGTGTTGAGGGTTTTTAAAGGCAAATAAGGCGAGGAGAGCAACGCTCAGTGGTTAAACATACGTATGTATAAGGCCACCCGCAGGGCCTAGCAGCTGAAACCTGTCAAACAGAAGTATCTAGACGCCATCGGAGGCATGCACACATCAAATTCCCAAAGTTTCATCGCAATCGGATGAACGGTTTAGCAATGCATAATTTCATGATGCCAGAGCTCACCATTTTATACATTGAGAATCGAAGGTCCCCAAAGTTTCATCGGAATCGAAGAAGAATTAACACAGAACGTGAAAATTAACTTAAAAAAAGTGTGCTTTTACCTGCATAATTTGGCAAAAAATTGACCATGTTAAGATATTTAAATTTATTCATTTTCATAACGTTGCTTGAAATGGATTTTACCGTTTTTGGTGACCAGATCTGAATAGCCAGGTACTTCCCCACCTTCCTCGTCTCCATCTCCCTCCCCTCCCCACTACCTTTAGCCTCACAACATACCCCAACTGGGGATGCCATAGTTTCACTGACTTCAGTAGTGCAACTGGATAAAATGATATAACAACAGAACTCGAATAGAACTTACGCAGAACGTTAGAATTAACTTTAAAGAAATGTTGAATTCTTCAATTTTATTGCAACAACCCGGCATCCAATGTAAGTACCTACATAATTCGTCTAGGTACCTACTCATTTTCGCAAAAAAAACACGGTAGTAAGTCGGTAAGCCGGTAGGTAGGTACCTAAGCACTTATTTCCATCACTAAGTTGCATGGTTTATCTGTGTGTTCTAAATAACAGGGTCCGCCAAAACTGCGTTACTCATTTTTGGTAAAAATAAATTGATTAAATAATAATATTTTTTTAAAAATAAAAATAAAATCGTCTTTTTTTTAAATATTTTTCTAGAAATGACATCGGTCAAACATCCAACTTTTAAATTCACGAACGCGCATACTACTTTCGTAATAAATAATTATTCACAACGATACATGTATGGAAAAAAACGGAAATTCTAAGCATCGTCATTTGAGAAATGTTTCTACGCCGCTCAAACGTTAGTCGTGAAGGCCCGACTCTATTTTCGAAAAAAAAAATATCAAGAAAATTATCATTCAAAATAATTAAAAAAATAATTATTATATTTCGAGCAGTATTTTTTTTACCACCGTGTACCGGCATAATAACGATTCATGAATGATGAAATTCGATTTTAAAACCTGCTAACAACGCCAATTTAAGACACTCCAATTTTGTTTCGCGTTCGAATTTGAATTTTAGTCTATTTTTAAATTTTTCTAATGAAATGTTTTAATTCTATGTCCTGTCGACTGGCGGCGTCGTGAAAACAGTACATAATTTTAAAGATTAGTTTCAATACTCGACTTTTATGTTGTTTTTTGCACATGTCAGTTTTAAAACAAATATTACAACGATGTTTTTGAGAAAAGTGATAATTACGACGGTCAATTGACCTTTGAAAAACTCTTGTTGACGGAATTTCACTAAATTTTGGCTTCCAAGCGTGATATTTTCGACAAAATCGCGTATGCCAGTCGGCCGGTGGGAAAACGAAAAATGAAAGATGACATTTAAAATCTGCGTACCTAGCCAAATCAATTTTGTATGGGAGATTTTCGCTATATCTTTCTCAACTTTTCCAGGCATTTAAAAAGAGATAGCAACCCTGAATTGGCTTCGAAGGAGAGTGTACCTTCTTGCGTTTGAAATTGGTTGAGCTTAGAGGTCAATTTGGCGTGCCAAATTTTACCAAATTGCCGCGAGCCAAAGTGACCCGTGAGGTTTTACCCACCAGAGGGACAGAGTGGTCGCTTTTCCCCTCAAATCGAAAGTGAGCTTTTCCCGACCTACCCCAAAACTGAGCATTAATATATATACTAGGTTTTGCCCGTTGCAGAAGCAACTAACGGGTTAAAAAATTGTGCGATTTGACGTGTGAACGTGGATGAAGCGAGGAGGAGTGTGTGTTAAATTAAATATCAATATCAATCGGATTATTATCAAATTTTCATTGCAATCGGTTAAAGGTTTAGCAATGCATAATTTCATGATGCCAGAGCTCACTTTTGTATACAGAAACCATCGCCGGCATGTGCACATCAAATCCCCAAAATTTCATCGCAATCGGATGAACGGTTTAGCAATGCATAATCTTATGATGCCAGAGCTTACTATTGTATACAAAAACCATCGCGGGCATACACACATCAAATCAAAGGGATGTGCACTTCTAATCCCAAAAGTTTCATCCCAATCGGATGAACGGTTTAGCAATGAGTAATTTTATGATGCCCGAGCTCACTATTTTATGCAGAAAGAATCGAAGGGATGCAGCAATCAAATCCCCAAAGTTTCATCGCAATCGAATGAATGGTTTAGCAAAGCTTAGCGGTTAAACATACTTATATATAAAGCCGCCTGCAGGGTCTAGCAGCAGAAACTTGCCATACAGAAGTATTCAGACTCCATCGCAGGTATGCACACATTAAATCCCCAAAGTTTCATCGCAATCAGACGAATGGTTTAGCAAAGCTTAGCGTTTAAACATACTTACATATAAAGCCGCCCGCAGGGCCTAGCAGCAGAAAACTGCCAAGCTGAAGTATAAAGACACCATTGCAGGCATGCACACATCAAATCCTTAAAGTTTCATCGCAATCGGATGAATGGTTTGGCAAATCTTAGCGTTTAAACATACTTAATTATAAAGGCGCCCGCAGGGCCTAGTAGCAGAAACCTGCCAAACAGAAGTATATTTACATCATTGGAGGCATGCACACATCAAATCCTTAAAGTTTCATCGCAAACGGATGAATGGTTTGGCAAAGCTTAGCGTTTAAACATACTTACATATAAAGCCGCCCGCAGGGCCTAGCAGCTGAAATCTGCCAAGCTGAAGTATAAAAACACCATTGCAGGCATGCACACATCAAATTCTTAAAGTTTCATTGCAATCGGATGAATGGTTTGGCAAAGTTTAGCGTTTAAACATACTCATATATAAAGCCGCCCACAGGGCCTAGCAGCAGAAACCTGCCAAACAGAAGTATATAAACACCATTGCAGGCATGCACACATCAAATCACCAAAGTTTCATCGCAATCGGATGAATGGTTTGGCAAAGCTTAGCGTTTAAACATACCCATACATAAAGCCGCCCGCAGGGCCTAGCAGATGAAATCTGCCAAGCTGAAGTATAAAGACACCATTGCAGGCATGGACACATCAAATCCTTAAAGTTTCATCGCAATCGGATGAATGGTTTGGCAAATCTTAGCGTTTAAACATACTTATTTATAAAGCCGCCCGCAGGGCCTAGCAGCAGAAACCTGCCAAGCTGATGTATAAAGACACCATTGCAGGTATGCACACATCAAATCCTTAAAGTTTCATCACAATCGGATGAATGGTTTGGCAAATCTTAGCGTTTAAACATAATTATATATAAAGCCGCCAGCAGGGCCTAGCAGCAGAAATCTGCCAAAGAGAAGTATATATACATCATTGGAGGCATGCACATATCAACTTTCCATAGTTTCATCGCAATCGGATGAATGGTTTGGCAAAGCTTAGCGTTTAAACATACTTACATATAAAGCCGCCCGCAGGGCCTAGCAGCTGAAATCTGCCAAGCTGAAGAATAAAGACACCATTGCAGGCATGCACACATCAAATCCTTAAAGTTTCATCGAAATCGGATGAATGGTTTGGCAAAGCTTAGCGTTTAAACATATTCATATATAAAGCCGCCCGCAGGGCCTAGCAGCAGAAATCTGCCAAGCTGAAGTATAACGACACCATTGCAGGCATGCACACATCAAATTCTTGAAGTTTCATCGCAATCGGATGAATGGTTTGGCAAATCTTAGCGTTTAAACATAATTATATATAAAGCCGCCCACAGGGCCTAGCAGCAGAAACCTGCCAAACAGAAGTATATTTACATCATTGGAGGCATGCACACATCAAATCCTTAAAGTTTCATCGCAAACGGATGAATGGTTTGGCAAAGCTTAGCGTTTAAACATACTTACATATAAAGCCGCCCGGAGGGCCTAGCAGCTGAAATCTGCCAAGCTGAAGTATAAAAACACCATTGCAGGCATGCACACATCAAATCCTTAAAGTTTCATCGCAATCGGATGAATGGTTTGGCAAAGCTTAGCGTTTAAACATAATTATATATAAAGCCGCCCACAGGGCCTAGCAGCAGAAACCTGCCAAGCTGATGTATAAAGACACCATTGCAGGCATGCACACATCAAATCCTTAAAGTTTCATCACAATCGGATGAATGGTTTGGCAAATCTTAGCGTTTAAACATAATTATATATAAAGCCGCCCACAGGGCCTAGCAGCAGAAACCTGCCAAAGAGAAGTATATATACATCATTGGAGGCCTGCACACATCAACTTTCCATAGTTTCATCGCAATCGGATGAATGGTTTGGCAAAGCTTAGCATTTAAACATACTTACATATAAAGCCGCCCGCAGGGCCTAGCAGCTGAAATCTGCCAAGCTGAAGAATAAAGACACCATTGCAGGCATGCACACAACAAATCCTTAAAGTTTCATCGAAATCGGATGAATGGTTTGGCAAAGCTTAGCGTTTAAACATATTCATATATAAAGCCGCCCGCAGGGCCTAGCAGCAGAAATCTGCCAAGCTGAAGTATAACGACACCATTGCAGGCATGCACACATCAAATTCTTGAAGTTTCATCGCAATCGGATGAATGGTTTGGCAAATCTTAGCGTTTAAACATAATTATATATAAAGCCGCCCACAGGGCCTAGCAGCAGAAACCTGCCAAACAGAAGTATATTTACATCATTGGAGGCATGCACACATCAAATCCTTAAAGTTTCATCGCAAACGGATGAATGGTTTGGCAAAGCTTAGCGTTTAAACATACTTACATATAAAGCCGCCCGCAGGGCCTAGCAGCTGAAATCTGCCAAGCTGAAGTATAAAAACACCATTGCAGGCATGCACACATCAAATCCTTAAAGTTTCATCGCAATCGGATGAATGGTTTGGCAAAGCTTAGCGTTTTAACATAATTATATATAAAGCCGCATACAGGGCCTAGCAGCAGAAACCTGCCAAGTTGAAGTGTAAAAACACCATTGCAGGCATGCACACATCAAATTCTTGAAGTTTCATCGCAATCGGATGAATGGTTTGGCAAATCTTAGCGTTTAAACATACTTACATATAAAGCCGCCCGCAGGGCCTAGCAGCTGAAATCTGCCGAGCTGAAATATAAAGACACCATTGCAGGCATGCTCACATCAAATCCTAAAAGTTTCATCGCAATACGATGAACGGTTAGCCATGCATAATTTCATGATGCCAGAACGTAGTACAGAATTCCTATGTTTATATTTCACAAAAATTGCGCTATAATTTTTTTTTAATTATTTACGAAAAAAAAATCTTGAAACTGAATTTTAGCGCATTAAAAAAATAATATTATGAATCCTGAATTCAAGCAAAAGCCATCGTCAAATCAGTAATCCAACCAATATAACGTCATCAAGCTTAAATACAAAAAAAATCATTTTATAATGGCCGTCGCCATGCCCAAATACGCTCAGCCAATAAAAATGAAAAATAAAACATTTAATAATGGCCGTCGCCACGCCCAAATACGCTCAGCCAATAAAAATTAAAAATAAAACATTTAATAATGGCCGTCGCCACGCCCAAATACCGTCAGCCAATCAGGGGGCCTCTAGTAATACGGCACCCCTAATGTCGTTTTGATTGGTTGGAGTTCCCAGCCAATCACGTTCCAGCCAATCAGCGGGCTTCGGGTAAATTTCCTAAATCGCAGGTAGTTCAGGATTGAAGTTATTTTTAAAAACAATTTAAAAAAATTTAAATTAACTCTGCGTTTTAAAAAAAATATTTTTTAAACCCTTTTTTTTTGGAATTGACATTTTTTATGTATCAATCTTTTGAATTCATTGACACACATGCTCTTTTATTAATAAATGTATATTTTATTATGAGAAATGTTTGAAAAACTAAAAAATTATTCACATCTTCATTTCAGATATGAATCTGCTCTTCCCAAATCTTAATGCGACTGTCCGAATCGATTTTCTGTAACAAAAAAAAAAAAAATCAAAAGTCAGAAATAATAAAGAAAAAAAAATTAATAATTTTTCGAGCGGTCTCTTTTTAATCACCCTCAAAACGACAATAAAGAATGAAACTGCCCGTGGAATTCTGCCTACACGATGCATAATTTTCTTACTCCAATTTCGAACGTTTTAATTTGAAATTTTTGATAGAAATTTGATTTTTTCTAACGAAAAGCTTTGCTTCTCGACTCTGCCGATAGGTGGCTCCGTTAAAAGTATACATTTTTTTTAAACATTAGTTTCAATACTCGACTTTTATGTTGTTTTTTTGCACACGTCAGTTTTCAAATGAATATTACAACGATGTTTTTGAGAAAAGTGATAATTATGACGGTCAATTGACCTTTGAAAAACTCTTGTTGACGGAATTTCACTAAATTTTGGCTTCCAAGCGTGATATTTTCGACAAAATCGCGTATGCCAGTCGGCCGGTGGGAAAACGAAAAATGAAAGATGACATTTAAAATCTGCGTACCTAGCGAAATCAGTTTTGTATGGGAGATTTTCGCTACATCTTTCTCAACTTTTGCGGGCATTTGAAAAGAGATAGATACAATGAATTCGCTTCGAAGAAGAGTGAACCGTGGGGCCTTTGAAATCGGATGAGCTTAGAGATCAATTTGGCTTGCCAAATTTTACCAAATTTTCGCAAGCCAAAGTGACCCGTGAGGTTTCACCCACCCGAGGGGCAGAGTGGTCGCTTTTCCCCTCAAATCGAAAGTGAGCTTTGACCCTTACCAAACGGCCGCGAGCCAAAGTGACCCTTGTCGTTTCACCCACCCGAGGGGCAGAGTGGTCGCTTTTCCCCTCAAATCAAAAGTGAGGTTTTTCCCGACCTACCCCAAAACTGTGCATTAATATATATATATATGTATGTAAAACACTTTTCTCGGTTTACCCGCGTAACGTAGTCCTGAGAAGGACTTTTTAACTCCTGACGTCTTAAGTCTTGGATTCTGGACCGAACAGACATGCGAAAGCTATCAGTTTGAGACAAAAGCTAAAGACATAAGGCCTCTGAAGATGGACAGTGTGATCTGTCCGAAACGTCAGGAGTTAAAAAGTCCTTCTCAGGACTACGTTACGCGGGTAAACCGAGAAAAGTGTTTTACATCTTACACCCGTGAAAACCTTAACCATAACATATATATATATATATATATATATATATATATATAATTATTTATTGAAAGAGTGTGCTGTCACTTATTATGTCCAATGTGGGTTTACCCTAAATTGAATGTCCGTGAAGAGTGAAGGGAAGAAAATATAGCCGTTACTGTTAACTAGTCAATCTATTTAGTCATAATAGACCACCTCTGTGGTTGAGTGGCTAAGCTACACAACTCCAAATCCAGAGATCAGGGATTCAAATTCCACATGCGCAGATAAAATTTATTGTATAATTGGAACTGTCAGGTGACATTGGCGACAATGTTTAACTCACTTTATAGGGTTGTATTGTAAGGTAAAACGTTTTCATTATTTGTTTAGGGGTCGTCCATTAATCACGTGATGTTTTTTTGGAACTTTTTAACCCCCTCCCCCCCCCTGGTGATATGTGGTGAGGTTTTAGATTACCCCCCCCCCCCATACCCAAAATCACGTGTATTTTTTTTAGTAAAAAGTATATTGAAATTTTCAGAATAATATCTTTTAAAATACTTTCAATTTGTTTGATTTAGAAATCGTGCATTCAACAAAAAATAAATACACATGATATCTCATTATATCCCCCCCCGGTGATGTTATGTGATTTTTTTCTGAACCCCCCCCCCCTTTCGAGCCTCACGTGATTAATGGACGACCCCAGTCCTGGATTTGTCAATAGGCCTTATAGGCCGCGGCCTAGGAGCGGCAGAGTTCAGGGGGCGGCACTCGCTCGCTTTGGTAAGCAGTTACGTTTGTGTACGATTATAAAAAAAAGTCTCTGTGGATAGATAGAGTTTTCTATCTGTAAACCTTTAGACGCCCAGTGGTCCAGTACGGGTTCAATGCCCAACCGTCCAATACGGGACGGGTGATTGTAGTTCGAATATTTCACAAAAATGCTTTGGCAGTGGTCCATCTTTATTAAACGCGCCGATCGAGCGTTTAAGGGGGGAAATAGGTGTAGGACGGCGTATTTTTAGTGATTTTCATGAATTTTTTTAACACTTAAGGAATATATATATATTATTTATGCTTTGGGGTCATTTTACACATACTCAACAGTATTTTCAAATTTTTTCCTCAAAAAATAACGGAGATATCAGCTGCCGCGAATTGTAAGTCGCCATCCGGCTGGACAATTTGTGTAACTCCTGGAGGTCACAATTTTCATCCGAACTCAATTTTCAAAAGAATTTACTCTTTCTATAACTGTTTCTTTTATTTGAACTTGAATTTTTTTTTGAGAAATGTGCAAATTTACTATGATTTTTTACCATTCTTTTGTACATTTAATGTGCCATAAAAAATAGTAAAAATAAAGATATTGTTTAGGATTTATATAATGAAACTATGTGCTGAGTTTTATAATGATTGATCAAAAACTGTCGGAGCTAGAGGTTACACAAATTCGAAAAAAGTAATTTTGAGAAAAATGCGTTTGAAAATAAGAGTGGCAGTAAAATAGTGGTAGTTCGACCGAAGGACACTCACTCAAACGCATATTACATTAAAATGGCGTGGTATGTTGGTTTGATATTTTCTGGATATATTTTTGAATAGTTCTGTCGATTTTTTTTTTTTTACATGAGCTCCACTCAGGAGGCCCTGAGGAAAATAATTTCCCTCAGGGCCTATGTCCTCTTTGTGGATGCTGTGTAGAGGGTTTTTTAAGGAAAGAAGGAGAGGAGAGTTCTGGGAAGGAAAAGGTTTAAGGGGTGGGTAGGAATCTGGGGTTCAGTGTGTCCTGGTCATCCGCCTCCAAGACCTAGACAAACCTCACCCCATGATCCCGGGCACCCCTGCTAAATCACCAAACGTAGCAAACCACTTGGGGTGACCTATGGCAGAGGTGTTGGTTATCCAATAAACGTTCCCGGGACGGCGGTACCTATTCCCGTCTCCCAAATTGTGCGATTATGAAAAAAAATGTTTTTTGAGCCTCTACACCTATTTCCCCCCAAAGGAACATTCAGACCTAAGATCCCGTACGGGACCGCGGATTGCGTCGTGCGATTATGGTGCGAATATTTCACAAAAAAATACTTGGACAGTGGGCTACCTTTATTTGGTATTTAATCGTATTTTGGAATGATATTTTGGAAAGACTAAATAAAGAGAGTGCTTAGATTCACAGCTCATTTGTTGATGTACTGCCGGTATCTGATTTTTATGGATCTCTTCTCGAGTTTATTATACCAGAGCAAGAAAACTATGATTATTTCGAAGAAAGTGCAATTGAAATGAGCGCACTTTAGCAATAACAGGGCGATATTAAGAGCTAGATAACCCTAAGAGAAAAAAATGTATAGACGAAAGATCAAATGAGGACATTGAAACAACCTCCTGACTGAGAGCTGAATTAGAGAGAATGCATAATGCGTACATAAACTTCAAAGAAAAAATTTCATTTACAAAAAATGGGTGAACTTTCAACACAAAGAGTCCCAGAAAAAGCTCAGTCTCTTTGTCAATATTATGCAATGATTTGGAAGAAGATTTAGTTCAGGAATGTGTACACTTTCAAGCTCACATTTCCTCTAATAAGACGGCAGAGAAACCTGAATCTAAATCATTAGTGAATCTTTTTAAGGAAAGCATTTGAGGAAACAATCTCTGTGCAACGTTTACCCAAATTTGGATATAGCTCTCCGCGTCGCATGCACTGCAGCCCCAAACCGTCCTGGAGAAAGGAGTTAGCGAGTGAATAAATATCAAAGGTCTTGATTATCGCAAGAAAAACTTTACTCTTTGGCTTTTCTATGCATTGAAGCTCACTGAATACTATAAACTATGAAGCTATTATAAATTTTTTATTCACATAAAAAATCCTGCAAAAAATTGTAATTCTTGTTTCATGTTACTTTTTCTTTGTGAATAATTCATTCGTTTATTTTCACCTATTTAACCTATATTTGAATATTTATTTTTAAAATTGTATGTCACCTAATAAAAGCCTACAAGTGAATGATTATGATAGGTGGCAACTTCTAAGAAGGAGGAAGGGGCGGCACAAATGAAGTGGCCTACACCAATGAAAAGTGTAAATACGGCCCTGGACGACCCCTTAGGAATGTCCCATATTTGCATCACGTTCCACAGTGTAAGATCACCTTACTAAAATAACACAATTCAGAACTGAAACCTCTGCTCCATCACCTTCCCCTTTAACCTCATAAGATGCCACATTAGAGTGCCGTAATCCCACTGGCTCTGGACTGTTTGAAAATGATTTAATAAAGTGCATTCGTCCCACATTTAAAAAAGAACCCTTTGGCAAACATACAGTAATCTCTTCATCAAACTCCAGCATATTGTCCTTGGTGGTCTGGGCCAGGCAAGCTCCGAGGGTGTTCTTCCAATCGTTGGCCTGCTCCTGGATATGGGCTATGATGGGCCGCAGGTTGACCCGGATGGGCCCCACGTCCACGAACTTGACGTGTTCATCCAGGTCCTCGACAATGTTCTCGAAGAAGGTGAACTTTTCATCGTAGCTCACCAGCTGCGAGTGCTTGACGGTGAATTTCTCACACGTCGGCTGCTTCTCAATGGACCAAAGGGATTTGTACTTCAACCATCTGGAATATTAAATAATTGGATAAATAATTAAAAACATTTCTAGATGAAACTTAATATTATTTAATTATATGAAGAACCCTGGGTTCGAGTCCCAGAGGTCGAGTCCCAGAGGTGCCAATATCTTTTTCTACTTTTTCTGTCTCCAGATTTTCGATTTAGTTTTGCTAATATTGTCTTCATTTAATTAAATATTACAATTTGAGGTTTTACCCATAAAGTTAACCCCTTCGCAACGTAAGTAGATATAAGCGTTAAAAATAGGACAGCAGTCAAGTACAATAAGCGTGTTTATACGTCAGCGCGTGTGTTTCCATAGAAATCGTTCTAACTCCATTATTGTTTTAGTTACACCCCTAAAACAAAAAGTAAAAGGTCGATAGTAGATCAAGCTGCACATCTTTATCAAGTTGTCTATGGAAATACATAACAGGAATCAGCTGTCAGTCGTGTAGTTGACAAAAATATTTTCCCACGCAAATTTGCTCCACCGCGCTCCACTTTTTAAATTTTTATTAAATATTTTTATATGAAATGATAAAAAAGTGAGGTCACAAAAGTGTTTATTACACATGTATACAATAGAATAAGTATTGTTGTTTACATAATTGTGATTTTAGTACCGTTTTTACATAAAAACATCATGTGAGTCATTTTTACGTATTTTTAATGTTTGCGTTCTAAATTTTAATATTTATTTGTAATATAATAATTCGAAAGCCTATTTTGTAACCTTTCTAAAACAGTTTTTACTATTCGGCTACGTTCAGAAATGTTTCATTTATAGAGCTTTAATTGTGAAGCGGTAATAACAAAAAGTTTTCATAAAATGTCATTTTGTTAGAGACACCAAAAGCGAATATTCTCGAAAATTCGGAGGGGTTAAAAACAAATAAAATTATTTATCTTTTTGCAATTGTAAATGAAATACTTAAATAGAGGGGGGGTAAACGAAACTAATCCATAATGAATTCATATATGGAGCTAGTAAAAACATTTGAAAAATATATATTTTTGCACATTATGCTTTGTATAGGATATAATATTGTACTTGAATTCCTTTCTTGACAGTATCAAGATTTTATATGGTCAAAATAATTTATACATATTGATATTTCATATGGATGAGGGCTGTCTGTAAAATAAGGTCTTCAAGGAGCTGCAGCCGCGAGGAATGATTTTATGCGCTATCCGGCAACACTAGCGTGTAGCCTGGTTCCCCCACGCCATATGACAACCGCGCTGCACTTTCTGTGATTCAAGGAATTCGGGCTCCTTCAACCCCTTGTCGCTTGTTATCTTTGGTGAGCATTTTTGGGACCCACCTTGCGCAGAACTTGTGGTATCCCAAATTTTCTGTCAAAATCTTGTCAATAGTGTTCTTACTGATATGACCATATTACAGAGCTCCAAAAAAACGAATTACATAACGTTATTATACCTGGCGGGTGAGGGGAGCAGAAACTCAATCGTGAACGGCTGCCATGACGAGACTAAGCATCACAGAGAGTTCAGCGTGGTGGGCATTTGGCGTAGGGGAACCAGGCTACATGCCAGCGTTGCCAGATTGCTTAAAATCGTTTCTCGCGACCGCAGCAATTTGGAGACTTTATTTTACCCCATACATTCACAAACAAACAAATCACCCTAATGAATCTAAACTTGGTGCCATATATGAATGCGTAGATTATAAGTTGTGTTTTGTCAATCCATTTTTATCTTATATTAAGAATACAAATGTTGAGAAAATTTAGAAAACAATTCCAAAGATTGGGCCTATTACAGGGATGCCAAGAGGTTCCTTGTGCCAATGTCAAGAAAGGCAAGGATTGAAGACAATAGGATAAGGGGAAGAAGATGACGATGATGATGATAAGAAATGTTAGAGTTAGTAGAAAGGAGTGCACAATTTATGTATTCTTAAAAAATCAGACAATGCATGTTTTAAAGCCCATAAAAAATGTGTTATTAAATAACACCAAGAAATAAAAAAGGCATTATTAAACAGATAAATATTAACTTTTGCACATATGCATTGACTTCCGTTGTGATACGGTAGGCCGTGTCCTGCAGCAGGGTGACGTAATCTGCAATGTCCTGTACGAACATCGCGTCATCCAGGAAGCTGAAGATCTTGAAGTCGTTCGTGTCCCCGATCTTCTGCGGCGGGCACGGCAAACACATGCCCTTCATCCACCGCGAAAATGAATTCAGTCTGCAAACGTATATATATATTTTTATTAATTCCCTGTGAAAAATCACTGGAAAATTGAAAAAATTAACATTATCTTGGGAAAGTCTTAAGCATTGGACAACTTGAGTCGATCTATACTTTGAGCAGGAATGTTTTTCCAAAACTTGAAATTTGGAAGCGTGGCAACGAAAGTGAAAATAAAATCAGATAACTTTAGTTGATTGAAGGGTTAAGGATTTTTTTTCAGTGAGTAAATATTAACCCGTTTACTGCTCAATAAATCAGTTCGGACATCCATTGTGTGCGGTTTGATTTTATCATTTAATTAATTAAATCACTTTTTTATCGTAAGCTATGAACCCATCTCATACTAAAATTATGGTAATAATTTATGATAACAAACAGAATATGAAATAAAAAAAAATAAACCAATGCCAGAGTGATATGGGTAATTATTGACTAAATGGTGGGAGATCAATTTCAGAGGTGGGTATGGGAAGCGCCGCTCCGGGAACCTTTCATTGGATAACCAGCACCCCTGCCATAGGTGACTCCAAGTGGTTTCCTAAGTTTGGTGCCCCTGTTCTTGGGGTGAGGTTTTTCTTAATCTTGGTGGTGGAAAATGCGTTTGCTTACCTTCTGCGTGGCAGGCCAGATCGGGAGAGACTGCTTAATCTAGACCTTAATGAAGACATAATCTAGACCTCTCCATCTGGATTCTCATGACCCATCACCTTGCAATGCAGTGGGAGGGATGGATTCATACGTCTCTCACTCCTGGGCGCATTGACCCCCAGATTCCTACCCACCCCTCATACCTTTTTCCTTCCCAGAACTTCCTCTCCTTCCTTTCCCTTAAAAGATCCTCCACACAGCATCCCCAAAGATCACATAGGCCCTGAGGGAATTTTTTTTTCTCCTGTGTGGAGCTATTGTAAAAAAAAAAAGATATGCGCCGTTGAGAATTGTGGACACACATTTTAACCTTTCCGGGAGTATGGACGGATTTAAACGTCAACGCGCACTTTCGGCAAAGGAAAATGGACGACCATAGCCATCAAGCATCTTAAGCTTAAATTTGGCGCCTATATGCTGTAAATATGCATCGTACTGCCATCTTGTACCTATTCCTATAACTTTACACCATTTTTATAAGTTTAACTTCATTATCGACAGAGATATCGGCAGTTATTTATTTTTGATGACGTCACACATGCAAGTTTGACTTTAAACAGAAATCTTCAACCATTGATTTCGGCGCCCACGTGTTTTGACGTTTTTCTTGCAGATTTATAATAATAATTTGTTGGTGTATCTGAGCAAAAGTGATTGAATTCGATGTTTTTGTGTATTTAGTGTGATTATAAGTTTATAGCAAAGTGAATAACATTGTATCAACAAATAATTTCCATAGGGTGGAGACTTCTAACCTTTCTCGTGACCAAACCAAGTATAAAAATATATTTTGTTGTTGTAAATCTAAGCATAAGTGATTGAATTTGATGTTTTTGTGTTTTAAGTGTGATTATAAGTTCATAGCAAAGTGCATAACATTGTGTCAAAATATAATTTCCGTAGTTTTTAAACTTTTAACCTTTCTTGTGACCCAACTGCATGTAAAACAGTATGAAAATAACTTTTTTGTGGTTATGTGAAATCTAAAGCATTTTGATAGACATGTTTAATCCTTTTTTTCATTATTATTTGTGTTTTATGTTTGTAAGTGCGAAATTGCATTATTTTTGGGTGATTTTCTGAATTTTTTTTTATTGAATCACACTATTAAAAACTTTAAAAATCATATTAAATGAAACAGTATTAACCCCTCCGCAACGTAAGCAGATATATGCGTTAAAAATACGACAGCAGTCAAGTACAATAAGCGTGTTTATACGTCAGCGCGTGTGTCTCCATAGAAACCGTTATAACTCCGTTATTGTTTTAGTTACATCCCTCAAATAAAAAGTGAAAGGTCGATAGTGAATCATGCTGCACATCTCTATTCAAGTTGTCCATAGAAATACATAAAAAGAACATTCTGTCAGACGCGCAGTCTGACACATAATTTATCCCGCCAAATTTCCTACGGGCGGGTCCCCCGCTCCCGATATTGTTAATTTTTACTAAATATTTTTATATGAAATGATAAAAAAGTGAGGTGACAAAAGTGTTTATTCCACATTTATACAATAGAATAAGTATTGTTGTTATGTAGAGCATTAATTGTGAAGCGGTAATAACACAAAGTTTTCATAAAATGTCATTTCGTTAAAGACATTTAAAGTGCATATTGGCGATTTTCTGAGGGGTTAAAGTTATCTCCATATACGTTTCAATGATAGCGTTAAGTGAAAATAATTGTGTTACATATATTTTTTTACCGTTTTGTTCATATGCAAATGGTTTGTGACTCCTGAAAAACGATTCCGGATTTTTTGCGAAAAAAGCTGAAAATGTTAAGTATGATGTTTTTTACTCATTTTTGGGTCATTGATACTGTAATAAAGCATATATTTTATAAAAAAAAATTAAATTATAAAAAAATTAAATTATAAAAAAACTCACTCCCCGATGCACGGCCAGCAATACGTAACTTACTCCCAGAAAGGTTAAAACCGCTTGAGTACCATTCGACCCGCATATTCTGCAATATTTTGATTTTGTAAAAATTTTATCAGAGCGTAATGCCACTAGTTCTATCATTGGGAATGGAATATGTCTGGGAGGGGTTTTTACTAAGCGACACAAAGATAAATTTTAAATTAAATATTTAACCTGTTGATGAAATTTTTCACACTGCGTATGATGATGTAATAGACCTCCAGAGGTGATGGGCTCATGGATACTTCTGGCACGGCTAGTACTGCGTCCACTTGGAATGTGCACACATTGTTGTTCAAGTTGTCATTGAAATCTTTCATGTTCTTGATGCAGAAACTGGAAACACAGAATGCAAAAACAACAGGATTTAAAACAAATTTAATTAACCGCTCACATACTTCAAGAAGAACAAAATTATTACGTTCGTATGGCGATCTTCTCGCATATGTGACTCATGTTTGGGGGCGGTGCCTGGAACGTTTTGGTGAGACCCAAACGGATGCACTGGATATTTCTAAGGCCTATGACTGGGTTTGGCACCGAGGACTTGTCAACAAACTGCCCTCTTACAGACTTCCCATATCCTTGTGTACGTGGATTGCCTACTTTTTGAGAGAGTTCGATTCAGACGATGTAGCCGATGGTTTCACTCTTCCTCACACTCGATAAATGCTGGCATCCCACAAGGATCGGTTCTGTCTCCGAGTCTATTTTTGTTGCACATCAATGAACTTTTGACATGTGCACCAATTCACTGTTTTTTTTTTTTTTTTTTAATTATAGGGTGATTCCATTATCGCGGATGCAACATTTAGACGCATATAAAGCTTCTTAATGATAAAACCAAAAACATTTATAATCAAATTATTATTGGAAGAGCTACATTTTAATGTGTATACTTTTTATTAGTTTATAAGAATTTTATTGAAATATTTAAATAGTCAGGAGAGAGGTTCAAAGTGCGATCGCGGGTGCAACCAATTTGGTCCACCCTTTCCAGATCATAAGACAAAACCACAAAAGTCTGTTAATTGTGATACATTTATTATGTTCGGCCTTGATATTTCGTAAGGCGTTAAACTAATCAACTAAAAAAATAAACAAATATATAGAAAACTAAAACAAGCAATGAATTATTAGCTATTCAAGCAATCGCGGGTGCAACATCAAATTATCGCGGGTGCAACTCGTCTAGTTTAAGTGTATATAAACATCAATAAACTCTGATAGAGGAACGAAATAAGAAATCCAACAATGCTTACTACTGATCAGTACGCTTCTTGGTCATTTATGTTAATTATTTCTTTTCGGTTACGTCAAAATTCACCGAAAATTCTACGAACATATTATATCCATCAATCCTTTTCAAAAACAAAAAATTGTTTTTTTTCTTATTTTGTAGAATTTCTTTTTATATTTTGTAATTTGTAAGAGGTTCCAAATTGTTATCATCCCAACCACTTTCTGTTTCAGTGGTAATTTTCGGAGATTTCAAAACCAATGTGCATTTGAGACGAGGCAGTGAGGTTCGTGCCACGGAAATGCTATCGCCGTCTTCATATCGAAAGATATGTTTTGATTGAATGCCTGATTTATTTTTCAGCCCTTCCCATTTATCATCCAACGTGACCATCTTTTTTTGACTGCTCTTTTTTTAATATAAAGAAGATGTTTCAGAGAGACTGCGTGCCAAATCGTAGAATTTCAATAAAAAAGCTGAATATAATATAAACACCTATTAAATATAGATCACTAGTAATACACAGCATATATTATTATTGAAGACATAAAAAACAATAAAATATATGATAAATCATACAATAAGGGTAGTTGTCAAAGAGTTGCACCCGCGATTCTAACAACCAATTTGAGTCAAAGTTTATTTCAATTCAGCTAACATTATACTCTTAAAAACTTTTTATTCAAGTTTGCCTGTGATTTCTTCTTACTTTTCCAAAGTTTCAAAACGTTAGCACTTTATTTCTGTGAAAAACATAAACTTTTATATCTTTTGTATCGCGGGTGGAACAAACTAACAGTGACTTCTTGTAGTCAATGATGCTTAAAAAATAACAACAAGAACTTACATCTTTCGGTACATAAGAATAAATTAATATTGTCACTACACGTTTAGCAGTAAAATTTAACTTCAAACTGTCGGTAACAGCTGTTTCGCGCCAGTGTTGTACGGTGTGATTTTACAGTTTATATACCGATTCTTCGAATGATAATGTTTCCAAGCGCGCCAAAAATTTCAAAATGAAGTAAAATCCAAATTTTTTTTTTATTATTATATATTGACCTTCTTCTTTGCACTGATATAAAAAAAAGTAACAAATACAGAGATTCAAAAATTACTGTTGAGAATCGTCTATAGCGGAATCGCCCTATAGCGACTATATAGAAAAAATTTTACATACAAAATGTAATGTGAAATTAAGTATAAAATATTGTATTTCTTAGTCGTCCTCACTAGGGGGTCCTGTGCCAAGGCGGACTAAAGTTATTTAAATGTAGTTCATTTGTCTTCTATGTCGTTTTTAGCGTCTTCGCTAGGGTTTTCTCATTGATCTCTAAGCCATATTTTTATTCTTGATTTGTATTCAATTGGATTTTTTATTAGTTTTATGTCTTGGGGAAGGATGTTATGGAGTTTTGTTGCAAAGTTGTTTGTTGTTTGTTGTTTTTGTTACGTGGATGACAGTACAGTCCATGATAGCTTCTTGCTTGACAAGCCCACAAAGGGCTCATAAACCCCAACAGCTCGGAGGCCTTTGAAGCAAAGAATGGACGGTTACCTCGAGAATGTTTTCTCTTGGGGTAAAAATAATCTCGTTGAATTTAATGTTTCAAAAACCCAATCATGTCCGATTACGTCTAAAAGGGATCGAAATGAAACTCTAGTCTCCTTCAACGGAAGCAATCTTCCGAACAAGCCCTCCATTGATATGTTTGGTGTAACTCTAAGTGACCAGCTGAGATATGGGGGCTCCATCGAAGCCAGAGTCTAGCCTCTCAAAAACTTTAATAGATACT
This sequence comes from Limnephilus marmoratus, assembly GCA_917880885.1. NCBI lineage: Eukaryota > Metazoa > Arthropoda > Insecta > Trichoptera > Limnephilidae > Limnephilus > Limnephilus marmoratus. The sequence continues at coordinate 26,587,917 of OU862924.1, read as the reverse complement.
TTAATAGTATACAACTGCTAACCATGTACAAATTACAAGTGCGCCCCACAGTTGAATTTGGCAGCCACCTCTGGTCTGGAGCTCTAAAATACCTGAAAAATAACCTCGACTCTGTGCAGAAACGGACGGTTCGTTTGATAGATTCTCTCATCTTAACAGACGGATTGCAATCTTTAGAACACAGGTGTCGGGTGGGAATGCAATCCTTGTTCTACCGGTATTGCTATTGTATCGGAAGATGCTCCGAGGAACTAGTGTCATTGATCCGTTCGGCACCATCCCTTCACCAGTCGGGAAACACGCCAAAAGCGTATGTACACAGTTGACATTTGTCACATGAGAACGGGTCGCTTCTTCGACTCTTTCTTGTGTTCAACAGCTCAGCTGTGGAACGATATGTCGGCCTCTGTGTTTCCTCCTTCCTACAACATGGGTCTATTCAAGACCCATGTTCACTCCTTCCTCTCCTCAAAAAGACCCTCCACACAGCATCTTCAAAGATGACATAGGCCCTGAGGGAAATTATTTTCCGCAGGGCCTCCTGTGTGGAGTGAATGTAAAAAAAAATTTTGGTTTTCACAAACACTTGCACATTTTGAATATAATATGAAACAAATAATCTATACTAATATTATAAAGGCGAAAGTGCGTACGTTTGTTGCGTGTTACGCTTTCACGTCTAAACCACTAAACCGATTTTAAAAATTCTTTCACCAATGGAAAACTACATTATCAGCGAGTAACATAGGCTGTATAAAATAAGCTCTGGCATTATGAAATTTGTATAATGGAAAATGTGTGTATTTAATATATATTTGAGCGGCAGGGAGGAAAGGCAGGGGGAAGGTGAGGTTCGCAGAGAGGGAAGAGACGAGGGAGGGGGAAGGCGGGGAAGGTGGAAGGGAATGGGGACGCACCGGAAAGGACATGCAGGGAGAATCAATTTATTTCTTTGAATGGTATTGCAACGCATGCCGGGTACCAGCTAGAATATAATAAAATTAATTTTAAATATCACGGTAACGTGGCAAAATGGTAACGTGGTAAAACGGTAATGTGGTAACACATTGTCTCCATAATACATGGTAACACATGATTGTGAGAACATCCGTAAAAATTCAATGGTATTTACTTGACGAGTTAAATAGTAACATGACAATGGCAACATGGCAGGTACATTAAATGTAGTAGTACTCGGTGGGATAAATGGTAACATGATAGCAAACATAGACTTACCGCTGATAACACCATTGTAACCATACTTTCTCGTACTTCCCAACCTTCCTTTCCCATTATAGTGAATGACAGCGAGCGCATTTTTTAGCCTTATAAATTATTTTTTGCTATGGCACCACTGAGCGTCGACAACGCTCACCGGCCGTAATCGGCCGGCAAGTAAATTCATTATTTTACACGCGCTCTCTTGAAGCGGCTCTCTGGCGTTCTAGCTTATTCAAAAACCCTTCTGAAATATTTTTGCAGTGTCATGTTCGAGTAATCGATATGTAATATTTTATCAATAAACGTAGAGTCTGTGAATCGCAACCGCTTTTTATATTTCTCGCTGACACACCTTGGCCACCTCATTTGTAATGAGTAAGTATAATTGAGTCCTGCAGCATGAATACCAAATTGGGGCTAACAAATGCGCTCGCTGTCATTCACTATACCATCTCCTTCCTACTCCCTTCAGCCTCTCAACATACTCCCACTGGCTCCGGAAAGTTGATTGAAAGTTGGAAGTAGAGTCTGTCAATTAAGAGTAGAAAATATTAAAAATTGAACTACTAAATTTGTATGCTGACAACACCAATTTAACTGTCAAACATTCTTTCAAATCGCAATGACACTGAATGTATAAAACACATAAGTCACATTTAAGAAACCTTTTTTTTGTTCTTAAAGAAAAAAATTTAATTCGAAGAATCACTGTTGTTAAGGTATCTTATAAATTTGATTAAATGGTGTTTTATAATGTGATTTGCTTTCATTTAATATAACATAAATTTCAATTTAACAGTAGGTAAAAAGGAAGAATCACTAATGGTGAGTAGTTACACTACTTTTAGGTCGGAATGAGTTAAATATATTCAGATCTAAAATTAGAGACATGATCTAAAACCCAGGCAACGCTGGGTACTTAAACTAGTATTAACCCGTCTACTTGGTTCAATATATTCACACCTCACAATCCGGAAGACTCGGATTCTGAAAAAAAATCTGAAACCGTCACTTTGGATCGAGATTGTAAACTATCTATGAAAGATAGTTTTCATATTTCAAAGACAATAAGAAGCGTGATTTCATTCTCTTTCTGGTTAAAAGAAAAATACATATGTTTGCATGAGAGGAAGAGAGATTTTAAAATGTAAGGTGGCTCGGGACGTTTTTGGTCTTATGAAAGTATAACGCGATTACATGTTTTGGGATGTATTTATTCCTAAACAAGCAGACGGGTTAAATAAATGTGGGCAATTTCCAACTGTGCTTTTTATTTTACTATAATATCGTTATTCCTCATTGTATTAACAAAAATTGCAAAGGTATAATATACCTATATCAATTCTAATTTTGAGATCGGTAGGTATCAAAATTGCAATAAACAAATATTTTTCCCACTTTCATTTCTTTTTTATTTTTTACAAAAAATGTAGGTTACACAGCTTTACTTTAACACCATGAGTTATGTGTTTAGTATTGCCATTGGATCAACAGTGGCGCCCTCCTATGTTTTCTACTCTTATTTGGCAGACTGTATGTTGGAACGACAGATATGAAAGAAAGAGGGGTCACAACAGAACTCTCGGTGGCAGGATCACACATCTGCAATAATAGTGAATGTACAATGTCAACTCACGAGATAAGGGTTTCAAAGGTGGCTTGCTCCCAGTAGCTGTAGAAGGGGGTCATGTCAGGGCAGCGCGCCGTGTTGGTGCCGTGCACTATGTACTCCAGCTTCACGAGGACGGGCCCGATAGTGTCATAGATGGCGCTCATGCGCCCTACGTGCTTCTTACGATATTCCTCAAGCTCCCAGAAAAATTCCTACACAACAAACAATAACTTCATTAACACATTATTTGCGGGAGACTCTTAAAAGCATATTTTTCATACTGTTGGTGAAGAGCGGGAGATGCCTAAAAGCAGTTTTTGTATTGACGTATTATTGTTAGACGGTTAGGCGGGTAACGCAAAGACGTGTTGTTATTCTGTGAAGTAAAAATTAGGTGCGAACTCTCGTGAAACATATACTAGGTACCAAGGGCGGCTGGTCACACAGTGTGTTTGTGTGCAGCACTGGCAAATTATAATGTCTAAATTTACTTTATTTACTTACTGAAGACTATGAAATCTCTAATTTAATTTCTCTAATTTAAATCTATAGAATCTCTAATTTAATCATTTCAAAATATTAGTTACCAATATAATGCTACGAATATTATCAGGGAGAATGCTTTTAATCTCCCATAGCGCGGCCGCCTAGCGCCCTCGTATCAGCCGTATCGGTGTGCATTCGGTTTGCAAACGAACGAAATCATATTTTTGTATGAAATATTTAAAACATCGAAAGCGCGTGGATTTCGCTATTTGTATCAGAATTTGGCTTCAATTGGTGTGCCACCCGCCCAAGATATTCCGATCCTTGTTAATTCCTAATTAATAATTTTTTGTCATAAGTAGATACCTACTGATTGTCTGACGGCCGGCATAGTCCAGCGGTAAGGCTCTTGACTAGCATTACGAAGGACGCGGGATCGAAACCCGGCGTGGCAAATAAATTTTATTTGATTAATTTTTGTTTTTTCACAATTGATTCATTTAAAATTATATATAGTATATTTGCGGCACGTTCCAGAGTGGAAGATACTCTCAGTTTCGCCCTGGTGTAAGACCACCATTCAAAATTGAAACGTTGCTTGAAATGGCGAATTGGTGACCACATCTGAATAGCCAGGTACTATCCCCACCTTCCTCTTCCTTATCTCCTTCCCCTCCCCTCTACCTTTAGCCTCACAACATACCCCAATTGGGGATGCCATAGTCCCACTGGCTCCAGACGGGAGCAGTTTGGACTCTTGTGTGGTATTCATGTAAAAAAAAAAGTGAACCACCACATTCTCAAGGCAGCGGCCGCCACTGCTAGGTACCCGGCAATTGGAAGAATACGGCCAGGTGGCAGATTGCACTTGAAATAGCGATAACATTTTGTTTTTATCTTTAGATGTCTTCATGGATGTACCACTACATAAAGGGAACTGTTTCCAATGATATCATACTTTAAAACAATATTAGTAATATATATTATTTTGAACATGCATACATGCCTAATTATTAAACAATACCCGAAAAGTGCAGTTTTTTTCAAAAGTTTTAAATTTAACCTTTACATAACTAAACAAAAATATAAAAATTTGTAACAAGATGCAATAAAAGACTTTATTTAACAAACACCATAAAATAACTTTGGGGGCGTTCAAGTATTACGTAACGCAATTTTTGAAGATTTTTGACCCCCCCTCCCCCTCATGTAATGCGCCATAACTGCCCACTGCATGGGCACCCGCAGGGGGGGCAAGGGGGGCACTTGCCCCCCCCTGGATTGATTGAAAATAGTCAAATAATGTTACTTTTATTTTAAATCACTCTGAGTTAGCATAAAGAAAGTGTGGAGAGACAGAACGTTGGCCACCCTGGAGTAACACCATTGCCAGGTTGACGCACTGCGCACCGGTGTGACGTAAGCGTCAAGCATTTATTTTTAGACCCCCCCTAGAAAATTTTCTGCGGATGCCCATGCGCCCAAGTGACAATATTGTTATCTGAAAGTCACAATTAAGTTGCGCAAAGTACTGGAAAGTCGTTTAAATACCCCTTTTCTTGTTTTGATCGTGATTGCGGTAATAAATAAAACAAGAAATTTCAAGAACGAAAAGGATTGCCAAATTGAAAGATTTTAATTCCCTAGTTTTTTTATCTAAATAAAGAAAAACATGTTATGTAACGCGTTGTTCCAACCCCCCTTCCCCCCTCGTAACGCACAGTAACGTTTCACAAACCCCCCCCCTCCCCCAAGTGCGTTACGTAATACTTGAACGGCCGCTTTGTTTCAATTCCACTTCATTATTTCTTAATCCAACCGGTTTCGGTTCATCCTGAACCTTCCTTAGGGGTGAATAAAAATATATAGGGGTGAATATAAATATACAAATATATACAATTGAAAAAAAGTTATTTTATTGTGTTTATTATAATTATGTATTCCCACAAAGTGTTTGCTACATGTGAAGACTTTATTTAATTTAAGATATCGTCGCCGTAGATGCCAAGAGAGTCAAGCCACAAAACCACAAAGGTGAGAAAACGGCCCTCAAAGATTTTTGGTGGCAAAAAAATGTAATTTTTTTGCCATAACTTTTTTGTTTTTAAAGTTAGAAGGGTGAAACTTTTGAAATAGATATTTTGTGATGTTATCTTTATACCATTTAGATTGAACAAATGTAAAAAACAGTATTTTAAAAGTTATTAGAGTTAAATCTATTGACCACTGAATTTTGAAATAAACAGATGGTACATTATGTAGTAGTCAAAAGAGTTAAGCCTCTTACGCCTGAGAATTTGTAGACAAAGTACTAACATTTTGTGGGCTGATACTCTAAACTCTAAAGTAAAATCTATTAACTATCTAACCACCGCACTGTTTCCCTAATGGTTGAGCTGAGAGGATGGACCGCCAAACAGATCTTTGCACTGCTTGCGTCATTCACATTCATACATAACCCTTAGGTTATTCTGACTCATGACATGGAACGACACCAGTATTTTATTTACTTAATCATGCCATGTCTTTTTCGGGCGTCCTCGACATTTACCATTAACATTTGTTTCACATAATATTCTCCTATCTACATGTCATTGTTCATCCACTCTACGTGCTTCGTTAATCCGATCACATACTCAAACCATCTAAGCATCCTTTTCTTAATCTTTTGCATTACGCTTGCATTATTTGCGAATTTTTACTCAGTAATTATATTTTATTTTAATTCAGTTTATTTTATTTTGATTTAACTTTATATTTCATTTTCTTTTTTATATTCGAGGCACCGCTGAATACTAGCTGCGTTCCAGGAGAAATCCTGAATTGTAGCTGAGCAGTGAGTGACCTTTTCATCAATAGAATCAATGTGTGATGTCTACTTTGTGCGACTGTTGTCTATTTGTCAACAAATTATGTGGTAATTATTTATTAATGTGGGTGTGCTTCAATCTTGCCAGTATGGTAAGATTATACGCTTGTTTATACCGCTCACTGAACCTTAGCAAATCAGACATGTCCGAGCAAACAAAAAATTTAAGTAATACTATTGATGACCTCTTGCCCCGCTACCTTACAGCAGAATTTGTGGTCCTGGATCAATGTTCATAACGAACCTGGTTGAAATTCTCAGGATCAAGAGACTCTGCTGGACGACTGGCAGAATCCTTTGCCCTTTGCCACGGATTGGAGAAAATGGTTTAGGAGGAGCCTACTAGTCTATATACTCCGCTCCAATCTGCTAGACCTAATTTTAACCACTCAAGATTGAAGTCACAGCGCCTTTAGGATCGTCTGACCACTGCCTGGTGAAGACGTCAATCCCCGTTAACTGCCAGACCGCCAAACGAAAGGCTGAAGAGAAAAGTGTGGCACTTTAGGTCAGCAGATGGTTCGGTCAGCGAACACATAATGCTTTTCCGTGGTCATCTGTACGTTTTCGGACCCCTCAAGATGTGCCCAGAAAATTGGTTAAGTCATCACATCTGCGCTGAACGGATTCATCGAATCCACTGTTAAAGAAAAAGGTGCGGGTTTAAAGCCATGGTTCAGTCGACAATGCTGTAAAGCAGTGCAATGAAAAAACGCAGCTTACCGAGCCAACAACACGTCTAGAACAACCAAAGACAAAACAGCATAGCACAAAATGGCAAAAGAAACCAAGAAAATCATAAATAGGTCAAAATTCGAGCACGACCTTCAGATCATCCAAAGCCTGGCTGGTGCCCGCAAGGCAGCAGAGCAAGCATTCTGGTCGCTTGCGGGCTTAACAGGTCGCAATTTCTGCAAATCCAGTCTGCCACCTCTTACCAGACCTGACGGCTCACTAGCAAACACCGCCACCGAAAAGGCTAACCTATTAGGAAAAATATTTGCGGAAAACTCAACCCTCGATGACCAAGGTGCTGTACCGACGTCGGTTCCTCACTGCGGTTTTCATATGAAATAGCCGAGGATCCGGCATCGGGAAGTACTTTACAGCTATGAAACGATTTGCCTACTGTTTTGTTTCCTCCTTCCTGCAACATGGGTCTCTTCAGGACCAATGTTCATTCCTTCCTCTCCTCAAAAAGAGCCTCCACACAACATCTCAGATGATATAACATTTTATTTTTTTAAACTCTACAAGGAGGCCCTGGGGAAAATAATTTCCCTCCGGGCCTGCTGTGTGGAGTTAAATAAAAACATAAAATGATAAAAGAACAAAATGTGTAATATTGCAAAAAAGAAAAAAAAAAAAAAAACACTAGCTGACAGTTTGGGACTCGCGATACCGCGACTGTATCGCGAGACGTATGCGCAAGAGTTACCAATTCGACAAGATAGGCATTTTGTTGAGTTAGAGGAGGACAACACTATAAATCATTGTCGAATATGAGCAGAGGCGCGCGCTTTCTCACAAATTTCGTGGGAAGTTTCAGTTGCCAATGGCGTCAAGACACACACAATATTAAATTATTCGGAAGTCAAAAGATCTATGCGGCTTGTAGTTATTGACTACATTGAATGTTTTAATCAAGGTGGGTTAGATCTAATGGCAATTATCAAAATACTCATTAAATAGAGTGTTTTATGACCCAAATCCATTGACCACGGCAACTTTGAAGGTTTTAAAACACTTCTGCATACTTAACTCATTTTCGCCAAATTTGTGGCTTGACTCCCTTGGCATCTACGGCGACGATATTGAAAATTTTATTTAAATATGATCCATACTTCAGAAGTTACAGCTATTTTATGAGAAATGTAATTGCTCGGAGGTTCTGAAAAAATCTATCGCTTTTAGAGGGATTGATAAAAAAAACAGCCAAAAAATGCAGAACATAGGAATAAAAATAGAACAGTGGATAAGGAAAATTATATCAAAAAAGCGAAGCCTACTTTATATATGTGTACAGGATTTAATAATAATTATAAGAATTCATTCATAAAATTGTGATACCTCACATCAAATACAATTTAAGCTGGGGTTTGTAGTCCGTAAAAAACTATGTTTGTCCCAAAAAAAGATGAAAGAATATAAATTCCAAAAATTTAATGGAAAAGGATGATCAGAAAAGGTAATCATTAATATACATTTTCTACATAAATCATCAATTTGATTTATATCTTTGATTATATGCTTCCTATAATTTTTATTATTAATGACTCTATCTTGAATGGCAAGCATAAATCCTTCTATTTCTGCGCTCAAATCTCCAATACCAAACCATTTGTTTGAGGAAAGTTTGTCAACATACGTTTGGTTGAGATAATTGAAGTGTTTTGCGTGAATAATTTTATCTGACCAGGAATCTAATAATTCCTGGTTAGTATTTATAAGAATGTTGGCATTCTCGTCATATAAATTTAATGGTGTAATGTTTCTATCTGCCTTGCAAATTATTTTGTGCATTTCAGAGCTATTAGCTTTCCTATGGAAAAAATTTCTAGTTAACACAACCATTACTATTACCACTTCTATTACCACTTCTATTACCACTGCCATTACCAATCCCATTAACACTACAGTTACTGCTACCATTACAGTAAGGATACAAAGAGAAACATTTAACAAGAGAATAATGCAATCCATAAACAGTGGAATAATGATTTAGGTCACCTTGCAAGGATATCTCAGTGTATCGTCCAGCTTTCCAGTTTTAGGATCAATCTCAGGATCCGGCACCAGCAGAGGAAACAAATTGAACTTTCCCATTTCGTCTACCTTGTCTCCAATATCAGTGTTTATCATCCCAATGTGAACGTGCATACACACCAAGGTATTCATTTCTAAAAAATAAAAAAATTCTTAAAGAAACAAATATTATTTTCATTTGCACTGCTCACTGCTTTTGCATCACACCGGTTGCTGACAACTCACAAACTAGAGTGGAAGATCATCATCGCCTGGTGGAAGACGAAAATTTCAGAATTGAAACATTGCTTGAAATGGCTCACAATGGAAGCAGTTTTTTTATTTTTTTTTATTTTAGTGACTATATAAAAAAAATTTTACATACAAAATGTAATGGTGAAATTAAGTATAAAGTATTGTATTTCTTAGTCCTCCTCACTAGGGGGTCCTGTGCCGAGGCGGACTAATGTTATTTAAATATAGTTCATTTGTCATCTATGTCGTTTTTAGCGTCTTCGCTAGGGTTTTCTCATTGACCTCTTTAAGCCATATTTTTATTCTTGATTTGTTTTCAATTGAATTTTTTATTAGTTTTATGTCTTGGGGAAGGATGTTATGGAGTTTTGTTGCAAAGTATGTATAGTTTCTTTGTCCAAATGTGGTTTTATAACTTGGAATATTTTTTATATCATTTTTATTCGATCTAGTGTTATGCATACACAGTCTAGTAGAGTTGCATTTACACACTAGCTCATAGTTTGACAAGGCTACTCACTGATTTGACAGTTGTTGATGAAGGTAGAGATGTCCAGCGAGGACCAGGAGATGCGCTCCAGGCCAGGCTGCAGGCGCTGCTCCACCACGTTGAGGTGGCTGCGCACCAGCTGCTGCATCGAGGGGCCCATGTCATCCTGCATCTTGTTGTACTGGCTAATCACGCCGGTCAACAGCTCCAGCTCGTAGTATAGCCGGTCCTTCTGCATGGCGCACTCTTTAATGGGGTCCGGCAGGCAGAACCCTACAAAGAATTAAAATTTACTTATGAGCTTATATAATGATCTGAGGAATGTCTATAATAACAAAACTTAGTGCTCATACGCACTTAGCGACACATGGACTAGTTCAGACTGTTGTGTTTGTATGTGATCATTAGTAGGCGGCCACGCGGAGGCTATTACAGTGCCATACTCTAGGGAAGACATAACTTAATTTTTAAACACGCAAAAAACGCGTAGATAATATACCTATTAAATACTTATTTTTAAATTACTTCTCGGTTTTAGTATGCGAGAAGTTGAGTATGTTGTCAGCAATAAAAGTTATTGACTCATAATTTATAATAAATGACGTGCAAAGTTTTCTCGGAACGGTTTGTTTTGAAGATATACTTTCTGCTGACCCTGTACGAATCACAAGTCCGCCCCACTGTTCAATTTCGTAGCCGCCTCTGGTGTGGAGTCACAAAATGCTTTAAAAAAAAAACCTTGACTCCGCGCAAAAACGGACGGTCCATTTGATAGCTTCCCCGATTACAACTGGATTGCAATCTTTATAGCACCGGCGTCAGTTAGAAATGCTCCGTGTTCTACCGGTATTTCAATGGAAGATGCTCCTAGGAACTAGCGTCTGTGATCCCTTCGGCACTGTTGCATAATTGGGAAACATACCAATCGGGCACCCAACATTTGTGCATGGTTGACATTTGTGTTGCATGAGAATAGGTCATTTCTACGGCTTGTTCAAGTTCTTGAGCACAGCTGTTGAATGATTTGCCGGCTTCTGTATTTCCTCCCTCCAATTGTGTTTTAATTGATTGTGTCGTACAAATCACAAGGAAAATATCATTATAAACGTATTTAAAATTTTACACAACTGATACAATTGTTTACGATACGTAAATGGTTGTTTATCAATTGCGTAAAATTTAAAAAACTTTTATTAGTTACACTTACTTACAGCCACGTGTTATCAAAAGTAACATTTTTATAGACGCCACTTACCTAAAAACTCCATGATCTCTGCTTCAGCTATAGCTTGAAACATTCCTTTCTTGAAGCTAGGAGCGTATTTGAGGTTATAATCGAACATCAAACGTCCTTCGATTACATCATGCCACAGCAAGGGTTGCAATTTCACCTGAATCACATAAATATCTACATAAGTCTCACTGTCTATTTCACGGGAATTAAATATTCCAGCCAGTGGTCTGACAAACCTTATTGCCCCCTCGCACATCTTGGGAGCTTGGCAAATCTTTGACTTTGGCGTTTGATCTGTTTAATTTCTTCTTTTCAAGTAAACCTATAAGGATAATATAAATTGATTCATATATAATTATATTTATATAAAGATACAGTGAAATCTCCATCGATCGTAGCTCGAATCATATGTAGTTTATTTCTTCCAGTCCCGAAGAAGTTTTATACAAAACTCGCAAAATTTACTCGATCGGTTGCTGCCGGTGGCCGCTTCTGATACTAGTTGTCGCTGGACAATAAAAAACAGTGCGCATCCTGTTATCCTTTTATTTTCTAGTTTTCGAGCATTTCAAAAAAGTGCGTACTCTTCAAGGAAGATTAAAAATTGTCAAAGTGGAAAAAATCTCATTAAAGAATGCATTGATGTATCCAAGCGTTTAGGAATTGCAGCATTTTTATTTAATTACATTCATTTATATGTGAAATATGTATCTTTTTTTTAATATTAAATATTTTAGTATGAACATGGCTTCTTTGTACATATTCCCTCCTTAAATTGAATTAGTCCTCCAAAAACGATAATATTGAATTCATCCTCCAAAAACGACAGAGGTTACACTATACAGGGTATCCGGGGGTAAAGTGCATTAATCCCCGACAGAAGCAGTCTGTTATATAGCCCGAAGGTCGTTGTGTGGGCTGCAATATCAGCTAGGAGTGTCATTGGCCCATACTTCATTGAAAATGAAAGAGGAGTTGCTACAGAAGTGAAATTCTTGGTCTCAGCTCTTCAAGAATTTGAAGGCCACAATTCTACAAGCTGGTTTCAGCAAGACAGCGCCACCTTTCACACTGCTAAACTGTCCATGGACCGTTTGAAGGAGATGTTCCCCGGGAAACTCATTTCACGAGGAGGAGACATTGAGTGGCCCCCACGGAGCCCGGATCTCAGCCCGTGTGATTATTTTTGTGGGGATACTTAAAATCAAGAGTCCATAAAGACAATCCAACAACAATAAATCAGTTAAAACAAAACATTGTACGGGAAATTAACGCCATCCCACAGGCAACTTGTCAACGGGTTTTTGAGAATATTCGAATCCGCCTTAGGCAATGTCAACAAGCTGATGAGCTCACTTGGACAATATAATTTGTAAAACTTAGATATCATTTGGTGAAAATGAAAGTGAAACATGGTGCCTATCCGAAAGAGATAAACGGAGACTAGAGGCTTTTGAGATGTGGTCCTATAGAAGACTATTAGGAATTTCCTGGAGAGACCACATAACAAATGAAGAGGTTCTCCAAAGAATCGAAGGAGGAAGGCACCTGCTCAGGACCTTGTCCGAAAGGCGCGCAAGATGGATCGGCCATGTAATAAGACAAGAAGGCCTCTTGCATGCCATAATGGAGGGTATGACCGAGGGGACAAACGCTAGGGGACGCCCACGCCGAGAGTACCTGGAGGACCTGCTGGTGGACGTGCGCTGCTCATCATATGCAGACTTCAAAAGAGCCGCACAAGACAGGGAAGAGTGGAAGAAACGAATAGATGACATTGCTGCAAACCAATCTCAGGATTGAAACCAGAGAGAGAGAGATATCATTAAAATTTCCATTTATTGTAGTTTTTGAAAATATAAATAAAACATACCTAAGTTCTATAATTATTTATTTTTTGTTAATTGAAACTAGGTATACAGTTAAGGGCCACCCTATATATTGTGTGTGTGGTCATGAATGTGTATGTGCGACTGTGTGTATGTACACCAATCTCTTTGCAAGGGTCCCAACTATATGTATTTGTATAAAACGTATAAATACATAAATAATAATATCGGTCGTCTTATCTCCTTGCTTTGTGCGGAAGACTAATTTATCAAAAGGAAATTGACACTTTACTACTGGAGATGAGAATGATTTGTACCAAGTGAAAACCAATTTTTTTGTAGTGTAATAAAATATATGTATCAGGTAAAACTTCACTACACTAACTAATACTGACTTTAACATCAGTTTGAGGAGTGCTTTTACAAAGTAGGCTATAATTTTAGACAATACTTTTTATTTATTTTTTTTTATTTTATTTTTTTTTTTTTTACATTAACTCCACACAGGAGGCCCTGAGGAAAATAATTTCCCTCAGGGCCTATGTCATCTGGGATGCTGTGTGGAGGGTCTTTTTGAGGAGAGGAAGGAATGAACATTGGTCTTGAAGAGACCCATGTTGTAGGAAGGAGGAAACACAGAGGCCGGCAAATCATTCCACAGCCGAGCTGTTGAACACAAGAATGAGTCGAAGAAACGACCCGTTCTCATGTGACAAATGTCAACTGTGTACAAATGTTAGGCACGCGTTTGGCGTGTTTCCCGACTATGCACCGGTGCCGAAGGGATCAATGATGCTAGTTCCTCGGAGCATCTTCCATTGTAATACCGGTAGAACAAGGATAGCATTCCCACCCGACGCCTGTGCTCTAAAGATTGCAATCAATTTATAGTGAGCACTACACAAAAAAATTCATTCAAATGTACATATTATTTTCAATGGTATATCAGTTTAAAAAAAATGAAGTGTATTAACCCCTCAGAAAATCGCCAATATGCACTTTTAATGTCTTTAACGAAATGACATTTTACGAAAACTTTGTGTTTCTACCGCCTCACAATATTAAAGCTCTATAAATGAAACATTTCTGAACGTAGCCGAATAGTAAAAACTGTTTTAGACAGGTTACAAAATAAGCTTTCGAATTATTGTATTACAAATAAATATTAATATTTGTACATATTAAAATTTAGAATGCAAACATTAAAAAAATGTGAAAATGACTCACGTGGTGTTTTTATGTGAAAACGGTACTAAAATCACAGATTATGTAAACAACAATTCTTATTCTATTGTATAAATGTGTAATAAACACTTTTGTCACCTCACTTTTTTATCATTTCATATAAAAATATTTAATAAAAATTAACAATGTCAGGCGCGGTCGACTCGCCCGTAGGAAATTTGGCGGGATAAATTATGTGTCAGACTGCGCGTCTGACAGAATGTTATTTTTATGTATTTCTATGGATAACTTGAATAGAGATGTGCAGCATGATTCACTATCGACCTTCCACTTTTTATTTTAGGGATGTAACTAAAACAATAACGGAGTTATAACGGTTTCTATGGAGACACACGCGCTGACGTGTAAACACGCTTATTGTACTTGACTGCTGTCGTATTTTTAACGCATATATCTGCTTACGTTGCGGAGGAGTTAATGTTATACAGCTATGAATTCTGTTGTTAGTTTGAAAGCGAAATATTTATATTTCTTCAACCGAAATAAATAATTTAAAAAGGTTAGGATGCGTTAGTTTTGATACAGTTATCGCATAGGAAAAAGAGCCGACATACTTCTTCGACGTGCTTGCTGCTGAAGCTGGTATACGTCCTCTGGCTGTACGGAAGTATCGGACATCCTTGCTAATTTCCTTCTCTCCGCAGCGTACTGTTCACCTGCTTCCGTTAAATGTACGGATGAGGGCCTTTCGGGCTTTTCTACAAAAAATAAAAATGTATTACCTAGTAACAAAAAATATTTATTTTTGAATTGCTGGTTCGCGAATCACTCATTCGAAAATAGACATTATTTTTTATTATTCGGAATTCAATTCTCATTACAACAATCTTACCTCTAAATATTAATATGAAAACATAGGAACTGCTAATTGTTGTTTAAAGCTGTGTACACAAACAGCTAAAAAATATAAAAGACCATCGCACGCCAAATAACGCTCTCCATACAATTCCTTCAGACCATTTACACCAAGCAGTTTAAGCGCAGATCAACCATAGACAATACACATCTTACGCCATAACCGCTCCTGAGGCGATATACGAAAAGTTATGCACCCCCTTCTCCGCCGAAAACAGGAGAGGGGGCATTTTAATTACAGAGCTGTCTAAACCGGCGGATGACAGATGTCAAGTTGACAGATTCAGTACAAAAAAATATGCTTTCCGTGGCCGCTCCCTAATTCATCTGACCCCCTCTCCTACCATAGGAAGAAATATTTGATAGCTTCATGTGGCGGTACAAAATATAAGCGCTCGCCGTTCGACAGATATCTGCTCGCGGTTTTATAACTGTGGGTATTCACAGTTTAAAGCCAATGAATTTTACTAGATTTCATCATATATCCTGTATTTACATCACTATATATATTTGTAATTCATAAAAATCACCTACCCAAATCTGGGAAGCTATCAAACGAGTGGTTAAATATGTATTAGTTTCACTAGCTCCAAGCAGTTTGAACTCTGGTGCAGGTAACATAAAAATTCCGTGAAATGAATGATTAAAGTAATAGAACATTTCCCAGAGTGATAAATACTATCAGTTTTCTCTCTTCACTCTTGGTTTATGATCACATTGTTTGAAATTATTTGAACAGCCAGGTACTGCCTAGCCTTCCTCTGTCATATCTCCTGATCCTTTCCAAACTCTTCAACCTCCCAAAGTATCCCAGTTGAGGATACCATATGCACAGTGGCTCCAATCATCGGGAGCAGTTGAACTATGGCATCTGGGTGCACTGCTGAGTGCGGTATCTATTCACATAATAAAATATAAAAAATAATAAATTGATCTCAAAATTCAGGAGCTGGATGCAATAACAACGACAAACGATTTTTGTTCCTATTGTCTTTTTGGTATCTCCAATCCCTCCTTTACCTGCTCTGCAAAATTTACTTTGGCAAGTTTTTCACAGATGGAGTTACATGAAAAAGTTTGAACACTAGCTATTTTTGTTTTAATTGTCTTTTTGGTATCTCCAATCCCTTTTTTACCTGCTGGGCAAATTTTACTTTGGCAAGTTTTTCACAGATGGTTACATGAAAAAGTTTGAAAACTAGCTGTTTTTGTTCTCATTGTCTTTATGGTATCTCCAATCTCTTCTTTACCTGCTGTGCAAATTTTACTTTTGCAAGTTTTTCACAGATGGAGCTACTGAGTTTGAACACTAGTTACAAGTGAATATTATGCATTTCAAAAAACTTTGAAAGTTTTTTTACTCAAAATTACAATTTTCAATTTACCTTCCACAACGGGTTTCTTAAACACAACTTTAAGTATTTTCCTCTGCATTCCACTTTTAACAATCTGCAAAGCTTCCTTCAGCCATGCGTTGTAGGTTGTGTCTTCATAGGCCTTCATCTCCTTCATGAGAGTGGTGTACATGGCAAAGGATTTCTCTTTCTGCTCTGATCCATCAAGTTCTTTGGTCTACAAATTAATATATAGCAACAAAAATTAGTTTTTTTTTACAGGAGCTCCACACAGGAGGCCCTCAGGAAAATAATTTCCCTCAGGGCCTATGTCATCTTTGGGGATGCTGTGTGGTGGGTTTATTTAAGGAAAGGAAGGAGAGGAGAGTTCTGGGAAGGAAAGGGGTTTAAGGGGTGGGTAGGAATCTGGGGTTCTGTGTGTCCTGGTCATCCACTTCCAAGGCCTAGACAAACCTCACCCCATGAACCCGGGCACCCCTGCTAAATCACCAAACGTAGCGAACCACTTAGGGTGACCTGTGGCAGAGGTGTTGGTTATCCAATAAAGGTTCCCGAGGCGGCGGTACCCATTCCCGCCTCCCAAATTGTGGGACAGATTTGAGAAAATGTTAAAAAATGCATGATAGAAATAATAATATAGAATAATTGTACACACAATGTATACATACAACAATATTATGTAAGAATAAAATAACAAGTATCAGAAATAACAACAAAAAACCAAGATAATAAAGTTTGGGTCGAGTGAAGTCAAGTGAAAACAATGGATTCGAGAAATTTAGTAAGGTTTTGGTGGCTATTGCTAAATATGTCCGGAATCTGACCACTAGAGTGGATGTTATATTTATAATCGACACATTTACACAAGAGGTTGTTAGAAGGTTAAGTTGGTTCTTTGGAAAGGAATACGGAAAGTTTCTATGCATATTTATTGCGCTGCATGTACTTTGATTGAATTTGAACACTCGACAATGAGTAACAGTTTTCAATTTCACTAGAATTTTATTTTCTGGTGTCAAATAACATGTTTAAAACATGCTGTATGCAAGCAACGCGTTTGTGTGAATACTGTGTTTGTATCAACATTTGCAGCGATATCTACAATCCCTATATCCCTTTATCCACTCGAGCAATGGAGATATCCGTGTGTTCGGTTTTCGATTCGGCCAATCAATTTAATAATAATATTTGGATGATTTGTGTAGAGCCATTTTTATGAAAAATCACCTCAATTTAGTTAATTCATACCTCCAATATTAATTCGGAGATATATGAACAATTAACCCCTCTCAAGATGTCTCAAACAAAATGACATTTTACGAAAACCTTGTGTTATTACCGCTTCACAATTAAAGCTCTATAAATTAAACATTTCTGAACGTAGCCGAATAGTAAAAACTGTTTTAGAAAGGTTACAAAATAAGCTTTCGAATTATTGTATTACAAATAAATATAAACATTTGTAAATAATAAAATTTATAATGCAAACATTACAAAAATGTAAAAATGACTCACGTGATATTTTTATGTGAAAACGGTACTAAAATCACAGATTATGTAAACAACAATACTTATTCTATTGTATAAATGTATAATAAACACTTTTGTCACCTCACTTTTTTATCATTTCATATAAAAATATTTAATAAAAATTAACAATATCGAGCGGGGTCGAACCGCCGGTCCGAAATTTGGCGGGAAAAATTATGTGTCAGCTTATTATGCGCGAATGACAGAATATTCTTGTTATGTATTTCTGTGGACAACTTGAAAAGGGATGTACAGCTTGTTCCACTATCGACCTTTTACTTTTTGTTTTAGGGATGTCACTAAAAGAATAACGGAGTTATAACGATTTCTATGGAGACACACGCGTTGACGTATAAACACGCTTATTGTACTTGACTGCTGTCGTATTTCTAACGCATATATTTGCTTAAGTTGGTGACCGGTTAATCCACTTAGATTTCACCATCTATCAGATATTTTCAGGTTTTATAAAAAAAAAAATCTTTTAATTTAATGTTTAATTTATAAAAATCATCCAAATTTGGGTAGCTATCCAAGCGAAAAAAAGTTAAAATGATAACCCATTGAATGATAATAATATTTTACCTGTCTGAATATGTTATAGCTTTTCCTTAGTTTATTGGATAAGATTCTGCACCAGAATATGGCTCCAGATTTTGGAGGATGGTTATACAGGAGTGGAGGATCGTCACGCTTGTTCTGTGAAACAAAAGAACATTAATATCTTTTATTATAAGTATCATACCCCAATAATATAACACATGAGCTTTGTCCCGTTAGGCCAGGTTAAGTAACTTACGTGAAAGAGGTTGCCAATCTGTTCAATTTCATTGGCAAACTGGTGCATGACCAGATCATACTTTGTCAGAAGCAGCTCATGGAGAGATTTAAGAGTCTTCAGCTTCACAAATCTTAGAAGCATCTCCAGGGCTTCTTCAGATGACCTAAACAAATTATTGTGACATCATTATTCACAACAAGCAGCCCCCAAATACTGATTCACTTATAAGTATAAGTCTTTTTTTTTTTAAATTGAGTTAGTTTATACTACATAATATAAACTAACAAGGTTTTGCCCATTGCAGAAGCAACTGACGGGTTAAGACACTATGCGATTTGACGTGTGAACGTGGATGAAGCGAGGAAGAGTGTGTGTTAAATTAAATATATGAAGAAACCTGAGTTCACAGTGACCTTGCAACGCATGCCGGGTACCCGTTGTATATAATGTTATGTAGTGCAGCGCTTGCATTAAAATGTAATTTCCCAGGAATTGGAATGGAACCATTACAGTTAAGTTGACCCCGAGGTTACAGTGACCTTGCAACGCATGCCGTGTACCCGTTGTATATTATGTTATAAATTGCAGGCGCTTGAATTAAAAATTTAATTTCCCGGGAATCGGGATGGAACCATTACAGTAAAGTTGACCCCGAGGTTACAGTGACCTTGCAACGCATGCCAGGTACCCGTTGTATATTATGTTATAAATTGCAGGTGCTTGCATTAAAATTTTATTTCCCGGGAATCGCGATGGAACCATTACAGTTAAGTTGACCCCGAGGTTACAGTGACCTTGCAACGCATGCCGAGTAACCGTTGTATATCATGTTATATATTGCAGGCACTTGCTTTAAAATGTTATTTCCCGGGAATCGGGATGGAACCATTACAGTAAAGTTGACCCCGAGGTTACAGTGACCTTGCAACGCATGCCAGGTACCCGTTGTTTATAATGTTATATATTACAGGCGCTTGCATTATAATGTTGTTTTCCGAGATTTGGGATGGAACCATTACAGTTTAATGGACCCCGAGGTTAAAGTGGCCTTGCAACGCATGCCGGGTACCCGCTGTATATAATTTATTTATTTACGTACAAAAAGTCCATTAATCTCCCTCTTATCCTTTCCCTTGTTACCATAATTATTGGAAGGCTTTTGACCTCTCCAGCCAGATTCTCCCAACCCTTCGCCTTGCACCGCAGTGTGAGGAATAGATTCATACGTCCATCACTCCTGGCCACACTGTCCCCCAGATTCATAAACACCCCTCAGACCTTTTTCCTTCCCATATCTTCTTCTCCTTCCTGTTAAAAAGAGTGAAGACTACTGCCATCTAGCGGCATATTTTTGTAGCATATTGTTAGTTGATATTGCATTTTACAGATTAGCGAAGTAAGACTAAACTAAAACGAAATGTTAGTCGGTAAAGTAGATTTCTGGTTTTTATATCGTATAATGTGCAATGGTGACACTAAAGTGTTGTTTATTTTGATTGTGTTGGAAAACAGTATTATAAATAGTCTGTTTTTCTAGTTTAACTCTCTCTTAATTCGTGGATCTCCTATAAACAGCTAGCATTGTCTAGCAAGTGGTCAAAGTGACCAAATTTAGTGTTTTGTCGGGTCGGGACAAATTATTGTAAAAAATGTGCTTGTGAATAAAACAAAGGAATTCCTCCATTGAAACCAGATGTTTTTCCTTGACGTCCTTCTGCTAAATACCAATTTATAACACTTCCTTTCCCTTAAAAAACCCACCCCACAGCATCCTCAAAGATGACGCAGGCCCCTAGGATTTAGAACGGGCCTTTTCTCGCGTAATTTTATGATACCAAAGCTCACTATTGTATTCTGAAACTGTATGTATTTGTCTAGATCTTGGTGGCGGATACGTTCGCCCAACCACTGCGTGGCGGGCTGGATCGGAGGAGACTGATTGAGGGAGGCTTTTTATCTCTCCAGCCAGATTTTCTCAACCCTTCGCCTTGCACCGCAGTGTGAGGAATAGATTCATACGTCTGTCACTCCTGGCCACACTGACCCCCAGATTCCTACCCACCCCTCATACCTTTTTCCTTCCCATATCTTCTTCTCCACCATTTCCCTTAAAAAACTCTCCACACAGCATCCTCAAAGATGTCACTGCGTGGCGAGCTGGATCGGAGGAGACTGATTGAGGGAGGCTTTTTATCTCTCCAGCCAGATTCAATCAACCCTTCGCCTTGCACCGCAGTGTGAGGAATAGATTCATACGTCTGTCACTCCTGGCCACACTGACCCCCAGATTCCTACCCACCCCTCATACCTTTTTCCTTCCCACATCTTCTTCTCCATCCTTTCCCTTAAAAAACCCTCCGCACAGCATCCTCAAAGATGACATAGGCCCCTAGGATTCAGAACGGGCCTTTACTCGCGTAATTTCGTGATGCCAGAGATCATTATTGTATTCAGAAACTGTATGTATTTGTCTAGGTCTTGAAAAAAATGTATTTGTCTAGGTCTTAGTGGAGGATACGTTTGCCCAACCTTTGCGTGGCGGGTTGGATCAGAGGAGACTGATTGAGGAAGTATTTTGACCTCTCCACCCAGATTTTCCCAACTCTTCGCCTTGCACCGCAGTGTGAGGAATAGATTCATACGTCCGTCACTCCTGGCCACACTGACCCCCAGATTCCTACCCACCCCTCATACCTTTTTCCTTCCCATATCTTCTTCTCCATCCTTTCCCTTAAAAAACCCTCCGCACAGCATCCTCAAAGATGACATAGCACTGCGTGGCGGGTTGGATTGGAGGAGACTGATTAAGGGAGGATTTCGACCTCTCCACCCAGATTCTCCCAACCCTTCGCCTTGCACCGCAGTGTGAGGAATAGATTCACACGTCCGTCACTCCTGGCCACACTGACCCCCAGATTCCTTAACACCCCTCATACCCTTTTCCTTCCCATATCTTCTTCTCCTTCCTTTCCCTTAAAAACCCTCCGCACAGCATCCTCAAAGATGACATAGGCCCCTAGGGAAATTGTTTTCCTTGGAGCCTCCTGTGTGGAGCTAATGTAAAAAAAAAAGTTCAACACTGCATAATTTCATCTTGAGTTCTACCTGAGGTTGCAGTGACCTTGTAACGCATGCCGGGTACCCTTTGTATATAATTTTATAATACATTGCATGCGTTTGCAAGGCGCTTGCATTTTAATGTAGTTTCCCGGAACTTGGAATGGAACCATTACAGTTAAGTTGACCCCGAGGTTACAGTGATCTTGCAATGCATGCCGGGTACCCATTGTATATAATGTTATTTAGAAATACAAATCCCCAAAATTGATCTTTATTGGATAACCAACACCTATGCCGTAGGTCACCCCAAGTGGTTCGCTTCGTTTGGTGATTTAGTAGGGGTGCCCGGGTTCATGGGGTGAGGTTTGTCTAGGTCTTAAAAAACATCTGTCGCACAATGTTTATTTTCGTCGTAATTTAACCACCCCGAAAAGGGCCTTTAAAATGTCAATTTTTCTTCAGTATTTTGCAGATCGCCGTTTAATTAATCGGAATAAATTCATAGCAGAAATCAGTTTTGTGTGGGAGATTTTCGCTATATCTTTCTCAACTTTTCCATGCATTTAAAAAGAGATACACTCCCTTAATCGGCCTTGAGGGAAAGTGAATCTACAGATGTGCCAATCTCAATGAGCCGAGAAGTCAATTTGGCTTGCCAAATTTTAAAAACGGCCGCAAGCCAAAGTGACCCGTGAGGTTTCACCCACCCGAGGGGCAAAGTGGTCGTTTTTCCCCTCAAATCGAAGGTGAGTTTTTACCCATCACGAACGGCCGCAAGCTAAAGTGACCCTTGTTGTTTCACCCACCCGAGGGGCAGAGTGGTCGTTTTTCCCCTCAAATCAAAAGTGACCTTTTCCTGACCAATGGCGTGAGCGGAAAAAGTGAGTTTTTCCCTGACCTATCCCAAAACCAAACATTAATATATATACTAGGTTTTGCCCGTTGCAGCAGCAACTGACGGGTTAAGACACTATGCGATTTGACGTGTGAACGTGGATGAAGCGAGGAGGAGTGTGTGTTAAATTAAATAAATAAAGAAACCTGAGTTCACAGTGACCTTGCAACGCAAGCCGGGTACCCGTTGTATATAATGTTATGTGGTGCAGCGCTTGCATTAAAATGTAATTTGCCAGGAATTGGAATGAAACCATTACAGTTAAGTTGACCCCGAGGTTACAGTGACCTTGCAACGCATGCCGAGTAACCGTTGTATATCATGTTATATATTGCAGGCACTTGCTTTAAAATGTTATTTCCCGGGAATCGGGATGGAACCATTACAGTTAAGTTGACCCCGAGGTTACAGTGAGCTTGCAACGCATGCCTGGTACCCATTGTTTATAATGTTATATATTACAGGCGCTTGCGTTATAATGTTGTTTTCCGAGATTTGGGATGGAACCATTACAGTTTAATGGACCCCGATGTTAAAGTGGCCTTGCAACGCATGCCGAGTACCCGCTGTATTTAATTTAATTATTTACGTACAAAAAGTCCATTAATCTCCCTCTTATCCTTTCCCTTGTTACCATAATTATTGGAAGGCTTTTGACCTCTCCAGCCTGATTCTCCCAACCCTTCGCCTTGCACCGCAGTGTGAGGAATAGATTCATACGTCCGTCACTCCTGGCCACACTGTCCCCCAGATTCCTAAACACCCCTCAGACCTTTTTCCTTCCCATATCTTCTTCTCCTTCCTTTCCCTTAAAAAACCCACCCCACAGCATCCTCAAAGATGACGCAGGCCCCTAATGTAAAAAAAAAGTTTAGCAATACATAATTTCATGATGCCAGAGCTCACTATTGTGTATAGAAACCAATTAATGGTTCCCGCGGCGGCGATACCAATTCCATGTTGAATGGTTATCAATAAAATACAAAAAAAAAAGCGCTTTGTTAATTTAATATTTTTGAAAAAAATTATACCATTCAACTTCAAGCAATTTTATTATACATTTACAAAATAAATACATAAGCAATATCATCAGATTCCGAGTTGTTATGTGCAGGTACTAAAAAAACATAAGAAATATATATTGGTTGAGTTGTAAAAATAAGGTTAAAAATCTTCCATTTTTTCAAGTTACTTTTTACGTTCTGTGAAAGTTCTGTTCAAATTCTAGGAGGCTTCTGACCTCTCCAGCCAGATCCTCCCAACCCTTCGCCTTGCACCGCAGTGTGAGGAATAGATTCATACGTCCGTCACTCCTGGCCACACTGACCCCCAGATTCCTACCCACCCCTCATACCTTTTTCCTTCCCACATCTTCTTCTCCATCCTTTCCCTTGAAAAACCCTCCGCACAGCATCCTCAAAGATGACATAGGCCCCTAGGATTCAGAACGGGCCTTTACTCGCGTAATTTCGTGATGCCAGAGATCATTTTTGTATTCAGAAACTGTATGTATTTGTCTAGGTCTTGAAAAAAATGTATTTGTCTAGGTCTTGGTGGAGGATACGTTTGCCCAACCACTGCGTGGCGGGTTGGATCGGAGGGGACTGATTGAGGAAGGATTTTGACCTCTCCACCCAGATTTTCCCAACCCTTCGCCTTGCACCGCAGTGTGAGGAATAGATTCATACGTCCGTCACGCCTGGCTACACTGACCCCCAGATTCCTACCCACCCCTCATACCTTTTTCCTTCCCATATCTTCTTCTCCACCATTTCCCTTAAAAAACCCTCCGCACAGCATCCTCAAAGATGACATAGCACTGCGTGGCGGGTTGGATTGGAGGAGACTGATTAAGGGAGGATTTCGACCTCTCCACCCAGATTCTCCCAACCCTTCGCCTTGCACCGCAGTGTGAGGAATAGATTCACACGTCCGTCACTCCTGGCCACACTGACCCCCAGATTCCTTAACACCCCTCATACCCTTTTCCTTCCCATATCTTCTTCTCCTTCCTTTCCCTTAAAAACCCTCCGCACAGCATCCTCAAAGATGACACAGGCCCCTAGGGAAATTGTTTTCCTTGGAGCCTCCTGTGTGGAGCTAATGTAAAAAAAAAAGTTTAACACTGCATAATTTCATCCTGAGTTCTACCTGAGGTTGCAGTGACCTTGTAACGCATGCCGGGTACCCTTTGTATATAATTTTATAATACATTGCATGCGTTTGCAAGGCGTTAATGTAGTTTCCCGGAACTTGGAATGGAACCATTACAGTTAAGTTGACCCCGAGGTTACAGTGATCTTGCAACGCATGCCGGGTACCCGTTGTATATAATGTTATTTAGAAATACAAATCCCTAAAATGGACCTTTATTGGATAACCAACACCTATGCCGTAGGTCACCCCAAGTGGTTCGCTTCGTTTGGTGATTTAGTAGGGGTGCCCGGGTTCATGGGGTGAGGTTTGTCTAGGTCTTGGAGGCGAATGACCAGGACACACTTAACCCCAGATTCCTACCCACCCCTTAAACCCTTTTCCTTCCCAGAACTCTCATCTCCTTCTTTCCCTTAAAAAACCCTCCACCCAGCATCTCCAAAGGTGACATGACCCAGAGGGAAATTATTTTCCTCAGAGTCTCCTGTATGGAGTTTTTTCTTTCCCCCCTCCTGCGCTTCAATGATTCATTGCCGTTACATTTAGTTTTCAAACAGCTCGCGTGCCACCTATTGAAATATTTTTACGCAAATTTCGTAATGCCAAAGCTCACCAGCCAATAAACAAACATAACAAAAAAAGAATTATTCAATTTGGTGCAGTCTTTCGGAAGTTATACGCGTACATACATTTCGACGATTCATTTTTATGCAAATTTGATAATGCCAGAGCTTACCAGTAGTTTTATACACACTTTGTCCTAACAATAAGGAACGCAACAAAAAAAGAATTATTCAATTACGTGCAGTCGTTCTGAAGTTATGAGCGTACTTACATTTCGGCGAATCATTTTTAAACAAATTTTATAATTCCAGAGCTCATCGGTAGTTTTATACAAACCTTGCCAAAACAATAACGAAACCAAATCAAAAAGAATTATCCAATTTGGTCCAGTCGTTCTATAGTTATAATTTATAAATGATTACCGTGGATAATTATTTATCCGTTTATGTTATTTTCAGGGTACCTACCTAGTTCATCAAAATATTCTAAAACAATATTTTATTTAAATGGCAAGACCACCGTCAAACTTTGTGGTAACCACCTCAAGCAAAGCCTGAAAATCGAACACCTGCGCACGTTTTAGTACATTTTCCATACAAATTACGTCAGCTAACGCTGTCAGGGCCTCGCTGAAAACTTGCGGTGGTTTTGGATAATATTCCATGCTCAGTATTGCAAGTTTGGGAAAAATTAAATAAATATTTAAAATATCTACCGATTTTACAGGCTGAAAACGATGTGCATTATCGATGCAATTGGATTTTTCGCAAATGTCAGCAAAATTTCAATCTTTAATGCGATATAGTGTAACATTTTAAATGGGAAGCTACACATGTTTTTATTTTAAAAGTTTCTAAATCTTGTATAATTTATGATAATTAAAAAACATGTCTCGCAAAATGTTTTTTTTGCGTTGTATTTTACCACCCCGCAAAGGGCCTTTAAAATGTCATTTTTTGTACGTTATTTTCGAGATAGCCGTTTAATTGATTGGACTAAATCCCTAGAAAAATCAGTTTTGTATGGGAAATCTCTTTACTAAACGATTCGACGTTTTTTAACGGGTGAACCTATCGGCAGGAAATATAACTGAGGCCGAATTTCTTCGTCGGTGAGAGATCTAATTGTAGTTTTCGCCGTTTGGGAGCGCTGTTGACCCTGCGTCATCTTTTTTATATGAAATCTGGTCTGACCCGCAGAGATCGCCGTCCGTGCCCCCTTTCGGGCCAAATTGATCTCTGCGGTCGGCGAAACTCGAGGAGCGGAGGTCGATTATCGCCTGCGGGTCGAGGCGGGCGACGGAAATCGAAAGGGCGTAAGCGTCTTTTTTTTTTTTAAGCGACAATACGCCGTGAGGTCTTGCGGATCGAGGGGGAAGAGTGTCGATTATCGCATCATCAAAACGCGTTTTTTTGGAACGGCCGTTTGTATGAGATCCCGGTCCACGCGCCCTGCTCGGCCAAATCGACCTCTGCGGTCGGTGAAACTGGACAGGCAGAGTGGTCGATTTTCGCCTGTACCCGGACGATTAAAAAAAAAAGTGAGTTTTCCTGACCTACCCCAAAACCAAACATTAATATATATACTAGGTTTTGCCCGTTGCAGAAGCAACTGACGGGTTTAAACACTATGCGATTTGACGTGTGAACGTGGATGAAGCGAGGAAGAGTGTGTGTTAAATTAAATATATGAAGAAACCTGAGGTTACAGTGACCTTGCAACGCATGCCGGGTACCCGTTGTATATAATGTTATGTAGTGCAGCGCTTGCATTAAAATGTAATTTCCCAGGAATTGGAATGGAACCATTACAGTTAAGTTGACCCCGAGGTTACAGTGACCTTGCAACGCATGCCGAGTAACCGTTGTATATTATGTTTTAAATTGCAGGCGCTTGCATTAAAATTTTATTTCCCGGGAATTGGGGTGAAACCATTACAGTAAAGTTGACCCCTAGGTTACAGTGACCTTGCAACGCATGCCGGGTACCCGTTGTATATAATGTTATATAGTGCAGGCGCTTGCATTATAATGTAGTTTCCGGGGACTTGGGATGGAACCATTAGAGTTTAGTTGACCCTGAGGTTAAAGTGGCCTTGCAACGCATGCCGGGTACCCGTAGTCTATAATGTTACATAGTGCAGGCGCTTGCATTATAATGTAGTTTCCCAGGACTTCGGATGGAAACATTACAGTTTTATTGACCCCGAGGTTAAAGCGGCCTTGCAACGCATGCCGGGTACCCGTTGTATATAATTTTATAAAGTGCATAATTTTATAATGTTGTTTCCCGGGACTTGGTAGGGAACCATTACGGTTTAGTTGACCCCGAAGTTAAAGTGGCCTCGCAACGCATGCCGGGTACCGCAGTTTAGCAGTGCAAAATTTCATTATGCCGGAGCTCACTATTGTAGTTGTATTGTATTTCATTTTGCAAGTGTAAGTACTAAGTAGGTACTTTGTTGTAATATTTCACCAAAACGACGCCATTATGCTGTTGAGCATAAAATAATTTTCACTACAAATAAATTCATTCAATATCATGTTTTGATTTTTAAATGAAAAAAGTCCCCACAAGTAAGTACCTACCTAGAACACGCGTAATGTATATATATATATACAATGTTCAAATAGAACACACTTAAAAATAAAAAAAATAATTAATAAAAAAAATTGACAATTCTTAAAATTTTTCAAGTAAATTTTCAGTTCTATAAAGTTCCGTTCGAGTTCTGTAATTATTTCAGTTTTGTGATGTAACTGGTCTGTAATGATAAAACAATAGAATTTGAGTAGAACCATCACAGAACGTGAAAATTAACTTTAAAAAAGTTCAATTATTCTGTATCATCGAAACAACCTTACCTTAGTATTTATTGCATTAAAACCTAATTCGTTGTGTAGGTACCCATTCAGGTAGGTACCTGCGCATTTCCTTAGATTCCGGCAATCTTAGCTTTTTTCATCATATTTGCAATACTACCGAAATAAGTAGGTACCTACCCCGAATGAAAAACGTGTTAATTTGACTGGCCAGCAAATATTTAAACTTCCGATGGAATCTGTGAGCGCGTATTTTGATGATTTTTTTTCGGAAAATTTCGAGTTTTGTCAGCATCTCCTGACGTATTTTATATGAGAATCATATGTTTTATTGGTGTTAAAAGTTGCGGAATCTATCCGGCTATCGTATTTTCAAAAAACATCTAGCCCGGAATCGGTTTTTCGGCGGTAATGTCGTTTTCCGAAAAACAACGACCGAAACCGCCGAGAGTTCCGTTTTGTTAGGCTAAAACTTTGACATTTGAGATCTGCGTCAACGGTCCTAGCATTTTCCTTTGTGAAATAAGCGGGTTTTTTCGTAAATTTTTTTTTTCAAACGCCGTCTGTCGGCGGGAAATATAATCGTGTGATTCGAGTAGAGCTTCTAGTTTTCGCCGCCGATTCGTATCGGAGAATAAATCCCTGTATATATTTCATTTTGTCGGAAAAAAATTACCCCCAGTTTCCATTCGGAATTTGCTTCAACCGAAAGTGAACCTTGAGGTGGGTGAAACGCAAAGGGCGTACTGGTCGTTTTTGCGTCGACAAAAAAGTGAGCTTTTCCCGACCTACCCCAAAACTGAGCATTAATATATATACTAGGTTTTGCCCGTTGCAGAAGCAACTAACGGGTTAAAAAATTATGCGCTTTGACGTGTGAACGTGGATGAAGCGAGGAGGAGTGTGTGTTAAATTAAATATAAATCGGTTAAATATCAAATTTTCATCGCAATCGGTTAATTAGTTTAGCAATGCATAATTTCATGATGCCAGAGCTCACTGTTGTACACTGAAACCATCGCCGTCATACGAACATCAAATTCCCAAAGTTTCATCGCAATCGGATGAACGGTTTAGCAATGCATAGTCTTATGATGCCCAAGCTCACTATTTTATGCAGAAAGAATCGAAGGGATGCAGCAATCAAATCCCCAAAGTTTCATCGCAATCGGATGAACGGTTTAGCAATGCATAATTTCATGATGCCAGAGCTCACCATTTTATACAGAAGGAATCGAGGCGATGCGCACATCAAATCCCCAAAGTTTCATCGCAATCGAAAAGGAAATAACACAGAACGTGAAAATCATTTTTAAAAAAGTGTGCTTTAGACCACACGACTGAAGTAAAACTTCACTTACTTATGCCAAAAACCCGTTATATATAATGTTAAATAGTGCAGGCGCTTGCATTATAATGCAGTTTCCCGGGACTTGGGATGGAAACATTACAGTTTTATTCACCCCGAGGTTAAAGTGGCCTTGCAACGCATGCCGGGTACCCGTTGTATATAATGTTATATAGTGCAGGCGCTTGCATTATAATGTAGTTTCCCGGGACTTGGTAGGGAACCATTAAGGTTTAGTTGACCCCGAAGTTAAAGTGGCCTCGCAACGCATGCCGGGTACCCGCTGTATATAATTAATTTATTTGCGGACAAATAGTCCATTAAAAATAACAATAACAATCATTTGCATGGTTTAGCAGTGCAAAATTTCATTATGCCGGAGCTCACTATTGTAGTTGTATTGTATTTCATTTTGCACGGGTAAGTACTAAGTAGGTACTTTGTTGTAATATTTCACCAAAACGACGCCATTATGCTGTTGAGCATAAAATAATTTTCAGCACAAATAAATTTATTCAATATCATGTTTTGATTTTTAAAGGAAAAAAGTCCCTGCAAGTAAGTACCTACCTAGAACACGCGTAATATATATATATAAATTATACATTTTTTTATTATTTAAGAATGTCCAAATAAAACACACTTATAAATAAAAATAAATAATTAATAAAAAAAAATTGACAATTCTTAAAATTTTTCAAGTAAATTTTCAGTTCTAGAAAGTTCCGTTCGAGTTCTGTAATTATTTCAGTTTTGTGATGTAACTGGCCTATAATGATAAAAAACAGAATTTGAGTAGAACCAAAACAGAACGTGAAAATTAACTTAAAAAAGTTCAATTATTCAGTATAATCGAAATAACCTTACCTTAGTATTTATTGCATGAAAACCTAATTCGTTGTGTAGGTACCCATTCAGGTAGGTACCTGCGCATTTCCTTAGATTCCGGCAATCTTTGCTTTTTTCATCATATTTGCAATACTACCGAAATAAGTAGGTACCTACCCGGAATGAATAACGTGTTAATTTTAACTGGCCACCAATATTTAAACTTCCGATGGAATCTGTGAGCGCGTGTTTTGATGATTTTTTCGTAAAATTTCGAGTTTTGTCAGCATCTCCTTACGTATTTTATATGGGAATCGTATGTTTTATTGTTATCAAAAGTTGCGGAATCCTTCCGGCTATCGTATTTTTTAAAAACATCTAGCCCGGAATCGGTTTTTCGGCGGCAATGACGTTTTCCGAAAAACAACGACCCAAACCGCCGAGAGTTCCGTTTTGTTAGGCTAAAACTTTGACATTTGAGATCCTGACCTATGTCAATAGTCCTAGCATTTTCCTTTGTGAAATAAGCGGGTTTTTTCGTCATTTTTTTTTTTCAAACGCCATCTGTCGGCGGGAAATACAACCGAGCCGAATCGAGTGATTCGAGTAGAGCTTCTAGTTTTTGCCGCCGATTCGAATCGGAGAATAAATCCCTGTATATATTTCATTTTGTCGAAAAAAATTGACTTACAGTTTTCATTCGGAATTGGCTTCAACCGAAAGTGAACCTTGAGGTGGGTGAAACGTAAAGGGCGTACTGGTCGTTTTTGCGTCAACAAAAAAGTGACCTTTTCCCGACCTACCCCAAAACTGAGCATTAATATATATATAGGCACAATGTAACATTTCATTTGATAAATTAAAATATTTTTACAGTAAGCATAACATTTATTTTTAAATACATTCATTCTTTCTTCATTCTTCATACTTTCAGGCATTTCATCATACATCTTTAGTCCTCTGTACATTCGGCATTACAGTCTGGCATTATAGTACGCGCCAAACTCAAATGACGACCAGAACTTGATACGATCCATTCTCGTGCAGGTACAGTAACTTTACTGACTTTACAATGAGCGAAAGAGAAAGATGTGTAAAACATGTGTGCAACAGAGAATAGCTTGGGTGGGGAGACATTCCGCATTTCAGACCTTAAACTCACCTATTGTGACTGTATCAACATTAAAGTTATCATATTTTCTGTTTACAACGTGACATATTTGAATTCGAAGTTGTTTTTTTTTAAATTAGGTCAACGCTACTATGCCTATGTCATATTTGGGGATGCCGTGTGGAGGGTCTTTTTAGGAAAGGAAGGAGAGGAAATTCTGAGAATGAAAAGGGTATTAAGGATGGGTAGGAATCAGGGGGTCAGTGTGTCCAGGAGTGATGGACGTATGAATTCATCCCTCCCACTGCGGTGTTCCAAAAAGTAAGGCTGGAGAAGTCAAAGGGACTCCCTCAGCCATTCTCTCTTGATCTGGCCTGCCATGCAGCTGGTGGGTAGACATATCCGCCGCCAAGACCCGGACAAACTTCACCCCATGAACCTGGGCGCCCCTGCTAAGTCACGAAAAAAGGGAACCACTTGGGGTGACCTATGGCAGAAGCGTTAGTTATCCAATAAATGATTTCCGGGGCGGCAGTACCCATACCCGCCTCCCAAACTGAAAATTGGTTACTGTCATCTGGCTGTCATTCGGATAAAATTAAAGAACAGCAATTAAAATAGACGGTGAAATAGTTAGTTATGCAGACGACACAGTTTTACTCTTCAAATCTAAGGATTGGAAAAATGCATACAACATAGCGAATTTAGGAATCACGCGAGTGAAATCATGGCTAGACTCAAACACGCTTACTTTAAACATATCGAAAACAAAATTCACAACGTACAGTATAAATAGCACAGGACAGCCAAAAAATAACACAAACACCATAAAAATACACGAATGTTTAAACACCAACATCTGCGTTTGCCCTCCTCTAGAAAAAAAAGAACAAATAAAGTATCTAGGAATCATAATTGACCATAACCTTAGATGGACAGATCACATCAAACAAGTCACAAATAAACTCCTCAAAACGATACACATTTTCCTAAACATAAGAAACATATACAAAATACAACAAATGAAAACAATATATTTTGCTCTATGTCAGTCTATAATAGAATATGGAATAATTACTTGGGGAGGAGCAACAAACTCAGCTATCGAACACCTGGAAATCGCGCAGAAAACGATCTTAAAGGTAATACTTAAAAAACATAGACTTACTGATACAGACCAAATATTCAACCGTTGTGACGTACTAGACATACGACAATTATACGTTAAATCGCTACTAAATTACATTTTTGACCAAAAAAACAACCTTCAACAAACACAAAATATCACAAACAGACCAGTTAGACAAGCATACAAAGAAAACTTAAGAACTCCGACGGTAAATACAAGCTTTGGACAAAGACACTACCAATATCACGCTATAAAAGCATTCAACAGTCTAACACTTGAAAATAAAATTGAGGAAAACAAAAATAAATTCCGACACAAAATTACAAAATGGATTAAAGACCAAAATAGACAATATGT
This sequence comes from Limnephilus marmoratus, assembly GCA_917880885.1. NCBI lineage: Eukaryota > Metazoa > Arthropoda > Insecta > Trichoptera > Limnephilidae > Limnephilus > Limnephilus marmoratus. The sequence continues at coordinate 26,555,142 of OU862924.1, read as the reverse complement.
ACTACCAAAATATCATAGCATAAAATAAAAAAAATTTAAGTAACACACAAAACCAACTTAAAACACAAATACACAATACTTATTAAAAATATCGTTTTTAACCTTATACATATAATATTATTTATTTTCAAATTTACATTAATTTTAAATCTCTACTTTTTAAGTTTAATTTATCTTAATCATATGTTTTTTTTATTTCAATATTATTTATATGTATTGTATAATTTTGTGTATAATTTATGTGTATAATTTTGTATATGAAATGGAGGCCTCAGCACGGGTAAACCACCCAGTGAGGCCAACATCATTGAATTGTTTTTTATAATGTAAATATATTGCATCAAATAAATAAATAAATCTAATGTTAACGGATCGAAAGCACGTCGAGAATTTTTTCGAGAAAAATTGCTTAAATTATGGCAGCAGCAAATCATTGGTACGGTACCAGAGAAACCAGACGAAACAAAAAAAAATGAAGTTTTAAAATATATAACAACTAACATCTAACCTTACTTTTTACGGATCGAGTGTTGTTTAGTTTTAAATTAGTTATTCTAAAAATAGTTTCTCAAAATTCTTTCATCATGCTATAAAATTAACTACTATTGTAATTATTTTAGATTTTGGGTGATTCTTTTACCTACATTGACTTCCCTAATTGTCTCTGTCTTTCCTTTGGTAGAAATGATTATGGTTAGTTAGTAAACAAAAACTAATATGTAATAAATAAACTAGCCTCAGATTTTCAAAGCACTCGTCTATAAACTTCTGAGCCTCTTTCTCCAGATGAGCTGACTCCTTGTCGACATCTCCCATGATCACGTCCCAGTTCTCCTTGTTGTCAGGGATATAGAGACTGAAGTCCACCGTGCGAATGGGGACTATGAGCTGGTTCACTCGGTCTATGACTCCGTCTATCCGCTGCTGGTCTCGGATGATGGACTTCAACTCGGCGCCCAAGATGTTCTTGAATTGAATCAGAATCTGAAAGTAGAGTTACGCCAATGAGAAGGTGTGTCACACGATATGTATTGTGGGATGTGTCAAAGTAGGGTCTTTAAAAGTACTTGATCGGCATGCAATACGGCAATTGGGATGTAAAACAAATTGCTCAGGAGAAAGAATAAAAAACCACCGCAAGTGTGCAATATTACCCTTGGAATTCACTTAAAATGGAGTGTTAGATATTGTATAAAAAAATTTAATAATAATTTTTATATGACTCCTCACAAGAGCGCCCGGTCGAGGGTGATCGGTCTCCAACAACTCGTCGCCCCGTTTCTTATTTGTCCAACAGACCATTTTAGTTTTTGTTCAATCTCCACTTTAAAATTAATAATAAAGTTTAAAATATGTTAGTTAATCACTTAACTAAGAATTATTTAAACTAATTAGACATTTACATTTACGGAAATAGCTTTATCTTAAACACCTATCATAATGATTAATTAAAATAATGAATGAAAACCTTCTCCTCCTGTAAAATTTTCTAATGGTCTGTTGGACAAATACGAACTAAGGCGACGAACTGTTGGCGGTCTGTCGGACGGTCTGACGGACCGCCCTCCTCCGCAGAGAATCAAGTAGGTTTTGAGGCTCCAGCCCACAGGTGGTTCCTAAATTAAATTATTTGACGTACTTGAGATTTGTACCAGGTAGCAGATGGTGACTATTGAAGAATCTGCTATCCTTATAAAGAGGCCTAGTGCCCCATGGGAATAAGCCCAACATTCACCATTCTGTGAATGAACATACTCGGAAAAATTGAGAACGAATTGAATGGAATGAGAAAGAACGAGAAACTGTCACATTCTAGCATGTATTGCATGCTGAATGACGATATTAATTTATTTTCAGTCAGAAATAACAAAGCTAAGTCCGGCAAGCACATAATCAAAGATAAACAATTAGTGGTGATAAAAGAATGAATAAAAATCATCAAGAAATAACCTCGGCAACTCTGGCCAGATCAGCGCAGACGCTGGCCAAGTAGTCCGTCCTTTGGAACAGTTTGACCTTGTCAAATTCCCAGCGCGGCCCCTTCACATTTTCCTCAATCTTCTTCCTGGTCAGCATGTAGTAGCTCCTCCACTTCTCCAGCATCTCCTGGCCGGCTAGAGCCAGCTCTCGAACTTCAGCGTGGGGCTTACTGAAAGAAAATTAAATTAAATTGTCGAATGGTAATCATTTTTACTCAGTACACGCTTTTTTTATTTTTTTTTTATTTATGTTTATTTAGGAAGCATACAGTTGTGTATAGTAATTGTACATTAAATAGTGAATATAATTTAAATCAGTTAAGTTCCATTTATAATATTTTGTGGTGGTTACTGATTATGTGATTATGTTATATTATAAGTGGTTATTAAACAATTATAGTAGGTATATGGGTAAGCACGTTGTAAAAAATTATTAAAAAGAAGATAATAATCAGTACAGAAATAATAGTTTCAAGTAGTTGCAGTATACAGAAATAATAATTTCAAGTAGTTGCTTAAAATACACAGTGTTAACCCCTCAGCAACGTAAGCAAGTATACACGTTAAAATAACGATAGCAGTCAAGTACAATAAGCGTGTTTACTCGTCAACGCGTGTGTCTCCATAGAAACCGTTATAACTCCGTTATTGTTTTAGTTACATCCGTAAAATAAAAAGTGAAAGGTCGATAGTGAATCATGCTGCACATCTCTATTCAAGTTGTCCATAGAAATACCTAAAAAGAACATTCTGTCAGACGCGCAGTCTGACAGATAATTTATCCCGCCAAATTTCGCACGGGCGGGTCGCCCGCTCCCGACATTGTTAATTTTTATTAAACATTTTTATATGAAATGATTGAAAAAAGAGGTGACAAAAATGTTTATTACACATTTATTCAATAGAATAAGTATTGTTGTTTACATAATCTGTGATTTTAGTACCGTTTTTACATAAATACATCACGTGAGTCATTTTGACATTTTTTTAATGTTTGCATTCTAAATTTTAATATTTACAAATATTAATATTTATTTATAATATAATAATTCGAAAGCTTATTTTGTAACCTGTCTAAAACAGTTATTACTATTCGGCTACATTCAGAAATGTTTCATTTATAGAGCATTAATTGTGAAACGGTAATAACACAAAGTTTTCGTAAAATGTCATTTCGTTTAAGACATTTAAAGTGCAAATTGGCAATTTCCTGAGGGGTTAAGTAAAAAGTTATTAAAAAGAAAATAATAAACAAGAAATATAAGTTTTCATTTAAGTACATTATGAGGTTAGTTTGATTTTAAACAATTAGGTACAATGGAAAATGTCAATATCTCTTAGGGCATTATAAGTTTTGTAGATACGCCCGAGCAAGGAGTTTTGTGCATATTTCAATTTAAAATGTTGTATATGAAATAAAGTATTAGACCTGGTATTGCGTTCAGGGCAATGAAATGCAATCCTTTCTAACAAGGCTGGGGAGTCAATGAGGCAGTTCACAATTTTGTACAGAAAGAGTATGTCAAAAATTTTCCTCCGTTTGTGAAGAGCGATAGGGTTACACTGATGATTTTCAAAACGATACGACGGGTGATTCAAAAATTTTGTTCGAATGTTTTCAATTCGGTTTATACAAGTTTGGTATTAAGGATTCCAAATGACAGATGCAAATTCGAGATGAGATCTTACATAAGCCATATATAGTAGTTCAAGTAAAATGTTCATTGAATGGTTTTGTGACGCGAAGAATGAAGCCCAGTTGTTGGTAGGCTTTTCTAAGATGTTTGCAATATGATCTTTAAATAGTAATTTAGAGTCAAGTAAACTCCAAGGTCTCTGATTTTTTTTACTCGTTGAAGGGGAACATGGTTCAGTTGGTAAGTATGGCTGATTGGGTGACGTTTACGTGAAAATTTTACCGCATTAAATTTATTTATGCTTAGAAATAATTGGTTTTCTTTGCAATATTCATTAATTCTATTAATGTCTCCTTGTAATTTATTACAATCATCTGCTGAGCTTATGCATTTGTATAATTTCATATTGTCAGTATAGAAAATGAAATCAGAATGAGTGATGACATGTTTGATGTCATTGAGATATAAAATAAAAAGCAGGGGCCCTAAATAAGAGCCTTGCAGTACCCCTGAGGGAATCGTTATTATCTGTGACATGTAACCTTTTAGGGCAACAGTAAGATGATTAATGTAAAATGAGAACCATCTGAGAAGATTTCGACTAATACCAATTTTTTCGAGTTTGTTTAGTAGTGTATCATGATTCACTTTGTCGAAAGCCTTAGAAAAATCAGTATGGATAGAGTCAACTTGTTTCTTTCTGTCCATAGAATTAAGAATAAAATCGGTGAACTACCCCAGGTTTGCAGTGGCGGTTCGAGCACTTTTTTAGTGGTGGGGATCGATATTTTTTTTTTACGTACTGTACCGCAATCTCACCACCCGTAGAATATAATATAAAATTTCTCAAAAAAATATTTTATGGTCTAATCATGCTAGTCGGATATCTAAACACAAAATAATATAAAATATCCAAAGATATATGCCAATTTACAATATATGTAGTATAATAAAAATAAAGCTTTATCTTCCAAGATTATTATCAAACTAATTTGAACGCAAGCGATTCCCGCCCGAAACTTCGCAAACAAATGTTTCTGTGGAGATCCAAAGAATTGTCCCCGCGGGTATTTGAATTCACATACGACTGGGCATGCGCAGTTGCATATGATCGCGAAACAACGCAAGGAAAGCATGAGGATACTTCGGATCGTCCCCCAAGTGAGCATTAGATTCTGCGCACTGAGAAATTGACCCGCTGTTTTGTGCTCCGTACATTGTTCGCTGTACGCGCGAAGGGTCTTATTAAAATCATCCGGAATAATTTTTTGTATTTTATTTCTGCAAATGTTAATTACTTTTATGTTTAAAGAATTCATTCATTTTGGTGACAACAACGCATCGACTGTTATTTCCTTTTCCTTTAGTAGGTTTTGAGTGTAACTGGCGGGGACCGTCCCCATTGTCCCCCTGTGAAGAACTGCCACTGCAGGTTCGACTGAACAGATCGGCTTTGAAAAAAACCGTGTTGTTGGGGATTGATAATTGTATTTTTACATAAATTACAGAGTTGGTCATAAACGATTTTTTCCATGATTTTACTTAAAATGCATGGATTTGATATAGGCCTGTAATTCTCAATATTGTGTTCATCCCCCTTTTTAAAAACAGGTGTTACAAAAGCTTTTTTCCAAATGGTAGGAAATATGCCTTCTTTGATAGAAAGTGTGAACAGGAGTAACAAGTTGTTCAGCACAATTAAAAATAAAAATTGGATCTAATTTATCACATCCAGTACTTTCTATCATGTTGACATTTTTGAAGTATTTTAACACTAAAGAATTATCAATATTAATCTAATTCAGATGTATTGAACTCATATTATCATTATTAATTACATCTTTACTATTTGTGGAAATGTTTTTTTTATTTTTCACAATATTATCTTATATAAAAGTAGGTGCCTTCATCTCACAATTATTAGCTTCCTCATATGTTGTGTAAAACCAGGGGAACAATTACCCCCCTCGGTTGGGTTAATAATTAGAGGCAGGTGAAGGAGAGGATTGTAGGAGAGGATTAAAAAAAAGGAAAGAAAGAATGAGTGTTCGATTCTTGTCTGCCAAATTTTTCACTGTTGCACCAGTGAACAGGAGATTAATGTTGCTAGTTCCTCCAATCAACTTTCAGTATGTACCGCCTGAATATTCCTCTCCCCTTCTTCCCTTCTCCATTCCATTCAATCTCACAATATACCCCATTTGAGTAGGTATCTGATACTCCAACTGTCTCCAGATGGTTGTTGCACTGGTGAATGGGAGATCAATGTTGCTAGTTCCTCCAATCAACTTTCAGTATGTATCGCCTGAATATTCCTCTCCCCTTCTTCCCTTCCCCACTCCCTTCAACCTCACAACATACCCTATTTGAGTATCTGATACTCCAACTGTCTCCAGATGGTTGGAGCCGTTGGAAATAGAGTATGGGATTAAAAAGTAGGCTCCATTGAAATACTGGAATAAAAAATATTACATTTCGCCAAGTAAAATTTTTGAAAAGCAAACACTCACTCAAATACCGTGGCCACATTCAGATATTTTTCAATCTTCGAGCACAGACACTGGGCGATCTTCTCAAAAAGCGGTACCATGGTCTCGTCCCTGCAGTAGTACTTGGACAGCATCCACAGCATGTTCAGGCCATCCATCAGCGGCGGGATGCTGTCAGAGATTATCTTCAGATTGGAACCCTCAGACACTATCTGCAATGGGAAGTATTAAAGTACCAATTAGTTACATAGATAGATTCATTGGGCCAATGGCATGCAGTCCATTACAGCTGAAAAGCTGTCTAGACTAGAAAGACCTTCGAGCTATCAACAAATATTAAAAGATAATAGAAAAATACAAAATTTTGTAAATTTCTAAAAATGAACACTCTGAATTTTTTGCAGTAAAAGGTATATAACAAACTCTCACACAGCATCAAACAAATTAAAATAAAAAATAACTACATTAACCCATTGGCATCCGAATTGTAAAGCTAAAAAATTGTCCTTCAATTCGAATTAATTTTGCACCAAACATTTTAAATCTTTAGTGGTGTACTAAATCTAATATAACTTTTGAACTACATGTTTAATTGTAACATATATTTTTAATTTACTTGTGCATTGGAATCAAGGTATTATGTAAAAAAAATATTTTGTGTTTTAAAATATAATTATAATGGGATTAAATCTAGATAAAAAAATTACTTTTCTAAAAAAAGTTTTTTTTTTATTTCAATGAAAAAAAATTGTGCATTGGTCGATTTTATCGGCAATTTTTTTTTTTTTACGTTTATATTTTAACTAAAAAAATAATTTTGTGTGAAAGTCCTCTAGGCCATGGGTCGGCAACCTGCGGCCCGCGAGGAGTCTTGGTGCGGCCCGCAAGATTCTCGCCGCAACGCACGTGACTTTCAACTTGCCTTGGATTTTTAAATGATTTGACTGCCGAACTGAATCTACTCAATACTCTTTTACAGGGAAAATATAAATTGATATGCCATATGTATTCAAATGTTAAATCATTTGAAATTAAACCCTCATTGTTTATCAAGCATGTCGATGAAAGGACACTTGATCATTTTTCAAATTGCAAGAAAGCCGTAGAAGAAGCTGTAATAAATTTTATTTGGGAAAACACTAACATGAAAATGGCATTACTACAACTTCCAAACTGAGTTTGAAAACCGGTTTGCTGATTTAAAAAAAAATCTCAAGATGGAGATTTTCGAAAACCCCTTCGCAGTGGATATCGATAATGTACCAAGCTATTTGCAAATCAACATGATAGATTGCAAAGTGATAGTGAAAGCTTAAATTGGCATTTAAGGAAAAAAATAACTTGGTAGATTTCTACGGGAGTTTGCCTTCCGAAAAGTACAAAGAATTAAAAAGGTTTGCTCAGCAAATAATTACTATGTTTCTTCTTCTTCCTTGCGCTGTCCTAACTCATTGCCTAGGTAGGCTGTGAGTACTATGTTTGGTAGTACGTATATTTGTGAGCAAACTTTTTCAATTCTTAATTATCGGAAAAACAAACACTTATCACATTTACATTTGGACGCAATACTGTAATGATTTGCAGTGGCGTAGCTAGCATGGGTGCCACCCGGGGCGGATAACGTTGTGTCATCCCCCACACCCCACCCCCCATCCCCCACCCCCACCCCCCACCCCCCATTAAAGTTGACTTGGAGCAAATTTCGACCTTACAAAAACTAGAGATCCTTCCCGGAGGGAGGGGGGGGGGGAGGGGGGGGGGGTGGCTAGAGAATTTTTGTAAGTGCGGCCCTTGGACCACAAAAGGTTGCCGACCCCTGCTCTAGGCAATCAGTTCCCAAATTCCCAAACTTGACAAACTACTCCTTACCCCCGTCACATAGCTTTGGCAATAGCATGAGTGAGTGAGATGGCCGTGTGTGTCCAGCTTTAATTATAAAATATTATATTTGCGGTAGTTTTCAGAGTGGTATCCTTTCTCAGTATCATCCTGGTGAAAGACCATAATTCAGAATCTAATTTTGCTTGAAATGGCTTTTGCCGAATTTGGTCCCAATTGGGGTTGCCATAATTCCATTGGCTAGTAGTAGCAGGGACACTTGTAAATAAATAAATTACCTTAAAATATCGCATGAGCGTGGCTAAGAAATTAAAGTTGTCCCGGACGCCCTTGAAGCGTTTTTTGAGCCTCTTAAAGTGATTGAGGTGGTTGTTCAGCTTGGGTGAGTCGGCGAGCTCTAGCACCTCCAGGATCTTCCTGACGGGCGGCGCCTCCAGTTGCTGTGTCAACTGGAACAGCTTGGTGTGCTGCATCTTCCAGAACTCGCACTCGTCCACTGGCGTTTCCGCAATCATATACTGAAATAACGTACAAATACACTAATTTAGCAAGTAATTTAAATTGTGTAGGAGCTCTTCAGGCCGCTGAAGAATTCAATTCAACTGTATTATTTTTAAAACATTACAAAACTTCAATTTGAAATCATGTATTCTATCAAAATCATGTTCAGAAATCATACTTTATATTACTGATGTACGTTTTGGTGTAATTTCTCATTGCTATTTTCAAGTGTAGTTAGTTTAAACATTCGCTTTCACATTATACGCTGTGTACTGTGTTTTTACTACTGGATAATAATTAGTGTCTGACCAAAACAGGACTTTCTACCGAAACCGAATCTTCGGTATCTGTCTCAGTTTCGGCCGAAACCGAAACCGAAACTTTTTAAGACATGTTAAAAATCTATTGTTTACCGAAAATTTACAGACACTTATACAGAGAGTTAATACGTGTATGTGAAAAAAATTATTTTTAAAATTTTTATTACTGCTATAAAACAAACAAAAATTAACAAAACATGTTAACTACTTCTTGGAACAAAAATTTGTTAATAATCAATACTTACAGTTTGGCAATTAAGTGTAGAAAATAAATGATGGCGCTGCGATCGTTTTTTAGGTTTTAAATGACAACACCAAGATGGTTCATAAGACAATGAATATATGTTTAAAAAAACACTTCGGTCAAAATACATATATCATAACGTATTTGTATTTTCAAAAATTTTGCACAAAAAACTATAATTTAATAGAAGTAAATAATAGATGTAAAATTGTAATTTAATATAAGTAAAATAAAACAAAACAAATTTTAATTGGGCGTTTAATTCGTTATAAGGTAATAATAATAATATTAAAACGGCATTATAGGATGGGGAGATACATAATACACAAATCAAACACAAACAATTTACATATCACAAAAACTAATAATAAAAACAATTTAAAAAAAACCCTAATCATATTCGTCAGAAATTTTATTCAAACAATTTAAGGTCAGAAAATTAAGTGCATTATACTTTTATCATGCAACATTACAAAGTTATAAAGATAATATTTAAAATAAAGTGGCAAAGTTTATAAACAAAGCCGATGAAATGCAAATTTTTTCGTAAATATTCCCGGCTACCATCAAACCCAATGTTTTTTTTGAGTACGGTTAGTAAAGTTCTTAAAGTTGGGACTTCTTTACGTAATATGTAAAAAAAGTGAATTTTTTGACGAATGGCACAAATATCAAAATCATCCGACTCTTTTTAGGGCGCCCCATTTTCCGTTTTCCCGGTATTTCAAATTTTCCAGCTGCTTTTTCCCCTTCCTTGACGATTCGCCTTACCGTTGATTGAGATTTACCTGTGCGTGAAAAACATCATAAAAATTATTATTATAGAAGGTATTTAAAAAAAAACACAGTAGATAATATTCATTAAGAAAGAGAGAGAAAATTAAGAAAAATTTTCTTTTCCATGAATTTAAAGAAGTTGCACATTATTACTTTTTTTTAATTGAGTTATTCCCTTTTTCTTGTGGCTTCACATGAACTGTCAAATGAGAGAGTGAAATTCGAATTTTTAAACATAACCTTAAATCAGATTGTAATGGTTATAATCGTTCGAAAATTGGCATAAATCTTGTAATACTAATGAAATTTATTAAACAAACTATACTACTTACCAGTCATTTCATACAGTTCGTTTGTAGACATCTTCTAAATAAGACAGAAGCTTCTTCGCGTGATATTCGGCTAGGCAGCGTTGAAAAACGCAGTATATAACCCCTCTTGCATTACCATGTAATGGTTTATTCATTTTAATTAAATTCAGGCAAACAATGAATAAAAATATTATCAAATCAGCGATCTTCTACTCAGATTTAAGACAATAATTTAGCCTGTGAATCTCTCATCGACATCCTTCATAAACATCTAAAAAATGCTACATTCAACACAAACAACAACCAAAGTAGTCGTAAAAATAAACTAAAACCTTGGATAACAAATGGTATTTTACACTGCATTCGTAAGCGTGACAAACTCCATAAGTATTGTAAAAATAATCCTACTGATTATGAATCTCTCTTATTCTATAAACGTTACAGAAATGCTTGTAAAAAAATAGCATGTACGGCCAGAGAAGACTATTATAGGAAACAGATAGAGGAAGCTGCTAATGACAACAAACAAATCTGGAATATTGTCAAAGAAATATGCTACACAGAAAAAGTGACAACGCCCATAAATAAGATCACCATCGCAGATAAAACATTAAATGCAACTGAAAACTCTGAAACAATCACAAATCATTTCAACCAATTCTTCTCCACAATCGGATCAGACCTAGCAAATAATATCCTTAATAAAAATAAAGCATCTGAAGATAGCCTTGCAAACAATATCTCTCTGGACAATATGAGTTATAACCATTTCATTCTCTCTCCAACAACAGAACAAGAAATCAATGAAATCATCACTTCACTCAAAAATACACACTCCACGGGAATTGACAACATATCTACTAAACTAATTAAACACCTCAAACCTATCATCACTAAACCCCTTGAACATATTACGAATCTAAGTTTTCGAACTGGCCTTTTCCCAAATACACTAAAACATTCAACAATAATTCCTGTCTTTAAATCAGGGGACAGATCATCCGTGAATAACTACAGACCAATATCTTTGCTGAGTCCGATCTCAAAAATAATTGAAAAAACGGTAAAACGAAGACTCTACAAATTTCTTGAAGACAATGAAATCCTTTCAAGCAATCAATACGGCTTCCGCAAAGGTCGTAGTGCCTCAGATGCAATTGCAGCTTTTACTAAATTAATATCTGATAATCTCGATAAAAGTCGCAAACCCCTTGCTGTATTCTTGGACCTAGCTAAAGCCTTTGATACTGTATCTCACCGTATACTTCTGAAAAAACTCCTGCAGATCGGAATAAAAGGGATTCCGCTTGAATGGTTCAAGAGCTACCTAACAAACAGATCCCAGTCAACTATTATCAATTCCGCTAAAGAATACAGAAGTTCAAGTTTACCAATCACGTATGGCGTGCCCCAAGGCAGTGTATTAGGCCCACTTCTCTTTCTAATATACATTAACTCTTTATGCAATTTGAATACTGGTGGCACTATAATATCTTTCGCTGATGACACAGTTATTGTATTTGAAGGTGAAAATTTGAATTCAACCTTTGAAAAAGCAAACTATGGCATAAATGTAGTAAAACACTGGTTAGATTCCAACCTCCTTACTCTTAATATTGATAAAACAAAATACCTAATTTTTTCTATACAGAAACCAAATCTCCCCCAAAACTGTCATAAACTTACCATACATTCATGTTCACAGAACCCTAACACGCCTACATCACTTCACAAAAACTGTTCATGCAATGACCTAAAAATATCAAACGAAATTAAGTACTTAGGGGTTATTATTGACGATCACCTGCGTTGGGAGGCACACATCAATTCTACAACAAAAAAACTTCGCAAATTATGCTACATTTTCTACTCTCTCAGATCTATTCTTAACTTACAAACACTGAGATGTGTTTACTTTGCACTTTTTCAATCAATTGCTACGTATGGTATTGTGGGATGGGGAGGGTGTGCAATGTCAATTCTATATCCCATAGTCCTAATTCAAAAACTTCTGCTAAGGATAATATTCAAATGTAACCCATCACACCCATCAGAACCACTTTATAAAAAATTCACAGTGTTAGACATTCGACAATTATATATAAAGACAATTCTCATATTCCTATGGAAAAATGATTTGATGGAAAAAACACAAAACAAAATTCACACTCGGTACTCGTCACACCTAAAATGCATAATTCCTACGACTAAAACAACTTTCGCACAGCGACAGTTCTCCTACATTGCCCCCAAAATGTTCAACTCACTGAGTATTGAGACTAGGAAATCGAAAACTGATAAGCTTTATAGCAAAAGTGTACAGGATTGGTTATTTACAAAGGGGAGGAACTATTTTAAAAAAATGCCTGAAGTCAACGAGTTAAGTTTACTTTAAAGTTAGTAAATTTGCTTTATCACTATTATTTTAAATTTTTATTACATTCAAATTCAAAAAAAAAAAAAAAAAAACTTTTGATAATTATCATAATAATATTTATATTTGGATAATTTATTTTCAACATCTCCACAAGTAGAGTCATTATTTATTTATCTACTTATCATGTATTTACGTACCTATTTTATTTAGCAAAACAGCAGCCTACAATAAGAATAGTTTATTTTTATGTTTATTATTATATAAATCTACCTTATTGAAACCACTTAAAGGAGTCGTTGTTATATAAAAACATTGTACCTAACTAAACTATATATTAATTAACCAATAACAATTCTTACATTTATATAATTATATATTAATAATTCGACTACCATAATACGGGCATGTGCCTAGCATGGCAGTCGAACCACCTGTAAAAACTGTATAAAAAGTTATATAATGAATAAAGAAAAGAAAAAAAAAAAAAAAAAAAAAAAAAATAAATCAACCGTAACATGCGATAACATGACAGCCGTAGGAAACGTAAGAGTAATTCGGTGTTGCCATAGTAATGAAAACATTTAGTTCCAATTTATTTAATTTCTACACTTTATTGCCAAACTACACATTATAAAGGAAGGACCTCATTACACGTGTTAAATGAAATAAAAAACAATAATTGAAGTATGTAAAAAAATAATTATTTATTTTTTTGATATTACTGCTATGAAAAAACAAAAATTAACAAACACGTTAACTTATGCGGGAGAAATAATACATAAACTCACAACACAATCACGCCAGACCGGCCGGCAGACTCAGCTGATGATGGTGGGTGACACTCGAGCCACCAACTTTCCCGAAGTCAGCCCAACGACGCGCGATCGTTCACGAACGCAGAGTTTCGGTTTCGGCAGATTTTCTGCGGGCTTTCTGCCGAAACCGAAACTAATGCCGAAACTAGATTTTTTTGCTGAAACTTTCCGAAACCGAACCTTCGGTCGGTCACTAATAATAATGTTGAAGTCATTCTGATTTCTTTTACTTCAGTTAACCAAAAACTACCACAAGTCCAGTAACCTACCAAAAGAAGCACGCGGGGCGTAAGAGCGGCATTGCATTTTGTCTTGCTTATGCCTACTTTATCAATTTTAGTAAAAAAGAGACAACAATGTAGTTGATCGTATTTGAATATTCAAAAAGTTATTACAGTTAATTAAAAAGTTTTTTTTATATTAAAAATGAACATCAAAATTTTGTTTTCTGAAGTCGAATAACAAGTGCTGTAAGCAAGTAATTCAACTGTCATACCAAAACATAAACCGCTCTATATTGGCCAAATAGATAATTCTGCTAATAGTAGTATACCTTAACGTCGCTTTCTTCAACGATGGTAGTAAGGTGTACATTCCATTCGTGCACGCCTATTTCCAACTGTTCCACGACTTCTGGAAGCTTGCTCAGCTTTTTGACGGAAAGTTTCCCTTCGGTGAGTTCTGGAATTGCAGGCATTGGCAGATGGAGCTCGCCCTCCAGATGTTCAATTGACCTAGAAATAAATAACATTTTATTTTATGTTAGCGATTAATTATTTGCATCACATTTTATCACAGATCAAAAGCGGTTAAAACCAAAGTATTGCAAAAAAATGGGTGCATGTTTTTAGTGTTCTTCTTCTTTTGATGGTGGGGGTCAGAGGGGAACATCAACGTCTTCGTGCTAGTATCAGGAATCGTCCTGCATACCTCATCAATTCCGTCAGGAAATGATTGGAGTGGCCATATTCGTTGACCACTTACTCGGTGGTCTGCACCGCACCGTATCGGGTTATTCGTTCATCGCCAACTTTTAACGCCCCGCCCATGCTTCTTGTATTATGGACACAATGCTGTGGGAGCATCTTAGCCTATTGGTTTTTTCTCTTACATTATTTCCACAGAGGAGGCCATGAGGGGAATTTTTTGTATGTATAAAAAAAAAAAAATAAGAACATATGTATCGTGAGAAGTTATAAATAAATAAATAAAAATAAAATTTTCTTCAGGGCCTATATCATCATTGGTGATGCTGTGTGGAGTAGACATGGGCAGATTCATTCCCAGGAGTGAATCTATTCAGTCTGATTCCCCTGGCCTTTTGAATTGATTCCTTTTATTCATTCCTTTCATTCAATAATTCCACAAAAAAAAAAGTATTTATATTAGGCGAGTAATAAATCTTAAAATTAAACCGTTTTTTGTTTCACCCCTAAAGTTTTAATAATTTTATTTTATTTATTAAACTTAAAATAGTTCCACTTCACGTGATCTCATATAAATGTTTGAGTATTTTATGATAGGTGAATACAGCCGTTTGGTCTTATAATTCTGCAAATTTACATATTATAATATCTAAGTTGGAAGTTTTAGACCAACTACGTAATGAAATTGACGGCTTGGCAGCGGAGGATTGAATGAACCGCAAGGACGGATTCGTGAGCATTGAGGAATGAATTAGTAACTTTTGACTAGTGTCTTGCCTTGCAGTGACTTTTTTTTTTTTTTTTTAAATAATCGGAGACGGTTTACATATATGTAGTTCCCGAGAGCACTTAGGCCATAGACCCATTGTACTATCTACCATTTACCTCATTCCTTTGACAGTAACCCAGTCCCTTTTATAAAGTTCACCAGGATTGTCATTCGAAATGAAGCTATATCTTCTGGTCCGACAATGTGTCTTCCCAGGTCTCATTTCCCCTCTTCACTCCTCCTTGGTTCCATGAAGGCCCCACGACGGAAGAGGGCTTCATCTCTCCTCTCCACTCCTTAGTTCCCTGAAGGCTCCACGACGGAGAGTCCACCTCCCCTTGGTTTCCTAAAGGCCCCACAAGGGAAGAGTCCACTCCACCTTGGCTCCCCGAGGGCCCCAGGAGGGAAGAGAACTTCATCTCTCCTCCTTGGTTCCTCTAAGGCCCCACAGAGGAAGAGTTCACCAAGATGGCCTCATTTCTCCTCTTCACTCCTGCATGGTTCCTCGAAGGCCCCACATGGGAAGAGGACATTATCTCTCCACTTCACTCCTCCTTGGTTCCACAAAGGCCCCTGATTTCTAAGGCGACAAAGACAAAGGCCCCACAAGGGAAGAGTTCATGGAGGTGGCCTCAGCTCACCTCTCCACGGTTTCTCCTCTTAGTTCCTCCTACGGCCCCAAGAAGGAAATCTACAGAGGTGGCCTCAGCATTCCTAGGTTCCCAAAAGGCCCCTAGTTTTCAAATGGTCCAATTTTTTTTTTGTCCCACGAGTTACCAGGGAAATAGAAGGTCCACTCCAGCAGAGCCCTGAGTGCTGGCCTCATTTCTCCTCTTCACTCCTACATGGTTCCTCGAAGGCCCCACATGGGAAGAGGACATTATCTCTCCACTTCACTCTTCCTTGGTTCCACAAAGGCCCCGCGCTGGAAGGGTGCCCTTCCCCTTGGTTCCTTGAAGGCCCCACAAGGGAAGAGTTCATGGAGGTGGCCTCAGCTCACTTCTCCACAGTTTCTCCTCTTGGTTCCTCTTACGGCCCCAGGAAGGAAATCCACAGAGGTGGCCTCAGCATTCCTAGGTTCCCAAAAGGCCCCTAGTTTTCGAATGGTCTAATTTTTTTTGTCCCACGAGTTACCAGGGAAATAGAAGGTCCACTCCAGCAGAGCCCTGAGTGCTGGAGTGAGGTCTAAATACTCCGAGATGCGACCTTGTTTCTCGGAGGCACTGTTCTCCAGTACATTCAGCCTGAGCACGGTAGCTCACACCTTGGCTTGGGATGGCTATTGCAGGTTTGTGTTTTCCACTCCCTGAGCGATGGGTTCGCCACACTCCCTAGCAAGGACTGTAGCGTTTCGGACATGAGATCGACGGGATTGAACATTGACGATGATGTCACAACTGAATGAAGATTTAATTCCCGAATAAGTGAAACAGATACCTCAAACAACTTCTGACACACTCGATAGCGACAGACTATGAACAGACTAGAGACTAGGTACGTGGACCCGGGACGACTTGACTTTGACTGGAACTAATGAGTTAATTCCTTGCATTTGAAATAGACCCGTTGCTTGGAACCAGACTCGCAGTGACTGATTTGAGACTGATTCGCAGTCATTTTTCGCTTGGGACGGGAACCATCATACGTACCTACAAGTAGTTTTACGAATGGCGCGCAGGAACGGGATACTTTACGTTTTTAAGTGATAAGAGTTGTGCACTATTATTTGAATATTATTCTATGGGCGCGCCCACCTATAGAATACCTACAAAATATTATATTATTTAAATCGTTTACGGTACACATCATTCATTGAATTAATTTAACTGGTCACCAACTTAAGCAGATATATGCGTTAGAAATACGACAGCAGTCAAGTACAATAAGCGGGTTTATACGTCAACGCGTGTGTCTTCATAGAAATCGTTCTAACTCCGTTATTCTTTTAGTGACATCCCTAAAACAAAAAGTAAAAGGTCGACAGTAGGTCAAGCTGTTCATCCCTATTCATGTTGTCCATAAAAATACATAACAAGAATATTCTGTCATTCGCGCAATCTGACACATAATTTATGCCGCCAAATTTCCTACCGGCGGCTCGACCGCGGTCGACATTGTTAATTTTTATTAAATATTTTTATATGAAAAGATAAAAAAGTGAGGTGACAAAAGTGTTTATTATACATTTATACAATAGAATAAGTATCGTTGTTTACATAATCTGTATTTAAGTACCGTTTTCACATAAACACATCACGTGAGTCATTTTTACATTTTTTTTAAGGTTTGCATTCTAAATTTTAATATTTACAAATGTTAATATTTATTTGTAATATAATAATTCGAAAGCTTATTTTGTACCCTTTCTAAAACAGTTTTTATCATTCGCCTATGTTAGGAAATGTTTCATTTATAGAGCTTTAATTGTGAAGCGGTAATAACACAAAGTTTTCGTAAAATGTAATTTCGTTTGAGACATCATAAGCGAATATTCGCGAAAATTCAAAGGGGTTAATGGTAAAATAAAAGGAAATTAAAAATATTAAAAATGTGCCGTTAAAAATCGTAGGATGCAAGGTAAGGAATGAAGAATCAATTCCTTTTGAAATTGAGAATCAGATCGAGTGTGTCACAAGATTGAATTTATTCATTTAATTCAGTCATTCAATTTTGCCCACGTTTAGTGTGGAGGGTCTTTTTAGGAAAGGAAGGAGAGGAAAATTGTATTAGGGGTGTGTAGGAATCTGGGGGTTAGTGTGTCCAGGAGTAACGGACGTATAGATCCATCTCTCCCACTGCGGTGCAAGGCGATGTTCCGAGAAAGTACGGCTGGAGAAGTCAAAGGGACTCCTTTAACCAATCTCTCCCGATCCGGCATGTCATGCAGCAGGTGGGAAGACGCATCCGCCGCCAAGACCTGGACAAACCTCACCCCATGAACCCGGGCACCCCTGCTAAGTCACCAAACATAGAGATTGTGGCTCATTTGTGACAAAGAATGATACATACATATTTAAAAAATATTTTTTTATATTTTAATCTGTATATTTTAATTGTAGGATGTACAGCTTGATCTACTATCGACCTTTTACTTTTTGTTTTAGGGATGTCACTAAAAGAATAACGGAGTTAGAACGATTTCTATGGAGACACACGCGTTGACGTATAAACACGCTTATTGTACTTGACTGCTGTCGTATTTCTAACGCATATCTGCTTAAGTTGGTGACCAGTTAATACATTTCTTTGTTTTAAGGAAAAACAAACATTCCCTGGTTATGAACAATCATTGAAATATTTGAAAATCTCCTACTACCACCACAGTAAGTGGAAAATGTTGCTTATGTCTTGATAGAGGACCTAGCCAGCCGAGGAATCGAATACGCGACGCCTGGGTGCGATGCCATTTCAGCCACAGACCGGTCAAAAATATTATATGAACGAGAGTAGTATTGGATATCCCTGTTAGCAAAGGAAAGGTTAAAACTGTTAAAAAAAACTCACCATTCTATGCTTCCGATGAGATCGAACAAATCATCTGCCAATTCTTTAGAGGTTTGCGGGGTCTGTAAGAAGAAAAAAAATTGATGTTAGTAAATTTTTAATTTGATATTAAAAAAAATGTTAAATTGAATATAGTGGTTTACTAAGTTATTTGTTTTCATTATATAGAAAAAAAATAGTTCAATAAACGTAATTTTTTTTAAATTTCTATCTAAAGTTGAAGATTTTTTACCATCTGTGTTTCCGATTTATCCAGATCGACATCATCTAATTTTTCTGGAGTCACATGAAGTTGGCCTTTAGCTTTAATCCTGAAACAAATATTTCAAATCAGATTTAAATTGTAATAAAGTAAATAAAAGCTGGTAGGAGAAAGTTAGGTTAGGCTTTGTGAGTTAGTCAAAGTAGAGTTAATATTGGGTAAGGTGATGTGGGTTGAAGTTAGGTTAGTTTAAATGCTAGGCTGCATTGGTGGTTGTTTGAAATAGGGTTAATTTAGGATGAGGTTTTGCGATTTTTAAGTTAGCTCAGGTTTACATTTACGAAAGAAAGTGTTAGGTTAGGTTAGGTTAAAGTGGGTACTTTGGTTATGGTAGAATTATTTAGGTTAGTTTATGGTAGATTTAGATATGTTTTTACATTAAGATGAATATATACGTGAAATCCTATTTAGATACTATTTTGATTAATCTTTACGACGAATCGGCTTGCAGTATGAACATCAAAAAGTATGCTACGGATAAATCGAAGCTTTTACTAGCTTTTCTATGTATTGGAATTACAATAAAATTATTATTTACGTTACAAAAAATATAAGCGTAAACCACCAAAAAAAAAGTTTTCTCATGACTTAACTATGAAGTATTACAAGAAACAATTTTTAAAAAATACCCCTTTTATGGCTAAGACTATTTTTGAGGTTTTCCATGTTCTAACTTTTTTTCGTTCTTATAAAATTATGCACAAAATAAATAAAAACCACTTTTTCGCTTACTAGCCTCGTGCAAAAGACGCTCGATTTTAAAATTTTGTAGGCATAAGATTCGAAATATTTCTAGCATTTATATTCCTCTTAATCCCACACAGGGGTCTAGGGAAAATAATTTCCCTCAGGACCTGTGTCATTTTTGGAGACGGTGTGTGGAGGGTCTTTTTAAGGAAATGAAAGAGAGGAAGTTCTGGGAGCGAAGGAAAAAGTAGGTGGGTAGGAATCTGGGGGTCAGTGTGTCCAGGAGTGAAGGACGCCTGAAACAACGAGTCGAGAGAGTCCAGCTCTAGAGTTCAAAGTCACCCTCAACCAACCTCTCCCGATCCAGCCAAAACCTGGGCAAACCTCATCTCAAGAACCTGTTGCACCCACAGCTAAGTCATCAAACATAGTGATCCACTTGGGGTGAACTATGCAGAGGTCTTGGTAATCCAATAAATGGCGGCACCCATACCCCTCTCCCAAATTGAAAATATGCATTTATTTTGTAAGAAGCAACTGGTTTCTAAGACTTTGCCTAATTACTTTGAGTTTTACGCCCTAAAACTAATATTTAAGTAGGTAAAGGGGAAAGGAAGGGGAATATAATATAGGATAAGGATGCATTACATAGGGGGCGTTCAAGTATTACGTAAGTATTTTTGACCCTCCCTAAACGTTATGTAACACCCAAGTGACTATTTTTGCCTAAAAGTCACCATTAAGTTGCGCAAAGTACTGGAAAGTCGCTTAACCTTTCAAAGGCCAGGAACGCGCCCGCGCGCGAGACTGGAATTTCAAAAAAGAATATTAATTCAAATAATTTGGATGCGATTTTAAATTTTATTCCATTAATTTATAACATAAAATAAAGCTTAAAATAGATTCCTCCATTCTTGTTATTAAGGTAATTTAAAAAAGGTAAGGTAAAAAACCCTGGCCCTTGACAGGTTAAATACAGTTTGGCAAGAAAGTGTAGAAAATAAATGATGGCGCTGCGATCGTTTTCTAGTTTTAAATGGCAACACCAAGATGGCTCATAAGACAAAGAACGTATGTTTAAAAAAAACACTTCTGGCAAAATGCATATTTCATAGCGTATTTGTATTTTCAAAAAAATTGCACAAAAAACTGTAATTTAATAGAAGCAAAATAAAACAAAACAAGTTTTAAGTGGGCGTTTATTTCGATATAAAAACGTAGGTACTTAAAAATTTAAGTCTATTAATTCAACACCCGACATGTAATTATTGTCTTTGTCTTCGTGTGATTCTTCTTCTTCCGTATCTTCATCTTCATCTAAACGCAGTTCATCGATATCATCATATATAGTACTGCCTCGTGTATAATATTCTGCCTCAATTTTCATCAAGTGTTTGCAACAATTTTTCCAATCATCAGCACTTATGCTATTACATATTATTATTATTATGCCCATTTTCCGTTTTCCCGGTGTTTCAAATTTTCCATCTGCCTTTTCCCCTACCTTTACGATTCGTCTTACCGTTGTTTCAGATTTACCTGTGTGTGAAAAACATCATTAAAATTATTATTATAGAAGGTAGTTTTAAAAACACACACTAGATAATATTCACTTAGAAAGAAAAAAAAGAGAAAACGAGAAAAAAGGAACTTTTCTACGAGTTTAAAGAAGTTGCATATTATTATTTTTTTATTGAGTTATTCCCTTTTTCTTGTGGCCGCATATGAACTGTCAAATCGAAATGTCAAATTCGAATTTTTTTAACATAACCTCAAATCAGATTGTAATGATTATTATCGCTCGAAAATTGGCATAAATCGTGTAATACTAATGAAATTTATTAAACAAACTATACTACGTACCATTCATTTCTGCAGTTCGTTTTTAAACATCTTCTAAATCAAACAAAAGCTTCTTCGCGTGACACTCGGCTAGGCAGCGTTGAAAAACGCAGAATGTAACCCCTCTTGTATCACTATGTAATAATTTATTCATTTTAATTAAATTCAGGCAAACAATGAATAAAAATATTATCAAATCAGCGATATTCTACTCAGATTTAAGACAATAAATCAACCGTAACACCCGATAACACGAAAGCCATAGGAAACGTCATATAATTCGGTGTTGCCATAGTAATGAACAGGTTTAGTTCCAATTCATTTAATTTCTAGACTTTCTTGCCAAACTATACCTTATGCGTATTTCGTGTTTGAAACACTAACGAATACCGACAACGAAAATAAAATATGACGTACAATACAGTCGAGGGATTCCCTGTAAAACATAAACGAAAAGGGTTGTCAACTTGGGAGAACAAAATAAAAATTACGTACAACACAATCGAGGAATTCCCCGTAAAACATAGATGAAAAGGGTTGCCAACTTGGAAGATTTTAATTCCCTAGTTTTTTATTTACATTTAAAAATACATGTTACGTAACGCGTTGTTCAAACCCCCCTCCCGCCCCGGAAATGCACAGTAACGTTTTACAAGACCCGTCCCTCCCCCAAATTGCGTTACGTAAAATTTGAACGGCCCCATACATACACGTGCATTTTAATTTATGAATGCTCACATTACTTTGGTTCAATATTTCTGAAGGTTTGCTTAGAATGAATGAAATGATGCCATTTTATAATTCAGAAATTACTATTGAAAACATTGTGAAATTTTGAGTTATATTAAGTTATGTTCGCAAAAAGTATTATCGTCGTGATGAATAATAATAATAACCTGCATTCCGCGATTAGGTGGCGTGCGGTCACGGACAAAAAGCGGTAGTGCGACACGTGGTGGTAATTGAGCTCCGACACCTGCCCCACTACGGCAGACGATTGGACATCTTCTGTTGCTGTGGCTTGAGGAGTCTCACCTGTGGCCACCTTCGGCTGTAGTAGGTGGGGACCCATAGATGTGATGTAAGCCTGAAATGTTTAATATGAAAATATTCTAAATTAATAAAATATCAATACATAATATTCTCAGGTGGAGCTCATATGCAGCTCATTAAGAAACATTCCAATGGAATGAACTGGAACTAGATAGGATACATCATATTAAAGATTTTGTATTTAGTACCTACACCGAAGACTAAGAAACATAAGATTTTTTTTAAATTCATGCATCAATAAATGTATTGAATCGAAATAAAAGTACGGGTTAGTATATGAAATTCATTCAGTGGAAAATATCATCTTAAAAAATAATTATAAATTGAGCCCTTGCCCGAAAAATGTCGTATCCAACAATATTCTCGTTCCGGGAAAAATGGAAAAAAACAAAACCAGTTTCATAACATTTCATTTTTAAAATACAATAAACATACAATTCTTGAGTTCTAAATGGAAAGTCATAAAAAAAGGCAATTAAAATAGAATTTATTACTAGAAATTATGCTGAATTGGTGGGAAAATGTTGTACTTATATGAAAATTTCACATACAACATTATTCCACAATTTTTATTTTTTTTTGTAACTTACAGCTCTTTGAACGTAAATTTATACACGTCATTGATGTATTTGAGCTTCAAAAGCAAAAAAAACCATATGAATAAATGAAACCATTTACTTTTTATTATTAATTTTTTAAACTTTATGAGTAAAATCTCAAATTATAATATTTAATTAAATGAAGACAATATTAGCGAAACTCAATCGAAATCTGGAGACAGAAAAATCAGAAAAGATATTGGCTCCGCTGGGACTCGAACCCAGAACCCTTTTCTTACATGGAAACAGCTCTACCGATTAAGCTACGGAACCCATATTAACCCATTGGCCACAGAATTAATGAACCAAAAAGTTGGCCTTTACCACTGAATTAATTTTGTACCAAAAATTGAAAACCTGCATCGGTGTACTAAATCTATTGTTACTTTTGAACCGTATATTCAAATGAATGAATTTCTTTAAATTTGTTTACATATTAGATTAAGGTAAAGAAAAACATAAAAATTAAATTTTTATAAAATATTAAAATATGTGTAAATAAGGTTACAAATATAACCTTCTCCTTTTTCGTAAGTTTTTTTCCACATTTTTATCCAAAAAGTTACAAAAAAACATAATATTCATTAATCGAACAATAATAATTTTTGATTTTTATATACATGTATACTAATAACTAATAAAATAATTGTCTATGATAGTCCTCAAAACAATCAGGGACGTTCAGGTTCACTACCAAAAGCCTAGAACCACTCGCAATATTGAAGAAATTAAATGGCGGCTGGCTGCATACAAAACTTGGAACACAAATATCAGGGAAAAAATATAAGAAACATATTATTGCCAATTCTATGAAATTAATCATTAATTACCTACAGAGCGTTTGGCATTGAAAATTTTATTGAAAAATGTCACTATCGTGCTCGTTTTCCGTTTTTTGACTGACCTACTCTAGCCCGTCAGCGTGCCGGGGTTTGTGGTTAAGTACCTGAGTTGCACACCCGGCAGGCTGTCGGGGTTTGTGGCCAATGGGTTAATTCGGTCACTTTTAACTGTATCATACTTCGACTAAGAACTACCAACATTATCTTCAGTTACTTAACGCACATATTATTGGCTGCTATCTTTATATATGATTACAAGATTCAACTCGAACTAAATGCAATCTAGATAGTGTCTGGATAAATTTTTATCCATTTTATTTGTAATACGCGACATCTATTGACTTTTTCTGCAAGTCTAGGATGAATATTTATTATTAATTTTTTAAACTTTATGAGTAAAATCTCAAATTATAATATTTAATTAAATGAAGACAATATTACGACTATAATGCATTTAGTTCGAGTTGAATCTTGTAATCATATATAAAGATAGCAGCCAATAATATGTGCGTTAAGTAAATGAAGATAATGTTGGTAGTTCTTAGTCGAAGTATGATACAGTTAAAAGTGACCGAATTAATATGGGTTCCGTAGCTTAATCGGTAGAGCTGTTTCCATGTAAGAAAAGGGTTCTGGGTTCGAGTCCCAGCGGAGCCAATATCTTTTCTGATTTTTCTGTCTCCAGATTTCGATTGAGTTTCGCTAATATTGTCTTCATTTAATTAGAAACCATTTACGTTGTTAGATATATTGTCATGAGATCAACATACAACATTATTCCACAAAACTATTTCAACGGCTAAAAGGCAGGTTTAATAATATTTTTTCTGAACAAATACTACTTTCCTGCATCCTTCAGCTTCTGAGCTTTGAAGTCTTTCTAGTTGAAGCCATAAGATGTTCGCTTTCTCCATATATTGCCATGATTTAAACAATGCTCCATGATTTCGATAAACAGCATTTTTATACAACGTACTTCCACAAACCTACCTTTAAAATGTTGCTACAGGCCTAAAAAATGTTCATTATCATAATCCTTACCTTATAAGACGCATATTAATATGCCCAACATTATTCCATCAATAACTCAACATTGATAGTTTTGTTGGATAGAACATTATTCCGGGTAAGGACTCAAATATAGAAAAAGCATAAAATTGTACAATGAATAAAATTTAATTACATAGTTTTTCTCACTTCAGCATAAAATTACGCAAATATGATCAGTAAAACTACAATTTACCCCATTTGAAGACATTAGCAGTAAAAATGGCCCACCATTTTCACATTCCCCTTAAGATGAAGTTATATGTGAAATCCTATTTAGATACTATTTTGATTAATTTTTACGACGAATCGGCTTACAGTATTAACATAAAAAAATATGCTACGGATAAATTGAGGCTTTTGCTAGCTTGTATTGTATTGGAATTACAATAAAATTATTATTTACGTAATAAAAAATATAAGCGTAAACCACCAAAAAAAAAATTTTTTCATGACTTAATTATGAAGTAATAAAATCTCATCTCCTTCCCCTCCCCACTACTTTCAGCCTCACAACATACCCCAATTGGGGATGCCATAGTCTCACTGGCTCCAGTGGGAGTAGCTGTGTGGGTATTGGTAGAGCATGCGTTGCACACCTCTTAGAGTCAGGACGAGCCTATTCACATTCATACATCATCTACTTTTCTGTTATTCTGACTCACTAGATGCACCAATTTCCTGCTTGAAATACGAGTTTCGCATTACCTTTTGAAGAACCAAGGACGAGGCCCTCAGAAACCGAGCCTGGCACGAGCCCACGGTGAAGAACTCAGGCATCATGAGGCGGGCGGCCATCTCCGACTTGACAGTGGGTACGGGCGCCTCGGAGAGCCGAATGATGTACGTGAACTTGGTGTCCGGTTCCACCCCCAATATCGGGATCTCTCCAAAGTGGCCAACCAGCGAGGGAAGCTTCATCATGAGGGGGACATATTTCTGAAGAAGGAAAGAAGGATAATCAATGTTAAAAAGGTAATGAAAGTGAAATGGGTTACACCGCACACTGCAGGGATCGGGTTACACACAAATGTTTTATTTCAGATGGTATGAAAGGGTTGCGCAATGCAAAACGCAGTTAACCTCAATGTACGATCCTGAAATGTTTTAAAATTATCTTATTTATTTATTTATTTACGGTACAAGTTTTCTGTTTATAACCAGCTGAAGTTCCCGGCATTGCCCGGGCTTTACACAAATGTTTTCTAAATCAAATGAAGATATTGACCTTCCACGTGTTTTCAAGGTCAAGTGTGCAAAGTTTCATCAAAATCGGAATAAAATTGTAGATTTATAAAAAATCAAATCCCGCCCGTGACGGGACTCTGACACTCTCTTTTATGTAAATGATGTACACAACAGACAGAGGGTTAACATAAAGAGATCCAAAGAAAAAAAGAATATTTAAGAATAAAAAAATAAGTATTCAAAACAACAACAACAAAAAAAAAGAAGTTTGGGCCGAGTGAAGTCAAGTAAAAACAAAAGATTCGAGAAATTTAATAAAGTTCTGGGAGATATGACTAAATATGTCTGGTATCTTGCTACTACATGTTACACAGTCATTCGCACAAGAGGTTGGGAGAAGTTGGTTCTTTGAGAGAAGAGCTTACCATGACAGTGTACCACTCCACCGTTCCGTCCACTTCTGGGTCAAGATCAGTTGGGGCTGAAAAAAGATAAAATATATGTAAATGCCGTAAAAATGCAGAGCTGTAGATCCCACGTATTCTCTCAGAAACCCCGCCAACAAAGCTTGAAATTTTCATTCAAGATATAGTATCAAGAATATTTCCATTTGATGTTTTGGCGGTTTCTTGGACATTAAATGATGACAAAGGATAATGAAATCCAAAAATAATTTATCAACTAAATCTAAAACTTCAATAAGATTGTTTGTTTATTTATTGTTAAAATCTGGAGAATTATTAATTCATTAGAATCATCTTCAATGCATTATTGAACTTCCAATTCATCACTTGGCTTTTAATCAAATCAGAATCACTATGACTCTCCATCTGAAAGAAAATTGATGAGCAAAAGATTAATAACAACCAAAACAGAAATTCTAAAAACAGTTAAAACTTTTGTATAAAAGGTAATGTATTACATGTGTTGATATATCTTCACAAATAAAGGTGCTCACACGTATTGCACTCAGAATTTATGAATATTTGATTCTTACCTTAAGAGGAAATACTAGCTGCGCTTTTCTATACAAACGTATTCCCCGTTTATCTCTCTGGATTTTGACCCTAGAGCAAAATTTTTTTTTACATAATATAGATATTGACCACTAGCGTGTCGGTACGTTTTGTTTTTTTTGATAATTTACTTCTCATAGAAGTTACGACCTTCCAAAAATGAATAAAATTGCCTAATTTAAACGCCGTCAAAAAACGTTCAGTATACAAACTAAACAATGTATTTTGAAAAAAAGCAAAACGTACCGACATAGAATATTTTCTTTTAATACAGTTAGTGAAAAAAAATTTTTAAATCCGTCCAGTTTTGGAGAAGAAAAATGGGGAATACAAAACATCGATTTCGAAGATTTTATTTAGGTATTTTCGGCCCGACGTGCAGGTGTCCCTTTCGCTCATTTCTCCTGAGGGGGGCCGGGGAACGTGGGTTTTGACAAATACATACATATAATGCGAAGTAGTGATGTAAAGAATTTTATCGGTAGACTAGTGTTGTCCTTGCCCGAGTAATCGATATTTTTTATTCGTTTTTTTTCTGTTTAGTGACTCATCGCGGTATACCAATACTGAACGAGCTTTCATACTAAAATTGTGCAAAATTAAATTTTTTTATGTCAAGTACTATAATAAATTTTCAATTTGGGAGGCGTTTTAGGTACCATCGCCCCGGGAACCATTTATTGGATAACCAACACCCCCGCCACTTGGTCACCGCAAGTGGTCCTCTATGTTTGGTGACAGAGCCTGGGTTCCCGGGTTCACGGATGAGGTCTGCATGGGTTTTGGTGGCGGATAATTTTGTCCACTTACTGCGTGGCGGGCCGGATTGGGAGAAACTGGAAGAGGAAGATCTTTTGATCTCTACAGCTGGACTCTCCACCATCATTTCATACTTTTACCTACCTTTTCCCTACCCAAAACTTCCTTTCCTTCCTTATCCTAAAAATACCCTCCACACAGCTTCTCCAATGATGTCCAACAACTTCTCCAACAAAGTCCCTGAGCGATTATTTTTCCTCGGAGCCTCCAATGTGAGGTTTATGTTTTTAAAAAAAATCTGTTTCAAATTTTTAGTTGAGAGTCGCTTACATTGCCTTCAGTGATTAATTGAAATTTTTTGTTTGTAAACACTTTATTGTACAAAATTTTTTACCACTATACAATGAATTTTAAACAATTTATGATTTAGATCTTTCTCTCGCCGGTAAATTTCTTGATATGCGACCGTCAATTGTTTCTGGTAAAAGGCATTGGTGGTAGAAGTTTTTCTAACAGTGGTTCAATTTTTTGCCAGATTGAATCGTCCCTATTAATTTTTTCATACGGCAAACCTTTAGGACTCCACACGACAAAATAACAGTATTTACGACGAGTAATGTGTAACTGGCCTTGTACTTGGTAGAAGTAATTGTGATTCCGTTTTAATGTTGAAGCATTGTCTTCAATTTTACAGTAATCAATTTTTTTTGTTCAAATCCTTCTTCTGGTGACATATTTGCTATACTATATGGGCATTTCACTTCAATTATAGAATCCTTGCCAAAAAGGCCATCCGGACTTGCCGCTAAAAAGTTTTTGTTTTCATCGATAAATAGTCCACAGGCGAATACCTCTAATTTTGTTTCTTTTGTAAATTGCTCAATTGCTTGGTTTTCATTTTCTTTCCCATAATTTGTGGCCATATTTCCTTTAAATGGCGAGTACAGTAGCGAGTTTAATACTCTCGCAACTGAAGTTTTTGGCCGTAGCTTACATATTTTTGTCCAAAGTTAGAAGCTGTAAGCCGCTTACGCCTTTCAATTGTCCACAAATTATTATTGCTTTGGCCCACCGTATTCCTTTCGAGTTCATCCTTATTCGATGGAGATAATTCTTTGAAAAATTCCTCTTTATCGTTTCAAATAATTCAGCTGGCATATCTGGATCTAATTCCAATTGACCATAATTTTCATCAGGCCCTGTAACTTTTTTTCTCTTTTCTGTCGTGTTTTCGTAATACCTTAGTTTTATTTTTCGACACCTCTGTATTGTCTCCTTCGAACGTCGTTTTCTTTCAATAAAATGCTTCGTGTAGTTGCCAGGACTGTGGCCTTGGATTTTTTTTGTATTCGTGAATGGGTTGTCATTTCACTATTCCACGAAGTTACTGCTCAAGAAGCTCAACTGCTGAAGTTATCCCATTTTTGTAAAATTTGCTCTTTTTCCGCCTATAAATTTGGCTATAACGTTGTTGAATTGCTCCACAGTGTTATTTGTCACGTTAATAATAAGACTTTCTGCATTTGCTATTAGAGACGACAATAATTGTTGAATATCAGTCCTGTTCCACAATCTTGAAGATCGCTTACTAAATTTGGATCATTAGTATACTTCTCCGACTTGCAATAGTATGACGAACATTTTGTATGATCACCAAAAACATGGTTTGCGGCTTTTTTTTGTCCATTTTCAGATTTTTTACTTTATCACTTTGTGCCGTGTTTTCTTGCTCTTTTCTGTAATTTACTGCTCAAACTATAGCTTTTCTCATACGTAAAACATTTGCTTCAACCTTTTTCCTTATGTGAACTGGTACAAAGCCTTTAGCGTTGTTGGTTTTTTTTCTAAGTGCTTTTATTTTATTGCAAAAATTGCGAAGTAAGTGATTTTTGCACTTTTTTTTGTACTATGAAGTTGGGCCTGAAGCCTTGGGTTGAAGTTTCGCTAATATTGTCTTCATGTAATTAAATATTACAATTTAAGGTTTTATAAAGTTGAAAATAAAAATAAAAAGTTTTGAAGTTTAAAAAAATTATATATTTGTTTCCTTTATTTCAAACTGACTGTAATAAATATTTAAAAAAAATGTGTAGGTAAATCTATCTATAGGTAAAAGACCAACATTTTTTATTGAATTTTGAACGAACTAACACATCCTTTTTTGTATTTACTGCTTAAAGAAACTCAAAAATACAGGAGTACAAATCAAACCTCAGCAAGCGATATATCTAACATTTTAAACATTATTATTTACAAACATGTCAACTCACACGTATGATACACACAACACAATAAATCCATTTAGATTTAATTGTCTAATAAAATATGTAAGTGCTTTTATCTTTTTCGTTATCGTAATTTTAATTAGAAAAAAACTTAAGGTGGGCTATTTTTAAACCTTTTTTATCTCTACATATTATAAAGTAAAGTCCCCCGCGCCGTCTTTCTGTCTGTCTGTCTGTCTGTCTGTCTGTTCGCGATAAACTCGAAAACTACTGAACGGATTTTCATGCGGTTTTCACCAATAGATAGAGTGTTTCGTGAGGAAGGTTTACGTATGTAATTTGTCAAGGATTTGTGTAAATTGGTTGAAACATAACGATAATTGTTAGAAGTGTCGGAAAAATTCCAGCCGCCTGGTAGCTTTCATCGAAAACGCTGCCTAATCCTTTTGGGATATAACAAAACAACGCTTGGTGGGATATTCCTCTTTTATAGATCTACAAAAAAGTCCGCGATGGCATATATCTATCTTTTACTATACGCATTCTATCTTCTTATCTTATTATTCTTATCAATTGCATTTTAGATATAATGTGTATAGTAAGCTATCCGTAAAAGATAGATATATGCCTTCGCGGACTTTTTTGTAGATCTATAAAAGAGGAATATCCCACCATTAATTGTTTTGTTATATCCCAAAAGGATTGTGCAGCGTTTTCGATGAAAGCTACCAGGCGGCTGGACTTATTTCCGACACTTCTAACAATTATCGTTATGTTTCAACCAATTTACACAAATCATTGACAAATTGCATACTTAAACCTTCCTCACGAAATACTCTGTATATTGGTGAAAACCGCAGGAAAATCCGTTCAGTAGTTTTCGAGTTTATCGCGAATAGACAGACAGACGGCGCGGGGGACTTTATAATATGTAGAGATAGAGATAATCGGTCAAAAATACATTTTTGTTGCATATGCATTTTTGAGTTTTTTTTTTAATAAGATAGGTAAGTGCCAAATTATATGAGTAGAAATTTAAGTTTTGTGGTATCATCATCATTACATAGTATAAAATGAAGTCGCTCAAAATGTATGTGCGCATAAATCTTTTAAACTACGCAACAGATTTTCATGCGGTTTTCACCAATAGATAGAGTGATTTAAGAGGAAGGTTTATGTGTATAATAAATGCTTATTATAGTAGAGAAAAGCCAAGAAATTCAAATATTCAATTTAGGCAAAGGGCAGCGCGCAGCGGGCAGCTGGCGAGCGGATGGCGTGGATTTTATAAAGGTTGGGTAAATGGCGTTGTGTTTCGTTAGCCACAGCAACGTGTGGCCGGGTCTGCTAGTTATTAATAAAATAAAAACAAAATTATATGTTTATTTCGAATTATAAAATTTGAAAGCGTATTTCATCATCTTTCAAAAACAGTTTTTAGTTTTCGGATGCGTTCACAAATATTAAAGTTATTTGGAATTTATTGGAAAGCGGAAATATTTTGACTTTTCGAAAAACAGGCCCGAGGCCTGAGAGGTTAATACTAATTTTCAATAATAACTAATGTATCATAGAGAATAATCATATGTATGTATATAATAATTCGATGTAGTTGGTTTGACTGCATATTTATAAACGCAAATACAGTGAAAACTTTAAAACTACTAACCTACATAGAGTTCTAGTAAAATAATTCGTAATTTGTCGGTAATAAGCGTGAACAGAAGACAATGTTACAATACCTATCGACGATATTTATAAATAACCGACAATAGCAGACCTCGTGCGTTTAAAAATAATGGGCCCTTTTTCTGTCACACCGCAAGGCCGATTCAAAAACTTCATTAGCGACGAAATAAGTCGAAACATGCTTTATCTAAACAGAATATTGGATATGGCGGTATGAGGCGAAAGACGGTAGGCATGAGAGGCAGAGGGGGCGAGAGGGTGTACAAGCCAAACACTCACGTGGTCTCACCAACACATCGATAGCTAGTTCTTTTTTGAGCGCGGTGCGATAGCGAGAATTTTTTAAAATACCTACCGTCGAGATTTCTCACCGGTGCTATTACCTCTTAAAAAGTAATCGTGTCATTGAAACACACCGTCAAGTTGGTATTATTAAAATGTTTAGTGGTGACGTCACTGCTCACTAAAATTTTCAAGTCACTGTATTGGAATGTATGACACAAGCAATCTTATTAACAAAGTTTCATCTTACTCGTTTATTTACAAACTGTTTATAGAGATTTAGTTGTTGTGTTTACTGAAACATTATTTAGTCCTAAATAATTCAGTTTCAAAAATAAAGGTATCTCTTATTAGTTTATCTCTAATATTGAAAATATTCAAAAACTACTGCACAAAAAAAATAGTAATGCTACTCTAGGGAGAATACTTTAAAAATTAAAACTTTGACAATTATTTTAACTAACCTAACTCTAAAAATAAATAAAAATATGCAGTTATTTAAGCTAGAAGGTCATTATTCATTAAAAAAAATTAAAAAAATTGAACTGGAGTTCCTTATTTACGAACACTTTCAAAGCAGAACCATAAATAAACCAACCATAGCAGAACTATTTGTCATCTATCTGAAGTCATAGATTGAGAGATGTCAGAAGTCCATTAGTACATTAGGGGATTTCTAATAAACAATTCTGAAGTAGGGCAAAAAAAAAATCACAACATTCCAGAGACGGCGGTGTAATTTTGGGTAAAAATTTCTGACTCAATAAACAGGGAAATTTTTTTTGGCAGATTGCTCCTCACATACAAAATGAAAATCAGATCATTGGACAAAAGTGGTAGGCACATACCTAACCTAAAATGAAGAAACCGACCGAACTATCTATCTATGAATGCAAAAAACTATGGAAAATGTTTGGGTCTGCATCAGAAAGTGGAACACACAGAAATAAAACAAATCAAGAATCTAATTGAATGTGAAACAAGTTATTATCCATTAGTCCCAAAGATTGATGGACTGGACATATGGAATGAAAGCCGAATTGAAAAGATGATGAATTCATATGTCCGTCACTCCTGGACACGTTGGACCCCAGTTTCCTACCCACCTCTGATATCTTTATCCTCCCCAGAACTTTCTCTCGTTTCTTTCCCTAAACACAGGATCTACAAAGGCTCTTATGAAATTTTTATTCCTCAGGGCATCCTATGTGGAGCTAATGTAAAGACTACAGTTGACTGAAAATCATGACCAAGGGTGCCCCAATGGAGGCAATCCAGAGATAGAAACGTAAAGAGGTGAACCGACTATGTGGCAGAGGATTGGAGCAGGATGCGAAGAACCGAGGACTGAAGACGAAGCTAAACTAAAACCACGGTATGTAGTATCATCAGGTGTTCATTCACTTG
Organism: Limnephilus marmoratus; assembly: GCA_917880885.1. NCBI lineage: Eukaryota > Metazoa > Arthropoda > Insecta > Trichoptera > Limnephilidae > Limnephilus > Limnephilus marmoratus. Next base: position 26,521,756 of record OU862924.1, on the reverse strand, counting down.
ATTGAATTATGTGACACTGTGCAGTGAATAAAAATAAAATATCATCAACACTCACGCTTTGGTAGAGAAGGCTCGCTCGCTTCTTTTTCCACTTCTATAGACTCAATTGATTCAGTAGGAGCAACTGATAAATCGGTTGAGTCTTGAATAATCATGTTCAGTATATCTGTGATGGTGGCTTCAACTACAGCTTCAGGGTCAACATCTTCAACATCTCCTTCTTCTTCTCCTTCACCAGCGTCACCCGCTCCCATCTCTTCAGCTGATGCAGATCGCTCGGCAACTGATTGGCCTTCTTCTGTTTCTAAAGGCTGTTCAGAGTCTCCGACAGCTGGGCCAATGGAAGGGTCACTGGGTGGAGCTAGAAAAATAATCATTCATTCATTTAAACATAATGTAAATTAGATTTACATTCATTGTTTGAATGTAAGCTATTGCTTGCCAAAAAAGCAGGGAAGCTGTACTATTCCCAGCGAGAAATTGTAAGTGACATCACCATTCTAGCATCTGTCTTTTTCGTTTTCAAAAAAGACGCATGAGAAGGAAGGGGACAAACTTCGATGATATGGGCTCTTGCTGGGACTAGTTGAGCACCAAAATAAGAATGAGGGACCAAAACGTTTTTCCTTTCATTTCTATGTGTATTTGAAAACCTATATTTTTTTCTATTTTCGTAATAATTATACACAGTCAGGTCATAAATTGAAAGAAAAACTTGATTCAAGAAGTGGTTTTTGGAGTGGGAGTTTTGTTGTATGGTGACCAAAAAATTATTTATTTTTTCAGGTTCTCCATAAAACAGTTATACACCAAATTATTACAGAGAAGATTACAAAATTTAAGAGAAAAAAAAAAGTCCAAGAGGTAGTTTCACTATGTTGAGACGTATGTCAAAAGATAGTTACTGAACTCTCTATAGGTAACATTGAAGATGTCAATGCTCAATGCAGAATCATTAAGCAGTTGAATTGCTCTGTTTAATGGGGCATTCTGAAAGGAAGAAGTTCTCGCTTTCGGAGCATAAAAAAGTGCGTGGGATTTTCCACGAGTATGCGCGTTAGGGACATATAGGTTAATCTTCTTCAACATAGGTGGATTCAGTATAGTACTTACAGCTTAAAAAAATGTTTCCTCAAAAATATTTTTCGGCGGGTTTCTAAGGTATTAAGATCGAGCATTCCTGTTAAGAACAACGATGGACACAGGAATGGGTAGTATGTATATTCCCTCATATACAGGTAACGCATAAACCTTTTTTGTACTCTTTCTATTTCTAGGATATGGTTTTGTTCAGAGGGGGCCCAAATAATGGAGCTGTATTCCATGATGCTGCGGACAATACTGATTATACGATCATCAGTATAATAGATACCCAGAAACTGATAAAAGATTCCCACCACAGGATTAACTAAAAAGAAGCAAAATTAAATGGAATACCCTGGCCTAAAGTAGAGAATATTGAAAGGACATGAAGAGACCCAAGAATGGGTATACGATGAATCATTTATTTAATCTTCAGATTAATAAAGAATAGCAGTAAAGAATACCTGGAGAGGGAGCTTCCACTGCAGCCTGCACGGCTCCTTCTTCCACTGCTTCTTCAACCACCACAGTATCTGGATCTTCTTTTTCTTCTGGTCTCGGAGCATCCTCTAATAAAAACATAGATTTTAGTTCAGTATTACTTATAACTTGTAATACACCGCAACTATATATCCGCGTCCATCCATGTCCGTTATGATCCTGTTGTTTATGTCTATACCGATTTCAGCAAAGCATTCGACTGTATTGTTAAAAAAGCTTCAGATTTTTTAAAAACTAGGGATTTCTATATGTGCTTTTGGTGTTTAACAGTTACTTAACCGCTAGAATGCCGTTCGTGCACCGGTGTGTTTGAGATTTTACACGCGATTTTGACCCTTATGTATAAAGAAAGTGTATGAAGAACACGGTCAGAATCGCTTGCTCTATTATCGCCCTTTACCATATAGAAAACCGCAATGCGCCTGGTCACTCCAAATAATTTATATTAATAATTTACCGGAGCGCGGGAATGTGCGCAGTTCTTGCGCATGAGCGGGAAAAATTCCTTTGTCTCCGATTTTGACCTTTCTATTGTACAAAATTTCTCAAGGACACTGTCAGAATCGCTGGACACGAAATGTCATTGGGTGTCATGGATGCCGCTTTTTGCGAACGCTAATTGGTGGACAACCAACCTCAACTACCCCGGCAAACAAGGGGTTAAGAAATAGGCGATTGGCTGTTAAAATTGACGGCTTAACTTCATATAAATTCATCACTACCAGCGATGTTCCCCAAGGGCCACATTTGGGACCAATTTTATTTTTCATTCATGAATGATGTTCTTACTATTTTCAATGACTAATAATACTATAAAATATTTGCGCATTTTTATTGTAGGTAAATAGGATACTAGATTAATCAGGTCGTTCTCACCATCCACCTTCTTTCCTTTTCCAGCTTTGCCTTTCTTCTTCTTGGATGGAGGGGGTGGTGGGGGAGGAGGCACAATTCCTGGAAAAATATGCCACATTAAATAATGTGCAATTTATATTTGTAGTGTGAGAAATCCGTGATACCCTTGCAAGAAGAACTGGTAACCTGGAGAAACTAGTTCTGGCATTAAGGGATTAAGAGATGCAGAATAATAGGGTGGTCTTCAACAATCAGAGAGACCAGGTCAAAACTCTTTTAACTGCCACCTCAGAGGTATCAGCAAACTGAGCCAATGATAAAGGAGGAGCCTCATCAAGACAATTAATACGTAAACATGAGTCATAAGTAAAGCGTTAAACACTAAAGGAATATGTAATCAATCGGTGTACAAACGCCTCAGTTTCCAACCCCAACAATTGTGGCAGGTTCAATCCTCTGCTTGCCAAGTCCTCCATTATTGCACAAGAATCATTTTCCTACTACAATGATGGTAGTAATGCTTCGGCCGCATCTGCGCCCGATGCTTCGTACGTTTTGACACTAAAAATGTGTGCTATCGTCACGAACATTCGGGCTGCGTGTGGTGTGGTGTGATAACGGGTGATAACGCAATACGCATCCTCCTTAAAGAACACGCAGTGTTTAAGTCACATCCCTAGGGCTTTATCGCGATAACTTTTTTAGTGTTAAAATGTACAAAGCATCGGGCGCAGAAGCATAAGAGGAATTCAAATAATGTTAACAATAATTTTTTTCAAATAAAGTGGAGGTATTTTATTATCTTACTCCATTCAGGCACAGCTTTTTCGACTTGAATCAACTTATCATGGTAGATCTTGTGTACATTGAAGACCAGTTTCTCCAGAGGGGCATTTGATCCGACGAGGGGCTCGTTGAGAAAGGCATTGAGTTTCTCCTGGAGTTCTCCATCATTGGCCTCCAGCATCTCATCAAAGAGTTCTCCGTGGTCGAACCCATAGAAACTCAACACCCTTTCCTTCAACCATATTACCCTGTAGTCCATTTTGAAGCTAAAATATTAATAAATCAAAGAAATTACGTCATAATAATTATTATTTCAAGTCTTGCGTGGAAATGGTCAATAGGTTTGCATGGCTACAACTGATACTATCTTCACACAGCTTTTTGGATATTGCAGATTTTAAATGGTATCACCAGGTATCACGACATCTGTCACGAAGACCAAGAGTTCTGCCATTACCACCCATTCTGTTCCTGTTGCATCGTTGCATGCATCATTCATGAGACAGAAGAAGAAGTTACAACGGATCCATCAGCGGTATGACTTAAATGACATTAAAATTGAAACTAGCAAATAATGATAAAACATCTTCATTCTGTTTTTAACCCTGTGCGACGCACAGGCATCAGTAAAATACACGTAAACAGAGAAAATACAAAAGTTCTAAGAGCATCCAATAACAATTATTAGGGTGTCGCTTATGAGTGGTAAATCTTTTTTATTTATTCAACCAATCTATGTCCGAAGGTAAATTGTAAATAATACTTACATTTTTTAATAATATTTCCTATCTATTTATGAATATTTTCACTTGGTTCACATTTTTATTTCATTTTCCTGTTATCACTTGATGTCAGAGAAATAAAACAAACAAATGTCAGTCCGTTGCTATGTTGAAATTCGGTTGTTTATATTTTTATTTTAAGAATTTTCAATAAAATTTGTTCACTTAACACTTAAATCTCCAGGCACACTTAAAAAAAAAATTATTTACACAAAAATACATAATTAATGACATAGTACCTACATAATAATTCGAATGTATATAAATAAATATGTAAGGTAAGTAGGGGTAAGACCGTGTGCTTTTTTGATGAGATGAACTTTTTTGATCATTTGTCCACTTTGAATTTTGAAGAATTTGTGATGTTCCCGGAAAATTTTTAATTTTATTATTTTGTCTTTAGCTCTTTTATGTGAGTAAATTTTATTTATCGAGTTATCCACAGTAAAACACAAAAAAAATGCCAATCAAAACTTCCTGTAGATTTTTTTTTTTGTTTTTTTTTTTTACATTAATACCGCACAAGAGTCCCAACTGCTCCCGTCTGGAGCCAGTGGGACTATGGCATCCCCAATTGGGGTATGTTGTGAGGCTAAAGGTAATGGGGAAGGGAAGGAGATGGGGTCGAGGGTGGTGGGGAATTACCTGGCTATTCAGATCTGGTCACCAAACACGGCTAACGCCATTTCATGTTACGTTTTAATTCTGAATGGTGGTCTAATTTAATGTGGGGTAGCATCTAATATTTGTGGGGCAAGACCGGCATTCATTCTAAAATTAGCCAGCAAATCAGCCATAAAATTTACTAAAACACGTCGTTCTATCTTATCCCTTTTGCCAAATTAGGGTGTGTTATGTTTTAATTGTTTTTTATACAGCAAAAGCAAGCCATTTATAATTTTAGTATTCCGGTATCCCCCCCCCCCCCCCCCACTGACGGGGTAAGATCTGCAAAGTGTTCTCAAAGTTTTTTTGAAATAAGGTTTGAAGAATATTCTTTTTTTAAAATGCCCACTTATTAAAGCATTATGAATCACTTCATCTTAATTTTTTTGGAGTATGTTAAAGTAGCAATGCTAAACAAAAACTGATTGTGTGGTTTATGTATGTATCGCACCCCGTGGATAACAATAGCACAACTCAAAAAACCTCTTTTTTCAGGAGAGCAGTTTGAATATTTCATTTGAGTGTACTAAAACATGAGGAGCTCAGTATCAAAGTGGGACATACGACATACGCCACTTTTTCTAAAATGCATATTTTGATTGGTTATGGTAGTACGTCTGATTCTCTAACTGAATAATTGAGAGAACCTATCGAAAGACAATTAATACAAGAAATCGCATTTTAAAGTTTGCACTTTGTTTCAAAAGAGGACACTTACAACTCATGTTTGCAACAAACTCGAACATTCAATACAAAAACCAACAAAAACGTTACAAAAGGTGTCATGGCGGCTGTTATTTTGACAGTCAAGCACACAGTGGCGTAGCTAGCATGGGTGGCACCCGGGGCGGAAAACGCGGTGTCACCCCCCCCCCCCCATTAATTTTTTTTTTTGAGAAATTCAAAACACAAATTTTGACTACCTAAATTATAAAAAACATTTCTAGCTAGTCAAATATATAAAAAAAATAGTTATCCTCAAAATTAAAACACTTTTAAAAACACTAACAGAATAACAGCTTTTTCAACAATCGATAGGTGATAATTTCCTTGCGAGTTCCCGTCAATCACAATGTACGAAAGAAATGAGAATGACACAGGGGAAAAACTAGGAATATTTCACGGGAATCCCCAATAAATCAATAGTAAGAGTTAGGAACGAAAATAAAATAACAGAATTTTTGGGGAATGCTGACTGACCGAGCCATATAGTTACAAATAACAAAGTTCCGTGTGGAGTCTTCAATTCTAATATGCTGCAAAAATCTGAAGAAAATCATTTGCTGTCATGAAAACATAATAACCAATACTTAGGTAAAAACCAGATTTGTGTTCAGAGTGTAACGATAAAACTTCAATCGTGAAATAGTAAAGGGGGCGTTCAAGTAAAACGTAACGCAATTTTTGAAAATGTTTGACCCTCTCTCCCCCCATGCAACGCGCCGTAACATTTTCTGCACCTCCCTCCCCCTAAACGTTACGTTACACCCAAGTGACTATTTTTACCTAAAATTCTCAATTAAATTGCGCAAAGTACTGGAATGTAGCTTAAATACCTTTTTCTTGTTTTAATCGCGTTTGCGGTAAAAATAAAACAAGAGATTTCAAACTCGCAATAGGTCCATGCGTATATTGTTTATTTTATTGTTTTAAATTGTAATTCATAAACAAATTGGGAAAATATTATTATTTTTATCGGCCTTACATTCCTTCCGGATCTCCACAATTTAATACTGTCTTACGGTTTTACAACACATATTTCGTTTTACATTAGCTACACTGAGGAGGCCCTGAAAAAAGTAATTTTACAAAGGTTTCCATATGGAGCAACACCTTACTCCACTATGATTATGATTCATAAGCTTACTCAGAGTGGAGAAAAACCTTTTTCATGATCTGAATGCAGTTATACAAGTCCTCAAAACGAAGATTTAAAAGTCCACAGTATGATTCACATAAGAGAAAAACCTTTTTCATGTCCTGATTGTAACTATTCGTGTTCTCAAAAGGGATACATAAGAAGTCAGTTGCTGACTCAGTGCGGAGAAAAACCTTTTGCATGTTCCAACTGCAACTATTCATGTACTATGAAGAGAAATCTAAAAATCACACGTTTACCGACAGTGGAAAAAAACCTATTTCTTGTCCTGACTGCAACAATTCTTATTCTCGAAAAAAATAACTAAAACGTCACTTTTAACTCACAGTGATGAAAAACCTTTTTCTTGTCCCGACTGTAACTATTCATGCGTTACAAAACGGTATCTAAAAATTCACACCTACCTTCATTGTTCTTCAAACTGGTCTTTCAGCACTAATAAACACGCTAACACAATAATAACTTATTCACTAATTCACGTCAGTCCATAGATAACAATTCACTTCCCGCGTCTACGTTAATCACAATATACGAACAAAATTAGAATGACACAAGGAATATTTCAGGGAAATCCCCGACTGAGCTAGGAACAAAAAAACGTTTTACGGGAATCCCCGACCAATCAAGCCATAGAGCAAAATAACAGTCAGTGTTAACGTGTAAAATATTTTTTACGGCAATTTTGCACTTTCGTAAGATTTTTCTACACGTTCGAGTGTCACCCCCTCCTCGGGTGGCACCTGGGACGGTCCGCCCCCCCCCGCCCCCCCCCTCGCTACGCTACTGCAAGCACAACCGCCGAGTGTGATCGTGGGTTAACAGTTTTAGGCTGAAATTTGAGGTTTATTGCAGTTTTCCAGCACCAAAATATGATAAAAAGGAGATCCCTAATGCTTGTGAGCGCGTAACCAACTCCGAAAATTGGAAACGAGCAAAAGAAAAGCCGTTAAAGTAAGTCAATTCACCCACAATACTAATTCAAATCTGTGCTCATTTCAATGAAGTTTTCTTATATAAATACGATGATTAGAACCTCGAATCCTACGTTTATGAGATTAATAAACCCATTTTGATGAATATAATTAAAATTAGAATTGAAAAAAATGGCAATATATTGAATAATTAAATTTTGAGTTTACGGCGCTTATTTTGCGTTAATACCGGAGTTGGCTTATTGTTATCACAAAGTGAGTAATTTTATTTGTAACAATTTATTATTACGTTATTAATAAAAAATAAGCTTCATAAAAATTAACTTGAATAGCCTTTTCTTTCATATTATGGACCTTGGATCTTTGTAAGACTTTGTTTCAAAAACGGACACTTGCAGGCTCATGTGTTTCAAAAGCGGACAATTATTGCTCGTTTTAGTATCAAAAGCGGACATAGTCATTTTTAAATTGAAAAATAAAATAGTTAGAGTATTAAATTATAGAATGTTATGTATGGCTTGTGATTCTTTATGCGCAAGGCTTAAGCAGGTAGAAAAAAATCAGATATTTCATTCCAGCATATTCGAAACAAGAAACTCACTCTACTGAAAAATAATCCAAATGGCTTATGTCCCACTTTGATACTGAGCTCCTCAGTTTATTAACCAATAAAAAAAAACACTATTTTACGAAAGTTGAAAAGCAGTATATTAATATTTATTAGGTCGCCAAGACCCGGACCAATTCACCCCATAAACCCGGGCACCCCTGGTAATTCACCAAACGTAGCGTACCACTTGTGGTGACCTACGGCAGAGGTGTTGGTTATCCAATAAATGGTTCCCCGGGCGGCGGTACCCATACCCGCCTAACAAATTGAAAATGCAAAAATGTCATTCTCAAATTGTGACATTTTGAATAGTTTCTGTAATTTTTTATTTTCTTTATTGGGAACATTTACAGGTTTATAACATTACATGCATTAGAAAACCACAAATTATAATAATTAGGTTATAAACCCAATAACTAATGTTCACATCATGCACCAATAATAATGAAAAAATCTATAGTTATTAAGTTAATTAAAAAGATTAAAAGAGTTTTTGTAATGATTAAAAAAACTTTTCAGATGTATTGTCATGTGGTCGTAGTAATCCTGAAACCTTCGCGAGGGTGGAAAGAAGGTATTTTGAAAGTTTCAAACATTTCTCACGCTTAATATAGCAATGCATTGACAACTCACATACATAGGAGCAAACATAATATATTGGTTTTTTTATATATATATATAAGATTAAGTTAAGGGCCCGCAACCCGAATTTCCACCGATTTCTTACATATCTCCCTTAAACACGTTAAGTTTTAAAGCTCTTAAAAAATATATGTTATTCTTGAAGATAATATCTAGACATTGCCCGCGCTGAAACGTAAATTATATAAAATTCCCACGATAGAAAAAAAATCGCAACGTATGCTCCAAAAATTATTATTAACACGTTTGTTTCAGTTATTTTACAAGTTATATACATGAAAAAATTTACATTGTTTCTTTAAATGCTGTTTAAGACAATGCCCGTGAGATTTTTGCTTTATTTTGAACGAGTCGTGTTTTATTAAACATTTTCGCATCGATTTTGTCGCTGTAAATGTTAGCGCTCTCCTCTAACATTCGTAATTTCGTATCTCTCCATCTTCTTCTTTTCTAGCCCGGTTGCGGAGCCTTAATGTGAATTAGAACACTGACGGACGATGCTTTGCTGAATGAAACAGAATTCAAAGCTTCCTCCACACCAAAGCCAACCTTCCAACTCCGAACTTAGTTCGGAGTTGGAAGGTTGGCCGATCGACAAACACCAAATCACACCAAAGCCAACCTTCCAACTCCGAACTTAGTTCGGAGTTGGAAGGTTGGCCGATCGTGTGGTGGCTGCGGCCAACCCTCCAACCCCGAATTCCGAACTTAAAAATGGCGGACATCGAACAGCTGTAGTTACTCCGTATCTTATCAGTTGCCTACAATTATTACATACGTATAATTTTATATACTTATATACACGACACGTTTTTAAACAATTGTCATACCATTCTCCGAAATAATATTGTCATTTTAATAGTACGAGGCACGCGTGTCTTGATCACCTGCCGTTCGCAGACTGATGTGTGGACAGCTGCGGCAGGCTGGTTCGTGTGAGTTGGCCGTCGGGGTCGCCTCGAAGGCGATCCCGGGCCAATTCGAACTCCAACCTTCCAACTTCCAACTCGAACTTCTAACACACGAATACCCCTCCACACGATCGTCCAAACGTTTTAAGTTGGAACGTTGGCCGCGGTGTGGGCTTACCATTAGAATTGTCAATTCAGCACATGCAGTTTTGCCATCTCTATAATGAGCAAGATGTCATTATTATACATTCATTTAAAGAAAGGGGATTCCCCGGTTTCACAAAGAATAAGTAATGAAAATTTCCGTTCTCATTTCAATCTTTCCGAATCGTAGGTACGAATATGAAATGAAATATGAAATGAGATGGTATATGAAATGAGATGGTTCAATTTTTTTCAAGATATTAATATTTATTGTGAAATTATGCCGCCCCTTAAAAGTGCCGCCCGGGACCTACCGCCTACTATGCTACGCCACTGACTCTGGAACGTGCCGCAATTATATTATTTTTAATTATTAAATTGTAAAAACACAAATCAATCAAATAAAATTTACTTGCGCACGCCGGAATTTGAAATCGCGACCTCCGGATCGTTAGTCAAGAGCCTTGCCTCTCGACCACGGAGGCCATTGTTTTAAATTTATTTTACAATAATTTATGTTCTGCTTTGTTTAAATCTATTCTTTAAAAATAGATTTATATTAGTAAATTAATTAAAAACATGCAATAAACAGCATGATATTCAAATTAATTTGGTTAGGAAATACTGTATTACTAGCGCAGAAAGGTGAACAATAACAGCATATTATAATTGTACCAATTGTAGAGCTGAAAGTGTTTATACAAAATATTTGCCTCTGGTTATATTGTCTTTCAAAAGAAGAAACGCCTTTCACAAATACCTTTCGAATGTTAGTAAGCATGTAAAATTATGGCATATGTCAAACATATAAACAAAAGATATAGGCATTATTTCTAAAAAATAATAATTTATTTGTAAAACAATGTTGGTCCTACTTTATCGTATCATCTGACATGATTTATAGTTATCAGTTCTAAATTTGAAAATTAAATACACTGAGCTTGAACAATGCATTGTGTAGGGATAGGCATCACTTCACACCACACCCGTGCACCGACAGTTGAAATTAGTAAGTTAAATAATGTATTTTTACAATGCACGGTTGCGAATGTGTTAAAATATTATTGCCATGACAGCCGGCTTCTTGGATTTGGAGGGGAAGTTAGAATAGGTACCATTAGGGATGTTGATAATCCAAGGTTAAAATGTACTCACAACACATTTTCTATGCAACTTGGTGATATTATATGAATTAACCAACCGAAAAGAGAAAAAAAACTTTTACATAAAAAACTTTTTTTGATATGGCTTGAGATTCTCACCGCCAAACAGAATAATAATTGACGTGGTAGATTTTTAGGTACGATTTATATACGATAAAGTTTTAGAAAGCCTCGCAGTGACATTTATTATTTACACCCATTTACATCCATTAATGATGGATATAGGCACTGGCCAGCCATACACGTTAGGGTTTGCATGATGGTTATGCATGTACATGCATAACCGACAGGCATAACCGAGTTTAATAGTAGTGGACATACACGTTAGGGTTTGCATATAACAATTTCCTATAAATTCTCAGTCAAAGATAGTTGCAGCTACGTGACGGTGTTTTGTAGGACATTTATTGACTTGTGTTTTGTAGGACATTCACTGCCACAGCACATAGAAAACTGAGAACTGTGCATGCATAACCGAGCGGCAAAAATATGTATTTTGATATTTGCTAGGTTGCATATGTACATGCATCGATAACTGTACAGTTTTATAGCATACACGCTAGGGTTTGCACCCTAACGTGTATGGCTGGCCTAAGACGGCTTCTCATTCATTGGCCGGTAAAAAATCCTCATAAATCGAGTGCTGTGACGCAGGGAGGTAAAGTTTCGCTACTGGCATAAGGGTGTTATATATGGTTCATGCCTATTCTTTACCTTTCCCTTAGCCTTACCGACCAGGAATCGATGGGCTAAGGCTATCTGAAACGTAGAAAAAATTTAAGCTTCGGAAATATCGCAGTAATCGACTTCTTATGGATCGGTCATTATTTGATACCATCCCTAGCCTCTAAGGCATTTTTCTGTGGTTGACAGTTTCCGCGCCGGTTCGGTTGTCATTTTAAAATATTATTTGTTATGTTTTGTAAAAGTGAAAATAATTATGAGTGAATGATGCAGTTCTGATTACCTGCAGTCCGCGAGTTACTTATCTATGATGCGATCTGTTTAAAAAAAACCATTGGTAAATTTTTTGAGTAGCTTCACACATTTAATATGAACATTTTTTAAAGAACACCTCGATTTAACTTACCCATAAAAGTCAATCATTTTCGTCGGGGGGATTGAAATGCATTCAAACTGAATTTTAACAGCTATTTCGTTAATCTTAAAATTGTTTGTTCACGTGGATTCCGTTATTTTGGAAGTGGCCAATATAAAGTTTGTTTTTCTCCTCTTTTTTAACCCAAACTCTAATACAATGAGGTTTATTGAAAAAAGGTATTTTATTCTATTAATGAAACTCAAACTAAAAACCTAATAACCTATTTTGTGATGTTTTACCGTCTTCCACAAAGTAAATAGTTATTTCTAAAGGAAATGTTACTTCAATAATTTGTGCGAATGTAGCAATAAGCGGAGTAAGGAGACTTTACCATAAATATTATTATGCATTCATAAGATAATATATTATATTCATATAATATATTCATACTTACTAGCTGACCGGGCGAATTTCGTATCGCCATTTTTTTTTCGTGTATATTTTCGAAATTCCTGAAAGACTTGATTTACATAGCCCGCCTCGGCTTCACACGGGCGGTGTACAGTCGCGGACTAAGGAAATGTTACACTTCCGGTAAATTCAAATCAGTTAGATTATAATCCAATAATTTAATAATTAACTATCAATAATTCCATATATCGAATGTTACACGTTACATACTTCATGACAAAAAATGAGACAAAACCTTCCGTTTGCAATACGACCATATTATAATGAAATAAAATTACAATTAAATAATTTGACCATAACTATTGTAATGCCTTGTAATGTACAATATTTTTTGTTTTTCCTTCTGGAGAGAAAACAAACTGCGCCAATGGTTTGCGACTCTCGAGTATGCAACGTAACATACAACTAACTGCCCGTGCGAAAAACACGGCATTTCAAGGTTTATTCCACATACTTCTAACGATTGGCCTTAAGATTTATTAATTGTCATTGCGAATGCTGGAAACTGGACACGTTTAAATTCAAAAGGAAAGTCAGTTGGCATTAGTGGTATTCTTGGAATAAGCACATTTTTGCCTTTGAATTTTCCTATGATTATATTAGCTTCAAACAAATTTTTCAAAATTTTTTAACAGCGAGTCTTGTTCCGTTGCACAATTTTGGCTGATTTAGATTGCGTAACATAATTATCACAGAGCCAACCTTGAGTTGTAAATTGTATTATTCAAGGCTCTCATCTGGGCCCACTTCTCTTCATTTTATTTATAAATGATCTATCTTTATGTTTCGATAATGTCAAATTCATTCTATTCGCAGATGACCTAAAGCTTTTTAAGATTATAAAATGTTTAAATGATGCACTTATCCTTCAGCAAAATTTAGATAGACTTGCTAGCTGGTGTGAAATAAATAAATTATTCCTAAACGTAAAAAAATGTTTCCACATGTGTTTTTACCATTCACGGATTCCAATGTCTACATCATATTTAATTAACAATAATGAAATTGCATTAGTACCATTTATCAAAGACCTTGGTGTTATTTTTGACCGGAAACTTACATTTGATCGTAACTGTGAAACAATTTCCAATAAGGCCATGCAAATTCTAGGTTTTGTAATACGTAACACAAGGACTTTTCAAAACATTGAGTCAATAAAGCTACCTACTTTACTGCTCTCTTGTAAGATCGCAGCTGGAATATGCATCTCCTGTATGGTCTCCGATTTATACCTGTAACTTACACCGTTTGGAGAGAGTACAAAGAAAATTTCTTCGATACGTTCAATTCAAATTGAGACAGCCTGTAATTAAAATCCGCTACAATGCATTAATGTCTGATCTAAACCTACCACTACTTTCTACCCGGCGTACTATTAATGACATTAAATTACTGAACAATCTCATAGACTGCCCTCAAATGTTAAGTGTTATAAATATTCGTGTCCCTGTTAAATCAACTCGACTCCACCACCTTTTCCACAGTGACAATCATAGCACTAACTATTCCTATCATTCACCGCTAGTGCGTTTTCACCGAACTGCCAATACGTATACAGACCTTTTCGATATTTTCAAAACCTTACCGTCTTGCATCAAAGCAAAAATAATTAGTTATTTATGTAACTGATATGTTTGTAAAATGATAAATATTTGTTGTACTAATATCCATCATATGTTTGTTTTTTTGTTGTTTGTTTTTGTAACTTTATTTAGATGTAAGCAAATTTTCATACATCTAGTATTAAAAAAAAAAACATATAAAATACATAATAAAATAAATATAGTCATAAAATTATAACAGAAAGAATACAGTTTAATAAAGAAATACAGTTACTCCAGTTAGAAATACAAACGATAGGGTTTAAGACATACAGTTAATACAAATAAATACAATTCATAAATTTTTCTTAATGTATGTAGCACATGTTTTACGAAAAGTGCCAAGACTTGAGGCTTCCTTTATGGAATTTGGTAGGTTATTATAAAGTTTTTGAACTTTATAAAACACGCTGTTCTGTGTACACGTAAGTTTAGTTTTGGGAAGCCTGAAGTCTCGGCAACTCCTTGTAGGATAATTGTGAATATTTTCGTGGTACATATATAATGTATGTACTGTATGTTATTCTATACATATATATAATGTTTGTAAATGTTCGATACACTTGTATTATTTATGTATGTAAAAGCCCTATGTACGGGAGTTTAAATAATAAATAAATAAATAAGTATGGCGGTAATCCTGGCAAATTAAATGAATTTAGGAATTCAGTAGGATAATTGACTTACTTCATTTGGATCGATATGGAATCGATCGACTTAAATGAATGCATTTGTCTTAACTCTGAATTTTTATATTTAAATCTTCAACATTCTTATTATTCGCTGCTAAAATGGTTCCTTCGCTCAACCAAGTATGGTTTTTATAATTCACAACAATATTTGGGAACACTTTCGATATTAAATCAAGGCTGCATCGACGAGCATGTCATCGACCAATGTTATTTTTGAGGTAAAAATAGCTTAATTATTGTATCATCTATGATGATACTGTTATTACCCGTATAATTTAATGCTAATATTGTGATCTTTATTTTCAGATCATACCTGATAATAGTAATGAGCATGTCGTTGCACACACCTCATTGTCTGCCGACAACAACTGTGAGGTAAATTTAAAAATCTTTATTATTCGTAGAAAACAAATTCTAAGATGACCATATTTAAATATAAGTACTACTTTCTGTCGTCAATCAGATATAATATGATACTTATTATGTAATGTTAACTTTGTTTACAGATTACTGTTATAACTGATAATAGTAAGGAGCATGCCAGTACAAGCGCTGCCTTCTCCGCTGACGATACCCATGAGGTAATTGTATAACTTTTGTTTAACGTAGATAGCACACTCTATCGTCGCCTCAGTTCTTATTTGTCCAACAGACCATTCTAGTTTTTGTTCAATCTCCAATTTAAAATAAAAAATTAAGTGTAAAAAATGATAGTTAATCACGTAACTAAGAATTATTTAGACTAATGAAACCTTTACATATACGGAAATAGCTTTATCTTAAACACCTTTCATAATGTTTCAGTGAAATAATGACAGAATACCTTCTCTTCTTGTAAAATGTTCTAATGGTCTGTTAGACAAAAACGAACCAAGGCAACGCTATGATGACCTTATTTAGTTACATGTATCACCATCAGCTAAATACAATTAGATACTAATTATGTAATGTGAACTTTGTTTACAGATTACTGTCGAACCTGACATTATTATTGAGCATGTCGGTGCGAGCGCTGCCTTGTCCGATGACAATATCTGTGAGGTAATTATGCACAACAACAGACCGCACAATATTATGTTTTTCGCTGACAATGGTGTGAGTTATTAAAGTTTTGGGAGGAATGCAGATCCCGCCAATGTCTGGAAATTAAATAAAAAGGCACTTTCTAGATTAGAAAAGTGTGGAAAAGCTGAATAAAACAAAAATTAAGGCGCGCTTGGCAAAATTGAGGGAGATACAACCGTTCAAAGTATTTAAAATTTCACTTCGCGAACTGATATTGACAGTCCGCCCGCCATTTTGTTATAACCTAATACGCTAAACATGGTTTGTGATACAAAAAAAGTGCCCCTTTATAACGCCTACTCGCGTCAAGGCAAGAAAAACATCCCAGTTTTCAAGTGGTTTAGCGGCTACGCTAGGTTTGAGTAACATGGTTTGTGATTCTGGCGTACTATTAATTCTGTATTAGGTCTGGGATCCAACATAAGCAGTGAAAAAATGGCGAACGAACTGTCAATATCAGTTCGCGAAGTGAAATTTTAAATACTTTGAACGGTTGTATCTCCCTCAATTTTGCCGAGCGCGCCTTAATTTATTTTTTATTCATCTTCTCCACACTTTTCTCTTCTAAAAAGTGCCTTTTTATTAAATTCCCAGACATTGGCGGGATCTGCATTTCACCCAAAGTTTTTTTTAATGTAATCAGAGAGAACCCTAACAAGTTTGATTATTTTTACAAAATTTGTTTTTTTTTTGCTTTCTAGAATCCTGATGAGACACCAAGTCCCAGTGGCAGACGCCGCAAAGGAACGAAGAGAAAATATGTTCTCACTAGAAAAGAAAACAAGACTAACAGAAATAGCAATAAATATTTCTTCCAGCATAAGGGTGTAGGCATTTTTCCAAAACAGTTATAAATTTTTATTGTTCATGTAGAAATAAATGTTTTGAGAAACTTTCTGTGGAAAATCAGAATTTGAAAGATATTGGGCACTATCTTCGTATGATGCTCAAACATCATATATCGCCGCTAAGATTTGTGAAGAACCTGTAAAGAGGCGTTATGTGGCATGGTTGAAAAATCGAGATTATATGAGGAGATATACACTCAGTTCAAGCATTGTTTGTTGACTAATGTTTTGTCGTACCCTACAAATTTCAAATTGTAGGGTACAGACAGCAATGTCGAAGGTTGGTGGTCGAGCTCACCTTAACGATCAAAGGGGTGTAAAACAGGGTGGACAAAATGCTCTTCCATTGGAAAAAACACAGGCAGTAATTAATTTTATTAAAAAAATTCCTGTGTACAAGTCTTGCTACTGCAGAGAAACAGTAGAAGCTAAATTTCTTCCTCCAGAAATGACTCTTGCAAAACTGTTTGAACTTTACCAGAGTGAAGAAATAGAGAATGCAGTTAGTGTCGCATCATTTAAGTGAATTTTTTATAATTGCTTTAGTTTAAAAACAGAAAGCTTTAAAAAGGACACCTGTAACATTTGCGATGCGGCAAATTCAAACTTGAAAAATGAACAGGATGCCACAAAAAAGGCGGACATTATGTTAAAGCATAATGAGCATCTGGCTATGGCTGAAAAGGCCCAAGCCAAACTAAAATCGGATATGGTCTTGGCAAGGGAAAATCGAGATATTGAATGAATCACATTCGATATGGAGAAGACATTACCCTTGCCAAGAATTCCAGCGAACATAGTATTTTACAAAGGACAGCTGTGGCTGTATAATATGGGCATACACAGTGCAAAGAAGCAATCCGGGTATTGCTACGTATGGCAGAGGTGCTCAGGAAGTCGGATCCTGCCTGATTAGGCACATTGAAGAGAGGCTAGCTGCTTCAGTCCGACACCTGATCCTGTGGTCTGACTCGTGTTGCGGGCAAAACAGAAATATTAAAATTACGCTGATGCCCAAAGCAATTTTAGAGTCTTCACCTAATCTAGAAACTATAAATTTGAAATTTTTGTGTTCTGGGCATAGCTTCTTACCAAATGATAGGGATTTTAGTGACATCGAAAGTGCTCTTAAACACCAGCAGAGGCTTTATACTCCTCTTGACTATATTAATGTCATGAGGAGTTGCAGAAAAAAAACCTCTGGTGGTGTCAGAAATGAACAAAGAGCACTTCTTTGGCACAGAGAATATTGAAAAATTAATCGTTAATAGGAAGAAGGGTGAGAATAACGAAAAAATTAATTGGCTGCCTGTACGGGAAATTTCCCTTAAAAAGAATGAATTATATGTATTAAATTTGAAAAGTGATTTTGGCGATGTGGGAGTAAATGTGGACATTTGTCCCAAAAGAGGAGGGAGGCAGCCAGTAATGAACTTCCGTCAAAATCTAACACCACTGTGGCCATCTGGCAAACCCATTGCTCCTGCAAAAATTAAAGATTTAAAATCATTAATGCATTTGATTCCGTCAGATGCAAAGAATTTTTATTTAAATTTACAATCTGATGCCACTAATATAGAAGAGGATGTTGATGGTTAGGGAACGTACCCATACTACGTGACACGTTTAGGGGGGGGGGGGGTCTTCAAAATGTCACGCTCCATACAAATGAGCGGCGGGTTGCTTAGGATTTTGTCACCGGGGGGTTAAAAATTCCAAAAAGTTGGTCACGTAGTATGGGTACGTTCCCTTACAATAATAACTTAGATTTTGAAATAGTTATTTTTAAGTTAATTTTAAGTATTGTGATAACTTATGCTAATAAACGAAATAATACACAGTATGAAGTTAGTTTTTTTTTTGTTCACATGACAATATTAAAATACCCTTTAAATATTAAATAGGTTTTTTAAAATCTATATGTTGTACCTACACCGCATGACTACACGTATCTAGTGTTCAAGTAGGTGATATAAAAAAAAACCATATGTTGAATAAAGAATGGAAGGTAATGTCTAAGTGTATACATGTTACACAATGTACCTATTATGATCTTTAAAAAAAATATATTAGTATGCTTACATGGTGATAAATAAAAATTCCCTTGGATTATAAAATTATTGGGTATTCAGAATAAAATCTGTACACCAACCTATTTAATGTTGAATAATACAGCATAATCACACAAAAGCATAATAAATTCTTTATACCGATGTATTTAATGTTGAATAATACAGCATTACCACACAAAAGCATAATAAAATCTTTATACCAATGTAGGTATTTAATGTTAAATAATACAGCATAATCACACAAAAGCTTAATAAAATCTTTATACCAATGTATTTAATGTTGAATAATACAGTATAACCACAAAAAAGCATAATAAAATCTTCATACCAATGTAGGTATTTAATGTTGAATAATACAGCATAATCACACAAAAGCTATAATGTCTGTGTGTATTGTATGAGTGCAATCTGGGGCAAGGTCAGATTCTGTCGCTGCAGCTATTCAAGCGGGACCGGACAAGGGCTGGATTCCGTAGCTGCAGGGAGACGGACACGGGCGATCAGCGGTCGAAAGAGACGGCTGGTGACGGAGATCCGGAAGCTGTGTGGGGAGACACTTTGGAGCGGCGAGGTCGTCGGTTCTGGAGCGGATTCACCCGGAAGCGCTGAGATAAGTTTTTTAATCAAAATTTGTTTCAGCTCTTATTCCCGATGGATGCGATTTGTAAAAGTCTGGGGGCATTCTGTAACAAGACAGGAGTGTGGTCCCTGTTCAAGGAGAGACTGGACCAAGCTCTCATATTATATGATGAGAAAATTTTGTCGCCAGAACGTAAAAGAGCGTTCCTCTTGAATAATCTCACCGAAGATACCTTTTCATTGTTAAGCGATTTGTGTTTTCCAAAAAAAGTGTCGGAAACCTCATTTGAGGATTTGTGTAAATTACTAGATTCCCATTGTAAGCCTATTCACAATATTTTTGAATCACGGGAAATGTTCTATAAATGTAAACAATCGGCTAATGAATCTATTAAAGAGTTTGCCGCGAAGCTTAAAAATATTAGTTTGTCATGTAACTTTGAAGCAAGATTAGAATCGTGTTTGAAAGATATATTTATTATTGGCGTGTTCAATGAGAAAATGAGGCACAAACTTTTTATGGAAGGTTTAAGCAAGTCATTTCTAGAATGCATTAACATAGCTTCTACGTGGGAACATGTCTTGAGTATGGAGAATGCAAAGTCGAATTTAAATTCAGTTCATAACTTCGATAAATCTAGGCAGGTAAGCCGTTACAAGGATTGCAAAGTGCGTAGTAAATCACCTCATAAGATAAATAATAATATGTCTTGTTTCATTTGTGGTAAGAATAATCATGTGCAAAAAGATTGTTGGCACAAGAAGTTGCAATGTTATATTTGTAAGAAGGTAGGGCACACTAGCTCGACTTGTAAAAATAAATCAAGTAGTAAATCTCGCTCGCCTAGTACGAAGCGGGTAGGTGCGATAAATACTGTTTTGCAAGGTAATAATAGTGATCCTATGTTTTTAAATTTACGCGTAGATAATATTATTTTACAGGTTATGGTCGATACGGGAGCCAGCATAAATGCGATCCCATACGAAATGTTTAATAGATATTTTAGTGAAAAGAAATTAATGGTGTGCGATATTAAGTTATTCGGGTATGATAATAAATCATTAAAAGTTTTGGGTAAAATTATATGTAACGTGGAATTTAAAAATAAATGCGTGCCGACCGAATTTACAATAATCAATAATGGTAGTTCATGTATTGTGGGTAGAAAGTTTCTAAAGTGTTTCGATATTACATTACACGGAATTAATCTGGTAAATAAGAGTGTTGCAGATAATAATATTCGCGAGATGTTAAAATTAAAATACCCTAACGTGTTTTCGGATAAACCGGGTAGATTGAAAAATTACGAAGCTAATATTGAGGTTATGTCGGATTTTAAACCAAGGTTCGTTAACCCGAGACCCATTCCGTATTGTTTGCGGGAGCTAGTGGAAAAGGAATTGCTAAAAATGGTGGACGACGACATTATTGAGAAAGTTGAAATTAGTGAAATGGCAAGTCCAATTGTTATTGTTAAAAAAAAAGATGGCACGATTAGGATATGTACAGATTTCAAAAACACTTTGAATCCAATGTTGGCACCTTTAAAGTTTCCGTTGCCTAGAGTAGAAGATTTAATTTCTTCGTTAAATGGCGCGAAACATTTCGCAAAAATTGATTTAAAAAATGCTTTTTTCCAGATTGCTTTGAATGAAAGTTCAAAAAAACTATGTGTTATTTCAACCTACATAGGTCTATATGCGTATAAAGTTTTGCCGTTTGGGCTTACGACGAGTCCGGCGATTTTTATGCAAGTCATAGCAACTATCGTCGGTGGTTTAAAAAATGTGCGTGTATTTTTAGACGATATATTATTATTTGGTAATTCGAAAGAAGAATTAAATACGGTATGTGACGTGGTAATTAAGAAATTAAATGATCATGGTCTGACCGTAAATGACCAAAAATGTTATTTTTATGTACCGGAAATTGAATACTTAGGTTTTAAAATCTCTCAGGAAGGTATAATGCCGCTAGAAAGTAAAGTAGAAGCGATTAAGAATTTGGCAGTTCTGAGGAATGTGTCAGAATTAAGAAGTTTGTTGGGAGTAATCTCATATTATAGAATGTTTTTACGGAATATATCAGACACTCTGTCGCCACTCTATAATTTATTGAAAAAGGGAAACGTATTTTTGTGGTCGGAAGAATGTAGTGATGCTTTTAATTTTGTTAAAAAACAATTGATGTCAGAAAAAATTCTAGTTCACTTCAATCCCAGTATCCCTTTGAAACTCATTACGGACGCCAGTAATATCGGGATCTCAGCAATGCTTTGTCACAAGTATGATAACGGGATAGAACGCCCAATTGCATTTGCAAGTAGGACTTTATTGGAAACCGAACGGAAATATTCAATTTTGGATAAAGAAGCGTGCGCAATAATATTCGGTTTAAAAAGATTCTTTCAATACTTGTATGGAAATAAGTTTATTCTGTCTTGCGACAATAAACCGCTTGTACATATTCTAGATACAAATAAGCAGGTACCAATTCTAGCAGCGAACAGATTACAACGTTATGCTCTAATTTTGCAGTCGTTTAATTATACTATAGAATACATCAAATCGGACGACAATAAAGCAGACTTTTTGTCAAGATTACCGATGCAACGGAGTAATAATAATATTGAGGAATACGAAGATAATTTACCATTATTTCTTGGATATAATTAACGATACCGATATCGATAGTTTGGAAATAGAACGGTTAAATAATATTTCTGTTGAAACGGAAATAAATCCGGAAATATTTAAACGGAGTTCGGAAAAGGATTTAGTTTTATCAGAGATTGTCAATTATGTGAATACAGGGTGGCCTGAAAAAAAACTTAAATTCTGATTTATTAAAATTTTGGCATATTAGAGATAAGTTATCAACTCATGATGCATGTTTGTTTTATGATAGTAAACTGGTAGTACCAGTGGAATAAAAAGAATCAGTTTTGAAATTTATTCACAGTTCGCACCTGGGTATAGTGAAATCGAAAAGTTTAGCTAGAAATTATTTTTTCTGGTTAGGTATAAATGCTGATATTGAGAAGGAGGTAAAACAGTGTACTAGGTGTGCAGTATGTTTACCTACTCCTTCCAAAGTGCAATTGGCGAGTTGGCCAGTGAATAATTTAGTTTGGTACCATATTCATATAGACCATCTAGGTCCTTTCGGTAATTTAAATTTTTTGTGGTGGTAGACGCTACCACAAAGTGGGTGGATTGTCAAATAGTACCAATGGTAGATTCAGTTAGTGCAATCAAAATATTAAAGAAAATGTTTTCTAACTTTGGTATACCGGAAAAAATTGTTAGTGATAATGGAACAGCTTTCACGTCAGCTTTATTTCAGGAATTTTGTCGTGAATTTAATATTGAACATATGACGTCAGCAGTCCAGCACCCGGCTTCAAATGGCTTGGCAGAAAATGCTGTCAAAACAATTAAAAAATTTAAAAAAAAAAATATTAGTGAATAACAGATTTCCAAGGAATCTGGACGATAAATTACTGTCATTTTTAATTGATATTAGGAATACACCTTCGTTATGTACGGGAATTGAACCTAGTGTATTGATGTTAGGTAGAAAAATTCGTTCAATTTTTAACACGGTTGTTCCAAAAATGAATAATGACAAGTGTAGTGATTTAAAAAAAATTGATGATAAAGTAAAAAAATAAAATGGTAGCTAGTCAAAACAGTCAAAAAAAATATTACAGGGGAAGAAAATTTAAAAAATTCTTTGATTTGGGATCAAAAGTTTTGACCAAAGATCTTAGAAATAAAAAGAATAATTGGATTTTGGGTACAATTATCAAAAGATTAGGGAGTAGAACCTATATGGTTAAGATACATTCAACAGGCCAGGTTTGGAAAAGACACCACGATCAGCTTTCTGATAGAAAGGTTAGGTGGGGGGAGAGTGACTATTCTGATAATGTGTTGGACTTTGGTCCACTCTCAGACGTGGACAGGACCCAGCGCCGGATCTGCCATACGTTCAAAAACGTGCAAAAACCTGGCGCCAACTCCGAAGGGGCGCCGAGAGAAAATAAATATTGTATTAAAATTTAGTTATAATATTCCCTGAATCGTTTAAAAATTATCCACAGCACGAAATAATTATTACGCTCTAGCAACACTTTCCAAAGAAACAGAATGCGCACGCATCAGGTTGGTATCAACGGTTTACGAATTTATAGTCAGTTACAGAATTTTTTTACAAAATTCCATATATTTAGTTTAAACGTAAGATCTATTTTTCCATATATCTTTAACCGTCTTTTACGACGAATGGGAGCGATCCAAATTCAATAACCAATCACAGCGCGGAATTTTTGTTCTAGTGAATCAAACAAACCGACTTGCGCCTTTCAAAACAATTTTAGTTAGTGTGTCGTCCGCACGCTCGCTATTGTTTTATTTTGTACGATTTAAGTCTCTCGGAGAAGGTAGTTAAAGACCATTTTCTTATGAAATCTTCAGTAAATTCCATTAGCAAAAGCATCGCACGGTTTTGCAGGATTTGCAGGTTGCAACGTGTTGACAGTTTCATCATTGATTTGACATGTTATTTGAAGTTCGTTAAATGTATAATTAATATCTATTAGATTTGTTGGATATGTTATTTTACGGGGTCAGTGTAAGCGTCTTTCGTAAGCCATATACCATACGTCAGTGTTTAGTTTTTGTATGGTGTTTGTTCGCTCAATTTGATGTTTGTTCGCTCAACACAGGGGAAATGCAAGGTACAAATTTGAGGTTATATTCTTATTAGATTTTTAAATTTATAACTAAATTTTTATTGGTTGTTAGAGGTTATAAAAGTACTGTGGATTACAATGAACAGAATAATAATTAAAAAAAAAAACTCTTCTAATGGACCTAGTTTAGCGAAACCACCGCATTGTCTCGTAACCTATATTTTAAATCATGGTAAGGGCACAAACAAACAATTCGTTGTATTATTTTAAAGCATAACTAGCAAAAAGAGTTTTTCCTAAAATAATTAAAATAGCACCACAATTTTATTTTTACCCAATAGATTCAGAGAGTATAGGGCTCCTGGCGATTCTCTCTTTAAAAAAAAAAACGAGTGTGAGAGCTACTGCCAGGTCACTTGGAAAAGTTACACCCTTTATATGTCTTGATTTTATTTGATAAATTAGTGTAAAAAAAAAAAAAAAATGGGGTGAACGAATTTTTAATCAAAATAAAAATGTAGGGGGGGGGGGCGCCATCGGCACCTACTGCACAGGGCGCCAGATTTCGTAGATCCGGCCCTGACAGGACCAATACTAATTCCCCTGTTCTTTGCAGATCGCAGCCACCATGGGAAGGGAGACTGCGTTCCAGACCTCAACCACGCCCACGCTACCCAAAGTGAAATAAAAAAGAAAAAAAAGAACCGTTAAATAATTACATGTTAAAATATAAATATGTATATATAATAATAAAATATAATGAAATATGTAGAAATTTAAGATTGTATAAGTTAGGTCAAAATATATATATATCATGTAATTATTGTTTAAGTGTGGGGGTGTAATGTCTGTGTGTATTGTATGAGTGCAAGCGAGATAGCATGCTTGCGCGAATCTATATAAGGCGACGCATGCTAGATTCGTTCTCTTTTGCTTTGGCAGCTCCCCTAATAAATACCTGTACAGTAAACTGTTACTCTCTTCATTTGAGTACTACCCACCATAATTCGTCTACACACACATGTAAGTCCGCATCTGATTTGGCTCGACACAACTTGATAAAATCTTTATACCGATGTATTTAACCCATTACCTCCATGAATTTTTTTTTATTTTTATAAACTTGAATTATCATTATAACCCGATAGTATAGACTTAAAGAAGAGTCCAAAATCAGTTTTAGAATTTTCCGCCCGCCCACCCTCTCACCAGAGCGTTTAGAAAATTGATGCCTAAACGCAACTCTTGGAGGTAACCCCTCTAAGCAAAATTTATGTCAACTATGGGTTAAGTGCAGTCTACTGTGTGATTTATATTGATAATATAAAATAAATGATTGTCTTTGTTTATAATTCAATGAAAAAAAATATTAAAGGAAAATATGCAAAATAATTAAAAAATTAATATTAAAAAAAAAAACATTCAAGAATGAGGAAACTAACCAAATCTAAGCAAATTATTCTTTAAGTGATACTGTTCGAAGTTGTCAAAATGAAGGGCTCGGTTGCAGGCCCGGCACCGATAGCCTGTTTTTACACAGAGCATAAAGAATATGAGATTTGCCACGATATTGCAAATGAAATTCTTGCATTCGACGCACACAATTCCCATCTTCTGCGTCATGGCCTTCCTTCACAGGAGGTTCATCATTGACCTGATTTTGAAAAGACAATAAAAGAGTACGGGTAAACTCCACATGGAATGCCTTCTGGGAAAGGTCTCTCTGTTGCCTAGTCGTCTTCTGGTTTCCCATATCATGCTCGTACTTCCTCAAGAAGCATTGCAACTTCCATCCATTTACAAGAGACAAGAGCGCTGCTGAGGTAAGATACAAATAAAGGCCAGTACCACTTCTTTGACCCAACGTTGACCCGATAATTTTGTATACTATTATCATGGAGGTCCACCCATTCCCAAATTATAATTGTGTATTGGCGCCGGGCAATCGATTTTTTTGCATGCTTTCTCCAAATTGTTGCCTTTTTTGTCTTTATTCGACATCTGCCAACGCTGCACTTGACGTATTGGCTCCATTCGATCATAGTTCATGGCCACTGTTACTACACGGCTGTCCTACTTACGGCATACGAGGATTTGGTTTTCTACGTCTACCACCGCATCAAATTTACCTATAATTATAAGAGCGATGAGAGTTACACTTTAGCTAGGTAAATGAACGCTAAGCTCAAGGGAATATATAAAAGAAAATGATACCTTTAGGCAATTGCTTTCCTGTCTTCAACTTGCCTGAAGCTTCAAGGTTAAGAAGCTACATATGCCCGTAGCGCGCATTCTCTTATCCTTCAGGATACACATCAAATGGTGAGATGTGAAGAAATTGTCCATAAATAGCTCATGGCGTGTGGGGAACTCTATATATTCTATCGTAGAAGTAGGACGGATAATCCCTGATCTAATTCGGGGTTATATGTATCAGATGCTCCGGAATATGGCATTGCTTGGAACAGGTAGCCTTAGACCACTTTTGTTTATAGTGAGACTTCTTTTTGTACTGTAGTTTTGATTTTTTGGCCGGTGGTGCATTTGAAATAGATATTCGCAAGGTATTACGACTCATACAGGACGATGTCGAAGGCTGACTTCAGTGAAGATCATTAGCGAATTCATCTGGTTCAAGTCATCATGCTCGTCAAGGCATGACTCATCAATTTTCTCAATTTCGATGTTGCGCTCGATTACAAATGTGCCGGCAGTATCTCGAAAGTTATCCACCTCCGCACCTTCGTTATATGTCATCAAATTATCGTCAATATGCTCTTCGTTCATCTGTTTATCAACGTTCTCTGGAGGAATCACAACAATAGCGCGTTATTAACAACATTATTGTCATCACTTTCACTTAACGCTAAAAGAGCGCTCCAATTCTGCCATCATTTCATCGTGATTCAACGATTTCGTTTTATAACGACGAATTAGGTAGGTATAGGAGAAGTAGGAATTTTCGACATGATTAAAAATATATGAAAACTGCAAACAAACTATTGATTTCAATAAAAATCACTCATAAAAACACTTCAAAACCGTATTATTTGAAGGCAAGCTAACCAAAAACGTATGTAAACACCGTCACAGCTAACCTCCAAAGGTTGCGCGCAGGCATCACCTGATTTCAGTGACATCTAGCTGTCATCTTATGCATATAATACTATGTTGAAACGGTGTTTCCGACCATTTAATCTTTTGATAACAATATGTGATTCACACATGTTTTATTTTTTTCCGATATAAATTTTTTTTCTTTTTTTCAAAATGGGTCTAGTTTAAGGGCTTTAGTAAAAAAATAATTAAAAATAGGATAATTCATAAAATTTTTCAAATTATGTTAATTATTGAAAGCTAACATACCAATCTGTAAATGCTACATAACAACTTGGTGGGATTTGGCTTTATTCATAGTGAAAAAAAATCATACTTTTCATCAATTTTTTTGATGCCTGTAGACATCGTCATGGAGGTAATGGGTTAATGTTGAATAATACAGCATTACCACACAAAAGCATAATAAAATCTTCATACCAATGTAGGTATGTAATGTTGAATAATACAGCATAATCACACAAAAGCTTAATAAAATCTTTATACCAATGTATTTAATGTTGAATAATACAGCATAACCACACAAAAGCATAATAAAATCTTTATACCAATGTATTTAATGTTGAAAAATACAGCGTAATCACACAAAAGCATAATAAAATCTGTATTCCAACCCATTTAATGTTAAATGTTTGTTGTAGGTCTGGCTGTTTTCTGCAGAATGCATATTTCACATAGTATGGTCTGACAGTTGGTTGCAGAGCTGACATTCACGAAATTGTATTCTACAGAAAACAGCCAGGCCTGAAAAAACATCAATATCTCTTAACCTTCCCCATACTAAGCATCCAAAAATTGTGACCGGAGCTGTAATATCCACTGAAGCCCTAGCTAGCCAGCGCTTTCTAAACAGTGGGATATATTTTTAAATAAAAATAATTTGTAAACATTGCAGTTTTGACTGTTCTTTATATTTTATTTAAACTTACAAGTATTTCGATAAATTAAAAAAGAAAGTATTGTTAATAAAATTAATATACCTACATAACAACGATAATTTCTTTACATAGATAGGTAACTTTTGCAAATATTCTTTAAAAAAATTATTTCACATTCAGAGATTTCAGCTTGCCTGTATACTTGTGAACTTGTCAAATGAAAATGTATAAATATATTTATGAGACTTAGAAATTACATTCCTAGACCAGAAACATTGTAATATAATTGTAAATATAATTGTAAACATTGTATAATAATATGCACATTGTTATGTTCAATAAAAAAACACGCAAAAGTCTATTATACTATCTCCATTCTTTTTTTTTTTACATGAGCTCCACACAGGAGGCCCAGAGGAAAATATTTTCCCTCGGGGCCTTTGTCATCTTTGGGGATGCTGTGTGGAGGTTTTTTTTAAAGGAAAGGAAGGAGAGGAGAGTTCTGGGAAGGAAAGGGGTTTAAGGGGTGGGTAGGAATATGGGGTTCAGTGTGTCCAGGTCATCCACCTCCAAGACCTAGACAAACCTCACCCCATGGACCCGGGCACTTCTGCTAAATCACCAAACGTAGCGAACCACTTGGGGTGACCTGTGGTAGAGGTGTTGGTTATCCAATAAAGGTTCCCGGGGCGGCGGTACCCATTCCCGCCCCCCAAATTCTGAAGGAAGCCGAAATCGACACACAACTATTTGGAGCGGTAAAGTGCTCCCATGAAAAAACGACCAATAAAATAGAAGATTAAAATGTATTAAAATTAAAAGAAAATAATAATGATGTAAATATGTGAAGCGTAATTTTCAATTCATGTTATCTTTAAAAAGCTTTTCCCCTTTTAATATGCAATGTTGTACTCGGGTAGTAAAAGGAATAGACTTTTAAAGGATTGTTAAGACTAATATAATTTGAACTAAATTATGTCAGGGCGTCATTGGTTCTCTGCAATATTGAATATTTATGATTTATTTAGTTTTATTGTCGGCGTTGCGGCTTTGTTACATTTTTGCATCATTCCTTCGATTCTTTCCTTCTGGGGGACGGTAAGCATTGCATTTGGTTTACTGAATTCTATGGGTTTTGTTACATTTTTATATAATACTATTGTTTTCATACTTATTTTTAGCAGTTGATTAGTAAGGTTTTTCCTAATACCCTCCGGATTATTTTCAAAGTGTATATTATAAGTGTTTTGTCTTTTACAGTGCACTAACATTGTTTTTTTTGTTAAAATATTTTATTATTCAAACTATAAAAGGTACATAAGACCTAAACAAACCTAACCCCATGAACCCGGCACCCCTGCTAAGCCACCAAACGTAGAGAACCTTACTACTTGGGGTGACCTACGGCAGGGGTGTTGGTTATCCAATAAATGGTTCCCGGGCTGCGGTACCCATACCGCCTGCCAAATTTTTTACCCATCCCAAATTTTAAGTAATACGACTAAGAAAGCTTTAAAGGAGCGTACCTACAGATAATATTTTTATGTACAAAAAAAACGTTATCATAAATAATAGTATCGGAAACGTAACAAACGTTTAACATTCTCTGCATAAATATACCAAACCACCCACATCCTCAGAAACTAAACACGTGTTTTCTGAAAAAGGTCGAAACTGACCGAGACTGTTGAAAGATAATTGCAGCGCAGGTATAACTGGCAGAATGTACAAACAGTATAACTGTCTCGCTCCTTCACATATGTATTACGGGCTGTCCCAGGTGGCCATCCGGGTAAGTTAGACTGAAAAAAAAAACATGACTCGAGAACGTAAAGTAAGGACAAAAATAATGGTATTGAAATGCTAGCGGGCTCCGCGATTTGCACTAATATTTATCAAAAACATTTTTTTCTATCTTATGTGCTTTGAATATTGAAAAACCAAAAATGGCAAAAAAAATGTTGATATTTTCTCAAGGATTACAAAAAATATGAATGAAATTGTATAATTAATTAACGAGATATCGCAAAAAATTGGATCTTGGGGATCTTGAAGTCCCCGGTCCGGGCTGGCTGGGTTAAAATCTACACTTAAATCCACTAAGTTATAAGAATTTGGTATCTATATATTATTTATAATTTTGTGAAGTAAAAAACATCTTAGGGAACGTACCCATACTACGTGACACACCTTTTGCAATTTTTTACCCCCCCCCGGTGACCACGTGTAGTATATTAAGAGACCCAAGACCCCCCCTACAGTTTTCATGTAGTATTTCATAAATATGGTTTCGAATCATTTTTTGCTAACAAAAAATAAAAAATGCATTATTTGGCTTATATTTGTCTTTATTAATACGGCGCTTGCTGCGTGACAGCAAGAGTGCATGCATTACAAGTGGAAAAAATATTATCAAGATAAAACTTATGTCAAAATATATTGAAACCGGAACGTAATTTACGGAAACGAAAGTCTTGTTATTTTTATAAACATTTTTCATCTCAATCATCTTCAACAAATACGTTCCCAGCATCAATCCATTCGTTGTTATAGTTGCTTTGCCACCTGCGAGTTTAAAAAGCGCCAAACACTGCGCGCCATATTTGAATGTACGAGGGTGGGTTTTTAAGTTTGCGGATTGGGTAAGGAGTGGAAATAAAAACCAAAATTTTTTTTCCTTTTCAACATATTCACCTACTACCCTAATACATTTTTCCGATCTTTAAATTAACTTAAAGGAACTTTATAACATCGCGGAACTCAATTTTCTCCACATTTCACAATTTCTTCCCGATTGAAGTGTTTGGTCGACGATAGCTCAAAGACTAATGACCTAATTACGATAAAACCCGGTGTTTATCCTAAAAATGAGTTACAAATGTATGAGCAGGTCCAGATATATTCATATGTCCGTGGCGTACATACATTTCGGCGATTTATTTTTATTTATATAGAAGATATAAGAAGAAGATAGAAGATCTTCCTTTTCATTTTCCTCAGCGAAATATTTTGTTTCTAATTCATTTGTTTATATTATTTGAAAATGAACACTTCTCCGGGAATAGTAATATCTCTCGATTTCTCAAAATTAAAGGAATCAAGGATTATCTTCCAATAAAATATCTTTCACTCCAATAAGTACTTACCTTATTTCTCCATATTTATACTCTTCTTAGAGATTTCTCATAAAATATTATTGTGCATAAATATAAAAAAAAGTCCAATAATATTTTGCAATTCATAAAATAAAACAAACAGATAAAATTACATAATATTTTTATTATAAAAAAATACACCTAATACTTTATGTAAACTTAATAATATTATTTACTGATAATAAATAGCTTAAAATTCACTATAAATATTTACTTACTGTTCTTATAAGGAATCATATCACTAAAATCTCTACTGACAGAATAATTAATAAGATGGGTACAATGTTTGTGTGTACAAAAATATTGTTATTTGTGTCAACTTAAACTTGCTTCAATATCTTAGTTGAATTTTTATTCAAACAACGTTTCATATATTGCCGATCTTTTATTTTGGGAAGACTATTATTTATTGGTGCTGTTTTTTTAAAAATACATAATTGATCTGCATTGCTATTAATTATTGAGAAAAATAATTGCATGAGCTTCTGATTTATAAACTAATATGTAAAAGTACATTAAAGTTTAATTCCTGTGTAATAAATATTAATGAAATTAAAGAATGTGAACCCACATCAATCAGTCTGCTAAAAACGAAGACAAAACTAATGCAAAATCAGCTTCTTCCTACCAACTTTAAAGTATTAATGTCAAAAGCACTAAAATGTCCATAATATCCACTTTCCTCCATAAGAAGTGAATTTATAGGAAGAATGGTAGTTATTAAATACTTTATAAAGTATGTTATTACTGGCTTTGATTGCACAAAATCTCTCCTTTACTTGTCTGTGTACAAGAGTCCTACCTTTGGAACAAGAAAATAAAAAGGGCGTTGAATTATTTGAAAAATTTATTACTAACTATCTTTGACTAGGGATTTGGATCTTGCTTTCGCTAAAAGTTAAATGGAATACTTGGTTTTATTTTAGGATATCCGAGGTTTTCAATTTGAAGATTTTGCTGATGAAACATTTGCACAGGACCTGTTGGCCCCAGACCCAATCTTGAATTGTCATAGCTGATTTGGGGAGCAGAAAAGGATGGGGTGTATAAGTTTCCGGTTCCAAATCCATTTGCTGTTCTTATCTGGGAGTCAAAATTAGCCGTTTGGAAGCCATGATTGTTTGCGTGAGAATTTTGGAAATTTTTGAACTTTGCTCCTTGTGATGGCGCTAGACCTGTGAAACCATCCGATGTAAACGCAACCGTTCTTTGCTGGTAAGGAGCAAGATACGCCTTGCCTAGGTTGAGACTTCCCGAAACTGCCGACAGATAGTCTCGCCTCTCATGATCTGAGTCAATTGCAAATCCGAGAGCTGGTACAAACTCCACTCTGGTATATCCAGCATTGTTCACCAGTTCAGGAATAGCTGTGTGAACATTGTTTTGTTGGCCACTTAATCTGACATCAGACTTCAATGGATAAATGGGCTGTAATGTTTGATGATTGTGAACAGATTGTTGGTTGGACCTGTGCGATTGGAATGAACTTTGTTTTTGTTGAGAATTTTTGATTGTTTGAACAGTTGTACTTGTTGATGGTAAAGTTTGAGTACTTTGTTGGTATTGATTTGTTTGTTGGTTATATCCTTGCGCTATATTTTTGTGTTTAACGTTCTGACCTTGTGCAGAGTACTGTGTGTTTTGAGTGTTAGAGCCTGGTAAGACATAGTTATTTTGAGTGTGTTGGAATGAGTTTGAAACTGCAGGCTGTTGATTAAAAGAGTTGGTTTTTGTTACCTGAACTTGGTTTGCGTGTTTGTATTCATTGGTGTTAAGTCTTGTGTTCTGTTGTTGTTGTCTTTGACTGTAAGTTTGTTGTGTGGGCCGTAGTTGCTGTACAATAAAAGCTGGTTGTTTGACAGCAGTTAAAGTTGTTCCTTTATTGGTTGGTCCTAAAAATTGTGAGTTGTCTATAATTCTATCACCCAAATGGGTTCCTTGTGCTCTTGTAATTTGAACATCACTAGATGTTGGAAATGTGGTTTGTGTTGAAGTTAATGAGGAAGAGGATGTTTTTTTGTGTTGAACATTGTGTTGAGCGGATTTCATGAAAGGCGATGGAATATTAGAACCGCCAAACTGTTTCTGAATACTTAGAAGTTGTTGGTATTTACTCTGAACGGGAACGCTGTTTTGCCCTACATTTCCTCCACTTTTGATTGTTGATTCATAGTTATATTGTTGTTGGGGAAGTGTGTGAGTGGAAGTATAACTGTTAAATTTGGATATTAGCTGCGGAGGGTCATTTTGTGTTGTCTTGTAGATTGTCGTAGTGTAGTTGGCTCCTCCAAAGGTTTTCTGTTCAGTGCTTGTTTGCTGTGAAAAAGTGCTTTGCTTATAGTTATTGGATATCGTTGAATCTTTTTGTTGCACTTGTTGTCCAAAGTTGTTACCATTTCCAGTTTGTCCTTGTATTTTGGATACCTGCAAGTGTTGAGTGGTAACCGTCGGACCTTTGGTAGCAGTAAAAGTAGTAAATTGTGATTGTCGGTTACTGACTGGAGCAGGTGCACTGTCTTTTAAACTTTCTCCATTCTTTGATACCAGTATTGATCCTCCTTTTATATTGCTATTTACTTGTCCAAAGTGCTGAGTGTATTGATGGTTAGTCTCAGGAGTATATTGGACTTGAGAAGTCTGTTGAAGATTTTCCTGACCACCTGTGGTAGAGTATCTATTTGTCTGTTGCTGGGTGGTATGCACAATATTTTGGTTATAACCTGTATTTGAGTTCTGCCCGCTGATTTGTTTCTGAACACTGATTTCTTGTTTATACTGTTTTTCTGCAGGATAATTGTTGTTGATACTTTCTTGAGAATATCTTGTTGTATCTATGACTATCTTCTTATTATCATTGGCTGTATATTCTGTATTGCTGTTGTATTGTCCCTGTGCTTGTGGGAGGTTTGATGTGATTTGTTTGTACCCAGTCACTTGGAACTGTTGGGGTATGTTTTGTATATTCTGTGAGGATTGCACATAGAAGCCAGTAGTGACTGGGCCAGTTGTCTGTTTATCGACAGCTATCGCATTATATTCCCCTGTAACAGGAGTGTGACTTTGCGTTGAGTAGGTTGAAGTAGCACCTCCGTTGAACACTTTTTTCTCTGTTTCTGTGATTTGATAGTGCTGAGTTGAAACTTGTGGAGCAACTGAGTGTGTACCAGAAAAGCTGGTGCGCTGAGATACTTGTTGTTGAACAGGAGCAACCACATTTTGGTTAGTTTGAACATTCTGGAAACTATCATACTGATTATAATTGGCTCCAGTGGGTACATTGCTTTGAACCTGTTGAACATATTGAGTAGTTTTCACGTTATCATCATTCGCTGTCACAGTGGACTGAACTTGTCCTTTTAATTCTCCATTTTGTTGATATTGTTCATCGCCATTGATGATACCATGATTTAGCTGTGCACTTCCTACATTAGATTGTGGCC
Organism: Limnephilus marmoratus; assembly: GCA_917880885.1. Classification (NCBI taxonomy): domain Eukaryota; kingdom Metazoa; phylum Arthropoda; class Insecta; order Trichoptera; family Limnephilidae; genus Limnephilus; species Limnephilus marmoratus. The sequence goes on along the minus strand of OU862924.1, from coordinate 26,487,145 downwards.
TATATTGGAAGCGTGTATTGGGTGGTCTCCCAAACTGCTGGTTCACACTGTAGAATTCTCCCTGATTCTCTTCATCTGTGATTGTAGTTGGTGACACTCCTGATGTAATACGATATTGGTCATAATTTTCATCCTCGATTTCTTGGGGGTTTTTGCCACTAGCAGTAGGTGTTATTTGACTGTTAATTTGATCTCTAGAGTCAACAATGGTGCTTTTATATGCATTGAACTGATCACTGTTTTGAATTTTGACATTGTGTCCCAGGTTTCCAGTGACATCTTGATTATATCCTTGAGATGTTTTTTGTGCAAAAGCAGCGTTATCTTTGTTAAATTTAGAGCTGTATAGATTGCCGGTTATTTTTTGGCTGTAGTTGTCAATGCCGGTTGTTTGTTGATTCTGATTGAAGGTATTAACATTTGCATTATCATTTCCAGTTTTCGAATATTCAGTATTGGTAGTTTGAACATTCTGCTGTTGGTTTCCTCCGTTACTTTGTTGGAAGGTGTTCAATTCGTTATTCTTCTGGAATCCTTGAGAATTAAAAGAGTTTTGCTGTCTGAACTGACTGTAGGTTCCCTGGGTGCTTTTGAGAGCCGATGTCTGTTTTTGGAAGCTTTCGCTATCTTGTTGGAAAAGTGCGCTCTGCCTTTGGTACTGTTCCTCTCCCCCGACCAGAGAATCCTGCAGGTTAGAAAAGTTGGTCTTTGTGAGAAATTTTTGCATGATATTTTGCATGAATGGTTCCTTCAACATGCTCTGTATTTGGCCACTGCCATTGCGGTTGATATTAGTATATGAGATGAATGAGTTAGCTCCTAATGCTGCTTGTTTGAGCGCTGATGTTGTGGTGTTATGAAGATGAACCAAGTACGAAAGGAAGTCTTTGGGGACGCACAGTTCTAAAATATTTTCTTGGTCGGCGTTTCCTTGTGGAAAAATATGAGCGGAGAAAACTGTAACTAAGTTTGATTCATTGTTAAGTTTTTTAACCGTATCGGAAGAAGTGATATTGTTGTCTTTGAAGTTATAATTAGTTGAGTCTATGGAGTTTATTTGATTTTGGTTAATGTTTTCTTTTTGATTGTTTGGCACAAAACCCAACTTTTTATCGTTTAGGTAGCTGAATGTTGGGTTTGGGTTAAATGATTGGCTTTGCACATTGTTATTGACATCCCCTTTTTGAATTTTGTTTTTGTTTACGTTTTTAAGATGTTGATTTGAATACATGCCATTTCCACTGTATTGGTTTGCCTGATATTGAGGCAAATCACCGTATGTGATTTTGGTTATGTTAGGCGAATTGTCAATCTTATTCTGTGTTCCATGGTATGATGCTCGTTGACCATTAACTACTTGTTTGAGAGAATTCAATTCATATCTACCAACTTGAGGTGAGTTAATGCCATCATTATTATTCCGAGCGATTAATGATTCTGTTAGTGAATTCTCCTGAACCTGGTTATTCCGCAAACCATTATGAGAAGCACCCTTTTGAGGTTTTAATAGAAATACTACAAAAGGTATCGTTCGAGCGGGTGACAATGATTGTTGATTGGAGAGAGTATTATTGGATGATTCAATGAATGATGATGAGTTATTGTTAGATGAACTGTAAGCTTGCTGTTGATCGGATGATTGAAGTTGGTTAAACCCCTCTTGATAGTTTTGACTTACCAATTTGGAGTCATCTTCAATTGCTGGTATGTTTATCGGAATATTCACAATAAACCGCTGTGGTTCGGCCGTCTGTTGTTGCCCTTGCGGAACTGTCAGCGTGTATTGCTTATCGAATTGCGATGGATAAGTGTACTGTTGTTTGGTGATTTTAATCGCTTGCTGCGTATTAGTGTTGTACGGTGTCTGCAAATTTAGTTCCTCACTTTGATGAACGGTTTGTAAGGTTGTGTCAGTTTGACCGGCATAATTATTTGATACAAATCCGGTATATTGATTTATTATTGGTTTTCGTTCAAAACTTGTATCACTGGTGTATGACTCTTTGGTGGAGATACCCTGCGCGGATGTTCTGATGTCGATGTTGGGTGGACTACCTTCATCCAGTATTTCCTGTCCTTGGTTGGAATAGTTAGGAGATTCAAAAATCGCCATCATATCGTCTGGTGGGTTGTAGACTTGCATGACTGAAGTTATGACTGGATAATCTTGAGGTAAAGGATTCTGCACAGGATATGAGATCATTTTCTGGATGTCGTTCATCATTTTTGGTCCCGGATTGAACGTCATGTGAGCCGGTGCTGTCAGTTTTTCCGAGTCCAGTCCACTGCATCGAACGTTCATCCACCAGTCGCAGACCAGGACTTGTTGGTTGAAGAGGGTTCCATTGGGACATAGGAAGGAGTAATGGCCTCCAGGTGCATTGCTCGCACACACCCTGAATACCTGGCATCTGGCCTCTTCGTCCGCATAATATCCTGAAATAAGAGAATAGCAATAAATAATCAAAAAAATCATTTTTCATGAATGATTTTGTTCACAATAAGAATTATCATCTTCGGAATAGCCATGTTTGTGAAGTTCATCATTATCTTTCGGTAATACGGTTTTCTACCCAATACACTTGTATCTGTTATCTGGGTTTACCTACTTATTTTCACTATTACTAAAATTATTTTATTTTATTATTTGAAAATCACACAAGCCTGGAGCCAGTGAGACTATAGCATAATAATATTGTGGTGCTGAATATAGTGGGGAGAGAAAGGGGATGGGGAAGAGAGAGGTGGGGAAGTACCTGGCTGTTCAGATCTGGTCACTAACACGGCTGAAGCCATTTCAAGCAACATTTCAATTCTGAATGGTGGTCTTACACCAGGACTCCAGTATATCTAAATTTATTTGCAATTTTCCCTTTACAATGTTTTTTAAAGCTGCTCGCATCAGTATCCTGGTTTTGAAATTTATCTTGAATTTTAGAAAGGCAAAAGTCATCGAATTGTTCTTCTGAAATTCGTAAATAATTTAACCCCTCCGAATTTTCGCGAATATTCGCTTATGATGTCTCAAACGAAATGACATTTTACAAAAACTTTGTGTTATTACCGCTTCACAATTAAAGCTCTATAAATGAAACATTTCTGAACGTAGCCGAATATAAAAACTGTTTTAGAAAGGTTATAAAATAAGCTTTTCGAATTATAATATCACAAATAAATATTAACATTTGTAAATATTAAAATTTAGTATGCAAACATTAAAAAAATGTAAAAATGACTCACGTGATGTTTTTATGTGAAAACGGTACTAAAATCACAGATTATGTAAACAATACTTATTCTATTGTATAAATGTATAATAAATACTTTTGTCCCCTCACTTTTTATCATTTCATATAAAAATATTTAATAAAAATTAACAATGTCGAACGCGGTCGAGCCACCACGGCGAAATTTGGCGGGAAAAATTATGTGTCAGATTGCGCGAATGACAGAATATTCTTGTTATGTATTTCTATGGACAACTTAAATAAATAGGGACGTATAGCTTGATTGACTATCGACCTTTTACTTTTTATTTTAGGGATGTCACTAAAAGAATAACAGAGTTAGAACTATTTCTATGGAGACACACGCGTTGACGTATAAACACGCTTATTGTACTTGACTGCTGTCGTATTTCTAACGCATATATCTGCTTAAGTTGGTGACCGGTTAAACATCCTTCAGTATGTTCTATATTTTAATACTGTCTCTCTCAAAATAGTATTAGTTGCACCCAAAGATATTCAAATACAAAAGAGATATGCTATGGTGTCCGCGCAACTGTCGGCGGACTACGCCCTAATTAGAGTAGTTTTCATACAAAAAAAAATTGTTCATTTCGTTGATTTTTGAAAGATGTGCATTAGTATTGGTTAACAATATAATTTGAATATATGGAAAGAATTCGTTCATTTAGTTACGTTCGTTTGGTTTATTCGTTAATTATTTGTTCTTTTAGTTTATTTGTTAATTGGTAAACAATATCGGTGACAGCTGGAAGCGCAGTCCCACATAGTAAAAACAGCAGAAAGCACATCTACTTATATTTGAATATCTTTAGATGCACCCAATTCAATTCTTCTAAGAATGTATTTCTAACCCAAATACAACTTTTTTGTGCCTTTTCAACAACATATTTTTAAATTCGTTCTTCAAAATGTTAGAAATTAGAGACCCGCATATAAATAATAAGGGTCGACCGAGACATGTTTTTCGTTCTCGGCCGAGACCGAGACCGAGACCGAGAATAAATTAAAATCTCGGCCGAGACCGAGAGCCGAGACCGAGAATAGATAAATTGAGAAAAAAAATGAAAATGCGCTATTTTGGCATAATATAGTATATTTAAGAATGTAATAATAATTTGTTTTAAGGCGCCGCATCCGCGCTCAAAAAGAAGAAGATGGAGAAATATGTAATTAGGAATGTTAGAGGAGCGCGCTAATATTTAAAGCGATAAAATCGAAAATATTTAATAAAACACGACATCATTTAAAGAAACATTGTGAATTTTTTTCACAATTATAACTTGTAAAATAACTGAAGCAAACGTTTTTAAAATAATTTTTGGAGCATACTTTGCGATTTTTTTTCTATCGAGGGAATTGCAAATAATTTGCGTTTCGGCGTGGAAGGCGTCTAGATATTATCATTATGGTTATAAGTAAAACCCGCCTCGCTGCCAGCCGACCAATCACAATCGACAGCTCTCTCACGCACTGACACTAAGTGACAAATGTGAACGCATGCGGTAGATTTGAATCCCATTATCCTATACCGTACCTACTTACAACGGTCTCGGTTATGGCCGAGAATCTCGGCGATTTTTCGCCGAGAACCGAGACAGAGTTCTCGGTAGAATTTGTAGCCGAGAATGCCGAGACCGAGACCGAGACCGAGATCTCGGTCGACCCTTAATAAATAACACCAGTTGCACCATCTTGATCAACAAAATTGGTTCGATTTAACTTGAAACGTATCTACAAAATCTTGTTAAATTTTTGTTGTTCAATAAAAGTTGGTTACCTAAAACTGAAACGTCTGAAAGATGCAAACGGGCTAGTTGAAGTATTGGTTGAAAAGTTGAGATGGAGAAGAAGCTGTCTATTCAAACGTAATATGTATTACCGTCAACCTTTCCCTGACACGTGAAAGAGGTACTGGGTATGGTGTACAGCACGGGATAGTCCAGCTCGGGCTCGCCGGGCACGGAGAGGCGGATGTCCCAGCTCGCCGGATCATCGCTCCTGGTACTGCCGCTGCCAACGGAGTACTGGCCATTGCTGCGCCTGTGCTGGTGCTGATGCTGGTGCTGACCGGCCGCATAGCCCACTACCAGCAGTGTCAGGAACCAAACTGCAAGGAGAGAATTTCATTAGGACATGTTTGATTCAGTTAAATGACGAAACAGAACATTGAAGAAAGGTTTTTTTTTTTACATTAATTCCACACAGGAGGCCCTGAGAAAAATAATTTCCCTCAGGGCATATGTCATCTGGGATGCTGTGTGGAGGGTCTTTTTGAGGAGAGGAAGGAATGAACATTGGTCTCGAAGAGACCCATGTTGTAGGAAGGAGGAAACACAGAGGCCGGCAAATCATTCTACAGCCGAGCTGTTGAACACAAGAACGAGTCGAAGAAACGACCCGTTCTCATGTGACAAATGTCAACCATGTACAAATGTTGGGCACGCGTTTGGCGTGTTTCCCGACTATGCACCGGTGCTGAAGGGATCAATGACGCTAGTTCCTCAGAGCATCTTCCGATACAATAGCAATACCGGTAGAACAAGGATAGCATTCCCACCCGACGCCTGTGCTCTAAAGATTGCAATCCGTCTGTTAAGATGGAAGAATCAATTAAACGGACCGCCCATTTCTGCACAGAGTCGAGGGTATTTTTCAGGTATTTTGGAGCTCCAGACCAGAGGTGGCTGTCAAATTTAACCGTGGGGCGTGAAGAAAGAGAATAAATAACAAACCTAACCTAACTAAACCGATTTTATAAAAGTTCACATACCGTCGAGACCAATCTGCCAATTCGATTTTTTTTCATTTGCTCGCGTGCAGATATAACCTTAAAACAAATTTCTGAATTCATCGTATACCTACATGTTTTTTTTAAGTGAATGATTTGACGTATTTGAAGTGCACTTGAAGTGAAATAACAAAACTGTATTATACAAGTGTTATGTATACATTTGTATTGTAATAATACCGCACAAGAATTCCTACTGCTCCTAATTGTCTGGATCCAGTGAGAGTATGGCATCCCAAATTGGGATATGTTGTGAGGCTGAAGGTAGCGGGAAGGAAAAGGAGATGGAAAGAGGAAGGTGGGAAAGTACCTGGCTAATCAGACCTGGTCACCAAACACAGCTAAAGCCATTCCAAGCAACGTTTCAAATCTGAATGATGGTCTTACACCCTGGAAAATGCTGCAAATATGCACTGCCCTGTACGGTGACCAGACAACTCAGAATGAAACCAACTCAGAACCTCCTTTGAAAAGTGATGAAAAAAATACATAAAAAATTGGTTAAATAAGTTACGTTAGTTTGGGGTTATGGTCTATTTTAAAATATTTTTTTTTCAAAGCTTTTAATGACTTTTCAAAGAGGTGTTGAGTTGACTCGATTCTGAGTTGGCATAGAACCGCCCTCTACACGTCTGAGCTATGGAAGCAATACCCAGAAGCGCAATGGGACAAACTGAGGGTGTGCTATATCAATGCAGGCAACTTATGCAACTACCAAGGCTCTGCATGCCTCTGATGTTCACTGAAGAGAGAGTGCACTCATTCCCAGCCTTACTTCGCCACCGACTAGCCAGCTTCTCGAACAGGACATGGAAATCAACCAACATCATTGTCGTGGCTATATCTGAGTGACTCAGCTCCCCACTAAATGAGCGATGGATGCAGATGATGAGGCCACCTCCTTGGCAATCCTATTTTTTTTTAATTTTTGTTTAATTTAAGTTATTTCTTAATTTTACATATTTTTATGATTTACGTATTTTATTTTATTATTAGGTACCTACCTAATGTATTATCTCATTTTTTTTTTTTTTTAATAATTGTTATTTTACTGGCCGGCATCGCACTATCCCCCCAATCCTGCGGGAATAAAAACTTAAATACAAAACGAACAAAATTATATTTTTAAAAATTATTTTTAATGTCACACTGACATTTTTTTAATGCCTTCAGAAGGCGAAAGGGGTGTCACGCTTTATAATAATTATATTTCTGATCTCGTTTGTAATAAACTGTTTGTATACAATAATATTATCGAATATATGTATAAAAGAAATTAAAATAAATAGGAGTTCCGCAAAATAAATTTCATAACAATAAAAAAAATAAAACAAAATAAAAAAGTATTATACAATTACGCCAATTATACCATAAACAAATAACGAAATATAAAGAAATCGGTCACTTTTCCAAGGTTCCACAGATGTAATTTTACCGTAATTGAACCATAGAAAACCGTATCGATTTCCTAATATGTCCTTTTTTTACATTATCTCCACAAAGGAGGCCCTGAGAAAAATAAAATTCCCTTCAGGGCCTATGTCATCTTTGGGGTTGATGCATGGAGGGTCTTTTTAAGGAAAGAAAGTAGAGGAGAAGTTCTGGGAAGGAATAAGGTAAGAGGGGTGGGTAGGAATCTGGGGTTCAACGTATGCAGGAATTACGGATGCATGAATCCGTCCGATTGCGGTGCAAAGCGATGGGTCGAGAGAGTCCGGCTGGAAAGGTCAAAAGGTCTCCTTCAACCAGTCTCTCCCGATCCGTCCCGCCACGCAGTAGGTTAGCAAACACATCCGTCATCAGACAAGAACTAATCTCACCCCATGAATCCTGGTATCCATGCTAAGTTACCAAACGTAGCGAACCATTTGGGGTGACCTATGGCAGAGGTGTTGGTTATCCAATAAATTGTACTATAGTATAATTGACGAAATTGTTCTTATGTAAAATAAATATTTCACAGAACGACGAAAAGACTTATTACCACATTAGTATTCCATATAATACTATCGTTACTAGAAGATAGAAGAAATATATTCGACAATTTTTTCTAATTCAAAATCATCATCAACGCTGTTGGCAATGACTAGACTACCTTTCTAGAAAACATGAACTTCCTCTGTCCAGTACGAAACATATGATCAAACCAACTATTCCACATTACACACTCAAAAAAAAATATACCCAACATTTATTGCTCAGAAGAACGTGCACAAAATACAATAATATATTTTGGAATTCTGATATTTTCCCAATGTCCTCAGGTCAATTTTCTAAATGCATATCAGAAATAAATAAATCAAAAGGTAGTTTTGCTTCTACCCCTACCGTGTGCAAGATCGTTAAGTTACTTTTCTTATGTTTATGTTACATAATATATTGTTTTTCTTTTTTATTTTGTTTATCTTTGATATTTTTTTTTTTACATTATTTTACGATGTATTTATTTTTCATAGTTTAATTTTACATTATCAGTCTATATACTTTTAATCTGTGTTTTTTTTACATTTTCTTTTGTATAAATTTCACTTAATATTTTTCTTTAATCATTAAGGTTTTTTTGTTATTATGTCTTATGCGAAATCTTATTGGTTCATGCAACCATTTAATTTAAAAAAATAAAATATGTATAATGGTTTATTTCCCCAATAAACTAAAAAATGTAGGGTTATGATTTTGTTTTCATGAGTCCTTTTTATTTTTGCGTCTCATATTCTTGTTATTATTTCATTATGTCGTAGGATTTAGGTCATATGTACAAAATGTAGGGAGGAATGCAGATCCTGTCAATGTTTGTTTTTTGCCAAAAACCATGTTTTACCGCGTTTTAAGTTGGGCACTTTAATTTGGAAGGTGAAAAAAAGTGCGGAAAGCAAAAGAATTTTTTTTTGAATAATTTTAATTTTCAATTGCGAAATTTCACTTCGCGAACCGATACTACGACAGCCCGCCCGCTGCCGCCCGCTATTTTGTCACTGTTATGTTGGTATCCCTGACCTGATACAAACAAGAGCCTAGATACGATTGTAGCCGACTTCGTGGGATACACGGCGCGTAATTATGAAATTTGTCTAGCGGGCTTGTGTATGTTATCTTTACTTTAAAAAACAGCCTACGTTTTTAAACGGTTTGTCTAACGGGATTGTGTATGTTATCTTTACTTTAAAAAACAGTCTACGTTTTTGAATGGTTTGTTTGGCTACGCAGCGTTTGTGTAGCGGGCTTGTGTATGTTATCTTTACTTTAAAAAACAGCCTACGTTTTTTAATGGTTTGTTTGGCTACGCAGGGTTTGTGTAGCGGGCTTGTGTATATTATCTTTATTTTAAAAAACATCCCAGGATTTGAATGGTTTGTCTCCATTCCAGTGCCTGATTAGAGGTTCGTTTACATTATATTATTAATTCTGTTTTTCATAATTACGCGCCTTATCATTTATCCCACGAAGTCGGCTACAATCGTATCTAGCTCTTGTTTGTATCAGGTCTGGGATACCAACATAACATTGACAAAATGGCGTAGTATCGGTTCGCGAAGTGAAATTTTATTTATACTTTGAACGGCTGTATGTCCCTCAATTTTGCCTCAAATTGCCTTTTTATTAAATTTCCAGACTTTGGCAGGATCTGCATTTCACCCCCGAGTTACCTCATAACATCAGGTTACCTTAATTTTGACTAGCATTTTATTTTGCTAAATACATCCTCTATCTCTATTCTAACACATATTTTTGGATTCTTTCATGTATTTCAGAAAGTAAAATTACGAGTTTTCAAAATCATAGAAAGAAAATTCGTTAAATTCTTGTATCTATTTACTATTAAAAAAACGTAGTATCACCAAGTTATCTCAGTTTACCCACAGCTTGGTGGTCATATTATAACAAACAAAATAAATACAAACCGGACCTACTGTTACCTTACCTTAGCCGTTTGACCCAAGCAATCATGAAATCGTAATCGCCTTAATCGTAATCACCTAAAGGCAATAACTACTAAAAAAAGAATAGTGTTAACCAAAAACTAAAACACAATTATACCACGGAAAATCAAGATACAAAAATATCCCAGATTTTACAGAAAATAATAATTTCATCTCATTTGCCTATCTTTCCGGGCCGTAAATAAACACACGAATTGTCCTATTAATGACCGTAAATAAAGCCAGATGGGCTCTAAACGTCTTTTTTCCGACCTTCATGCGTTAATTAGGATTTAATAAAGACGGGTGAGTATTTTCGTGCGATTGCCGAATCATCAAAAACTAATTTTGGTTGTTAGCTGATTGTTAATGTGAAAGGTTCCTACATAATGAACTCAAATTTAATGCCATTTTCAAAATTTTAGCTGATCGTTCAGACAAGCGAAATTAAAGTACGTAGTTACCTACCTATATATAATTATTAAAACCACTAGAAAGTTTGTCAAATAAGAGTAGAAAATATAAAAAAATTTAACTAAAAAATTTGTAGGCTGGCAACACTAATTTACCTGTCAAATATTATTTTAAAGTATAATCTCACTAAAAATGCAGAACACCGTACACACATTTAAAAATTCATTTTTTGTTTCTAAAAAAAATTAAATTAAGGTACCTACTTAATGACATAATTTGATTAAATTGTGTTCTACAAAGTGATTCGTTTCCATTTAATTTAGCATAAATTTGTATTTAATGAAAGAATCATTTAATGGTGAGTTTAGTTACACTACTTTTAGATCTGAATGAGTTAAATATATTCAGATCTAAAATTAGAGACATGATCTAAAGCTTGGACAATGCCAGTAGGTACTCAAGCTAATATTAAATAAGTGTGAGCAGAGCAATTTCTAAGATGTGCTTAATATTTTCTTAAATTTTCGTTGTTCTTCATTATGTTAACATAAAATTGTAAAGATGTAAAAATAATATACCTATATGCAATTCTAATTTGAGATCAGTGGAATGAAAAAATATTATTTTCACTTTTATGCCTTTTTAACTTTTAATTAAAATGTAGGTTACACAGCTTTAGATTACCATGATTAAATTTTTGTATTGCCATTTGAACGACAGCCCTCCTATGTTTTCTAATGGCAATACAAAAATTGCTATGTTTTCTACTCTTATTTGACAGACTGTATCTTTACATATTATTATAAAAATATGTGTACTTGTTTATTTAAAATACGTGTTTGTTTAGTTTAATGTTTTGTTTTACCTGGCTGGTCGATTCAAATAAACGCACTTTTAGTTTTATTTTATTTTAACTTATTTATTTGTTTTTATTTTACGTTATAATACTTATTCCTATTATGCTGTCTCATTACTTATTCTTATTATGCTGTCTCAGTAGAAGTAAAGTCACAAGGAGGAAATCCGTAATTGGTTTTATTTTGGCTATTTAATACTATGTACAAACTGAAATAAATATAAACTGTCGATTTCCCGAAAATTAATAAATAAATAAATAATTAGCAGTGGCGGTCCGTGACTTTTCAGTGAGCTAGATTAAAAATACGCCACTGTTGATACTATTTTAGCTGAAATTTTTTTTTCTCCAAATTTAAATTTTTTGTATGAATTCTAGTTTGAGGTGGCTCAATTACCTATTATGTTTTTAATTTGATTATTATGATTTTTCTTTCTAAATATAATAATTGTACACATTCCAAGTAATATGGCAGACTAGTCAAGTAAAGTATCTGCTTCATATGAACAATGATATTTATTTATGTATAAACTAGCAGACCCGGCCACACGTTCTGTAGCTAACGAAACACAACGTCATTACCCAACCTTTATAAAATTCACACCACCCGCTGCCCGCTGCCTGAATTTAATATTTGAATTTCTCGGCTTTTATCTACTATAAAGAGCATGTATTATACATATAAACCTTCCTCTTGAATCACTCTTTCTATTGGTGAAAACCGCATGAAAATCCGTTGCGTAGTTTAAAAGATCTATGCGCACATACATTTTGAGCGACTTCATTTTAAATTATATAATGATTTGTGTTCTAACGTAAATATTGTTGTTTCTAATTAAAGTTTTAACCCAAATAACGCTTTTTTATTGTTTTATTTAATCATTTTTGCAAAGCAACTCTTTAAAAATTATTCAAGATTAAAAAAAAGTTAATAAATGATGTGAAAGGTGATCCATCTCCGTAAAATCTGAGGTCAGTGCAATTAAAATTGAATAAAATGTTCATTTTTCTTCCAGTATGTAAACATAATAACTTTATTTGAACTAAGTACATGTATTAATTATATTTTTGTTAATCTCGTAACCGAAACAAAGTAGTACATTATCTTAATGACCTTGTTGCCAGTTGAACGGCACTCGGCAGATGACATCCGCGGTTACCTCGCCAAGTTACGCGGAAACCGGTTGGCATTCATTTCGTTGAAACATCAATAAAAATATATACCGTCGATAAATTTCTTCTGGCCTTTAGTTTTGTTTTCTCTTACACTCTCGATTTTTCTCCTCGTGATATATGGTCGTGATTAATATGAGAACACGTGTTTTTCGGAATGCTTTTAATAATATTATGTAAATCCGAATGCTTAGCCTACGCCAGCGGTCGGCAATTAGTTTTGGTGGTGGGCTTCACGCGACCGTCGACGTCACCGGTGCGCGTGCGAGTCTGCTCAGTCAGTGCGCTTGTAAAATCTGTCAAATAAGAGTAGAAAATATAAAAAATTGAACTACAAAAATTGTAGGCTGGCAACACCAATTTACCTGTCAAATATTATTTTAAAGTGCAATCACACTAAAAATGCAGAACACCGTATACACATTTAAAAATACATGTTTTTGTTCCTAAAAAACAATTAAATCGAGGAAGCACTGTTGTTAAGGTACCTACTTAATGACATAATTTGATTAAATTGTGTTCTACAAAGTGATTGGCTTCCATTTAATTTAACATAAATTTGAATTTAACAGTAGTTAGAAAGGAAGATCATTAATGGTGAGTTTAGTTACACTACTTTTAGATCTGAATGAGTTAAATTTATTCAGATCTAAAATTAGAGACATGATCTAAAGCCTGGAAAATGCTAGTAGGAACTTAAGCTATTATTAAATAAACGTGAACAATTTCTAAAGTGTGCTTTATATTTTATTACAATATCGTTATTCTTCATTATGTTAACATAAAATTGTAAAGATATAATAATATATCTATATCCTATATGCAATTCTAATTTGAAATCAGTGGAATGAAAAATATTTTTTTCACTTTTATGCCTTTTTAATTTTTAATTGAAATGTAGGTTACACAGCTTTAGATTAACACCATGATTATATTTTTAGTATTGCCATTTGAACGACAGTGGCGCCCTCCTACGTTTTCTACTCTTATTTAACAGACTGTAACTACCCTTCTTATCGTCCGTCGTCATCGTGGTTCGTATCGTTCCCAGCAGCCTCGCCTAGTATAGAGGTTCCGAACCCTAATTGAAGTATATTTTTCTTCAACGCCCCCCCCTAAGCATAAAAAAATCGGAAAAAGCGCCGTAGTCGAAAAATTACACGTAGATATTGAAATACCTATCACGATCAACCGGTTGGTAGCGTGATAGTTATTTATTCCCAATCGGGCGTTGCTGGTTCGATCCTCTACTATTTAAGTCGTCCATCATCACAGAAGCCACATTTTCCACTTACAATGATGACAGTGGGTGGATTTTCAAAATTCTGAGATTATTTGTACATGTAAGTATGATACGGAATACGGAAAAAGCGCCGCAGGCGACAATTTTTTTAAAGTGATCGTTACATTTTGAAATATCACGACGAACCTGTACCGAAGTACTCCGAGCCAGACGGGAGCTCTTCGCGGGGAGGCGTCTACTAATATCTACAGGAATTCCAAAAACTGAAAAAATTAAACTAATATCTATGAGAACCAAAGTGTTGACGAATATCTACAGCTCAAACTGTTAACTAATATCTATGAGAACCAAACTGTTGACGAATATCTACAGCACTGGCAGAGGTTGGATTTGGAATTATGTGAAGCATATTGGAATGATGTAATATTGCGTACGCAGTTTACAAAACTTGATTTATGTAAGTGTGTATGTAAAAATCCCTAATATCGGAGTATTGGACACATTTAGCTGATTAGTCCAACCTACGCTCTGTAGATATTAGTCAACACTCTGAACTTCGTAGATATTAGTTCATCTTCGTAGATATTAGTATAGCTGTAGTTATTCGTCCGACATACAGGTTGTAGATATTAGTATCTGGAGTCCTTCGCGGGTCAGATTTGGCCCGCGGGCCGCCTATTGCCGATCGCCGGCCTACACACACATATTATGAACCAGCATGTCCAATCGATTATTTAACTCTTGAGACCTGAATCAACTGAAGGTGTTAATAAAATCACAAAATGAATGTAAATAAATGAAATACGGGTGATATAGTGTGCCCGTCGCGTTAGGAAATACGGCGCTGAGAGCAGGCCCAGTTTACAATAAAATATTAAAAGATAACATAAAAATAAAATAAAAATAAAAGACAATGTAAATTATTGCAGTCAACACAATGTTGTAATAAAAATAAAGGACGATCGACATCGTACCAAAAATCGATGACGTTTGATCTGTCTTTGCTGGTGATCCAAGAATTGGAGCCAGTTTATATTTAGCGTAATTTGTGTTCTGTCCAATGGCCAGTGGAAGTGCATTTTTTAGGTTTGTCACAATATCAAAATTTTCTTTGGCCAAATGTTTTAGCGAAAAAGATACATAAGAGATTGTGCCTTTTGGATACAGGGCTGGCCCTGTGCAGGCGCAATAAGGAACTCCAGTAAAAAATATTATGGCTTTAAAAAAATATGTTCATATAAACGCTGATTCTGAATATATAAGTTTCATTTAATAATATTAAACGCAGAGCTTTTAAAAAAATATTAAAAAGGCCAATTTTTCTTCGGGTCGTAAAACACGCCGTCAAGTTGGCATTATTGAAATTTTAGTGGTGACGTCACTGTTCGTCGTGACGTCACCGTAAAGTTATTGTATGGGAATGTATGATATGACACAAGCCATCGTATCAATTTATTCGTTTATTTACATACTGTTTATAGAGATTTAGTTGTTGTGTTTATTGAAACATTATTTAGTCATGAATAATTTAGTTTAAAAATAAAGGTATCTCTTATTAGTTTATCTCTATTATTGAAAATATTCAAAAACTACTGCACAAAAAAAATAGTAATGCTACTTCTAGGGAGAATACTACGAACAACGGAATTCAAAATGGCGGCAGTTGATCAGCTGATAGCCCGATCCTATAGTAATTTTTCGGGAGTGTGACGACATCATACATACGGTGGTTTTCGGAAAGGTGTTGATAATACCTAACACTTAACACAGCGCCCTTAAGGTTTTTACTAGCACTAGGCGCCGTTTGACCCGGAGCCGGTCATGTTGGTGGTCTTTCTTTTGATTTGTATTCCAAAACTCATTTAAATTTTAAAATTCATAAATTGCCCTCGCCGTGTTGTGAACCCACGACCTCTCTGTCCGGACCTAGGAAGCTCACCGCTCTGCCGCGGAGGTCGTTCTTAATATGTACTTTTACTGTATTTTTATTTTGTACCGTAAAATGGGGTAAAGAGACACCGATGGGTATATAGAAACAAATCTCGCGGAATATGTTTCAATCCAAGTACTTGAAATGGATGTACCTAGGTGAATTATCAACAACCATATCTTTTTAAAAATCTATTATCATATTATCAATACTGAAGAATGATGAAACTGCACAGAAGAGTAAAAAAACCCGCTGTCAAACAGTGACACGCTTACGTGGTATTTGTGTTCTCAATAAACTTTTATAAAAAACAGTAGTAAACTGGTTAAGACTTGTATAAAAAAATACTCCGACACTTGTTTCCAAGTTATAAATTAACTATTTGACTAATTAGTATTTTGCGTGTTTCGAAATATGCCAAGGTATTATAAACCTAATCCAATTATGCAATAAACCATATAAACCTTTCAAAAGTTCGCTAATTTGCATAATATTTTGAAAGATATTATTAAATACCTATTTATGTTATTTTAAAATAAATTATTTGGTAAGTATTTATTTTTAACCTTTTCTCCATTTTTCAAATGTTTAAATATTATCTAGCAGGTAATTTAAACTAAACAATCTTTACATATCATATATTTTTTTAGTGAATTGTTATTATTTTGATATTAAACATTTCATTTCAAAAGCAATTTATTCTTTTTTAGTACTGCAACAAGTTAATTTTCTGATACAAAAAGGGCAGCACCAAAACCATTTTTACGCTGTTGCGCAAAAATCCGCAGGCTTTTTTTAATGAACACATTAAAAAAATGTTTCTATTATAAAATGGTGTTTTAATATTCTCAGGGGCAAACCCTGCGACCACTTGAAAGTATACCGGAACTTTGTCAAAATCATTTGCTTAAAGGGAGCTTATAAAACACTTTTATTTAAAACTAAAATATTAAATAAACTCGCTCAAAGACTTTAAATTTGTACCACGAAATATTCCACATTTTGATTCAATTAAATATCTCAGCCTGAACCGTACTTTGAAATTATTTTAAATATACAAAAGAATAAAAAAATTCTTTTTCCCAACGGATAAAAGTTTACATATCACTAGCTGACTCGACAAACGTTGTTATGCCATATAAATTATTTCTAGTGAATATTTTGGTTGTTAAATAAAAAATAACGAATGAATTGTAAGTGTGTGGGGATGGGATCTATGGCAGAAAGAGGAATGGAGCACTGTAGACGATGAAAACAAAAAAACACTAACTAAAGTAGGAAAATGAAATAAAGAAAATCAATGTGAATTTCGAAGAGCAATTGAGTTTACGATATTTTTGTCAGTCCGTCTTTAGCCAACACAAATAAGCTCGATGGTTTGACCACGCGAGAACATGATGCCGAATGAAATATCAAAATGACGCGACGCTTCTCGTGAATGTCTTGCGCATGTGTGGATGAAAGTTCGATGAGGCGGACGAAACGCTGTCATTCAACAACATAAATAATTTCGTTTGTTTGAAATAGGAAAGACGGTTAAATTTGTTCATACAAAAATACTAAAATCGCGATTAAAAAATGGGAGGGTGGAGGTGGGATGGTTAAAATTTGGGGTTATAAGTATTTTTTGATGACAAATAAAAAAACAATTGTCAAAATTGTCAAAAAAAAATTTTTTTTCTGGAAGGGACACCCTAATCACGAGATTTTTATATATAAGATTTACCTTATTTGAACTGCTGTAATTATTTCTGAAAAAAACGGCATTTTCCAATTTACGAGATGGTCTTGTTCCAGGCTATTCCATAGTGCGTCGTTTGTGTTCCCTCCGACTTAAGGGTGAATAGAAAACTTGCATATTTTTTAACGATTTCTCCACACATAGTATTAAAATTGTTAATTTTTCCATTGTACATTAAACAGTTCATTGTGACAAAAAATATTCATGCTTTCTAAAGTAGTAACACTATGTAAAACTGACATAAAACGCGCTACTCGCCATCCGATTTAAAGCACTGCTTGCAGAATCTTTGCAAATCGGATCGTTTTTAGGCAAAACCGCCAGCCGAATCCCTTTGATAGGCCGTCGGAATAATAATAATTCGGTTGAGGGTTCTGCATGCAGTCCTGCAAGCACTGCTAAAAATCGGATGGTGAGTAGCGAGTTTTAGAACTGCCATTACAACTGCCGATGTGTTTGTATTCACCCTGTTTTACGATATCAGAACTATGCAAGAGTATGAATGGAATGCCGTGTAAACATGTTTACAACAAAAACGATATTGAACTGAAATCGATACGATACAGGGAAGACGCAGGTCACGGATGTGACTCGTATTACAACACCACAATAGGTTTAATGAGATGTGAAACTTACCGTTAACTGGGGATACTTTGACCCGGAATAAACTGTTTTTGCTGATTCTTCATAATAGGTATTCTGTATTATTATTTTTTTATTAGTAATTTTTTTTTGATACATGGGAATAGGTACATACATAATAACTTAAAATATAAGAGAGTAACAAAAAAAATCCCACAAAGGCCTGTGCTATATGTATATTTCTTTAATTACTTTGGATATAAACTGAAATAAAAAAATAACAATATTTGAATAGTGTAGGTACATAGAATTATATGTATATTTAATAAAAGCTTTGCATTCTGTGACATAGTAGGTCGCATCAGGTTATATTATCACGCCCAAAAAATGTATCCAATATCAAAACAATCAGTGAAGTGAGGTAAAAAGTTACCCGGGTAATTAAGTAGAGGGGGAAATACGAATATAATAGAAAACATTTTAAGAAAAATAAAAAAACGCGTTTATTTTGCCTGTATATCGCTTAAGATACCTATATGTTGAATAATTTTGTAATATAAAGTTTGTGCATATTTTTCCTTGAGGAAGGTACGGTTGTTCGGAAACCGGTCGACGTAAATGTTAAAAATGCAGTGTCTTAAAACGTAGAAATATTGTTATGTTTAAAAGTGAACGGATTTAAAGTCTATCGGATATGCGGGAATAATTTCCGCAATGTCGACAAGCTCCACAAATAATTTCCCTGAGGGAGTATATCATATTTGGGTATGCTGTGTGGAGGGTATTTTTAGTGGAGGAAGGAGTGGAAATTCTGAAGGAAAAAGGTATGAGGGGTGGGTAGGAATTTGGGAATCAATGTGTCCAGGAGTGACGGTCGTGTGAATCTACACCTTCTACTGCGGGGGAAGGTGATGTTGGTGACGAGAGGTCAAAAGGTCAAAAGGACTCCTTCAACCAGTTTCTGAATTGGCCTGCCACGCAGTTGGTGGGCAGATACCTCCGCAGCAAATATCTTGTAAGATCACACTCAACACTTCCAATTATCTTTATTTTTTATTTTGTTGAAATTAAAATGTGTTTAACCTTAAATATTCATGTAACCATGTTTACGTACATTTATGTACCTCTATGTCTGTCTCGACATAGATATAACCTAGTGAGACTGGCACCGAAAAATCGCACTTAAATAAATTTTATATGGATAAATAAATAAAATAAAATTAGAAAAGACCCGGACAAAACTTACCCCCTTGAACCCGGGCTGCGTATTTCCAAAACATATACCGGTTCAATCGCTTTACATTTTCAATATCAAAATTTAAATATTTAGAAATAAAATTATAAATTTCTAACATACACATTGGAAAGATTATTTTATCTAGATTTTAGAACAATTTTTTTTTTGTAAAATGATAAAAAATTATCAAGATAGAGGTGTATTTACAATATATAGGAATAATATTAAAATTTAAATATTTACAAATAAAATTATTAATTTCTAATAAACACATCAGAAAGATTATTTTATCTAGATTTTAGAACAATTTTTGTTTTTGCAATGTGATTAAAAATAACCAATATAGAGGTATATTTAAAATGTAAATTGTCGCTACCGCGACTGAATCGGTATAGGTTTTGGAAATACGCACCCGGGCTCCTCTGCTAAGTCAACCTGTGACATATTTCAGAGGTGTTGGTTTTCCAATAAATTGTTCCCGGGATGGCGTGCAGTACCCATATCCGCCTCCCAAATTGATGGACCAGAGTATCCCCGGTCTACGGTTTATTGATTAATTACCTCTTCGAATCACCTTTAACGTGGATAATCTAGTTGTTTGATTACGATCGTTGTTCGGATATTACGAGATTACCTTTTATATGGCATAATAACATGATTCTTTTCCGTTACAAGTTGCCTTTTGGCAATTAGACGCATCCGTGTACAAAAATAAACCTGTTGGCGATCGTGCTCAATTTGGTCACGAACTTGCGAGTAGACGAAAATACATCCTATCTATTTGGCTGTCATAACCCAACTTGTGACATAATGAGATGGTTCAAATCTTAGAACGAACTACTTAGCGTGTTCAGAAAGTAAGTGTACTGTGACCATAACGGGAGGTGGTTTTTAGTTTTTTGAAGGTTGGCAATACTGAGTGATAGAAAGGGGTTTCCTGACCAGAACGAGCATCGCAGGAACATTGTAGTACGTAGACTCACGTTGTAGTGTCCAGTTGCGTGTCGGCAAAAAATCCCGGAAGGAATAACACCTACAAGAAAAAAAGATGAAGATTTCTGAGCTCTATTGTGGCCGGAGATGATAGTGGGTGACTCATTATATGCTTGGAAAAAAAACAGTCGTCAAAGTGGAGTCACACCAATTCCCCGTCTGTCAAAAAATTGAAAACCACAATTACGGACAAAAAAATCATGGCCTCAGTGTTTTGGGACCGAAAAGGCATCATTTTGATCGAATTTCTGCCTCAAGTTGAGACCATCATTGCACAAAAATATTGTGATACCCTAAAAAAACTCAAAAGGAGCATTCAAAACAAAAGAAGGGGAATGCTGACCGGAGAAGTGTGCTTGTTTCACGAAAACGTCCGTCCTCGTACAACCTTAGCCACCAATACGCTCTTGGACCCATTTGGTTGGGATGTTTTGAACCACCCCCCGTATTCCCCTGACTCGGCGTCTACAGATTATCATCTTTTCACCTTCCTGAAGGCATAAATGGATGAAAATAAATTTTCAACCGACGAGCAGGTGCAGAAAGTGGTCCTGAAGTGGGGGAAGGAGCTGGCGGGAGAATTCTTCGAGGAGGGCATAAAAATGCTTGTGCCACGGCTCACCTCACGCATTGACGGTGTTGGCGAATATTTGAAAAAAATAGTCAACAAGTATATCAACAATATCCCCATTTTTTTTTTCAAATACTCTTTTTCAAAAAAAAATCAGTACACTTACTTTCTGTACATTTTCTTTACATGCCTCGTATATCAACAAGCTTACCTTTCATAACCTACCTGAGAGTATCAATCTACCAGAGTGGCAGGTAATCTCAGTAATGCCCCGGTGAAAGACCACCGTTCAGAATCAAACCTTTTGATTGGAAACAAATTGGATTGATTCAAATTATATATGGATACAAATTATAAAAGATTCAAAAGTACAATGAAAACACTCTATAAATAGCATATTATAATCATTAAAAGCTGCGTACACACACAGCTATAATATACGCGGCTTGGCGTATTTCGGCATATCTCTCGCCGTACATCCACAATTGGAAAATATGGCGTAAGTGGGGGTTCACGAAAATTTATCTGGTTCCGATAATAAAGGACAAAAATGTTGACTTGACTTTATCTATCAACCTATAATAGACTACTCAAAAAAATTAAGGGAGCAAAAAAAATCCGATTTTTCGGTGCCTGGCAGGCTGGCAGTTTTGTGAAAAATGGTCGTGTAGAGACTTAAAAAAAGCATTTTAAAGCTTTAAGATTCTTATTTACAGATTTTTGTCTAAATTTTTTTAGGAGCTACGCTCATGCAATCCTGACAGATAGCGTGAAAAAATAATTTTGCTAATTTTTTGCTTTTTTTGGTCCACGGCCTTGATAAAAAAGTTTCAGTTAGGCCGGCATATAGATCAGATAGTCTGTTTATTTAGCATAAATTTCCTTTTTTCCCTCCCTTAATTTTTTTGAGTAGTATTTATTTAAGGTAAAAACTTGCATATTCGATATTCACAAAGCATGTTGAGACTTGCAAAGCGCCGCCCGCAACGCTTGTTCAAACGTGCAAAGGGACGAAATACGACTTGTGCTGTGCTTGCGTTCAACATTTCAGCACTTCACGTTCAACATTTAAATACCACCATGATTCAAAAATAGATTTGAAGATATTCTGCCGATGGAAATACCACCATGGATCATAAATCCATTTGATGAAACGGGAGTGGCGAATATGATATTACAAGGGAAGCTACTCGAGCTTAGCACCAATGAGGAGCTCAAGCTAAAATTTAAAAAAGGCTATCAAACATTTTGGATGCAGGCAGAAATACCCGAAAAATATCCTGGTCTGTGGGAAATTTGAAACGTCATACTTTGTCGAAAATTGGTTTAGTGTCGTTATAAACCTATTAACAAAAAAGGGGCACATTGAACATCACAGAATGGGGAGGGAGCTTTGCGGTTATTCTTTACAAAATTAATTTTTTTATTCCTTACAAAACTGAAGCCAAATATTGATAAATTGCTGTCAATACATCAAGTACATCCCTTCCATTCAAATTATGACCTTTTAAAATTTATTTATTGTTGATTTGCATCGTTGAAGTTACGTAATTTTAATTCTATTAAGTCTGTACCTAATCATATTATGTAAATAAATAGAACACAAGCAAATATACTATTTTTCTTTTTATTTAACTTTTTATTACCTCTCCGAATTTAGGGTTGGAACTCAGCCGCGACGCAAATTTCCATCGTTAGATCTAATCTTCACATTTTTTGACGAGTTTGGGAATATGGTAGAAATGTAGCAGCAGGGGGTCCACCGAAACCAGTAAAATTTTGAAAGTGGTCTACAAGAAAAAAAGTTTGGGAACCTCTGCTCTAGACACTGCTTCAATGTTTTATTTGAGCGTTCAATGATTAAATATTACAATTTGAGGTTTTACTCGAGTTATTTCAATAACAAAAAAAATAAAACCAATTTATAAGTTCATTTTTGATACACCAGGTAATCTTAGAAATATTGAAAAAAATCGTTTCTACGTCAACACTATATCATTTCCAATTTTTAAAAAAATCGCCAAGTCACCGTATTATTTGTTCCATTTTCTTTAGTTCCATTTTCAATAGATAAAAGCTTTCAAAAGAATCCCAGCTGCTCCCGTCTGTAGCCAGTGAGACTATGGCATCCCTAATTGAGGTATGTTGTGAGGCTGATGTAGGGAGAAGAAGGGAGGGGAAGGAAATGGGGAAGAGGAAGGTGAGTAAGAATTATCATCATCATCATCACTATTGGCTCTACAACCCCTGGTGGGTCTTGGCCTCCTCAAGAGTCTTCCTCCACTCATCTCGG
The DNA here is from genome assembly GCA_917880885.1 of Limnephilus marmoratus. Classification (NCBI taxonomy): domain Eukaryota; kingdom Metazoa; phylum Arthropoda; class Insecta; order Trichoptera; family Limnephilidae; genus Limnephilus; species Limnephilus marmoratus. The sequence goes on along the minus strand of OU862924.1, from coordinate 26,464,153 downwards.
TTTTGTGCCAGCTCTCTCCAGTTTGGAAGCTCCAAGATAGATATGTCTTTGAGGACGTTGTCGCTCCATCTTAGTCTTGGCCTTCCCAGGCTCCTTCGCCCTATTTGTCTTGAGTTCAGCAGGGACTTTGGTGCTTGATGCTCGGTCATTCTTTCCACATGACCCAGCCACCGAAGTCTTCGCAATTTTATAAATTTTGCGACGTTTAGCTCCTTAAACAAAGTATAGAGCTCATTGTTATAACGTCTGCGCCAAAATCCATTTTCTAGAACCGGTCCGAAGATGCGCCTCAAAATTTTTCTTTCAAAAACGTCCAGTGCTCGCTCATTCATTCCTCTTAGTTAGCACCCAAGTCTCAGCTGCGTACGTAAGTACTGGTCTGATAAGCGTTTTGTACACTAATATCTTCGTGTTTCTGGACATCAGTCTGGACTTTAATTGGTTTTGTAGGCGGAAATAACAGCGATTTGCGTTCACTATGCGCTTCTGGATCTCCTCTGTGGTATTATTGTCGTTTGTTATCGTTTGTTATTGTCGAATAAGAATACAATTTAAAAAGTAAAAGTGAGTATTAATAAATTTAAAAAAAAATCACAGCGTTTTAATTATCAATGAACCTATCAAGGTTATAAAATTTCGATTTAGTCCGGTAAAACCATCTTACACAATTTTCTGAATAACTAAGTTTGTGGCCTCCAATGGAACATATTATTTTAATGATATTTTATTACCACCGGAACACCTTTAAGAAATAGAGGTAACGGGTAATATTACAGTGGGATTTTATAATAAGTAATTACCTAATTAGTCGTGATATTTTGCACCCAAAACATTTCGTGTTTTTTTCTATGATCGAGGACGAAAGGAGGCAACTCGTTAAATAATGACTTATATATAATATAATATAAAATGTAAACAATTTATTAACCAACGATCTTTATTTTTAAAATGAATCTATACGTTTTTTGCAGATTATTACGGTAGTATCTTTGCTTGTTTTTTTAAGCCAAATAGAATAGTGTTTGTTTGACAGCAAAGTGTGGAATTCGATGCGGACACCTTCCGTGTTGCGTTAATAAATTTATGGCCTTTGAATATTTCATTAAATGGCCTTAAACAAAAAGTGTATTTTTTTATAATATCCTGGATTTCATCGAATGCATTGTAAATTAAGCTATAATGTGGAGTGTATATATCATCTGGTGACGCACATATTTGTTGTGGTCAGCCAATTCGACATCTCCTGACGAGTCATGATAACCTCCAATGGTTTTCCCCTCACACTGTTCAGTCACCCAAATTTTTCTCTTATAACACTTCTTCATCCCGCAGACGCCTAAAAACCTTACGATCAGCTTTCTTCCGTCCTTGAATCTTGTAATAATAAGTTAGTATGCCTTCTCGACAAGAAACAAATTTTCTGTTTGGCTTCGAATATTTAAACGATTCTTCTTTTGCAGAAATATTATTCTTCAGAATAAAAATGTATTTTTATCACGTAATAATAATAAGTACAGTTTGTCAAATAAGAGTAGAAAACATAGGAGGGCGCCACTTTTGTTTAAATGGCAATATTAAACATAATGGTGGTAATGTAATGCTGTGTAACCTACATTTTTGTTAAAAAATAAAAAGGCAAAAGAGTGAATTTTTTTTATTGCAGTATAGATACTCACTGATCTCAAAATTAGAATTGCATAAAGGTATATTATGAAGAATAACGAAATTGTAATAAATTATAAAGCACAGTTTTGTTTGATACGATTTTAGATTTTCACGGCCAAAAGTATTTTTGTTATTAGTTTTTGGGATATTATGCCGTGTTGCGCTACCTCCTTCTTTAGCCAACGTTTCGGACAGCATTACAGTGTCCATCATCAGGGCAGATGTGTAATAGTTAGGGGTGATGTTTTTACTTATCTACTTAGGAGCGATACCGTGTCGCCAGCTCCACTCCTCTACGAGCTGGTGCTACAATATTCTTCAACATGTTTTTTGTGTTTAGCCTTGGTGTAGCCGTCAATTACCGGATACCAAGAAGTATTGAGCTTAGCTCCATCGTCTCTATTAATATTTATAGAATTTTTGTGAATTTCAATTGCCTCCGTAATCAGGCGTGCTCTATGAGTTTTGGTAACTATTACACATCTGCCCTGATGATGGACACTGTAACGCTGTCCGAAACGTTGGCTAAAGAAGGAGATAGCGCAACACGGCATAATATCCCAAAAACTAATAACAAAAAAACACAGCTTTATTTTTTCACATTTATTTAACATTAGCTTAAGTACCTAGCGTTGCCCGGGCTTTAGATCACGTCTCTAATTTTAGATCTGTATATATTTAACTCATTCTGATCTAAAAAGTAGTGTAACTAAACTCACCGTTCGTGATTCTTCCTTTCTACGCACTGTTAAATTCTTTTTAAATGTGATTTACATTGTTCTATATATTCAGTGTCATTGCGGTTAAAAAAATATTTGACAGTTAAATTGGTGTTACCAGCCTACAAATTTTGTAGTTCCATTTTTAATGTTTTCTACTCTTAATTTACAGACTATAAACTATGTCTATATTGTAATTTAAAGTTTTACCTACCCCAACCAAAACGTGATCTGCGCATGAGAGGTGTTATTTATTTTTTTTCTAATATTTACATTTTTTTAGTTTAAGTTTTCAGTAGGTGTACTTTTTTTTAATTGAGTTTTGATTTTTATAAAGGTGTTATTGATGAATGGTATTATTCCAAGGCATTTGTAATTCGGTTGACAAAAAGTTTTTTTCCGTATCATTTACATATTGTATTTTTGCCTGATTTTCGCTTACTAGTGCGTCTGAATGGTGTTGTTTAATTTAAAATACCTTATTTGTATATTTGTAAAATTGCGTGGTAATTTTACAAATATATAATTTTAATTTTATTTTATTTTATTGGATATTTCTAAAAGATTATTTGAATTACAGAAATTCACCCGGCGTTGTGAATCAGTTTGAATTGATTCGTTAATATATTTAAGGCATTATTTTTTGTAGAAGTCAATGACATTTATTTGTAGGTAGTAGGTAGGTATTGTCGTTTTCTTTTTCCGTTTGGAAATGGGCCAATCTTTAAACCCGTTACTCTTTTTATTAAAATGCCATTAAATGTCATTGACGCAATAGATATGCATATTTTGTATTTTGAATGAGCGCTTAATAACCGTGGTGATTCACAGTTACGGTATCGTGATGGCAAATAGGCAATAAACATAAGTTCTTTATTTCTGTTATTTGTTTTTGGGGTGTTATGCCGTGTTGCGCTACCTCCTTCTTTAGCCAATTTGGCCACCCCGACAAATCGGCAATCGCCGAGCATTTACTTGAAACCGGCCATTACTTTGGATTTGTTCCTGAAGTCCTGGGAAGACCCAAAACTTAAAGAGCATGCCTAATTACAGAGGCAATTGAAATTCATAACAATCCTATTAACTTTAATAGAGACGACGGGGCTAAGCTCAATAGTTCTTAATATCCGGTAATTGACGGATACACCAAAGCTAAATGCAGAAAACCATCTTGAAGTATATTGTGATACCAGCTCGTAGTGGAGTGGAGCTGGCAACACGGTTTGCTTCTAAGTACTTAAGCCCACATTTCACCACTAACATTTACACAACTGCCCTGATGATGAACACTGTAATGCTGTCCGAAACGTTGGCTAAAGAAGGAGGTAGCGCAACACGGCATAACACCCCAAAAACAAATAACAAAAATACTTTTGGCCGTGAAAATCTAAAATCGTATCTATAAGTTCTTTATCGTTATAATGCTGCAGCTCTTTCTTACACATTAAACAATGGTGAGAAAACAAACAAAATCCATAATTAATATTATATTATCCATAGTATAATGTGCCTAAAATATATAATATGCTACCTGGTAATATTAAGAAATGCGAATTTCCAAATAGAGTCAGATATTTGCTGAAAACATGGCTACTAGGTAGAAATAATTTGTATTAGGCGATTTAGTTTTACTATTAATGTGTAAGTTTATTGTTATTGTATAAATTAAGGTCTAAGTTGTAATTAGGGATGTTATGGATATTATACCGGTTTCGGATACGGATACGGATACGAAATTATTTCGGATTATCCGCTAGTTTCGGATAATTTCGGTTACGGATATTAGAATTTTAAAATCATAAAACTAAAATACAAATAGCAAGATTTGACTTTTATTTCTAGTCCTTATTACGATTTATTTTTTCAATCAGTCAAATAAATTACAAATAATTATAGCCACTTTAAGTGCTATGTAGCTCTATGTAGGTACCTACGAAGGTATGTACTTAAAAATACAAAAATAAAATTATAATAAACAAAAATAATATTGTAATGAAATCTTGGTACACTTTTCCTGTAATCTAAGTATATACACAAAAACAGTTATCAATGAATTTTTGTCAGTAATGAAACCATTTCAAAGTGTTTATTAATAAACTTTAACCTTAATTGTAGTTCTAAAAGTCAAAATTGAGCAAAGGTCAATTGTACTTAACAAAAAGTAATTTTGCAGCTTTATATTAGTAAGTAGGTACCTACTCGTAAATAATAAGTTTTAATGTTTATACACCCACAATCACAAAATAAATCATAAACAATGCAAATTGCAAGAGACACGCGCGGCTTGTGACGGCTCGACAAGTGACGGCTCGGCCGGGCAAAATAAACAAAAACCTGTCATTTAGACTCCACCTTTATCCGAAACTATCCGAAACTTTTATATCGGTTTCGGTTACGGTTACGAATATTTTTTTTATTTCGGATATCCGATAGTTTCGGTTACGGTTACGGATCTCCATAACATCCCTAGTTGTAATCTGTAAAAAGTTGTAATAAAAATCCTGTTGACAAACTACTTAACTGTAGTTTAACGGGATATATATGAAAAAAATAAATAAATTAATATGATATGTACCTTGTCTAAAACATCTTCAATTACCTCCGTAAAATAAATGTTTTTTTCATGAGCAATTCTTTTTTGTTTTATATGATTTATGACATTTATGTTAATGTGTACGTTGTCTTATTAGAGGTCACAAGGAGAAAGACGCTAGGAAGAAATCAATAATTGGTTTTATTTTGGCTATTTACACACGCACAAACTGAACAAATGTTTCAATTTTTCATACACGTTAAAGTTTTTTTTTACATTAGCTCCACACAAGATTCCTATTTTAGGAGGTCCTGAGGAAAACTATTTCCCTCGGGGCCTATGTCATCTTCGGGATGTTATGTGGAGGGTCTTTTTAGAAAAGGGAAAGAGAAGAGGTTGTGTGAAGGAAAAATGTATGAGGGATGGGTAAGGATCTGGGGGTCAGTGTGTCCAATAGTGAGAGACGTGTGAATCCATTCCTCCCACTGCGGTGCGAGGCGAAGGGTCGAGAGAGTTCGGCTGGAGAGGTCAAAAGGTCTCCATCAACCAGTCTCTCCCGATCACGCAGTAGTTGATCAAACGCTTACACCGCCATGACCTAGACCAACTTCACCCCATAAACCCGGGCACCCTTGCTAAGTCACCATCGTGGCGAACCACTTGGGGTGACCTAGGCTATCTAATACATTGGGCGGCGGTACCTATTCCCGCCTCTTAAATTGATTATCGTCGTTTGTCAATTTGTTTTCAATTTGTTACAAACGAATATTATCTAGATGAATACAATTCAAAAAGGAATCATAAAGACCATAATGAAAGAACCTATTACAACGCCTTCGATAGAAATTTTCAATAGTTTTGATGTACCAAATGTACAACGAATATATGCCAAAATATATTATTGAAGCTATTCAAAAATACTGAATCCTCTACTAGACCGCGTATCCATTACACTAGATCGAATAAAAATGACAAAAAAATTCCAAGTTATAAAACCACATTCGGATAAAGAAAATACACTTATTTTGCAACCAAACTCCATAATATTCTTCCCCAAGGCAAAACTAATAAAAAAATAATTATGAGTATAAATCAATAATAAAAACATGGCAGAAAGAGGTCAACGAAAACATTCTAATGAAGACACTAAAAACGACATAAAAGACAAATAAACTATAATTAAACAATTTTAGTCCGCCTCGGCACAGGATCCCCTAGTGAGGAGGATTTAGTAATACAATATCTTTACGTAACATAACCAATATATTTTATATACTTATCGAATTATTGTATACTAGCAGACCCGGCCGCACGTTGCTGTGGCTAACGAAACACAATGCCATCACCCATCCTTTATAAAATCCATACCACCCGCTTGCCTGCTGCCCGCTGCCTGAATTGAATATTTGAATTTCTCGGCTTTTCTCTACTATAATAACCGTGTATTATACATATAAACCTTCCTCTTGAATCCTTCTATCTATTGGTGAAAACCGCATGAAAATCCGTTGAGTAGTTTAAAAGATCAATGCGCACATACATTTTGAGCGACTTCATTTTATAACAATTACGAGCGATCGCCACTAATTATATGCTTGCAATGCAACACTGCATATTTGAAAAGGGAAAATCAAATACCTACTCTAGGACATCCATTTTCCAATTTCTTCCGTAGAACGAATTTCAAAAGTGACTATAGTACGACCCGCCAGCCGTTTTAAATCGCACAAAAATATGTTTTCTTTGAATTTCTCGGCTTTTCTCTAATATAATTTACATGTATTATACATATAAACATTCCTCTTTAATCACTCTATCTATTGGTGAAAACCGTATGAAAATCCGTTGCATAGTTTAAAAGATTAACGCGCACATACATTTTGAGCGACTTCATTTTATACTATGTAAATGATCAATGATAGTCGCTTAAAAAAATAAAAAAGACGTGATTTGAGATTTTCACGTCCAAAAGTGGTACAATGATTTATTTTTGGGGTATTATAACGTGTTGCGCTACCTCCTTGCTTAGTCTGCTAAGCTAAAGACAATACATAAATCACGATGAACACTATATTTTATTTTATACTACAACAGTACCACCCACAAAGATTATCAAATTCTAGGCGTCACGCCAGGAATACGCGTTCCACGGTATGCGAAATTGAGCAATATTGAATAAATTACCATAATATGATCACCTTTTACTTTCAATATATCTTTTACAATGACATTATTCCCACGTGAGGGGGACCCAATACCGGTGGGCATGTTCTGAATATGTTCAGGTATAGTGTGTCCTTTTTTACTCTGTCATTCATCATTGTATTGATGGGAGTTTATTAGATCCGCGACAGGGGAAGGAAACCCATTTTCTTTTGGGATTGGCACTTAAGGGCCCGCAACCCGGATTTGTACCGATTTTTTTTTACATATTTCCCTTAAACACGGTAAGTCTTAAAGCTCTTAAAAAATATATATATGTTATTCTTGAAGATAATATCTAGAGTTTGCCCGCGCCGAAACGCAAATTATATAAAACTAGCTGGTTCCCGGCATGCGTTGCTATGTCATTTAATAAAGAAATTGTTTTACCCTGCGTGTCCTTTCCCATTCGTCCCGTTCCTCTTCCTCTCCCGCGTCCCCTTCCCCTCTCGCGTTCCCACTCCGATTCCTACACCTTCCCTCTCCCCTCTCCACTCCCCCCTTCCCTCATACCGCGAAGTTCCCCTTCCCGCATTCCATACATTTAGTCCCAGCACATTCAGTTTTCAAACAGCTCGCGTGCCACCTACTGCAATTTTTTTTATACAAATTTCGTAATGCCAGAGCTCACCAGTAGTTTTATACAAACCTTGTCCTGACAATAACGAACACAAAAATAAAAGAATTATCCAATTTGGTGCAGTCGTTCGGAAGTTATGCGCGTACATACATTTCAGCGATTCATTTTTATTTATAAAAGATTCCCTCGATAGAAAAAAATCGCAAATTATGCTCCAAAAATTATTATTAACACGTTTGTTTCAGTTATTTTACAAGTTATATGTATGAAAAAATTCACAGTGTTTCTTTAAATGCTGTTTAAGATAATGTCCGCGAGATTTTTGCTCTATTTTATACGAGTCGTGTTTTATTAAACATTTTCGCAATTTTCGCATCGATTTTGTCGCTGTAAATGTTAGCGCTCTCCTCCAACATTCGTAATTTCGTATCTCTCCATCTTCTTCTTTTCGGGCCCGGTTGCAGAGCCAAGATTTAAAAAAAATATTTCTTACCCAATTATACATTTATTTAATATTTTTGAACTCAGGACCTCAGCGTTGCCGCACTTTGTTCTACTATTGAGCTCATACAAGAGGTATCATAGAAATTAAAAATTAAAAATAATTTTAGATTATATAATAATTGCATTTATTTATACAGGATTTTTTTCCTGACATTCCCGATTTGGAGCAAAAAATGTAAATGAAATTTTGGTCTCCGTTGACTTTTTCGATGACTTTTTTATTCTTCAAAATCAAACCAAATAAATTTTCTTTCGCATGTCGTCACTGGTCACTCCGTGGAGTAACCGGCCAAACTCTTACCCGCCGCCAACTATCCAACACCTAGTATTTTTTTTAATGTTTTTGTAGAAAAAAAATGTCACCGGAGACCAAAATTTCATTTACATTTTTTACTACAAATAATGTCAGGAATCACTGGTTAAATTAAGTCAAGTACGTCCCTTAACATCCCGTTTCTTACACTTTTTCTTATTTCTAAAATTTCAAAGTTATCTAATTGTAAACTCATGTGTTTATATGTAAACTTTTAAAACCCTTCATTATCAAAAGAATGATTTGTTTCGAAAATGTGGTTGACAAATTCAGAATAATAATAATTATTCAAACACTGAGGTGCTCCTTAGTATTAAAATTTAATAATAAAACTCGAGGATTAAAATTTCTAGAAGTCTTTCATGTGTAAAAAGTACCTACTTACAACTGTTACAAATTAATTTATTAGATTTTTTATCATTTAATTAAAATTGACGTCAAAAGTGAATTTGCGATTATTGAAGAAGACATCATAATTTATCTGCAAATGCATAATATTATCCGATATCATTGTATTATGTCGTGCAATGAGTGAGAACAAAATTGTCTAGCTTAACGTTACATTTATTTTGTAAACGTTGGCAAATTTGTGATTGGAATGTGTTTATAAATATTGTATTGCTGACAGGTTGTATATCCCTGCTCTTGCGGATAATTTTTGAATCGACTAGTGATTCTGTAACTCCTGAACAGAGTCATGTTTTTGTAACAAGCCATTGTGTGTATGTTACACATGTACGTAATGTGTGTAACAACGCGTACCGAGCCCCTGGCTGATAATAATAATGCTATGTCTAAACTATGCTGATTGGATATTGTCAAATCTGACATAATTTATTTGCGTAAACGAATTGTATTTGCGTGTAAAATCAATGGGAAATACTACCTGTAAGAACGCATTGTTCTCTAAAATTGTTAATACTGTTTATTGAATGCGTAAAGAGGTCTCAAATCTCAAATCCTAAATCAATTGTATGGAAAATTTTAATTGGTCCTTCGAGCCGGATTGTAATTGCGTAATGTAAGTAAGTAGATACTTGTGTTTTTTTCATAAGTTGCGTCTCGAAGCTTATATTGACTCCACATAGTACCTACCTACCGGGTATATAGACCCAATGCTCTTTCAAAATGCCGATTTTTTTATAGTTATTGTCGTATATGTTTTTTTTTGGTTATGGGAAAATGTTACATACTTACAGAATTGTTAAGAGTGGCTGAAGGGGTTTGATACTCCCAGAGGATTTATTTTGGCTTTTTACTTTTTTTAAACTTTTTTGTCTTTTTAGTTTTTTAGTTAGGCTATGTTAGGTTTACACTTTTGACTTTTATCATGACATATTACTATCGATCGCTATTTCCGTCAAACGGTTTTATAAGTATTTCACTTGAACACTTTAAGTTTTTAAGTATCTAAAAAAATATATATGTTATTTTGGAAGACAATATCTATACGTTTTCCAACGCCAATGGTCTTATTTCTGCCCAACAAGATGAATATAACATGTGTTTGTACTTACATTATTCGATAAAGCCTTGCAATTAGATACCTAGTATTCAGAGGCGATTTTTCACAAAAATTTAGCTACACAAATTATCCAATTAAGTACAAATAAAAAAAAATATTGTCAAATCAATAAAAATACAATATACAAAGTAAAAAATATATTAATTGGTTCTATAAACGTACAGTTTGTCAAATAAGAGTAGAAAACATAGGAGGGCGCCACTGTAGTTCAAATAGCAATACTAAAAAATAAAACCATGGTGGTGATCTAAAGCTGTGTAACCTACATTTTTTTTTTTTTTAAGTTTCTTTATTCTTTGAATTGTTTGTTACATGGATTGGGGATTTTTCGACCACCATACTAGGCACATGCCTGTGTTTTGGTAGTCGATTTAAAAAGGCATAAAAGTGAAAAAAATATTTTTTCACTGCAAAGTAGATACCCACTGATCTCAAAATTAGAATTGCGTATAGGTATATTATTTTACGTTTGCAATTTTGTGTTAACATAATGAAGAATAACTATATTGTAATAGAATATAAAGCACACCATTGAAATTGCTCATAATATTTATTTAATATTAGCTTAAGTACCTACCTGGCGTTGTCCAGGCTTTAGATCATGTCTCCAATTTTAGATCTGAATATATTTAACTCATTCAGATCTAAAAGTAGTGTAACTAAACTCACCATTAATGATTCTTCCTTTCTACCTACTGTTAAATTCAAATTTATGTTAAATTAAATCAAAGCCAATCACCTTGTAAAACACGATTTAATCAAATTTATGTCATTAAGTAGGTACCTTAACAACAGTGCTTCTTCGATTTAATTTTTTTTAAGAACAAAAAAGTATTTTTTTTATTGCGTGTACAGTGTTCTGTATTTTCAGTGTCATAACACTTTAAAAGACTATTTGACAGGTAAATTGGTGTTACCAGCCTATAAATTTTGTAGTTCCATTTTTTGTATTTTCTACTCTTATTTGACAGACTCTATGAATGATCCATCACTGTTTTTTGTAAACTGATACACAACAGGTAAAACATTTACAAATTAATATTCCGCCTTTAATCAAAAACTGTAGTGCTCAATAACATTTTGTTTCCCAAAAAGGGCAGCGCGGCCTTATTCATACAAAACTTTATGTTGTGTTTGAGGTCAAAATATCCAAATAAACTGAATAATTATTGTATTAATGAAAAATAATATAAAATATCTAGTACGGGTAGGTATGTACTGTTTTTATTTTTAAAATTTTTTTTAAAATTTTTTTTTTTATGGGAAGCGGAAAGTACCTGACTATTCAGATCTGGTCACCAAACACAGCTAAAGTCATTTCAAGCAAGGTTTCAATTCTGAATGTGATCTTACACCAGGGCGATACTGAGAGTGTCTTCCACTCTGGAACGTGCCGCAAATATAGATACTATATATTATTTTATATGAATAAATTGTGAAATAACACACACTATTCAAATACAATTTATTTGCCACGTCGGGATTCAATCCCGCGACCTTCGGATTGCGAGTCAAGAGCCTTACCGCTGGAATACGCCGCCAGCCATCAAAAATTTTTTTATACTTATTTTTATTTAAAATTATGATTATTATTATTTTAGGTAATTAAAAAATTCAATTTTGCTTGATTATGGTGGCGAGGTTGGATTTTTTTTGTGAATTTATTATATTTAAATATATATATATTTATTATTAATTTTTTAAACTTTATGAGTAAAATCTCAAATTATAATATTTAATTAAATGAAGACAATATTAGCGAAACTCAATCGAAATTTGGAGACAGAAAAATCAGAAAAGATATTGGCTCCGCTGGGACTCGAACCCAGAATTATAATTTGAGATTTTATTCATAAAGTTTAAAAAATAAATAATAAATATTCATCATAGACTTGCAGAAAAAGTCAATAGATGTCGCGTATTACAAATAAAATGGATAAAAATTTATCCAGACACTATCTAGATTGCATTTAGTTCGAGTTGAATCTTGTAATCATATATAAAGATAGCAGCCAATAATATGTGCGTTAAGTAAGTGAAGATAATGTTGGTAGTTCTTAGTCGAAGTATGATACAGTTAAAAGTGACCGAATTAATATGGGTTCCGTAGCTTAATCGGTAGAGCTGTTTCCATGTAAGAAAAGGGTTCTGGGTTCGAGTCCCAGCGGAGCCAATATCTTTTCTGATTTTTCTGTCTCCAGATTTCGATTGAGTTTCGCTAATATTGTCTTCATTTAATTAAAAATATATATATCTTGCCTTATCTACTGTGTTGATATAACAAAAAATAAAAGAAAAAGTAAAAAATTTAAAAAAACATATTTTAAATAATTTTCAATTTTATTATTGACAAATTTGTGTTCCAACATGAATTGGTCAATTATAATTTAAATTGACGCCCATTAAAATGCTTGCTTAATCATTTTTATTTTTAAATTTTATATTTCATCATATTTTTGTAACAGAGTAAAATTATTTTTTTAAGTAATTATATTTTACTCGCAAATGATTAATTGGCCATGTTGCCTTAAAATCACGAATAATTGAAATATTAAATATTTTATAATTTAAAATAACGAATAAATAAAGTATCACATATCCGTACTAGATATTTGATAAACCTTTTGATTACCAAAATAATTTTTCAGTTTGGTTAGGAATTTTGGCCTAAAAACTAAAATTAAGATTTGTATGAAGCGGGCCGAGCTGCCGTTTCCCAAGAAGATTCTAAACCAAATATCCACAGCAGATTCATCACACCAAAGTGCACAGATGATTTTACTATACCTGCAAATAGAAACAAATAATGACTCCGCTGGTTCAAAACGATAATAATTTCTTTAAAACTAACCAGCCTTGGGATAGTCTGTTTTTACACTTTCGGCCTTTATTAACAAGTCTAGTGCCACTTGGCTTATAGTCATTTTGGCGGAGCAATTAATTAGTGTATTATTGAGTTCGTGGGATGGAAACACCAAAGTTCAATGCTCATAAATATATTATATTATACTAGCGAGTTCCCGGGATGCTTAAATGCCACTTAAATAATGAAATTGTTTTTCCCTGCTTGTCCTTTCCCTTTCATCTCCGATCCCCTTCAGCCTCCCCTTCCCCTTCCCTCCCGCGCCCTCTTCTTCCGTGTACCTCCTCCACCTTCCCTGCCTTCCCCCTTCCTTCTCCCCCGTCCTGCGAACCCCATCCTCACGCGTTCCCCTCCACTTACCGTCTTCATCCCTTCCACGTCTTCCTCCTTCGTTCCCCTTTGCTTCTCCCGGATTCTCTCTCCGGAATTTTAAACAATAGGATTTGATCAATTAGTAAGGGTCGACCAAGATCTCGGTCTCGGCATTCTCGGCTACAAATTCTACCGAGAACTCGGTCTCGGTTCTCGGCGAAAAATCGCCGAGATTCTGGGCCATAACCGAGACCGTTGTAAGTAGGTACGGTATACGTCATATAGTAGGTACGGTATACGGTACGGCAATAGATAAATCCAACGTATGGGAAGCTCATGATTTCATAGACTTGGGAGATGAACCAATGACCAGTGACGAAAGCAGTTCAAGTGCTGTGATAGAAACAGCTCTTGATAGCTTTCTTAGAGAGCCAAGACTGCAAAGAAATGCAAATATTTTTGAGTATTGGTATTCGTCATCATATCAAGTACGTAGGCCTTGCAGCAAAAAAGTTTTTATCAGCACCGCCTACTAGTGTAGCAAGAGAACAGCTCTTCTGGTCAATTATACGACATGAGGCGACACTCTTGAAGGGTGAAAACGCAGAAAAATTGCTTTTTATGTGTTGTTCAATTTTGATTATTAAAACTATTTAAAACAAATTATTATTACATTCTTAAATATACTATATTATGCAAAAATAGCTCATTTAAATTTTTTTTCTCAATTTATCTATTCTCGGTCTCAGCCGAGATTTTAATTTATTCTCGGTCTCGGCCGAGAACGAAAAACCTGTCTTGGCCGACCCTTAAAAATTAGACGTCCTGTTTGGAGGGAGTTGAAATTGTGAAATTTAATGGTTTCGGTGTAATTTGAGAAGTGTAAGTTTAGTTTAAGAGGAATATAAACGCTAGAAATATGTCGAATCTCATGCCTGCAAAATTTTAAAATCGAGCGTCTTTTTGCACGAGGCTAGTAAGCGAAAAAGTGGTTTTTATTTATTTTGTGCATAATTTTATAAGAACGAAAAAAAGTTAGAACATAGATAAAGTCAAAAATAGTCTTAGCCGTAAAGGGGTATTTTTTTAAAATTGTTACTTACATTACTTCATAGTTAAGTCAAAACATTTTTTTAGTGGTTTACGCTTATATTTTTTGTTACGTAAATAATAATTTTATTGTAATTCCAATACATAGATAAAGTAGTTAAAGCTTCAATTTATCCGTAGCATATTTTTTGATGTTCATACTGTAAGCCGATTCGTCGTAAAGATTAATCAAAATAGTATCTAAATAGGATTTCACGTATATTCATCTTAAATGTATGTGTATAAATTTTTTTATTAATTCTTTCTATTCTTTCAAGGGCTTGGTAAAAAATGAGTCCAGATCGGTGTACAGTGTTCCAAGTGCGGGCGAATATAATATGACGTGTAAAGGGGGCATACATTTTACGTGAACAGTTTTTCTTCCAATCTAGACCCCCCCATCCTTGGTGAGATAAATTTGGGCCACTTCGTATATTCTTTTCAAGTAAAGTGAGATTTTGCTGGACCCACCTCCCTTTTTGAGCTCACTTAATTAATGTATGCCCCCAAAGGGAATATGGAGTGGTTTATTTTGCGGAAGGGTTTTGCTATACGAATTATAGATCCCAGCATTTTATTGGCTTTGTTAATGACTTCATCAGTGGGTTGGATAAAGTTTAATTTAAAGATTAATTAGGTCAATAGTACCTACATTGCACGTGATCCGCTCCCAACTACCATGTGAGTTAATTAATATTTGAACATTGATGCGAAGGCTCGAAAACGCTATTATAGTCACAAATGGGTGACTCTCTGGTTATCCGTAACCGGAGAATGTTTGTCTTTCTTTAAAATAAAAGATTTTGTACTCTTATTTTGCCCTTTTGACTGCATAATTTTACATAGGTATTTAATTGATAGACGGAAGCGGCGATTGAAGATCATAGTCGTTCTTAGATATGAAACAATATGCGCCAACAAAATGCTAGGATTTGTTCTTCGTAATGCGAGATCATTTATTAATGGAATTGCAATACGAAGAACATATGAAGCACTTGTCCATACATTAATATGTCAATACAGCTCCATTATTTGGGTACCCTCTGAACAAAACCATATCCTAGAAACAGAAAGAGCACAAAAAAGGTTTATGCGTTACCTGTATGTGAGGGAATATACATACTACCCATTCCTGTATCCATCTTTGTTCTTTACAGGAATGCTCGAACTTAATACCTTAGAAGCCCGCCGAAAAATATTTTTTAAAGGGAACATTTTTTTAAGCTGATCTCCGGTACTGTACTGAGTCCACCTATGTCGAAGGAGATTAACATATATGTCCCTAACGCGTATACTCGTGGGAGATCCCACGCACTTTTTTATGCTCCGAAAGCGAGAAATTCTTCCTATCAGAATGCCCCATTAAACAGAGCAATTCAACTGCTTAACGATTCTGCATTGAGCATTGACATCTTCAATGTTACCTATAGAGAGTTCAGTAACTATCTTTTGACATACGTCTCAACATAGTGTAACTGACCCCTTGGACCTTTTTTTTCTCTTAAATTTTGTAATCTTCTCCGTAATAATTTGGTGTATAACTGTTTAATGGAGAACCTGAAAAAATAAATAAATATATGGTTTCTTAGGTCCATGTCGCTGCCAGACTCGAAAGGTTTAGGAAGTTAACGTTTCGGTCTTATTTACCCACCGAAGAGAAAATCCGTAGAAGTGAGTTGTAGCGTATTCGTGTACATAAATAATGTTATTTTTAATTTACATATATATTCAGTAATATTATTATTTAATTTATAAAAACGGTTTATTTATAAACAAGTTTTGCTACGTTATTAATACATAGTGATAGCTGTTTCACTTTTTGAGTACTGGTGATTTTTGTCTAAGCCTTGGCGGCGGATGTGATGGATGACCCACCAACTGCGTGGCGGGTCGGATCGCGAGAGGCCGGTCGATGGGGTCCCTTTGACCTCTCCAACCGGATTCTTCCGACCCATAGCCTTGCACCGCAGTGGGAGAGATGATTCATACGACCGTCACTTCTGGACTCCTAACCAACTCTCATACATTTTTCTTTCCCAGATAATACCCTCCACACATCATCTCTAAAGTTGACAGGGAAATATTCTCCGTCAGGGTCTCCTGTTTGGAGTCAACATTAATAAAATCAATTTAATGGCCGGCCATGAAGTCAGATTTTTAATTAAAAAAAACCTTTGTGTGCCGGAATGAAAGTTTGATGGATCTCGGTACAAGAAACGAAGATATTCTACATTCTCAATCTGAATTCTTACACCCACTGCCCCACCGGCCATGACAGGATGCTCTTTTGTTTTCTATAATTGATTGAAAAAAAATATATAAATGAAGTTATTTGCCGCGTAAATGTGATAACCATTTTATTTGCAGGCGCGAATTCCTCGGTCTATTAAAAAGCACTCAAGAGTTAATACAAGTTTAATTAATTTATTCATCTAGAAACAAGTAGGTATTTGTTCAATTTGAGAAAATAAAATAGTGTTAAGACACGCGGGATGCGATGGATAAACTCTTTTGCATAAAAAATATTATATATACAGCTGTAAAATTATTTTTATTGGAATTTTATTTCACATGTAGGTACATGTGTTACTTAATTTATATTTATCTTCTACCGATTTCGACACATGTGAAATAAAACTCTCACACGTAGCGTTAAAAGTGCGAGCACTTATCTGTTGAACTGCAAGTGCTTATGTGTTGTACCGTTAAACTACGCTATAAAACATTTCTTCCTATGGTAGGAGAGGGGGTTAGTTGAATGAATTGAGGGCCTGTTCAGACAGAGCTTTTTTTTTTTTTTTATTGAGTTAGTTTATACTACATGAATATAAACTAATAAGCACAATGTAACATTTCATTTGATAAATTTAAATATTTTTACAGTAAGCATAACATTTCTTTTTAAATACACTCATTCTTTCTTCATTCTTCATACTTTCAGGCATTTCATCATACATCTTTAGTCCTCTGTACATTAGGCAGTTCTGTGATTTTGATTTCTTCATTTGTGGCAATCGAACTCTGTTTATATTTCTTGTCTAGAGCTATCAAATATAAAAGATCATAGCACGCCAAATATCGCTCTCCATATAATCCCTCAGACCGTTCACACCTAAGCGCTTTATGCGCACATCAACCATAGACAATGCACATCTTACGCCGTAACCGCCCCTGAGGCGATATGCCAACAGTTAAGCGCCCCCACTCCGGCGAAAACAGGAGAGGGGATCATTTTAATTATGGAGCTGCCTAGACAGGTGGATGACAGATGTCAAGTTGACAGATTCAGTACAAAAAATGCGCACTCCGTGGCCGCTCGCTAATTCATCTGACTCCCTCTCCTACCATAGGAAGAAATATTTGATAGCGTCGTGTGAACGGTACGAAACATAAGCGCTCGCGGTTCAACAGATATCTGCTCGCGGTTTATATTCATGTCTGAACAGGCTTTGAGAAGCTGCCACGAAATAACATTTCTTTGTACGGGATCTGTCAACTTGGCAGCTGTCATCCGCACGTTTACGCAGCTCCGTAATTAAAATGACCTTCTCTCCCGTTTACGGTGGAGAGCGGGTCGCATAAATTTTCACATATCACGTGAGCAGCGGCTACGATTATTACGCTTAGAGCGCATCATCTGCTTAGGTGTGGGGGGCATGTATGGGATTGTATCGCGAGCGATATTGTGCGTGTGATAATCTTTTATTATTTATAGCTGTGTGTGACGGCCCCATAAAACAAAATGTCTCGAAATGGTTACATAGTTAATGCCTAAGAAATACAAAAAAATCTATTTATTGGAATAACTTTTGAAGGTTAGGTATCCACTAATTATTTAAGAAGAATATATTGCATATTTAAATCCAAATGAAACATGAAACAGTACGAGATATAAAATAACAACTGTGAATCAAACCGCCAGCCTAACACTTACTGGGACAATGCTCTAACCATTAAGCTATTGATACCTGATTATTTTCCTTTTAAAAAAATATGGGAATTAATTGAGAATAATATTGCTGATTCTATGATAGATATGAGATCGACAAAAATGACTAAAATTCATCAGGACTGTATAGCAGGTAAAACATAGTTACTGACTGGATATACTGATCTTCAGATTCCTAACCAACCCATGGATCCATGGCTGAATTGCTCTACGGCTCTAGTTTTTATGTAGGTAGGTAAATCTTAAAGTTTGGATAAGAATTGTGCAGGAACTCTTTGAAAATGGCCATTATAGTATCATCTTCCGCTGGTTGTCGCCAACTGAATGTTACCTATTTGCGTATAACATCTATTTGTGTATTATTAGATGTTTATAATGTTAATTTTATAATTCGTTTTTCACATTTCTTTTGGGATACACATCTTTTCAGCCCTTACAAGCCACACACCATTGCTAACATGATATTAAGAAAAAAATAGTGTTCTTTTAATTGATCGATATTAATTTTTTACAAACAAAAATTTTAACAAAACAAAAAACGACTTCAAAAATGCACTAAAAAGTAAAAAAATAATTTCGTATTCTTCTACAACTTCATAAACAACTTACTTTTTCTAATCATCAATATGTAGATACGATTGTTACTTTTGGAGTCGGTGTCAGTCAAGGTAGGTTTGTAACTACATACATAGTTATAGGTGTAATGTGCTTGTGTCGCACAAGCGAATTGACGAGGCGAGAGGCGAGAGCGGGGCCGCGGCGACGCGGGGAGCTGTCAAGTACTTTTGAACACGCCGGGCCGGGTACCTTTGCTGACACCGACTCCAAAAATAACAATCGTATCTACATATTGATGATTAGAAAAAGTAAGTTGTTTATGAAGTTGTAGAAGAATACGAAATTATTTTTTTTACTTTTTAGTGCATTTTTGTAGTCGTTTTTTTGTTTTATTAAAATTTTTGTTTATTTTTTGATTTTTAGTGAATCTGAAGTACACTAACTAATTTGTCTGAATATGGGTAAACCTACTAAACGTGCTGCTCATATGAGACAGACATAATTTGACCATAACGACGTTAGGGTCAAAATTAAGAGATTCGGCCGAGTTTCGTTAATTTGTCATGGATCCGATAATCATAACCTAACCAAACTCTCATCAAATTACCCTTGAAGTACATCCTTTCCAATAAAAAAAGAATCATCGAAATCGGTTGGCGTGATATTGAGTTATTCGTCCATTTGTCGCGCACATACTTGATGCAAATTTAAGGCTTATATGATTTTCTCATGGATGCCATTGTCAGAACTAGACCAAATTAAAATGGGACCACATGGGAAGCATTAGCTTTCAAATAAAAAAAAGAATCATCAATATCGGTTCACCCAGTCGAAAGTTCTGAGGTAACAAACATTAAAAAAAAAATAAAAAAAAATACAGTCGAATTGAGAACCTCCTCCTTTTCGAAGTCGTTTAAAAATGATTTCCATCACAGTTTGAGAGGCCTGTCTGCTTGTCCGGCAGGATCTGTTAATTGATTTCAGCGGCACGTGCCGACCGGATAATTATTTTTTTTTCAATTATTATCATATAGATTGATACTTCCATCTGAGAAGGCGAGAATCTGTTAAGTGTTTGTCTGGCTTCGTCTCACTCTAATACGGCCGCACTTTCATGGTTTTCTAAGAGAGCAAAAAAATACCATTCTTGGTATTTTTATCAAAAATACAATCTTGCTCTAGGTTCAATGCTGGCATTGAATATTTGCCCTCATATTTTTAACACACACCTCATACTGGAGGCAGAAAATTTGCTTATGCTGTCGACATCGCCGTCACAGACCAAGCCAAAACCCTTAAAGCAAGAAACTTAGAAGAGATCTTTAATTCTGACTTAAAGGCTATGGAAGAATATTTCTTCAATTGGCGACTAAAAACAAACGGAGGCGTCTACTAATATCTATAGGAATTCCAAAAACTGAAAAAATCGAACTAATATCTATGGAAACCAAAGTGTTGACGAATATCTACAGCTCAAACTGTTGACTAATACCTATAAGAACCAAAGTGTTGACGAATATCTACAGCACTGGCAGAGGTTGGATTTGCAATTATGTATAGCATATTGGAATAACGTAATATTGCGTATGCAGTTTAAAAAACTTAATTTATGTAAGTATGTATGTAAAAATCCCTGATATCGGACTATTGGACACATTTAGCTGATTAGTCCAACCTACGCTCTGTAGATATTAGTTCAACCTATGCACTGTAGATATTAATCAACACTCTGAAGTTCGTAGATATTAATTCAACATAGGAGCTGTAGATATTCGTCCGACATACAGGCTGTAGATATTAGTATCTGGAGTCAAAACAAACGGGTAGAAAACAGCTGTGACAGCTTTCCATCTTGGCAATTGAAAAACTCCGTGTTCAGTTTGATCGATTTTTTTTATCATAACCCCCATCTTCGCTATCTTGTAGTTAATTTGGGCAGGAGCTGAAACTACCGGAAACAGTGAAAAAATAAACCTGAAATCTGGGTGGAACTAGCTGGGGATGCGACGCAAACACACTCAGACCGTCATCCACTGTCCCAGTTTTTTCAACTGCTGAATACTGTGCCCCAGTATGGATTGAAAGCGCCCACACTTCTATAGTCGACGTTCAGCTTAATGCCACATTGCAAACCATCAGCGGGACTTTAAAATCTACTCTCCTCTCTAGGCTTCATGTACTTGCTAACATAACCCCGGCAAATATCAGGCGAGAGATAGCAACAACGAGAGAATACAAGAAGGCACTGCAAAAAGCACGATACCTTTGGACGACGATACCGGTACTCTCACCCGGTACGCCGGCGCCTCTTGGAAATCCTTCTGGATAGAAGAAGCAAACGCTCCCCAGATTACCTTTCACCCCAAAATATATGGAAACTGGAGTGGCAATCGGCCAACGTGATAAATGCCCATCTCGTACATGACCCCACTGAGAGACAGCCTAAATTCTCATTGCCTAGTAAACTCTGGTCCGCCATCAATAGGATATAGGTGCTCCCACAGCTGGTTTAATAAAACATGACTCGTTTAAAATAGAGCAAAAATCTCGTGGAACGTATCTTCCATTGTGAATTATTTCACAACTATAACTTGCAAAAATTACTGAAACAAACGTGTTCATAATAATTTTCGGAGCATACTTTGCGATTTTTTTTCTATCGAGGGAATTTTATATAATTTGCGTTTCGGCGTGGAACGCGTCTAAATATTATCTTCAAAAATAATATATATATATTTTAAGAGCTTAAAAACTTCAAATGTTTAAGGGGGATATGTAAGAAATCGGTAGAAATTCAGTTAGCAGAGTCGGCGGTGTGTGAATGCGGTGCCGTGCGGACCACCTAACATGTAGTCAACGAATGCCCGCTCCTTTCATTCCACGGCGGGATTGACGAGGTCTACAGTACTACTCTGAGTCCCAGGGCCTAGATGTACCCTGCTTCTCCCCTCCCCCCAACCCCTACCCTTCAAAAGAAGGTGAATGCATCAGTACTCAATACCTACAACTTTTTTTAGGTATATTTGTTTTCAGTGTGTATTTTCATACGTAAAAATTGATTCAATTTCATACAATTTTTTTATGAAACGGACCGCGCAGCCTTTCCCCTTAGCCTATGCATATTTCGCTAACGCAGTCCCGAGAAATTTGAACAATAGGTAGGTATTTTACCAAACTGTCTCTGACACTGTCGCTCTTACTCCCCCGAAAACTGGGGGAAAGGGACAACTGCACTTCAGGCTGTTAATACTTAAAAAAAACAACAAACTCGAGGTTTTGTGTGTTTTTTTTTTTCATTTTTCTCTTTCAAAACTGAACTGATTTTTATTTTTTTTGTTACTAACTATATAAGAAGAAAATATTGTACGTCTGGAGGCTCCTATAAGAGCTTGTCAAAAAAACGATACGCTACTGATCATATCTATATTATATTAAAAAAATATTTCCAGTAGTTTCAAAATTCAGAGAGGAAATTGAGGAATTCGTTTATATTAGGTACATTTTTAACATGTTATCGTAACAATTTCATCAACGTTGAAATAAATAGGCATAAAAAACTGTTCGCGAAAAAAGTGTTTATTGATTGGGTACTTGTTTCTTTCTGTTTATTAGTAGGTAGTTGTGAATGTGATATTCACGTTTGAATTGGAATGAATTATTCGCATCCGTGTGGAATATTGATTGATATTACCTGTGTTATATTTTTAGATTACATGCTACGGATAAATAAATGAGCCAATCCGCGAGTTGGCGCTATCCGTTGGATAAGGTCAATACTATTATCGTGTTGTAATAGTTCAGATGTCGCCAAGCTGCGGTTCTTCGCTTTTTCTTTGGTGGAATTATGTAGTTTTAAGACATTCTAAAGTACTCATAAATGGACAAAACTCTAGATCTAGACCACAGATTCTCAACCTTTTTTTGCCCACCGCCCACTTTAAGAATATTTTTATTTCTAGCGCCCCCTAACTCGTGAATTCGAAACAGCAATTGACCACAATGGGTGGGGGGGGGGGGGATTGTAACGGGATACCACGACGAAGGGGGCGTAATGGGATACCACGATAGGGTTACAGTTGTCACAACAGAGGGTGCGTAACGGGATACCACGACAGAGGGGAGGGGGCATAATATGGGATACTACGACGGGGTTGGCTACATTTGTCACAACGGAGGAGGCGTAATGAGATAGGTAACATATTTTTGTGGATGGATGACCCCTAATGGGATGGGATAGGGTAAGAAATATGGGATGGGGCATGGGTTTCTCTGGATCTCCTACCGCCCCCCTGAAAATCTGAATTGCCCCACCAATTTTATTTTGTCTTCTACCGCCCCCCTGAAGGTCTGAGACGCCCCCAAGGGGGCTTTATCGCCCACATTGAGAACATATGATCTAGACCTAGACGAAACAGGCAATCACTCAATATTGATAGAAACTCACTCCGGGAACTGGTAGGATTACTAACGGGACACTACCGCCTCAGGAGACATGCAGCTTTTGGGAGAGGAAAACAAAGGAAATGTGAAGAGCATGAAGAAACCTCAATTCACCTTTGGTGCCAATGTTCCCCCCTGATTGGAACAAGGCTCAGCTCTCCGGGAAGAGTGGGAAGACACACTTTGGAACCAGGAGATATTGTCGAATATTCAATGTAATGACTAATGGTGAACTTTATCAAAGGAACTATCAAAGTGTGACTGGGTGACTATCAAAGAAATGAAGTAAAATGGAAGTCAGCACAATGCGCCCATGGCCTGAGTGAACTACGTAAACCGTCTCGGTTGATAAGGAATATACTCAACTTACTTTAACCAGTGATTCCTGACATTATTTGAAGTAAAAAAATTGAAAATTTTGTCTCCGGCGACATTTTTGATGTTTTTTTTCCAACTAAATAAAAAAAAATCAGTAGGTATTGGACAGTTAGGGGAAGAGTGAGGGGCTGGTCGGTTACTCGGCTGAGTGACCATTGACGGCATGTAGAAGATTTAAAAAAATATATATTTTGAAGAAAAAATATTGAAAAAAGAAGGCATCTTAAAAGTCACCGGAGACCAAAGTTTCGTTTACCTTTTTTACTCCAAATAATATCAGGAGTCATTGGTTAAAGTAAGTCAAGTACGTCCCTTAACACCCTGTATACATAATTTATAAATTTGAATCCACACAAGCGTCCCCACTCCCAACTATGAATCGTGGAACCAAAGATATTGAAATATAACGTCGAACCAAACCAACCCAAATGGGAAATGTTAGAATGATAGGCAGAAAAATGACACTTAAGGGGCAGATCAGGCTGCAGAGAAGGTGACTATTATTTAGATCTGCTCACTAAAAACAGCCAAGAAGCCATTTCGAGCAACTTTTAAGTTATCCCAGAGCACACATTGTTATCTTCCACAGAAATTAAGCCCGCTTAAATGCGCATTTGAGAGCGTGTATTTTTATATCCGCCATCGCATGGCACGGTTCATTCCTACTGAGATGGGTCCACTACTTTGAGGTCGTCTCCTACAACGAAATTGCACGTTTTTACAAATAATATATCACATTAATTAGGGTATACTTTTCCGATTTTTTGAAAATACGGATTAGTGCCGAACATATAAGATGTCAAAATGTTGATTTTTGTAACCGACCGAAAAGTTTTTTCCTGGTAGTGTGAATATTTAAAAAATCCCTAAACGTCAAAGCGATGCAATGGTGCAGAGATTATTTTTTTGTCAATATTTCCCTATCGAGTCCACGCTCAAAACACACTTTAAAAAATTAAAACAAATTGTACTAGGTACATAATGGTTAGTAATAAGTAATTCAGTAACCGGAATTGAAAAATATTGCGTTTTTTAAAGTGTGTTTTGAGCGTGGACTCGATAGGGAAATATTTACCTTTTTTTTTCGAGTTTCTACATGCGAAGTTTTTTTATGTGAATTCGGGATGAAAAAAGGACGTGTTGTATTTTGGTACCGATTTTCACATAGTTAAAATGGCGGACATTATTTGATATCTGTAGTCTGTCGTTGTTTTACATAACTATCTTACGTGGAAATGTTAACTTTATTTCATATTTCAGATTTTGAACGTGTTCGATTTATTGTGAAATTCGCGTGTATTTTTGATGATTTATGGACGGCAACGGCAACGGAAAATGATGAATGCTTTCATTGGTCAATGGTTATGTTCAATGTGTTGCCATTTTTGACGGATTTAATTATATTATTTATTATTTCTCTCTATCCCATATATTATTTCTTCTATAATTTCAAAGCAAATATTTTTCTAATGGGCCCCGACACAATTTCGATATGAGTATTGGGGGGATTGGTATGAAAAAGAGCAACGTGTAAAACGCCCGTTAAGCGTTAAGGTGATACCTTATAAAAAAAATGTACCTACCCAGTCACAGATGGCGCTAGTGTTGAATTATTTTAAGAAAAAAAAAACACCATTTGTTCTGCTTTAAAATATTAAGATTTTGGGCCGGAATACACGCATTACGAATATTAATCGTCGTAATATTGATTTAATATTGTATTAGTTATCCTTTCTTGAAAGATTTTAGTTTGTTTGTGGACAATATTATTTATTCATACTCAAATTGCTTTTGTACGGGCGCAAACAATTAATTCATCTAAATATTTTAAAGCACAAAGGGTTTTTTCCTAAATTAATAATAAAACTAGCGCCATATATGAAAGAGCAGATTATGAATTATTTTTGGGTTAGGGTAAAGGCTGTATCCGGCTAGTGATTAACTAGTTTAGTATTATAATGAAAGGAGGCGTTCCAGAGGGCCCCATTACATCGAATACAAGTTATTTATTTCTTTTGGGAACATTAATAGTCTTAATAAAACAATATCCAGAGGAGCAAAGGAGGATTTAGGGGGGGGGGTTATTTTTGTGTACTGTAGAGATTCCATCACAGTACAGAAAACTGTCTTTATTAAACACTAGCTGGTACCCGGCATGCGTTGCTATGCCATTCAAAGAAATAAATTGATTCTCCCTGCATGTCCTTTCCCGTGCATCCCCGTTCCCCTCCACCTTCCCCACCTTCCCCCTCCCTCATATCTTCCCTCTCCGCAAACCCACCTTCCCCCTGCTTTTCTTCCATGCCGCTAAAATATATGAAATACACACATTTTCATTTATACAATTTTCATTACGCTAGAGCTTACCATTATATACAGCCGTTGTTACACCCTGATAACGTAGCTTTCTATTGGTGAAAGAATTTTTAAAATCGGTTCAGTAGTTTCGGAGGCTATTCAATGCAAACAAACAAACAATCAAATCTTTCCTCTTTATAGTATTAAGTAGATTTCATTTTTCTATTGTTTTGGCACTCTCATAAATCTTCCTATACATATTTGAACTTGTAGAAATAAACTTGAAATACGATACTTCAAGTTTATTTCTAACAGTAATTGTTGATTTTTTTACCCGTCCGCCCCTTGTGCCCCTCCCAGAAAAAATCCTGGATCCGCACTTGCAGAGGAGGATGACAAAAATAGACCAATTAATAATGTTCACTGATAGGTTTTTAGAAATACAAATCTAAGTATTTAATGAATGTAAATATAAAGACTAGTTGTTTGCACATTTGAAAAAAACGAAAACCATGGGGAGCCCAATTTCTTTGGTTTGTTCATATTCTAGATCCTTATAGGAGTCGAAATGTCTTATTTATGTAGATCAGTTTTCTTCAAATCGTCACAGATCGCACTTCTAGAGGCTCTCAATTCATCGATATAAAAGTACTCGAGGAGATTTCGATAAACGAGATGAAAAACTGTATGAATTGTTTCACTTTTGAAAATAATGTTTTTATTATCTGCCGCTAGACGTTCTGTTAGCCATTTGCATGTTGACCTTTATACAGGCGGCATTAGTTCATTAGTTTCGTTGATATTATTTTTATATGTATTTCTTAAGCCGTGCCCAAGTTCACGGCATCAATGTCAAGTCGGACCAACTTTCCAAAAAAACAAATAAAAGAAAATAACACGAATTTTAAAAGGTTCTCTCGGATTATCTTCGCGAAACCCGTTCAATAAAATAGTTATTTAATTCAAATTTAAACTCGTCTTTTCAGTTGTGTAATGGGCTTTATGAGGAACGTCACTGATTTCATGCATACATACATAACAAATTTTATTAAAAAAATATATATATTGGACGTAAGTGAGTTTTAAGATGTCGTTGATATTTGTACCGTCGACGTGTTTTATTTCACGCACCAAAACTGGATTTTTTGTTTCCAACTTTATGTTTTTTTTTCGGCAAAATTAATTTGACAGTTATGAAGCTATTCGCATGCGAGGTTCGGGCTAAACAGTAATAGTCACAACACCGAAACCAATATGCTAAACAGATTACTTTCAACTTTGCATATTATTATTAATACAACTCTAGCGGATCAAAATTCAAGTGCTTTTCATGTGGAGGTCATAACCGTGACCACTGGAGTAGAATTTAAGATAAAGGGTGTTGACGCAACTATGTATATCTACCTCCCTCCCTCCAACCCATCTTTCATACCTATCCTATTTGACTAAATGTGCCAATATTACCTATGTAGATACGGAGGCGTGCACCGAGTTTTTGATCAGGGTAGGCAGTAGGAAAACCGCCGAATTGATTCACATAAATAAAAAAACAACTTACTACAAATAACTCCCTTCGTACAAGTTTTCGCTAAGTGTGCTTGCTGCTGGTAAGACAACTAGTTGATAGAAATAGATAATAACAGATGTCACTGTCGTCACTGATTACCATTTGCTAATTTTGTTCCAGAAAGCAATGCCTAATACTAACAAAAAAACCTCATACAAGCAAATTCAAAACGACAGTTCTACTGTGAAACGACAGTCCTACTCTCTGTGCATTTGGTAAACATTGATATTATAATCTTGTATGAAGTTAGCTCCAAGCAGAAATAATTCCTGCTTAAGGCCGCATTTCAGTGAGGCAGTCGGAGGGCGCGCGTGTAGTTTCTAGTTACAGTTTATGCCATGTTTTGTAGTACGCCGTTTGATGAGGCGCTCGCGTAGTTTCGGTTGCTCAGCTTTTTTCACGCTTATTTTTGAAAGCGCGTTTTTATTTTTAGCAATAATTTAAAAAATTATGATATTATTTACATGCTTATGTTTTACAATTATGTAGGGTAGGCACTGTAGGCAGTGCTTATGTGCCTATATGGAGTGCACGCCTCTGTGTAGACATGTCATTGTGTAACAACAACTGTATGGATGGATTTTAAAAAATTTGAACAATCATCAAATATTTGAAGTTAATTTTCACGCTCTGTGTAAATTTATTTATTTATTTATTTATTATAGATACAAAATTATAGATACAAATTCTATTAAAGTTTTGTTATTGTTATTAATTATATCATTATAGGCCAGTTGCGTCAGTTCTCCAGTTGAGATAATCACAAAAGTTTTTTTTTAATTGCCGGCGACCCGGGCGTTTATTGAAATAACATTATATACACAAACTGCCTCACTAGACGACATCTGTT
Organism: Limnephilus marmoratus; assembly: GCA_917880885.1. Taxonomy (NCBI): domain Eukaryota; kingdom Metazoa; phylum Arthropoda; class Insecta; order Trichoptera; family Limnephilidae; genus Limnephilus; species Limnephilus marmoratus. Next base: position 26,435,808 of record OU862924.1, on the reverse strand, counting down.
CTGAGACAGGTACATATATATGCATACATGTACACATACATACACACATAGGTTCACATATGTATACGCATGCATGCACATAATCATAAAAACATAAGTATATAAAATCTAAACAAAAAGTATTGGAAATTGCTAAAAGGTTATCATGGGATGTACATATAGTGTCATAAAACGAAAAATTTAATAGAATTATTGGAAATTGTTATAAGTTTATCATGGAATGTATATATATGGTTTCATAAATTCAAGAATTTCGTTAAAACTTTAAAAACACATAGTAATGCCAACATCTAAATCTAAACATAATAACATTTCAAAAAAATAATATAAATAAACGTAAGAAGTAATAATAAACTTAACATAAAACATAAGCAGTATTAATAGGAAAGAATAAATCTCTATAAATGCAAAAAAACACATATTTGTAAATAGAGAATGAAGATTAGATAAGGATGGTATTACAAGTAACTTGAATAGAACTTTCACACAACGTGAAAACTATCTTCAAATATTTGATAAATTGTTATATTTTTTAAACAACCCATCCTAAGGTGCTGTGAGTCTGTTAAAGTAACTAGTGCCATATGATCAACTGATGTCCCAGTTCTTTAATATCGACTCTGTGCAAAGATCACCAATTTAGTGGTCTCTCAGATTGGTGTCTATTTAAGTGATCCGTGCAGTTATCACCTCCTATGTCATCTCGGTCAATTTAATATCGATTCGTGCAGAGACTTGTGCATTGATCAAAAAAGTGATTTATCGGTGCCATAATATCACAAGAACGTGCAGTGGGAAATTAAGATGAGTCAGATTCCTTCCCGTTGTCCCCTGTTTACCAAGCTATTCTCCTGTATCGGTGTAACATTGAAAACCTATAATTTTATGGATTACAATCCAAGTGATTAGCAACCAATCTATTTGCGACTACAAAGGGGTTAAAGAAACTAATCAATAATAAAGTTATTAGTTGTCGTCCGAATTTTTTCGTTTAGTTTTCGAAATATGTTCCTCATTGAACTGGTTGAACTATTATTGCAATTTTTGTAACAAGCTTGTATAGTCCTGCCTTATTATTTTTTGTCAATCGAATGAATCTTTCAAAGCTCCAGATTTCATGAGCGAAATGATGTCGCGTTGCTGTAGAAATTCAAGAAAAGCTCTGCAATTTTCGAGTTGTGTTGATAAAACAATATACGTAATATGTGTATTTGTGGTATTTTTTCTAGTGCTTGTGATTTTTGAAATCACTTGTAGAAAAACAGAAAATGTTAGGTTAGGTTGCATCTCATGTAAGTACCTACATTAGTTGTTACATTTCGATGAGTGGCCATAATAAACACG